>OX589597.1:11758999-13135665 GCA_951329385.1 Polia nebulosa | reverse complement strand
TTTAAAATCAAGATCTGCTGTGCCTAATAAAATCAATCAAAATGTCAATAAACAGAAGTTGTTCGTGCAAGCTGAAGCAAGCACTGAAAGACAAACAGCTGATGTTAAAAATGAGTATAGATGTTCCTTATGTCAGAAAACGCACACTTTACTGCATTGCGAGAGATTTGCTAAATTAAATAGTGAAGAGAGGTGGAGACACGTCAAAAGTACGCGGGTATGTTTTAAATGTCTAGTTAAAGATCACCCACGTATCCACTGTCGAGGTAAAAGGTGTGAAAAATGTAACGCGGCACACCATGTAATGTTACACCAAGAGAGACACGAATCGGTAACCAACATGCGAGGTAATGTAGGTAGTGCTCTCTTGAAAGTTATACCAGTGACGGTAAAAGTTGGCAACAACATTAAGAAATGTTACGCCCTATTGGACGACGGGGCCACTGTGTCTTTGGTGGACAAGAGTCTAATTGGAAATGTTAAAGGTGTCCAAAAACCAATTAGAATCCAAAGCGCACGTGGCATCGAATTATACGATTCTAGTTCCAAGGAGATAGAATTGTCAGTACGCGGAGCTACGAATAAAACTTTTAAAATTTTATGTCGCACGTTACAGGACCTGGACCTGCCGGCGCAGTCGGTGCCTGCTGGCATCATGGAGGAGCATCGCCACCTCCGTGACTTGGGCTGCAAAGAGATGTTGGGAGCCAAGCCGCTGCTGCTGATCGGGCAGGACAACTGGGAGCTACTCGCCAGTGAGAGGACACGCCGGGGAAAATCTGGTAAGCCGGTTGCCTCTCTCACAAAGTTAGGGTGGGTGGTTCATGGCCCTCTTAGGAGGGTGTGCTCCGCCAACAGTACATGTTATGTCAATTGTATGTCCAGCTCATTACCCATGTTGCCTGATAGGGTCGAGCAACAGTTTGACCTGGGGCCAATAGGGTTAGCTCCGGGTAAACACAGGGTTAGTGGGCAAACGGCTGCCATCTTAGGTTCGACATCTAGGGAGTCGACAGATGGTAAGCCATGTGAAGGCATGCAAGCCGCTGCCATCTTAGGGTCGACACCTAGGGGGTCGACAGATGGCAAGCCATGTATAGTCATGCGAGCCGCGGCCATCTTAGGGTTGACACTTAGGGGGTCGACAGATGGTGCGTCAGGCGAACGCATGCCGGCCTCTGCCATCTTAGGGTCGACACCGAGTGAGTCGACAGATGGCAAGCCAGATGTAGTATGTAATGTAGAGTGCAAGCTGCGCCGTGATGGTGACTGTGCAGCTGCACTATGTAGGCAGGTAGATGGGTCACTCGAGGGGTATACCTCCAAGGTAGGAGGCAAAGTAGGCCATCCAGGATGGTGCCCGTCTCACCATGCTGCCGTACCTATTAATGGTACGTATGTTAAAAATAATTATGTATGTCGACGTTTGGTGGGTGGTAGCGTGGCGGCCAGGTCAGTGTGGCGCCTCACTCGTAGGGAGGAGGTAAGGCCGCGTAGGTCGCCAAAGATACTGGCGCGCTGTGCTGCTGCTCCACCCAACAGTATATCCAGCGCAGGGGTAATGAGTTGGATGTACAAAAGCAATAGGTTAGTGTCTCACCATTTGGGTGGTACGTACTCGCTGAGTGGGAGAGGGGACTGGCGCTGGGTTTCTTCGGCGGAGAACCCAGCTGTCGTGGCAACCAAGTTGTCATGGCCGATAGGTAGTAATGCGTGGCTATCGGGTCCCGCCTTTCTTTGTTGTCCACAGGAGCGGCGGCGGGCATGTTCCGACTTGGGGTCAGGAGGTGCCGACGCTGAGCGGGTACAGTGTACCCACAGACACAAGCAGCGCTTGCTAGCGAGAGTGCTAGCCCGGTTCGGCAGACGACGCAAGCGGCGTCGGGACGCAACACTCTCCGCAGAAGACCGTTACGCAGTCGAGGTGGCAGCACTTGCAGAGGGCAAGCAGCTGCCACACAGAGTGGAACCGGTGATGTCAACACGTCAAGCGTGCCGGCCGGCTCGAGATAAGCCGGCGGCGCCAAATTATGTGAGACCTGCCGGCCGCAAGGCCGCAGGTGACGCGACGCGCTTTCGTGCGTTGCGGGGTCGACTGTTTCGGCCCCATGGAGGTCAGCATGGGAAGGCGCCGGGAGACCAGGTGGGGCGCGTTGTGCACGCGCCTCGCCACACGCGCTGTCAACATGGAGTTGGCGGCCTCGCTGAGCGCCGACTCAGCCATCCTCGCCCTGCGGCGCCTAGTGGCGCATGTACTCCGACAAGGGTACTAACTTTGTCGGGGCCAACTCCGAGCTTCGTGCTGCGCTGCGGGACCTGGATTACACCCGGGTCCAAGAAGGAGCCGTCGGCCGGGGCATTGCCTGGCACTTCAACCCTCCCGCGGCCCCACACATGGGTGGCTGCTGGGAGCGTCTAGTGCGTTCAGTAGAGAACGCCCTCAAGGCGACGCTGCGAGAGCGCGCGCCACGTGAGGAGGTCCTTTACACCCTCCTCACCGAGGCCGAGCTGGTCGTCAACAGCCGGCCTTTATGTTATGTCTCTGTCGACGTGAGCCATCCCGTCGTTTTGACACCCAATCATCTCCTGCTGGGCCGCCGCGGGGGATGCTCCGTACGTGCGCCCTGATCCGGGCGACATCGACTCGCGACGCATGTGGCGTCGTGTCAGCGCGTTGGCTGTCCTCTTCTGGCGTCGGAGGCTGCGTGAGCTTCTTCCGGCTCTGCAGCGGCGACAGAAGTGGACGAGCGACGTGCCCAACGTCAAGGTCGGCGACGTCGTGCTGGTGACCGACGAGAATAGGCCACGTAACCAGTGGGTAAAGGTAGTCAAAGATGTAAGTCCCGGGATGGACTCTATCGTTAGAGTAGTCGATGTGGAAACGACTTCGGGGGTCTTACGTAGACCTGCGGTCAGGGTGATTGCGTCTCCTACCGACGGTAGCGTGATCGGTTGAAGCCTTTCACGGGGGGTGGTATGTAGAGGATCCGCCATCACCCCGGTGTTGAAAATGGCGCCATCACTCTGACCATAGCAAATTACAGCTAGCATAGTTTGTTTTTGTTATGTCCTAAAGTATGCTTTATTATGTCATAAGTATGTCTTTTCATGTCCTAAGTATACCTTATTATGTCTAAAGTATGCCTTGTTATGTCTTAAGTATGTTTTCTTATGTTTTAATTACGTATCATTATGTTTTAAGTATCATAAGATTAAAGGTAAAAAACATGTTCAATGTCAAGGTTTATGAGGTAACTTTTTTGTATAGCGCAAGTAGTGCATGCTAAGGCGCTAAAATTGACCAATTGTGTTAAAGTCCGTAGTGAGAAATTTCGGCTAGCTAGCGATTGGTTGATCATATTCATGCTTCTCATGATTGGCTACAGACAGTGGAAAGTTTTCGGAATCCACCATGTTGTTTTATGTACATATTGAAATACATATGTAAAGTTCCTTTGTTTTTATTGTAGTTTGTAGATTTGTGAGAATGTGAATTTAGAATCTAATAGTAAAGTATAACGTAGATTCAGTTTGTCCATCGAATACATACTTTGCATTATGTATAAATGTTAGTTTTGTCGTTAGAAAGACAAGTAAATATGTAAAGTAAATATGCAGGTGTTCATTACATAAGAGATAAGAAAAGTCTTCTCTGATTGGTTGTCGTCAAAATGTCAGAACGCCTGTGATTGGTCGATAGTTAATGTTCAAGTTAATTTGTAAAATTAACTAAATGTATTGGCTGTCCGGGTCGGCATTATCTTCACTACGTGCCCCATAGAATTTGGGTGATATATATAGGCGCCCCTGGCAGTCAAAATTAGTCTCTCAGCGTTAGTGACTCAAGTGAGCTCGTAGGCCTCTGGCTTCGCTCCTATCGCCTAGTACCACACCTTGTACGGCGGTTTAAAGTGTCTTGTACCACTCCTTGTACAGACATTAGTTACTGTCCACTATTGGGGCAGTAATTCATATTGTGTTTCAACCGTAATTCTGTGTAAACCTGTGCTTCATCTAACTTTTTACCATTTACCTTTTATTTTATGTGCCAATATACCATTTTATATTTTCATCTGTGTATCAATTTCATTGACCCACTTGCTCATATCATCACACGTGAGTGTCGCGAGACAACAATACGCCAGTCACACACAAATCCATCAACCCTCGCGCCTATCGTGAGAAGCATCGTCAACAGTACCTCTACCATTTCTTTTAATGTTCTAGGTACGAGTAACTTACGAGGTATCTTCAGATCTTATATAGGGACTTGCCTAATTAACTATTTAACAAATAAAACACTTTTATTAATGAAAAGTTATGTCAACAATAATTTCACGGCTCTCGAGACGGTAGTGGTCAATAAGCCTGCTTATTGACCACAATAGGCCTGTCAGTGATGATGGACCGATCCCAGTACAATGTAATATGAACGGGGTCAGACATATATCTAGAATTGCCGTACTACAGGTATGTACTCGTACCTGTAGTACGGCAATTGTACGGTGTCTGCTCATTATTTTCCCGTAGTAGCTTTGTTATATCTCAGTTCGAAGGATGGGTACTTAGGTACCTGCACCTAATTGTGTGCCGGATTAAATATAGCCAACATTTTCATTCGTATCAATTTTTAGGATTCCGTACCAAAAAGGTAAAACGGGACCCTATTACTAAGACTCCGCTGTCCGTCCGTCTGTCACCAGGCTGTATCTCATGAATCGTGATAGTTAGACAGTTGAAATTTTCACAGATGATGTATTTCTGTTGCCGATTTATCAGCTAATACTAAAAAACAGAATAAAATCAATATCTAAGTCTAAGGCTTCCATACAACAAACGTGATTTTTTTGTCGTGTTTATAGATAATGGTACGGAACCCTTCGTGCGCGAGTCCGACTCGAACTTGGCCGGTTTTTTTTTTCTAAGCTCGACAAAGCGTAAGCGAAGCAGGTTGGTGTTGCAGGTGGCCAGTCGATATTTTTGTCGCTACATTTCATTTAAAAAACATTGTCCCGCGATCTATGTTCGTGAACCCATTCTGCTACAGATGTAGAAGCCAATAGGGCTCGAAGCTGCTCTTATTATTCAATTGAATCGGCCAATCATTTAATGCTTAGCCTCAACCGTACCTCATATGCCTAATCGAAAGTATTTATTTATTTATTATTTATTTAAACTTCATGTACAATAGGCAGACTTAATGCAACAAGGCATTCTCTACCAGTCAACCTTTGGGTTATATAAACAACTCTGTGGTAGGTGTACAACCATAAATAGAACAAAATTTAAAAACCGATAATAAAATACATATATGTATGCTAAAATAATATTACTAATAAATATTATAATAAATACCAAATAATACAGTATATAAACACAAAAAAAAAGAATAAATCTCAAAAACAATGACTACGACGAGGACCAAACTACGTTTGAGAGAACTTTAAGTAGTAGTTCCGTATTATACGCTTAAACGAAAATTTACTCTCAGCTTTTTAAGTATGTTGTTTTTAAGTATGTCGTAGTAAGTCCCATGATATAGTATAGAAAACAGAGATGTGCCGGATCGTTAAAAATGTATATCCGCGGATACGAATACGGATCATTGGTGTCTGGATCCGCGAATACGGATACGGACCTCAACTTTCTTACTCAGTTCAACTCCAGCTTCCTCATATGTGATAGAATAATCCTACCTATGCCAATATTTATAGCATAATAGCAGCAATCAAACTTCCCAGTGTTATTTTAGCTGCCACAAAAACTTCGTTAATATGAGTTGTTTTAGTGTGTTAGCTGGAGTGACGTCACTCCAGCTTTCTCATTCAATACAGACAAACTAGTGAGGTTAGGGTTTTGGACTAAAGTCAGAAAAATAAAGCATAATAGCTGCACAAGGAAGAAAAGAACTTCAACGATAATACTTAAAATCTGTAGAAGCTAATCGTAGTTTCAACAGATTTTAAGTATTATTGTAGCAAAAACGTGTGTGTAAGCTGGAGTGACGGTACCCCAGCTGCTCATGTCATATCTTCCGAACGAAAGAAGATTATGTATTATAGCTCAAAAGTTAAGGCATAATAGCTACCAAAGTCAGAAAAATTTTCAAACCTCTAGGCCTTGTAGTTTCCACGTCATAAACAAAAAAACAGTTTCCGCGCCAAAAATTTAAATTATTGCTTCGGAGTAGGTAAGGAGCGGCGCTGTCGCTCCGTGCGCTACATTACCTATTGCAACCATGTTTCCACTTAGTAGAAGCACCACGGAATAGAAAAAACAGTTTAGAAAAACAGTGAAAAAATTGTTTTTTCTATTCCGTGAGAAGCACGGATTAGAAGTCATTTTAACTTCCGCTAAAAATAATTTTAATTTTGTATATTTTAAATATAGTCTGAGAGCCGACTGAACTTTAATGGAACTATGAATGTTATTAAAAAACTTTTTTATTTTAAATCAACCGACTTCCAAAAAAGAAAATACACTAAAAATTAAAAAATAACTTTAATTTCGGAAGTCGGTGTTTGTATTTTATTTCTTCGTTTTTAGACACCGACTTCAGCAATTAGTTATTTTTTAATTTTTTGTGTGTTTTCTTTTTTGGAAATCGGTTGTTTTTTTTAAGGTTTTTTATTTTTCACTTTTTTGTTGTTAAATCCCAGAGCTAAAAACTGCAATAAAATGGAACGTGGAATTTAAACATACTCGTAATTGGAGAAAACCAAACGTCATATAAGTATACGTATTTTTCGTTTTTTTTTTTGTTGTTCAAAAAGCGCTCAAGCAATTTCGATAAAATTTATATGGGACCACCTCGGGAATATATTCTTTCGGATAAAAAAAGGATTTTGAAAATCGGTTCACAACTGACAGAGAAATCGGTGGACATACATTTTTTTTGTTATTTGTAGTTCGGTTAAGTTGGATGCGCAACGTGAACGGTTGGACCGATTTCGCTAATTCTTTTTTTGTTGTGTTTGTTATTGCCAGGAGAAAATTCTTACGAAAGAAAAAAATTTGAAAGTTGTGCAGAAAATTAGAAAAATTCAGAAAACTTAACAACGATTTAAACTTCGCGCGTTTGCCAGTTCATAGCTAAGACAGGACAACGTCTGTCGGGATTTTTTTTTTTTTTTTGGGGGGGTGGGAAATCATCCTATGACTTCTTCCGCTCTAGGGTGGAGCGGAAGGGTGTGTCAGACTCTTACTGACTAAAACCCACCCCTGTTCCTCCCTGCCTCGAGTGCCCGGGGGCGAGGTAACTCTTTCGAATTTATCCTCCACCCCCGGGCAGGCATCGGCCGTGGCAGGCCCCTTCCCTTGGCTGACAACTCTTTGAGGCGCGCGTGGAACACTACGCGCCGTCGACTAGGCGTGGGCAAAGTGTATCATTTTTGCGATTGGAACATTTGCATCTGGATCACCGAAATGATCCGAATCACTGATATGTTTCATTTGGATCATTTGTATCATCGGCTCAAATGATATAAAATACAGAATGTTACGTTGCGTCGCGGGCGTTACTACTGAGTCAGAATTATATGTAAACAATGCCGAATGTTATATTGTATTTTTTTATTTATAGTGTACAAAATGTACTTTTTATGATTGATTATAAATAAAATCGATCTTCCTTCATACTTAATTTATCCAGGCTTAAGACTGGCGGCTATTCGATAATTTATGGCCAGCTGGCTAAAACGCTTGCATGATTGCACTAAAAACATTAAAAATATGCAAATAACAATCTTATAGTATTTGATATTAAGCGCATGGTCATTTTTACGTACATGGATACCGACGACGAAAAACTGTGAGAGTATGAGTGATACACATGTCATTTGGTATCTCTTTCTGACTTGTACAGATTGTATTATGGGAAGGACTTCGGAATAAGGGTATATATATATGTATATATTTGGGAGGGGGGGGAGGAGGGGGGAGGGGGGTAGACCCCTCCCCCGTGGGGGAAAAGTTTAGGAAATGCATAGTTTTTTTTTTATGAATTTTTAAAAATCTAATTTTGAGGTTATGTTTTTGGGAAGAACTTTCATTTAGCGTCAATCGCGGACTATTTCTAGACTATTTCCAAGCAATAATACTATCAATGGCATCTTCAAGGTCAAGATTAACACCCGAAAAGCCGAAGGTCAAGGTCATTCGTCGAAGGGCAAAGGCATTTTTTATTTTATTATGATGTTTTAGGTTTGCATGTCGATAGAGCCACGTGTCGCCGGAGCCCCGCTTCGCGGGGCTCCTACTTCTGAGTGGTTTATAAAAAAATAACCACGAAGGGGATGGCGGGGTCTGTTCGCTCGCTTCGCTCGCTCTCTTGACCCCGCCATCCCCTTCTAACCTAACCTGTCCGAGTCGGGGTGCCCTAAGTCCCGAGCTCGCTTCGCTCGCTCTTGCATCCTAAGTTCTCAAGCGCGATGGCAAATGCTCTCAAACGCGAGTACAGACATTGAATAACATGACACTAATAAATCATATAATGGCGCCAAATAAATTTTGCGTTTCGTTTCACCTGTAGCAGATACCATCAGAATAAAAAATAATAACTTTAGATTGTCAATAAATCAAAATTTTCGTAGTTGGTCACCAAAAAAACAGAAATCACTGAGAAATTATTAAACTCAAATAAAATAACTAAATCTAAAGCAAATTTAAACAAAAAAAACAAACTACGCGTCAACTTATAATTTGCAAAATCAAAACGCATTATTAAAACTCCCTAAATTAGCAACCCTACCTGTCAAAGTTACGTCAAAAGTGATAAAATAGTGCGAAATTTGAGGTTATTTTATCAAAGTTTGATATTTTTTATCTCCGAAAGTATTTATTTCCTAAACTTGAAACTTCGTGAAATTACTCAAGATAACAAGTACTTTGCACAACAAAAAATTGAAGAGTCTACTCGGGATCCCTTATTGTGAAGTTGAGCCGTATTATGTCACCTGCTCACTTGCGAGTCGCGGTCCATTAGTAAAGTAACTCAGTGTGTCTTAGTCTCCCTCTCTCGCTCACTTGTCAGCGGCGCGTCGCGCGGAAAGAGCACGGAGCAAAGTAATGATTCAGATCCAAATGATGCGTTTGAAACGTAGTTACTGAACCAATCTTTTGAATCACTTCAAAGATCCGGATCAGTGAGTCGGTTCCGTAAAGAGTTACACACCTCTACCGTCGACTCTCGGGCCTGGTGCTGATCGGACGGCGAGTTACCCACTACTCGCCGTCCGCAGGCCCGGGACGTCTGTCGGGTAAGCTAGTACTTTATAATTTACATTTATAAATTCTACATAAGTGCGATTCACGAAAGAATTACTTTCGCCGTAATGTTGGCACCATTGTTTTTCATTGAAGGAATTAACAAAATCAAAAAAACACTTAGGAATCTGAACTTTCGGTCACTATAACTTCTTTATGAGTTAAGTACCTACTAATTTTTGTATAAATTTGGGAAAAATCATGGAGTATTTAATAGGGAAATCTTGAAATGAAAATTTAACACCGTGACTACCGCTAGCCCACCAATGGCATGATGTACCTATCTCGTTAACTACTGGAGTACTAATTTTGAATTTTGTGTACTAATTTTATCTTGCAGGGTAGGTACTAATTTTCTATGCTATGTAGGTTTGAGGAAAGCGACAAGCTCCTTAGACTTGGAATCAACATTGAAAGTAGTGGTCCTGTTGAACAAGCGCGCGAATGTAATCATCGTTAATTTCTCGGTAAATACAAATGTTTCATGAAGTTCATAATGACTGGCTTTAAAATATTACTAAAATCTAATACCTATTTGCTACCTTTATTTAAATAAAGTTGGTACCTAATTAATAACTGAGAAAATGAATTTAAAAATTGCCTAGCAGCTTTTTGATGTTCAGTGTTTCAGTTCCGATTTTTTACGAATTGAATCACATGTACGGGTACTAATTATTTGTATACTTAGAATAGCTGTAGCATGCCCCCTTTTTCGGCGCTCATGGTGGTCCTGCCGAACGGAGCGTGACTACCGCCGGACCACCTTCAAAGTCGATTTCCTCGAAAACTACTAAGGTACCAATTCTGTTGTTCGAGTAGTAATTAGTACCAATTGAGTATTAATTATTTACTAAATATGGAAGCGATTGGCGTTGGTGGGCCGGCGCGGTAGTCACGGACTTAATTGAAATGCTGCAGATTGTCTATATTATTCCGTAAATTATTTTACAAACGTGGCACAACAGTTATATGAATAGATACAGAGTTGCAAGGTCCTCGGATTTCTAAACAATCTATACCTAATAGCGTAGGTAGGTAGGCAGTAGGTATTGTACTATGCTTATAGGTAGCGTGTTTTAAGCACTAAGCAACAGAGTTCGTTTCCCGCTCTTGTTTTTTGTGACTAGTTTCGAATTCTAACATCATGGACTGAATATGCAAAGGAGTTAGAGTCCACAAACTGAACAGCAAGAGAAGATAAATAAAAGGTTTCATTTTCTTAGATTATTTTATTCTGTAAAGTATATAAATAGTTACCGTATTTACACAGTATGAACAATAAAAAACTGCATTATTACTATTTACGTTTTTACACTTATCAATAGGTATTAATTAAGAAATGCAGCAATGTAAATTAAACTGTGTTATTTATTATACGAAAAAAAAAAACTATGTATTTCATTGAAGAGGTAGAAAAATGTACCTATAATGATAGTCGTGCTCTGTTAAAAGAACATAGCACTGTATAGATAATAATGGGTCATAAAAATCTGACCGTAACCCCGTAGGTGGGATCCAGTTCCCTTTCTGAGATGACTGAACTTCGCACATAGCAACTCCTGCTCTAATATACGCGTCAGACCCCTGCGTCGCCACCAACAATAGGTTTTTAATTGTGTCTGCTAATGAGGGACTTGACGCGTTAATCCTCCATAGAATTTAATTACAATTCCACTCATAAAACTAGACATCAGTATCTATCGGTTATTAAACAAAGTTTAACTCAGATGCCAGCAGTGGTGAGTGGCCCAGTGGTAACGATCGAACTTACCGAGTAGGTCGTGATTTCGAAACCAGAGAGGCGCCTACTTTGTGTTATCATCACCAGAGCTTTCAAAAAGATTATGGAAAAAAAAAATGTGAGGAAATGGGCATGTCTCAGAACCAAAAATTCGAAGACTTGTGACGTTTACCAACCCGAACTGGGCTCTCATGGTGGATTACAGCCCACTCCCTCCTTTGGAGAACAGGGATTTTTTTTTAAGCGTGGGAATTCGTCAGATGACTTCCCCCGCTCTGGGTGGTGCGGACGGGAGGCAGTTTCTCTTAGACTAAAACCCAGCCGTTTTCCTTCATTTGCCCTTTTTCTTTACAAGTGGGAATGTCATTATGCTGGATTATGGTAGGACTTATGTGCTCAATTTCAGTTTTATATCCAAGCTGGATATCTTCAATACATGTTATAGGTACAATTGCTGCACTTCATATTTACATAAGAATATGTGTCTTTATAAATGAGCATTGTCTATCTATCTTGGATCTTAGCATAGAATGTAAAGGTTGAATGAATTTATGATTTTCCTGCAGGTTCTTTGAGTAAGAAAATCAATAAATATTACCTGCATTTCTTAATGACAATATTATTGTGTGTTAATCATAAATTTCCAATAATCTCACTTCCATCACACATAACGCTACACTTATAAACTTACACATTTTAGTAGCTAATTAATTACCTGCATTATACATAATATACGTCATTACTAAGGTTTTTATTGTTATTCATTTTTAAATTAACAACATTTTATATTTTATTTTCTAGATACAAATCAGTAGAGGTGGATTTCTATGGTAATATAAGTTATTTTAGGTGGTATGCATATAAGCACACAAATCACTATGTTTTACAGTCAATTTAGCAAAACAATTATGAAACAATGTTCTGAACCTGACTTTGGTTTCATTATTTTTAAGTGCACTTTTAAGTATTTGTCCAAAATGCAGATGAATTACTAAAATTATAATGTCACATATACATTATATACTTAAGTCCATATCAAGTTTCACCTAATATTTAATAAAAAGCTGCTAGGTAAATCACATGACACAGCATCTAGAAAACTGTTATGAAATAACAAATTTAAAAAATATTTATTGCCTATTTAATATTACAAAATAACAGTAATCATACACTTATTACTTAAACGACATTCAGTCTTTTACATCAAAACCAATACTGGCAAGTTTGTTACACTTTGTACTAAGCAATCAAGTTAAATAGATGCCTAATTTTATTGCCATTTCACTAACTACACTATTATTATAATTATGAATAACTTTTTATAAATAGTTTTTGTATAACTGGGAGAATAGTGACTAACTCATAATAATACTTAGATTAAGTATATGAAAATGTATGCAAATACATAGCTGCCGAATATAAATATACAAAGTAGTTGAAACCTGAAGTCCCTATAGTCGAAATTTTAATACCAGGAGTAATTAATTTCTTACATAAAGAAACATTATAACATGTATATTTTATTGAATAGTGTTAATAAGCATTATCTTTACAATATTATTTAGATACTACCTACTAGTTTTAACACAGCTTTTTACTCAATAGTAATTGTTCTGTGTAATAGTAATTGTTGTAAAAAGTTTGTCAATAAATAGACTCACAAACATTTTCTATTCATTAAATTGGTGAACTTTGTAAAAAAAATAATTATGGACATTCAATGTCTGCAATAATATAATGGGCCCACTAAATTATTAAATAATTTACTGCTTCATACATTAAAAGTATCTGAACATCATTCATAAAAACATAAAAATGCTCATATGATTAAGTATTATTCTATCAATCACTCTCTCATAGAAAATGCTTTATAACATAATATATATAAATATTTTTGTCTGTCAAATTTATTAAGTAATGTAAAACAATATGAAGTGTGGGAGCCCAATAGGAACTTAAATGTAATTAGTGAAACTGCAGGCAACATAGGTATTATTGTACCCATTACTTATTTTAAACTATAGAAATGTACATTACAAACCTAAACATTACCACTGTGACTAGAAAAACTATATGTAGCTGGTGTAACAGACGTATTTACACACACTTGAATTGAAGGTTTGAAAGATGATGGAAGAAGTTTATGTGCCTCAGGCACAGGAGAGTAACTCTGGCAAACAGTTTCAAAATGCACTTGTTCACTTCTATCGGTGGGCACTCCATCAAAACTTGTTTGTTTAGCAGAATCACCAGTTCCACTATCTTTGCATGATGAGTGCTCTGATATATTGTCTGAAAACATTTGAGGTGATTCACTGTCACTATGCACTACATGTGTCATTTTTATACTTTCAGCGGGAAAAGTATGCACGGCGCTGGCCATACGTCTACGAGTGTGGTAAATGATTACCACCCAAATAATAGAAGTTCCTACAGCACAACACACAACTGTTATAATTATAATACCAGCCATATTTTCTTCATTCACCATTATGGCTACAGGAGGCAACACACGTAACTCAGTCATATCTTTTTTAGTACCCAACTCATTAGTAATCTCACATTCATAACGTCCAGCATCACTCTTCTCTGATCCAATTATGATTAGCAGCTGATCATCACCAGTAAGAAAATGTCTCTCTGTAACCGTAATTGGGCTTCCATCTTTAAGCCATTTTATAACAGGCTTGGGAGATCCTGATATCATACATTGTAATACCACCGAGTCACCACTAGTCACTTCCTTGTTTTCCATAACTCTGACAAATGATGGTTCTTGCAATACTGTAAGTGTGGCATTAGCTATAATAGTTCCAGCTGGATTTTTAGCTGCACAACTGTATATTCCCATATCTGTGGTTTTAGCATTTACTATAAAGAACAAGTGGTCAGTTGGCATTACATTCATTCTTCTTTCTCTTGCAGCAGGAAAATCATTACCTCCATCCTTTTTCCAAGATATCTCAGGTGGTGGATCTCCTGTAGCAGCACAATTAAGTGTGACAGTATCTCCTGTCTTCACAGTAACATTTGTTGGAGTTTTTGTAAACCGTGGAAAAGTGACTATGTTTACTTTTGCCTTTGTTGAGTAGGTTGTTCCAAAATTATTTCCGACAACACACTGATATTTTCCAGAATCAGCATGAGTAACATTAGGAATCACTAAAACTGATGTTGCTCGTGGTTGACCATTGGGTCCAATAGTGATATTTTCATATACCATAGGGTTGCTAACATTACCATTGTTCTTTCTCCACAAAAATGTCATGTTGTTAAAAGGAATAGATGTTGCAGAACAAACTAAATTAGCTGACCGTCCCTTTATGGCAAGATGAGTTTTTGGATGTTCCACAACTTTAGGCTTTGGTGAATCACCACAGTTGTCTTCCTTCAGTTTAGTCACTGATACACCTCTGACTTCGGATGGGTAGGCACAGTTAGCAGTAACATATTTTTGTTCAGCCTTCTCTTTTATCCATTTTACAATCCATAATAAATTGCAATCACAAAGAAGTGATGAAGAGTTCAAATGTAGCTTTCTTAACTTTGACATGGAATCAAAAGCATGCTGTTGTATAGAAGTTATGTTATTTCCTTTTAAATCTAATTCAACTAGATTTGACAACCCATCAAAAGCTCTTGAATTAATAGATTTTATATGGTTAGCAGCCAGGCTAAAGGAATTCAAATTCTGCAATTTGGAAAATGGTCCAGACATGTCTTCAACAGTCCAAGATATTTTATTGTTATTTAACTGTAGTGTTTGCAGCTGAGTCATGTAGCCAAAAGCATCCTGAGCAATTGATGAAATCTTGTTATATCCAAGGCTCAGAGTTCGAAGGTTGACCAAGTGTTGAAATGATCGCCCCTCTACTTCTAGCAAATGATTATGAGATAAATCCAGTACTTCCAGGTTTGTGCATAGTTCCCAACTTCCAGAATCAATTTCTGATATCAAATTATTTGACAAAGATAAAGTTATCAAAGACTCCAATCCATACATCCAACCTTTAGAAATATTTCTTATTCTATTATGGTCCAATTGTAACAAATTCATTGACTTGAATCCAAAAAAGGCACCATCCATTATATTGTCAATATTATTAAATCTCAGCTTTAATGTTGTCAAATTAGACAACCCTTGAAATAGAAGTGGACTGATCACATGCAACTTGTTATGGTTCAATTCTAGAGTTCTTAGATTTGTTTGATACATAAACAAGTGATTAGGGAGTGATTTTATCTCATTCCTATTCAGTTTCAAAACTTCCAAATTTGTCAAATTCGTTAGAGCTCCTTCCTGTATGAATTTTATATGGTTGCTGTTTACATTCAGTATCCTTATGGAACTATTAACAGGAAAGGTACCTGTGTCTATTGATCCAATGTTATTCCTATTCAAACTCAGTTCCTGTATTTGTTCATGATGCAGCAAGCTAGGTATGAAATGAAACGAGTTTTTGTCCAGCTTTATTTCTTGTAAATTCAGTAGTTTGTCAAAAGCCTCCGTTACGTTTTCATTCAACCTATTATAACTGAGATCCAATCGTTCCACCCACTTAGGAATTTTTGGCACAGATACGAAATTCTTCTTTGAACAATCGACGTACTGTTCCAGGCAATCACATTTGTGTGGGCACTCAATGTTTTCTGCTTTTATAGAAAAACATATCAAACGGATTATCGCTATACACAACAACAAATGAGAGAGTCCCATTTTCATGCATTTGTATAGCTGCCCGAGTGTTACAACAAACGACGATAACTCTTTGTTCTTACATAATTTAGGACACCAGTGATACACACACAAAGTCTATAGTAAAACACACTTTTTCAATACTCATTTCTGACAATATTCGCATTGTAATTGTGATAAAAACGAACGATTTGAAATATAATTCAACATATTTACGGCGACCCAATCGACGGCCATTTTATTTTATTCATTGTTTGTAGTGATGTTCATAGCGCTGCGCAGTTTGTTTCGTCGGTTACCGATTTTTACATGACAACACCGTTTTTGACCGTGAATTATATACAAAATAAATTAGTTTCCTCCATGTATTCACATTATTTATTGTTTTTTTATTTTAGGCTAAATTCTTTTTTTAAATGTACACATCATTACCAAGATTTTACTATTATCTTTTAGATTTGGAAAAAACACGTAAAATTATTGAAAACACTATTTTCAATGACTCGGATGTATTGGAAATTATGAAATTTTGATAAAATTTATGGCATTAATTAAAAAAAATTAAAAGATTTATAGTAAAGATCGCGAGCTTACTCTCGCAAGCTTCATTCATTATAATTTTACGGTGTTTACAATTATCCGGTGACAGCGTAATGAAATTTCTTCATTGTCTAACATAATTTCAGCGTCAGAATATAATTGAATATATAATTACTGACTGCATTGACCTACACATATATTATCATTTAACTGGGAAAATTGGTGGAAATTGCTCGAGTGAAGTTCAGTGGCTGTTTTAATTATTCGCTTATTGATTCCTAGTGGATATTGTGATGTAAAATTGGTGTAGTTTTGTGTCTCAAGTGTCTACGGACACAACTGGACAATATGTGGAATCATTGAAACAAGCGCGATCTCGGTAAAATGGAGCTGAGAATTTTATTGTAGTAACTACCTCAGCGAAGTTTGCTGAGAAGACTGACTCGACACATTTGTTGCCAAATACTGCAAAATACATTAGAATGTGTTACATCTGCGTTCTAACTAATGGGGAAAAAGAAAAAGTGATAGTGATCAAATTAAGACTTGGCTTAAAGGTCTTGTAACCAAGTCAGTGGCATAGCCACAATTGATAAAAAAAAATATATCATTGACTGGCTCCTTGTCAGAGCTCAGAGTTATCCAAAGGTAGGCTTGTTCTTACTCGGACACTGAATGGAACGCTCCGAACTAGTACAATCGTTGAAATGAACTAGTTCGGTATTCTAGTACTATTAGTTCATTTTAGTTCACCGATCATTTAAACATCAGTCGGACATAATAGACCTTATTGTGATTGATTAGCATAACATAAAAATTCGCGGAATATTCACGAGTCGGGATTCACTCGCTTTCTTGTTCGTTCATCGTCCGTCATCGTACATCGTCCATCACGCTCGCACGCATGCTTCTCTAATCTCTCAACTCGCTCAGACACTCGTACTTATTCGTTTTGATTATTCGGCACTCGCGAGCCAGATGATCACTGTACTAGATGAACGATTTAAACGACCGAAACAGCCGGTCGATTCTGTTAACATCTCACCGTGAAAACTTAGGTGAAGTGAGCGTGAAGTGAACTGTCATTCCAAATTGATTGTATGGATTGACAGCTCACTTCATGTTCACTTCACCTAAGTTTTCACGGTGAGTTGTTTACAGAATCGCACTACAGAATATTTCGCTCGCTCCTCGCTCAGACACTCGTACTGATTCGGAACTCGCGAGCCAGATGGTCACTGTACTAGATGAACGATTTAAACGACCGAAACAGAATAGCTTTTTCGGTTACCTAAAGGAATTGCGTCTTAGTTGTACATAGTACATGTACTACACAAGCCTAGCCAAAGGTAGCACGGGCACTTTTTACAAGTTAAAAATTAATAGCTGGTTTACACAGTACGAGCTAGCGTGCGAGTCAGCCTGTCGAGTAGCTGCAGTGCAGTAACTCGCATCGCATGGACGTATCTTAAGCCTCAATTACACCTTCCGATTTCAAGGAACCCAATTTAGGAACAAACTAAGTAGGAAGCGAGCGATTACACTATCCTAAATTGAACTCCTAAATCGGGCTCCTAAGTCGGCAGTGTTGCCAACTCTTACAAATTCGAGTCCCTAGACAGAATCAAAAGTCGCTATAAAGTCTCTTAAAAACTGATTCTACCTGAAGCGGACTAAAAAATAAAAAGACTCAGATTTTTTTTCTGGGAAAGGGACTTTGGGAAATTTAATTTAATTTTAAACACATACAAAAATACTAATAGCCCATTTGTAGCGATAAAGTCGCTAAATTGGCAACACTTAGCTCTAAATCGGAGTGATGCGATTACACTATCCTAAATCGTACACAATTTAGGAAGTCAAATCGGAACTTTTCAATCTCTCTAAATCGGTCACTAACTGCCACTAACTGCTATTACACCTTCCTGTTTCTTTAATTGGGTCCCTTGAAATCGGAAGGTGTAATTGAGCCATCGTGCACGAGCAGGTTGGATAGTAGCTCGCATTCGAGTTACTTCAACATTTTTTGTTTTCACTCGCCTGCTCGCCTGACAGTAACTGGTGCGAGTTGCTATCATGGCAGCAGCTCAGACATCACTCGCAAAAAAAAATTCAAACTGTACTGTGCTACATATGAAATGAAAGGGGCTTATTGTAAGTATTTCATATACATTTTTTTCATAATTTCACAACAAGTATATAGTTTTAAGTTATTCATGCAAATAGATGAAATGACCATTGCCCCCCCCCCCCCCCCTCTAAAAAAATACAGAATGTAATTCTTTATTTAAAGCACAGAATAAATAATAGTACTACCGTACATATTGATTACAGGAAAAGCTGTAATAAACACACAAAATTAAGTAGAAAAAAAAAATTGTTCGGAACTATTTGCGCGCGAGTCCGACTCGCTCTTGGCCGGCAGGCATTTTTCAATTCTTGACATAACATTGTTGTCATAGACTATTACCGTTTCTTTAATCAAAGCACGTTGACTCCACATCGCGAAAACTCGCAAGAGACTGGGCAGCTACTATCGTCGTGAAGACAGTTAATGGCTCAATTACACCTTCCGATTTCAAGGGACCTAATTTAGGAACAAGCTAACTAGGAAGAAGGAAGCTAGCGATTACACTATCCTAAATTGGACTCCTAAATCGGAATCCTAAATCGGCAGTTTTGTAAACTCTTACAAATTCAAGCCCCTAGACAGAATATCAAAAGTCGCTAGAAAGTCTCTAAAACTGATTCTACCATGAGCGGATCAAAAAAGAAAAAGAGCGGACTCAGATTTTTTTTCTGGGAAAGGGACCTTGGGAAATTTAATTTAATTTTAAACACGTATAAAAATACTAATAGCCTATTTGTAGCGACTAAGTCGCTAAATTAGCAACACTTAGCTCTAAATCGGAGTGATGCGATTACACTATCCTAAATCGTACTCAATTTAAGAAGTCGAATCGGGCCCTTCCAATCTCACTAAATCGGACACTAACTGCTATTACACCTTCCTGTTGCCTAAATTGGGTCCCTTGAAATCGGAAGTTGTAACTGAGCTTTAAGGCGAGCCGAGCTACCAGTAGCTCGGCTCGCTTTAGCTGTCGCCTTAGCTGCCAGTATAGGAGTAGACAATCCGAGTAGCTGTCTACTGTCTAGTCAGCAGCTCCCACTATATAAACTAGCTTAAGGTGTGCGTTTTTCTAACGCCTGTGTAGACGTGCAAAATCTATGGCAACAACATTTTGCACGAAGCGTTAGACGGAGAACTGTCACGTGACTCACGCCCAGTAATGTTTTTGCCATACATTTTGCACGAAGCGTTAGCGTTAACGTTAACAGAAAAGTATTTTGTCTAAAGGCTCTGAGCCGGGCTGCCTCAAGGTGCCTATGCTATGTTACAGCTGGCGGCGGTTGCTTTCCCTTCGCGCCTCCGGTTTTTATATACACTCTATGGGTAGCAGCCAAAGGACCGAATCGGGGCACCCTGACTGCTCGTACAGTCGGGGTGCCCCAATTCGGATTTGTACAAAATTCGACCAATTTTAACCATGAAGTAACCTAAACAAACATAGGTCATAGATTATACATATGTGTCGATACATATCAAACGCACCTAAGTCACGCATAAACAACTTCTGGGAAAACGCGTTTGTTTCTGTTTGCTTTATCCATGACACTTGAATAAAGAGCAATACTACCAACACTCTCATAATAATGTCTACTGGCAACATTGTCAAAAAAACGGGTGAAACAACCGTCAGATTTTAAATTAAACCGGTTTTTATTTTGGACTTAAGCACTTTTGATGGAAACGATGTGGATTTAAGCTTGTTTGAAAGCAACTGTTATTGGACTTAAGCGAATTTAAAAAAATACAACGTGACTTAGGCCGGTTTGATGTAATTGAGTAGTAAAGGGACGTATTTAGGTTTTGAATCTTAGGAATAAAAGAAACACGCATATTTATTATTTATTTCGGTTCAAAGTCTTAAACCGATTTAAATAGGTATTGTCACTATGATTGTATGCTTATCGGCTATTGGTAAAGAAAGGTTCAACAATAAAAATGCCACAAGAATTCTTTACTTATAAGAGTACATTATATTCCTTCGTACGTAGTTAGGTACTAACATTGTAAAGTCTTACAATCATATCAATATCAAATTATTTATTAGATAGATACATTTATTATAATCAGAAGGCGAAAATTCAGTAAACCCTGATCCAGTAAATGATAACGATTAATACGTTAAACAAAATCCAAAATTTCTTCTGGCAAATACTCAGGATCATCTTCATCTTCTTGTTGTTCCGGCAAGTTTGCATTATGAGCCAGTACAGTTTTGTAGTATTGTAAATCAGGCAAGTCACTCCAAGCTTCACCATAATGTTTTTCGAGTAGTTTTTTAACATCTGTTAGTTTTTCAGCTTTAACATTAAATCGTACTTCTATTATGTTTGGTTGGATTCCGGATATATGTTTTCCACGTTTAGTTATGCTTAGTGGATTGCACATATCATTTCTGTATGACATTTCTCCTCGAACTAAGATTTTCCGACGATCTATTCTATTTAAGATAATCCGCTTCGTTTTACTTATTTGAAAGTGTAACGTTTGAGTGTTTTTCAATACATCTTTGCATGCTGTTTTCCAATCAAAAATTGGCACCTCAATGACTAAACGACGGATAGTCGCATGATACCCCATGATATCAATATATGTCTGAGGGTTAGATATAGTTTCTAGTCGTTTTATTTGTTTTTCCACAAAAGCAAATACCCGATCGGGCGGGATGAAACTATGTCCAGTGACAGGAAATACTATTTCTACTTCTACTATGTTTTGTGTTGTTTCATGCAGCCATTTAGCAACCATTCCCAGCAATATCGAATTCTTATTTTGGCCGCCGCAACCGTCAGCAACAAGCCTTATCTTCTTTTTGCCGTCAAGGTTTACTCGGTTCAGGCAATGGTATAAGCAAGACGATATTTCATTAGAACCCTTGGCTGCCACGTCTTCAGTCCATATATACGAAAAAACATTATCTTTAGTCAGGCTTGCGTGAGAATTTCCCTCGACAATTGTAAAATTATAAATATATAGTTGTCGCGAATAATACGCCGACTGGTCGGGTACTTTTGGTAGAGGTAAATTTTTTTGGCAGTCGAAGGACAAAATGAGCAGTTCTGGATCATCTTCCTTTAATTTCTCAAAGAAGCATTTTGCTCTTATTTTGTGTATTCTATATTGGGTTCGCAAACTCTGTTTTTCACTTTCGTTTTGAGTTATTTTTAACTTTTCTAGCAACTGTAAACAGTCTGAACAGACGTCTTGGCGCGGAGACCCAAATCCAATATTAAAAGAGGTATTGAATACCTTCCTGAAGAAACTTTTAGTCACTGAATATCCCGGCATCGATTCGTCTTCATACATCCTGTATAGTTTACTTATATTTAGACTGGGATCCAGATATATTCTTTGTTTAACTTTGCCTCTGCAATAGTGACTATCTAATGGCCGAAATTTCTTTATGAAATTCTGTACAGCTTCTCTCTTAGACCGAAAAGCATGATATTTACGGTCCCCTCCACGCTTTTCGAAAGCTGTTTCTCCTGTAGCTACGTATCGATTGGAAACGCCTTTAACACGGCCTTGTTTGATTTTTAAAATGCCACAAAACGCAGCGAGGCAGACAGGAACTTTTTCTTTACTACTGTGCTTAGTAATGAAATACTGCTTTGAGAAAGCGCGTCCATTTCGACTGTTATTTCTAGGGCGTTTTCTTTTAACAGGAGCCAATAGCATATTTTGTAAAATATAATTATCTTGACTTATCTTGTTAGGATTACGGTAAAACTTTTTGTGGAAGTAAAAAACATCATTAGAAGTCAACGTTGCACATTTGTATACACTCTTTTTGTTGTGATTACACTTTGGTTTTTCTGGCAAGGTTTTTGCAGAGTACCTGGAAATAAATTGAAATGAAGGTATAAAATTAAATGTGTAACTTTCTACGTCGTAAACAAATTTACATTGTATCGCTATCTCTTAAAGAGGCGTACAACGTTCAACCTATTACGTGACATCTCGTGGTATACACTCATTCAAACACAAACCCAAAAAAAGTGATGTTGGTACAAACTTAAAATTTGCTAAAACATTGTCTACCTTATCTTAGAGAAAAACACCGATATAGGTACCAATCAATATAGGTACTAAATTTCGAGTGCAAAACCCGTACTATTAAGTTATTTAAGTATTAACCAGCCTACTTGCATTGTAATAAAAACATCACCCTTTTTTGGCAGTCAGGTAAAACACACAACAATGACATGGATGGCCGATCCTAATGCGAGTCCGACCCTGTTCATTGACATGCAAAATTTAATATCACATCGCCCTACCGAAAACAAAGTGAAATTACAACGTATTACTTACAAATCTCGTTGTTTCTTCTTTTGTTTTTCATTTGTCTGGAGTTTTAACTTCTTTTTAGCTAATTCAGGCCTCACAACATTTATTTCTTCTTCCATAATTCGATAAAAACGCAAGCGCACGAAACAAGCACCACGACACAAAGCCAACAACTGCGGCCATGACACTATGCAGGGCTGTCTGTCATTGGTCGAATCGGACTTAGGCGAGTTTGATTTAAAATGACGTTGTGACTTAGGTTTGTATGAAAACAAAACGAATATTTTGAGCCTTATTTATACCAGTTACAGAGGACTTAAGCTGGTTTAATCCAAAATAATATTTAATTTTTTGTACAAAGAATCCGGCCAATCAAAAACATTCATTCGTTACTATAGTGGACTTAGGCACGTTTGATATGTATCGACACATATATCTTTATGCATTGTATTGCTGCAAAAAAAATGCGTTTCGTTTCATCTTTAGCAAATACCACAAGAGAAAAAAATAACTATAAATAGTCAATAAATCAAAATTATCGTAGTTATTCACCCAAAAAACACTCATCACTGAGAAATTATTATATGCAAATACAATAACTGATTAAAATGCGAATTAAAAAAAAACATAAAAATTTGCGCGTCGACTTATTATTTGCATTATCAAAACGCATTATTAAAACACCCTAAAATAGCAACACCAGCTGTCAAAATTACGTCAAAAGTAATAAAATAGTGTGAAAGTGAGGTTATTTTTATCAAAATTTGATATTTTTTATCTCCGAAACAATTAATTTCCTCGCCTTAAAAACTGTACGCGGATGCTTCTAATAATATGACCTTTCTGTGAAAAAAATATGGACTCCCGACTCCACGGCAGATTAAGTAATGCTTAGCCGAGTGTTGTCAACTTATGAAAATTTGCCATATTTAGTGTTAAATTTCGCATATTTTATAAAAAATAAAAAATCTATAACTCTAGGTTTATATGAGTTACATTTTTTTTACAACTTTTTCTAGTTCGTATGTTAAACCAGGAATACGCCTTTATTGGATCGGACAGGATTTTTGTTACATGCTGTATAAAGGGTCCGACCCATACAACATGACCAGTCTAAGCAAAACAATGTTGTCAATTTTCAGCGAGGTGATATTCAGGTAGTGAATGAATTTGCGAAAATCAATACAAATAAATAAAATTGAAGTGTCTGTTTGTAATGTAAAAATAATAGTTTTTTTTTTTAAATCTCATACAGTTATTTGCACGATACTTAAGCCTAAAAATCAGTTTTTAATTTTTTTTTCTGTCTGTTTGTTCCAGCTATTCTTCGGAACAGCTGGAACGAGTATGATAAGATTTCACTGGCAGGTAGCTGACTATAAAAGGAGCAGGCTATTACGCTCAATGCAATTGTTCCCCTTCAAAAATCTTGCTAAAAGCTAACTAAAATAATATTTATAAAAACAGCAAAGGATATTAGTTTCCATTGTAAGTTCAGTAGGCACTACTTTCAGGACAACCATTGAGAACAGTAACATCCTGTTAAAAAAAAATCAGAACATCTAATGCCAAAAACATGCAATAAAAAGACTTCTGTAGGTAACAGTTTTACTACTTTAATTCTATGGGAACACATAAAATATTAATGATAATTTAAATTATAAATTCTACCCCCAAGTTTTTGGCATTATAGGATTCTGTGTTATATTCTCCTTAGTACAACAAAGCATAAATTGTAGGTACCTTAGGGCGGTAAGACAAATTACTTTTCTGTTAGGGTTCACGCTAATGCTTCGTGAAAAACATTTGGCAATGAAAACGTAAAAAACATTACCTGCGGAAAGAACTATCACAACAAAGAAATGATCACACTACACTAAATTGTACTCCTAAATCGGCAGTGTTACCAACTCTTACAATTTCGAGCCCCGAGAAAGAAAAAAGTCGCTAGAAAGTCTCTAAAACTGATTCTACCAGGAGCAGACCAAAAAAAAGGAGCTGACTCAGATTTTTTGAAGCTATACTTCTTGAGGCGCGTTCTGAAAAAATGATGAGAGTGATATTTTAAGATGCACGCGCATCACTGTCACACAATTCACAGGATGAAGTTAGCTAGAACCGACACACCCTGAAGTTAGCTATGGTCTGTGGTTCATGAAGAATGATTGTTTTCTTTTTGTAAACTTTGTGACAGTTTGGTATTTTATCTTGTTACGCCAAAGAAGTATAACTTCTTACATGCGTACATAAGTACACACACACTTTTCTTTTTACTGGGAAAGGGACCTTGAGAAGTTAAATTATAATTTAAACACATATAAAAATACTAATAGCCTATTTGTAGTGATAATTCGCTAAATTGGCAACACTTAGCTCTAAATCGGAGTGATGCGATTACACTATCCTAAATCATACACAATTTAGGAAGTCAAAATCGGGACCTTCCAATCTCACTAAATTGGACACTAACTGCTCTAACTGCTATTACACCTCACTGTTTCCTAAATTGGGTCCCTTGAAATCGGAAGGTGTAATTGAGGCTTTAGCGTGAACACTAACAGTAAAGTAATTTGTCTCAAGCCACTAGTCACACATCATGTTCTTAATTTTTGTCCTACACTAATTTCTCTTTGCTTTTGAAACATCATAATCCATTTTTATCTAAGGGTTTTAGAGCAATTTTCATTGCTATATATAAATTAAAAAAGTGAGATGTTTCCATGTTTTTTTAATTTACAAGTCAATTAAAACCAGCTTCTAGATAATTTCATGAAAGTATGAATGTTTGCTAACTGGTGTTGATACTCACATTATAGGCCATTTAATCACTTTTCCTCAAACCTGAAATAAATAGAGCTGATATAGAATTGTCGATTGCTTAAATTCTCATTCATTATTAGGACAACAGATTGGTAAATAGTAAATATTGGGTGTATTTCGTTTGCAAGTTATTATAGAACCAATACTTACTTCTGGTTGTTTACTAGTAAGTGTTACTTTGATAATGAGAACTGAGAAGTATTCACAGAATTAGCCAATGAAGTTTTTTGAAGAAAAATATACACTGATTTCTGGACCCGCCAGCAGATGAACAGCAAACTGGACTGACAGTGACAGTGACAGGGGACAATGACCAAAGAGCAATGAGTTGTTTTTTCTTCGCACTTTCTCAGGCAGGCTAAGGTCACAGACCATACCGCCTCGTCTTAAGTTATATTTCTTGTACGGTCTAAAGCAAAGAGTATAATGTCTAAAGTTTACGTAAGGCCAAGAGCAAAGAGAGTAGGCATATCAATGAATGACAGCTGTAGTTGCGTTCCAGTTCCAAAGGCGGAAAAATTAATTATTATTAGCAAGTATTGATAGAGTTTTTTTTTTAATTTTGGCTTCACACGGTTTGTGCATTTAGCTAGTTGTCAAGTTTAAGAAAGTATTTAGTTTTAGATACAGAACATTGTCGCTTTTTTACCATTAGAATGCTGATGTAACACATTCTAATGTTTTAGCAGTATTTGGTTGGCAAATAAGTTGAGTCAGCCTTCTCGGCAAGCTTCGCTGAGGTACAACGACAACATTTTCAACTTTGTTTTACCGAGATCGCGGCTGTTTCAATGATTTCACATAATATTGTCCAGTTGCGTAGACAGTTAGACGCTTGAGACGCAAAACTACACCAATTTTACATAACAATATCCACTAGGAATCAATCAACAGCCAATGAAGTTCTGAATTCTAAATCCCGCCAAAAACTCCTTGATAAGGATTTGTGGAAGTACTTAATAATTCCATGGCTTTTCCACGGAAATGTGGGTTATTGAGGCTCAAAAATAAAACCCCAAAGAAACCTAATTTGTTGCAGTTGCTTATTCTAAATTATTTTCAGTTGGATAGTGCATGTTAGTGAAGATCCATCCGAGAGTGAATTTTTATAAAAACATTTATAAGTCATGCGTTATGCATTTCCCAGATACGAACTAGGCAAACATAGAAAAATCAATGTACTTTTAAATATTAAAAAAAAAAACATGTTTTTTATTTTTTGCTATCAGCTATCTTTGTCTAAAAAAAGGGAGGTTTTATTTATTATAATGCTGTACAAGTAGCATTTCCTCTACATTAACAAATTTTTGTGCACGTCACGTCATTAACGTCAATCGTCAATAGCTGCTATCAAAATACTTATTCCAAAAAATTTATTGTTTTCCATGAGAAATTGAATTGCAGGGGAAAATGGAATCATATGAAAGTGTTATCCTTGTTAAGAATGAAGTGTTTGTGTTCAAAATACCCCCTAAAACTTCAAATAGAGGGTATAGGTAGGTGTTGTAATTTTTTTGTATAGTGGGTAATTGTTTTGTAGGAAAAAGATAAAACGGTGGGTGTTTTTAGGGCAGCCGATTGGAACTTACAAGAGCCGCAATGGACGGGGCGTATGAGACTGGTTGCAAAAGCAGAAGAACTGATAATGAAACTCGAAGATAAATCTTCTGGAGAGCTGTTTGCCAAATGCCCTATTGACAAATATCCGGGGTTGGCTCTCGAGTCCGTCACTGATAGTTCACGTTACTTCGTAGTCAGGATCCAAGATGATAATGGCAAGAGAAATTTTTGATTTTGTACATTTCATTCACCTTATTGTAGTTAAAAGTAATAGTGTCTATTATAATATTGCTACATTATTCCAGGTCGAACTGCTTACATAGGGCTAGGATTTGGAGATCGATCAGACTCATTTGACCTAAATGTTGCTCTACAAGACCATTTCAAATGGTTGAGGAAAGAACAAGAAGGAGAGCAAGCTCCTCAGCAGAATCTAGATCTGGGCTTCAAAGAAGGAGAAACAATAAAAATCAATATGAAAATCACTGTAAGTACTTATAATGTGATTAGATTTGTGTACAAATCATGTAATAACAAGAAAAGTGTAACTAAGTCAACACTGCTAATGTAATTGTGTAGTGAGTCATCTAATTAGATAAAAAAAAACTGTTTGGTATATCAATTATTGTAGGTATTTTTCCATAGTTGGTTTTTTAATGCACATATTTTCTTTTTGCAGAAAAAGGATGGTAGTGAAGGCAGCCGGCCACGCCGGGGCGTTGGGGGTGGAGGGGTTGGGGGTCTGCTACCACCTCCTCCAGGTGGCTCTCGACTGCCACCCCCTCCTTCACCACAACATGCCCCTACACCTGCCGCTCCTGCCGCTGCTCCTACTAGTTCAGAATGGGGTGACTTCAATTCTGCCAGGTGATTTTTTGTGGCACATTTGATGTTTTTTAGCGCATCAGGCCCCTACGTCGCCACCAACAATAGGTTTTTAATTGTGTCTGCTAATTAGGGACTTGACGCGTTAAAACTTGCTTAGTGATTTATCAAAACACTGCTTATTCAATGTCTGCCAAGTTACATGTTAAAAGTTAAAATTATTATTGTCTTCTACTGATCCTAGACTTTGGGTTGAATACCTAGCATAAAATAATGCTCCTTTGTAAAAAAATGTAGCTGTTGTCATGTTAGCCTCACTTCACTCTTAGTGATTATTTAGTTCTCATTTTGCAATAAATATAAAATTGATTGTTGTGTTGTTTTCAGTGCTCCAAGTCAACAACCAGTGACACCTGCCAACCAACAGAACTGGGTGCAGTTCTGAGCTCACTACTACTATGTTATTGTGATTTGGTGTCTGTCGTAGGCTGGCACTCCCGTGTGTTGCACAATACTTAAAATTACTTAATTACGTAGGCATACTATATCAATAGCTCTCGTATTCATTCTGTAGTAAGTTAAAATATAATATCATTATCATCTTAGGGTAAAAGTATATTATTGATACATTACTATTAGATGCCAGATCACAATATTAGTTTATGCAATAAATAATATTAATAAATAATTGATTGATGTACTTTACTATCTGTATATGTTGTAACACTTGTATAATTACTTAGATATGTGGTAGAGTATTTTCGGCTCTATATAATATTGTTGTTATTGTATGTTGTTGAACAATGCATGTCATAGACAATATCTTATGTAAATAGTTGAAAAATTTAAACGAATACCACATTATGCTAGTTGCTGTAATATTATGAAAACATTTGAACTATTTCTTAAAGTTAACACAAGATCTGTATCTTTGACATTTGTGACAGATGTACAAATAAAAGGAAGGTATAAAAGTAAAATATTATAATTATCCATATCTTAAGATTTTTGTTTCCTTTCAAAGTATAATGGTATTAAATGTAGGATCACTTCTTAAAAAAATGGCTAGTTTTTGATGGATATTAATTTTAATTTAAACTTAATATCACTGGTAACTGTATTGTAAGTGCATGGTAGCTACTTATAAAATCTATGGTAGAAGAAAATATTGATTTAACCAGTGAGTTATTTATTGTACAGTCTTATGAATTGAGAGCTTCGAACTCAAATCCCAGACAGCTATTCATTTACACAACAAATAGCAAATTCTCGAATAAGATATTTTATCTACTACTTATGTCTTTGTTTTAGGTTCAGAGTTACAGAATGAAATATAAATTACACCGTTTATGTTTGTTTGAATTAAAGTATTAGGTCTTTACATTATGAAGTTGCCATTCTATAAAATGGGTCACTTAAGAGCTGTGAACTCATATTTCCAAAATAACATAAAATAACTATTAGCAACATTATAGAAAATCCAAAACACAAAGAAACAAATGAATATAAAAAATAAATAACATGCCTTAGATATTAAGTTTATTTGAACGTAAAATTCCTAGTCAATCCAAACTTATCACAGTTATTCAAAGTTTACAGTTGCAAAAAATGGCAATTTCATAGGTGAACACCTAGTTCTACTTTTAAACCTTTCACAGACGGTTACTGACCAGTAATCGCTTACGTGACCTTTGTTATTGACGTATAAAGTTATAATTCAGTAATCTTATCAAACTAGATATGTACAGGTAGTAATTATATTAAATGTTATCTGCCAGTGTCTTCCTTGATTCGCGTAGTCTGTACCGGTAGGTATAAGTGAAAGCGCTAAAAGATAATTTGTGTTCAGCGCTAATGTTCGTTGGCGTTTGCTAATCGGTTGTCAGTATGTACCAGTCGGCTACACTGATCAACGAGATCGTGTAATTTCTAAGTTACATATGTTGGCTTGGTGGACACGTACCCATTTTACAAAAAAAAAGACTGCTCGGCAGCCAAGTGCAGTTGTTCTACAAAAGGTCGTGGGTTTGATGCCCTCACAGAACAAAAATTAATATCTGTTCGGCCTGGTACTTTCAGCACGCGACGGCGGATTGCGCAACCTTTGGATAGACGCCAAAATGTCAGCCGATAATTGCAATGCAACGGGTGTTTTCGTTGCGTGGGTACCGTTTTGGTTTAGAAAACCAAAACAGTACCTACGAAAACGATATCAAGTAGGTAGGTAGCAAAAGATATAGGTGCCTACTTACTGTCTCGAGGGCTTTTTGCTTCGGAAATCATCAAATAACTTCTTCCGCTAAAATCAACCCTTGTTCCTTCAGTTGGCTGTGCCAGGGCCGCGGTAACACTTTCAGAACTACCCGCGACCCACACAGGTTTCTCGAGGGTTAGGATGGGATTAGAGGAGGCCATAAAGGAACCATCCTTATGGTCTCAAACTATCGGCGGCAGCGACCTCTCGCGCCCGGCCCTGGTCCAGGCCATGGTACGGAGCGAGAGGGAATGGGAAGCAGTCGTCTCCTTCTGCGAAACAGAAATCCTCTCGAACAAGGAGGCGGAACGTGTGAGAGAGTCTCAACAGAGTCGCGCTCACGCCCCCAGCAGCAGCCGCCGCAGGAGACGCCCTGGGCGTCGGGGGTCGCGAGACGATCTCCGGCCACCGTAGGCGCGGGCCTGCGAACGGCGAGTAGTGGGTAGCTCGCCGTCGGATCAGGACCAGCCCCGAGAGTCAACAGCGCGTAGTGTTCCACGCGCGCTTCAAAGAGATGTCAGCAATACGTGACGGGGCCTGTCATGGCCGATGCCTGCCCAGGGGTCGTGGATAAATTCGAAACAGAGTTGCCATGCCCCTGGGCACTCAGGCAGGGAAGGAACAGGGATGGGTTTTAGTCAGTAAAAGTCTGACACGCCCTCGTGCTCCACCCAGAGCGGGAGAAGTCATTGGATGGTTTCCCAAGCCAAGAAAAAAAATGGTTACAAACTCTAATCCTAATTCCTCGCACTTCCCTGGTGGAAAAGCACCCTTAAAGTTAATCATATGGCGTAACTACTACGCCCATAGGTTCCTCCATTGCGAAAACTATGGACCCAGGTGTACTGGAGAGAGTCGTAAACGTAATGATTCGATAGTTGCTGTATTCAGGGACACTCCTACATCGACCGAACCTATCATCGACAAACAGATCTTTCTCGTTTTCTTATAAAACGTAGGTGTGAGTGTGTGTGAAGTATGGGTTCCTTACTTAAAATCGTATGACGTGAGATCGAATAACACTTGCTCGAAAACTTAAAAGTCGATAGTTACCTACTTGAAATCGTAAAATTATTTATGAGCGCAACAGTTCATTATCTCGATTACTCTATTATATTATCTTGTGCCTCGATGCATCAAAATCTCGAATCATCGACAGCGCGAAGGCATGGCGAAGGCCCATTATCTTGAAACATCATTTTTAGACCGACCATCTAATCGATTTACAGAATAGTTTCAAGAATTTTTATTTGTGTAGGTACCTACGGTGAAACAATATCAATCTGCCTAGCCTTTTTCACAACTATCTTGGGACGGATGCAGTTGAATACCAGTATTTTACATGGAGTGACTGCCTATCTGACCTCCACAACCCAGTTACTAGGTACGATACCCCTTGGTAAGACTGGTTGTCAGACTTTCAGGCTTCTTACGACCCGTAACGACTGTCAAAGATCCACGATTGACAGCCGGGACCAACGGCTTAACGTGCTTTACGAGGCACGGAGGAGTCTCGGTATGTAAAGATGGTCACCCATCCATGGACCAACCCCGGTAAGCGTAGCTTAACCTGATGGATCGACCCGTGCGGCTGTTACTACTTTAGCCACGAGCTTCTTTCTAATGACAATATGCCAAGAAATATAAATCAGTTTTAATTATGAAAAATCATCATCTTCCTGCCCTTATCCCATGTTACTTGGGGTCGGCGCAACACGTTTTTATCTTCCATACTGTTCTGTCAGCCGTCACGCTATCACTAACTCCCTATTCTTTCATGTCACTCCACACACAATCCATCCATCTTTTCTTTGGCCTCCCTTTCCCACTCCATCCATCCACATTTATGTACATTAGGTAATACTCTTTTAGTTACATGTGTTTCATCCCTCCTCTTCACATGACTATACCAAGCTAAGCGGCTCCCTTTTCTGTCACTGGCACCACTTTTAAACTACCTCGTAATGCACTCATTTCTCACTTTATCCATTCTCGTTACTCCACACATCCATCTCAACATTATCACCTCCGCCACATAGGACACGGTGGAGCATACGGTGGAGTTGTGCCCCGCTTGGGCAGAGCACCGCCGTGTCCTCCTGGAGGCGATCGGCGGCAGCGACCTCTCGCGCCCGTCCCTGGTCCAGGCCATGGTACGGAGCGAGAGGGAATGGGAAGCAGCGTCCTCCTTCTGCGAAGCAGTAATTCTCGCGAAGGAGGAGGCGGAACGGGTGAGGGTGGCTCAACAGAGTCGCCCTCACGACTTCAGTAGCAGCCGCCGCAGGAGACGCCCTGGGCGTAGGACGTCGTGAGACGATTTCCGGCCACCGTAGACCCCCCGGGCGTGCGGACGGCGAGTGGTGGGTAGTTCGCCGTCCGATCAGCACCGGGCCCGAGAGTCGACGGCGCTTAGTATTCCACGCGTGCCTCAAAGATTTGTCAGTAATACATGACGGGGCCTGTCATGGCCGATGCCTGCCCAAGGGTCGTGGATAAATTCGAAACAGAGTTACCGCGGTTTTAGTCAGTAAGAGTCTTACACGCCCTCCCACTCCAACCAGAGCGGGAGAAGTCATAGGTTGATATCCCATCCCAAAAAAAAATCCGCCACATGCAATATTTTTTCATCCGTCTTTTTTACAGCCCAACATTCTGATCTATACAGTACGACAGGTCTAATCACGGACTTATAGATTTTCTCCTTTAACTTGAGCATCCGTGGGTCGCAAGTTGTTCCAGTGACCTGTCACCATTTCATCCATCCTGAGTTGATCCTGTAGCGCTTAGGTGGTGTGTAGAAATAAAACTCCAGATGTATGGTTACGATGAAAGTATATCACTACATGTATAAAACAAAGTCGCTTCTCGCTGTCTGTCTGTCCATATGTATGCTTAGATCTTTAAAACTACGCAACGGATTTAGAAGCGGTTTTTTTAAATAAATAGATTTATTCAAGAGGAAGGTTCATATGTATAATACATGCATAATATAGTAGAGAAACACTAATAATTTTAGAGGTTTCTAATGTGATGTCGTAAATAAACACAATTTTTTGCGCTTACATTGCAAACGCTGGCTGAACCCTACGAGATAGATCAAAATAATGTAATACAGTATTGTACACCTTAAAAAGGTCTACAAAAAAAAGTCCGCGATGGTATATACGTCTATCTCTTAGGGATTACCCACAATAACCATTTTTTATCTTTTACTTTCTACGAGATGGCTTATTTACGAAGCGATTTTAAGCAATACAGCATTAATCTTTATCCAATTAAGTACCAAATTATTTAAATAAATATAAAGACATTCTGTAGTATATTTATTTTAGTATCAGCATTGCACCCGTGCGAAGCCGGGCCGGGTCGCTAGTGTCACAATAAAAGAGGATTATGGAATGAATATTTACAAAATATGCACATGTCTTATTACTAAACTTAGGTGTAAAGTAGTGGTCTATTGACACGATTATGAACCAATAGGAATCTAGATAAATATTCGGTATAAGAATATAGTTCCTAAAGAAGTCCATGCGGGGGCGCACAGATCGCCGTCAACTTAGCGCCGTCGATTTTGCGCTGCATATAAATATTTCCTAGTCTTCCCAGCACAGCGGCGGATGTGTCTTGATGTATTGCAGCTACAATCCAGTTCGTTACGTCTCTTTGTATATCGCCATACCCCTGGACAAGCGACCCCGAGGTGCCGAAAGTCAGAGCAGATCAGTATACTTGGAGGGGGTGGAGACGCATTCCGATCACCGGTATATCCGGTTTGACGTCTCCGCCCAGACATCGAGCGTGCCGGTCCTACAGACCCCGAGTGGTCCACGTTGGTCGCTGGAGCAGCTGGACCGGGAGCTACTCCTGGAAGCCTCGATCGTGCAGGTCTGGCTGACATCACTGGACAGGCCTGCCGACATTAACGACGAGGCAGAGTGGTTCCAGGAAGCCATGCCCGAGATTAGTGACGTAGCAATGCCCCGGGTCCAGCCTCGTGCTCGGCGCCAGGTGTACTGGTGGTCGGCGGAGCTGACGTCCCTGTGTCAAGCGTGCCTGATAGCCTGTGATAGCCGCGCGACGCCGGTACACCAGGCACCGCAGGCTCTGTAACCGCCCGCCGGATATGGAAGCCATCGAGGCGGAGCTGTACAAGGAGTACAGAGCGGCGAGAACCGCCCTCCGAGTTGAGTTGAGATCTAGCGGGCCAAAGCATTGGCCCGCGAGGAGTCGCTGGGGACTCTGAACAGAGATCCGTGGGGGCGCCCATAGAAAGCGGTGCGGGATAAACTTCGCCCATGGGCTCCTCCGCTGATGCAGAGTCTCCGGCCTCAGTAGTACTCGTAGAGGGCGTGGTAAGCTCTCTGTTCCTCTGTTCACTTCAAGAGGGGAACATATTCCCCCGCCTATGGCTCCACCTCCTGGGGTGCCCGACACGGACCAACCCGACGACGACGATGCTCCCGAGATGATGCGGTGCGTAGGCTGAATGCCAAAAACACCGCCCCAGGACCCGATGGCTTTTATGGGAAAGTTTGGGTTCTGGCCTTTGAGGAGGCTCTCGGTCCTCCACTAAGAGGGCTCCTTAGGGCATGCATGGAGAGGGGCCAGTTTCCGCTTTGTTGGAAGACGGAGAAACTGATCCTGATCAAGAAGCCGGGGCGCCCCGTGGACTCTCCGTCCGCTTATCGGCCCATTGTGCTGTTCGACGAGGGCAAGGTCTGCTGGGCAAGCTCTTCGAAAGAGTAATTGCAGACCGCCTCGTCGGACAACTGGTGCGGGTGGGGCCGGATCTAGCGGAAGCCAGTACGGCTTCCGCAGGGGGCGCTCCACGGTGGACGCCATCATGCGCGTACGAGCCCTCACGACGGAAGAAGCAGTGGCCCAGGGTGGGGTCGTCTTGGCGGTGTCTCTGGACATCGCCAATACCTTTAACACCCTGCGCTGGAGTTGCATAGTGGAGGCACTCCGGTATCATCGGGTGCCGCCCTACCTCAGCCGCGTGGTCGAGGGTTAGCTGACGGACAGGGCCGTCATCTACCCCAGTCACCAGTGAGAGTGGAACTGGCGAGAGATGTCGTGCGGTGTTCCACAGGGATCGGTCTTGGGACCGCCTCTGTGGAACATTGGTTACGACTGGGTGCTGCGCGCCGACGTGCCTAGCGGCGTCAGCGTAGTTTCTGACACGCTGGTTCTGGCGCAGGAGAGGTCGCACGAGGCGGCGGCCGACTTAGTGACACACGGGGTTGCGACAGCCGTGGAGAGGATTCAGCACCTTAGACTCGAGGTGGCATTGCACAAGTCCGAGGCCATATGTTTTCAAGGTCCTTGGAACGAGCCATCGTCGGGTTCACAGATAACGGTAGGAGGGGTTCACATCGGCGTCGGGGAGACGATGCGGTACCTGGGACTCGTTCTCGACAGCCGGTGGAACTTCGTCGAGCATTTCCGACGTTTGGCTCTCAGACTGGACCGGGCCAGTGCTGCTTTGAAGCAGCTGCTGCCCAATCTAGGGGGTCCAAACGCCTCCTGCCGTAGGCTCTACGCGGGGGTCGTGCGGTCCATGGCCTTTACGGGGCACCGGTGTGGGCGCGTTCCTTGAGACGGCGACCAGCTCGCCGGTTGAACGCGTCCCAAAGGGTCATGGCCATTCGGCTGATCCGAGGATACCGTAGGGTCTCCTGTGAGGCGGCGAGCCTCCTTGCTGGACTGTCGCTATGGGATCTAGAGGCCAAGGTCCTTGCGCTACTCTGGGAGTGGCGCGAGGAGGCCAAACGGCGGGGTGAAACTCGACGCTGCCGCGACACCTCGCGGCTTGACAGACGGAGCTTACTTCACAGACTTCAGATGCAACTATTATGCAAAATATAGAGAATAGGCTGCATTGGTTAATGCATAAAGGGGACGTCTTTATTTTGGACAGGGGATTCAGGGACAGCATATACGATATTGAGTCCCTTGACTATGAAGCCTACATGCCACCGACTAAGGATAGAAATGCGACCAAATTATCAACAGAACTGGCAAATGACTCTCGTTTAGTAACCCTATGCAGATGGGTTGTGGAGGCAGTAAACGGGAAATTCAAAAACCGATTTAAACTACTAAAACAAACATACTTTAATCGGAGATTACCGAACATGTTCATTGATTTCCGCATAGCAGCATCCTTGATTAAAAGCTCAATTACACTATCTAATTTCAAGGGAGCCAATTTAGGAAATCGGAAGGTGTAATAGCAGTTAGGAGTCCAATTTAGTGTAGTGTGATCGCTAGCTTGCAACTACCTAGCTAGTGATCCTAAATTGGCTCTCTTGAAATTGGATAGTGTTTATTGAGCCTAAACGCGCACTATCGCATTGCTACGGACAACCGGCTCGCCCCGGAATTCTTCGACGTAATTCGAACACGTATTGATACACCTAACCTTTTCCACAATATTATGGCGAAGGGAAAAATCTTAATAGGCAAACAGTTAATTTTGTAGCCATGGAAGCTAAATATGCCACATTTTGAAGAGTTTCCTCAATTCGCCGAGGATGATATAATATTATTTGCTTTGGGAACCTACCATATAAAACTTGCCGAATCTTACTGTGCTGAACATTTCCCGAATGGACTCTACAAAATAGAATTATTCAGAGATAATCAATTAGATGATTTTTCTAGGTACCTACATGACACCGCATAATGCCTCGTTGATCAGAGCACGCATACAATCTAGACACGTTAGGTTACTCGTTTACTATAGTTATCCTTTAATAAACCGTGTTTTAACTGACAGACATGCCATTACACCGCCATATAATCGCAATTGTGTGGTATATGGGGAAAGGGCGTCACATAGAATTTAATCTGCCAGCAGAATTGTTATCTAGTGTAACAATAGACGAATAAATATTCAATTGTTAACACTACATAACCTTTCTGTTGGCATGAAGATGGGATATCTTCAGTTCATCTACAGTTGTAAATATAATTGTAAATCAATCTGTCTAGCCTTTTCACAACTATCTTGGGGTCGGCTTCCAGTCTAACCGGTTGCAGCTGAATACCAGTATTTTCCATGGAGCGACTGCCTATCTGACCTCCAACCCAGTTACTGGGTACCTAATACGATACCCCTTGGTAAGACTGGTTGTCAGACTTTCGGGCCTCTGACGACCCGTAACGACTGTCAAAGATCCACGATTGACAGCCGGGACCAACGGCTTAACGTGCTTTTCGAGGTACGGAGGAGTCTTGGTATTAAAGATGGTCACCCGTCCATAGGCCAACCCCGTCAAGCGTAGTTTAACCTGATGGATGGACCCGAGCGACTGTTATTACTTTAGCCACGAGCTTAAAAAAAAATATATATAGTAAATATATTTGAAAATACACAACTGTATTAAAGATACATATTCTCTATTGAGCTGTCACGTTTTAGTTACTCGCGGTCATTATCATAACACATTATAAGACATTAATATTGGGTTTACTGAACAAAACTACTATAGTGGCTTGTAAAGAAGCTTTATTTTCTGTTGTAGTTTGTTAAAAGTTAATGCTCTGTGGTCATGACGTCAGTTAGCTATGTAAATAAAAGTACAAAGCATAGATACGCTGATCAGTGGACAGTTGACACTTTATTGTTACCTAACATAGCCATATGACGTATAATATGGCGGCTACTATTCCATGGTGTTAAAAAACAGATTAAAAAAACTGAAAACTTTGAATTGAATTTTAAAATTTATTTTGTTATTTTATGAACTAAAACTAACATTTTCCGACTGCTTTTTTCATAAGCTATCTAAATAATATATTTTTAGTTTTTTTCTCATATAGAGTAAAATACCCTATTCTAACTGAGAGAGTTGCATTGATGATTTTAATGATTCTAATTCTATAAATACATATTTGCTATGGCCGCGAATCAAATGTTGATCAAGAACCACCTGACACTGACCTGCAAATTGCAAAAAACGTAAGAAAATTTGAATTTCGCGGGCTAGGGTTGACCTTTCACCTTAATATTAAAGTTTGTAAAAATATAGACTTCTCATAAAGATACAATAATAGAAATATATACCCTCACGTGTTATTTGAAGATGACAAACTTTATATGTTAAGGAATATCTACATTAATAAATGCGGGGCCTATATTGTTACTTAAATAATATTATAAATTCTAGCCAACTTTTTTTGATTAACTTCCCTCATTTTTTATTTATAAAAATCAAGCGTGAGTCGACAGAATATTACCCAAAGAATTGAAAAAATATGAGTTGCCTATCTTTCTTTCAGCCCTAATATGAAGTTGCCAGATACAAAGAGGTAAACAGGTAGTTAGTATACCCTCATCAGTTATTTAATTCTTTTTATTAAATGAAAGGTTATTTTATCACTTAACCAACAATATAAGGTTGCCTTGTCAAAAAGGTGCCATATCCATGGTTGTCTCGCTTGCTTGATATTCTCACACTACTATCAAAGACTGTGAACGCCAAAATCGGCTGAAGTTTGATACACCGTATGCCACCCAAGGACCTCTTTAATCGAGACCAAGCGTTTTTCTTTCTAGAAAATGTTAAAAGTTACCCCTGCAAAGAAGCCCCGATACAATTTTTGGCTATTTACTGGGAAAATGATAATTTAGTATCAATAATCCAACATAAAAAGATTTTTATAACAGTTGGAGAAGTCTGTTTTTCTTATAATGCTGTCGGGAACCACGTCATGCATGAAGCGTCAAGAAGAAGATTATTTATGTTAACATGAAGAGGCAGATACTCGGATAATGTTTCATAATAATATATCAAAAAGGCCACCAAGTTCGAAAAGATTGGTCAGAGCATTTTTTTTTTTTTTTTTCAAGAGAAACGTTGCCCCACACTAGGAATTACTCCTGTATCGTGGGTGCGTTCACAAACATTTAAACTCACATACACAAGACACCCAGACCCGGAACAACTATCTGTAGGCCATACAAATATTTGTTCCGTGCGGGGATCGAACCCGCGACACGCAGCGCAGCAGTCGAACGCTCAACCACTACGCCAACCGTGCCGTAAAATTAATTGTACTGAGCTTGTACTTTATACTGGGGTCGGTCTGCCAGCTGTTCACGCATTTACGGGCTGTGATTACACAGCTGCGTTTTATAACAAAGGGAAAGTCTTGGACTTTTCAAACATTTTCAAGACGAATGGATTTCCAGGAAATATTCGCATTAATGACAAGCTAAGCAGATCTTTTCGTCCATGACGTACGGCGATGCGCTACCGGTACATGGTGGACATCTCACTCACATAAACCAAACGTTTTAAGAACGCATTCATTGTGCGTACAGCTAGAGAGTGGAATTCCGTGCCGGAGTCTGTGTTTCCTGATAGCTACAACCTGGTCAAGGTTGCTTCTAGGCAAGCGTGCTCCATCTTCGACCACATCATCGCTTACCATCAGGTGAGATAGCGGTCAAACGCGTGCTTAGAAAAAGTAAAAAAAAATAGAGAAAATTGAATGTGTTCAGGAGTTTACTGCTCTTATTTATGGGATCAAACAGTGTTTAAGCGTAAATTTTCCTCCATAATCCAAATTAATTTATTTACGTTACTCGCCCGTGTTTGGGTCATAGAATTAGAAATACACCTGTGTAGCAAATTTAAACTTAATCGGGCCAGTAGATTCGGAGTAAATTGGCTGTGACAGCCGGACAGACAGACAGACGCACGAGTGATTCTAGAAATAAGAGTTCCGTTTTTACATTCATATGTTCGGAACCCTAAAAAATCTTTTTCAAAATTATATTGTTTCTTTTTCTTTGCGTGATTAATATATTTATACCCATGCAAAATTGCAGCTTTTCAGTACTAATAGTCTTAAAGTTATGCCCTCAGACGGACAGACCGAAACTGTAAGAGTTCCTTGTTCATGTTAGGACTACGAAACCATAGATTTTTATAAATGCAGCTTAATCTTATCTTTAAAGAAATAATAATAATGATTTTTTTATCTTGCAGTAGTTGCACACCTACTGGGGGTTGTTCTTGTGTCCACTTGCATAGCGCGTACAGGGATAATCGTCCGTTGGTGCCTTATTTCATAAAAAGCGTCTAAAGAGACCTCTACGAGTTGGCTTCGGCCCCCGTACGCCTTCCAAAGGTCCGGGACTTCAGGATCCCATGAAATCCAAATCCAAATAATAATAACAAGTTTAATGACCATAACTTTAGGTTACAGTACACCGGTAATACATATTTAAATATATATGTATGTTTATTTTAACTATATTTATATATACTTTTGTAATTATTTTCGTCTTAGAATTATTTTATTTTTTCAGTTTATGCACCTGCCATGTTATCTCTCCACCACCCTTGGTTGACTGGTAGAGAATGCCTAAGGCATTAAGTCCGCCTTTGTACATTTGTGTTGCATGAAGTTTTAATAAATAAATAAATAAATATTTATCATAGTGGCAATATAGTATAGGACACATTCACTTACGCTCCAAACTACACTAAGGTAGAACTTATCTATTATAAGTACTAAGGGGAGTAAAAGAAGAGTTAGATTACAATAAAGTTATCAGTTAAACAATGGTTCACATATTTAATAAAATTAATAAATACCCAATGGCGGTATACAAAGAAAACTTCTTTACCTCCCGTGCTAGTCAAAGACTGTGTACTAGTCATAATGTAAACACTTTAAGACACTTTTTACTAATTACGTTTGTTTTGCAGTGAATCATAGATGACGATACCGAGTTACAAAATTAGCGTAAACAACTAGTAGGTATGTATATATATGCAAAGAAATCAGACAATGCCACTACTAACGTTATTTCATAATTTCGGATTCTGAAACAGTTCTCCGACACACGATTCTCCAATGAACGGTTCGCCGACAGAACTTTTCCGCCGACTTTTCAGTTTTTCGCCGACAGAACTTTTTCGCCGACTTTTCAGTTTTTCGCCGACTGAACTTTTCCCCGACGCACGATTCGCCGACAGAATGATTCACTTTCAATTGTCCGTCAATCTCCGAGCATAAACATGTAGGTAGGTATTCTGTGTGGTGTCTTCTGTTCATTCGTTTATTTTATACATAATATTGTACTAAACATAAAGTATAACTGAAAACAAAAATTAAGTTTAGTTTACACAGTTGTTGATAATCGGTATGTTTTAGCCTGTCGTCTTGATCAGCTTACACTACTTCATTATTTGAGAAATATTTGAAACATAATAGTTCAAAATACGAATAAAATAAATACTCAACAACTGCGCAAACTGAACTGCATTTTTTTCAGTTATTATATCTACTTTAATTGGCTACGATGCCTTTATTTTTTTCGTATTTTTTATTAAAGTATCCTTATTATCCATTTATTTCGGACATCGGAATCCATATACTTAGTGTTAGTAACAATTTTCTTAACCACTGAAAAGTGAATCATTCTGTCGGTGAATCGTGTGTCAAATCATTCTGTGTGTGTTTTCAGTTATACTTTAAATTTTCACACATTAACAATAAAATTAACGAATGAACAGAGGTCACCACATAGAATACCTACCTACCTTATACCAGCTACGGTTATAAAATTAAATTTAATATTTAATTAATTATTTTTTAAGTTACGATATAGTTCACATAAATCTAATAACTACCTAAAATAGAGCTTCCTCTCTTCTACCTTTTTGCTGTGCCCGACAGGGTCCATAACAATCCCTATTATAAACACATACCACCTAAGCGTACTTATATTTTATGGAAAAGTAATAAAGATATTGAGTATTGAGTACATGTTTATGCTCGGAGATTGACGGACAATTGAGTCGGCAAGTTGGTAAAAAGTTTTATCGGTGAACCCCTGAAAAATAATCATTCTGCGGGCGAATCGTGCGTCGGGGAAAAGTTCAGTCGGCGAAAAACTGAAAAGTGAAGCGTTCTGTCGGCGAACCGTTCATCGGAGAATCGTTTGTCGGAGAATTGTTTCAGAATCATATTTCGCTATAAACAAAATACTTTCAAAATAAAAATAATTATGAGCTCAAGAAAAGTGTGTATACTAAATCTATAATATAAAAATGAATAGCAAAATGTGTTGGTAAGCGCATAACTCAACAACGCCTGGACCAATTTGGCCAATTCTTTTATTTAAATGTTCGTTGAAGTTCAAAGATGGTTTTTACGGCGAGAAAAATTCTAATAATTGCCGGAAAAACCCTTAAAACAGCCCTTTTCTTTTTCCCATACAAACGTTTTCTAACTAAAACGTAGAGTCAATTTGAGCTTTATTGCTATTGTATAAAGTTCATATTAAATTACAAGCACTCACTGTTGATTAAACAATGTAGGTATGTTCCTAAAGTCAAAGAGTCAATTTGCACTTTATTACCGCTATACAAAGTTCAAATTCAATCAATCAATTTGGTCGGCTTCGCGATATTATTTCATTTGTTTTACTTTAAAATGCATAAGAAAGAAGGATCTCTTGAAGGATTTGACTCCAAGTCATATCAAATTAAAAAAAAGTTGAAACAACAACAAACTGTCAATGTCAGTGTTGTTTTTCTTGGATTTTCGACACGAAACAAATTTGTACCTATATCGTGTTTTGTGCAGTGTTTAGTCACCTATGATCACTAATTATTGCATGTGATACAATAATCTATAATATAGATATGCCTCCTATTAGACGAAGCAATTTAGGTAGAAGAACCCGAAATGCTACAAACCATGCTAATTACCGACTGTCAACGTTTGCAATTGCTAGAAAATGACGCTCATTGGGATCAAACTCTCAATGATGCTGTAATATCATCACACGCTCATCAAATACGAACATTGTTTTCTATAATCATATCTACATGCTTCCCATCAAACCCAATTGATTTGTGGATCAAGTACAAAGATTATATGTGTGATGATATTTTGTATCAAATACGAAATAGAATGGGAAATCCAAATATACAAATCAGTGAAGAAATTTACAACGAAGCATTGATTTCAATTGAGGTCATGTGCTTGATGATGTCAAACAAACTATTAATTCAATTAGACCTGGCCGCGCCCAATCGTCCAATGCATGATGCTTTTAACCAAGAGTTGAATCGAGAAAAACTGTATGATCTCAACACTTTGAAAGAATTTATTCAAACAAATCTTCCACTGTTGAATGAACAACAGAAGTATGTATTTGATACTCTTATGAAAGTAATAAATGATGAAACTGGAGGGATTTACTTCTTAGATGCACCTGGCGGTACAGGAAAAACTTTTTTGATTTCATTAATATTAGCAACGATTCGCTCACAAAATAAAATTGCACTTGCACCCGCTTCGTCGGGAATCGCAGCAACTTTGCTTGAAGGTGGTCGAACAGCCCATTCAGCATTAAAATTGCCATTAATATGCAAAGCAATGAAACTCCGACCTGCAACATTTCGAAGAACTCTGCAATGGCAAAGGTCTTGCAGCAATGTAAATTAATTATTTGGGATGAATGCACGATGGCACATAAAAAATCTTTGGAGGCTTTAGACAGAACCTTAAAAGATCCTATGGAGCAATCATAACCAATTTGGTGGTGCAATGATTTTATTAGCAGGAGATTTTCGTCAAACATTGCCAGTGATTCCACGATCAACACCAGCTGATGAACTCAATGCATGTCTAAAGTCCTCCAATTTGTGGAAACATGTCAAAGTACTTCATTTAAGCAAGAATATGCGTGTCGAGTTGCAAAATGACCAATCTGGAAACATATTCTCTAAACAACTCATTGACATTGGTAATGGCAAATTTCCTATAGACATGTTGACTGGCTGCATTAACTTTCCTCAAAGTTTTTGTCAGTTAACTCGATCAAAAGATGAACTTATTCAGAAGGTGTTTCCAGATGTTTCTCAAAATTACAGAAGCTATGATTGGTTGAGCGAACGAGCTATATTGGCTGCAAAAAACATAGATGTAAATGAATTAAATTTAAAAATTCAAGAACACATTACAGGCGAATCAAGGATATATAAATCAGTTGATTCGGCTACTAACCAAGATGATGTAGTGAACTATCCACCAGAATTTTTAAACTCGCTGGATTTGCCAGGATTGCCACCTCACAATCTTCAATTAAAGGTTGGATCGGTAGTTATAATGTTGCGAAATATCAACCAACCGCGTCTTTGCAACGGCACACGGTTAGCGATAAAAAAATTACTAAACAACGTGATAGAAGCAACTATACTGAAAGGAAAGTATAAAGGTGAAGACGTTCTCATACCGCGCATCCCAATGCTTCCGACTGATGTGCCGTTTGACTTTAAACGACTACAGTTTCCAGTTCGGCTTGCTTTTGCTATGACCATAAACAAGTCCCAGGGGCAATCATTAAGTGTTTGTGGTATTAATCTGGAAAACCCATGTTTCTCACATGGTCAATTGTATGTTGCCTGTTCCCGTGTTGGAAAACCATCAGATTTGTTTGTCTATGCGCCAGGTAATCAAACAAAAAACATCGTATATCACAAAGCACTACAATGAAAATAAAACTGATTTTTGTTAATAATTATGATTCACATGATTAACAATAAAGCGATTACTTATTTTTAAATGCTTATATATGTTTTATTTAATTATATTTCTTATTCACAACGCCCTATCACCAGGGTGATGGTTCTGTTCAGGAGATTTTTTTGCCCCGACTATAAAATATGTAGGAACAAAAAAATGTCACATTACAAATCATTTTGACAGGACTATTGCAATTTAATTAGGCAGTACGAAGTCTGCCGGGTCAGCTAGTATTATACTCGTATATAAGTAGGTTAAGTTTGTGAGTTTGTGAGGTTGTAGGGGGTAATCTTTGGATCTACAGAACCGATTTTGAAAATTCTTTTACCAATGGAAAGCCACGTTATTTGTGAGTGTCATAGGCTATAAATTTTTGAAATCCACGCGGACGAAGTCGCGGTCGAAGTGCTAGTATAAAATAAAAATAAAAAAGGTGTTTGTAAAACACAATAAAATTAAAAAGTAAGAGCATAACAATAGTTGTAGTAATTGTTATAATAGTAATTATAAAATCAGTCCCATTTTTATATATACAGGGTGTAACGGAAAGGTGTGGTCATATTTTAGGAGGCGGTTCTGCCCTTGGATATGAACAACTTTCTCTAAGAAAAAATAGAAAATTCCCAAAAAAAAAATTGGACTTTCCATACAAAGTTATCATCAGCTGATCAGCATTTGTATGGAGAGTAAATTTTTTTTTTAGAAATTCCTTGAATTTGGTGGCGGCTACTTCTTAATGGTTTAAAAAAAAAATCACGAAGTGGCCTAACCTGTCCGTGTCGGGGTGCCCTAAGTTCCCGAGCTCGCTTCGCTCGCTCTTGGACATACTAAAAAAACTGGCCCAGTGCGTGTCGGATTTCGCACATTAAGGGTTCCGTACCAAATATTGGTATTTTTTAGTAAAGTATATATAATAATAAATATTATAACCAAATTTCAAGTTCGTAGGTCAATAGGAAGTTAAAAAATTCTTGGGTACAGGCGCCGGTTTTTGAGCGCGTGACCCGTAGCTAAAGATAAACTTATCCATAGTTTTGTTGTGTCAAGTTATTGTGTATCGGTATTAAACTTTTCTTCGTGTTGTAACTATATTGTCTTTTACTGAATACTAACCGACGCCACCACACCATACCTGTGTATTATCAGATTGCCCAAAGATCACACGCAATGTGATAAATAAGGAAGTTCAAATTTTAATAATTTATTTCGCCCTAAGTAGGTATATTGTCATTATTCATAATGCGCAAACATTATGAAAAATGCCCGTATTTATTATTTGGTTCATAACATAGACACTAAACACAAAAAAGTTTACCCATAAATTTTTGCCGATCTAAGTTTTTTTTAGAGTATCTCTGCTACACGTAAAGTGGGGATGTTTTTTTCTCTCTCGTCTATCCCATTATGTGGGGTAACGTTGTAAAACAAGTCAATATTCCTTATCAACGTACCTATTCAAATCCCAAGACAACTCTCAATACCTATCAATAGCTATTACTTTTATCACGGACTTATGCATTCCTGTGATTTTCGCGCGTGAAATTGAAATTGTCTCAGAGGGCGGCGTATCAGGTAAATATTATCCAAGGATTTACCCTATTTCACCCCGGAGGAGTTATCGACGACACTTTTCGGTGGTTTCTTGTGAAGGCTTTACGTACCTATGTATGTACCTACTACTCATAGGTATCATGTATCTAATGTTGAAAGCAAGAGAATGTTACACTTGATGTTCTTTCTCCATAATTAGCAAGACAGATTATATGAGTTAATATAATAATTGTTTATTAATTTTACTATGATGGCCCTTTTTTATCGTTTGGTAATCCTCATCGATGTCCTCCATCCTGGGGTGGGTGGAGGAGTCTGTCAGACTCTTACTGACTAAAACCACTCGGTGTTCTGCTGCTAACCTTAGGCCGGGCTGCTGGAGTGCTTGCGCATTTCATCACGTTCCCTCTCGGCTCGACTAGGTGTTGGCCCCTAACCCTAAGGCGGCCGGAGATCGTTCCGTGCCCTCCGGTGCTCGGTGCGTCTGCTACGGATTGGAAGGGAGGTCGTATCCTCTCTGTCCCTTCCGCCACCTCCTTCGCGACCATCACGTGCTCACAGAAGGAGGCGATAGCGTCCCACGCGCTCTCACTTCCGACCATGGATTGGATCATGTCAGGAAGCGAGAGACTGTCCGCAGCACCAACCGCCACGACGAGATCATGGCGCTGCACTGCCCAAGCAGGGCATTCCTCAAGGGTGTGTACTGTGATGGCCCTAGTTTATCACTTGTGCACAGACGAAACGAGTGACGTGATGAGGATTTCAACCATTGTGATTGGTCGATTCCTGCACGTCTCCGCTCCGCTCAGCTCCGCTTCAGTGGAAACGCACCCTTAAGGAAAGAATACCTAATCAAAATTAACAGTCATTGAGAAGAAAGAATCCAAAGAATCGGCGCTGTGACGATTCTTCCAACTTTATGCGAATGTGTTCACGTGCCTTCTTTTCTGTTTTGTTGTTAAGCTTCGTAGTTGCTCAATGTGGTCATATTGGAATATATAGGTGCTTTTTTTTCTTTTTTGTGGGTTGTGATATCATCCAATGACACCTGCTCTGGGTGGAGCGAGAGGACGTGTCAGACTTTTACTGACTAAAACCCACCCCTGTTCCTTCCCTGTTTGAGTGCCCAGGGGAGCGGTAACTCTGTTACGAATTTATCTGCTACCCCTAGGCATGCAGGCACCGGCCACGATGGGCCCCGTCAGTGGTGCCTGACAATCATCTCTTTGAGGCGCGCGTGAAACACTACGCGCCGTCGACTCACGGGCCTGGTGCTGATCGGACGGCGAGCACTGGGTAGCTCGCCCAGGCCCAGGTCTACGGTGGCCGGAGATCGTCTCGCGACGTCCTACGCCCAATGCGTCTCCTGCGGTGGTAGCGGCGGGAGCCGTGAGGGCCACTCTGTTTAGCATATATATGTATAGGTGCTGACCTGGGCCTGTAGAAATTCGTCATCGTCTCTGAGATATCGATAAACATTTCCTAGCGTTAGCGTTCCTTCTTTATCTTTTTTGGCGATCACGATCGAGGCGAAGGCAAACTCTGAAAGCGCTGCTTGTCTACGCATTTGTATGAGATAAACACGATAGCAATTCGTTTCTTTATGGTTTCGTTACGAATTATAACATTGTCTACCAACTTGCGATAACGATGTCGACTGACCACGTGACTTAGCGCGGTTTATGTCAATCTCATACATTTTAGTCTTTTCTAACTTCGTTATCGTTTTTAAATTGTTACTTTGTCTAAGCCCCCAGTATATCTGTGTACAGCCTTACCTACCTACAGCGCAAATTATGCTAAGGTTAAACTCGTTAATATTGCACAAGTGTGTTTCCTTCAATGAAACACTCGTAGAAAATTGAGATGCGACATTGAATTTCCATTATCGAAGAATAACTTATGGAAGGCGAAAGTGCGCTCCGAATTTTAATAGCTTCTTATCATGTCTACGGTTTATGTTGATGTTGAGAATAAGTTGTGGAAGTACCTACTTTAAGCATTTAGATTCTCAATAATATCGATAGGTAGGTAGGTACCTCCTACCTACCGATATTTAGATAGGTATAGTGTAGCACTAACATGCTTATCATAATTATGTCAATCATGTCAACATGCTTAAGTACGGATAGAGACTTGGTAGGTAGGTACTTAGACAGACTATTAAGAAACTAGGCAAACAAGTAAATGAGGTCCACGTGACTTCAGCTCTCTAGGCTGTAAGTACCTGTACCTAACCCATTCGGAAATGAAATGATTTAGGCTTCCAGTAATAGTACCTACTTACGGCTACCTACTCGTACCTGGGTTAAACTAAGCAGTAGTTTTGTTGCGTCTTTCTATGTATTATAATGTACTCTGTGGTTGCGTCGTGATCCCGTCCCGTATGTATGTGGGTAGTAGGTAGGGTTGCCAACTGTACTCTAAAATCGAGTACTGTACTCTATATTCTGTAATACCAATCATCTTCCTGCCCTTATCCCATGTTACTTGGGGTCGGCGCAACACGTTTTTTTCTTCCATTATGTCCTGTCAGCCGTCACGCTATCACTATCTCCCTTTTCTATTATATCACTCCTCACACAATCCAGTCATCCTTTCTTTGGCTTCCCTCTCCCTCTCCATCCATCCACATTTATATTCATAACTGTTTTAGTTACATGTGTTTCATCCCTCCATACCAAGATAAGCGTTTTTTTCCCTTTCAACTTTTCTGTGACTGGCGCCACTTTTAAACTACCTCTAATGTACTCATTTCTCACTTTATCCATTCTCGTTACTCCACACATCCATCTCAACATTCTCATCTCAGCCACATGTAATCTTTTTTCATCCGTCTTTTTTAAAGCCCAACAATCTGACCCATACAGTACGACAGGTCTAATCACGGACTTATAGATTTTCCCCTTTAACTTAAGGAACATCCGTCGGTCGCAAGTTGTTCCAGTGACCTGTCGCCATTTCATCCACCCTGAGTTGATCCTGTGCGTTACGTCTCGGTCTATATCGCCATCCCCCTGAACAAGCGACCCGAGGTACCGAAAGTCAGTGCAGATCGGTATAGGCATTCCGTTGAGAGACCGCCGAAATAGCAGAACCAATAGAGCATGCTAAAATACTCTTTTTTTCACAATGTTTACTATACTAATACCAGTCATATAAACCCATTGTCATTACCCAAAAATGTTATGTTTACTGATATTATGTTCATTGAATTTAATAAAAAATAACCTTAAAAAATAGATTAAGAATTTTTGGAGTCATAAAATTCTTTTAAAAATTATGAAAATTTCTTTTGTACCTTTAAAGGCCCAAAATATCTTTAAAAAAAAATGTACTCTTTTTTTTAAGGTGGTAGTCTTTATTTACCCTCTCTGATATCAGATATACTCTATTTCTTTAAAAAAAAGTAGGAAACCCTAGTAGTAACTTGCCACTAGGGTTGCCACCCGTATACTTTATTATAAAGTATTGTACTCTATTTTGGGCAAATGTATTTTATACTTTATGAGGGCAATAAAGTACGCTAAACTACTTTATCTCTACTAATATTATAAAGAGGTAAAGTTTGTGAGGTTGTAGGGGGTATATCTCTGGATATACAGGGTGTAACGGAAAGGTGTGGTCATATTTTAAGAACCCGTTCTACCCATGGATATAAACAACTTTCTCTAAGAAAAAAAATTAAAATTCCCAAAAAAATTGGCCTTTCCATACAAAGTTATCATCAGCTGATCAACATTTGTATGAGGCGTAAAAAAATTCTTTGAGAATTTCCTCAAGTTTTCTTGAAGAAAGTTGTTCACATCGATGGGCAGATGCAGTTCTTAAAATATGACCACACCTTTCCGTTACACCCTGTATACTGAACCGAGTTTTGAAAATTATAATACCAAGAGACAGTCACGTTATTTGTGAGTGTCATAGGCTATAAATTTTTGAAATCCACGCGGACGAAGTCGCGGGCGAAGTGCTAGTTTTTAATAATTTCAGTCAAACTAATTGCCTCTTTTCACTGAGCAACACAAAAGTAATGCTGAATATGAGCATTTTATTCACATAGTTGAAACATTGAAACTGCAAAAAATTGTTATTAACTTGGATAACCTGTATAAAGAGATTACTTTATTAAAAGAGTGATATGCACAAGTAAATAATACTAAAGAATTTTCGATATTATCCGCAGTCATCACAAAAGTGGCAATTTATATTTTCATCAAAACTAGTTTCAACCTACTTCAGCATTTACTGACAGAGTTTTTCTTTGACGAATGATAAATAGCGGGATGAACGAAATGGATCATTCGGCATTCAGTAAAAAAAATATACTTACCTGTTTATTCAATAGTGTAAACTATTTTTTAGATGTTGCTGGAAGAAACAAAAAAATGTGTGGAAATATGTCAGTGCAAAAAATAAATAATACTTTATTTTCAGATTTATATATTTATTTTGTTTTATATTCTATTTCGACATGAATACTTGTATAGTAGTATATTTTTAATTGTTTATTGTTTTGATTGAAATTTTAAAGTATTATATATATATTTTTATATTATTTTGTTTGATATGAACATTTACTTTGTAAAGAATCTTATTTTTTTTTTGATTACTTAATTATTGTAAAAGTGAGGACTGTAGTCCGGTCAATTTAGACATTCGAAGGTACATAAAGTCCCAACAAGCTGAAAATCAGTAAAATTGTTCAAAACATAATTATAAACAATGTCTAAAAGTTCCCAATCATTCCCGTGTATGGAAATTTTTTTATTCAAGGTCAAAGGTAAAAAAAAAATAGTTTTTCGCGATTTTCAGCAAAACGGTAAGTTTTATCATAAAAGTACCTCAGACATAAATTGTAGATCATAAAATTATCTATAAAAAATGTATCATTACTTTTTCTTACGAGCCACCGTTTCTGAGATATAACGATTCAAAAAGTTATAAAAGTTGTTATCGTTGTAGCGACATCTATGACGCTACATACGAACGTAATGTGGGTTTTTATTTTTTTCTCCTCCATTTTACAGTAATTTTTTACGTTGTTTGACAGTATGATGTGTAGTAATGAGTACTTTTGCGGCCTTACCAAATGTCCTTTCTTTGGTATTGGCTATTCGACTATTGACAAATGCTTGCATTGACTGAACAGGTCCACTCAATATGTGTGGTTCTTTCTTCAAAAGACCATTACAGACACTAAGCTGCATGGTCCTCATTGCGAGAACTGTGTAGGTCGTTATATTCACGTAGATTTTATGATTGTCTGGCAGTTTGAGTACTTTTGCGGCCTACCCAAATGTCCTTACTTTGGTATTGTTCGTCGGTTCGTTGAGCTCCTCAAAGTTCTGAGTTGAGTTTCACGATAACTGACAAATGCTTGCACTGTCTGGATAGGTCTACTCAAATCTACGTGTTGCTTTCCACAAAAGCTTATCCCAGACATTAACGTACATGGTTCTCATATGATTTGACCAGTACATATTATATAAGGATTTAAACAATTTAAAAGAGACTTTGACCTCTGAGTTGGTTTCGGTGCTTCTTCTCAGGGTAGTCAGCTAGGAAACACCGGCCTCATCTAGCTAAAACTGACAAAGAAAATTGTTGATGTAGTACTTAATTTTTAACCTTAGAAAAGTAAATATTTGTAAAAAAAAAGGTGGTAACCCTAGTTGACACCGATACTTCTATATAAAGGTACTTTATTTCGGGCAAATGTACTTTATTCTTTATGAGGGCTATTGCCCTCGCTAAAATAAGTACACTAAATTACTTTATTTTTAGTAATTCCAGTTACACTAATTGCCTTTTTTCACTGAGCAACACAAAAAGTAATGTTGAATGTGATTATTTTATTCACATAGTTGAAACATTGAAACTGCAAGAATTTATTATTAACAGGTTATCCAAACAAATAATATTATAGACTTTCGATATTATCCACATCACCAAAGTGGCAATTTATTTTTTCAAAACTATGGGCCACCCACTTCATCATTTACTGACAGAGATTTTCTCTGCTGAAAGTGATGAATAATACAATTAAATGGATCATCCCTAAAACTAACTATTTATTCACTAGTAACAAATATTTGTTAGATGTTGCTAGAATAATAATAATAATAATAATTTGTACGTACGTGTAATTGATTATACGCTTCTACTTGTTGCTAAGATTGAGCAAAAAAGTAAAAAAAAAAACACCTTTCTAGTAAGCCCCTTGTAATTTTTAATTTATTTATATTTTTATCATTTGCTGTTATAGCGGCAACAGAATTACACATTCTGTGCAAATTTCAACTGTCTACCTATTACGGATCATGAGATACAGCCCGCTGACAGACAAACGGTCGGGCGGACAGACAGTGGAGGCTTAATATGTAAACATTTTTTAGCAGAATACTTAACCAAGATTAGTTCTATTTTTAAAATTAATTCCGGCCCTAGGGAGGGAAGCAGCGTCTTCCACCCGCTACTCGGATCAAACAAACACTACTTTCCGAGTACAAGAAATGAAAAGTTACTTCTATTTAATTATGAATGATGCAAAAAAAAACTACTTCAGGTGGAGCGCAAAAATTTTTCGAGCTCTTGCATTCTGAACACTTCGAGTTCTTGAGCTTTCCTGTAACAGTCAACAAAGTCACCTCGGTTTAAAAATGAATATTCAAAAGAAATTCAAACCTATTCGAGTTGAGGTGCAAACATTTTCGAGCTCGCTTCACCTGCTCTTACATCTTAGAATACTAACAACATCTACGGCTCTTATTAACCAGTTCCGGTGAGCAAAAAAATATTCATGGAAATCAAGGGCTGCGATACATAAAGTATGATAATAATGCTAATAAAAAGTTACCTTTCAGAGGTGACACCACAATTATTCACACCGGGTGTCACCTATGCTAGCTACGCCGCTGTGTATGAGGAATTCTTGTACAAAATTGAATGCTTCCAGTCTAGTTCCAACGCTCGACCCAGGCACCCAGCTCAATTTAATGTTTCTACTTTTTTTTTATTGTTGATAGGCACGTGTTTGACCACTATCTCACCTGATGGTAAGCAATGATGTGGTCGAAGATGGATCACGCTTGCCAAGAAGTAACCTATTCACTCTTGACTTAAAGACTTCCAGGTTGTAGCTATCAGGAAACACAGACTCCGGTAGGGAATTCCACTCCCTAGCTGTACGCACAATGAATGTGTTCTCAAAACGCTTTGTGCGTATGGATGGCGCTTTGCCGTACGTCTTGTGGTCCGTTGATGAAACAGGCTTGGCTTCCGCCAAGCCTGTTTCATCAACGGACCACAAGTAGTGAGGGGGGGTTCAGGTAGTGAGGGGCGGCAGAAGTTCGATTCAACCGACTTAGCCAGGGACCAAAACGCCTTACCACCAGCTGTGTAAGAAGTAAGTTTGTTCCCAATTCGGCTAATGTGGTCAAACCGAGCCCTCCGCAACACCTTCTTGCAGGACTTGGCAGCCCTGTTGAAAGCTCTCTTCTTCTGACTCACGTCATTTGCTTTGCGCGTCCAAGCGTTGACCTATGCCAGGTAGGCCGCGTGTTTAAACGCATCAGCGCGTTCGCACTCGGCACCAAACCATGGTCGAGCTTCGCCAGACATTGTTACGTTAGAGAATGGAATGTAGTACTCCATTCCCTGCCGCTACACATCCGTCACGGCGTCCGCGCACGACGAAACATCAGTCAAAGAAAAGCAAGTGGGCTGACATGCGAAGAAAGACAGCATGCCATCCCAATCTGCTGACCTGTATCGTCAAACCCGCCTGGTGCCTCTAGGGCTAGGATCGGGCGGGGAGTAGACGGATACAGACTTCACCAGACAGTGGTCGGAAGTACCTAATGGTAAAGAAATCGACACAGAGTAACGGTCTGGATCTGTTGTCAGCAGAAGGTTCAAGCAATTGGCCGTGTGCAAATCAACATCCGGCACCCTCGTTGCCCCCTGGACCAGCTGGGTGAGATTTAACGCTAGCGCTAGCTTTCGCGTCTCTTGTCCAGCATGGTCTGTGCACTGGTATGGCAAGAGCCACTCCTGATGGTGGGCGTCCCCCAGTAACACCAATTGGGCAGAGGGGTACTGCTGCTGAGCCGCATCCGCCGCCTCACTGAGGTGTTGTGTGAGCCTAGTTGTCTCCAAATCACCGCTGTGCAAACGATAGACACAGGTGTAGACCATTTTATCTAGGCCTGTGTCCACTAGGACCCCAAGAGTTGAGAACCTGGAGTCCTCAAGGTTGCGGTAACGCCGATAGCAGATGTCGTCCCGGGCGTACATGCATATACAAGCGTGTGGCTTAAAGTTGTGCTCCAGGGTAAACCCTGGGTAAGATAGGTACGCCACGTCTGCGTCTCCGAAAGGAACAAGAGAGCTGGTTTCTCGGTCTCTAGGTGGTGGTGGACTGCGGCGAGATTTGAGTGCAGACCTCGTATGTTGTTGAGGTGCACTTTGTGGAAGAGGGAGTGCTGCCGCTGTTCAGCTTTTTTCCTTTTTGTTCCTTTTTGCATAGTGTAAGAGTGAAGGAGGGAGAGGAGAAGGAAGTGAAATGAGGTTCCACGCCGCTAACCTTCAGGCGCGCACTAACAGGACGGTATCATTGGGGAACTAGTCTGGAGACTGCGGGGACGTCCAAGCCCCCCCGGGAATGTCCATCGGGCCCTCTCTTCTGGTCGCTAACGAGCACGATAGTGCATTCCAGAATTTTTCGACAGTTGGCGGGGCAACCTTTCATGTGTGGCTAGCACACTACTTGGGCCCCCAAATACCTGCGGTCGGCCAGCGGCGCACCGTGCCTCGGATCCCGCTACCCTCCGCGACTAGACCCCCGATACACCCATATCAGCGCGAGCCCGGTTGGTCTGCCTGCAATGGAACAACTATTTCGACCCAACTCCTCTGGATATGCTACACTGAGCTTCGTACCGGAACACGGCCAGGCCGCTTGGCGGTACGTCTTTGCCCAGTGGGTGGTCGCAAGCCATCGGTCGAAACCTACCACCAGTTAGTGTCACCTGATTAGCACCACCCGGCGACCACGTGTGGGGACTCAGTAATATACTCCTACGGACGCGGGTGATTCGGCCCCCAAAAACTCTACTGCCAACAAGTTATGAAAACGCAAAAAGTTTAGTTTTTCTACGATTTGGTGTGAATACTGTATAAGGTTTATTGGTAACTCGAAGAATTTCGGGCAGGACGTGATGGTGTTGCCTATTTGCAACAAATAAGGTCCCGAGGAAGCCTAGGTGGAAATCTAATTTTTCAATTAGCTTCAAAGAAAAATTAGGTGTAGTAACAAATTCTGAAAACAAATATAAAAAACTGGCCAAGTGCGTGTCGGATTTCGCACATTAAGGGTTCCATACCAAATATTAGTATTTGTTAGTAAAGTATACGTAACACTAAATATTATCACCAAATTTCAAGTTTATATGTCAATGGGAAGTTAAAAAATTATTCGTAATAAAATATTGTGACAGACGACGGACGGTCAGTCAGATGGACACGTGAGTGACAACAATAGGGCTCCGTTTGGACCCTTCAGGTACGGAACCCTAAAAACAAAAGAAATATTCTCAGATCCTTTTATAATGTAACTATAAAAGGATATAATTGTTACAAATATGTAAGTCACACTATCACGACAAGCTAGGATTACCTAAATAATCCAAATATACTACGTAAAAATTTCTAAACAGATAATGCTCCTGGGATGGAAATATAAAATGGAATCCATTTCGATTTCAATATTCATTTAAGACGATTGGTTGCGGTTCAAAGGTAGGTATTGTATTAGATTATAGTCTTTTATTCCCATTACACCAAATTTGAATTTAATCGATTCTGAAACGATACTGGTATTGATAGTTGGTGTGCGTTAAGAAGCTAATGGGTTTTCCCTTAACTCTATCGGCCTTATTTAAAACTAGCTGCGCCCCGCGGTTTCACTCGCGTAGACCGGGATAAAAAAGTACGCCTATGTGTTAATCCATTGTATAAGCTATCTACATACCAAATTTCATCCAAATCGGTCTAGCCATTTGAGCGTGAAGAAGTAACAAACATACACACTCACAAACTTTCGCCTTTATAATATTAGTGTGATATACTAGCTTCTTTCTTCTTTTTCTTCAGCGGCTTCGGCCGCATGGAATTAGTACTTCCCCTCTAGCGTATATGTTATTCTGATGTGACTCATTACATAGACCATGTTACATGGTAACATGGTCTATGTAATGAGAGTTTAAAACCCGTGAACGTCCGACGGCGTGCCCGTATGCCGTATGTGTAAACCTCCGTCAACGCCCGACGGCATGCCCGTATGCCGTACCAGATTTCGCAGCTTAAACAGTGATTAGCAGGTTCTTAATTCAAAATTTACTGCCCGGAAGAAGGACAAAAAAGGTGTGGGTGGTATAGTACTGACAAATTATTTGAAGGAGGTTTTGTCCTGTAGACAGCTGAATGATTTTAATGTATGAAACATTTGTTGTTCCTAAAACCAGGCTCAAGAAAATAGGTGGTTCGTTTAGATGTCAATGTATACACTTCTTTAATAAACTTTCTAGCCAAATGTAAGAACTAAGCATTAATAAGATTAAATCATTTATTAAACGTTAGCTATGCCAGAACGCTTTTTACCTAATGAAATATTACCTTGAGGACAAAAAGGCTTGGGATTGAGCTGCTTCAGTGCTGCTTCATGAGCCAATGTTTTCGTTACACTTTATGCTTTTTTTATACACAGTGACATTTAATTATATTTCTTTTTGACATGAATATTTGCTTTGTAAAGTATTATATAGATATTTTTTGATTACTTTATTATTGTAAATGTGGGGACTATGTGGGTTATTATTTTTCCTTTTTCCAGTATTTTTTTAACGATTTCTGACAGCTTGAGTACTTTTGCGGCCTACCCAAATGTTGTGTCTTTGGTATTGTTCGTCGAGTCATTGAGCTCCTTACTAGTTTTAAGTTGAGCTATTCGACTACTGACAGATGCTTGCACTGATTGGACAAGTCCACTCAAATATGTGTGGTTCTATCTACAAAAGACCATTACATACACTAATCTGCATGGTCCTCAGCAATTATTGTGAATGTGAGAACTATAGTCGTAGTAGTAGGTCGTTATATTCACGTAGATTTCATGATTGTCTGGCAGTTTGAATATTTTTGCGGCCTACCCATATGTCCTTACTTTGGTATTGTTCGTCGGTTTGTTGAGCTCCTTAAAGTTCTGAGTTGAGCTACACGATAACTGACAAATGCTTGCACTGTCTGGACAGTTTCACTTAAACCTGCGTGGTGCTTTCCTTATAAGCTTTTCTCAGACATTAACGTACATGGTTCTCATATGATTTGACCAGTACATATTGTATGGATTAAAACACTTTGAAAGAGACTTCGACTTTTCGTTGTTTCTTCTCAGGGTAGTCAGCTAGACAACACCGGCCTCATCTAGCTTAAACTGACAAAAATCATTGAAGTGTAAAATTTTTATTTATAACCTGTTTTAGAAAATAAATATCATTTGTCATTGCCATTTTGAATTTAGAATCTGTTAATCAGCCGGTCGATTCCGTTCATACGAGTAGCTCACCGTGAAAACTTAGGTGGAGTGAGCGTGAAGTGAACTGTCATTCCACCTTGATTGTATGGATTGACAGCCCACTTCACGGTCACTTCACCTAAGTTTTCACGGTGAGATTTTACAGAATAGCTCTACAGTATTTAAAGTAAGCAAATGTTTAGTGAGTTTTACGAATAAGGCTAAATAATAGCAAGATTATTGCGCAGGACGTGGTCTCTGATTAGTATAATTAGTTGTGTTCGTTCACATAAAAGCGATCAATATGTAAGTGCTTGGTGCGTTGGTATATATGGTTGGTATATGCAATACCTACTTACTTATTAATAATAATAATAATAGATACTAGTTAAGTGATATGTGACGTGGTACCCCTATTAGGTAAATGTAAATGTACGTTACGTATCCTCATCAAACCTAATAGGCTTTTAAGGTACCTACCAATATTGATGACGGTGTTTTATTTTTATTACGATTATTAATTTTCTATATATATTATATAAATTATAATTTGAAATACATATTTCTTACAAATCATAAAAAAAAGAAATAAAAAATTATAAAAATAATTTTGTAGTCCGCCGGTGTCTGGAGCAGGGTCCAAAAAAAAAAAAAAAAAAAAGATAACGGTGGTAAGGGCTCCAGAGACAGGAACCTCCTCACAATGCGAGCCGTATTGAGGAGTACTGCCTTCTGTATCAGACCCTTGATCCAACCGCGCAACGACAGCTTCGACAGGTGGTCGTCGAGGCTTTTGGCCATCAGGCCGTTGGCGGTAACGACTATCGGCACAATGACAGCCGAGTCCACATTCCACATATCGACAACCTCGTGTGCTAAGTCAAGATATTTGATTAAAATTTAAAAAAAATCTAATATCTTTTTCTCTCCTTTATAGATATAAGTAGATACCTAAGTACCTATTCTATCTACCTATAATTATTATACACTAGCTGACCCGGCAAACGTTGTTCTGCGAGTAAAAAATGGGGGGTGGGGGTAGAAGGGTGAAAAATACTTTACAACCTATTCTCATACCTATCAAATACACAAAAAAAAAAAAACATTAAAATCAACACATCGTGACACGAGATTTTTATGTATTAGAAAAATTCGCTGTCTCCCTCTGGAGTTTCTCTTACTATCTATTTCTAAACCAGGGATTTCGATAAGTACCGTAGGTACCTACGGTTTTCACTTTTAGAAAAAGAAAGGTTTGTGTATAATTATCATTTGTACCCGTGTGAAGTCGGGAAGGGTTGCTTGTGTTGCTTTAGGTCAACAACCAAGGGTGGTGAAGACATTATATGTCACATGCATCATTAATCTGCTGGTAATAAAATAAAACATAGCAAATTAAATATGAAACCAAGGAAGAGATCGCGGAATGCGATAAGGCCGCCAATTGTATGTTTTTTAGTATAAGTTTTCCTTAATGTGTGTATTTTTTTTTTGGTGTACAATATAAGTATATAATAAATAAATAATAATAAGATGTAGACACAAACTCAGTGCACAATAAGAGGTGTAGTTTAACTTTCTCTCAATCCGTCAGGCCCCGCACAGTTCCAATCGGAGACGCGACAATAGATTTTTAATTGTGTCTGCTATTCCGGGGCCTGACGGATTAATGAACTACCTTTTTGTGATAACCTAAGTTAAAACTGCTACCGAAGTTTTAAAATAGAAATTTACCAAACCCAGTCTAATCTAGATTACGCAGATAACTATTAGTTTCTCTCCGTTGAACTTGGTATTTTGAATGAAATCGACCCGGCTTCCTTATCAGGGAAGAAGATCCAAGCACTCTAAGATAAGCTTAGTTTAACCTGCTCTTTGGCAATGACAAATTTATTTTATTTATAAATATCTGCATATACCTACTGGCTAGGTTTACACCTTTCTTTAGTGGTAGGCATCATCATCATCATCAGCCTTTTAATGTCCCCACTGCTGCGGGCACAGGCCTCCTCTCTGTAAGAGGGTGTGGGCCGTAATCCACCACGCAGGCCCAATGCGGGTTGGTAGATGTTACATGTCTTCGAATTTTTGGTTCTAGTACAGACTGTTGTCAGCATTACCTGACCCACCCTAAAATCAAACGACTTTGGACCCTCTGCCTGTAACATTAAGGTTTATTTAATTTATATGAGCTTATCAGACAAGTGCTCGAGCACTCGATGAACAAAAATACAATAATAACACAGACACGCAAATTTGATCTTTAACACGTAACGTTAAGGTAAACCCACCCAACAAAGTCGGAGCCACCGGCATTATATATGTTTTTGTTAAGCTATTTTAATCATTATCTCGTTAGCATTAAAGTTGAAAAGCTTTTAAGTCACACTACCTAATTACATTACAACCCAATCTTTAATTTCGCGTATTCCCAACAAGTTCTTGTGGTTTAGCGGTTTGATGCTGGATTGACGACGACCAGCATGTGGGTTCGAAAACACAGTCCACCTATACATCAGTTACTTTTTTAATTTGTTTTCATTTCTACAATATTGCTTGCAATTTTAAAGAACGACCAATATGATTTTCACCTAATAACTTATCTTGTAAACGGGTGGGTAATTTAAAAAACTTTAAGTTCACAGAATTTATATTTACCAAGAATGGTTGAATACGAAGTAAAACATATTTACTTCGTGAGGTAGATCATAAATTCACCTACGTAACAAAATTTACACTACGCCTAATAGCAGTGACTGCGCACACACATTTGTAAATCGTTTAACTCGTTAAGTATTTTTAAGCAATTTGCTGTAATATAGCATCATGTCGCAACTTGACGACTATACCAAACATAAAATAATATTTTTACATGAGCAGAATGTTGGAATTAGAGAGATTGGTCGCCGACTTAATATAGCAGTAAGTGTTTTTTTATTTTATTGATTGTGATTAATGAACGCGTAGTTGGCTATTTTACCATTATATTCACTCCTTACAAGTTACATAGACGGTTCCAAAAATGTTTATTTTTGTTTTAGAGAAATACGGTCAGGCTATGGCTAAGACGTTATGGAGACAATGGAAATATTCAGCGGATTCGTCCAGGAGCAAAAGCCATTAAGTATAGTCCCGAATTCGAACGCCACCGGGCTATTGTTTCAAGCCACGTTGAAAATCCATTTTTGCCCATTCGTGCAACCGCAATAAACCACAATATTTCAGTGGAAACAGTGAGAAGGCATTTACACACGTGTAGAATTTAATTTATATGTTAAGAATTATTCTAAATTATTTAAAAAAGTATGTTATTTGGCGAAATCTCGCTACTTAAGTTCAAAAATTAAAAATAGTAGTAATGTAATTAAAATGACTTGGGATATTATTAATAGCGAAACGGGAAGGTCTTGCAACCGAAGTAGTGATTACAGCCTTGCTATTGATGACAGTATCATTAAATCAGATTCGCAAGTCGCCGCGGCATTTGAAAATTTCTTTGCAGAGATTCCCGTATCGACTACAAAATCTCTAAATTCATCACCAACTGCTGCAGAAATTTTACTTAAAGAAAACGTTCCAGTTTGTGAATCCCAATTTTATTTCCAATATGTCACTTGTAATGATGTAATCAAAACTTTTAATACTTTAAATGTTAAAAAGACTGCAGATCTATGGGGTAATTCTGTTGACGTTGCTAGGTCTATTATAGACATTGTAGCACCTACTTTAGCCGTAATTTTTAATAATTGTATAGATTGTGGTGAGTTTCCTGATCTAATGAAATATAGTAAAATTATACCATTGTTTAAATCGGGTAGTACATCAGACCCTACTAATTATAGACCTATATCAGTGCTACCTACTTTTAGTAAAATTTTTGAGAAAATTATTTTAGATCAAATTCAAAGATATTTTAATAAACACAAATTATTACACAACAAACAGTTTGGTTTCACAAAGGGTCGTTCAACAACTGATGCTGGTGTTGAACTTTTGGGACACATTTATAATGCATGGGAAGATAAATGCGATGCGTTGGGCATTTTTTGCGATTTGTCTAAGGCTTTCGATTGCGTTCTCCATGATACATTGATCAGTAAGCTGCACTACTACTGAGTCCGGGGCGCCTCTCTGGATCTTCTTACTTCATACTTGAGTAATAGGATTCAGAGAGTTGATGTGAACGGCAAAAGGTCTTCCGGGTCTGTAGTCAGAATGGGGGTTCCTCAAGGCTCAATTCTGGGTCCATTTTTGTTTCTAATCTATATCAACGACTTGCCTTACCTCATAAAGGATAAACATGATATAGTGCTGTTTGCAGATGACACTTCACTTTTATTTAAACTCAAACGTCAGCAGGTGGTTGTTGATAATGTAAATAATGCTCTTTCAACTGTAGTTAACTGGTTTAATGTCAATAATCTTCTCCTTAACGAGAAAAAAACAAAATGCATAAAGTTCACATTACCCAATGTAATACAAGTGAACACTAGTGTGTCAATAAAGGGTGAAGAGTTGAAACCCGAGGATTCCACAGTGTTCTTAGGTTTAACTTTGGATGCGCAGCTTCAGTGGAGCCCCCATATAGATAAACTGTCCAAAAAACTTAGCTCTGCAGCATACGCCGTAAGGAAAATTCGTGGTTTAACTGATTTAGAGACAGCTCGTTTAGTATACTTTAGTTATTTTCATAGTGTGATGTCGTACGGCATTCTGTTGTGGGGAAATGCCGCCGATATTCAGACAATTTTTGTTTTACAGAAAAGGGCTATTCGTGCAATTTATAAATTAAGTCCCAGACACTCCCTCAGAGACAAATTTAAAGAGATTAATATTATGACTGTTCCCTCTCAATATATTTATGAGAATCTCATGTATGCACATAAAAATATTAATCTGTTTAAAAGATACAGTGATATCCATAGCATAAATACTAGGAACAAACACAAATTTATTGTACCAAAAACCAGGCTCAAGAAAAAAATAGGTGGTTCGTTTAGTTGTCAATGTATACGTTTCTATAATAAACTTCCTAGCCAAATTCAAGAACTAAGCATAAATAAATTTAAATCATTTATTAAACGTAAGCTATGCCAGAAAGCTTTTTACACAATTAATGACTTTCTTGAGGACAAAAAGGCGTGGGATTGAGCTGCTTCAATGATATACATGAGCCATTGTTTTCATATGTACTACTTACTGATGAAAAATTTTTTATATATATATTTTTTTTATTATTCGTTTTTGACATGAATACTTGTATAGTATTGTATTATATTTTTTATTTTATTTTTTTATTGACATTTTATTATTATTATTATTTTTTTTTTTTGACTTGAATACTTTGTTAAGTATTATATTTATTTTTATTTTTTGATTGACATATTATGATTACTATTTTGTTTGACACAAATATTTACTTTGTAAAGTGTTATATTTTTATTTTTTTTTGATTACTTAATTATTGTAAATGTGAGGACTATGTGGGTTATTATTATTATTTTCTCCTCCTTTTTACAGTAATTTTCAACGTTGTCTGACAGTTTGAGTACTTTTGCGGCCTACCCAAATGTCTTTTCTTTGGTATTGTTCGTCATGTCATTGAGCTCCTTAGTGGTTTTTAAGTTGAGCTATTCGACTATTGACAAATGCTTGCACTGACTGGACAGGTCCACTCAAATATGTTTGGTTCTTTCTTCAAAAGACCACTACAGACACTAAGCTGCATGGTCCTCATATAGAATAATGTGAATGCGAGAACTATGTATGTCGTTATATTCATGTAGATTTTATGATTGTCTGGCAGTTTGAGTATTTTTTGCGGCCTACTCAAATGTCCTTACTTTGGTATTGTTCGTCGGTTCGTTGAGCACCTCAGAGTTCTGAGTTGAGCTTCGCGATGACTGACAAATGCTTGCACTGTCTGGACAGGTCCACTCGAATTCGTGTGTTGCTTTCTTCATAAAGCTCATCCCAGACATAAACGTACATGGTTCTCATATGATCTAACCAGTCCACATTGTATGGATTTGAACACTAAAAGAGACTTTGACCTCTGAGTTTGTTTCGGTGTTTCTTCTCAGGGTAGTCAGCTAGGAAACACCGGCCTCATCTAGCTTAAACTGACAAAAAACATTGACGTGTAAAAGTGTTCCTTGTAACCTATTTACTGAATAAACATCATTTATCATTTACACGTTGCTGGGATAAAGAATTATAAACCGGCACAGAAAATTGCATTGACACCTGCTCATCGTGCAGAAAGGGTCCGTTTTGCCCAGGAATATTTAAATTTTAATTGGGAAGAAAATGTTGTGATCTTCACTGATGAAAAATCATTTAAATCGGACAAAGATGGACGTAAAATCTTATGGCGGAGGAAAGGAGAACGTTACAACGAGAAGTGCTTGCTACCTTGTAGAACCAGCGGTAGAATAACCCTGGGCTACTGGGGCTGGATGTCGTCCATGGGACCTGGTGAATTGGTGGAAGTTGGTGGTAGGTTTAATAGCAGTTTGTATTTGGAGATTCTGCGTGACGTCATGCTGCCGACTGTGCGAATTGCCTATCCAACGTCACATATTTATTTCATGCACGATAACTGCTCCATCCATCGTGCAGGCATTGTGCGGGAATGGTTAGCTGCTCAAGAAGGTGTGACAGTTATTAATTGGCCATCTAAAAGTCCTGATTTGAACCCTATAGAAAATCTATGGGGTCAAATGGTTTTAAATTGGGACACAACGGAAGTGCGAAACAAACACAACTTGGCTGAGGTCGTGACATCGACTTGGGAGCACATGAGAGGCAAAGATTTGTGTTGGAACATGGTGCGCGGTATGCGTAGCCGCTTACAACAGGTTATAGCAGGGGACGGTGCGCCACTCCGCTACTAGTTCATCTAGTAGGTCTGTTTAAACACACCATGTAAGTAAATGCTCAATGGATTGATTGTTCAACCATTAAAATGTTGCAGATTATGTGGTGATGTTATTGTTATAAACAGATTTTTTCTGTTTAAATAACATGTTTATCCACTACATATAGGCAGCTATAAATTTTAAAGCATTTCACAGATGAATTCATTTTCTCGATAACAAACTTTTAAGCATAAGCATGCCTTTTTTAATGTTTATATGGAATACTAATATAAAAAGTATATTAATTTGGAAATATATGAGCATTTACTTACTTTATCTTACTTAAGTGTTTTAATGAAATAATAAACATTTTAAACTTGCAATTTTTTAGTTTTATTTCTATACAAACTGCCCGTTTAAAAAGACAATACCCTACGTCGTCTATTAAAGAAATGTAAAAAAGTGTAATAAAATATCTATATATAGGTTAAACTAGGTTTCGAACGTAGACAACGATGAACATCGCACTACCTTAGTTACCACAAGACCAAGACAACTCTTATAAACCGCATTGAAATTTGATCTTAGTTGTAATGCTAGACGCAATATTCAAAAAAATTTGAACCATATAGTATACTATCATAAAGTTTATTCTTGCACAGCACGAGCAGCCATCTTCTCCTCGTGCAAATTATTTTGTATTTTAAATAATCACTCCATAGTAGCATTTGAATACCAGCTTTATAATGAATACGAATATTTATTTTTCAACTACCCACTTATTACAAGTTATGTGAAAATATTACCATTTTAAAAAGTTTATTTAAAGTCTGTAGTTCTTTACAATAATACAAGAAATAGTTTTGGAATATAAATTTTATATTGAAAGCAAAACAATATCTTTGTCGCAGGATTTGATCTCGAACCTCGCTTTTCTCAGTCTTACACACAGACCACGAGACCAGATTTACTTGAAGTTAATCATTAAAATAAGCTATTAACACTTATCATATTATAACAAATAGTTATAAAATTAAACCTAATACTAACGTTTTAAAGATCAAATTTGCGTATCTATATTATTATTGTATTTGTTCATCAAATCCTCGAGCAGTTGTCTGATAAGCTCATATAAATTAAATAAACCTTAATGTTACATGCAGAGGGTCTAAGGTCGTTTGATTTTAGGGTGGGTCAGGTAATGCTGACAACCGTCTGTACATGCTGCCTCACGATTTTTTCCTTCACTGTTTTAGAGAGCAGTGGTGATGAAATAATTTACACAAAGTAATGCGCCTGCCTGGGTTTGAACTCACGACCTACATACTACCAAGCAAGCAAGCGTGTCGTTGTGCAACCGCAAAAGCGTACATACAAACCCCCCCCAGCAGTGGGTAACTCGTAGTAGTCGACGGCGCGTAGTGTTCCACACGCGCCTCAAAGAGTTGTCAGCATTCATGACGGGGCCCGTCATAGCCGATGCCTGCCTAGGGGTTGAGGATAAATTCGAAAGAGTTACCTCACCCCTGGGTACTCAGGCAGGGAAGGAACGAAGTGGTGGGTTTTAGTCAGTAAGAGTCTGACACGCCCTCCCGCTCCACCTAGAGTGGGAGAAATCATTGGATGTTTTCCCACCACCCCAAAAAAAAAAAAAAACGGCCTGAGGGGAACTAATCTCATGCTTATTTTTTTAATAAATATTTAGGCTCCTAATCCTTTGTACATTAGTTACCTACTCATGGATAATCTAACTGTTGGTCTGTAGCAAAGCGTAAGAACTAGTGAATTGAAAATAATAGCCTTACCCGATCCATAGAGCAATATAATTTTATTACGGCTATTACGGTTATTTAGACCCTAAGCTTTCAAGAGCCCATAAATGTTTGTAACTATACCCATGTGGTTGTATCAATTCGGGAGCGGAATCATCGATGATTATTATATTACCACTTACTATTATTTTACTAGCAATTTTAGCAATATATTTTTATCTCAATATTTCATTATGTAATAAGATTTATAGGGTTCCGAAAAAAATAAAAAACTTTTGTACAAAAAAAAAATACAACCGACTTCCAAAAAAGAAAATACACTAAAAATAACTTTAATTTCGGAAGTCATTGTTTGTATTTTATTTCTTCGTTATTTGACACTGACTTCGGAAATTTGAAAGACGGTTGTTTTTTTTTAAAAAAAAAAGGTTTTTTATTTTTCACTTTTTGGTTGTTATACCGCAGAACTAAAAACCCCAATAACATGAAACGTCGAATTGAAACATACTCGTAATTGGAGAAAACAAAAACGTCATCTAGGTATACGTATTTTTCGTTTTTGTTCAGTTTCTCAAAAAGTGCTAAAGCAATTTCGATAAAATTTATATGGGACCACTTCGGGAGTATATTCTTTTGGATAAAAAAAGAATTTTGAAAATCAGACCACAACTGACGGAGAAATCGGCAGAATAACATAAAAAAAATAATAAAAAAAACATACATACAGTCGAACATAGAACCTCCTCCTTTTTCGAAAGTCGGTTCAAAAGGGAACCCTTACAGGGTTCTAAAGTACTTTAAAAACTAGTCGTAAACTAATATGTTTGTTTATCCGTCTGTCACAGCCAATTTGCTACGGATCTACTCAACCGATTCACTTGTATTAATTTCTGTGACCGAAACACGACTAATAATTATTAGTCAGAAGTCACTTTTGAAGGACTATAGAAAATTTTTTTTTAAACTGTAGGTACCTACCGCGACACACATTTAATGAGAGAGCATCTTGTGAGGGTCTCGAATATATTTTTTTTAATTTTTAAAGTTATTTAATAAAATATAGGGGGCCATATCTGATGTCAGCTACTTTTGCCACCAATTCGTTTTGTGGTTAATTTTTAATTGTTCATTCCTCTTATCTTCGAAACTGCTAAGGCTAAAATAATAAAAAAAATCAATTTAATACTTAGGAGAATTACAGGAAAACATATAGTAAGTCCATAGACTTACTATATGTTTTCTGCATTTATTATAACGCTTGTTGAAAACCTGTGGGTTTTCAACAAGCGTGATAATAAATGATTGAATCGAAATCACTTGCGCGAGAGACTCAACTGCGGGACGCCTTAGATGGTCAAGAAGCATAAACCGAGAGAAATGGAAGAAACATAGGGGCAGGATTTTGCCCAGGAGTGGGAGAGTTCGAGCTGATAAAAAAAAAACTTATTTTCGCTTTAATTCTTTAGTCGTGAAATTCGTTCATTACACATCTTTTTAGATGGTACTAGCGGCCCGACCCGGCTTTGTGCGGGTGTCAATTATATACAAAAACCTTCCTCGGCTATTTTTCTTTATATTAATGAAACTGCTTCAAACTCTGTTGCGTGGTTTAGGAGGAGTTACCGGAGAAACAGACAGACGCGGAAAGTGACTATTTTTTATACTATGTTGATATCCTACTAATATTATAAATGTGAATGTAAGTTTGTTTGTTACGCTTTCACGCGAAAACTACTTAACCCATCATCATGAAACTTTGTACACATATTCTTGGAGGTATTAGAAGTAACATAGGATACTTTTTATAAAAAAAAATAGGTTATAATTTATAGCGGAGGAAGCACTAATTCCAGGCGGGCGAAGCAGCTGGTAGAAGCTAGTACGTAATAACTTTGGGAAACCTCCTATCACCCACTGGTTTCAATTTTATAAATATGTAATTTAAGCTTTTTTAACTTGCAAAACAACAGTTGGTATTTCATATACGCCAATAGGATAATACTTAACTAACTGTAACTAAAACAGAAACTCCTAACTTCATAAAACTTACAATCCGGCGTCAAAAAATTCCTCCACATCGCTGTCTACTGGAAGTGTGCCCAAAAGACAGGCGGCATTGCCACGTTGTATTTTTTTTTTGTGGGACAAGCCCGCCACACTATTCCCAAACCACTGTAACTTCTGTAAACCAGAATCAACAGTGGCGACCATCAGAAAAAACGCCGAGGCAATGAAGCTCGGCGAGTCCCAGAGAAACGATTAAACTGTCTTGGGTCCCGCAACAAAATTAATCAGAAAAATTAATCAGAAAAGACAGCGGAGGAGTAAGAAAAACATAATTTCCACTTCCCTCCTAATCAAGCGGGAGACAGAACAAAACTAGGCCATTAGGCACAAAGGGGGTTTTTACAACTGGGGTAAGCCCAGTTGCCAAGCACCACTGGTTAAAAACACTAATATTAATGGGTCCTAAAATTGTGAGCTGTTACATTTGATTCCAATAATAGGTATGGCAAAAACGCTTGAACGCACGGAAATTCGTTCTAGTTTCCACAAGGTCCGTGTAATAGACAACTCCAGACGTAGGCTGAATACTATCCAACATAATATTGCGCTCAGCCTGCCAAAGAATAGGTACACTCCCACAGGATATGATGTGCGGATTGTTCGTATTCGCAATCAGGAGTAGAACATTGACATAAAGGTGAGGCAACAAGCTTGAAGGAAAATAATTTACTCTTAAAGTTGCCATGACCTGTGAGAAATTGGGCAACACAGTGATCCACCTCCAGCCATGTCCTATCCAGCCGTTCGCGAACCGATGGGAAGAACTGATGGAGGTGTCTGCCTTTGATGAAACTTTCCCACCTACATTGTCATTCGGATAAAAGGTCCTCCCAAACTTCAGTTTGAGGTTTAAGTAATCTAGAAATCTTGGCACGATCACGTTGAGGTAAAAAGTCTGGGTCCGTAGTCTTTCGTGCAGAATAGTACATTGCAGCACGTCGCTGCACTTCAAGATCGACTGGAAGTACACCTGCAAGTACCGGTAAGGCTTCAGTGCTAACCGTCCTATACGCTTTACATAGGAAAATCAAAGCTAAACGTTGACTTTGTAGCAATTTACGTCGTACCGCCCCAATGGTGGCCCTATCAGCCCAAACAGGTGCCCCGTAGCACATACAACCCAGGTAAGTAGCCCCATAGATTGTTTTTAACGTTAGGAATGATAGGCCCCAAGTAGCCTTGGAAATCCTCGTCAACGCATAGAAGTTCTTTTTAGCTTTTTCACCTACTGTTTTTACATGCTCAATAAATGGAAAGTTATTTTCTAATACCATACCGAGGTAGCATACAGACTGTTTTTTTTAACGGGAACGTTATTAAACCTTATACTAGGCCAAGACTTAAGGTTACCTTTCAATATAAGTTGATAGGTTTTATGCGGTGCGAAGGTAAGACGGTTCCGATCACCCCACTGAGATATTAAACGAAGGGAAGTCTCAGCCAAACTCTCAAGGCCAGCCCAAGTACTTGACTGAATGATCAGCAGCCCATCGTCCACATACCCGGTTAATGAGCAATCGCAAGGAAGCGGAATCGCGAGAAAATCATCGTACCCCAAATTCCATACGTACGGGCCTATCACTGAGCCCTGAGGACATCCCATGGTTAGAGATTTCGTCACAGAATGATGTCCAAGTTTGAGTTTCGCGAAACCATTAAAAAAGTACGAGTGAACCAGAGAATAAATATTTTTGTAGCAACCACGGGTTTTCAATTTTAGTAGTAGCATTGGCCACCATGCAAAAAAAAACCCCTAGAAATATCAAGAAAAAGCCCGATAACGTATTTATGTTCGGAAAGATTAACAATTTTACGCACAGAGAGTGTTGCATCGATGGTAGATTTACCAACAGTAAAACTGAATTAGTTATTATGAAATTTAGGTCCGTTCGGTAGCAAGCGCGGAACGATTAGTCGCTCTAAGAGCTTACCCAAAGATGGAAGTAGTGTAATGGGCCGATACGACTTAGGGTCGTCAGGAGGCTTGTCACCATTCTTCGGAATTATGCGTATATACGAGTAGCCTTGTCGCCATTTTCTAGTAAAAATACCATCCGCTATGCATCGGTTATAGACAGTTACAATCGCGTCACCCGCTGTTTTACACGCTTCTATAATCATTCTGTTAGATATTTTATCTTCACCTGCCGATTTGTTAAGAGGTCTCCTGACAACATTCATGAATTCGTCAGTGGATGGAAGGTCTGACGCTGGTGACTCAGGTGGCACAGCTGCCCACGCTCTAATCTGTTGGTGGTATTAAGTGTCATTTACTATTGAATCATCAGGTATAAGAGAATTAAGCGGAACTTCCGTTGTTTCTTCGATACCGGTAGTATGTTCATTGTTACTTTGATGTTTTGGACATACGCAAGGTCGACTGATCTATTGGCCTTGAACTCATGATATAAAGGAGACCACGGACCCTCCTTATCTAGTTTTTCGACAATTTTCCGCAATAGGTTACCCTTAGATTTTTCCACCGATGCTCTGTAGCGTGACTTGGCAACTCTAAACGTATTTAAAGCATGAGTAAACTGGTTCCCGGTGACATTAGCTTTTGTTGTTTTTCAGCTTATTAAGATGTCTACGCCCTTTGCGATAAATTTTGCGTTGTTCAACTAGGTAGTCACTCCACCAATCACACCTACGAATATTGGTCATACTCCTACGAGTATGACCACATGACATGTGCGACCAATGCCACGTTGTATGGCAATGCTTAACCTCTGGCCGAGATAGATAGTTCCATATTAGGTTATACTTAGTTTGAATTGTTCACAAAAAACCAGTGAAGATCCTAATTATAGACATTTTCCTACAAATATATCTAAGGAGGTCGGAAGGTACTTAGTAAAATACGAGTACCATTTTTTTGTGAGCTCCGGGGACTAGGCATAAAATGTTGTTATTTCAATTCTTGTCAGAATTAACTTGATGGCATAAATATTTTTTCATTTGGGTCGATCAGCCTTAAGATAAGTCTTAAATAATATACGAAGGTAAGTACTACACACTTTTGCTATGAATACCGAAGTGTGGTAACTTTCCCTTTTATATTTTCATGATTCGGAACAGTAGGCACTAGGAATTTATTGAAGTGCTTATATCAGAACAGCCTTTTAGTGATTTATAGTTTCTCGTACTGTTGTGGCAGCGCTGTATTTATAGCTCCCAGATGGAAACCGCAACGAACTTGACGATGAAACGATGATGAAGGAGAGAATGGAATACCTACAACCTTGCTATGATTTTAATTTCGACAGAGTCGAAAGCCTTATAAAAATGTAGGAAACAAAAATTCAATTTACTATTTCTAGAAACTAACACGGCTCACTTTTTTCTTTCCACAACATTTTTTCAGACAAAAAAAAATATCGCCGTTATTCGCAGCTGTCATTTGTAGTTCTTTGACAGTCAGTGTTTTCTGTTTCTAGTTTCTCTACGTTGACCTCAAAGGCTGATCGCGTGGCCGACTCAGCCACTGCAGCATGAACGGTCTCTGCCGTCACCTTAAGTCTGTGGACAACGCTCCATCTAAGGTTGCACGACTCGTTTGCAACCTCCTCCTAAAAAGAAAACAAAAATCCAATTTACTATTTTTAGGAGCTAATAGGGCTTACTATTTCCGTTCAAACTATTTTTAAGACAAAAATAAATTATACTTATTTTATTTCTGTTGTCACGAAAGTGATTCCAACTTGATCTCGCCTGTTTTATTTATTATAAGAACTTAGTCAACACTGTTACTCAATTAGTTATCTAAACAACACTCATAAATCTTTGTCTTATCCTTCAGATAAAGTCTAATGAAAATTTATGTCGGCATTGTTTAGTCCCAAAACTCTAACAAATTATTTGCTAGCGTTGCGAAAAATGCTAATTATTTACTGAACCTAGGAGGAGCTTATTGTTGAGTAATAACAGCCGCACGGGTGATCTGCAAGGTTAAGCAACGCTTGCCGAGGTTGGTTATAGATGGTGTGCCTCATGGAACACATTAAGCCGTTATTCCTGGCTGTCATTTATAGCTCTTTGACAGTCATTACGGGGAGTCAGAAGCCAGGAAAATATGACACCAGTCTTCCCAAAGGTTATCGTGTTACCAAGTTGCTGGGTTGTAAAGGTCAGATAGACTGGATCGCTCCATAAGCAAGCAGAAATACTGGTATTTAGCTGCATCCAGTTAAACGGAAACCGAACCTAACATAGTTTGGAAATACCAGGCGGATTTTGACTTACTAAACCTACAAACATAAATATGACAGAGGATGTCATGCGTGTGATTATTGGAGTGATAAATAACGCTGTGTGCACAGATGTATACGAAATCTGGAAATTTGCATACAAATATCAAGGACAATAAAATATTGATATTGTCACTATGTGGGTCAACTGGTTTCGGGCACGGTAATCGCTTGGAAAATAGAGCAAGTATTTTTTTAAGCTTTTTAATATAATCCGAAGCTTCCATGTACAAGTATCTGCGCAATTTTTGGGAGAGGGATACTCGGATATTTTTAGTTGGGCTTTTATTAATTTGCGTCTGAATTTTATGTACAGTAACTGTATAAAAGTCAAAGAATAGGTAGACAAATACTCTGATGTAAGATTGTTAAGAAACACGCATTTTTTTGACTTACAATGCGAAAACTTTTTCGTTTTGGATTGGATATTGAAAACATCGTAAATTGGAGACGCTACGTAAATGGTACGAGTACAGTTGTAGTATACAGTTGGTAGGTACCAAGTATCTACCAGCATTTTATTTTTTATTACATTAGTCTACAGAATAAAATGCAACATATATGACTAACAGATAATGATGATATGAGGCTTCATGCGGCGCATAAACATTTTATCCCATTTTAATTTTTTGGGTTGAACGTCCGAATGAATAAACGGAATCTGTATGTCCATCTTTCACAGCCAATTAGCCCCGAATCCACTGGAAAGTGGATTCGGCGCAAGTCTCCTTAGTTCGATATTAGAAAATTCCATCACGTCTAGATTTTCAGCTGCATCAATGTAAACTTACTCGATAAATGGTAAGAAAATACCCTAAAATAGTTCAGATAATATTCAAAATTTGAAATTGATCGTGTTTACCTTATTTTTTAGTATTTACTTTCAATCATTAACCGACTTTGAAAAAGGAGAAGGTTTTATATTCGTATGTATGTTTTTTTTATGAATGCCCACCGATTTCTCTGTCAGTTGTGGACCGATTTTCATAATTCTTTTTTTATCCGAAAGAATATACTCCCGAGGTGGTCCCATATAAATTTTAGTGTTTACCTTCAATCATTAAGTATTCCAGTTCGCGACGCGCGCCCTTGCCGATCGGTAGTGTCGTGTCCTTGAAAATGGCTTCTAACGTGGTAAAATGTAACTCGTGCAATGTGGTTATAAACGAAGTGCTTGCGTTTATATGCAATAAGATGGACGTTATGGATGAAGAAAGCATTAGTCGTATATGCAAAAGTGCGTTTTCGGAGTCAGATATTGAAAATGCTAAAGATCTGCTTTTTCATTCTATTTCCACGTCAAAGCGGAAGAAAATAAGAAAGAGGGACGGCAAAACGCTCCGAAACATTGATGATATACTCTGTTTATTAAAAGAAACTGACCCAGAAGAAATCCCAATCTTTGTGGCACGAGACCTGCAGAAACTTCCACCTGTTCTTTTCGACCACGTCGATGTAACAAGGTTATTAAAAGACATAGTAAAGATGCAGAGTGAAATCATCCAGATAAAGGAACAGTATGCCACTGCTGACCAGTTACAACAGTTAAAGTTGGATCTTAACTCGTTGAAAAATACGTCAATAGTCAATTATTTTCCATGTACTGTGAACACAAAACGAGGTGCATCGGGGTTTGACAGCTATGAAGACGGTATCAGTGGTCCTGTAGGTTTGCCACCAATACATGTGGAAGATGAAAACGATTGCAAATCTCCGTCTGTAACTTTATCTAGTAAGGGAGGTAGTTGCAAAACAACACAACCGGTACGTGCAAAACAGAACGGTCGACCCGAAGTAACTCGCGAGTCTTGCGAGGCGGCCAATCAGCAACCGCAGCCATGCCGATCCGCCACGAACGTACCCGAGCGCGCCCCGACGCCGACGCAAGCGCCTCGGTTATCAACACCGCCGACGGGACATACGAGCGCTCAGAATGTTCAACATATCGTCTCGCAAAATCAATTATGTTTTTCTGATATTGTACGTGAGGGGCAATGGAAATCGGAACGTAATGATGAAGGTTGGATCGAGGTACAAAGGAAGAGATACAGAAATCGTTTTATTGGAAGCAGAGGGAAGGCTGTGACAGACCCCGCAGTAAAATTTAAAGCGGCGGACATACAAGTCCCAATGTATATTTATAATGTGGCGAAGGAAGTGACTGTGTGTGACATAGTAAATTACATTAAAGATAAATGTAATATTAATGTCACATTGCAAAAAATGAACATGAAACTGGCAAAAGATTATAATGCTTATAAAGTATTTGTCCCAAAATATAAGTTGGACATTTTTATGGAATCTGATTTTTGGCCAGAAGGAATAGCTTTTCGTCGTTTTATAAACTTAGAGCGGCAGAATAAAGGCAAACAAGATAATGTTTTGAAAAAGGACGTTTTTTAACCCTAATCATGACAGGTTCAACAAAGTTAGTAAGTTACAATTGTAAAAGTGTGACTCGTTCGGTTGAGTGCATAAGGCGGCTTTGCAAGACGGCAGATATTATTGCCTTACAGGAAACATGGTTGCTACCTCACGACGTTCCGTTCCTTGGCAGCATCGATAGTGACTTTGGATTCGTTGGTAACTCTGCTGTGGATACTTCTGCCGGCTTACTTCGTGGTAGACCGTACGGAGGAGTGGCTATACTATGGAGAAAAAGTACGTTCCCCACAGTGACAGTGTTAACATGTTCCAGTGTGCGTCTAGTAGCTGTAAAAGTCGAACTCAGTGATCGTGCTATCATAATTTTTTCAGTGTATATGCCTACAGATTCAACAGATAATTTGATAGAATTTACCGAGTGCTTATGTGAAATAAACGCTATAATTGAAAGTAATAATGTGAGTTCTGTGTTTATACTGGGTGATTTCAACGCACATCCAGGTGAGCTTTTTGACATTGAACTAACACATTTTTGTGCCGAGCAGTTGTGGTCGTGCGTCGACAGGGAACTATTGCCGTCGGACGCGTATACTTTTGTAAGCGAGGCACACGGGACGCGGCGCTGGCTCGACCACTGTGTTGTGACTAGCGCCGCGCGGCTTACCGTTGTGGGCGTGTCAGTTCTATATGATATTTACTGGTCCGACCACTACCCTGTTCAGCTGAAGTGTGATTTAAGATTAATTAAACCTAGAATAATGCTAACTGACAGTAATAAAAATCTTGTGACATGGGGTGAAAGGGATCAATCTCAAGTTTATGAATACAATAAACTGTGTCATAATAAGCTGAGGAATGTTGATTTTCCGGCAGAGATGAGTAGTTGTGCTGATAAAATGTGTTCTAACATAAAACATAGGCAGTGTTTGGATAAATTATACAATGAAATTGTGTGTATATTAACCGATGCGTCTATATGTACTGCAATTGTTAAAAATAAACGTAAGAAAGGTAGCATAACTGGGTGGAACAGATACGTCAGGGGGGCTCATGCGAGGGCCAGGCTTTGTTTTCAGATGTGGGTGCTAAATGGAAAACCGTCTAGAGGAGAGGTTTATGAAAACATGTGTGAATCCAGGAAGCTTTTTAAGTCCCAATTGAGGTGGTGTCAGGTAAACAAGCAAAAAATTAAAATGGACATCATTGCAGACCACCACCGAAAGAAGGATTTTAAAGGTTTCTGGAAAAAGACGAATCAGTTGAATCCGAGGCCTGGTCGTCCCGTGAGTGTTGCTGGCGTGCATGAACCACAGAAAATTGCTAATCTTTTCCAACAGTTATTTAAAGTGGAGTCGCCTTTGGGTTCGGCATCGCGGATGATTGATGGTGACTGCAGTGCCGGAGATCTTAAAGTCAGATTTACAGCCAAAGATGTGGCACACATTATTGAAAACATGAAAACGGGTAAATCTCCTGGTCACGACAGCCTCAGTATCGAGCATCTGCAAAATGCAGGCTGTCACTTGTCGAGGGTATTGGCCATGTTTTTTAATCTGTGTGTTAGTCATGCGTACTTACCTAATAGTTTGATGTACACTGTTGTTGTACCAATAGCTAAAAATAAAACTGGAGATGCTTCTGATCCGCTAAATTATAGACCAATCTCATTAGCCCCGGTTATAGCAAAAATACTGGACAGTCTGCTTGACCAACACCTGGGCAGGAATATTAGGCTTCACGACGCGCAATTCGGATTTAGATCTGGTGTATCCACGGAGAGTGCTATCATGTGCCTTAAGCAGACTGTTCAATATTACAGTGACCGGAAAACACCTATCTTTGCATGCTTTCTAGATCTCTCAAAAGCTTTCGACCTAGTGTCATATAATAAGTTATGGGATAAGCTGCAAACTGAGACAGATTGCAGTCCGGAGGTGATTTCTGTTCTCAGGTATTGGTACAAAAATCAGAAAAATAGTGTCAAATGGGCCGGCTCTTTTTCGGATGTGTACGGGCTGCAGTGTGGGGTGAGGCAGGGTGGTCTGACCTCACCTAAGCTCTTCAACCTGTACATAAACCAGCTTGTCGGTGAACTCAGCGGTGCCAATGTTGGATGCTACATAGACGGAGTCTGTGTCAACAATATTAGCTACGCAGATGACATGGTACTGCTGAGTCCATCGATCGGAGGTTTGCGTAATTTGGTACGGATATGTGAGTCTTACGCGGAGGCCCATGGGCTCAGATACAATGCTAAAAAAAGCGAGCTTCTAGTATTTAAGAGCCGTGGCAAAAGTTGTTTGACTGTGCCCTCGGTTACCTTAGCGGGTACCGCCTTGAACAGAGTCGCTCAGTTCAAGTATCTGGGCCACTGGGTTTCCGAAGACTTGAGAGACAACGCTGATGTTGAGAGGGCACGTAGGGCTTTGGCTGTCCGGTGTAATATGTTGGCCCGCAGGTTTGCACATAGCAGTAATCGAGTGAAAGTTACGCTTTTTAAGTCTTACTGCCAAACACTTTACACGTGCAGCCTGTGGGTTAACTATACACTGGTGGCATACAATGCCTTGCGTGTCCAATACAACAACGCATTTAGGGTGCTGCTGGGGCTGCCGCGATTCTGCAGTGCTTCGACTATGTTCGCAGAAGCGCACACTAATGGCTTTCACGCCCTTATTAGGAAACAGTGTGCGTCGCTGCTGAGTCGCGTTAGGTCCAGCAGCAACAGCATACTGAGCGTGTTCGCGGACAGGTGGGACTCTCCACTGCTGCGCCACTGGATACGCTTGCATGCTGTTCGGTGAGCAGTGGACAGGTCCCCCTCTCCGAACTTAAAATGTATTGTATTGATATTTTCCTATTATTTTTGTGTTGTAAGTGTGTTGTATTGTTTTTGTTTTGTTTTTCATGTTGTATGTAACATATGGACAATGGTCCGAAATAAACGAATTTAATTTAATTTAATTTAATTTAATTAACCGACTTCGAAAAAGGAGGAGGTTTTATATACGTATGTATGTTTTTTTTTATGAATGTCCACCGATTTGTCTGTCAGTTGTGGGCCGATTTTCAAAATTCTTTTTTTATCCGAAAGAAAATGCTCCCGAGGAGAAAATTTATATGGGACCACCCATATAAATCTTATGAAAATTGCTTTAGCGCTTTTTGAAAAACTGAACAAATAAGAAAAATACGTTTTGGTTTTCTCCAATTACGAGTATGTTTAAATTCCACGTTCCATGTTATTGGGGTGTTTAGTTCTGGAGTCTAAAAAGTGAAAAATAAAAACCTTTTTTACAAAAAAAAAAAACAACCGACTTCCAAAAAAGAAAATACACTAAAAATTAAAAATAACTTTAATTTCGGAAGTCGGTGTCAAATAACGAAGAAATAAAATACAAACACTGACTGCCGAAATTAAAGTTATTTATCAATTTTTAGTGTATTTTCTTTTTTGGAAGTCGATTGTTTTTTTAGTGTTTACTTGCAATCATTTTTAGAACGCATTAATTCATATTAAATTCCAATAGCCACTCTTTTGCATTTTGGCTGTGGACTAAGTGTCAGTATAATGGATTAATGTAAGTATTAATGCTCATCCATTATGTTATTTATCATTTCATGTACACACATAATTATAATAAACAGACAAAATGCAGGTAATAAGTACAAAGGTGATGCTTATTTCTAAAGAAAAATCTTCCAGCATACCTGCGAAACGAGAGTTGGAAAAAAAGAGAAGTCGACACCGTATGTAAGAGTATGAGGAGGTACCTACTAGGTAGCCTGAAATTACTGAAACAAACTTCCGTGAAAACCTGATTTATTTTATTGCTGAATCGAGCTTCCCCTATGTATGTCATATCACAAAAGATCATGGCGATATCAGCGACATTCACTCTCGACAAGTATATTGGCGATCACATTATGATAACGTTAGATGACAAATCCCGGACACTGCAGCATCGGAATCTCTATATAAAACTCGCTTTTTATGTCCGTCTGTTTGTCCACTCAGTTTTTCTAAACTGCATAACTTGGTTGTAGTGCGGATTTCACTGTCATATTTACACTTTTTATTCTAAATTAGCGACCCGCCTGGCTCCGCGCGAGTATAAATTATACACACAAACCTTCCTTGCTTATCGTTATTTCTATAAGTAAAAACCGCTAAAATCCGTTGCGTGGTTTAAGAGTTAGCGGAGAAACAGACAGACGAGGAAAGCGACTTTGATTTAAATACTATGTAAATTCCAGGGGTTGAGGATAAATTCCAGTGGTTGAGTACAAATTGCAAAAAAAAAAGACAACTAAAAGGGGTTGAGGATAAATTCCAAGGGTTGAGGATAATTTCCAGGGGTTGAGCATAAATTCCAGGGGTTGAGGATAAATTCCAGGGGTTAAGTACAAATTGCAAAAAAAAAAAAAAAAACAACCCCTGGAATGTATCCTCAACCCCTTTCGGGTTGAGGATACATTCCAGGGGTTGAGGATAAATTCCAAGGGTTGAGGATAAATTCGAAACCGAGTTACCTCGCCCCTGGGCACTCAGGGCAGGGAAGGAACAGGGGTGGGTTTTAGTCAGTAAGAGTCTGACTCGCCCTCCCGCTTCACCCTAGAGCGGGCGATTTCATTGGATGATTTCCCAAACCACAAAAAAAAAGAAGATTTGCATATAATGGCAGATTCATAGTGTAGCATTTGAAATACCTACCGTTTCTTATACTGGGTGGCGCAAAAGTAGTGGCACTAAAGAAAATACCTTTTTTTTTTTTATATGACATTTTCTGTCATTCTGTTGTTGAAAATTGTGTAGTGAACAAATGTAAAATACACTGAAAATAAACATGGACCGTTTTACTCCCCAAGAACGTGGAATAATTGTGTCAATGTTCTTACGGAATAATTCATCAGTGATAAGAACACAACGTGAATTTCGTCGACGATTTCCCCACCGTCCGGCACCGATTGGTCGCACAATTCGACGCTTTGCCACACGCCTTGAAGCAACTGGCTCAACATTGGATAGACCTAAGTCTGGGAGACCAAGAACAGGCCGTTCAGCTGAAAATATCGATGCTGTGCGCGAAGATGTGGAAGAGTGTCCAGAAACATCAACGAGGCGACGTGCCACGCAATTGGGCATTTCCAGACGGACCCTGCAGCGTATTTTGGTGAAAGACTTAAAGATGTTCCCGTATAAAACTCAAATGACTCATCAGCTGCTGCCTGCTGACCACCGAGCTCGTCTAGATTACTGCCAGCGCGTCATAAACCTCAACCTTGAAGAGGATGATTTTCCTTCAAAATTGGTTATGAGTGACGAAGCGCATTTCCATCTCTCAGGGCATGTCAATAAGCAGAATACTCGGTTCTGGGGCACTGATAATCCGCGCATTATTCAAGAAACACCTCTACACCCACTAAAAGTTACTGTATGGTGTGGCATCTGTGTTGACAGAGTGATCGGACCCTATTTTTTCGAAGACGCTGGAGGCAATGCGATTACTGTCACTGGAGAACGCTACAGAACCATGTTACGTGAGTTTTTGATACCCAGTTTGGACGAATTGGGGCTGGAGCACATCTGGTTTCAACAAGACGGCGCTACGGCACACACAGCGCGCGACACTATGGACTTAGTGAGGGACGCTTTTCCAGGCCGAGTTATCTCTCGTTTTGGCGATTTGCCTTGGCCTGCAAGATCACCCGATCTGACCAGTCCAGACTTCTTTCTTTGGGGTTTTTTGAAATCTCGGGTGTATGTGAACAAGCCACAGACTCTCGCAGCTCTAAAAGAAAACATTCGTCAAGAAATAACGAACATATCGCAGGAAGTGTTACGGCAAGTTATGCAAAATGTCATAAATAGGGCTCAAATGTGTATCAACTCTGGAGGTCACCATTTAAAAGACATCATCTTTAAATCCTAATGGTACGAAATTTAATGGCACAAATATACATTTAAAAAAATCTAAATCTAGTTTTCTAATTTAGAAAAAATGTTATAGCTGAACCAAATAGGGTCTTTACTTTTGCGCCACCCAGTACATACATAATGTAAGTAAATTGGATAAATATAGCATTATTATAATGACCATTTATTGTGTGAAAAAGATATTGCAGAGAAATGTCGATGTTTTGACGTCATAAGTTATTTGCATTCACGCAAAGCAGGCGCGGGTCGCTAGTATGTGCTTGATTCGACGATTGCAGTCTGTCGATTTTGGCACGAAATGTTGGTCGGCTGGCCGATTTTGATAGCGTTTATGCGAACTAATCTCCTACGTAGTAGTTGGCTGATAATTTAGGCGCTAATGGAGTCGCTTTAGTATCCTACTAAGCCTTAAGTGCTTCACTGAGTGGATTAAATCAACTTTGACTTACCTTATTGTTTAATCGTAATTTAATATTTAACTAGTTTGTAGGTACTAAATGCCTCTGTTCCATCCTTTGTATCCCACAACGTGGGCGTGGTCACAGGCGTGATGTTATGGTATGTTATAAGATAAACAGGAATCACAATGTTTTGCTTTATTGGCTTTCAACGAACAATTTTGTGGAACAACTTTTATGATTTTGAGCTTGCTTTGTTCCCTTACACGTGCTGTTTCAATGAAAAACCGGCCAAGTGCGTGTCGGGCTTCGCACATTTAGGGTTCCGTACCAAATATATTTTTGACTATTTGTATGGCTTTGCGTCAACATGATGCTTATACTGTGAAAATTTGAAGACGGGCTCCAACCGTTTGGCTGAAAAACCTGTGTGTCTGACGACGGCCAGACAGACGGATAAACGGACACGTGAGTGATAGAAATAGGGCACCGTTTGGACCTTTCGGGTACGGAACCCTAAAAATGAACAATATTTAAAAACAAATCTGTTAAAAATACAGTTTGTTACTAGTACGACACATCTAGGTACGTTTGCATTGAGATATCTAGTGATAAAATATTGTTACGTCCAATTTCTTTTAAATATTATTTGCAACCTCAAAGTTGTTACTGTTATTCCATTCGAGAAAAGCGTAAATCTACACAGATTTACAACGAAGAGGAAATAAAAAGGTATTCGCTCCAGCTCAACTGCTCACCCATGTGGAAAGGATGTGTGAAAGGCGATTAACTTAAAGGGTTTATAGCGCCCATATAACAAGAAGTGCTGACTGCTGCGACGAGATGCCTCTGAAACTCATAGACTGGCCTTAATAAATTGTGATACTCAGTAAAAAGGTCAAGTGCGTAGCTTATTAGACTTCGTAGCAGGTTGCTACGCCCCTGCATGTGCTACGAGTACCTACGTAGGCACTAGCTACGAGTTTCGTAGCCACCCGTAGCATTAGAATATTATAAAATAATGTTCGACCGAAACACGATTTTTAGCCGAAACCGAAATCGAAATTAGCGTGGTAACAGAAAAATGTCAAAAACTCCTCAGGCCCTGCGCGTCTCAAATGTCAACATCTGTCAAGCCCCGTTGACAGTCGGCCATCGTGTAACTACAGACTTTGTCATGTTCCGGGTGTGTAAACCTTGCCACAGGTCTAAAGACCTTGGGTAATAGTAATAATAGCGGTTTGAAACACGTGAATCGGGTTTTTGGCAAGGTAAATGGAATTTCCTCGGTGGCGCACATGTGTGCCGCTAGACACTGAGATGTTAAAATTTGTGACTTGAAAAAGTTGTCAGATCATTGAAAATTCATCCCTTTCATAAAATACTAAATAAGTTAATAAGATGATGATTGCACACAAATGATTGCATACATAGACGAACGAGACATTCAGTTTTAAGATGTTTATCACAACCTTCAGCTCGAAATCGCTAGTTTCGGTCAAGCTGAATATTCGGCCACTTTCTGACCGAATCCGGAACGCCAGCCGAAACCATGTTTTTGGCCAAAACCGAAACCGAACCTTGGGTCGGACACTATTATAAACTGATCTTGAAGAGCGAGCTCTCTGAAGTGGTGTACATACATAAAGAAATTGGTATGATATTACAAAATATTTTAGGGATATAATCCTACTAGAATTTGGCATATTGCATGAACGTTTCAGTTGCTTTATGTCCACGAAGATCAATATGCATTGGTTACAAATCCCAACTGTGCATAAGCTACAAATCGCTCGGCGCGGTGTATCAATCGAGCTTGTCGTGTCCGAGTACAATAGAAACCTATTCCGCTGTTCTCTTATTTGATTTTTACAAGTTGCGCGTGATGAGAACTGCAATGCAGTTGATTGTCCTTTGGAAGAAATATCATAATATTGCATAACTTTGCTTTATCAATGGAACTAGTTTTTGCGAGCAGACCCGCCCTCGTGTAAGTTGTACATTATCCCACGGGTACTACTGGGATAAACAGTATTCTATGTCACAGTTCACAGATAATATAATAATAGCGTACAGGTAATTGGCTGCCCCCTGCAAATTTCGTCCAAATCCATACAGCCGTTGATAACTTCACAACTGACATTCACATTTAGATAAAATGTTGGTAGGAATCTGTAGGAGTTCTTACAAAACCTAAATGAGATTGAACTAATAGCTACATAAGAAGCTATGTAGGCTGGTACTTATTTCTAAGGACAATAATATAAATAAAGCACAAGGTCGAACACTGATCTGCATGTAGTCACATCTTCATCAGCTGGCTTTCCAAGAACGTACACTCTATATATACTTTTATATAAATATTGATTGATTTTTCCCTCTCAGTTCACTTCCGTATCAATCGTGATAAATGATGACGAAGCGTGGCGGTAACATCGCTAATGTTACCACTTAGGGGTGAGTATCCAATATTTTCACCCCTTCCGGTAGCAGGTATAATGATCGGGACTTTATACCCGCAAACACTCCTGCCAGTTTCAAAGGTGCTTCAAATGAGTATCATAACATAACACGACACCATTCTATATTCTTTACGCTTGTTCGAGTTGGCGACACGAGTAGTTGTTAGTTCCACTTTGGTGAAAGTTTCAGGGTTATTCATCATGTTTTCTGACTTTGTTGCCAAGGTTAAGTGTTTATAAGTTTCGTCTTGTCATCGATATCTGCTATTACGACTTTTACCATCTCTATAAATTACAATTTATGTTCGAAATAAACTTAGTTAAGTATATTAGCTTTTGTTCATATATAGTATTATGTCGACATCGTAAAATATGTGAGGAGTGCGTGGCTAAAGTAATAACAGCCGCACGGGTCGATCCATCAGATTAAGCTACGCTTGCCGGGGTTGGTCCATGGATGGGTGACCATCTTTACATAGAGACTCCTCCGTGCCTCGGAAAGCACGTTAAGCCGTTGGTCCCGGCTGTTAATCGTGGATCTTTGACAGTCGTTACGGGTCGTCAGAAGCCCGAAAGTCTGACAACCAGTCTTACCAAGGGGTATCGTATTACCCAGTTACTGGGTTGTGAAGCTCAGATAGGCAGTCGCTCCATGGAAAATACTGGTATTCAGCTGCAACCGGTTAGACTGGAAGCCGACCCCAAGATAGTTAGGAAAAGGCTAGGCAGATTTTTAATTGATGCAGTGGAGCAGTGGTGGCCCAGTGGTATTGGCTGCGACTTACAAGTTGTAGGTCGTGAGTTAAAACCCAGGCAGGCACTCAACTTTACGAGTATGTAAATTATTTCATCACCACTGCTCTCAAAACGGTGAAGGAAAACATCAAGAGGAAACCGGCATGTCCTAGAACCAAAAATTCGAAGACATGTGACATCCACCAATCCGCAATGATGGATTACAGCCCACACCCTCTCACAGAGAGGAGGCCTGTGCCCCAGCAGTGGGGACATTAAAAGGCTGATGATGATGATGATGATGAAGGATAATGATGCGTTCTTCGCCCGTCTATAAGTCTTTTACGAAGTCGCTCTGAAAATCCGTGCTCCATTGTTTCCTCAGATTCCTTCGTTTCACCCCCTTTCTTATGTACTTCACGGTCGACAGTTTCTAACTCATTGATTCTGAACTTCATTGAATGGTTCCTCGAAGTTCGCCTGCCGGGGAGACTCCGAACGTCAAAAAAGCTTTAAACTTTCAAATTAATTAAAATACTCGTTGCGCTGAAAAATATTCTAGTCTCACAGAAAGAATAACCATGCTCGTAACTCGAGGTCATAACGTAGAATTGCGCTGTAAAGCGCCGAGTGATGGTAGAATCGGAAAATTCTTAGTACCTGGTACTTACCTATACTTTGTTCCGAGTAACAGGTATTACCGGTATTAGGTTAAGCGCTGCCCCTGTTTTGCGATTAGCGGGAACTTTACAATCAGGATGATATCGATGAGATAATTGGAATATATTTTGTAAGTTCTGGAAACCTACTTATAAAGGAATACTACCCAGCTTCTGCCAGCGATTTCGCCCGCGTGGGAGTTGTACTTCCCCTAATATAAATGTAAAAATTATATTAGCTATTCCAGACTATAATCTATCTCTGTTACAAATTTCATCCAGATTCGTTCCGCCGTTCTGGCGAGATTGAGTAACATACATCCATCCATCCAAACTTTCGTATTTATAGTGTAAGTAGGAAGTAAGGTGTGTAAGACAGTGGTACCCAAAGTTAAGGCGCAGTTATATGCCAGCAGCCTTAAGTAGTTAGCTTGCGTGTTCTGTGCTGAGCTCACGTAACACGTCGTACGTCCATCCAGTAATAGGACTCGCCCATTAAGGAGCGCTGTCCCAAATTAGACGCATTATTAATTTATTATACATAAAACACGTATACCGAAAGATAAATAGTTAAATTATCTTTAAAATGGTGAAGGTTTTATAAAAATACGCTTAACAGTTTTTGCGTGATTTTAATTTTTTTTTATCCGCGGTAGACATAACTTTACAAATATTACACTATAAAAATATAATTTCAAAAATCCAATATTCAATACTTTATTGCATTCCATATGTGTTAAATAGATGTTATAACATAATAAAATATCAATATGGACCCTGTCAGGTACAGCAAAGTAGGAGAGAGGAAGAGGGCTAAGTAGTTATTCAAGCAATATAAATTATTGGTTGTGTTTTATTGAGTGTATAATATTGTAGGGACCTGGAGCAGCTTCTCTTGGTGCTGGTCCCTGGAGATTCCTTTTAGGTTCCTGGGGGTTTGTTTACTCGCTCGCGGTGCGAGAGGGTGGTGTATAAGAGTGACTGCTTATGTGTGATGTGTTATAAAAGAAAGAGAACTGGAATATTAATATGTTATATTGAATAATGAAATTAATACATGTGCCCTCTTCGTGTGGGCTAGGTCAAGTCTACCTAAAAACTAAAATCTTCTTTTATTATAAATTCACAATTGGCGTTCCAAGAGTTTCTAGAAAGTTCCAAACTTCTAACGTGCCAGTCTTCACCATAAGGTTGCCAACATAAGGTCGTCACATGAGCTACGCCCCTACGAATAGAAGCGCAGACGCTAGCAAGTCTTCTATTCAATTAAATATTTGAAAAGCCGATTGAGACCTACCTAATCCTATCCAGTTTTTCCCTGCCTAGGTGAGGACTCATGGAGATGCAGAAGTCCATCTATGGATAACCATACTGCACCCCGAGTGATGTGGTCAACTTTCTTTTTATTAATTTGAGCCATTCGGCACACCACATATCCTGGCAATGCACATGGCTTCAGTGAGGCAAAACCTCACTAAAAGCCACACTGCTCTGCTAAATTTTCTGACCTAAGATGCTCTAGTTAGCATCTACCCAGAAGGGGTTTACAAAAATAAAATTCAAAACTATGATAATTTTAACTCCATTGGACGTTTATGAAGACCAGGAGAAAAACGACCACTGTTATGAACACCTACTCACTGTTCCTGAACTTCCCCCAGAGTGCTCCATAAATATAACTTGAAGTATACTCTCTAAATAAATAATACATAAAAATTGTCATGGGCTCGGTCACACCATACAGAATCAACTCGATCCTACTTTGCGAAGGCATTATACCCCATAAACAAAGTTGGTATAAACCGACAAAAAACCCGGACACATTTTTCCCTAGGAGAGAGGACGGCAGTTCCCTCTACCTCCTAACCGTAGTAACATCTTTATTAAAATCGCACTCTGGAGAAACTCATATCTAATTCCCACTAATAATCGCCTAACAAATTTTTTTCATAGAATGTGGTCATATCTCCCATCAGTCTTCAGTCACGTCCGTGCAGCTCATCATATCGATTACATGAAACACACAAAAACACAACGATTAATATCACATAAAAAACAAAACAAATGAGAACCTCCTACTTTTGAAGTCGGTTAAAATTTAAACTTTTACTATATTGTCAACCGTACTAATTTGACGTACCAGATATCTGACAATTATTTGTCATGTCAAATGACATCTGACACCACTGTCTATTCTCTAAAATTATTTTTAAAAATAAAATAATTTTTAACAAACAATTTATAAATTTTTTCTTAAATTTCCAACACTTATATTTACTTACAGAATATTGCTTTAATAAATAGTTTACAAGCAATTCTTGACCTCTTTCGCATATTTTTATTTTTATCGAAAAATTTGGGTCATCGTAATTACTATGTCCATACCTTATATTTATGGTCGAAAACTTGTTTGTCACGTTGCTATGACTATGCATGTCAGCTAGAATAAATAAAATTGATACAAAAATAATTTTATGTTTAGCAAAGAAATGAAAATTATTCCTCTTCATATAATACGGGAGGGCCCATATCTCCTCCTCCAGCCTATTCTGTGAAAAATGCTGTTCCGCTTGTTGTGAAATGTTGTGATGTTGTGAAGTGATATTTATGATGCAGTTTTCATCCCGATAGATATCCGCTGGACCATCACCTATTGGAACAACAATAGCAGGATTTTGCATGACTTCCACCGGCACGCACAGCTCTTTGGACTCCACCGCCATTTCGAAGCTCTCCTGCTCACAAACATCAGCAAAAACATACTCAACTTGAATAAAATCATCGTTACAAGAACCATGTGTCTCCGACGGAATTTCCACCTCACAGCTTTCCATGTCGACAACATCAGCCGAAACAACTCCCAAACAAATAAAATTTTCATTCGACTCGTGCTCGCCAAATGTTTCCTTTACTACAATCATCTCTTGTTTCTCTGAAATATTATTACTAGGAATAATTGTAAATAACCGACCCGATTCTGTATCTTCATTTTCACAGCTTCGGTCATCCTCGTCCAGACCGCAGTCTTCATATTCCTGGACATCATTGATTAGGCCTGCATCAGCGCAGCTCTGGTCATCATCGTCCTCCTTAGAAAATAATATTATTTGATTATCCTCGCTCACATTATCTTCGGACTGTTCATCCGCCTCGGACACAACGTCCGGCCTCTCAAGATTATAAAAACACTGACTAATTCTGTGCTTGCAAGACACACACTTGCATGGGAATTCTCTCCTAAGCTCCGCGCACAGCGTGTCAAATTCCATCTCATACTGGAATGTATATTTAAAAAAATAATGCGCAGCTCCTTTTAACCAGACACCAAGAATTAACGAATAATCGCTTTTTCGCCACCCCTTGGCAATGGCCATCGACACAAACTCGTCGATAAATTCTTCGAGGCACACTTCATACGTGTGTCCCGAAAAGTATCGCATTTTCCTCTTTTAATATTATTTAACACTTAAATAAAAATGGAACCACTCAGCTTGGAGTATACTCCTCTTATCCTGATGCTGTCACTGCATCAGTCCTCAGTTTGTCCACCGCACACCGTTACCGTTGCCGTCACTCTTACATACGGCGTTCTTTCCCGGCGCTCGCCGCCACTTGTAGGGACCTGGAGCAGCTTCTCTTGGTGCTGGTCCCTGGAGATTCCTTTTAGGTTCCTGGGGGTTTGTTTACTCGCTCGCGGTGCGAGAGGGTGGTGTATAAGAGTGACTGCTTATGTGTGATGTGTTATAAAAGAAAGAGAACTGGAATATTAATATGTTATATTGAATAATGAAATTAATACATGTGCCCTCTTCGTGTGGGCTAGGTCAAGTCTACCTAAAAACTAAAATCTTCTTTTATTATAAATTCACAATTGGCGTTCCAAGAGTTTCTAGAAAGTTCCAAACTTCTAACGTGCCAGTCTTCACCATAAGGTTGCCAACATAAGGTCGTCACAATATTATGAATATGTATATACAGGGTTTGTGTATATAGGTATAGTATATTGCTATATGTATATAATAATTGTAAGTAATTATTATGAAATTCTTAAATTATTATTGTTACGTCGTCGACCGTATTACTCTGCAACGTTCGAGAATGTACCTAGTAGAAGTTTCCAGAAGTTTCCACTAGGTTCGAGAACATTCCATTGTTGTACTGTGTAGAAGTTCATAGATGTTTCTAGAATATTCCACTATAGGATAGTTCGACAATGTTCTGGAAACTTCCATGACTGTATAAATAGGCCAGACGGCGGGCGAGTGAGTCAGTCTGTTTTCGACTACGGATGCGAACGGAAGCGAATACAAGCGATTACGAAGAGAATAGTGATTATAAGCGATTCGGTGTTTATGTAAATAAGTTGTTAAGTTAATAAAGGATATTTAGTTAATTAATTGGTGTCAGAAGTGAGGGATAAATTATGCCAATTTTGCCAAAGGACGACACGGACGGTATTCGTACAAGGAGTCAACAAGAAAAATACAAGTGAACACTAGTGTGTCAATAAAGGGTGAAGAGTTGAAACCCGAGGATTCCACAGTATTCTTAGGTTTAACTTTGGATGCGCAGCTTCAGTGGAGCCCCCATATAGATAAACTGTCCAAAAAACTTAGCTCTGCAGCATACGCCGTAAGGAAAATTCGTGGTTTAACTGATTTAGAGACAGCTCGTTTAGTATACTTTAGTTATTTTCATAGTGTGATGTCGTACGGCATTCAGTTGTGGGGAAATGCCGCCGATATTCAGATAATTTTTGTTTTACAGAAAAGGGCTATTCGTGCAATTTATAAATTAAGTCCCAGACACTCCCTCAGAGACAAATTTAAAGAGATTAATATTATGACTGTTCCCTCTCAATATATTTATGAGAATCTCATGTATGCACATAAAAATATTAATCTGTTTAAAAGATACAGTGATATCCATAGCATAAATAGGAACAAACACAAATTTATTGTACCTAAAACGAACCACCTATTTTTTTCTTGAGCCTGCTCAAGAAAAAAATAGGTGGTTCGTTTAGATGCCAATGTATACGTTTCTATAATAAACTTCCTAGCCAAATTCAAGAACTAAGCATAAATAAATTTAAATCATTTATTAAACGTAAGCTATGCCAGAAAGCTTTTTACACAATTAATGACTTTCTTGAGGACAAAAAGGCGTGGGATTGAGCTGCTTCAATGATATACATGAGCCATTGTTTTCATATGTACTACTTACTGATAATTTTTTTTTATATATTTTTTTTTTAATATTCGTTTTTGACATGAATACTTGTATAGTATTATTTATATTTTAATTTTTTTTTAATTGACATTTTATTATTATTATTTTTTTTTGACTTGAATACTTTGTTAAGTATTATATTTATTTTTATTTTTTTATTGACATATTATTATTGCTATTTTGTTTGACACAAATATTTACTTTGTAAAGTATTATATTTTTATTTTTTTTGATTACTTAATTATTGTAAATGTGAGGAATATGTGGGTTATTATTATTATTTTCTCCTCCTTTTTACAGTAATTTTTAACGTTGTCTGGCAGTTTGAGTATTTTTGCGGCCTACTCAAATGTCCTTACTTTCGTATTGTTCGTCGGTTCGTTGAGCTCCTCTAAATTCTGAATTGAGCTTCGCGATGACTGACAAATGCTTGCACTGTCTGGACAGGTCCACTCGAATTTGTGTGTTGCTTTCTTCAAAAAGCTCATCCCAGACATAAACGTACATGGTTCTCATATGATTTAACCAGTACACATTGTATGGATTTGAACACTTTAAAAGAGACTTTGACCTCTGAGTTTGTTTCGGTGTTTCTTCTCAGGGTAGTCAGCTAGGAAACACCGGCCTCATCTAGCTTAAACTGACAAAAAACATTGACGTGTAAAAGGGTTCCTTGTAACCTATTTACTGAATAAACATCATTTATCATTTAACGGCAGCAAGACATAGATCAGAGGCGGTTTGGAGATTCTCCGATACAGACGCCGGGTGGTGTTCAGCCTACAACAGAGCCAGTCGCTGACCCATGTGAAGTTTCTTTAGCACCAGCGATGCCAGACTTGTCTGCGCTAATGGCGCTGTTGCAGGAACAGGCTCGCCGTCAAGAAGAGCAGGTCCGTCGGTTGGAGGAGAAGCTTCATCAAGATAAAGAGCAGCAGGCCCGCCGCCAAGAAGAACAGGCCCGCCGCCAAGAAACGTTACATGCCCGCCGCCAAGAAGAGCAGATGCTCCTCACTAAAGACCTTCACTCAACACTTGGCAAAGAGTTCAAGGTGATTAAGGAGCAGGTTCACCAGCATGAGAATCGCATCTCAGAAGCTGAAGTTCAGATTGCCGGGGTGAAGAAGGTGAACTTAGGGCTGGAGACGGGGTTGTGCCTTCAGTGGTTGCTGCACCTTCGGCACGTGATTTAAGGTGCCGCCATTCGACGGAACATCTTCATGGTCGGCCTACAAAATTCAATTTCAGGCCGTTATGAAAGCGAATGAGTAGACCAAAGAACAAGCTATGACCGCGCTCACCTTAGGCCTCCGAGACCAGGCCCTAACCATACTTGAGGCTCTTGGCAAGGATGTGACCTACGAGCAGCTGCTGGAGGCGTTAGAGCCCAGATACGGCGACGCGCACTTGGAGCACGTATTTCGCGCTAAGTTAAGGGATCGCGTTCAACGTAGTGCCGAGAACCTACAGCAGTGGGCCTTGGAAGTTGAAAAGTTGATTCGGAAAGCATACCAGTCCGCCCCTGCACTCATCAATGGCTATCTGGTACAGGCGTTCGTCGACGGAATACGTGACTTGGAAGTTAGAGCCGCTGTAAGACTTGGGCACCATGAGACACTGAAGGACGCCTTGGCCCACGCCTTGGAAGTAGAGGCAGTGAGGCAAGACCATCGAACACACTGTATCAGGGAGGTTGTGGCATCACTTGTACGCGATCGTCCGCAAGGATATAGCCCTAGATGTTACACTTGTGGAGAAAGGGGTCATCTTCGGTCAAAATGTCCAAAGCGCAGCTCACTGAGAGAAGATCAATCCCAGCAAGAAACGGCGACTGATACGACTGCCCAGCAACAGCAGGGAAACGAGTAAACGCCAGGACTGGGGGGCGGGTGCTGGCTGGTATTGAAAGAGCCCCGAGGATCTCGATCTCACAGGCCCATGACGGAAACAGCCTGATCATCAAAGGCGAAGTCAACGGAAAACCATGCAAACTGACGTTGGATACTGGAGCTTCTCACACGGTCGTCAATTCTCACCTAGCAAGTCGGTTCCTTGGGGACTTCTTCAATAACCACGACCGTATACAATTACTGACAGCTGCCGGTCAGCACATAATCGTCCGAGGCAGGAAGGAGGTGGAGTTAAAATTAGGTAACAAAATCTATCGGCATAATGTCATCGTGGCCGACATAGTGGACGATTGTATCCTGGGATTAGACTTCATGCGGAAACATCGTTGTGAGATCGACGTTGATCAAGGAGTATTGAAGTGTGGTACAGAGGAAATCTTCATGGAAGGTGTACCATCAGGAAAAGTGTGTGTGAAATTTGACGTGCCAACACTTTTGGAAAACTGCGATTTAACGGAAGTAGAAATGGATAAGGCTAAGAAGGTGTTACTTCAGTACGCCGACTCTTTCTCTACAAATGATGCTGACATAGAAAGAACAGGACTGGTTCAGCACAAAATTAATACTGGCATCGAGTTACCAATCCGTCAACGACCAAGAAGATTGCCGGTTGCACGTGAAAAGGAAGTGGAAATGATGATTGAGGGTATGGTGAAGGATTGTGTTATAGAGCCTTCATCGAGTCCATGATGTTCTCCTGTGGTCCTGGTGAAGAAAAAGGACGGCAAGACTCGCTTTTGTGTGGACTATCGACGATTGAACGACATTACGAAAAAGGACAGTTACCCACTGCCTAGGATCGACGACACTTTGGATTCACTGATTGGAATGAGGTGATTTACCACGCTGGGCCTGAAAAGTGGCTACTGGCAAGTGGAAATAGACCCTAAGGATAAGGAGAAAACTGCATTTTCAACAGGAAAGGGGCTATGGTAGTTTAAAGTTATGCCATTCGGATTGTGCAATACTCCTGCGACGTTTTTTTTTTTTTTTTTTTTTTTTTTTTTTTTTAAAAACATCCCCCACACTAGGAATTACTCCTGTATCGTGGGTGCGTTCACAAACATGTATACTCACATACACAAGACACCCAGACCCGGAAAAACTATCTGTAGGTCATACAAATATTTGTTCCGTGCGGGGATCGAACCCGCGACACGCAGCGCAGCAGCCGAACGCTCAACCACTGCGCCAACCGTGTCGTCAAAAAGGCTAATGGAGCAAGGTTTAAAAGGCTAATGGAGCAAGTACTTGCCGGATTGATTGGAGACGCATGTCTTGTCTATTTGGACGACATCATTATCGTGGGCCGTACATTTGAAGATCACCTTCAAAATCTCAATCGAGTGCTGCCGAAAATCCGGACGGCAAATCTTAAGTTAAGTCCGAAAAAGTGCTCATTTTTCAGACGACAAGTGAACTTTTTAGTACACATAGTTTCGGAGGAAGGTGTGCAGACAGATCCGGAGAAAATCGTCGCCGTCAAGGATTGGCCAGTTCCGAAAGACAAGACGCAGGTCAGAGCATTTCTGGGTTTGTGCTCCTACTATCGGCAGTTTGTCAAAAACCTCTACACAAACTCACTGAGGAGAAGCAACAATTCTGTTGGGACGAGAATTGTGACATCGCATTTCGGGAATTAAAGAAACGTCTGTGTAATACACCTATTCTGGGGTATCCTGACACTGAAAATGACTTCATAGTTGACATAGACGCAAGTAATACTGGAATTGGAGGCGTGTTGTCTCAACGGAAAGGAAACCAGGAAATTAATAGGTATAGGTTACTACAGCAAATCTTTATCCAAACCAGAAATAAATTACTGCGTCACGAGACGGGAGCTACTCGCAGTAGTAAGGACATTGCCACACTTCAGTAAATATTTGCTGGGACGGAAATTCCAATTGCGGACTGAACATGCTGCATTAAAGTGGCTATTGCAGTTCAAGAATCTAGAAGGACAAGTGGCAAGATGGATCGAACTACTACAAGAGTTTGACTTCGTAACGGAACATCGTAGTGGGAGAACTCACGGTAACGCAGATGCACTGTCTAGAAGACCTTGCCCTGAAGACTGTAAGCACTGTACCAAGCAAGAGACTAAGGAAGTAGTTCCCGTGAGGATGTTAAGAATGGATCTCAGCAATGAATGGAAGGAAACCCTAGAGCTTGCTCAGCAAAATGACACGGACCTCAAACCGATCTTTGAGTGGATTAAAGCTGGTGCTCCGAAGCCCAAGTGGAGTGATGTTGCGGCGTTAAGTTCCATCACAAAGAGCTATTGGGTACAATGGAACAGCTTGGTTATCCAGGATGAAGTCTTGTGCCGTAAATGGGAAATCGCTCGAGGAGACAACTGTCATCTACAAATTGTTGTTCCCAAAGCCAAAGTACCTGATGTTTTACGGCTCTACCATGATGGATGTTCAGGAGGATATATGGGGGTAAAAAGAACTCTACTAAAGACACGAGAGCGATTTTACTGGATTCACTGTCGAGAGGATGTTGAGGACTGGTGTCGCAAATGTACCAGTTGTGCGGCTGTGAAAGGACCCCAGACACGCAGCAGAGGTGTTTTACAATTATACAACGTGGGAGCCCCCTGGGAACGGATAGCACTAGACGTTGCAGGACCATTTCCGGAAAGTGAAAACGGAAACAAATACTTCATGGTTGTCATGGATTACTTCACAAAGTGGCCAGAAGTCTTCGCCATTCCTAACCAAGAAGCTACAACAGTCGCAGATAAATTGGTTCAGGAAGTCTTCTGTCGTTTTCGAGTAGGTACCCTTGGAAATTCACAGCGACCAAGGGAGGAATTTTGAATCGCAAGTATTCCAGGAGACTTGTCGAATGATGGGTACTTACAAGACCAGAACCACTTCTTACCCGGCTAATAAAAACTACCTAATACGGGACTCTACTCTTGGCTGTCATAAAGAAAAAAGAGGCTTAACTACTATGCGTTAAGGACTGTTATAATTACTTATTCGTAGGTTTTATTAAGAAAATAAATTTACAATCGATTCTTACAAGCACTCTTTGTCAGTACTATTTAATTAAATACAAGAATTTCTATTTTAAAGAAAATTATATATTATTTGTTTTATATTTTTTTGTCATTACAGCTTTAGCATCGGTTTTTCAGGGCCCATCCAATAATCGCTCGCGACTCACCAGTGGGTCACGACCCATGGTTTGGGAAATACTGGTGTAAGACATCAATTTATTTTCAACAGACTATAACTACAATACATATTATACTAAACTAATAAATAACTTAATAAATAAAAAAGACATCAAAATAAAATTTATTTTGTTCAGTATTCTGTAAATCTTTTTTTTTTGTGGGGTGGAAAATCATCCAATAACATCTCCCGCTCTAGGGTGCAGCGAGAGGGCGTGTCAGACTCTTACTGACTAAAACCCACCCCTGTTCCTTCCCTGCCCTGAGTGCCCAGGGCCGAAGTAACTCTGTTTCGAATTTATCCTCAGTATTCTGTATATCTGGCGTTTATATTCACGGATCTAGAAATAGTTATACTTCTAGAAATAGTTAAATGATTGATCGGTTTTCCCAGTGGAGATTAAATTTAAATACATAATGTGATTGAAGGTGTTAACATGAACAGTAATTTGTGGACGCGGGAGTTGAAAATGTTTTCCGCACAACTGTCGTTTGGTGAGACTGGATTAATAACCAAAATGACATTTACGTTCAAATACATATATTTGGTTAATGAATTTTGATTTCTTCTTTTTTGTTATGTTAATCACTAGCATTTACCGGGGTTTCGCTCTCATGGCCTGTCCCATGGAACCATGCAATTTGTCTGATATAAAAAGCAGCCCATGGCGCTCAATGAAGAGTGCCACTTCCTACCAGTGAAAGAAGTTTCGTTATCACTAGGAATTAGTTAATTAGTTTAGTTTTATTTTATTTTTGCTTGGATACTAGGCTTTTGAAAATTAATGTGCGTTTTGTAATCTGTGCAAAATAAATATTTTTTCTTTCTTTCTTTTCTTTCTTATATGATAGGTACTTTTTTTTTTTTTGGGTGGTGGGAAATCATCCTATGACTTCTTCCGCTCCAGGGTGGAGCGAAGGGCGTGTCAGACTCATACTGACTAAAACCCACCCCTGTTCCTCCCTGCCCTGAATGCCCAGGGGCGAGGTAACTCTTTCGAATTTATCCTCAACCCCCGGGCAGATATGATAGGTACTTACCGATATTACCTCCTTAACTGACATGCAAACACTTTTACCTCTTTATAAATTTATGTTAAGATAAAATATCTATTTAGAAGTTGAATAAAAAAGTAACAAGTAATAAAAGAAACAGCACACACACACACACAGCATAGGTACCCAATCTGAAATCAACATTCATACTGTTTAGTAATTTCTTCTGTCCTTAAAAATTACATTACGTTTTCACAATTCATTAGATTCCTCCATATTCGTGTTCTCAATGCGAGTCAATGCGAGTCAATGGAGCTGATTTTTATTCACTCATCCCGTCATTCGGTATTATGTTCGTACATATGGAACAAACGGGTGCTTACCTGCAGGTGGAGATCGATAAATAGTGGGCACGCCAGCAGAATTCATGTACGCGCTTATTTTGTGATCTTCATTAGAACATTGATTTTGGACCTTCTACTTTAATTTTAAAACTTCTTACTCGCAACCGGCGTGCGTATATGACTAGATGTGAGAACGTAAAACAAGCAAAAGGTGTATGTTATAAGAATCGTAGCTGTGGTGGCCGCCACATCATGAGAGAGTTGACTTTGCGAGAACCTAGACCTTTTTTTTTTCTTAGCCTAATTAGTGTACTTTCAAACCTCTCGGTCTTGCGAGATTTCTGGCCAAGTTTGACCCGTAAACTTTTTATTTTATAAAAATTGTCAAAAGAACAGGTTCCACCGAGAAACTTGATCAGATAGTCACACCAACTTCGCTTTTAGTGAGTGACGATCTTCACCCATCGCTCTGGGTTCATTCGTATTACGTGACCCGCCCATTCCCGCTTCAGCCTGGCTGAACCTTCTAAGAAAGAATTTTACCTGATGCACTGAATAGTAGTACTGTGACATTCAGTCCTTCTTGATACATCCGTCATTCATGTCCCTATCTGTCTTTATTCCAGAAAACACTACGTAAACTTTCCAGATTTTCGTCATCGTTTCAATCCCCGATACGTCACGTAAGAGGATACAAGTGAAACAATAGCAGTTAATACAGATCTGCATACTAACTTGCGAATTGCTTACGGCAATGTTGTTTTTATTGGCAATAGGAAACGTGATGCGACTTAGAATTTGCTCGTGTTTGCTCAGTAACGAGAGATACTTACCCGCCCACATTACTGTGCTTATAAGAGGTTGTTCTATGGATCAACGCCCGTTCTTTGCTAAAAGTGGTTTTAAATAAAATTACACTTGTTATTTTTGAGGTAGCGCTAAATAAGGTTTATAAGCAATTTTCCATAAAATATTGTTACACAAAAAATCTCTCATAAAAGGCATTGGAAAAATATAGGTTGTTAGAGGTATAATGTTGATACATATAACAACATGTGCCATATAACAGGCAAATACTGCATGCATCATTAACTATAGCTTGTATGAACCCACCGCCATAAGCCGCCCTTTGTGTGCAAACCTGAAAAATCACAACTTTTTATGTTGACTTGTAGTCAGCTACAGAATACGCACACACACATATGTACGTACATGTCGCATGTGTGCATGACACGTAGGTACTACATACACGAGATTACAGTTCCACAAGCGTGTCAGGCAATCAATCACGCTCCTGTGCCGCGTATGTGTCTAGCGTCCCGCCCGATAGTAATCATACATCAAATAAAACTATTTGTGTACTTCACAATCCCGTATTTGTTCAGTGTTAGCGGTCCAACCCGATACCCTGTATGCTCATCGAGGTATGTAGTTTTGAACGGTTGGGAATTAGTAATTGTACGATTATTTCTACGCGTACGGGGTCAACGGAAAATCGGCTTTCCGCAGATTATAACCTACCGTATTTCGCTATCTTGCACAGTTTCGTCAGCAGTATGAGTGCGGAATGATATAATCCCTAAGTCAGCCCTTCCTGTGTCTACGGAAAATAATGGGCTATTCTTGTTAGAAATAGTTCCCATTCAACCTTTGGGTTAAAATATTTACATTAACGATTGCAATAAAATAAATAGGGGTAGTTAATGCTTAGTAGGGGATAATTAAGTGGCCAACTTCCACGTGCCTGGAATAAAATGGAGCAGGAATTAAGATAAATTTTACCGTTACCTGCGTCTCATGTTACCGAACACAAAATAAAAGAAAAACTGGCCAAGTGCGTGTCGGATTTCGCACATTAAGGGTTCCGTACCAAATTTTGGTATTTGTTAGTAAAGTATACGTAATAATAAACATTATCACCAAATTTCAAGTTCATAGGTCAATGGGAAGTTAAAAAAGACTTCGTAACAAAATTTTGTGACAGACGATGGACGGACAGACAGACAGACGGACAGACGGACACGTGGCTGACAACAATAGGGCTCCGTTTGGACCCCTCGGGTGCGGAACCCTTTTCCTACTTACTTCGAGCTTTTCCGATACTTTCTAATCTGTACAATTTCATTGCAGAGGAAATAGACAGTGGCAACGGAGGCAAATGAGATTATTTACGCAAAGAAAAATAATGTAAAATGTATGAGAGAAAGGCGACGTAACTCTTGTTTTTCGATCAACTACAAGTTTGGGGTTTTCAGCTCGAGTCTACACTTCCAGGCGAATGGAGCTGATGTTTTTGTAGTGGAAATGAATGATATATTCGGAAAATTTTGAGTTAGTTTGAGTCAAAATATCGCCTGGTTAAACAAGGGTGGGTCTAGTTTATAAGTGACGTAGTTCGCTCGTTGCAGCGTCAGCAAATTGCATTTCACGGCTCGCAAGCCCGAAGCGCACGCCTCGCCTGGTGCACACGGTCGCACCAAAACTGGAGAATTTTAATTAGATATATTTACACAAATAACGCTGTCAGCTCGTTATTTATTTATAAGAGGTACAGTTACAGAATACAGAACAAGTTGTGATCAGGATTACTTTTACGTGATAGCATTTTTAAATCTGCACTCCAATTACTACTTTAAACAGCATTCAGGATTTATACAGCTTCAAAGATGCAAGTGAAGGCTACAAAAAATAAAAATAAAATAAAAAGGAGTTACAAATAATATAGTCAAGATAAGACAGCATATTACAATACAATATGTTAAGGTGTATTCAATTTTCGCAAGGATTCTATAAATCTGTTGAATTTTATAAAACCAAGTCCCCCGCTGCGTCTGTCTCTCTGTTTGCGATAAACTCAAAAACTACTGACCAGATTTTCATGTGGTTTTCACCAATAGACAGAGTGTTTCATAAGGGAGTTTTAGATGTGTTATTCGTACCCTTGCGGAGTCGGGGCGGGTCGCTAGTGTAAATACAAAGCCCCGACCAATATTGACAAAATTGTTTTGCTTTATTCCACATCACAACGAATTTCTAGATTCAAAAACAAATAAACAATCCAACAAAATGATTAACACCTTTAGAATTTAGGTTAACTATAAAAACAAAGAGAAAAACTAACAGAATAGAAACACCTCACAATAGATTTCATTAATTCAATATTCGGAACAAAAGAGCGATGATGAATGGCAAACATGTAGTTGTTGTCGGTAGTCGGAAACGGTAAAATAGCTTTATTTTGGTACATAGGTAACTACGTGGTATAGGTTGACAATAAACAATCTGTAGGTGGTATAATATCTACCTACGCTTCGTAGTAGCCCTTGGAGCTGGATACCTTTGTAAGGTTGGTAAGCATTATCACATCGTATAACGTATTATAGATACCTGTATACCTGTTCTAGAAATTCATAAAAGTATGTTTTTGAATATGGAGATATGGTTTTCTCCATAAGTTCTCATTTGATAAATAACAACTACTGGACCAGCAATAACAAATTACAGGGAATATCCGTATTGTTTCACGATGTCAGAGTAAAATGATTGCTTCCGAAAACGTAGGTACATTTATAAAACAGGCAGTTAAGTGGGAAAAGAAATATTTGAAAATTTCTTACTTGTTCAATATGTGCTCAAGCTATTGGGAGTTTATCAAAATGTGCGACATTCCTCTGAACGTCGACTGTCGTGAAGTAAAAACACTTAAAGAACGGCAGGATAAAGGACATCAAAAATAATAACAACGCATCTACCTCGATATCATGTACATAAGAACTTTAACTGTGCGAGAAAATGTGTACCTACGTTATACGTTAACAAAACAACTTTATGATAATACGAATATCAATGCTTGAACTCATATGAACCTTCTAATGATCTCTGCTATGGACACTGTACAGTTTTATTGCTATCACTGTGGTTAGTGTTGCCAGTTAGTGGTCACAAACCATGTGAACGATGGATTTTTTTTATCAACAAAATGACAAACATCCGTACCTACAGACTTTCATCCCCTATTAGCCCCTTTATTGTATTTTCACCCTGTTTCGTCCACAAAAGGGCAAAGGCCTTTCTTCTTTCCATTCCTCCCAGTTTTGAACAATTATGAACCAATCTTGTTGATAGGCGTCAAGCTCGACCCGCCATCTTCGCCTGGGTCTGCCACGATGTAGTTAGGCACCTATTTCTCGTAACACAAAAAAAAAACACCTTTAGGGAATGATTTGTTTAAATATACACCACACATAATCGCTTACCATCAGCGCGAGCCTATCAATGTTAAAGATATATAATAATAAGTGGGCGTCCAAACAATAAATGAAAGTTTTTTTTTTAACAAGCTTTTGTCAAGGACAATGAATTCAACAAACTGAGGTTCTAAGAATATTGGTAAGTAAATACATATTAGAATTTATTTTCAACGTTTTAGTTCATTTTCCATGATAAAAGCTTGTTTTTAAAATATTGTTTTTTACTATTAATTTATTTTAAATTTTTAGTAGGTAAGTATTTTAGAGTAGGCGTGCTGTTTTAAAATATTCTACGGATATTATGATTTGATGTAAAGTGCTCCTCAAGACAAATCAACAGGCTGGCCTGTTGGTCTAGTGGTTAGTGACCCTGACTGCTATGCCGGAGGTCGTGGGTTCGATTCCCACCCAGGACAAATGTTTGTGTAATGAGCACGATCATTTGTTCTGTGGCTGGGTGTAATTTATCTATAATATGTATGTATTTAGAAATATATAAGTATGTTTATCAGTTGTCTAGTACCCATAACACAAGCTCTGCTTAGCTTGGGACTAGATGGCGTTGTGTGATAGTTGTGAAATATTATTATTATTAAACTCGGCGGGGTTTTTTTTTTTTTTTGGGGGGTGGGAAATCATCTCATGACTTCTTCCGCTCTAGGGTGGAGCGGAAGGGCGTGTCAGACTCTTACTGACTAAAACCCACCCCTGTTCCTCCCTGCCCTACGTGCCCGGGGGCGAGGTAACTCTTTCGAATTTATCCTCTACCCCCGGGCAGGCATTGGCCGTGGCAGGCCTCGTCCTTTGCTGACAACTCTTTGAGGCGCGCGTGGAACACTACGCGCCGTCGACTCTCGGGCCTGGTGCTGATCGGATGGCGAGTTATCCACTACTCGCCGTCCGCAGGCCCGGGTCTACGGTGGCCGGAGATCGTCTCGCAGCCCCTGGCGTCTCCTGCGACGGCTGCTGCTGAGGGCGCTAGGGCGACTCTGCCTCTGTTGAGTCTCCCTAACGTGTGCCGCCTCCCTCTTCGCGAGCATTACTGCTTCGCAGAAGGAGGAAACGGCCCCCCATTCCCTCTCACTCCGTACCATGGCCTGAACCAGGGCACGGCGCGAGAGGTCGCTGCCGCCTATTGCATCCACGAGGACACGGCGGTGTTCTGCCCAGGCGGGGCAAACCTCCACCGTATGCTCCACCGTGTCCTCTGGGCGATCCTCGCAGTGGAAACACGCAGGGGTCACCTCCACCTTGATCCGACACAGGTACCTCCCGAAACAGCCATGTCCGGTGAGGACCTGCGTCAGGCGGAAGGTGAGGGCGCCATGGCGCCTCTCCAGCCACTCCTCAAAGAGGGGCACTACCGCCTCGATGGTGGCGTGCCCCGCGCTGGGTTGCGACAGTCGCTTTCTCCATGTCACCATGAGATCCTGCCGGAGCTCTGTCCGCCGAGCCGCGAGTTGTCGCGGCAGCGGAGTTTCGCCCCGGCGTTCAGCCTCCTCGCGCCACTCATACAGGTGCGCGAGGATTTTTACCTCCAGATCCCACGGTGACAGTCCGGCAAGGAGGCTCGCTGCCTCACGGGAGACCGTGCGGTATCCCCGGATAAAACTCGGTGGGGTTATGTTGTTTTATCACAGAGATGCCGTGGCCACCTTCCAGCTTCATCATCAGACTCTGGATATCATCTAGGCGTAAAATGCTCCTCAAGACGAATCAATCGAGCCTTTATCTTGTTTAGTTCAGAAGTTCCTATGGCCATCTTCCGTCTCCATCATCAGAACAGCTCCATGGTACTATATCATTGTATTGTCACCGAAGATACATAAGTACACCAAATTCGAGTCCAATCGGATATCGGGAAGTGGGTCTAATTTCGGTTGCAAGATTCCACCCGAACAAACGTAGTTACGTAGGTACATACATTGCAAGTTAAATAAAAGCTTGTAAAAATGGTCCAGTTCTCGGCATTTAGTTTACGAGATACCTACGCAGTTTTGTAAAGTTGGGTGAAAAAACACATTTCGCGATTTTAATTGATTACTAATTAATGCTCAGTTCTACAAGTTCATATATAGTAATTGACTTCATATGATGTTTCTAAGTACCAGAACGTTTTTTTTCGTTATTTTTTTTTTTTTTATGCTTTAGTCAAATCAAACTTTTTCAGTGTTGATGTTTTTCAATGTCTGATTAAAAAAATGTGCCAGTTTTTAAATATTTTTTAATCCATAATATCCATTGACTATTTTAAATACCGAATCTAATCTTAACTCAAGCAAAGTCATGCTATTCGTTTACCCGGGCCTGCGGACGGCGAGTAGTGGGTAACTCGCCGTCCTATCAGCACCAGGCCCGTGAGTCGACGGCGCGTAGTGTTCCACGCGCGCCTCAAAGAGATGTAGTCAGCCACCACTGACGGGGCCCATCGTGGCCGGTGGCTGCATGCCTAGGGGTAGCGGATAAATTCTGAAAATCAGTTACCGCACCCCTGGGCACTCAGGCAGGGAAGGAACAGGGGTGGGTTTTAGTCAGTAAGTCTGACACGCCCTCCCGCTCCACCCAGAGCGGGAGAAGTCATTGCATGATTTCCCACCACCCCCCCAAAAAAAAAACTCAATACCCCACTACTGGACTCTTTTTGCTTGGACGCCAACGTAGATAATTCCTTAGTCATCAATATCGTACTCCTTTTATAAATTAAATACTTTTTGAAACAGTGGACTAGGCTGTGCGTTGACTGTCAGCGAATTTGAGTTTTTCAATAGATCTGGCACATCTATGAAATTATTCTTCAGGCGTTATGTGGGACATCGAACGCTAGAGGGCAGCACTAGCCCAATTATTATCATGTTACTGGCTACCCCTGATGTTATGTGAAAATCACAGCTGGCTAAAGTCACTTTTAGTTTGTAGTTGCATACACAACAAACTGCAACCATAGTTAGGTAGTGTTTATTTAATTTAATTAAATCAAGCAATGTATTGATGAAATAAAATAATTGATTCCAGTGAAATGATAACAAAGCTGGCGAGACCCGCTGGCGGTGTCAATTTTCGTGAAAGCTTTTAAAGTATATTGTAAACACTTGATTTAATAAATGGAAAAACATACCTACTGAGTCTATGACATGTATGTCTCTAAACTTATCTTTGTAAAGTGATTCTGATCTTTTTGCTTTAGCATACGAATCGAATGCGTAATCGTTTCGGGTTATGCAGGTACATAAGTGCAGGTAGATTGTCACTGAACACTTTTTGTATAGATATTCAGCTTGCAACCATATCGACACGAGTTTACAAACTAACCGCCCACGTATTTTCATGAAATCACGTGATCAGAGTATCTACCCGCATTTTTCAATAGAATTTATGACTGATAGTATCAAATCAGTTCCAAATACGTGTAAGTTGGAGGTTTTGTAAAGACATGGATTTCCTATTAACAACCTTGATAGTAATAAGAATTCAATGCTCTATTTATTTAGTTGGTAGAGCAAATTCACTAATAGTTTGAGAGCCGTGTAACTCCGGGAATGCTCCAAGCTGGCTGCGGCAAATTAAAGCGAGCCTGTTCGTCACGAGCCACGGAACCACGAGCCCCGACCTACATTTACATCATTACTTACTTTATTACGCGGCGAAGGCAACAACTTGCACAGCTTTGCATTTTATGGACAAGTTATTTTCTATGTAGGTACGTTTTAATGGAGCATATGAGTTTATGACCTCTTTCTTGACCTTTTAAGTACCTACAAAATCGCCTCCTGGAGTGGGTATATTTAAATGTACATATGCCAAGCGCATATTGTGTTGTCAGCGCCGCTCCCACTTTCCAGGGTTGCTGTTGTGAGTGTTAAAAAGAGTCATCGCGGCCCTAGATACTCGTAGCAAAAGTCGACTGAAGGAACACGGGCACCACCCAGAGCGGGAGAAGTCACCTAATGATTCTCCACCCTCAAACAAATAAAAAACGGCCAAGAGTGAGTCAAAGGGTCCCGAAAACATAATATTTTTTTTCCGGTTTTTTTTAAACTGCCTCCACCATAGAGGTTTTCCTGTATTCTATAAGTAAAGAACTACTAACAGCATTTTTTTTCAAAATTTTTGGCCCAGTGGTTTCGAAGCTATAGGGGGGGAATATTTCATCTATTTTCGTAAATAACTTCAAAATTATATATTTTAAAATTATGAAAAAATGTATTTGAGACCCTCATAATGTGTCCTTTCATATGATATGTCGCACGACAGAGTTTGATAAACTTTGATTTTTAATTTTCCGAGTTTTCACCCCAAAAGTGATCCCCATATTCCAAATCAATTTATTTAGGGTACATATCCGTGTTTGGGTCACAGATATTCATATGTGTACCAAATTTCAACTCTATCGGTCCAGCAGATTCGGAGCAAATCGGCTGTGACAGACGGACAGACAGACAGACACACGAGTGATCTTGAAGTGACTTTCGGAACCCTAAATTTGTCGTGCTGCCACGTTCCCGACAATCCATTTTTACATAGTTGGTGTCGATTCAAAGGGAATATTAAAATAAGTTCCAGAATAGGTTGCTCATTCAGGCGTGTTGATGTACTAGCGTGCTACGTGATGTATCACACGGAAATCTTAATATACGACGATGCACGAGGGCTTAGAACATCATGAGCCAAGGTTTAATATTTTACACTATACGACACTTTGAGGTGTCACGTCGTCGTCGGTGTGATCACCAGACTACATGGAATAAATTAAAAGGAGTTAGTTTTTTAACCGACTTCAAAAAAAGGAGGAGGTTCTCAATTCGACTGTATTTTTTTATGTGTGTTACCTCATAATTTTTTACTACGTGAACCGATTTTGAAGTTTTTTTTTTATTTGAAAGCTGTTGCTTCACATGTGGTCCCATTTTAATTTGGTGAAGATCTGATGAAGAACTTCGGAGATACACAATGGAACTCTTTAATAAATGATAGCAAACCTTCCAGAATTGCTGCAATCGCATGTCCGTATATTGTTTTCACCACTTCACAACATTATATCACGCTGATGCGCTCTGAAGGGGTATACAGATTTGTACAGTTCACCCTGATACACCCTAATTTCACCAACTATGTTCAAATTGCCTATTTTTGGGGCTATCAATTCGGGCATAACTTTACTATTAATTTAGTTTTAGAATGGGGTACAGCAACTAAAAAGTGCAAAATAAAAAACTTTTTACAAAAAAAAATACAACCGACTTCCATAAATAATACTAAAAAATGCAAAATAACTTTAATTTCGGAAGTCGGTGTCAAATAACGAAGAAACCAAACTAGAAACACCGATTTCCGAAATTAAAGTTATTTTGCATTTTTTAGTATTATTTAAGGTTGCATTTTTTTTTGTAAAAAGTTTTTTTGAAACAAGCTAATACCCACGTCATCATGTGTAATAGAAAGTACTCATGGTAAAAAAACATACAAGCCCAAATTCAATTGTCCTATACCCTTTGCCATCCCTACATCCCAGTCCAGTCCCTACATCCCGGTGCCATCATCAGATCAGTTTGATGGTATCATAATATTGCGTTGTCACCGGACTTACATAAGTATGCCAAATTTCAGCTCTATCGGAAACTAACAAGTTGTCAAAAACGTTCGCAAATTTTGAAGCGGACAACTTACATACTAACATTGCGAGTTAAATAATACAAATATAGGTTGTACATAAATGAAAAACCGGCCAAGGTATACCGTACCGTATACCGTACTTCACGTAATTTTTTTCAAGGATTTTTAATTTTGTACGTAATTTAACAAGTAGAACCATTTTATAAGTTGGGCGACTATTACTCTAAAACTAACAGAGCTAACTTATCCGTGATAGTTTTCTTTTGAAGTTCATTATATATATCCATGCAAAATTGCAGCTTTCTAATAGGTACTAACAGTTTCTTAGCTATGCCTTGGACGGACAGGCGGACAGACCGACTATAACTTAACGATTTTACAAACAATTGAATATCTTTGTATTTCTCAAACAACATGTTGAATTCGATAACACCCGGTGTGTGAAGGCGGACGTATCGTGGGAAGTGGCTGCCAAGGTAACAGTAACATCGGAAAAATAAATTGTCTTGTCGTAATATGATTGTATATCTTGCGTCTAGTGTACTCATGAAAATAATCGTCTAAGATTGTCGTGAACTGTTGCGAGTGTCGGGTCTTCATCGTAACGTGTAAAATTTTAAAAGCACTCATTCGTTACGAGACCGTCGTAAATGTGGAGAGAACATATTGTGATCAAAGTATCCGACAATTCCGTGTGATTGAAAGATTAACCATTTTTCCTTTCTCTCTGATAAACATTTCATCTAAAAGGAACACTTAATCCGATGCTGCCGAGGAGTTCGAGGTGCGATTTCAATTTGATTGGTTTCAGACTCAGAGCAAATCTTCGTTTACTTATTATCTTAATAAATGTTTGGTTTAATTATCAACAGATATCACCAGATCGCTGGCAAGAAATTTTTACGAGTTCTAGAAAATAATTAGGTTTAGAACTAAAACAATCAATGAGAGACGGTTTCTTAGAAAATTATGTGAGAAGCTTTATACGCAATACACAAGACTTTGGATGAAAGTCTTCTATTGTTGTTGGCCGTCCTCTTACATTGTTTTCATAAGGCTATGACGCTCAGGCCAAAGTTCCTCGGCAGGAATTGTTTGTGAACATTTTCTCTCCTGAATAAAAGCTGCTTTAATGGAGTTCGGAGGGATGGAGGGTGTTTGGTGCAGTCATTATGGCGGGTCTGTTAATATAATAGTCTTTACGAGATTGTCGGATTTAGAAAATTATTAAAATGTCTTTATATTTTTACTACCTGTTCCTGATGTCTTTAACTGTAGGAACGTGTTCTTTTATTATAATATTAAAAAAAAAATAGAATACACATCGAACAAATATCCGGAATAAGTATCATTCAGTACAAACGCGTCAAAACATTATAATGAGGTCAATTTTTCAATGTTTCGTACGTGCCTCAGATCGGCAAAGATTATTTTGTTATTGACGTTTTCCATCTTTCCGAGAATATTCAATGCCAGACAATTTTATTTATTTACATTATAGTATATTGAATGTCGAGATCAGGCTGGCGTGAAAGTAAATGTACACGTTGTGTATATTTACTTTTCTATTAACAACTTCCCCTTGAATTAATTTAGCCGCAAGATCACATTAGTATTTTTTATTATTTCGGACGGCATCTGAATACCTTCCTGCGTTATAAAATGTAACATCTTATTAAGATAAATGAAAGACGTGTTCCAACATCAATTTGTCTTTATTAAACTTTATGGTAACTAATACTTTGTACTACAAGATTAAGTTTCAATATGTACAAAATATGTTCAAAACGTATGCGTAATCATAACGTTTAGTAAAATAGTTTAGATTTTAATAAAAGATACAGAATAATTAAGTAATTAAATAAATAAATGAGATTTTAGGCACTGCACGTGTTTAACATCATATCACATTCATGGGTTCTATACAACGTACACCACATTTATTATCTAGTAAGCGTTTCCGTCCTTATAACAATTTATTATCAAAGATAATTTTTGAATTTTATTTCTACTAGAATATACTTTTAATTAATCATAGAATTTCTAGTGTTCTGGCCCTACACTGTTGGACCATAAATAACTTTGTTACTCCACTACTCTCGAAGTCAAAACAAATGTCTAATAGTTCCAAATGTAGAGTTCATCAAAGTTGATATCAATCGTGAATATGAGGCAAAAAACATTTATCTAACAATCTCTATCTACTTTATGTATAGAAATATGTTTGAAACATAAAATAACAATAAATGTACATAGAACTACTCGGTATTGCTTACCGACAGTTTCTGATAAAAAGGTATTTATACAACATTTCACCAACTGTTACTGAATTTCAGTTAATTGCTGTAATCTTCGTAATATCATATATGTTTCTTATTTTTAGGTACTGTTACTTATTTATCTTAATGAAAAACAAATAATAATAAGTTCTTCGAATATCAAAAAAGTAAAATTTCTCGGCTTGCTTAAGAGAGGATTCTCAAAAGGTTTTATAGTAATATGTTCTTGTTGCTTCACTATCACATTCACTGGCAAACCCAACATTCTTTGAGTGGTTATAATTTATAAAATATGCGTTAAAAGACAGTGCCTATGGAAAATATCTCATAGTTGTAGTTTGACAAGATTGTTTTATGTACTATGTACCACTAAATTAAACAAAATAAGTTCATTAATATTTTCTTCATTATACTAATTTGGTCACAATGGAGAGGGCTCAAAATGTCCTAAGTACAAATAATCTTTCTATTAAAAAACTAAATAGCAATAATTTGCTGTACTTTATGAGAATAGACATTGTTAATTAATTTTGTGACATTGTCACGAACATTGAAGGTTTTGGCACAAAGTTATAGTTGGCCAGGCAGAGACAAGGCAGTTACCTAACTCGCAGTTCACATTTGAGTCAGTTTACTGGATACTAATAACTTCAAAAGGAAGACCACATCGTGTATCTATAAATAGGTATAAAATGTATTTTGAGATCAGAGGGAGATTTGGTACGTAGATGAATTATGTTTAGTATTGTCTTACATAAACACCTTCGGCATCTTTTAAAATTGTATGAAAAAAGAGAACAGTTTTATGAAAATATGGATAACTGTCTGACATACTCGTAAACGTCTTTACAAATTATTTTACAAAGGATTTGCTTCAAGGCCATTTTATGAAACACGTTTATTGTGTAAACTTATTTTTTCGATCCGACATGGATGACCTAATATTAGCTTAACTGGCAGAATCTATGGTTTTCTTGATCCAATATTAATGTAATTTAACATGACCGCGAAGACAAAGTTACAACTTTAAAAGTTTCAAAACTAAAGTTAAAAAAGCGGCTTTCACACAATAAGAACACAAGTCTGTTGGTATTTCAATATCAGTTACTAATAAATCGGATTCAAGTCAGAAATAATTCCCAACGTCTCTCTCTTTCGTTAAGCCTAACAGTGACTAGATAAAGTAATTTATAGACTAAGCTAACAATTAAAACTTCTCATAAACTTGATATGTACAATCTTTCAGTATGTACTTTTACTTATACACACTAATTAGAAAATATTCGTAATGATATAGATAGATTTCGTTGATTAAAAGTTACGATTAAAAATAGTAGGTAGATTTATCTATAAAGTATAGTAAACGAAATACACTTACAAGGTAGAATTTAAGGTAACCAAATGTACAATTAAACTAATGGCATTTATTATTTGAAGTCTAAAGTCTAATGAGCATATTTAAGACGAAATGGAATTATAAACTTAGCTGTTGATGTTAAACTTGAGGGAGCGCGTGCTGGGGTGCGTGGAGCGCGTGGCGAGCAGGCGCTCCGACGCCTCGCACAAGTCACTGGCGGAGTACCGGCTGCGCCGCAGGGTCGCTGGGATATTCTCTTTATCAGGAGTTTTCTTCACTTCATTCTCTATTTGAATTTCAAGATCTCTGACACTATCACTAGGGCTTCTAATCTGTTCCAATTTCTCGCTGGTGGTACTGGAAGGAGTTTGACTTCCTGTCTCAGATTCTATGATCTGTTCTAGGGTGCTGGGGCGGCGGCCTCGGGTGTCGGTGTAGTAGTCGACGGCGCTGGGCATGACCGGCGTGAGGTTTGCCATCGGGTCGATGCCCAGCAGTAACATCACGGTCGCTGGATGCTCCATTATGTACTGCGTGACGAGGTGAAGGAATGGTTCAGTTTGTGTACCCTTGTGTGCTTTCGGACGCTCCGGGGTAAGCGGCCGTTCTTGCTGTTGGATATAAATTTTACACTGTAGTTAGAATCAAATATATTTAAAATACTATCAAAATTTCCTTGCTACTCACAAAAATTGTTCTACTAACCTGATCCCAACAGAACACGTCAGGCGGATGGCTACAGCTTCGCGCGAGCTGGTTAGGCTGGTGTGTGTTCCACTGAAGATTAGGATTGGAATGTGCTGCGTGCCACCCTGTGGGGACCGCTGTCATCTCCTGCAGGGCCTGGATAGCATGGCGAACCTAAACGATAAATATAAGTCCCTCTTAATCGCAGTTTTGTTTGGAGTGTTAAACTTTAGCCGTACTCCAAAGTTTGAACTACAATAGAGTCTGAATATTACAAGAATGTTCAAGGATCCAATTTCTGAGCACTTTGAAGACCCGGTTTGAAATAGTTGGCATACAAATTTATTAGATAATCACAAAAAGTAGGTGAACAAAGAACGTCATGATGTCATAAATCCTTATCTGAAGACTGAATGATGTCATTGTATTATTAAGGATCTATGTCACGTGGGTTGTGACAAGGGGTCAACGTGGGATTAAGTGGGACGTAACGTAATTGAGACTTGCCTCCATGCTGAGCGCGGCCACGTCGTGATGCAAGCTCGACACCTGTGTGTCCAGTCTGTCCACAGACGACCGAGTATTGTGCACTTCTAAGTTTAGCCCTTCTAAAGAATCAGCTCTCGAAACTTTCGGAGTGGCTATAGAGCGCTGTCTTTCTATCCTTTCACGTAATTCTCTATGAGATAGCCGAGGTTGTCCATCAGTCCTGAAAACACCAGTATTTTTTGATATTCAAAGTAAATGTGCTAGTTTACATTCACCAAATACTTGTATTAGTACCCAATATTATTTCAGACAAAGAATTCCATTGATATTTGCAATGGCAAAACCAATTCCAATCGGAAAACATAAATGCTTTGATATTTTAAACCAAACACGATGTAATATTTTTGGAAGTATTCTCATAAGTGTAGTTGGCATTAAATGAAATGGAACCTGAATTTCTGATGCCGAGGGCTGTTTGCGTTTGAACCGGGCAGTTTTTTGGGCGTGAGTGCGGAGTCTTCTGCGGCATTTTCATCATCTTCTGATATTGATGGTAATGTAAGTGATGGGTGACCGTTCCCATCGGATTCAGCCTCAGCCTCATAGCCTTCTCGCAAGTTGTAAGTCAGGTCGTGTTGGATGTCGTGCATGAACTCTTGCTGGTACTCAGGGTAAAGTCGTAAAGCTTCGCCTAAGCCACCCATGTGTATGCATTTTAAATCACAGTAGGTGAGAGCCTGTTGATGTGAAAGCAAAAAGCCATTACTATTGTTAAAAACCTAACTGCTTTTATATGGCAGCTGTGCTCTTAAAGTGGGCAATGAATAATTCAGTACACCTACCTTTACATCACTGCTCGATTTCACCACGACATCAGGATTATTCCCTTGTTGGTGGGACGCTGAACCGTTATAAGCTTGCAAATGGGTATTCATGTCACATCCCACCAAATCTCCTTTGCCTATTTAATAAACAGTTTATGAATATTTTGACATATGCATATGCAGATGTTGTAGGAAGGTATATAGGTGTAGGTGGAACAATGTGTTAATTAGTGTGACTCACCCAGTATAGCGACGACCATGTCGTTCTGCATCACTTCCATAGAACCGTTGCATATGTAGTAGATGTACGTCAGCGCGTCTCCTTTGTGCACCAGGTACTCGCCGGGGGCGCAGAAGTTGTTCCGAATGTGGAGAGACAGCAGCTTGAGGCAGCCCTGCGACGCCGACTCGAATATCGGGAGGGATAATATTTCACGGTGTAAATGTAACGACACGTCCCCCCTCAGCTCTTCCGGAAATTCTTTGAGAGTCTAAAAATAAACAGAGCCTTCAAACACAGCTACAGAAAATATTTTTTAATATGACTTCAAAGCGGCCTAGATTTGCATGGACGTAAAGTCAGTAGGTAAATGAGAATTAAAAACAACCGGTCAAGAGAGAGTCGGACTCGCTCACCGAGGGTTCCGTACCATCATATATAAATATTTTGGATGTGTAATTTTACGTAGTGTGTAATTTTTGCTGATGATTTCTGAAAAAGTGTGCTATTTAGAAACATTGGTACGGATTCTCTTGTTCAATATCTAAACTAAAATTAGAGAATTGCTATCTTTTACTAAAAGGCAGTGCGAGAAAAGGACGGCTATAGCTATGCACTAAGTTAGAGATGTCAAACTAGTTTACGCCTTGCGCTTCACCGTGTTTTTAGACGACATGTTTTTACGTGTACCCTTAACTTGTATGAAAATATTAGTTCAAACTAAATTTGACAGCTCTAATTTACGTCCGTCTCTTTCTTGTTTTATTAGAGAGAAAAAGATAGCAATAGCCTAAATTAAGTTTAGTTTGTGCACAACAGAATCAACACCATTGTTTTATTTTTCCTGCAATCTTTACATAAACTTCTATCACATAGAATAATTTCATATTTTTCTCAATGCAAACTTCGGAGATAAGGGGGGAGAACGTTATTTTTTACATTTTTCATCAAAAGTCGAAAAATAACCGGCCTAAAAAGAAAAGAAATAATGCTTGAGAATATGCAAACAGCGCTCTTTCATACGTATGATACCACCCACATGTACTAGTAGCCCCACTTCGAATTTTTAAGACGCCTTTCAGTCCTTCTTGAAAAAAAAAATCGTTCTTATTTGCAAAATCGTTGGGAAAACGTCATCTGTAACTTTTGCAAATTTCAAGTTGATAGCTTCAGTAGTTCTTGAGATATCCAGCTGTGACAGACGGACAGACAGACAGACAGACTGAGTCGCACCATAACTTTTTAGCATTTTGGTACGGAACCCTAAAAACGTACAAGGTTGCTAAAATATATTTAAAAATGTGGCAGAGTTAAGGAGATTAAGTTTATCGCGTTATATTTCGTTTCCAACCCATTTAGCACGGTTGGGTTTCGGACGAACTTCAAAGTGATGTTATCTTATCCCGTATCTTCATTTGATACTTCCTCACCGACGTGTATTAAAAATGGTGTATTTATAAAAGTCCCGTATTTTATCTTAATTAGAAACGAGGCGTTGACCTTTTAATATTTCATAATTACAAATGAATACAATAGATAGCATTCGTTGCTGGAATCTGCGAAACTTTTGACTCCGATAATTCGGTCCACTGATTGACAAAGGGGAGTTAATTAGTATGATGAATTATAAATAATTACTGCTCATTATTATCAATTAATCATAATGGCAGCAACATATGTACTTACATCATACGGACATACTCGTAGATATACGTACGAGTATCAACAGCACACACTACATTTGACACGCCAATTATTCCTTTTTTTTGTGTTGGTGGGAAATGATCCAATGACTTCTCCCGGTCTGGGTGGAGCGGGAGGGCGGGTCAGACTTTTACTGACTAAAACCCACCCCTATTTCTTCAGTTGCCTGAGTGCCCAGGGGTGTGGTAACTCTGTTTCGAAATTATCCGCGACCCCTGGGCAGGCATCGGCCATGACTGCCCCGTCATGTATTGCTGACATCTCATTGAGGCGCGCATGGAAAACTACGCGCTGGTGACTCTCGGGCCTGGTCCTGATCGGACGGCGAGCTAACCACTATAAGGAACTCACCTCGTGAATATCAATGCCGTGATTCAGCGACCACATAGTCTGGAAATAGTCTTGCATCCGCTGCTTCAGCTCCTTAGGTACTTGGTTTATGCTAAGAAAGTCTTTGAGGTCCCGCCACTTGCTTTGATACATGGATCGGCGCGAGTACATGCGCTGTATGATGGCTGTCACGTTACCGAACACTACGGCGTGCATCAGTGCTAAAACAGTGAAAGCCATTTAATAATATGCGTTTTATCTCTATGAAGTGGCGATGAGGTTGTCGTTGTGGTTTCAAGCTCGTTATTTGTAAACCGCTAAAAGTTACCGTGTTAATAACTACGTGATTTCCTAAATAAAATATTAACTATGATGTGCCTTTGTGATTCAGAACGCTTGAATAAATACGTGGCTTAATCTATATTACGTTCCACTTCAATGAGTTAAGCCGTTCCTAAATTAGAATTTGACAGTTTTATATTAAACTTTATTCTGTGATGGTGTTTAATTTTAGGCTCTAGTAAAACATGATTTGCTACTAAGGATCTTAAGTAGTGTAAACTGTTTTCAGTGTTTACCTTTGCTTTCGAGTCATCACAGGAGCGTTACGAAAACCGTTACATTCAAGATAAACTGAAAAGTTGACTCAATAAGGAAGTAGCAGGTGCTAAAATAGATTGTAATGAAAGATTGTAAGGAATTGAAGTACGTACCTCCGATGAGCATGGTGATGATGCTGAAGATCTTCTCGGCAAGCGTGTTCGCGGACACGTTGCCGAAGCCCACGCTGGTGAGCGACGAGCACGTGAAGTACAGCGCCGTCACGTAACTCTCGCTGTGCGAGATGTCCGGGATCGGCACCTTCAGCCGCTCCGCCAGATTGTTTATCCATCCTAGAATTAAACAACTCCACTTCACCCGAACGAACCAATAAAAAAGTTTTATCTCCGAGAATCTTATTGATGTATCTCGCAGCTGAAGTTTGCACAAGTCGAAAATCGGATTGCTGAATTTATATCGAGTAGATTTATTTAGGCATGTTTTATAGTGAATGTATTTTAGTACGGCCTTAAAAGAGCGGTAGTTTAAGGTCACATTCTGATTTCTTTCAACACTAAGCTTGAAATCGTTCTTGTATAAAATTACCTAGGTCCCAGCTTTCGTTTTTGTGAATTTCAATCTCTTTGTCGGCTATGATGAACCAAATGCAGGCGAGCCAGTGAGCCAGCAAAGTGAAAGAGAGCATTAGCAGCGTCAGTATCAAAGCCGAGTACTGCGAGTATCGATCCATCTTCTGTAGCAGACGAGCGAGGCGCAGCAGTCTTGTTAATTTTACTAAATGCACGTTCCCGTGTGTCGAGTCCTGTGCCAACAAAGTACAGGATTAATTAGTCACATCTTCAAAGCAAAAGTACCTACTTAAAAGATTTTATAGCAGAGGCTAAAAACAGTTGTGTACCAGAATGCGGTGGTTAGACTCGGGGCTGTTTAGTTAAACAATAAATGAATAATAACTTTGTTACATTACTTAGGCTGAGTGTTAACTCACCGCGCTGCTGTACACGTCGGACGCGTAAAGTAGGTCAAATGGCAGCGCCGCTAGGAGATCCACCACAAACCAGCTCCGGATGTAATTAAGGGCTATCGGCTTAGAATCGGAGACTACCTCTCCTTTCTTACTTACGAATGTCGTCCGGAAATTGAGCACTATATCTGCAAAATGCATATATGAGGTGTAAAACTTTCCGATATAGGATATTAAAAATTTACTGAAGTGATTTACCGATAATGAAGAGCGCTTCTACCACGACATCACTCGTCACACTTATCCTCGGGTGGCCTTCGTCTACGAAACTGGCATTATACGGAACCACCACGGCCACATAAAACGTGGCTATGAGAATCAGCCAATCCCAGAACGTTTTAAAGACCCCGTAGTGTGATATTATAAATCTAGACTTTTTTAATGCTGACGTTTTATATTCAGGCAACGGAGGGTCCGATGAGTGTAATAGATTCTGAAATAATTTACATAATTTTATTGCAGCTCTCAACAGTAAACTGTTATTAAAATTATTTCGACGTCCGCACCATATTTAATTCATGAAAAGTTTTCACGAGTACTCAGAAACGGTCCCAAACCGGAAGGATCTGATGCGGGCGCCCGAGTACCGACTGTGGTGGAAAACTAAAATGGTTCTCGGTTAAAAATAAAGTTTACCTTACTAACATTGTTGAGTTTTAGTTTTGTCTTCCCTTTCTCCGGTTTATAATGTCCTGAAAGCTGGTATAGTACCGCCCTAGAGCGTCGCCTGCCCATGTTCGCGGGCGACGGCGCTTCGGGGTCAAGATTGCCATTCGGGTCTGGAAGTAGGCAACTAGATTCAGCGCGGAACCGGGCGCCCAAGAGTGCCGCTGCGGGTACAAATGGGGATAACGCTAGAGTGACCACGCCAGCCGAAGGCCGCACCGCGGCTCCTGCATGCATAAACCACCCTGTTACACACTGAACCACTGGACACTGGTCAGTACCAGCTACGAGTAATCTCTACTTAGTATAAGGAAACTGCCCCTTGAAGGATTTTCTTATAAACCGTATTAAAGATATTTCTCGATTTCTCATGATTAAAATTAAACTAATTAGTTAGTGTATATATCAATGAAGTGAAATATCTCAGCGGTTTCGTCAAAGGACTTTCGAGAAAAATATGTCGGAGTAAATTACGTACAAGAATTATCTTTCTACATTTGATATAAGAAAATCTTTTAAGATGGCTTTAACGCTGCTTTGATACCACGAAAGTTCAAAATTCCGAAGTATAAAATTATCGGCATTTCCGTTATGTGAAAACTTTGACTGGATTATTATTAGGCAATTTTCATAAAATATCAAAGCGACAAACAAAGTGGCTGTGATAAACTTTATTAATATAATGATGCGGTTATTGTGATTTAGAACTTTCGTGAGTTTGTATCAAATACAGGATGTCGCCAGAAATTAAAGTAAGCAAGTACCAAGCAGCCTACGGTGCGACAATTGAAATATTTGTAGATCATAATCATTAAAATTAATAAGAAATCATTAAGTACATAAATGGAATTAAAACATGACGAACATTTGTAATACGTATGAAGAGAGAGAGAGTGAAAATAAAAGATAGAAGTAAAATTTCAAAAGCACGAGGAAGCGAGGGTTAATTATCTAAATACTTCATTGTATCTAAATCTCAAATGTCTTTAAGCTACAATATTTAACGAATAGAAGACTTTACTGTTTTGTTGTCATCAAAAGTCGTTTAGCTTCAATAAATTCCGTTTCTGGCTGTATCACAGTCAATAACTTCTTCTTTCTTTACTGAGTAGGTAGGTACTTATATTTCTACAACCTTTATTTCTATCTACGTTTGTAAAACAACTTATTAATCATTTTTAATTGTTAAAAACGTTCACAACAAAAATGTTGAAGTTAATAGCCTTTCAAAACTATGTTACTAGTACGACAATGACACACAATAACTTGTAGATATTACCTAAATTGTCTGCAGTTCAACGACCGCTACAATTATTACCTACCTGTAATTAAAAATAGATGTAGACTTTCATGTAAATATTTGATTAATTAGTCGAAGTTTTATCTAAAATTTCCTTTACAAAAGGTATTTAAGAGCTCTGTTAGCGAGGACGGATCACTTAATCCTCAATTTGTAGACAAGCACTCTTTCGACTCGAAAACTTTTTGTAATTACGCAAAATAGCCACATTTTGTAGTCATTACAAAGCTGTTTAGTTTGTAAATTGTGTTCATTAAAAGAAAAGTTTCCAGTTTGGCCCACTGTTAAATACAAGCGGCTAAATAGAAAACTTTCAGATTCAGTTATAGTTTTCATAGAATTAAATTCTGGCAATGGTTTTCAAAAACTACCCGTACTTACCGAATGAAAGTTTGCTTTAATCGATATGACACGTTTCGTTGGAGAGATCGGTTTTTTTTTTCGTTGAAATTAATTTCCTAGATTGACGCAGACTAACACATTTAGCTGATTGAAACCAGACAGAGTGCTGCCTTGTGCTGGGATTTATTCAATAAACGTAGAAACTGATATGAGTACCTATTCAACAGTTTCGTTTTGATATTATTTTCTTAACACAGTGTTTGTTTGAGGTTTTCACTCCAAACTTTCTTGTCTGTTTCTTTTATTAACCAAATCGTAAAATAATTTTGTATTAAAAAAAAAAAAATTGCAATCGTTTTATAGTAAAAAATACGAATAAAAATAATTTGCCCGCTTGCTACGGAGTCACTGAAATCATTTCATTAATTCGTTAGAATTATAAAAAAAATCTTCGTGGTTAGAAATGTTTCAATACGTAGATTATAAAATGTCGTTCAATGATTATTTAAAGCTGGCTTCTATGTTCAAAAATAATGACGTAATGCCATTTATGATTTAATTTTTTTTCTCTTTATATGATATTTTTTTTTATTTATACTTCAATGTTCAGCCAGGTTTATTTGGTTTAAGGATGTGTTTTATATTTAAAAAAAATGAATCAGCTTCTAATCCAAATTTTCTATTACATTTACTCACTTTATGACTTAAAAACTCATGAACATTTAATTATTTTATATGTTGTTGGTTTGCAATAAAATAAAACCTACATACAGTTATATAAATATTTTATATAACTATGTAGGTCTTAGTATTTTTTTTTAAACCTTTTTGCCTTAAAAGTTCGAATCGAATCAACAAATTGAGTCTGCAACGAATCACGTCTACATAAAATTATTTGATTTTCAAGACTGAAGAAAGAAGATACAAAATTGAAAATGCGAATTGAAAACGTTTTTCCCATAATACGAACAGAGAAGAGTTACCTGCATGTTTTGAAAGAATGTAGTTTATTCATTAAATTTATTTTAATACTAACTACACTACCCACAAAACGAACAATGGAGTCGAAATTAACATTGATCATAAAATACGAAGTTTTTTTAAATTGTAGAGCATGCTCGACTTAAAGAATTATTTTTTTGGCATTTACATCGACACTATGAATAATAAATTCTGTTTGTCCGTACTACAAACCGCTACGTAAAGCAAAAGCTGACGGGTTAAGCATAATTTGACTAAAGCCTAATCAAAACTGACTCGAGCTTCATGCCGTATTTTGAAGGTTGAACAGAAAATAATAGACAAACCCAAAGTAGAGCTAAGGGGTTAAAGCTAGCTAGTATTCAATTTTTTTTTTAAATAATGTCACGTTAAAGTAGAATGTTACCATGCAATAGTGCATGCAGTCTGCAACAAAGAGAGTATTTTATCCGTCTAGTCTAGGGTTTAAGGTTCAGCATGGGTTTAACTGAAAATACAGGCGGTTAGTTCACCTCTGAACTTTAAGATGCGGTGAATTTTGATCCAGGATCAAAAATCTGAACGAATATACATGGTGGAGACGACAACACAACAATAAATGGAAACACTAGCAATATTCATCAATAACCCTTTGCTTGTCCAAATTAGCAGACATAATAGATTTTAATTGTGTCTCGATCACGAGGTGGTTGCCGGACTGCTGAACTAGAACAATTTCGCAATTTTAGGGTTGGACCCACGAAATAGAGAAAAACAAGTGGAAGTGCTACGCAGCTATCCGGAGCGTGTCACAATTGTGCGGAAAAAAATGTAAATTAATAACAACCTTAGTCAGTCTTAATTTTGTATGGAGAACAAATAAGCTTTTCTTTAAAATTGATTTTTTTGTTCATACAAAATTATGACTTACCACAACTGATGAAGGTTGTAAATAATTTACATATTTTGCCGCATAATTATGACACGCGCCGGATAGCTGCGTACTTCCACTTTTTTTTTCTATTCCGCGGTTGGACCCATCGTAAAAGTTGTTCATAATGATGACTATTGGATGTGTTTTCATATATTGTTGTATTTTTGTGTCCACCTTGTATACGGCAGGGCAATTGTGTGCTGTGCCACGTATTCCATTTCCCCACAGAACAAATATTTGATTAACCTAATAGTTGTTCCGAGTCTGGCTTTATGTGTACCTACGTGAGATTTGCGTTTAAAACACGTAGGTAAAAGGTCAAATAACTAGCGTCGGGTAAATTTTTAAAACGAAATGTCATGTTTTTATAAATGAATACTTTTTTGAACACAGTGATAATAACCGCTTGTATTCACAGTCACGAATGTTAGTTTATGTAAATGTGCATTGAAAAAATGTATTTGTAAATAAAACTAGAAAAAGAAAACATGTTGGTATTGAGCAGCGTATGGACCATGAAATAATTCATAAAACGCAAACTGGCGACATGTTCTTTCTATCCAGATGTATTAAACAAGGGGTTAGTCAATGTTGTAACTTATTATTGTTCCTCAAAGTTAAGTCGGAATACAGGGTGGTTTCAATTAATCTGATAAACAAGTAGGTATTCAAAGGATATTTGAATTCTTGAACAAACAGCCCATGCTCCAAGTTTTATTAAACATTGCTGGTGCCGCTACAGCGGGAGCTATAAACTAATCTCAAACCTCGCCAGAATTCAAATATAACGAACTTCCAAAATGTGTATCCAGTTAGAATCAACATTTTGACAGTAACGTGTCAGGAAAAATTGGTTGTTTATTTACTTGAAGCATTGGCTATCGTATAAAAATTTAATTAATTATGGTAAACAAGCAAAAGTATTAAAAATATAATTATTTAAAACTAGATAAAGTGTTGCTGTTAAGCTTACACCTACATACAGTTACTGAACGAGGTCCTTTGCTAACAGACGGCGCTAACTTCGTCCTCATTAACTTATAACGTGTTGAGTCAAGTGATGCATTTGTAGATACAAAGAAAAACAATTGAGTTATTTTCGCTACGAAGTGTTTACTCACTAAATCTATTTCTATCTACTCAGACTTAGTGCCTGGCTAGCTACAGACTAGTTTTAAAAGGCAACACAGTGGCACGATACAATCGTAGGGGAACTTTACCGTGCGGTGATGCTCGCAACTCGCTAGGATCGGGAGCTACGGGAGCTCAATCTAATGCTATCTGATAGATGTACCTAGAGCACTAGAACAACGTGCTGAGTGATCATTAATACAAATGCACAACTGTCAGCATCCTCGAAAACATCTCATTAAGTGTTCAGAAGGCTTCGGAACAAGGTCACTATTTGGAAAGTACTTATTATAATTTTTTGAGGGTTGCATTTTGTTAAAAAGTCTTGAGTATCATCATTACAAAGGCACTCACCGCTGTCGAAGTTCTCATTAGTGTTCATGGCGGCCATCTTGGTGTTGGTGATATCCTTGAAGGAGGCGAGGAATAAAACCACTTCTCGTTTCTCATTCTTAATTGGGACGATGTCGAGAAGGCACCAAAAGGGAGATCCTGTAAAGTTTAATGAATGTTAATTTCGGTTGAAATTCAAAGGAAAGAACGGCTGCCTTGAGAAACATTGATTATGTATGAATGAAGCTTCGAATTTTTGTGAACTGGTATTCGAGACTTTAATGTTCCGTAAAGCGTTCATCGGACATCATTTTGAAGTGGGTCCTCGGTATGGTTGTCGATGGAGTGTCGTTCTGAAGGCAGTTAATGCTGCTGACGAGGAACAGCTGGCTGCTTGTAAAAGTTTAATTTAGTCGAATGGAATCGTAAACCTCTTATTGGTTTTGTTTACGATTGTGGCATGGACGACGTTTTGCAAAGCCATTAATGCAAAGGATCGAGGGTTGAATTAAAAGTCTTTCTTTTATTATCACAGAGTTTTATGACCTGCTTTTTAATTTATTGCGTAAGTATAATAACCATAACTATGTCGTTGAATCTTGTCACCAGAGCGTGTGACGTATCTAAGCTGATCATGCCAGTGCGCAATAAATATTAATAGATAAGCAAATCATTTATGCACATGTGGTTTAGAAACGACGGCATCAGAGGAAAAACTGTCGCAATTTTATTTTATGTTGCATCGATCGACTAAATAAAAAACGCATACGTTTGAAAAAAGTAATCTTGGTAGCGGACGCAGGTGTGTACTGATTACAAAAAAAACCGCCACGTAGAAAACTTCGATACGTTGCGGACTCGAAAGTGCAAAGCTCATAAACGTTTGCGTTGCTTTTTCACGAATACAATTCAACGGAAAAGCTTCTCGCCGATATTGAGTTAGGTGCTTTTAAAAGGCAATTCACTTAATATTTATTATACTGTACATTTATATTTTATTATTATTTCGCCGGTTTCCAGATAGTGCTGTTGCAGCTTTTACTGTAAAAATAAAGAAAAATGCAAGTTTTGATATTTCGTGGAATTTTAAATGCATTTCTTTTGATCTTAGATTAACGTTTGCATCACCTTATCAAAGTTAATTATATATCAAAGCAATTCACCAATTCGGGATTAGGAAACGCCTGTTACTGGCACTTTGAACGACTCTTACGGAACCTATCCAACTGTCAATTTAGGCGATTTCTGGGTTCGTGAACCAACTTATGTCGAGGATGGCAGCCCATTATTTGTCGTGGAAATTACATCATAACACCGGTATTTTCCGTTGGGTTAAGTAGACGTGTAGGTACCTTTAGGGTGTGGAGGGGCTTTGTGGTTTAACTTTAAAATAACTTACCATTTTTTTTATAAAATATAAGTTCTAATTTAAGTTCGTGCTTGGCTTCGAGCGCTGTGTCGATCTCGTGGCGGTGCTCGTCGCGTGTGTCGGGCCCGTGCAGGAACTTACACGCGCACCCCTTCTGCATAATGTGCGCGCGCGCCCAGCCTGTCAGCTCGCAGAACCCGTCCGAACAGTACACGATGGGGTAGCACGGCACTTGCGCGTTGCCCAGCACGAAGTTGCTGTCTGTTGATGAGAAAAATATCGGATAAGCCAAGAATCAACCAGCAGGATCAGAGAAGCGTTTGCCGTATTTTATAGGAACGTTCGCATTCTAATCTCAGGCTCAATCTGTCAAAAACACCTCTAATTTCTCAAGTTTTTGACATTAATTTGTCGCTATGAGATGAGATTGCGTCTTGAATGTGAACGTTTTTAAGTACGAGAATTCGTTTTCAGATGAAAATAGCACATGACAAATGAAGTTTAAGAAAAAGTTCAACTTTATAAAGCGTTGACTGAGTTGCTGATACAAGTGTGGATGGGTAGATTCCGTCTAAAATTCAATGCTGTTTTTAATGACTACGTCCAACATTACCTTATTATAGTTAGTTCTATCTATGTAAGTTTTAAATATTAATTGATACAGTAAGACTTATATGACAACACCAGGTCGTACTTACGACGTACCAATGCCGTCATAATCCCGCTGTGAGAGAGAGACGGAGCTATTCAGAACGAATAGCACTATCTCTTTTTCACAACGGATCCATGATGGCAATGACCCGCCAGTAGGGGAGGGTCAGGTCGTAGTTCTTGCCACTATCTTTTATTGTCTAATGGGTAAGGACTGACTGACGCGTCGAAAATTGGTTTTGTGACGTCAATATTGTGTCCTACAGTATCGGGTTCACAGCAATGCTATTCAGCACTCATACGAATTTCTAGTGAAAACCGAGACAGCACTCAACAATAACTATCATGAGACGGCGAGGATTTAGTTCGATATTTTTTAGTAGTAGAACTGAGTTCGATATCGCCACAAAATGGCAGATTACACATTTTTTTCACAACCCGCTATTACAGGTTTAGCACGCCAGCCTGTAAATTGTATCTAAAAAGACTGTACGAATAGGTACATTAACAATCATTTTGTCAACGTTGGCTACGTGTATTTCATTTCATAAGGCAATAAACAGCTATGGTTACCTAATTTGACTGTTCTGGCTTAGCCCCCTTTTTAAACGATTTTATTTAGCTTGCCCTGTTTGTTGTTTTTTGGGTCAAATTTAGTCAATGAAATTTAACCCCCTTCCTGTTGTCAGATTGATCTTGGTACACACCTTTGATTCTGATGACAATACAATGTCATGTATTTACTCGTAGTTTAAGTATCATTGTAAATCCAAAATGGCCGACGCCACAAAATGGCAGATTACACATTTTTTTCACAACCCGCTAATATAGATATCAAATAAAAAGGCTTGACTAGTACAATACCTACAGTACACCATGAAATCCAAGATGGCCGACGCCACAAAATGGCGGATTACATACTTTTGGTAAAATGGTAGATTATACATGTATATTTTCACAACCCCCTGGATATGTGTATCAAATAAAAGGGCTTTACAAGTACAACACAGTGTATGGCGGATCATAGAGTTTAGATAGTCTATAGGTTAAAACATAATGACTGAATTTTGGAAGCCGAGTCACCCGCGTCCGTAGGAAAATACCCATAGCTAGTTCCTATATGTGGTCCCGGTTGGTGCTAATCAGGTGACACTAACTGGTGGTAGGTATCGAACTATGGCTTGTGACCACCCACTGGGCAAAGACGTACCGCCAAGCGGCCGACCACGTTCCGGTACGATGCTCAGTGTAGCCAATTCAGAAGAGTTGGGTCGAAATAGTTGTTCCAATGCAGGCAGACCAACCAGGCTCGCGCTGATATGAGCGTATCGCACGGGTCGATCCATCAGGTTAAGCTACACTTGCCAGGGTTGGTCCATGGATGACCATCTTCACATACCGAGACTCCTCCGTGCAGCACGTTAAGCCGTTGGTCCCGGCTGTCAATCGTGGATCTTAGACAGTCATTACGGGTCCTGAGAAGCCCGAAAGTCTGACAACCAGTCTTACTAAGGGGTATCGTATTACCCAGTAACTGGGTTGTGGAGGTCAGATAGGCAGTCGCTCCATGTATAACACTATATTCAGCTGCATCCGGTTAGACTGGAACCCGACCCTAAGATAGTTGGGAAAAGGCTAGGCAGATTGATTTTGATTGATTCCCTATAAGCGACCAAAAAAACCATGGAAAAGCCGGCCACGAAGAAAAGCATATTCCGTCGATATTGACACTCATGACGATAAATCAGGTTATTTCATCGGCGCTATCTTGGTTTTTTTATTTTGGGCGCGAAATATTCGTTATTAACTCTTGAGGAACTCATGCCTAAGCAATGACAGCTGCACAAGTCAATCTTCAAGCTAAGCTTGCCGATGTCGGTCCGTGGATGGGTGACCATCTTAAAATACCGAGATTCCTCCGTGCCTCGGAAAGCTCCTAAAGTTGTTGGTCCCGGCTGTCATTTGTAGATCTAAATCTGACACCAGTCTTGCCAGGAGTATCGTGTTATCCAGTTACTGGGTTGAGGAGGTCAGATAGGCAGTTGCTCCATGTAAAATACTTGTACGGTAAGGATTCAGCTGATCCAGATGGTTAGAATGTAAGCCGCCCCTAACATAGGAGGGAAAAGGCTAGGCAGATTGATTCATTATCTTTTATTTTCTTAACGATACTACAATACTAGACGAGTCGGATGTAGTTGGTGGCAGTTATTTTAATTCAACTATTGGTTTCATACCACCAACAGCATTAGACTGCTTGAAAAGTGGCTTGTTTGGAACTTTTTTGTTGTTTTTTACAGTCGGGTTTGTGAGTGTCAGGGTCAGTGAGTTATATTTTTGGAATAACCTCCTCGAACCTTTATTTTGATACCTCACTTAATATAGTTCGTCGACTTTAATTTTTTCTTTTTCAGAATATCGCCATATTCGCGTCTGATTGTCGCCATATTATATTTTGATCACTATCATGTCTGTATTAACACTAGCAAGATTAAGACGAATCAATTGACGTAAGAATTATCAAAATCGACACACGCGTTTGGTCTCTAAAGCGCCACAACGGAACAAACATACATAGATAGGCTGATAAACAAATTAAGCTCCCTTGCGTCGTGCAGTGGGGTAAAAAGCCGGGTGTCATGGGGAGAGCCTTTGCCCAGCAGTAGGACGTTGCAGGCTATCAGTAATCAATAAAACTAAATACACGAATGTGTCGAAACGATAAATCATTTTCACATTTTCCACGCCTAACATAATTTGAATATGCAACGACGTAAAATCAAGTTAGTCGCGCGTCGCGTATGTGTAGCTTTGTTGATACTCGTTAACACATTCAGTAGTGTTTCACACTTAGAGCCGGATTAACAGAATTGCCTTTCTAATACGTGACATACTGAAAGTTTCTGGATCTGGCCACTTACGATAAAAATATAATGAAAAAACAATTATGGAATTCGAAAATGGAACTCTTTGGGAACATGTTACTTTTTAATTTGCGAGACTGTCATTTGTTTTTTCATTATGGTGTCCTTTCGAAAATTGTGTGTCGCTATCAAAATTCATTTAACTCGTGAACATTTTCGTTCAATGATTTATTATGATTTTCGCTGTGGCTTAATTCAACAAGAGAGTTGTCAGAAACTTCAATTGGCATTTGGTGATGAAGCACCGTGATGTCGCAGCTCTGTGTATTCGTGGTTTGGAGAATTTAGAAGTGTACGTGATCATCTCCATGACGAGGTACGTGAAGGTCGGCCGGCGACTGCGGTTACAGAATCTTATATTGATACCGTACCACAACTTATTGAAACTGACAAAAAAAATACTTGTCAGAAAATTCGGCTCCACTGTACTTTAGCGTCGGATCGTGCGAGGCTTCACAATTTTACAGCTTGTACATGTATCTAAGTAAAACACTTTCGTAAAATATTACACTGCGGAAACGTATAGTTTTTGAGAAAAAAAAATCCTAAAATTTCAGAAAATTGTACTAAAATTGACATTTTGCCACAGATAGATAATGTACGAATTTCATTCCTAGGTTGTTTCATTTTACGTTTAAATAAAACGATAGTGAATTTTAATGGTTTTTAGTGTAAACATTGTAAATTTATTTCATTTTTCAGTAATTTGTGTTTTTTGGGTGATTAACTATGAAAATTTTGATTTATTGGCAATTTAAAGTTATTTTTTTAATTCTTGTGGTATCTGCTGAAGGTGAAACGAAACGCAATTTTTTTTTGCAGCAATACTATAAAAAAAAAATATAATCTGTGACCTATGTTTTGGTTACTTTGTGGTTAAAATAGGTCGATTTTTTTCCAAAACCGAATTGGGACACCCCGACTGCATGTAGTCCTTTGGCTGCTACCCCGAGAGTGTATATAAAAACCGGAGGCGCGAAGGGAGAGCAACCCCCGCCCGCTGTAACATAGCATAGGCACCCGTGCGAGCCGAAGCTGCGGAGGTGAGCGTGGGTGCTTATCCTTTGTTACGCAAGGGCGAAGGGGTTGCTCTTCCCGCAGCGCCGGAGACGTTGCAGGAGCAACTTTTGTATTTTGAGCAATTTTAGTGAATTTTTTACCCAAAAAGTTAACAAAACATAACCTCGAAATAAGATTTTAAACAATTCATAAAAAAAAAACTATGGTTTTCCGCACTTTGGGGTATTCAAATTTACACTAAAAAGGGTATTCTCTACCCAAAAAAAAAATACCCAGTATAAATACGCGACCGACGCTAAAGTACACATATAAATTCGTACTTTGTTAGGCATTCGAATGAGCCAAGTGCAAAACATTTTACATGTGCATCTAAAGGTTCGGAAGCTTGGCACTAAATGGATACCGCATGACTTAACGGAAGGCGAGAATCGACTGCGTGTCCAGTGGTGCCGTAAAATGATAAAAATGCTGTCTTTAATATCGTGACAGATGATGAAACCCGGGTATACTGCTTTTTTTTTTTTTTTTGGGGGTTGTGAAATCATCCAATGACTTCTCCCGCTCTGGGTGGAGTGGGAGGCATGTCACATTCTTACTGACTAGAACCCACTCCTGTTCCTTCCCTGCCTGAGTGCCCAGGGGTGCGATAACTCATTTTCAGAATTTATCCGCTACCCCTAGGCAAACTACGGGTATACTACTTTGAACCCGAAAGAAAAAGCTAGTCAGCAGAGTGCGTCTTTCCTTTTGAAGATATGTCGATGAAAGTTATGAAAAAACGAAGCATTGGTAGAAAAATGGTTGCTTTTTTTCGGCAAATCAGGAAATTACTCTACAGTATTGCTTGAAGATCAAAGGACAGACTGCTGATTCTTACGTCAACACTTGCTTGCCCAGAGTCTTAGAAAAAGTTCGCGTAAATCGTCCTCGAAGCAATGTCCTCCTTCACCACAATAACGCATCCTCACATTCCGCTAAGTTAACGGAAGCGTATTTGAAGGCTTCAAATGTGAAACTCAAGATGCATCCGCCTTTCAGCCCGGACCTCGCACTCTTGCGTCTTCTTTTTGTTTGCAAAAATTAAAGACAAACTTAGAGGCACCGGTTTTACGAGCCCTGAATCGGCGGTGAATGCGTTCCATGAAGCCATTGAAGAGATCCCTAAGGAAGACTGGTCCAACTGCTTTGTACAATGGTTTCAGCGAATGCAAAAGTGCATTAATTGCGAGGGAATATACTTTGAAAAACAATAAATGTATCGTAAGTCTTATATCTGGTCTAATTTATCAGAATCCAGAAACTTTCAGTATGCCCTAAATATTCGCTTTGAGCTAACACTAAAACAACGTGTCCTAATGTGATTACACTCATGAAAGTGCTTTGGTATCCCAACTGTTGGGTTAGTGGTCTTCCATTTACTTACCTGATTGTAATGGATTCCTCGCTATTTACACACAGACTATTTTGTTTAATTGTGTCCGTTCATACAGAACTGTGTTCTGATTAGATAGGAATACACCCTACGCCTTGAAATTAGGTTCGACTTAATTCGACGGAAATCAGTATTTACCACGGAGCTATTTTCGTTAAACCCACTCAATCCTGAAACCAATTTACGAGTGACTGAAATATCAAAGTAAATGCCATCTGCTGCACCCACGCGGGAGATACGCACATGGACATCGTATTGCTTTGCATAGCGTCGCCCTTTGCGACCCACAGCCTGCACGCTGCGCAGATATGTGTGGCTTTATGATATCAGATATACACAGACACATGCACAGACACATGCAGAACTATCACGTGCCCATGTGTCTGTGACGTCATAAAGCCTTTCGGTCGGATTTTTGTGACAGAGTGCGATCTCTGCCATAAGTATTTGTGTATAAGAAGAATGACGGTTCAAAGTGCTCTTACAGACAGTAGGGGGTGTCAATATGTAAATAGCAGGGCCCTTTCCAGCACTTGACCTCGTAGATCAAACGATCTGTGTGATAGTCATTCTGTCGTAAGCTTATCAATTTAATATACCCTTAAATTGCAGTAAAATACTAATCACTTGTAGATTTACGTCTCATGATAAGAAGTTATTCAAAGCACTATTTGATTAAACCAAAGCAACGTACCGATTCCATTGTGTGCGGAAGCTTAAAGAAAATTCGACCAGCATTAAGTATTTTTCAGATTTTCGTTCGTAGCTTTTATGAAAGCTTAGGATTTATTCGGCTGTATTTACAGATATTTTATGAACAACCGGAGCTTTTTGTTCCTTTTTAGAATAAAATAAAAGAGCCATGTGGACCTACCTATTGAATATTATAAAAGCGTACAGGTACATAGTACAGTACAGGTTAGGTTAAAGTTTTGATTGCTCTCCGGTGAGCGCCCGCCCCCACATTTAAGGGGCGAGTGGACGATGAGCGTTTAATCCCGGAACTTTGTTCATAGCATTTGACGTAAGTGTTTGCACCCATGAGACGCCCGTCTACATTTTTTATGAAGCCCCAGTTGTCGCGAGGGGTTGATATTTGAACGCAGGAAAATTGTTAAGGAAAAATCCGGAGCTGTTCGTAGTTAATGAACTTTATCATTTTCTCCCTTATCGTAATCATTGACGGCATAATGACAACTCTACTGTTATCATCCTAAATAATAAAGAAAAAGGGAATCAAAAAATAAAAGCAATTTTTTTATTTGCGTTGTTTAAAAATATTCAGGATTCTTGTGGTCGACTTAATGAAAAAGTAACCCAATTCAACATGAAAAAGTTAAGGAAAAGCTCCCAAAACTAATCTATCAATAGGGAGAGTAGTTGATATTCATGGGTGGAATATTTGGGGTCGAAATTCCGCATTCCGGCCTTCATCTACATTCCTAGTTAAGTCTGATATCAAACGTGTGACAGTATTAGTATTTAACACGTTCAGCGGGCGATGTTACGGACCGACCGGAAGGGAATTGTATTGGCTTTCCAGTTGCCTTAATATTCAACCTATTTCCCCAACATGGACGCAATTACTTTGCCACAAACTTGCTTCTACATGTTTTGCTAACTGCGGAGTAAATTTGGAAACCTTCAGACTACGTAATACTTAAAGGACCTTAGGTCTTATTATAAAAAAATAAGCACATGATTAGTTTAAAAACTGATTAGCAGGTTCCTAATTCAAAATTTTATAAACCGAGTTGATTTGAATTTTGAGTTTTAAATCCGCCAGTCAGTAATAAACCAATACATTCCCGTGAGAAACCCGCTGGCAAAAGTTAGCACTTATCTACTCGTATACCTATAAAAATACATCCCGTATGTTTTGTCTGAGATGGTTAAACCACGGAAAAACAGGTAGATGAATAATCTCAGATATATCAATAAGATCTCAGAAGGAACTGCTTGAAAAACCATTCAGCATTTTTTAAACTTTTGGGACTTTTAGATAGAGGAGGCAGAAAATACACGCGGAAACTTGACGAAGTTTCTTCCTTCAAAGTAATGAATAGTCTATTCATCAAAATTCGAAGTATCAACATAAACGTACTCCGTTATAAAGCTCTCAAATCACGCAAACAATTTGACAACCCTGCTGGCGGTTCCTTAACGCCAACCGATAGATACACAGGTATCTGTCTACAGGTCTACAGGTAGGTACGAGTACGTTTCATCTTTTCAAGTCACAAAGCTCACTCTAGCGTTAACGTGGGCAAAGTATCGTGAATACTCCGCAGGTAGAGAGAGCCCCGCACTACGGAATTTCAAAGTATCGTATATACTCCGCGGGCAGAGCCCCGCACTACGGAATTTATTTGCCGATCCCCGTCAGTGAAATTTGACGTATCGATAAAGAATATTATATGCTTTACGGTTTATTTTCATAGTGGTGCACCTGTTTTCATAGTAGCTGAGTTGTTATGTATGGGACAGATGTGATATCTCTATCAACAAATGATTTTTCACTACTCTTGCTCAAAAAGTCCGCTATTGTAGCGTACCAGAGCGGGGATACAATAGCATACCTATTATCCTCTCTAGGGAAAAAAGCTTTTTTTAATTTTTTGTCTGGTAACAAACCAGCGTACAAAAATGAAAAAGTCTCTATTCTTATGTAGAATAAACATGAATATAGACTCGACTTAATACTGTTTCTATATTTTTGAAACCGGAACTAAAAGCGGCGATCTATTCGGCAGAATGCGTGCATTGCGTCACGGCTACACATTGGCGTCAAATCTTTAGAATTTTTCTCTGATGTGACCGCATTTTATTTTACAACAGTGAAAATGTCACAATAGTGAGAATAGAGACCCTAATTTGCAGATAGAAGAAAAAGGAAAAAAAATTTTTTTTTTAATTTCGACGGCGTTTCTCAAGAAATTATCCACCAGCTGCAAGGCCAAGAAGATTCCAAAGTTTTCACGAGAAAAGATATTGAGAATTTCTTAAATATGAAAAATAAAATGAAAAATAATGGCAATAAAGGTATTTTACTTGGCAATAAAGGTACCTACTTACATTTGTAAACTTTTTTCTATTATTTTCACCAAATTAAATTGGTAGGTACCAATAAAAATACAGTTTTAACACATTTTTTGTTTTACAGGTTGCTTTATTTTTTGGGATCAGCGGTGCCTGCAGAGGGATAGAACTGGCTAACATAGCAGTGGAAGATGTCGAAGCTGATGCCTATCTTCAAGCCATAAATAAGAGGAAATTCGTTATAAGTGGAGAACTTCTAAAAATTGTCAAAGCCTACCAAGATTTACGGCCGATTGGAGTGGGCACGCCGAGATTTTTTTCTCAACTATCAAAACGGAGCATTTAATTTTTATAAATAAACTATTTAATATTGCATTGGATTATTTTATCTTCTCACAATCGTAGCGAAAAGTACAGTGTAACACACGGCGCTAAAAACCCATTATAAGGCGATTAACACACTGCCACGCACCACGCAGCGTAGCGCGTCAATACGTACTCTAACTGATTGTAAGAATCTCCGTTTGTATAAAAAACACTCCCGAAAGTACGCGCGTAGGTGCGTTGACACGCAACATGCAGCGTGATGCGTGGCAGTGTGATAACCGCTTAACTCGGTTTATATTTACTCCCCCGCTAAAGCTCGGGACTAAAACTACCTCGTATATAATGGGTCATTTTAGCCTCTTGCATAACAACCTACTATACCCGGAGATCACGGTGGAGGTCTGCTCCGCTTGGGCGGAGCTCCGCCGTGTCCTCGTGGAGGCAATCGGCGGCAGCGACCTCTCCGCCCTGGTCCAGGCCATGGTACGGAGCGAGAGGGGATGGGAAGCTGTCACCTCTTTCTGCGAAGCAGTAATGCTCGCGAAGGAGGAGGCGGAGCGCGTGAAGGAGACTCAAACGATACACCCTCATACCCCTAGCAGCCGCCGCAGAAGACGCCCTGGGCGTCGGGAGACGCAGGGTTACTGTCGAGTAATGGGCTTGCTGTCCGATAAGGACAGGCCCGAGTCGACGGCGCGCCTCAAAGAGATGCCAGCAGTACCTGACGGGGTCTGTTAGAGCCGATGCCTGCCTGGGGTCGCGGATAAATTCGAAACAAAGTTACCGCGGCTCTTGACACCTGAAGGTCAAAGGTGGGTTTTAGTCAGTAAAAGTCTGACACGTCCTCCTACTCCACGAGCAAGAGAAGTCATTGAATGATTTCGCAACGTCCAAAAAAAAAGGGTCCATTACACGGTAAGTCTTGCTGTCAGTTTTACCACAGTCAAGGTTATGACTGAGGGAAAACTGATCGTCTAGTAGGTACGCTGACTGATGGTTGAATGAAAAAATCTCTATACTTTGATTTTTGAATCATTCAACCATCAGGCATGACCTTTGGTATTGACTGACGCTTGCATGAGCGTGTAATGGACGCCAAGTTGCCCTTACATGATTTGATCGTTGACCGATCCATTAAAAATAGTAGGTAGGTAGATATAGCCTACCTAAATAAATTGATTAAGTCGAAGGTGTAGCAAAGTTCATGAATAAATTATGTTTAATACAGATTATAATCTAAAATAAATCTCTTACTGCCGTAAAATACTTTAGGAATACATAAACAATGAGGTGTTAACGTTAATTTTTGCCGTAATTTAAAAAGTGAAGTTTGGGAAGATAATCAATGAATTTGTAACCATCGGACGGTTTTCGATAAAATATTTGGGTGAGAGGCAGCTTGCTGTGGCTACAAAGTTCTCAGAAACAAGTTTTTACCACTGATAAATTGATTGTAAGGTCTAAAAACCCACGTCAACGTCAAAATTAACTCCCTTACAACAGTTTCTTTTAATTAAAGAACAAAAACATAAATTACATACGTAATTAATGAAGCATAGGTTTTACAAATTATAATTGAAACAACGTGTCTGTTATGTAAAGCTCAGGAGTCCATAATGGGCGAAAGTTTTTAATGAACAGTTACAGAATAATAACTTCGTTAATATTCTATACAGTGGGAGTAAATATTAAATCTTCGAAGAAGACTGCGGTTTTTGGGTTGTTTATTGATTGTAGAACAATGAGTTTATTATAATAGTAAATTGATAGTAAAGTTATCAGTGAATTTATACAAATATTAAATAATGCGGTTGTGCACAAAAACTAGTATTTTATTGGGTGGGTAAAACAATTTCACATTAGCTCTACTGTTGTATATAGCAATATGTACCTACGCATGAAAATGATAAACATTTGGTTTACAATTTGGTAGACTCTACTGAATTTTACAGTCACCGTAGTTTTATCCAATTTATGTAGATTAGAATCAGGTATTGTAACGGTGGTAGCGAGTGGAGAGTTATAGATTATTTTAGAAATGGGACAGGACTAGTTAGAGAAAAAACAACTTTAATTTCGGAAGTCGGTGTCAAATAACGAAGAAATAAAAAATAAAATACAAACACCGACTACCGAAATTAAAGTTATTTTTTAATTTTTAGTGTATTTTCTTTTTTAGAAGTCGGTTTTTTTTTTGTAATTTTTTTTTTCACTTTTAAGGGCAGGTTTTTCAATAGTCAGATAACTTTTATTTGAAGAATAAATATGGCGGTTCGACATATTTTTCATACAAAATCAGTACAGAGTACAGTTAGAAGTTATCCGACAATTGAAAAACTGGCCCTTGCTTGTTATACCCCAGAACTAAAAACCCCAATAACATGGAACGTAATTGGAGAAAACCAAAACGACATCTATGTATACGTATTTTTAATTTTTCTTCAGTTTTTCAAAAAGCACTGAAGCATTTTCGTCAAAATTTATATGGGACCACCTCGGGAGTATATATTTTCGGATAAAAAAAGAATTTTGAAATTCGGTCCACAACTGACAGAGAAATCGGTGGAAATAAATAAAAAAGAATAAAAAAAACAAAGTCAAACATAGAACCTCTTCCTTTTTCGAAGTCGGTTAAAAATAAGGATAGCATCAAAATATCGAATCGATATACCTAAGTCTGTCAGGTGGTTCCGTCTCTTCACTGTACTGTATCCAACCTTCCCAAAAACAAGATATTTCATATCCAACTAAGCGAGCCATTGTTGTAGTTATATTTCACATCCGCAGCACATAAACACGCTCTGATAACGACTAGATACGAGTATAAATCTTGTTTGTATAGTTTGTTGGACTTCCTCCCCGAGGCAATGAGAACGTATTACACGCGTGTCGGCCTCCGCGACAAATTATATTGTTATATAAAAAAGCCGGAAGGTAGGAAATGTTCGGGTCGGTGTTATATACCTACAGGATGACTTTTAATTTATTAGCAAACTTTCAGAGGGTGAAAGTATTTACTATTTATTTTATTACCAAGCCTATTCTGTCTCACTTCTGAATAAAGTAGGTAGGTACATCTTCCACTCCTACCAGCTGTCACGAGACTGCTCTTCTTCCTTTCACATAAGAATTTACATTGACAAATAACTTTCTTTCTTTTTTTTGGAGTGGGAATTCATCCTGTGACTTCTCCCGCTCTGGGTGGAGCGACTAAAACCCATCCCTGTTCCTTCCTTGCCTGAGTGCCGCAGGGGCACGGTAACTCTATTGCGAATTTATCCGCGACCCATTAACAAATAACTTAGGGACAAATTTGAAAGACAAAACAAATATCAGTCGAAGAGCTGATTTTTTTTCGCGAAACCATGGTTCCATAGTTATCTTTTATAATTTATTTATTTATTATTAAGGTAAACCAACAGTTTTTGCGTACAGCACATCTTAGGTATAGGTAACTATTGTCTCTGCCTTTTTTATCGATGTACTTTAATAATATTGTTCAGGCAGGGACTACTTGGGAGTTTTAAATAGTTCTTGGCCATAGCCATCTTTGTTTTCCATATCTTGCGATACTTTCACACCAACCGGGGGTTGTCCTTGGGTGCGCTTGTATAGCGCGTACAGGGATAATCGTCGGTTAAAAACGCCTAACGGGGCCTCTGCGAGTTGGTTCCGGCCCTTCGTATGCCTTGCAAAGGTCATCATCATCATCATCATCATCATCAACCTTTTAATGTCCCCACTGCTGGGGCACAGGCCTCCTCTCTGTGAGAGGGTGTGGGCCGTAATCCACCACGCGGGCCCAATGCGGGTTGGTGGATGTCACGTCTTCGAATTTTTGGTTCTTGGCCATGCCGGTTTCCTCACGATGTTTTCGTTCACCGTTCTGAGAGCAGTGGTGATGAAATAATTGACACAAAGTAATGCGCCTGCCTGGGTTTGAACTCACGACCTACAACTTGTAAGTCGCGGCCGTTACCACTGGACCCCCGCCCACCACCGAGGGCAAGAGTCAACACAGTCGCAAATTACAGGTAAACCAACATTTACAGAAAAAAAAAATAAGACTATGATAAAAGCACTTCGTAAGCTTAAATTTAAAATACTTAGATGATTTATAATTAAAAATTTTATTATTTCACATTGTTATTATTACACTACAATTAATTAATACTATTATATAATCAAGAATTGCAATTGAAATGAGATCAGGTATACAAAATGTTTAAAATAATCCAAAATAATAAAATAAATAAGATGTTTACAAAAAATCAAATAATATAAATAGTTTACTCATAAATACTTTACTCCCTAAAAAAGCCAATGAATTAAAAGCCACTCTGTATAAACATTTTCCTTTAGTACAAGTCTATAGAGTATACAGGTGTTGTAAACAGTTTTCGTTGCTGGTGGCAATTTCTTAGCGGTCCGAGCAGACTAGACTCCCGCACAGCCACGCGATTCTATTCATTCCACATCACGCGAACAGCTAAAAATAGGACACACTTAGACCTTCTCTTTTCACATTTCCAGAACACCATTTTGTTTGCCAACGATGTGATATCGCGAAATAACTATGTCAGTTTTTATGCACGATTTTGGTAAAAAATCGTTTTTACTTGAAAGTATTCTGTAGATCCCAACTATTTAAGTCATTACTTACTCCACTCGACTCAACCTCGACTCAGAATCTCTCAATCAAATTGACAGTTAAATAAGTCATTTTATTCGATTTTATTTTACTGCATTTTGATGTTTAATTTGATTTTAATATAATTATATTGCCCTTTTTATTGTTTATTTTATATTAGTTTTATGATTTTATGTTATGGCAATGGGTGTAAAATTACCTGAGTATATAAATGAATTATAATAATTCATTTATTTACTCAGGTAATTTAAAAAAATAATAAAACTGTTTATTTTGTAAAAGTACACAATTACAGGTTACACTTAATTTACGGTACAGTTGAAAAGGGTACAAAATATATGATCATTGACCCCCCCATGCTAGGAGAACCTGTGTCACAGGGGTCATCCATCCATCCAACACATTTAAGGGATAAAGTTTAATAATTAATAAATATGTACTTAAAAATAAAAACCGAAAATGAATTCAAAGTACCTACTAAACGTTTTTCCAAACAAACATTGCCTGAATATTCGATATTTTTTTCGAATTTTAGAAATTACATTTGAAGTTACAAAAACGCAATGAATATCAAACGTATCCGACAAGTACCTACGTGGCTTAAAGCGAAGGGGCGGGGTTTAACTTCACTTGACTTTTTTTTTGTGGAGGTGGGAAATCATCCACTGACTTTTCACGCTCAGGGTGGAGTCGGGAGGGCGTGTCAGAATTTTACTGACTAAATCCCACCCCTGTTCCTTCCGTTGCCTTAGTGCCCAGGGGCGTGGTAAGTCTGTTTCCAATTTATCCGCGACCCCTGGGCAGGCATCGGCCATGACGGGCCCCGTCAGGTATTGCTGACATGTCTTTGAGGCGCGCGTGAAACACTACGCGCCATCGACTCTCGGGCCTGGTCCTGATTGGACGGCGAGCTAGGCCGCTGGCCCGCGCCTACGGTGGCCGGAGATTGTCTCGCGACCCGCGACACCCAGGGCGTCTCCTGAGGCGGCTGCTGCTGCGGGCGTGAGGGCAACTCTGTTGAGTCTCCCGTGTAATAGAAAGGTGTGGTCACATTTTAAGAACCGGTTCTGGCCATAGAAATTAACAAATTTCTATAAGAAAAAAAAAAAAAAATTGGTCTTGCCGTACAAAGTTATCATCAGCTGATCAATATTTATATGGGAGGTAAAAAATAAATTGAGAATTTGCTCAGGTTTTCTTGAAGAAAGTTGTTCAATGTTCATATTGATAAGGAGATGGAGTTCTTAAAATATGACCACACCTTTCCGTATATACATAATTGATACACACATATACGAGTGTGATTCTTACATATACGAGTAAATATCTTGACTTGGCTCGCGAGGTTGTCGGCATGTTGGATGTGGGCGCAGCGATCATTGTACCGATAGTCTTGCCAGGTAATAGCCACGAGCCTCGACCAATATCTCAGGAGGCTCTCGTTAGGCGGCTCGTATTGTTAGGTGGTTCCTTTCTCAGGGGCTCTGACCGCCGCGCCGGTGTTTGGACCCTTTTTATTTTCCTGATATCGGTGGGCTACTGTTTTTTATACTTTTAAATGTATTTTTTTTTAAATATTTAAAAATATAAGCTCTTAAGGACGTAATCTCTGGAACTACTGAACTTTATTTATTTAACTTGTAATAAAACAAAAATATACCTATCTAACTTTAACTATATAAACACAAAAAAAAACCTAACTAAAACTAAAAGTAATCTAAAATATGGCGTCGAAAAATTCCCCCACATCTGTCGGCTGGTAATGTCCCCAAAAGGCTGGCGGTATTGCCACGATGTGTGGCAATGCTTATTCTCTGTCCAAGGAAAAAGCCAGTCCTTGGGTCAAGCGAAGTTGCAACAAGGTGTTTAGTTCTTAACAAGTAAGAAAGATAAATAAACGTAAACGATAATTGATATTATATACTCGTATCTACAGCTGTTAAATGCTTAACTATAGCAAATCAAATTTCTAATAATTATAGGTTATCTAAAATTCGAAAGTGAGTTACCGCGCCCCTCTTTTTTTTTTGGGCATTCACGGCTGGGAAGGAACAGGGGTGGGTTTTAGTCAGTAAGAATCTGACACGCCCTTCCGCTCCACCCTAGAGCGGGAGATGTCATTGGATGATTTCCCACCCCACAAACAAAAAGCCTTCAAAACGCTTTAATCCACTGATTACCAGTAATGAAATCTATCTGCTAATTATAGAGAGTGTTTCATAGACTTAAATGAAATTAGTAATAATTGGCTTTCCCTTTCTATTGAATTATTGGTATCATCGCGACAAAATTACTTAAAGTTGGACACACCGGATGTGCGCCCATTGATGAAGGTTTGACATGAGATTACTTGTAAAACTTCTTATTGATGAGAGAAGGATATGGTAGCCGTTTGAGTTGATACAGGATATATTTTTATCGCAAAAAAGCCGTGTGCCTAATGGTTTTTTTTTCAACTATTAAAATTACGAACTTCTACATAAACTTTCATCCTCTATTGACCTCTTTAGTAAGGAGATGAATAAAAAAAATTGTTGTGTGCTCGCCTGCAATCTGGGATAGAATAATATCCTTATTCCGGTTTCATTCATTCATTAATCTATATCTACCTATAAATAAATTCAAAGGTTCTAGAATCATAATTTTAGTTTATGCGTTGTCTGTCTGTGAATGAATGAATGAATGAAACCGGAATAAGGATATTCTATCCTTAGATTCGATCATTGAAAAAATGCTAAGTCTAAGGACCTTTTTTCCCGCAGGTGTTCGAGGTATGAATGGACTAGTAGTACAATGAAGTAGGTAACCAGGGGAGGTGTGACCCTAACATGACGGACGTGATACACTCTCGCACTCGCTAACGTCGGGGATCTGAGTCGAACAAATGGTATCCAGTTACTTCCCTCCGGCAAGCGTTGTTTGATGTATCGATTGAGACATTTGTACCTCCAAGATATATCAGCCTTTGATAAATATTTATATTCAAATCCCTAACAAATAAAAAGGTATTTATCATTAACAAATGTTATAGTTACATAGGGTAAATAAAATACAGCCTCTAGGGTCGATTGGAAGTAAAGTTATTGTAAAGTCTATGTCACTTCAGCGGTCAAAACCAATCTAATGATCTCTTAGGTATTTGTTAAAATCCATCCAGACATTTAGGCTACAGGCTGTGTCAAAGCAATAGACATACAAACATAATTATGTATGTTTAGCGAGTAGGTATGTACCTACTCTCGAAAAACATTACCCTTCTCCTGGGGCAGTCGGTAGTCAGCAATCAGCTGTACCCAGTTAGACACGAAGCCGACCCAAAGATAGTTGTGAAAGGGCAGGGATGAAATGTTTCAGTCACATCGTAACGTTAAAGTGGTCGTACACAATTCCCAACTAGAAATAACTTTATCGCGGTCATGACTGCAGTATAGTGCACGTTTGCGAATCTGTGGCTAATTTTACTGAATCGGTTCGGTCAATGCGCCGCGATCCAGGAGCGGAACAGAAATAACGGGCAGTTAATTGAAACTGGCGCCAATTCGACCCGATATAATGTGCAATCAAACTACTTCAGTATGATGTGCATCACATGCTTATGATCGTTATATTACACAATAATACAACCTACGGAACGCACAATTGTTATTCTCTAGCACGTGCCCCGGCTTCGCACGGGTTCAGATTATATGTATCTATATGTTACCGGATAATTGTAAACACTGTTAGTTTATGAAAAATCCCATATAATAATAGTAATTGCATTTTTTTTTATTTACACCGAAGGGAAGGCAAGGAAGAGGGGGGGTGCATTTGACCATATTGCCTAGTCTTACGTAGTCATCAGTAGTGTATTTTTTTTAATTTTTTTTCATTAGAATGCAGATGTAACTCATTCTAATGTTTTTTGGAGTATTTGGCAACTAATGTGTCGAGTCAGCCTTCTCGGCAAACTTCGCTGAGACTACAGTAAAATTCTCAGCACCATTTTACCGAGATCGCGCCTGTTTCAATGATTCCACTTATTGTCCAGTTGCGTAGACACTTGAGACACAAAACTACACCAATTTTACATCACAATATCCACTAGGAATCAATAAGCGAATAATTAAAACTGCCACTGAACTTCACTCGAGAAAATACCGCCAAAAAACCCTAATAGTAATTGCGCATGTATCATTGGATGACGTTTACTTTTGAAATAATCTATTCAATAGGTATATTAAGAGTTAACACTCTCGCAAGATTTATTACGATATTACGGTGTTTGCAATCATCCGATGACATATACAAATCTTCCTCGTTTATCACTCACAACACAACCGATTTTGATGTGGTTTTCACTAACAGATAATTAGTAAAAACTGCTTCAAATTTTATTGGTTTTGTTGTTTAGGAGGAGTTAGCTGATAAACAGAAAGACAGACTCGGAGCGTAAAGCGACTTTGTGATATTCTATGAAGAGATAATATCTATTCTAAAAAAAGTCTAATCTACGGAACGCACAATTGTTATTCACTAGCGACCCGCCCCGGTTACGCACGCGTGCTAATTATATGCACAAACCTTCCTCATTTATAGCCCTCTCTATTAGGGAAAACCACATCAAAAAGAAAGAAGAATAACGCTTTTTACAAAAAAAATAGAACCAACTTCCAAAAAAAGTGCAAAAAAACTTTAATTTTGGAAGTCGGTGTTTCAGGTTTTTTATCTTCGGTTTTTGACACCGACTTTTTTTGGAAGTCGGTTCTATTTTTTTTTTGTAAAAAAGTTTTTATTTTTCACTTTTTAGTTGTGGTTCCCCATTAAATATTGAGGTAACACTACATGGACATACGATCGCAGCAATCGCAGTTGATTTGCTGTAATTTTTTGAAAAGTTCAACAGAACTCTCCGAAAACATTACATTTCATATAAACTCATCATCAGATTCATATGAAATTTAAATGGTATCATTTCGCAATAAAGCCCTTTCAAACAAAAATAATTTTGTAAATCCGTCTATATATGACGGAGTTATGCCCGAACATACATAAAAAAGAAACTTGAGAGGTGTCAAGGGACACCCGGATGGAACGAAGTTCCTTTCGATTAATTAGTGAAGGAATTGTAATATAATTTTATTTTTTTTAATTTATAATATTTTTTTATTATTAACTACGCACACACGCACGCACGTAAGAAGTTATACTTCATCATCTCATCTCATCGCAGCTCAGCTCAGCTCAGCTCAGATCAGCTAAGCTCAGCTCAGCTCAGCTCAGCTCAGCTCAGCTCAGCTCAGCTCAGCTCAGCTCAATTCAACTCAACTCAACTCTTTAGCAATAACAACAACTATAACAAAAGTAATTGTAATAAAATTTTATTTTTTTTACTATAGCAAAAAGTGTAGTGACAACTTTTCGTAAGAATTTTTTCCGTCTAGCCCCCTTTCACAACGAGCGATAAGGAACTTCGTTCCAAAAAACATCCATATTGATAACCTCCTCCTCTTTGAATTCGGTTAAAAATGAAGAGATAGCGGATAAACACTTTCCATTCCTATATCTGCTAACTCTTCCACACCAGACGTGGAAAGTGACTTTCTGTTATTCTATGTAGAGATAATAAAATCTACGGAACGCACAAATATTCATTTGTAATTCGTATCTATATCGTGTACACTGTTCGACAATCCGTTGATGTTGAATGAACACAATACATCACGAATGTTTATTCCGAATCAACAAATCGCTGTAATAATGAATCAGTACCTGAAATACTGTGTTCGATGTAAGCTCTGCTTGTATGAAATACATTAGCACTTTTCTTGCGACTTCGTTCGCGTGGATTTCGTATTTTCTCTTAAATAGGACAGGACCGGGAAAAGAACTCAGCTGATTAACTTCTTATGTGCAGTTTTTGAGGGCTTAATAAGATGAGTAATTATGTTAAACTAACGACACGCCCCAGCTTTGCACGGGTACAAATGATACACCTAAACTATTGGTGAAAACCGCATGAAAATCCTTTCAGCAGTTTTTGAGTGAATTACAAACAGACACGGCGCCCCACTTTCAATCTGCCTAGCCTTTTTCCCAACTATCTTGGATTCGGCTTCCGGATTGACTGGATACAGCTAAATATCAGTATTTTACATGGAGCGACTGCCTATCTGACCTCCACAACCCAGTGACTGGGAAATACGGTACCCCTTGATAAGACTGGTTGTCAGACTTTCGGGCTTCCGACGACTAACGACTGTCAAAGATTGACAGCCGGGATCAACAGCTTAACGTGCTTTCCGAGGCCCGAAGGAGTCTCGTTATGTAAAGATGGTCACCCATCAATGGCCCGACCCCGGCAATACGCTTGCCGTGGTCGGTCCATGGATGGCTTATAAAAAGAAAAAAAAAACCTGATGGATCGACCCGTGCCCGTGCCGGCCGTTATTACTTTAGCCACGAGCGGGGGACTTTGTTTTTAATATTTTTTTTGAATATGTAGTGATGAAGGGCACGTGGCTAAGTTACGCACGAATATATGTTAAAATACACATGCTAGCGACAGATCGTGCTTGATCTGATCAAAGGAAAAATTAGAAAAAACTTCTTCGATAACTCGATAACCCCAAAATTACCGAAGTCAAACTGTTGCAAATTTCCATTTAGCCCCATCCACCGCACCGAATTATCAATCACCTTGTATAGATTGAGTTTGTTCAGCTCCAATACAAATATTATTACATTTTTCTTGTAGCTACGCTTTGAACGTGTCTTTTGGCGAAGTTAATCCCCTGCATTCATCAGAATTTCTATAAAGGCGCACAGGGAGTGAGATTATGGCTGGCCGTTGAATAGCAGCTGATCCGCGGTCCTGTTTCATGCCTCTTTTTACCTTTTTTCATAGCCTTTTTCTCTTTCAGCTTTAAGACTTTAAGGATTCGATCGTTTATTAAAACACGGTTTCTTTATTTTTTTTTTGTAAACTACAAAAAGATTCAGTGCTTATGTTCAGTGATATCAGTCAGTTTTCTAACAATAAACAAGGGTTCTAAATCTCATTATAACCTTAGAAGATTGTATAGTTAGGTATAAAATTGCATTATATTCGTGCAGTTTATCTCATCACATTTTTACTTAAATGAGAAAAGCAGACTAGGTAGCGTCGTATTAAACTGAGACTCATTAAATTAACTTAGACAAAAGGTTAATAATAAAGTTATTTCTATGGTTTGTAAAGTTAACGAGACGAGTAAATCAGCAGATGAAACTGCAGAGTCATCATATTCTAAAGTAAGTCTCACAGTAACATTATACATAAGTAGGTACTTAATTAAAATTTTACGTGGTACTAGAAGGATTCTCCAAATAAATTCGGTTTGCCTTTTTAAGCTCTCAATTTGCTCGATTATCCTGACGGTTGTGTTTTTGTATCTGCTTAATTAATGTTGATATACAAAATGGGAACAAATGAAGCTTATCCCAGACTTAAATACTACGATTTTCTGGAAGTTTTTCTTTTCAGGTATATACTATGTACCTACTAAGGTACGCAGGTATAACATTATTTGCACCTCTACTTAATGGGAAATAAAATATAAATATCACGTTAATTAATTTCTAAATACCTTTATCTAACAAAAGCCGCAAATTGCGAATATTGCAACGTATTGCCTAAATGAGAATCACCGAAGTGAAGCTTACCTAATTTAGGTCATGTTTGTTAGTACCTACTTACACTATACAATGTGGAGACGAAAAACGACACTAAATTAAAACACTGGGCATATTTAACAATAAGAACAACCTTTACAACATGAGACCAATCCAGAAATCGCGAAAAAAAATCAGCTGTGCAGTAGGTATGTTTTTGGAGTTGTAAACATAAATATAGCTGCTGATTTTTTTTTTGGTCCCATACAACAGAGTCGCCCTCACGCCCTCAGCAGCAGCCACCGCAGGAGACGCCCTGGGTGAAGGATGTCGCGAGACGATCACCGGCCACCGTAGATGCCGGGACGGCGAGTAGTGGGTAGCTCTCCGTCCGATCAGCACCAGGCCTGAGAGTCGACGGCGCGTAGTGTTCCACGTGCGCCTCAAAAAGTTGTCAGCAAACCATGACGGGGCCCATCATGGCCGATGCCTGCCCAGGGGTTGTGGATAAATTCGAAACAGAGTTACCGCGCCCCTAGGCACTCAGGGCAGGGAAGGAAAAGGGGTGGGTTTTATTCAGTAAGAGTCTGATATGCCCTCCCGATCCACCCAGAGCGGGAGAAGTCATTGGATGATTTCCCACTTGTATAAAACGGAATCAGTACCTAAAGTTTAAAATATTAGCCATTTACAAAACGATCGATTAATTCATCAATCTACCAAGTAAAACCCGAAACAAAAGTAAATGTTGTCTTCTAATAATAAAAAAAACATTGTACAAGAATACCCATTCAATGTTTCGGTAATCATTACAATAAAGGCGACCCATTCATCCCTTTACGATGGACTTCTGTTTCCACTCCAAGAAACACAAAAAGAAAATGTTCACTTGTTCATACATAGTGAAAAACCTCTTTGTACTAATATGTAAAAGACTCATTTTATTGAATTTAATATTCAGATAGACTTTGTGAAACTGATTATTTTTATTCGGTGGAAGATTTAATTCAATTTATTTTTTCTGTCGAGGGATATTTATCCTGCAAACAACGTGGGAGTCGTGGGACGCTTTCGTCTCTAATAGAGCAATGACCTGAAGAAGTGGAAGAGTCCGGGGAATTAGCTACGTCTTCATACTTCATCGTCTTTCAACTATAAGTTACTCGACTACCTGAATAGTCTCGGATTAGAAGCATCATTTATTTCACTTAGCTCTATTTCTTTCTGAAAACACGTGTCCGAGCCGATTAAGTTGTAAAAGGTCATAATAAATCAGGGCAGATTGACTGATGAAGGAAACTGTAAACTTCAAATTAATGTCAATTAAGATAATGTATCACAGCATGTTACCGAAAAGAAAATTAGGTACGCCTATATTGTGTGATACCAACTGTTCACGTCTGGATACAAAAAACAAAGCATTACACTGATTTTCCGAAAGCAAACATTCTCCTCTAACGGTACTCAACGAGATACTTCAGTAAATGGAGAACCATCTCAGTACTTATACGACTATTTGCTTATTTGCTTCATTAATAGTACGTAGCTAATTCGCAGTACGTGTTGAAATCTCAGACGGAGCAATTTCCCCATCGCTTTCATCAGACGATCTCGCTTCATGCCAGACATTCAGGTAATGTGTTCTGTTCTGTTCATATGTTGGGGAGCACGGTTTGAGTTACAATGCCATAAAGAGTGAGGTTCTTATTTTTGGAGCAAAATCCTCAGTAACTTTTCCTCCTATTAGACTGCCAGGTAGTGTCTTGAATCGTGGAGTTCAACAATTTAAATATCTCGGCCATATTGTCACCGCGGGCCTCAAAGATGATCTAGATGTAGAAAGGGAACGAAGAGCATTGGCGGTTCGATGCAACATGCTTGTCCGTAGGTTTGCTCGATGCACGTGTGAAGTGAAAGTGACGCTTTTTAAAGCATATTGTCAGACTTTTTACACGTGCAGCCTCTGGACGGGTTGTACGCAGAAAGCCATCAATGCTCTTCGAGTTCAATACAACAATGCATTCAGAATGCTGCTGGGGCTGCCATGCTTCTGCAGTGCGTCGGGAATGTTTGCTGATGCGCACACTGGTGGCTTCGCAGCGATCAGACGTAAGCGTGCCGCCTCGCTGCTGCAGAGGGTCCGGGGCAGCTCGAACAGTCTCCTGAGTGTCATTGCGGGGAAATTTGATTGCCCGCTCGTCCATTATTTGTCCAACCTGCATGTATACATACTAACATAGTTATTAAGGTTAATGTTTACTAACAAATTATGGAATTCCTGAAATAAAATGATTATTATTATTATATGTTACTGTAAAAGCTTAAACTCTCGTAATCCTAAGATTTGCCACAAAATTCTACGATATACTAAGTCTATCTAAGTACGAGTAAGTTCTCCGCCGCGTCTGTCTGTCTGTTCGCGATGAACTCATAAACTCAAGAACAAATTTTCATGCGGTTTTCACAAATAGACAGAGTGATTCATGAGGAAGGTTAAGGTGTATAATTTGCACCCGTGCGAAGTTGGGGCACTCTCTTGTTATAATCGCTAATTTCGGACTTTTACTTGAACTGACACGGTAAATCTAAGAATTTACCTCTGAGACACGTAAATGTTGAAAACTAGGTTTTACTGTTTAATCTTAGGTTTTCCCGGTAATTCTGAGGTTTTAACGTAGTTCGGGCTTTTACAATAACACAAAGAGGTAAGATCAATACCATTACACCGTACTGTATGTATGTGCAAGTACGTCTAAATAAACCCTGTCGACTAGGAATGCATTGTGCGCAAACGTTTGGATAGAGTGGCTATGTAATTGGAGACTGTTGAAACAGCAAGAGTTGCTCCTCAAACTAGGTAGATATTCATATGTGGAGATATCGATTGATTAGCAGCTGATGTCTCAACTGTGAAGATAGTAGTTTTTGCTTCTCGCAGTTTAGAGTTAGTTTTCGTTACTTTGTCACTATGTCCATCATTGACTTATATATGCCAACGGCCTTGAGTGATTAGTTTGCGTGTTCTGTGCTGAGCTCACGCAACGCATCGTACGTCCACTCAGTAATAGGACTCGCCCATCAAGGAGCACTGTCCTAAATTAGACGCATTATTAATTTATTATACATAAAACAACAGGTATAATACTAAAAAACGTAAACTAATTAAATTATTTTTTTAAATGGTGAAGGTTTCAATTTTTTATCCTCATTAGATATAACTTCACAAATTAATTAAACTATGTTATAAAAATAAATTTCAAATATTCACATATCAAATTACGAAAAAAATTGTCTCGAAAAAAAAATTTTTTTTTTAAAGAAATAAGACTACTCGTTTAAACGCATAGAGCAACGTGATGTTCAATTTAAAATCATAAGAAGTCGTATATGTGCGCCTTAACCAAATGCTTAGGACCCTATTTATAAAGAAATAACTATATGTAATGAAAAAATAACCATATTTTACTTAAACACTGATTAGCCGGCTCTCATTTCAACAGTTTCTACCAGGAAGAAGGGTAGATGTGGGTGGTATAGTGCTGACTAATCATTTAAAGGAGGTTTTGTCTTATTAGTGAGCGATACTTAAACACGTGATTGTAGGTACTAATGATAACAAACAACTTTCTTAGAGAAACATTTTTTTTGTACTCATTCACTTTTATCACAATAAAATTAAATAATTTCACAACATCCTTGTGAAATTCGCGCGCGCGCGCCTGGCTCCTGTCAGCTGTTAGCCGCGTGACGCCGTTCTGTTTCACTATTTATATTTCTTTGGGAAAGTTGTTTGTTGTCATGATTACAGTCACGTGTTTTAGGGCCGCCTTAACCAATGAAACTAATCGCGATTAGTTTAAACTAAACTCAAGTTCATGCGTTTAATCGAGATTAAAGCTTCATTTTGCGTTTCACCACTACAAACTAAACTAGTTTAAGCTTAACTTAGTTTAAATTCTAAGCGCCCAGTTTTCGGTGAAACGCAAAATGAAGCCCTAATCTCGATTAAACGCAAGAACTGAGTTTAGTTTAAACTAATAGTGATTAGTTTCATTTGTGAAATCGGCCCTATGTATTGGACACTAATTACCACTCTATCTAAGTTGGAACGAGTTGGATTTGATGGATGAAACGTTTGTTATCTTGAGTTTAAAATCCGCTCGACAGTGTTTGAACTAAGCATAATATGTTTAATGAGTTTAATAAATAAGGCTGTTAGTGTGTCAGCGAATTCGTAAACTTACTTACATTTTTAGAGAGCTTCGTGGTGTAGCAGAGAAGCAAACCATACGGCTGGTATACGAGGCTTTGGTACAGTCAGTTCTAAGTTATTGCATCACTACATGGGGTGGTGCTTGCAAAACAAAACTGATAACGCTAGAAAGAGCTCAAAGACTTATTTTAAAAGTAAGCTTTTCTAAGCCTCGTTTATACCCTACCTCTAAACTATACGAAGAATCGCAAGTGCTCTCAGTACGACAGCTCTACATATTACTTACCGTTCTACTTAAACTTCCTAACATATCGGGGGAAAGAAAACAACGCATAGCCACCACAAGAAGAATCTATGATATATGTGAGTCCATCCATGTAAATACTCATTTTGCACAAAGATTTTTCCCTTACAGAGGAAATATGCTATTTAATAAACTAAATAAGATAATTTCTATATCCAGTTGTAATAAAAATGAATGTAAAAGTAAAATTAAAAAATGTCTATTAAGATTAAATTATTACGAAACTGAAAAAATTATTGAAGTGGCAAGGTAGTTTTATGTTTGTGTAACGCATATATGTATATAAATAAGTATAGCATGCATAGCACGTATATTGAAACATTCTCACACACACACACACACACATACAAACACCATCATACACCACATACACCATACACACATTTAACATGTACCTACTCGCTGAATTATAATTTGCATACAATATTATGTGATGGGGGGCCTGGAGTTCTATAGTACAGGCCTAGGCTTAGTTTAGACTCCAGATCTCCCACAATTTACATTTACGTAACTGTCAACCTGTATATTTAACTTTAAGATTGTCCTCGTATATAATGTGTAATTTGTGGAGATGAATAAACATTTTTTATTATTATATTATTTTTTAATGTTTATTAGACTAATCAATGTTTTTTTTTAAACCCAAACTCATCTGTGTTTTTGTTCTAGTCTGCGCTCAGATTTGATTAAACTTCGCGTTTTCACAATATTATTAGTTTCCCTCAGAGTTTCAAATCCGGGATGATATAAATAAAAAAATGGCTTCTCAAAGATAATCCTTTTCCATTGGATTTCCGACTTAAAATGAGTAAAGGATTTTGTTAAAACAACGCCAGAACAATTTATGATAGCGGTAATTACGTAAGGATAACTTAAACAGCTAAAGACTTGCGGTTGTTCTGTCAACTTTTAGTTTAAAGTGTCTGAAGACTGTAGGCCTTAATTCCGACGAATTTTTAACCTCCTTTTTGAAGTTTGTTTAAAAGATAAATGATGACGGTAGTTTAAAGACTGATTAGCAAAAAAAAAAGAAAGGTTCTTAATTCAAAGTTTCTATTGAGAATTTGAATTTAGAATCATTTTCAGCATACAGCCACAGCTTATCAGTATTTAAACTAAGCATAATGGTAAGTGAGGTTTAAAGGCTGTATGTTCACGGGATGATTACAAACCTAAAATAAAATAAATTATTTATTATTATTGTGACCTTCAAACTTAGAGTCCTCATTTCTATATTTCTGTACAAATTATATTTTAGTAGTTTTTGCCTACGGCTTCGCTTGCGTCAATGTAGATTTTTCAGGAACAGTATTTCTTTATTGGATGAAAGGTACCCTATGTCCTTTTCTGTACCCCTGACAGTGTGTGTGAGAAATTTCATGATGATCGGTCGAGTAGTTTAGGCGTGATGACGTACAAACAAACAAGCAAGTTCATCCGTATTTCTTGAACTTAGAACATTATGAGTCCTGGGGCCATGTGCAGTAACTTGTTATATTAGTACGTCATAGAGTCACTAATATAACTAACTGTAGTTCGAAGTTAGGACTATAACATTGATTGCGTGTGTGCCGTTCAACTAAAAGTTATGATGAGAGGACTATTGTTTCGGCAGGTTTGGCCTAGTACTTCTGCTATAGGTACACAGGTATTATGTTCGACGTACGATGAATAGCTGGCATATCGTATATCTAAGTAGGATATTGAGATATTGGAAAGTCTGTAGACTGAACCATGGTCCGTGAAATAGCTCTAAAGTTTATTTAACAATATTGAACACTAGCAACCTGCACGGATACAAATTATACACAAACCTTCCTTGCTTACCGCTCTTTCTATAAGTGCCGCATTAAAACCCGTTACGTCGTTTATGAGGTGTTAGGGGAAAAACAGACAGACGTGGAAACTGACTTTGATTTATACTAGATTATATTTTTTTTTTTTAGAGAATTCTATTCTATTCTATTCTATATTTCTGAAAACAGACGACGACATGTCCTACAAGTGAATAAACAAAGAATAAATAATGTGTTAAGACGTCTTGATTGCAATAACAATACCAACCTAAAACGGTTTCACTTCAGGGCAATGGCCGTTATGAAAAAAGAACGAGTCTCTTTATTTATACATTGACTAGCTTCTGCCAGAGTCTTCGCCCGCGTGGAATTAGTACTTCCCCGTTATAAAATTTCAACCCCCATTTCACGGAATTTCGAAAAACCCCTTTCTTAGTGGATCTCTTTACGAAGAACACAGCCTCTAAATTTCATGTCTCTAGGACCAGCGGTTTAGGCTGTGCGTTGATAAATCAGTTAGCTAATCAGTCAGTCAGTCAAATCAATCTATCCGCGCCTTTTCCCAACTATCTTGGGGTCGCCTTCCAGTCTAACCAAATGCAGCTGAATACCAGTATTTTACATGGAGCGATTGCCTATCTGACCTCCACAACCCAGTTACTGGGTAATACGATTCCCGTTGATAAGACTGGTTGTCAGACTTTCAGGCTTTTGACGACCCGTAACGACTGTCAAAGATCCACGATTGACTTAACCTGATGGATCGACCCGTACGGCTGTTATTACTTTAGCTACGAGCTCCTCAGTCAGTCAGTCAGGACTTTGTATATATTCAGATACCACTATCTTTGGTCGACGATGGAGCACGCTTGCCTAAAAGTAACCTATTCACTTTTGTCGAAGACCCCCAGGTTGTAGCTATCAGGTAACACAGACTCCAGGGGAATCCCACTCTTTAGCTGTGCCCACAATTAATGTGATAAATATTGCAACCTAAATCTCCGTATCCAAGGTTTCCCTAGTTCTAATAGCTAAAAACAGAAATAGGGCCATATTTTCGTACTTCCGTTGTAGACAGCCCTGAGCGTCAATATAAAAAACTGTCTGATGCAGTGTTTATTAATTTATCGATTAATTTCCGGAGCTGCGCTAAACGTGGCTGCTTTTAAATTCGTTATGCCACATTATGGCGTCGAGAATGAAAATGTTAATTAGACGTGGTTCGCTCTCACGTCGATGTCGGCCTCATAAGATAACGTAGATTTAGATGTGATATTCTGCTCTCGGAAGACAAAGAACTGAAACAATCAAAGTTATAGTTTCAAGAAAAAAAATCGGGGTGTGACTGTGTCGTGGACACAGGCGTGTGTGTTTTACGTGAATACGTCTGTAGAACAGGTAATATTTTTAGATGGCAATATTTCTATTCGTTGAGTTTGGAAAGAAATCAAGTAAACAAATCATTACTGTGTTATAAGTTTATTTATGATAGATCTATGAAAGGGTTTTGTAAAAAAATATTTTTCGTCACCTTAATGATATTTAGATCTAGCTTCTGCCCGCCGCTTTGCCTACATGGTGTGTTGTTAAAAGGTATCTTAAGTCCTTCTCCAGGTCATTAGGACTGGTTTAGCGACTTATGCATAAAACGTAACAAACAAACAAAAAATGTATTTATTACAAGCTTTTATAAAACAATATAATCAATCAATCTGCCCGCGCCTTTTCCCAACTATCTTCGGGTCGGCTTCCAGTTTAACCGGATGCAGCTGAATATCAGTATTTTACATGGAGCGACTGCCTATCTGATCTCCACAACCCAGTTACTCGGTAATACGATACCCCTTGGTAAGACTGGTTGTCAGACTTTCGGGCTTCTGACGACCCATAACGACTGTCAAAGATCCACGATTGACAGCCGGGACCAACGGTTTAACGTGCTTTCCGAACCACGTAGGAGTCTCGGTATGTAAAGATGGTCACCCATCCATGGACCAACCCCGGCAAGCGTAGCTTAACCTGATAGATCGACCCGTGCGGCTGTTATTACTTTAGCCACGAGCTCCTCTCCTCTCCTTTTGTATTTAATAATATAGGTATAAATACTGTGTTTTTTCAATGTTCCATTAAAGTTACGGGTACTTCAAGTCCATCTGATGCGAAATCTTTTAATCATTCCGATGCAAAAAAGAACAGATTTTTTTTGTGAGATACCGCTTGTTGGCTTCCGAAGACACTATTATAATAATTATGTATATTGCTATGCCACTACTGTCGGCTGTCCGACGTGAATTAGGACGTAACACGTTTATACACGTCACGCCTCCATTCTCCAAGGGGTTAGTCGAACTAAACTTACTATTACGTTGTAGTAAGTTTGCATTTAGTTTATTACGGAATTTAGAACGGGCTTCTGTTTGCAACTTAATTAACTTAACAGGTACACTAAATTATGCTTTACATTCCTCGGAAACACTAACAACCAGTCTTGCCAAGGTGCATCGTGTTACCAGTAACTGAGTAGTGGAGGTCAGTTGGGCAGTTTTGTTTTTTTATCATTGATAGGCTCTTGTTTGACCACTATCTCACCTGATGGTAAGCGATGGTCGAAGATAGCATAATTAGCCTGTAATGTTCTCAGTGCTGGGACACAGGTCTCCTCTGTGTGAGAGGGTGTAAGCCACAATCCACCACGCGGGCACAATGCGGTTTGGTAGATGTCCCATGTTTTTGAAGTTTTTGGCTCGAGGACATGTCAGTTTCCACCTGGTATTTTTCTTCACCTTTTTGAGAGCAGTGGTGATGTACACAAAGTAAAGCGCTTGTCTGGATTCGTAAAGCCGCGGCCTTCACCACTGGTCAATATAAGTATTTAACATGGGCAGTTGTCCCATGTAAAATACTGGTATTCAGATGCATCCGTCTAGACTGGAAGTCGACCCTAACATAAAAGGGAAAAGGCCAGGAAAATACATTTATTCCAAGGAGTATAAAACTCTCTTTTCCAGAATCTAAGATACTACAAGACCGAAAAGGCAGAACTAGCTTTATTCCATAAATTAATAAACCAGTCGTTCTGTAGATTTTTTTTCTAGAGTACTTAAATACTAAAGTTTATACAGGAAATCTCTCTTCATAAAAACTTTTAGTGAAAATTAGATAGAAGTGTAAGTGGTGTAACAAAATTACCAAGTTTTGGAGGAGAAGAGGAAAGTTTCGTTGAATTATAAAGGTGTTAGGCTATGTCGGGGGGAAACATGCTAAGGTCTGAGTAATTTCCGGAGGAATCTTATGTTTGAAACCACTAGTTAGCGTTTCCCAAGACTTTTTGTTTAAATTACAGGTATCAAATACGAAGCTTTTCTGTACTTTATACTGATCACTTTCCGATAAATCAACACCGATAAATAACGTAGCAGTGATTTAACATCGGTGTAGCGCCGACGAAGGGTTGGTGTAGCAGTGTGGAAGCACTGACGCAGCAATAACGAGGCACTGGCATAGCACTGGAGAAGGGTTGGTCTAGCAGTGTCGTAGCACTGACGTAGCACTGATGTAGTACTGATGTAGAATTGACGTAGTACTATCGTAGCACTGAGGAAACAATGGCATAGCACTGACAAAGTGCTGGTATAGCAGTGTCGTAGCATTGACGTAGCACTGATGTAGTACTGATGTAGCATTGACGTAGTACTATCGTAGCACTGAGGACACAATGGCATAGCACTGACAAAATGGTGGTGTAGCAGTGTCGTAGCACTGACGTAGCACAGACGCGGTACTGATGTAGTATTGACGTAGCAGTGGCAAAGCACGAGCGAAGCACATGCACAAATAAAGGCAATTATGAACTGTCTTTCGTTCAGTCCAAAAGATTAAGCTAGTTAGCAGTGCCGTAACCGTGGCAATGATCGCAGGGAGGTACAACTGCACCTGTATTATAATGAAGCTAGGAACAAATTCCACAAATTTACTTGTATTGAAAATACAGTCAACCGACTGTAAAAATATTGTAAACTTTATTAGAAGAAGGTACTCACGCGTGCCATCGAAGCGAGTGGCGATGGTATCGAGGAAGGTGTTCTGGGGCGCGAGCAGCCCCTTGCGCACGGGCATCCCACCGCGCCGCGCACCCCGCGCTCACCCCCCTCCACCTGCAATAAGGGATAAATATAATATTAGTACAGTTATTCTACTTTATTTTTTTTAAATTTTATAATGTTAAATGTTTTTACTGATTTGGCTTTTTGTTAATTAATCACAGCTAAACAGATTTGGCTCACGGATAGACCTTTTTTAGGCTAGCCCATGAAGGCGGAGACAGGTGAAAATACTAGTCATAAATAAACAAAGAGTTTTGAAGTAGCACTTATTGGTAAATCGCTTATAAATATCATCGACATCGTCGTTAAAAACATACTGAGAGAATGTACTCAAAATGTACCTAGTGTGTAATGTGTAATTCTAATTATAGATAATCTCAAGAAGTACTGATTTGTTTACGACTATTCCTCCACTACCACCAAATGCCATAAGCCACTTTATATTTCAGAAAAGCTTTTTCACAAAAAAAAAAACAACCGACTTTCAAAACAGAAAATACACTAAAAATTAAAAAATAACTTTAATTTCGGAAAACGGGGTTTGTATTTTATTTCTTCGTTATTTGACACCGACTGCCGAAATTAAAGTTATTTTTAAATTAGTGTATTTTCTTTTTTTGGAAGTTGGTTGTTTTTTTTTTGTAAAAAAGTTTTTTATTTTTCACTTTTTAGTTGTTATACCCCAGATCATCATCATGATTATCTATGTATACGTAATTTTCGTTTTTGTTCAGTTTTTCAAAAAGCGCTGAAGCAATGTCAATAAAATTTATATGGGACCACCTCGGGAGTACATTCTTTCAGATAAAAAAATAATTTTGAAAATCGGTCCACAACTGACAGAGAAATCGGTGGATATACTAAAAAAAATACATACAGTCGAACATAGAACCTCCTCCTTGTTCGAAGTCGGATAAAAAAGGAGCGAAGCCGCAGGAAAAAGCTGGTGTGGCAGGTATATTTCAAACGCTTGAGGCTTACGCATGCCAGACGTTACCGATATCATTTTATAGTGAAATTCAGCTTAATAGAATGGAATAAAACTGTTTTTTTTTTTACTTTACTTATTGTTCACTTAAACCTTATCTTTATTCAAAGTTTTTGGTTAAGCTGCTTTAAACCAAACAACTCGAGTTTAAATGTTAATAAATACTCACGTACATTCTCGAGTCTGTCCGTCAAATCTCTGCGTGGCTCAAAAATGAGTCTTAAATTAGAATCCTGAAATGTCCCTGTAACTTTCTACTTGTATCGAACTTCAGGTAGGTTGCTATAAAATTGGGCAGAACTTTTAATAAACTTTTGATTGAAATTGTTTCATTGAACAGTACCGTCGACTAATTAATCCGTTCAGAGTTATGCAAGGTTATAAAGTAACATGGCGACTAATCGAACCGCTTTTACTGAGGTCCTACGACGTGAATTTTATTTTCTATTCAAGTTCAAGTTATTGATTTCGACGGAACCCTACTAAATCTGTGAACCAACACGTAGGTACTTGCAGGTTTTTATAAAGCGCGCCACTATATAAAAGCTATTTGTACGCAGTCGACCAATAGCGAAGAGATTTTTCACGTCTCGTATTTTACTCGCGCCATTTTCCACAGTTGCTGCTCAGTAGATTGATGATTCGGAGGTTTTTGGCCATTTGCTATTCACAAAGAGTAGTCCGTTAATGTTGTGGGCTTACATTAAAGTTCAATCTATAAAAGGTATTTAGGCTTCTTTTTGATATAGGTAAGCAATACAAAAACTGAATTTATTCACCAAGGACTTTGTAATTTCGGTGATTGAAGGCAGGTTCAAACAAGCTCGCGTAATCACTAGGTACCGGTTACCTCGATAGACTGAATGACTGTAATTACGGGAGTTAGCTTTTGTTAAAAATGCACAATTGTGCCTTTTTTCATTCGTACTTAACTCGACTCAAAGTATTCATTAAAGGCGAATTTCAAAAAGCGGCAGAACAAAAGACTAATGAGAACAATCACCCCCTCTCGGATTGAGATCCGGCGAAATTTCAATGTGTATAAAGCGATTTTGTCATATCCCAGCGATCGTAGACGTGTATTATGTAAATTAGGGTCAAATTAATGTTACCATTTACTCACTGAGAGGCATTAATTAATGGCTTATAGGAACGTTCCAAATAACGTCTATGTGTATATTGGGTCTATATATATGAAATGAATATCGAAGAAGGCACTTAAAATCAGATGAAAATACTAAAAACAAAAATAAAAACTTCCAGTTTTCAAGTAGACAAGCAGACATGAAAAAAACAAGAACGAGTCCTCGTATAATAACAACACATCATGTTGCTACTAACGAGCAGCACTAATATTACAGGAAAATTCCTGTGAAGGATGTAGAAGAGAAAAATAACATGTAACAAATTAGAACGAGTGCATTTCCGCGAACAAACGCAACTGAAGTCAGACACATCGCCAATATTCAGTGTTTTTATAAGAAAAAAAGTGTTTGTAGAAGTTTTCTTTTTGTAAATATATTATGTGTTTCTGCCTTGACTACTCTGCCGTACGTTTGACAAAATGGTGTTATCTGACATTTGAAATCCTCCGTTTTTGATGCCATGGTAATCAGTCAAAAAATCTCTATGGATCAGTCTTAGCAGTATTTCTCTTACTATAAATATGTACGAGTAGATCCCGAGATAAATAAATAAAATCACCATTAGGTTATCTTTATTTCTATGTAATTCAACGCTGCTTGTTTGTGCGTAACTCAAAATGTGATTTTATCAGATAGCGGCATTATAGTTTGTGGACTGCAGTACTCTACGATCTCGAAATCCTCATTGGCCTAAACAACTAAAGCTGTCACTGATAGTGACGCGTTGACATTTCCCGATATTGCTTTGACACTTTCCCTAATTTGGCACAAACTTCGGCTCTAGACAGTGACATTAAATCAGCGATAATGATTGCAAAAAGTCCAGGATTAATTATGAGATTGACGAAGTGATTTTTTACCCGACGAAAAAAAAGGAGGAGGTTCTCAATTCGACCGTATATATATATAATTTTTTTTTGTGTATGTTCAGCCCTCATTATGAACCGATCTTAAAATTGTGGGCACGTTTAGCGTTTCTGTACGTATGTTCGGCCCTCACTCCGTTGTTTATGAACCGATTTTGCTGATTCTTTTTTTATTAGATAGGGTATACCTCAAGGGTGGTCCCATATGTCAAGGAGATCAGGATCTGATCATGGAACCCTGATAAAATTGAGAGAAAACTTCGAAAATTGGGTACAAATATTGTTTCTGTTTACTTTTTATAACTTAATCAGGTATTTGCATTTAGGAATCATCACATCATGAAAATGAGCTGTAGATGGAAACCATACCTTTCCTAAACAATAGAAGTTAGATATAACAAAAAAATAGAACCGACTTCCGAAAAAAGGGCAAAATAACTTTTATTTCGGAAGTCGGTGTTCCTGTTTTGTGTCTGTGTTTTTTGACACCGACGTCCGAAATAAAAGTTATTTTGCCCTTTTTTCGGAAGTCGGTTCTATTTTTTTGTAAAAAAGTTTTTATTTTTCACTTTTTAGTTGTGGTTCCCCATTAAACTGTGTCAACAATTCATAGACATACGATAGCAGCAATCGCGGTTGATTTGCTGTCAATTTTTGAAGAGTTCCGTTGTCTGTCTCCGAAACCCATAATCAGATCTTTTTTTAAATTTAAATGGGACCATTTCGGAATAAACCCCTTTCGAACAAAAAAAGAATTTTGCAAATCCGTCAATATGTGACGGAGTTATGCCCGAACATACATAAAAAAAAAAAAAAAAAAAAAAAAAAAAAAAAAAAATACAAACATCCGAATTGATAACCTCCTCCTTTTTCGAAGTCGGTTAAAAAACTGGTTTTAGTGACAGATACCACTTAATATGCTTTGAGAAAAGACGTCTTTAGAATATTTGAGGTAACCTCAACTGGTCAATATCCTGGGAACCTCAGTGCCAAGAGGAATGATGAAGGATTAGAAATTAGCCTCAGAGTCACAAAAAATCATAAAATAAAAAACTTTTTAACAAAAAATTCAACCGACGAAAATGAACTAAAAAGCAAAAAATAAATAAACCTTTTAAGACTTGAGTATTAAGCTTATTTACCTACATACTCGTAAAATATCACATTTTATGTAAACTAATTTTTGAGTCGGCGCCATAATAAAATGATTAATTACCTACATCTAGCCTTCTTCATTTCTACGTACATATAAAATTTAGATATTTAATAATCAGATTGTTGTTTGGCGCCGACTCATAATTAGTTTACATAAAATTTTATATTTTATGTAGGTAAATAAGCTCAATACTCAAGACTTAAAAGGTTTATTTATTTTTTGCTTTTGAGTTCTTTTTCGTCGGTTGAATTTTTTGTTAAAAAGTTTTTTATTGTAGCTTATTATGAATCCCAAACATTTTAGTTTTTTCGACAGTCGATTTCGTTGTTTTTAATAATTTTATATATTGTGGTGTTTCCTGATATAATGAAATATACTAAAATAATATCATTATTTAAATCGGTTAGTACATCAGACCCTACTTTAAGTAAAATTTTTGTAAAACTTTTGTTAGATATATATAAACACAAGTTATATAGTTATATATAAACACAAGTTATTACATTTTAAACAATTTGGTTTCACAAAGGGTCGTTCAACAACTGATGGGTGTTGAACGTTTAAGACAATGCGTTGGGCATTTTTTATAATTAGTCTAAGGCTTTCGATTGCGATCTCCATGACACATTGATCCGGAAGCTGCACTACTACGGAATCCGGGGCGCCTCTGGATTTTTTTACTTCAGAGCGAGCTTCGGATTCAGAGAGTAGATGTAAACGGCAAAAGGTCTCCCGGATCTATGTCATAATGGGGGTTCCTCAAGGCGCAATTCTAAGTATTTTTTGTTTCTAATCTATATCAATGATTTGCCGTACCTCATTAATGATAAACATGAAATAGTGTTGTTTACAGACGACACTTCACTTTTATTTAAACTCAAACGTCAGCAGGTGGTTATTGATGTTGTAAATAATGCCCTTTCAGTTGTAGGGTGAAGAGTTGAAACCCGAGGATTCCACAGTGTTGTTAGGTTTAACTTTGGATGCGAAGCTTCAGTGGAGCCCCTATGTAAATAAACTGTCCAAAAACTTAGCTTTGCAGCGTACTCCAGAAGACAGCTCGTTTAGTATACTTCATTTATTTTCATAGTGTGATGTTGTACGGCATTCTGTTGTGGGGAAATGTTGCTGATATTCAGACAATTATTGTTTTACAAAAATGGGCTATTCATGCAATTTATAAATTAAGTCCCAGACCCCTCAGAGACCAATTTAAAGATATTAATATTATGACTATTCCCTCTCAGTATATTTATGAGAATCTCATGTATGCATCATCATCATCATCATCAGCCTTTTAATGTCCCCACTGCTGGGAGATACATAGTAAAATTGAAAAAAAAACACACAGATGCACACACCACGACACACACACACCATCACACAGTGACATCCATAGCGTAAATACTAGGAACCAACACAAATTTGTTGTTGATAAAACCAGACTCAAGAAAATAGGTGGTCGTTTAGATGCCAATGTATATGTTTCTATAACAAACTTCCTAGCCGAATTCAAGAACTAAGCATAAATAAATTTAATCATTTATTAAACGTAAGCTATGCCAGAAAGCTTTTACACAATGAAAGACTTCCTTGAGGACAAAAAGGCTTGGGGTTCAGCTGCTTCACTGATTTATATACGTGAGCTAATGTTTTCGCTTATACTTTATACGTGTTTATATACAGATGATATTTTATTTGTTCATATTCTTTTATTTATTTATGTATGTACACAAAACACAAGAGACAAAAAAAAATAACAATTACAGAAAGAATTGTACAAAGGTGCTGCTTATTTCAAAAGAAATTTTTTCCAGCAGATCTGCGACAGTTGTATATGAGACGTAGACACAGTGTGTATAAATAAATAAAGACTATAAACCTAACTAATTCAGACATAAAAATAAAAATACAATAAAAGTAAATAAAAGAAATATATATATATATATATATATGTAATAATAAATAAAATACATACCTATAATAAATATCACTATGGTATGATAGAGAGGTAATGCTCTTTGACCAGTTTTCTGAACTGATGTATGTTTTTAGAGTCACGAATGTTAGGTGGAAGTGAGTTCCACAATCGTACCGCATGAACAGAGAAGGAGTGGGAATAGGAATGGGTTTTATGGGATGGGAAATTGAGATGATGCTTAAGGTGGGATCTACATGGGGCATCGGCAGGGCGAGTGAACGAAAAACGATCACGCAGGTAGCCTGGGTATTTAGGGTTGAAAAGGATGTTGAACAGGAGACATAATATCCGAGTGTTCCTTCGAAGATGGATTAGGAGCCACTTGAGATCCTTGCGGAACTGAGAGACATGGTCGTATTTCCTCAGACCAAAAACAAACCGAATGCACAGATTTTGCAAGCGCTCAAGCTTATTTAAGAGCTCCTCAGTGGCATCCAGATAGCAGGCATCAGCGTAATCGATGATCGGCTGAATTAAAGTTTGGGTTAAATAAATTTTAGTTTTAAAGGGCAAGAAACTTTGAACGGATTTTAAAGAGTGAAAAGAAAAGTGCACCTTACCATTAACCTCACTTACTCGCCAAGAAAGATTACTGTCAATTAATGTCTTTTTTGACATTAATATTCACTTGTAAAGTTTTATATATTTTTTTTATAATTATTGTAAATAATTATAAGAGGACTATTATTTTTTTTCCTTTTTCCAGTAATTGTTTAACGATGTCTGATAGTTCGAGTACTTTCGCGGCCTACCCAAATGTCCTTACTTTGGTATTGTTCGTCAGTTCGTTGAGCTCCTTAAAGTTCTGAGTTGAGCTTCACGATAACTGACAAATGCTTGCACTGTCTGGACAGGTCCACTCAAATCTGCGTGGCGCTTTCCTCAAAAGCTCATCTCAGACATTAACGTCACATCACCGATGATGATCATGATGATGTGCGTAATGTCGTCATCGACATGGTTCTCATATGATTTGACCAGTACAGATTGTGTGGGCATTAAAAGAGACTTTGACCTCTGAGTTTGTTTCGGTGTTTCTTCTCAGAGTAGTCGGCTAGGAAACACCGGCTTCATCTAACTTAAACTGACAAAAAATATATTGACGTGTAAAAGTGTTATTTATAACCTATTTACAAAATAAAATCATTTATCACTTCCTCTAATTGTATCCTCCTGTCACTCCTATAATTGATGGTTCCCACACACTCAGATTAATATCCCCATCTTTGTTATACGTGTAAATAAACGCCACTAATAACTACTATCTACATACGCAAAGCAAATAGATAAATGATGTCAATCTACATAGTGTAGCTTAGTTAATAAATTGTGGTGACTTAGTAGCGGTGTTATTACATCGGCACAGGCTTGCGCGGTGACCCCTGAAGTGGTAATCGGTTAACATCCGCCAGGCTCATAAATGAGTTTAAAACGGGCTCCGTTTATGGAGCGTGAATATTACTATTTATTTTTGGAGGAATATTGATATTTTCATCGTGGTAAGGCTTAGACTATGAAAGGTTATAGACGGAACATCATTGGACATTAAATGAAGCAGGATCGTTAAAATATGTGAGTGACCTTGACGAACGTAACGATGACGTATCGGCTTCTCATTTTCTCTATGTGAGCTTATTTCGCGTGTACAGATACAAGCCGGCTTCTCATTCTGGTACCTTAGATTGCTGGATTTTGACACTCCGTCTATAACCTTTCATAGTCTAATGTGCTACGGTATAAAACTCATAAGTTAAATACGCTACCATATAATTGCAAACACAGGAAAATCGCAACAAATCTTGCGAGAGTGTTAACTCTCGAAATATTATGAATCGATTATTTCAAACACGAAAAATCATCATCATTCTCCTGCCCTTATCCCAGTTTATTTGGGGTCGGCGCAACATGTCTTTTTCTTCCATACTCCTCTATTAGTCGTCGTCTCTGTAGTCACCCCCTTTTTACCCATATCCTCTTTCACACAGTCCAACCATCGTTTCTTTGGCCTTCCCCTACTCATATAGAAAAAAAAAATATTAAAAAAATACGAAAAATATCACCCAAGTTTGTATAATTTATTTGTACAATGTATTCGAAACTTATTAAAAATAAATAGTTTACAATTTGACGAGATTTTTCATAAACTAGCGGTGTTTGCAATTTTACGATGGCATTATATAAAGATATATTTCTTCTTTATCAGACTTGAAGAGCAGATATGTCGGCTAGATAGATTGCCCCATTTTTTATGTGACGCTAAGGAGTCCTAAGCAAAGAATTGGTTCCTTCTCAAGGCTGAGTAAGCATAAATCAGAATGGGGTTTAATATAAAAGTAGTCATGACCGCGATTCCTACAAGATGAAAATGTGTCGAATATAACGATATGAATTCTGAATGTTCTATTGGTTAGCGCTTTTGATCAAAAGAAAAATGAGACTTAAAATAAAGTGGCTGTTGGGTAAGCTTCGCCGCCTGCCGTGCCAGTAACGAAGGCCTATTGTTACCAATAGGTATAAAGATTAAATGCCCGATAATGATGCTATTACGAGCTCTTCTTTAACTCTTTTCTTCCTCATGAATTGTCAATTATAATCGCCGGTGTTTCACTAATAGCACTTTGTCTCAGCCGCTTTTACATAAAACTTGTAAATAATATATTTATTTTCTTGTTTCTTAAGAGCTTCCTGATACGCGGACGTTGGAACAGAACATTAATAAATAATAAAGCAATATAGCTAGCTAAACATTCATAAAACGAAGTAATTGCTTTGATTCAAGGATTTATACAGTCAAATTGATTTTCCTTGGCACTGATATTTTATGAATATCTCCCTAATTGCTCGTGCAGATTCATAGCTTGATATTTTCTCTAATTCTATTGCCAAATGAAAACTGAAAAACTTATTGAAATCAGATCTTTTGTAGACTCACTGATTTTTATTTTGTAAAGCTATTGTTGACCTAATTTCAGTTTAGTATTATATCCACGAATTATGGAGTTTATAATAATAATCGCTCCAAACTTCAGTTGAAAGTTGTTGAAACATAAATCCTTTGAGGCTTCTATTACCCTTAAACTTGCTCTGAAACTCACAAGAAGGAAATACGACATATGCTTACATTAATAACATCTGTTTACGAACCTGTCAAACATGCAATGCGCGAAGAAAGCTAAATTTCCTTAATACCGCACTTAAATCCCATTTATGTCGAAAGTTTATATTAGCTGGCTCGTTCGCACTAAAGGGATCTTTTGCATGAGTTTGATTGTGAACGATGAGATATTATTGCACATGGCACACTGAAAATAAGACTTTGTAATGGACTTGATGATCAGAAAGTTTTGAACACTGATCTAAATTAATGAATTTCTGCATTATTTCTCCTCAAAGTTATATGTATAGTATAGAATATGTCACAAACTTGCATATACAACAGATGTAACATTCAGACACACTCTCACAACACCAAGACGACTGTCGTAATTCACCCCCCAACACACACACACAACCTTCACACATAATTACATATCATAGGTACTGTTTTTTCTTTGTGTATTCCTTTTTTTTTAGGTTACGAGTAGAATAGATTTAGAAATTTATTTTAACGGATATATTATTTGTGTAACAATGAAAATGCAGAACGGAACGAAGGTGTCTGGAACTCACGACACATTGAATCCTAGTATGAGTTTCAGGAATCAATGCATTGATCGTAATTTTCTTATTCTTATATATATTTTTTAAGTTGACCGTTAGTGGTTTGTAGGTATGTTGGACTGCTTTCCGCTACTCCACGCTCAAGTGGGACAGGTTTGTCTTTCGACCCACCCCAGCTCTCAAAGGAGTCACCGCGGCCCTGGCCTGACAGACCGGCAACTGAAGGAACACATGTGGGTATTAGTCAGTAAGAGTCTGACACGCCTTCCCGCTCCAGCCAGTGCGGGAGAAGTTATTTGATTTTTTCCCACCTAATAAAAAAAAAGCTTCTCAGGGAACTCCAGCAGCGTCCTGGTGTTACTAATATAACTATCTCACGCAGGTTACCTGAGTTTCCGAAGTATTTTGCCCTGTATCTAGCGCCCACTGGAGAGCTTAGTTGTAGATGAGCTGCTGTCTCACCGTTAATGGTAAGTTTCACGTCTCGATTCTCATTTACCATCCGTAAATCTTATATGTCTAATTAAAGCACCATTTAAGGTGACCCATAAAACGTAGTGAGTGCGTTAGAATACGGCTGCAGCCTTCCTACTTCATCATAAACTTTTTATGTTTCATAAATACTGAGGCAGTAAATATGAATTAATGGTTTTCTGAGGTTGCGTTACGCCCTTTTGCTATCCATATTCTTTCAGTCCACGTAAACAAGATATGTTGTTTTGCAGGTCAAAAGATATTAGTTTGCTCATAAATCTTTTGTAATTTCTACTGAAATTAATAATTAATCGTTAGATTGGTTACACCCACCCCACCCACGATACAGGAGTAATTCCTAGTGTGGGGCAACGTTTTTTAAAAAAAGAAAAGAAAAGATTTCATTTTTCTAAGAATTAATAACGCTTTGTTAGCCTACACACACACTCTGGTAGATTTAGGTATATTGTGTTTCACATAAAGCATGCATCAGATAATACTTCCTATATTAATTACAATAACGTAATTAAATGAAGTACCTACTTAACTACCTATCTTAGATATTACTTACATTAATTACACGGCTATTATACGTATTTTTGAGTGAAAATTAACGTAAATGAAAAGCGATAATTATTACGGTTACTGGAAACAAGCAGCGCTGTATTTTTATTCTGCTTCATTAAAAGTATGAAAATGCGGGCTTTTTCCGATAATTATCGACACTGGACAGGTTTTTCTCTGCTCTCTCGATGCTTGAGAATCGATGGATGAGGGCCGAGAGGCTATTAAAATATATGAATAACAAATCAAAGTCCCATTCAAACCAGAATGAATTTGTATTTCTGAATGTTTGTAAAGAACCGCTTCTTTATATAATTGCTGGTGATGGAGATCAACGTTTGCGAACTAATAACTTTCAGTTCAATCAATAATTTCTTCTATATGTAAAATAATTGCTGTTCGATCTATAAAACTCAAGTTAACAACTTTTACTTAAAACTTTATACACGTACAGCCTTATTTAAAAAACACGTTAAACTTATGCTAAGTGTAAACACTGATTAACGGATTTTAAATTCAAATTCGGGAGAATTTGAATTTAGAATCCTTTAATCAGTCAGTCAGTCAGCAGGAGCTAATAGTGTTCAAACTAATCACGTGGTTAACTTTTTAATAAATAAGGCCCATATTCTACAAATTGAAGCGCTAATCTCTATGCTTCAACGCAAACACCAATGACTTTGTGCCGTTGTGTAATCACAGTGGGCCCTTATGGCGCAAAACATTGTGACCGGAAAAGGGGAAATAATTCTGTCAGATCAACTGTCAACACATCAAGTCAACGACCTAAAACGGGGTTTGGCGGAAAATTGATTCCAACAACGGGAAAACTTGTATAACACGTACATTTCTGAAACATTTTCGCGAAAGTAAAAAAAAAGTATCAGATCCTTTTAATCCTATTAAAAAGTTTGCGCGCACGCTTTTACAAGGTTATGTCAGCTCACGTATAGGTATTATAAAGTCAGCCACTGAATATCTGAATTTACTTTTAAAATATATTGGGTATTGATTTTAAACTTCGCAGACCTATTGAAGTCTGATAAGATTAGGTATTATTATTATATTGAACTGGGTACTAGCAAAACTTGTCGCCGATATTTTGAAATTTGGTTCTTCATTGGGGAATCATTTTAGTTGAAACAGTGTCTGTTATTTAGTTATAGTTTTGAAGTCAGAAGTTTAGAACTAGATATTAGGGACACTCTGGGACTTAAGTAAATACCGCAATGTCCTAGCTTGTATCTAGGATCAGCAAGAATAGGATACTTTTGAGGGTGCGTGGGTTAATCGCGTCGGAGCAGATCGATCGATCCATCAGCCGATCAGTCACGTCTCACAACATTGATATGTTGAAGTTTTCAATCGGCTATTCTTCTTTCTGAAATATAGGGATTTTCATGACGTTACGCGAGTTTGCAAGACAGCCTAGTTTTATTAGTATTTTCCAAAGAAAAATCTCAGTCCGGATTTGTGCCCAATTGTAGGCTACAGCCTATTAGGAGTATGTGAGACTTATACACCTCTGCCAATCTGTTCATGGTAGCTATACATCGTGATGTTTGCAGTTTTAGTTTTCAGTCCTAAATTCCTGTACTTAGTTGTAATAACGAGGGGCAGGCGATGTGGTAAAACATAATTATTGTTTCAACTCTAAGAGGTGTACTTAACTGTTGGCGGGGTTTTATCATACAAGACGAGGTTGCTTTAATTAGGTCACTCGGCACTGGAATGCTCGTTACGTTGGTATTAGAGCGGACGATAGTGACTCTAAAGTGGATCCCAGCACAGCCCCTTGTACACACACTATGGAGATGTTATAGTTTTTTCAAAGAATCTGAAACATTAGGAGCTTTATTATTTCTGCATGGTAGCTTGTGCTTGTGCTTGCCCCATGTTGGATACTAGGCGTGCCTCTGCTTTTCAAAGAAACATTGTGGCCCCTTTTTCTCGTAAAATAACTCGTATAGCCAAACTTCTGGGCATGTGTTCAGAAATAAATATATTTACCCAATTTTACACGTCGTCGTCAATCTTGTGACTATTTGCGGAGCACAGTACACCGACACAACGGGTTCAGTACCTCAGCTATTTTTATATCAAACCAGGGAAGGTTAACGTAAATACAGCGAGTAATGTCTTGTATGTTAGTATTTTTGTCTTTATGATCTAATAATTTAAGCATTCGAATTCGAAGAATCTTGGGAAACCACACGCTGTAGGCATGTGCTTTACATCAGAAATATTTCATACAAATAAAGTAATTTATATCCGACATTGAGCTGAAAGAATTGTGACTGGTAAAATAAATGGAGTTTACTCTGCCCATCCTAGTAAAGCTTAATTTGCGTAATCCACAGCTGCTCGTAAACTTGACTGTGCCACGCATTCTGGCTCACATTTTCTACAGAAACCTAATGGATTAAATGAACTGGAAGCGTCCTACTAACTTTTGCCATATTCTGATCTTTATTTGACTTACAAACACATCTGTTGAAATGATTCTTGGTCTTTGGAAAAATTGTTCGCTCAGCACCACTCCAGCTGGCCGGTACATATGTGACTTCATTTCTTTGAGACTATTTAGTTCCGACTTTTATCGAGTCCGCACATACCCGAGAAACTTTTACCGTGCTCCCCGATAGTTCACGTACGGCTTTTGTCAACCGAATGTCACTTCTCACTTCATAGCAAGCCAAGGACGATCCAGTACATTCGTTAAAAATATTTGACGCTAATGTATTTTGATGCATCAGATTTAATGTATCCACCGTTTGACGTAATAAAATGGAGTGTTTTCTGCTAAAAATAACATCAAGTTACCTTAATATTATCGAACATTAGGGAAGACTTGAGAATGTGAGTGTATTTTTGTATGTCATTTTATTTGAATATCTACAAGGTACGATCGCGATAAGTAATATCGCGCGTCAGGATGACATGTCTGTTTGTGCCTTTTTGTGACGCGAACGTGATAGCTCCAAGTATGAAAAAACGGTTATGGATAGTGAAAATAAAACTACACCTTCTCTCGATCAAAATGTAAAAAAACAAACTGACTAAGAAGATTTCGAATAAAGCCTAGGGCTTAGGGAGTTCGTTATAGTTGGAAATGATTGATTATCCAAAGAAAATTTAATAGAAATTTTTGTGTAATGGATCCTGAAAATATAATCCCGCTGCTATGTAACCGTTACTTATTAAGCTTTGTGGCCAGAAAGAATTTAGAAAATATGCGTTTTCGTTCCATTAACCTGAACAAATCAGCGCAGCTTTTACTAAACCAGGAAAGTCCTAAATCCGCGGCATATTGCTAAAGTTCTAAATACTTCCTATTGAATACTAGCTACACCCATGCGTTGCAAAGCGACGTAAAGTAAAAAAAGTCTTTTTTTTTAATGATATATATTTTTTGGGTCAGAAACTCTCACGGGCGTCCTCAGAAGAGTCTACCAAAGTTTCACCAAAATTTGATCAATGGTTTCGGAACGCATAGAAGACAAACAAACCAACATTCATTATAACTATATATAGGTATAGATGATTTAATGAATGAAGTTATTTGATATTATACCGAACACAAACAAACTCACAACCGTTTTAGATCCGAATAATCGTATAAAGGTAATAAATTGCGACAGTCGCGTGCCACCAGTGCCAATTTGCATGTTATGACTACCGAGATATTGTGGAATGCGACATTATAATGTAGCTGTATCATCTCACCCGCACTTTATACAAAGCGGTTTATAAACGCTAGGTGAAACACTTTTTATCTTTTCGTTCCATTTATCTTAATTAGTCCTTTACAAAAAGGCCGCGAGTCTCCACTTAATTCAGAAACTTGTGAAGAATTTTGAACCTAAAATTGATGGTGCAAAATGCAAAAGTTATTTAATTTCTCCTTTGTGTACTAATTTGGTTATATATTTAAGGAAATTAACTGTTGAACGTTAATGAGTCTTTTGTTGCTGGAATTAGTATAATTATATAACAGCCGACCGACAAAGAAAAAAGGTTGTATTGTCTGCGATTTTATTTATACCGTAGAAATAGTAGTGCATATAGAAGCAAGTGGGCAAACGTTTTCATTGCAGCGAAGTCGTTTTGGAGCCGAGAAACTGCAATGGCAATTGCCCACGTGTATTAAACGACATTTTTCAACACAATGCAGCTAATATTTAGAAACTAATTGTTGTGAGAAATTTATTTATTTATTAAACTTAATGCACAAGTAAGAATTACTGTACAGTGGCGGACTTAATGCCTTAGGTATTTTCTACCAGTCGATCTTATAAAAATTTAAAAAAAAAGAAAGAATTGGCTCGCAGATTTTTGTTTCATGCACTTTGGCGGGGCTGTCGTTCGACCAGGTGGGTGCTGTCCGGCGACCAGCCTGAAACATCAAATATAAATAATAAATTGTGGCAGGGCTGGCCACCGAATTTTCCGTACTAGTGCAAAATACGCTACATTGCGGGCTTAGAAGCGCCCTTCCGTTTCTATAGGTCCACAATATAGCATATGAGTGGGTTTTCCAATAAGTGTGATGAAATAGTTATTTGTTATGCAAGGCTGCAAAGTTGTTTTTTGGCGCGAGAACTTGTATTGACTCCTGAGCATAGCGAAGGTTTCAAAGGTACGAGACGCAGAATAACTTTGCTGCCGAGTGCAACACACAACTTTTCACCTCACTACAGCGAGGTGAAAATACTAGATGCAAGAAAAACAGCATACAATTAGTGTTCATTTATTTTAAAAATTAAAAGTAAGATTGCTACAATTGGTAATATTGAAAGTTATTTTTTTTTTAACTGTTGTTCTTGTGTTCGTCACTTGTGTACTTAACGTAAATTATTTGGCAAACTGCTCAATTTCATTTGATTCCATTGTCAATGTTGGAGACACAGACGGATTGACAGGCGATTGAAAACGTTTTTTTTCATGCAGTCATCGTGCTGGTGCAGTGCGATTATTCTAAAAACCGGCCAAGTGCGAGTCGAACTAGCACACGAAGGGTTCCGTGCCATAAACTGAAAAAGAGACCCTATTACAAAGACTCCGCTGTCCGTCTGTCTGTCAGCGGGCTGTATTTCAAGATCCATATAATAAATTGAAAAGGGCACCCAGGGACAACTGTCTATCTATTACGGATCAAGAGATACAGCCCGCTGACAGACAGACGGACAGCGGAGTCTTAGTAATAGGGACCCGTTGGTTACCCTTTGGGTACGGAACCCTAAAAATGAGGTTGGCGCACTGACATAAAATAGTATTTATACATTTTCAGTGGACTAGCGGTCTAAAAAATTATTGAATAGAAAGGTTCGAATTTTAAAAACTCTTTCCACGCTAGCGGTTAAAATGCTCTTTTGCACTAAAATTTCGAATGACAAACAGAATCTGTGGTGGGTGAGATGAGAGGTGAGGTGAAATAGTTAAAAATATGTTATGTAAGGCTGCAAAGTTGTGTTTTGGTGTGAGTACTTGTATTGAATCCGACAGGATTTGGGAGGGGGATTTATTTTAAAAATTAAAAGTAAATTGAATGAGAAATATTTTTGAATTGCAAAAAACGTAGCAAGCTACGTTTCAAAATGTAGGTACCTAAGTATTTTTCAGGTATAACTTCTTAAAGTTATGTTCCTGTGTTTGTCTTCTAAAGTACAAACTGTTAATTAAAGATTTATTAGCGGCAATATCCCTAAGATATTAGCTAGAAGCCCTTGAGGATAAATTATTTTGATAGTACGTGAGGTGAACTAATGCTGTATCCACTATATTTCGGCGGAGGATAAATATAGGTAAATTGTTTAAGTAAAGATTTTCCTTATTACAGGCTTAGGTAGCGTAAAATAATGTTTTTTCTTGTAAGTATACGGAGAAAATAGCATTAATTAATTAATAATAATTACATTAATATTTACCTTTCCTAACTATTGTTTAGCCTTTATTTATTCAGAGTAAGGTCTGAAGAGAAATGTTTTATTTTCTTCACAAACGTAGTTTTTCCGATTGATTCAATGCGGAGGAAGGCAATATCGTTAGAGTAGTGCACTGCTTGGTGGAAAGTTCGGTGGAAAATATATGTTGACAGTTCAAATACATAGTAGGTATTACGGTTATTTCTGGACGTGTTTTATCGGATTTAGATATGGGCAAGTTCAGCTTTTCGTAGCAAATATTTGTAGCTTGTCGACGTATAATTTTCTTGTTTTGCAAAAATGTTTTTCAGCCTATACAAAATACGCTGAGTACTTTTTATATTCAAACCAGCTTCTACCAGCGGCTTCGCCCACGTGGAATGATGTTATGGCGGTCTGCCATAGTGTGCCCCATCTACCATCTATTCTGCGAGCAATGTCCCATGCCAACTGCCACTTCAGTTTGGCGATTCTACGAGCTATGTCGGTAACTTTAATTCCGACATAGGAACCCACTTTGCCCATGTAAGTGGGTATAATTTTTTTGGGGGTTGTGAAGACTATTTTTCGATTCAGTGATTCGTTTGCGAAATATTAAACTTTAAAGTGATAATTTTTGTGGAAAACTATCAGGGCTTAAGTTAGCTTTGTTAGTTTAAGAGTAATAGGTAGTCGCCCATCTTATAAAATGTACCTACTTGAAAAATTTCGCCAAAAGTCACATAATCTGCATCACTTATTTATTATTTAAAATAGTAGTAAACATGTAAAATTAAGGGATTTTTTTTATATTTTTTCGTTTTTTAATTTAAACGTTTAACCGTGAGCTCAATTAATATGTTTATAGTAATATAAACACAAAGCCGCCTTCTTATTCCGCATGTTACAACGGGACCCTACTACGAAACCCTACCATGCGCGTGGCCCAACACGCACTTCTCCGGTTTTTCTTTGTTTCTTAAATTGATACCATTTCTCATTATTCTCACCTGATATCGTTATACTGCTAGAGATTCCTAATCAAAAAGGGTTATTATTATAATCCCCGGCTGAAACTAATTTAAGATTTTATCAGAAATATCCAATTACGCATCCGAATGAGAACTTAATTATCATGCTCATTTTAATCGAAAATACGTACGAGTATTTGTATAGAACTGATAATTTGTAGGGTGTTTCTTTGAAAGTTTAACCGAAGAGAAAGCAGCATTATATTAGGATTAACCGTTGGAACTGGTTCGTAATGAAATCACAAACTCTGCCCAAAATATTAAACGGTATTTTAGAAACTAATTTAACAATAATCTTTTCAGTGTGCTAAATAATATAACATATATGCACTAAGCGACCAGAATACAGCAACAACTGCCACAATTTATGTTGGAACGAAAATACACAAGTGTACGAAAACATCGCAAATATTAATAATAACATCTTAAATATTCGTATTATTATTTAAACGTACACAATATATTATAATGAGCGAAATTAAACCTAAGCCAAGCGCGAGTGTCTCGGGAATTTTGTGATTTAGGAGAAAGCTCTTCATTAAACACTTGGCTTCGCCCACGACGACGCTGCTTGCTGTATATTCCTCTCTTGTGATTTTCTGTTCTTTTATAACATCGCCTCTAATATTGTTAATCTGAGAATTGTAGTAGGTTTGCTGGAAATATAATAGACACAAGTTTTCCAGTTTTCGGAATTCTTTGACCTAAAAACATATAAGTAGATACATACCTACGTATTAGGTCTTTACTATTTGCTGTTTTTTGGAACTGCACACTTGGAACTGTGATAACTTATTCGGATCTAAGTTATCACAGTTCCAAGTGTAAATGTTCTAATGTGATAACTTTATATTTAAGGCATGTTAATCTTTTTCTAAAATTAGTAATTCATTTGTTTCTGTGTGAGTTTTCTTTCTGTTTCGTTGCCATATTTGTAACCATGAAAACTAATTAAAAAGTGCTTTTTTTCAAAATGAGTTCCAACGTGGAAATAATGCGTTTCAAACGGCACGCAATATCAATGACGAATACCTTTTTTTTTTTTGTGGGGTGGGATATCATCCAATGACTTCTCCCGCTCTGGGTGGAGCTGGAGGGGGTGTCAGACTCTTACTGATTAAAACCCACCCCTGTTCCTCCCTACCCTGAATGCCCAGGGGCGAGGTAACTCTTTCGAATTTATCCTCGACCCCCAAGCAGGCATCGGCCATGACGGGCCCCGTCCTGTTTGCTGACAACTCTTCGAGGCGCGCGTGGAACACTACGCGCCGTCGACTCTCGAGCCTGGTGCTGATCGGACGGCGAGCTACCCATTACTCGCCATCCGCAGGCCCGGGTCTACGGTGGATGACGTATACCTTATACTTCCTTCTAACGTCAAACAAATTTTTATTGGTTTAATAACATTCGTTTTAGGAATTTAACACGTAGCCGCGCGGAGAAGAAGGGTAATTCGTGAGGTAAAATTGCCCAATCGAAAGCGATTGAAACAAAAATACAACGACCGCGACAACTCGCGGCTCTGCGGACCGAGCTCCGGCAGGATCTCATGGTGACATGGAGAGAGCGACTGTCGCAACCCAGCGCTGGGCACGCCACCATCGAGGCGGTAGTGCCCCTCTTTGAGGAGTGGCTGGAGAGGCGTCACGGCGCCCTCACCTTCCGCCTGACGCAGGTGCTCACCGGACACGGCTGTTTCGGTAAGTACCTGTGTCGGATCAAGGCGGAGGTGACCCCCGGGTGTTTCCATTGCGAGGATCGCCCAGAGGACACGGTGGAGCATACGGTGGAGGTTTGCCCCGCTTGGGCAGAGCACCGCCGTGTCCTCGTGGATGCGATAGGCGGCAGCGACCTCTCGCGCCGTGCCCTGGTTCAGGCCATGGTACGGAACGAGAGGGAATGGGAGGCCGTCTCCACCTTCTGCGAAGCAGTAATGCTCGCGAAGAGGGAGGCGGCATACGCTAGGGAGGCTCGAACACAGCCGAGTCGACCTAGCGCTCCCAGCCGCGACCGCCGCCTGAGACGCCAGGGGGTTCGGACGCCGCGAGACGATCTCCGGCCACCGTAGACCCGGGCCTGCGGACGGCGAGTAGTGGGTAACTCGCCGTCCGATCAGCACCAGACCCGAGAGTCGACGGCGCGTAGTGATCCACGCGCGCCTCAAAGAGTTGTCAGCCAAAGGAAGGGGCCTGCCACGGCCGGTGCCTGCCCGGGGGTGGAGGATAAATTCGAAAGAGTTACCTCGCCCCCGGGCACTCGAGGCAGGGAGGAACAGGGGTGGGTTTTAGTCAGTAAGAGTCTGACACACCCTTCCGCTCCACCCTAGAGCGGAAGAAGTCATAGGATGATTTCCGACCCCCCAAAAAAAAAAAAAAAAAAAAAAAACGCTCATTCATTAGCAGTTCTGTTTAAGTCATTAATATTGCGTAGGTACCCTTTGAGATGCATTGTTTCCACTGTAGAACTCATTTTCCAAGAAAAGTGGTTAAAATACAGCGATATTACAGAGAATGCAAAACCCAAAGAAACAGATTAATAACTAATTTCGTTTAAATAAATATTCCTCAAATATAAAGTTTTTTTGAACGTTTAATCTTATTCAGTCCGAAGTTATCACAGCTCTAAGGGCCGGTGCTCACTGCCGGCATGGCACGGCAGATTGTGCTGCGGCATCCCACGGCGTTCCGTGGCATGCCGTGGCATGGCAGGTTGTGTTTCGGCATGCCGTGGCATCCCGTGGTATCACGTAGCATGCCGTGGCATTCTGCTGAAAGCCCAGCCACTCTGGCATCAATCAGTTTTGCTTCGCGCGGATTCGAAGTTGGTTGTGTCGTTATGGTTGACTGGCACTTAGTATTAATAGCACTTCTAGCTGAAGATGAAGAGAGACAAATGGGAACGGCTAATTTGACTAAAAGACATTTCTGGGTGCATAATTTGTGGAGAACAAGATCTACAAATGGTGAATTGGACTGCGCCCTATTAACCGAAATGACCGCTGCACAAGTTATAACCTTATTTCAACTAGCTTAGCAATCATAATTCCTCGATACAAAGTGACCTATACGTCTCGCGAGATGCAATGGCGTGCCGCGGCAACCCGTGGAATGAAATGGCATGACTCGTCATGCCGCAGCATCCCGCTTCATGCCGGGGCGCGTCGCGTCTTGCCACAGCATCCCGCGGCACGTCGCGGCATCGTGGTATCGAAATAAAGTAACATGAACTCTAAACTCATTGAAATAAGATTCAAAATAACTTGATTAGTAATAAAATCCTTTGCCATGCCATGCCGTGCCGTGCCGGCAGTGAGCGCCGGCCCTTAGTGACCTGTTTTATAAAATGAAAAACTTCATAGAAAGGTAAAGACCTAATATATACTCGTACCTACAGGACGATTAGAATGGAATTAACGTTGGTATACTCCATTCACAAAAGCATTAGAAAAAAGAGGCACGTTGCGTTGAAGCACGGATGCAAAACAGTAACAAATAAAAACTGAATCACGAAAATTCGGAAATAAAAATTGACGAACCGTCGCATTCACAAGTATTCACATTGAATGACAATCACAGAACATTATTTACGAGTACGTCAATTTAACAGACGACATAAACCAGTAAAATTGGAAATTGAAATTATAGTGAGTCGAAAAACGTTCCGAGTATGTTCACTCCTGCGTCTTAAATAGGTTTTATCATTGGAATGAAATAATATAACTAAATGAAAGCCACACAATTTCTTAATAAATGTTAAAATATTTACAATTAAGTGTGACAGCTGCTGTATAAATAGATTTCCTGCGCTTATCCCATGTTACTTGGTCACACAGCTTCGGTCGCGGAGGAGGCGCTCGAGCAGCGGGCGCGCACCGTCCGGCACCAGAACTTCGTAAAGTAAATTGTACCGTGCTTTAGTCCTCGTACCACCTGGAGCACACTACCATTCCTGTGCAGTAAATCATTAAATAACTTCTCCCGCTCTTCGAGTCAGACTCTTACTGACTAAAACTCACACGTGTTCCTTCAGTTGCCTGTGCCACAGCCACGGTGACTCCTTCGATCACTCCCGCGACCCTGACAGGCATCGTCTCTAGCGGGCCCCGTCACTGCTTGCTGACATCTCTTTCAGGCGCGCGTTTGGAACACTACGCGCCGTTGACTCGGGCCTGGTCGCCGTCCGCAAGTCCGCCTCTACGGTCGCCGAGAATCGGTTTCAACTCCCGACGCCCAGGGCGTCTCCAGCGGTGGCTAGGGTCGTGTGTGCGTGACGATTGCCTTTCCCTCACGAGTCACGCCTCCTCCTTCGAGAGCATTACTACTTCGCAGAAGGAGGTGACAGCTTTCCATATACTTTCACTCCGTGGAAAATGGCCGGCCGCGAGATTTCGTCACCGTCGATTGCGTCCTCGAGGACATTGTGGTGCTTCGCCCAAGCGGGGCAGACCTCCACCGTATGCTTCACCGTATCCTCCGGACGATCGACATAATAGTGACACCCAGGCGTATCTTCCCGCTGAATTCGAAACAGGCACCTCCCGAAATAACCGTGTCCAGTGAGGACCTGCGTCACACGGAAGGTGAGGACGCCGTGGCGCCTCTCTAGCCACTCCTCAAAGTTATTGCCGCAATTGTGGCATGCTCCGCACTGGGTTGCGACAGTCGCTCTCTTCGGCGTTGCACCTCTACGCCCCACTCTCAGATGTGCTTGATTACTTTTGCCTCCAGATCCCATGGTGGCAATCCGAAAGGAGGCTCGCCGCCTCACCGGAGACCGTGCGGTATCCCCGGACTAGCCGGATGAGCATGACCGTTTGATTCAGGCTTAAGATCTTAATTAATTCCGATGGCATTGATAGCTGTGCGCACTGGTATAAAATCCTGATTAAAATTAAATTACTTGGTATCCATGAGGAAAAGAATTTCTTTAGTAACGAAAATTCATATTTTGATCTATATTTACAGTATCGACATGTTTTATGCCAGTACCATTAAAGCCCTTTTAGGTACCCGCTCAAAATATTCCTATACGTATGTAAAACCATTAGAGCTCAAACCCATTCAAAATTAAAAGCTTCTTCACTTCACTCAAACGAACCCATAAATCTAACTCGTTTTTGAAAAAAACTCTAGCAAACAATTTGAAAATCGAATCGAGTTTTTTGGGGCTGGTGAGGTCGTTAGTTCTTTTAAGGATTTGTTTGCGTTTGGGCAAATTGCAGTCATCTGTAGACTGTTATTGACCCAGATCCCGATATTCGGATGGTAAAAAATATAAATTTTTGCTATAAATCTCGTAACCAATTACATTGACATTGCTTCACAAAATAATTATAAACATGCATACAAAACACGAGTTTCTATAGACTGTATGATTATTACATATAAGGCAACGTTCATAAGCAGTGAGTTCAAGGACATTAATAACGTTGTTATTGGCTTGGGAGTTCTATTTCACAAGCACACTCAACTTCGCCTTATCCTCGTATACTTGATTACGTACTTTTGTTGGAAATCCTCCTCGGATAAAAGATCTTTGAAGGGATCTACTGGACGCGTCACAGGGTCCTATTTCAATAGAAACTTTATTTGGAATATCATAAGGCCAGTGATGACGTCAGTAACAAACAGACGAAGACGCCTTTTTTTACTCGTATGTGATGAATGAGCCGATGACCTTGAAAATACATTTAATAAAAAAAAAACTTCAAAGCTGAGAAAAAGAAATATGAGACAGAACGGTAGATTAAATCAGCTGTCAAAACTCCGGCGATGACGATAAAACTGCCTATTAACAGTTGTAAACAAGCTGAAATTCTACACTTGTCTTAAAAATACACATAACATTCTGAATTATTTGACATAAAATTTAAATATTATCCATAAAATGTGTTCTGCTGAACAACAGAGAAGCGGATTCAAAGGCGACCGATATTGAAAAATTCCACTCATACATTTGAATGGAGCTCGTGCACGAGAAAGAAAACAATTGAATAACTTGGGACATATCTTTATTTGGTGGGAATCCTTTCTTGATTATATTGAACTGCGGTGTTGGTTGTTTAGACACGAGCCATGAAACTATATCAATAGGTCATGTTTACCAATAACGAAACGTAATAGTAGTTTGTGAGTCATCGGCTTGCCATCACTCTCTATTATACACTAGTTCTTAAGCACATGCTGCACATGCCATCAAGATATGGTGTTGAAAATCATGTGTTTCAGCGCTAGCATAAACAATACGTTGTCAGTTACCTTGTAGCACTTCAGTAACTGGTTAAACTCTTTGATTCAATGTAAGTGTATATTTATTGTAGACATTTTCCTCACGTCAATCAATGAGGCTCCATTACAGTGTCAGTCACTTCGGGAAGAAACTTAGACTGAAGCGTGATCAGAGGCGAGATTATTAGTAATCAATACATCAATTATTTACGAGTAATATCCATTACAGCACCAAGTGTAAACGACTTATTCGCCTCCCCTTTTTATGCTGCTTTTACATAAAACATCTCAAACAATTAAATAAAAAAATTAAATGTAAACTTCGTTAAATTTGATTAATAAGGCATTGATTAAAGGCGATGTTTTAGATTCAGCGAGCCGTGAACTTCGGCATGCCGCAACCAATTAAAGTGGTCGGTGCAGCCTTACACATACACATTCATTTGCAGGCATTCCCAACTAATACTGGGAATTTCAGCAGTAGGGCTAACTCTGCGCTACTTCTGAAATGTTACACGGACAATTTAACACTGACATTCGTAAGTTTTCAGAGCCGGTCATAGTTTTGCTTCGCTTTCCATAATATGTTGGAAATTCGTAACTCCCTATTGGATTCAATTCAACCTGGTAACGAGTAGGTATGTTTTCGTAATTTCAGTAAAAAAAATTTTAAATATTCGTGCAATTGCGACAAATAAACACATTAAATTTTTGTAATTTAAAAGCCTTGGATACTTCATTGCAAATTATATTTGCTTGCATTCAATTAGAACCACTGTTTTTTCTTAGCATTATTTTTCTCAATGAAAGGTCATGTCGTGGCGAAAAAGTGGTTTGATTTATTATTGCGTGAACCATCTATAAATCACTTTAGTCATTAATCAATCATCGACCGGAATCTCAGCGAGTGTAAGTAAGATGAAAAAAAAAAACAAATTGAAATGAGTCTAGAAATGGGATCAGGGAATCCTTAAACAATTCCCAGTTGGATAATACTACTAATGTAATGTCTCCGTAATTCCTTTCAAACTCGCACGTCGGTAGCAGCGCTCCACGTCCCGAATCTCTCCTAATCCCTAAATGCAAGCTTTGTGAGTTTTCCATCACATAATGTTTGTAGATAACACGCAGTTACTTTTATTATCTACCTGTCTCGTTCTCGGAATAGGTATTTCATGTCATAAAAACAGAACATAACGGGTAATTCAGGTAAACGATCGACTTGTTTCAGAATGCCAAAGCGAGTAAACATAAGATAACATCGTTACAGCTTCGCGAATGGTTGCCTACACTCGCAAATTCAATAAGGCCTTATCATGTAAGAAAATTGTACCAAACTTCATAATACGCGTAATCAATATTGATCAAAGTCTTCTCCTTAAGTTTCAGAATATTTTGATCAATATTGATTGAGGTTTACCCATTTTGAAGACAAGATTTTCCCATGTCAATAAAGACTTTGAGATAATAACTGACATCCTTATATTGAATTAGGGGTCGTCTAACTAAAAAGAATATTAACACGAGGAAAAACAACAGGTTCGAGGTCTTACAAATCCTACATGAGTGGCAAAAAAATCCGGATACCGTTTGGAAGAATAAAAATATATTGAGAGATTTGAAGGGTCCATTCGAATCTTTCGTAATATAGATTGTAGGTTATACCTGAACCTATATTATTATTTTAATTCATGTTTTTAGAAGACTTTTTATAAAGTTACTTTGTTTTTCAACATGATCCGATTATAACGAACATAGATCAATAAATAAACCCTCAAAGCTAGCAGTCGTTACATTATTTTTGTTACATATTTTGGAACATAATTCTGCCGTTCCATTTCGTCTCCTGGCATATATATATCTTAAGGCAGATCATACATAGATGTAGGAATTGGATAGTAAATTTACGACGCGTGTTTTATAACCACATAACATCCGTTATTTATGGTCAGAATAGACACGGACCGAAAATGTCAACGGTATTCATCTTCATGACTTGGAAATATGTTGTTTAGGAAATTGCTTCGACATATTTTATTGAAGTGCTTCTACAATGAAATATTGAAATTTTCAAAAAACCCGACCCGTAGTTTATCGAAAATTTGCAATTGAACTAAAACAAATAATGATTATGTCAAATGCATCAGACTGCTTGAAAAGTAACTTGTTTGGAATTTTTAGTTGTTCATTGTCAGTCAGGTTTTTTTTTTTTTTTTTTAATTTTCAACATTTGAGCAAGTCATATTTTTGCAATCCTCTCATCAAGCCCTTTATTTTGATACCCCTCATGCCCATGTCACAAAAAATCTAACTTACCTAATGGCAGTCGCCATTTTGTTTTTTTTTTCCAAATTCATCTAAAATGTTAATTCGGCGGTTAAGACTAATCTAATGATACTTCACTTTTTTAAATCCTTTTAGCCGTTTATGCTAAAAGGTGCACCAAGGAAATAGACATACAAATATACATTATCTCGAAAAACATAACGCTCCTTCTTGGGCAGACGGGTAAAAAGCATCAATTACTAAATGTAAAATGGCTATTAGGGAAGCATTTGTGGTCAGAAAGACCTTGTGCAGTAAGCTTGAACAAAAAGCATCAATTACTAAATGAAAACTAGCTATCAGGGAAGCACTGTGGTCAGAAATACCTTGTGCAGTAAGCTTGAACAAAAAGTATTAAATACTAAATGAAAACTAGCTATCAGGGAAGCACTGTGGTCAGAAAGACCTTGTGCAATAAGCTTGAACAAAAAGCATCAATTACTAAATGAAAACTAGCTATCAGGGAAGCACTGTGGTTAGAAAGACCTTGTGCAGTAAGCTTCAACAAAAAGCATCAATTACTAAATGAAAATTAGCTATTAGGGAAGCACTGTGGTCAGAAAGACCTTGTGCAGTAAGCTTGAACAAAAAGCATCAATTACTAAATGAAAACTAGCTATCAGGGAAACACTGTGGTCAGAAATACCTTGTGCAGTAAGCTTGAACAAAATCTAGGATGAAATATAGGTAGGTACAGATACTCGGTGTTTGACGGACATAACTATATTCTACAGACATATACCTAATCCTTTGACAGTGGAGCGCCTGCAAGCGTGATGACCTATTTCCCAAGTTTAAAACTTACAACTTACGTGGGATTACAAAAGTTAGTCATTCATTGTTTTCTTCTCTTCTTAGTGGAACTAGCATATATTATGAAGAATATTAGAGGAAAAACTGTTCCACATTACATATCGTCAAAAAGAATAGAAGATGAAATATGATTTATTTTACACCAAAATTTTTACACAACTCTTATACATATATTATTCATAAGAGCCAATTGCCACTAACCGAGCACAAGTGCAGACTCCAGGCTGCTACTGAGAAATGAGGGTGTTCTGGAATGACGTACACCAGATGGCATCACTGAAGCGTTAGGTCACACCCGTCAAAACGCTTCAGATAATGTCACAAACTGACATATGTGAGATTAACGCCAACGTCATGTTTATGTCATTGTGTTTCGTTTCCAAAGTAAAAGACCTGACACCTAAGTAGCGGCAACTAATGCCGAAAAATTTCATCTTGTTACGCCAGTTGGAATGATCATCCAAATAACTTTTCTCAACTTGATCTGGTGAGGGTCGCCAGAATCTGATGGATGCGAGAGTCCTTGGACCGGTCGTTGTGGTGACACTTGGGGAAGGCCTATGACCAACAGTGGACGTCTTTCGGCTAAAGTGATAATGATTATGATGATAAACTTTGCTCAGCAAATTCTAAAAACTGTTCCAATTAACATGTATTTAAGTTTGTTAAATAGGATTTCTCTATTAGTAGAATGTAGGTCTCGGTACAGGAAACAATAAAATGCAGATCAGTCTCCGTATTATTTGTACGTACATAATTTACCGCGTAGGTAAGCTTTGTACCGCGTCCCGGCGTCCCCGACGCCACCACCACCTGCTATTATTTTCTTTGATCTCAATCTGCCACTAGCCGCACATAGAAACAATTTAAATCTTCATTCTCGATTGAATAGACCTGAACGATAAGCTGGCAATCCGCGCCCTTTATTGCTTTTCATCGCAAACAATAAGCTCTCAAGTTATTTCGTTCGTTGTGCGGATTCATTTCTTTTTTTATTTAGTTCGTGTTTTTTGTATTTTCAAGTGTCTTTTGTGCTGGGTTAAGCGGACACCGAAAATATAATATATAAAAAAGTTTTATTCATTAGAATATTCAGCTACGTTTGTATAGCTACGTTTGTATAGCTACGTTTGTATAGCTACGCTAGTATTATATTATCTCTGGTATAGCGTTATTCAGCTTGTACTAAGACGCGATTTATCATGCTTAGAATGAAGGAACCTTAATCATTTTTAGAACGTAATTAATTTAGACGGAGTTCTACCTAACACCTACTTTTTCATTTAAACTTAGCCTGTAAAATAGCACGTTCATTTCATAATTACAGTTGATTCCTGTATTTCAGTAACAAGTACTTTGCTGTAAGTAGCACGGTTGATACTAAACAGAAATAACAAGTGACGGCGCGCTATTTTTAATAACCTGCAGAGAATGCATAAGTACCTACTTATTTGATATTCTTTCTTCGTACGTTGGTTGGTGAATAATTATAAGATCTTTCTTTCTGATTCCGACTTATATCATTTCGCACTTTTGTAAGTGATCTAGTATGCTTTTAAAACGTGGGTCCTTTGCTTCTTTTGATATACAGCTGTTTTTACTTCAAGTTTGTGAAAGTTTCCTATTCACAGTGGCGTCGGGAACCCATACGACTTTTTATGATTTACGAGCTCAAAGTTATTCACTTGTTCGTTTTCTGATTCTTCGTTGTTTTAAGAACTTAATGAAGATTTTTTACCTTGGCCCGTGTTATTGCACCCAGTATTTTAATATTTCTTCTATATATATGCACCAAAGAAGCAGTCAGTTATGGTGAGGTTTGAGTAGGGTTTGGGTCCCGGGACGTCTCGTGTCTCGAAGTCCCGGGACTTTTCGTAATTTTAGTTGTCTTGTGTCCCGGGACTTTCGCATCGAGACACGAGACGACACAAGATTGTAGAAATTGTTAATTATGACCAATGATTAGATACTAGAATTACTAGATAATAGGTACTAAACTTATTAAGAATTAGTATCATTTTTAACGAAGTTAGTTTTATAACTTTATTATTTAACATCTCAAGCCCCGCGCGCGTCACGTGTCGGCCATCTGTCAGTTTCCGTTGACAGTCGGCCATCGTCTAACTACAGACTTTGTCAAGTTCCGGCCTTGAGTGATAATAGCGGTTTAAAACGCATGAATCGGGTTTTTGGAAATTATTTTGGGAAGGCAAACTAGCGGCACACATGTGCGCCACCGGGGTTATAAAGTTTGCCTTGCCAAAAAAAATTGCCACGATGGCCGCCTGTCAACGGAGACTGACAGATGCCGAAACGTGACGCGTCCGGGGCTTGAGGGGTCTCAGCTAAAACAATGTATGGGTGACTGCCATCGTTCTTTGGTGATAATATTTATTATTAGGTACGTATACTTTACTAACAAATACCAATATTTGGAACCCTTAAGGGTTCCGTACCAAATACAAAATCCGACACGTACTTGGCCAGTTTTTTTCACGGAATTGTTTTCTCTAAAGAAAATTGTTCATTTCCATGGACAAAAACAGTATCTACAATATGACCACGCATTTTCGCTACACCCTGTATATGAAGCAAGTTTCTTTATGATACCTCTATTATTTGTAGGCATATCTACAAACCTGCGGCGGGAAAAACCACGATACCCAGTCGATAACCAGTCTACCACGATAGACGCCAGAAAATCTGACAGCAATGTCGATGCGTTGCTAGCAAACAAAAAACCTAGCAATAAAGATACGGAAAGATACGGACAGATTTGACTCGGAGTCGAAGCTCCAAAGTCTTGAGCGTCGACGCCGAGTTGCTAGCCTGTCGGTTTTCTATCATTTTGGGGAGTTCGTTCTGCCTAGCCTCTTCCCAACTATCTTGGAGTCGGCTTCCAGTCTAACCGAATGCAGCTGAATACCAGTATTTTACATGGAGCGACTGCCTATCTGACCTCCAGAACCCAGTAACTGGGTAATACGATACTTCTTGGTAAGACTGGTAGTCAGACTTTCGGCCTTTTGACGACCCATAACGACTGTCAAAGATCCACGATTGACAGCCGGGACCAACGGCTTAACGTGCTTTCCGAGGCACGGAGGAGTCTCGGTATGTAAAGATGGTCACCCATCCACGGACTAACCCCGGCAAGCGTAGCTTAACCTAATGGATTGACCCGTGCGGCTGTTATTTCTTTAGCCACGAGCACGTACCATCATCCGACCATTAGACCTACGGTGGTGCGCCACCGGTACATGGATGACATAACCTATACGCACAAAACGTTTTGGGAACACATGAATTTTATTATGCGTAAAGCTTAGGAGTGGAATTGCTGTTGGATACTGTCTGTCTGATAGTTACAACGTGGGAGTCTAAAGTCAAGAGTAAATAGGTTACTCAGAAGTAACCCCTAGAGGCAAGCGTACTCAATCGTCGACTGTGTAGCTATCTGACCTGTACCTGGCCTGTATCTGACCAGTAGATAGTTATCAAACACGAGCGTATTAATAGTTAAAAAAAATATTACAGAGGATTATTACCTGATGTGTATAAAAAGTAAAGTGAAAAGTGAAAAAGTGAAAAGTGAAAAGTGAAAAGTGAAAAAGTGAAAAGTGAAAAAGTGAAAAAATGAAAAAGTGAAGTGAAAAAGTGAAAAAGTGAAAAGTGAAAAGTGTAAAGTGAAAAAGTTAAGTAAAAAGTGAAAAGTGAAAAAGTGAAAAGTGAAAAGTGAAATGTGAAAAGTGAAAAAGTGAAAAAGTGAAAAAGTGAAAAGTGAAAAGTGAAAAGTGAAAAAGTGAAAAAGTGAAAAGTGAAAAGTGAAAAGTGAAAAGTGAAAAAGTGAAAAGTGAAAAGTGAAAAGTGAAAAGTGAAAAAGTGAAAAAGTGAAAAGTGAAAAGTGAAAAAGTGAAAAGTGAAAAGTGAAAAAGTGAAAAAGTGAAAAAGTGAAAAAGTGAAAAAGTGAAAAAGTGAAAAAGTGAAAAAGTGAAAAAGTGAAAAAGTGAAAAAGTGAAAAAGTGAAAAAGTGAAAAAGTGAAAAAGTGAAAAAGTGAAAAAGTGAAAAGTAATTACACAGGGTGTAACGGAAAGGTGTGTCATATTTTAAGAGCCGGTTCTGCCCATGGACATGAACAACTTTCTCTACGAAAAAATAGAAAATTGGACTTTCCATAATAAAGTTATCATCAGCTGATCAATATTTGTATGGGAGGTAAAAAAAAATTTTTAGTATTTCTTTTAGATTTTCTTGAAGAAAGTTGTTCATATCGATGGGCAGATGCAGTTCCTAAAATATGACCACACCATTCCGTTGCACCCTGCATAGGCCTAAAATCACGTGTTCATCGTTAATAAAAAGATTATGGGAGCATAACATCGCACTGAATAATTCTTAGTTTTTGTAAATTCTGCTACCTCAAAGTAAAACCATGTTCCTCTTTAAAATTTTTATATTTAGATATTGTTTCTGTCAAGGAATTGAACAACTTCATTTGAAGCAGTCATAGTCAATTCCCATAAAAATGGCCTTTCAACACAAAGTTATCATTAAAGGTGAAGCGCCAGGGTGACCCGCGAAATTCAAATATTCTTACGTTTTTTGCAATTTGCAGGTTGTTTGTTGATCAACATATGATTTGCGGCAGTAGCAAGTACGAATTTACAGAAATAAAATCATTAAAATCATTAATACAACCTTCTAAGTTCATATTGATGTATGGAATGACTATTTCATGAAATCACGACATTTGAAATAACCACATCAATTCTAACTGAGAGAGTTGTATTGATAATTTTAATGATAACAGTTCTATAACTACGTACTTGCTATGGCCGCGAATCATATTTTGACTACCATACAACCTGACACTGACCTGCAAATTGCAAAAAACGTAAGAAAATTTGAATTTCATGGACTACCCCTAGCGAGCTGATCAAAATTAGTATTGGAGATACTTTTTTAGGGTTCCGTACCCGAAGGGTCCAAACGAAACCCTGTTGTTGCCATGCAGGTATCCGTCTGTCCGTCCGTGGTCTGTCACAAAATTTGGTTACGAAGAATTTTTTAACTTTCCATTGACTCATAAACTTGAAAGAACAATGGCGAAATCTTAGCTGACTAAAATTTCAGCGTCTAAAAGTGAGTCATATACGAAAAAAATTCTATTAATTTTCTACTTTTTTTCAAAGTATCACATTAACAAATGAAGGCCGGATAAAAATAATATTTGAAATGGCAAATTATTTGATTTTTTTTGTTGGCTTTTATTAATTTTAGTGTTGCCATTATATATTTATTCTGCCAAGTGACAGTACGTACAATATTACTGTATTTGTGTTATATCGTTTTGTTATCAGTTTTATTTTATTATATTTATTTAATCTTATATACATACACTTTACATTTTCAAATATTTAGGTACTTACATATAAAAACATAAATAAATACAAAAACATTTAAAAATATAAAAAGTAGTAGCCCACCGGTATCGGGAATAGGGTCCAAGCTACCGGTGGTCAGGGCTCCTGAGAAAGGAATCTCCTAACAATACGAGCCGTGTCCAGGAGTACTGCTTTCTGGATCAAGCCCTTGATCCAACTGCCTAACGAGAGCCTCCTGAGATGTTGGTCGAGGCTCTTGGCAATTAAGCCATTGGCCGTCACGACTATCGGCACAATGACTGCTGTATCCACCTCCCACATGTCGACAACCTCGCGAGCCAGATCAAGATACTTTGTTTTTTTATCTCTCTCAGCCTTCACGAGGTTCTCGTCATGAGGGACAGCTATATCAACAATCATTGTGCGACGCTCTTGTCGATCTATCACCACTATGTCAGGCTTATTGGCAACAATAGTCCTGTCAGTGATGATAGATCGATCCCAATATAACGTGATATTGCCATTTTCGAGAACTGGGTCGGGCTCATACCTATAGTACGGTACTTCAGATTCCACAAGATTGTATTTAAGAGCAAGTTGCTGGTGGATAATCCTGGCTACAAGGTTGTGTCTATGCAAATAGTCTCCGTTAGCTAGACGAGAACAATCAGAAATAATGTGTCGTATTGATTCTCCGGGCCGGTGGCATGCCCGACAGATGTCAACCGTACCGTCCTTCACAATATATTTCCGGTAGTTATTCGTCATAATAACTTCCTCCATAATCGCACAGACAAAACCTTCGGTTTCCCCGAAGAGGTCACCAAAGCGCAGCCAGGATACGGACGCTAAGAGATCTACATCGGGCCCATGTAGGACCCGGTAAAAGCGCCCGTGAAGCTCCTTGCTCTGCCATACTTCCCTGCGGTCATTAGTATCCAGTACTGTAGGTTTGCGCCAGTTCTCTTTTGCCAAGGAGAGCGGGGTGAGGCCCTTGTCCACAGCGACCACATCTCGATGCATACCCACGTCAGCTTTGAGGAAGTACTCCCTAAGGCTGCATACCTCGCGGTTGTGTAGGGTCTTAGCATTTAAGAACCCACGACCCCCACACTTCCGCGGGATATACAGCCTCATCACCGATGATCGTGGGTGATGCATCCGATTTGCGGTCAGCAGTGTGCGGACCCTCCTATCCAGGGCGTCAAGTTCCGTCTGAGTCCATATGAGTATGCCGAAAGAGTACATCAATACCGGCATGACCCAACCGTTGAAGGCGCGCACCTTGTTCCCGCCTGATAAAAGACTATTCAGTACTTTATTCAGGCGGCCAAAGAAGCGCTCCCGCAACGACTGTTTCACTTCAGCAGTACTGATGCCTAACGCTTCCGACATACCCAAATACTTGTAGGTTTCGGTTGAGCAGAGGGATCTAAGGTGTACGGAATCCGAGAGTTGAGTTCCCACGGATTCCATAATCTCCCCTCGCTTTACATGCATGACTGCACATTGGTCCACACCAAATTCCATCCTGATGGCGCTACTGAAGGTTTCTGTTACCTTCAGTAGCTTCATCAGTTGCAAGTTGTTGGGGGCAAAGAGTTTCAGATCATCCATGTAAAGGAGGTGTGATATGACCTGACCACCTCTTCTCAACCGGTAGCCTTGGCCCGAACCCTCCAGTAGAGTACTGAGAGGGTTTAGGGCCAGACAAAACCACAGTGGACTCAGACTGTCGCCCTGAAATATGCCACGCTCGATCCTTATCGGTTCGCTGTTCTCCCGGATTTGTCGACATCCTGGATAGTGAAGAACCGTCCTCCACTGCCCCATACACGACATCAGGAAGGTGCGCAAAGTTGCATCCACTTTGTACAGCTCCAGCACCCTCATGAGCCATGTATGTGGCACCGAGTCATAGGCCTTCTTATAATCTATCCAACATGTCGACAGATCTTTTCGAGAACGACGAACCTGTTGGCTAATGGCAACATCAATGAGGAGCAGCTCCTTAGTACCACGGGACCCGTTCCTACATCCATTCTGAGAGGCAGACATGATAAAATTTGTGTCAATATGATTGTTAATTTTGGCTCTCACGATGGATGTAAAAACTTTATAGAGCGTCGGTAAACACGTGATCGGCCTATAATTTTTGGGTTCCGCAGTACTACCTGATTTATGGAGCAGGTGGGTTACTCCTGTCGTAAGGAACTGAGGCAGCGACCCTGACTCTAGGGCAGACTGGAACTGAGCTGCCAAGCGAGCGTGCGATCTTTGAAACCATTTTATCCAAAAATTGTGCAGACCGTCCGGCCCTGGAGATTTCCAGTTAGGCAACGGACGGACTGCACGAGCTACATCTTGGGGGCTGATGGTAATAAATAAATGGCCCCCATTTCTGGTATAAGATCGCACGCGCGCTCGACCTCTCGAGTCCAATCACCCTCGGTGTGCCTGACCGGCACCGACCAGATGCCGCGCCAGAATGAGCTCATGGCGTCGTCATCAGGTAGGTGCGTATCGGACACACCTTGGTCCGGTCGCTCCCAAGCCCTATAAACCCACCTTTCGTTGCTTTCGAATGTGCGATTCTGAGTGTACCGCTCCACTCGCCGCTTGTACCGACGAATACGGTTTGCCCATGCATAGATCTTCTGCTTCAGGAAGTCGACACGCTCTGCGACGCGGGTCAGATAATCTCGGGAACTTATATCAGTCCCCGAGAATGCCCGCCTCACAAAGCGCATCACCCTAGGGCGAGTGTTGCCCTCCCTGAAGCAGATAAGCTTGCCAATGAGTGCTCTAGCCTCACCGATACGACGCTCGATCCTGCACTGCCAAGCTGGTACAGCTGGTCGTGCAGCTCTGTCACTGTTGGGGAACTTGACGTGAGCTACACGACATGCCGCTGCAGCCGCGCAGTACAAGATTGAGTGGGTATCAGCAAGGTCTTTGCTGCTATCAAAAAAATTTGATAGCTGCGAATCTAGAGCACACACCAGCGCCTTATTTTTCTTATGCATGGGCAAACGAGGTAGACGAGGTCTAAGCCCAGGCGGTGTGGAGCGGTGCTCTCGGAGTGCATCCTCCAAAGCGCTCCTCAATCGTTCGTTACACTGGGTACTCACGGATATAGCCACGTCATCATCATCTTCACCAACGTGGTCAGGTCGCGGTGGTGCATTAGGTTGCAATTGCACCGCGGCCGGTGGCGAAGCAGGTGAGACACGGCTACTCCGTGATTCGAGGCGTAGTCTATCAAGTGTGGTATCATCCAGCATACGGTTACGCTGGATGACCCGCACCTGATCCGACAGTCGTTGGGCCGATACGTTGACAGCTGGCTCAAGCACCTGAAACAGAGAGAGCATCCGACCACGGTACGCAGTCAGGTTAATTCCCCCCTCTGTAGCCCCATAGTATGAGCGCATGACGTTTTCGTTAATGGATTGTGTCCATCGCATGCGCTGCACACTTCCACCGGCAGCGGGAACCCTATCAGAGGCCGGTGGGCCTCGAGGTTCCAAACTGGTTGGTGGTCGGCCTCTTCCCCGTCGACGCGCAGGTGGTGGTGTCGTCGGCGGAGTGGTGTATTCGTCGCTCGAGCTCGACGCAACTGCAGCGGCCGGAATCACTCGACTCACGGCTGGTGCAGGTCCCGGCGGCTGCGAGGCGGAGCTGAGCGACGAACCCGAAGATGTTGGGTGTGTGGTCAGCAATTTGGCCCGGTTCCTAGTTAGCATTTTCACGTTGTCATAAGTTCCGTTTTATTTTTGTAGTTCTCATCTCACTGTTGTTCACTATGATTTGCACTTGGTAATTTTTTTTTTTTTCTCTCGTTTTCGGTCTTATTTTCACTATTGTAAACATGATAATAAATATAAATAGTTTAGGAAAAATATATGGAAAAAATTATGACAGTCGGCTTGACAGGGTTTTATTATTATTAAGAAATTTAATTTTATGTGTTACTGTTCTTTGTGTTTTTTGTGTTGTTCTTTGTAGTTGGGGAAAGGCTAGGCAGATGATGATGACTATTCTTTGTAAATGTTAATGTTTGTAATGGTAAATAAATAAAAAACATGCAGCATGCAGGTATCTATTTAATTTCTCATGATGCCCCATACTGTATGCACATTGAATTTTTTGAAAAATAGTAACAAAGGTAATAAATGCATACATAGTCTAATTATTTTTAACTAAGTATATTAAAGTGAATCTGTGTGTAATTAAAAGAAATAAACAAAGCAATTATTAAGACTGTAATTAACGCTAAAGTTATTAACATTTAATTTTCTGTTTAGTAAATGTTGATTTTTACAAAAAATTGCCTTATTTAATACATTTCACCAGAAATTAACTCAATTAAAATTCTTCAAAAAAGGCTTAGTCCTCTTAAAAAAAAAAAAAACAAAAAAAAATCTTAAAAGTCTCGAGGTCGGGCGGGAAGTCCCGGGACTTTGATTGTAGGCAGTCTTGTGTCCCGGGACTTTGAAGTTATCGGGAATCCCCAAACCCTAGGATTGAAGAAAAGAAAAGGGGAACATTTTCCTTACGGAAGTCTTTTACCAACAAGTAGTTGTTGTCTGAACATCTTGTTGGTATTAGGTACTAGATTGTTTAACTTGTGCCATGTATAGTTCGCTGTATCTTAGTTACCGAGTATCGTAATTAAGCGTACGGCAAAGCGATCTCTGGGGCTTCAACATCGACTGCGGTATTAATATTGGTTTAATTTTGATAGGTAACATGAGTCAATCCTGTGTAAACTAATGTTATGATGAGGTTACACTGTTTGTTTGTTTATTAGGATCTCTGGAAGCTCTATTAGGATTATGGAAATAACACTATCCCTGAATGAAATAACTTTTTACTCCAAAACACTTTTTACAAAAAAATACAACCGACTTCCGTTTCGGAAGTGGGTGTCAAATAATGAAGAAACGAAATTGGAAACACCGACTTCCGAAATTAAAGTTATTTTGCAATTTTCTGTGTTTTTTAACGGACTTCGCAAAAAGGAGGAGGATGTTCGACTGTATGTATGTTTTTTTTTATGTATTGTCCACCGATTTCTCTGTCAGTTGTAAACCATTTTTCAAAATTCTTTTTTTATCCAAAAGAGTTTACCTACTCCAGAGGTGGTCCCATATAAATTATCTAAATTGCTTTATCGCTTATTGAAAAAATCAACAAAAACAAAAAATGTGTCTATGTAGATGACGTTTTGGTCTCCTCCAATTACGAGTATGTTCAAAGTCCATGTTCCATGTTATTGGGGTTATCAATTCGGACGTAACTTTAATACTTAGTAGTTAGTTCTAGGGTTCTTCTAACAACTAAAAAGTGAAAAATAAAAAAACAATTATACAAAAAAAAAACACCGACTTCCAAAAAAGAAAATACACTTATAATTGAAAAATAACTGTATTTTCGGAAGTCGGTGTTTGTATTTTATTTCTTTGTTAACTGACACCGACTTCCGAAATTAAAGTTATTTTACAATTTTAAGTGTATTTTCGTTTTTGGAAGTCGGTTGTAATATTTTGTAAAAGAAATGATATCTGTAAAAAAGGGCATGGTTCTTGTAGGACAGCCAAAAACGAAGCACGTATTAAATACGATGTATTCTGATCGTAAGAGAAGTCATCATAATCAACGATCATTCATATTGAAAGAACAGAAGCAAAAAGGTTTCTGAAAGCGAAACAGTTCATATAGCAAACGCAAGGCACGTTTACATCGAACAATGGCAATTAATTAAGGACACATCGGTAGTTGTTCAAAAGAGGCCAACTACGTTATAATTACAATAACCTGTTCCAGTCTGCTACAGACTCGACCGCACTCACAAAAACAATACACCGTGAAACAGAAATAAACCCAGAAATAAATAAAACTGCCAATCACAAGCTATGAAATATCGGTGCGTTGATCGCGGAGAAATTAATTTAAATAGTGTCAGACGAACAGAAACATTTATTTTCTTGTATAGCGATAATGTTTATATTAACGTAATTGCCCACATTTATTTTCGGAGATTGGAGCAAACTGTACAGACCACTTGTCTCAGTTGTTTCATACAATTCCGGTAGCCATTTGTATTAAATACTAAGAAAAGGTGGCTTTATATCCAGTGTTTATTTTAAAACATCCTAAATATCGCTGGCACAGATAAGTCTTATTCCATTCAATCTTGTAACAAGATGAATCGCACAAAAGTTTTATAGTGTTTTTATTAGAAGATAATGTTCACAAGTTGCCTTTGTACAGCGACACGGGGGAGGTATTAGGTATGTATTAACAATGTATACAAAACTTTTGTATCGGTTCTTTAAAATAAAAAAATATAATAGGCGGGTATAACGAGGCAGGCTCCTGAATTTGATTGATCCATTGAAAGCTTTGAAAACTTCAAAATGATCCGACTGAAAACTGAAAAGGTTTATTTAGCTATTGAGAAATCAATGCTAAGATTTGGCATTTAACAATAATCCAATTTATTCAAACTTTTAATTGCCTTCTCTTGTATTCAAAACATAGGTAAGCGTTACACAAACTCAAACCTGTTCAGATCCAAGGTAAATGCAAAGTTTGTAAATATTTTCTTATTATAAGTGGAGTAGGCGTGGATGTACCTAATGCATATATTTGTGCTATTGTTTTAATAACATTTCATGAAAATAACCTTGCTCCCGCACTTCTAACAGCTGACATAATACACTCATGAACATTAGGTAGGTACTACTTCTCTGTTCACAAAGAGAAGAGATAATGCAAGCTCTTACCATTGGAATAATCTTACCTTTTTCTTGATTCGTAAGTTATTTACAAAAGAGGCAACAAAATGGCTCATGGCCTTGTCGATAAATCCTATTGACGGAATAATTAGTTACTTCAATAAGCATTAGTCAGCTAGACTCAATTCTCTCAACAAAGAGCATATTAGTGGGAGGCGTCGCGACTACATCTTTGTCTCATAGAAACAGTTCGTCATCTGTTCAGAGATATTCATTGTATCCTCATTTTGTCGGAGTAATGAATAGCTACAAAGTGTTTTGTGTGTTTCCTAACGGCCTCGCTAGACTGGCTGTCATCAACATTTAGTTTGCAATTTGTATGTACGGACGTATTCCTACATAAATAATGCTTACTCGTACCTACATATATTTGTATATTTACTCTCAGGTGATATAGTACAGAGATAAATCAAAAGAGGGCCCTAGGGAAACGTATGAAGTTGCTGGCCGACAGCTTTAGATACTGGCAAGAAATAGGAATGATTCATGGGTACAAAATTTTTAATTATTTTTAGTCCGTAAATTAGATTATCAAAAAATATTGGATTTGTATTTTTTGCTTTACCAAATCAGTAAATTATAGCCAAGATAAAACGCATCAAAGTTCAGTACTTAGGTAAAAAGTGGTGGTTTTTTTACGTAGGCGTGGCGGCTTATTTTAATGCAATAACTTTTGGTGTTCTAACTGACTGACGGACCAAACATAGTTTTTTAGTCATCTACCCTATTACAAATAACAAGTAAAATATACTCGTACAAGTGAATGTTATTATATCTCTGAGCATGTAGCTCTAGAGCAGTTATCCTGCCGTCAAATAACAATGCTCTTCAAATACCTAAAATATCAATTTCCTAGAACCGTTCAAGCCGACATACGAGCCTGTCCCAATTTATTCAAGCCTCGTACATACTGTCTGAGCTAACAAGGATTATCATATCATGTGATACTTCACCAATATTTGTGAAATTGCTTATCTTGCCTACTGATTTATATTCCTCTTATGACTACGAAGTAGGTCTATTTTTAACAGAAACTCCACAAATATTTTGTTCAAAACTTGATTTTGTTTGAGACTTCATTCGCGATGTTCAGTTAAGAAATTGGGAAAACTCTGATACAAAATTGAACAGCCACAGTAATTCTCGTGTTTTTTCTAGCAATACGAGAGGTATTCCAAAAAAAACATTTGCACACATGCATTTTCAGTCTTTTATGTGTTACTTATTTTGAATTATGTAATAATTTATTGGTATTTGGCGGTTTTAGTTGCGCGTTATCTGTTAGCCTGGCAAGTGAATTAATCAGCAACGGGACTGATTTATACGTTAATGGCATAGATTTATTATTTATTGCGTCTTTCTGTTATATTAGCTTTATTAGAAATTGTATCGAAATTAAATGTTTGACAACCTTTGTTGAAAATTCATAATCAACAAACTTTTTCCATAACCGTCAGCTTTCTCGACTACATTTGTTTGAGTTGCTCCAAGTGGACTTGACAACTTGTCCTCGATATTGAAATAAGGAATTGAGAAAATTTCGTTTTGTGACTCCACTTTGGTAGTCAATCGTACTGAAATTGAAATGCTAAAGGCTACCACGAAACCAACCGGCAATTGCGTAAATGGCGATACAAACTCAACTCTTATAAATTTTCCAAGTTGAATGAATACATTAATATTGTGTTGCGCACTTCCTCTTCTTTTGCTCGTTTTTACTTCAAAATTAAAAATAAGCAATAAATAATAAAGCAAACTGACGCCATTTTTTGCTGACAACTCATCAGGAGGCGCCTCCCTCTGTCGCCGCGGACCTCAGTTGACCTCCCCGGCTCCCGTTTCAATTTACTTGTGAAATATTTATGTCCATTTAGACGCACGCCACTTTCAGACCTTCCGTTAAGCAGTTTCTCATAAATCATTTAACGAAACGACGAATTTAGAGTGTGAATAAATGAGTTTACTTTTCTATCCAATAAAAAAGGCACAAAGTAAACAGGTAGCGAAGAGAACGATAAAATATAGACTGATGTTACAACATTTCATATTCCAGGTCATCAAATAATTTACTTCTGGAGCTTCTAAAGCTATGCAGGACAGTTGCTAGTTAAGCATCGCTTTGAAAATCAATCACTTTGTCAATTTAAGTGAAATTTGATCTCGCAATAGCCGTAAAAGTGCTCAAATTACAGAAGCTGTGAGCGAAGAGAGAGATGGGAATAATTTATTTGATATTGTCACCTTTCATTAATTTAAGCTTCCACTTAACGTTAATGTTGTTTACGTAGATTATCGTCAGCCACTTGCTTTTATGCTAAGATTACAATCGATAGATATAGCTACCATGTGATTATACAGTGACATGACAACGCTCCATCTAATAATAAGACTAATGGGCACTAACGAGTCATATTTCTGAGCACCATTATATTATATTACTTTATCTAAGTACACTAAAATCGTAAAGTTCCAAAATGAAATCAAAGTACCTTACTGATAGACTTTATACTGTAAGTCATCCCTAAAGTAATAATTTTCTGTAGATTAAAAAACACTCTTTATTTTTTATTTTTGGTGTCTTCCCAGTAAAGCCTTTCATTTGACACCCATATCATGGGATCGTATACAAAATAACTAGTCCGCCATCTTTGGGAGTCCGCCATATTGGATTTAGAATGACGTCACTTAGCTAACCATGCATTGTCATCAAAACTAGACATTTACTATATATAGTTCGACCCTTTTTAGTATCTTCCCGCACCTTTAGGACTCGCCGTTTACCGGCTTGGTTACGTGACTAGTTACGGTACAGCACAACACTAGCCGCTACCCTGTTGCATATCCGAGTTCCGGTAACGATTTGAATATACATAGTTTGTTACCGCCACTTGCGGGCAGTGCCCGCGCGAACTCCGGCGCAGCCACGAGTTGGCCATTTGTAACCGCTCGCTACTAAAAGTCTTGTTAATGTAATCCACACTGTATTTTATGTACAAACAGACAATAAACACAGTTTACACGTAATTTAGTTGGTATTTTCTTTTTGTGCAAAATACCCCGACTAAAGAACGCAAAATTTCAGCTTAATCGGAAACCGGAAAGTGGGTCAAATTTAACTTCAAAAATTTGTTTATATAGTAAGTTAGTTGGTTAACTAACAAGTAAAGCTAATATACCTTTTTTCTATTAGCTCAGCACACGTCGATTGCACATCAGCAGGCGTATTCACTAACTCAGTTGACATCAATTTGATAGGCACTTTGCCTTACATTGCTGCTTTGATGTATAGGAAAATCGTAATGCTATTATATTCGATGTCCACCGAGCAATGTACTGCATAGTGCTTATCAAATTGATGTCAACTGAGTTAGCGAATACACTTATGCTGCAGGTGTGCAAATAACAATTAAAAACAATTGATTGCAATGTAGTTTCGAACTTGTTCGTTTCTACATTATCTGTGGCAGTGCGCCCTATGTAAATTGGCGTGTGATCATCATTTCTCGGAGGAATGTAAGATTTTAGCACTATATACAGGGTGTAAAAAGACACATCACAGAGCCGTTAACTATACGCATACTGTACGTCTAACAAAGTAGTTTTGCGCAAAATTTGTTGCTGGGAAACGACTTTTATTTTTAGGTATGAAAAATAAAATTATTTTTTATTTCGCGCAATGTAATGCGAACACAGGCAAGTGGAGTTAAACCCCGCCCTTCGCTCTCAGCCACGTAGGTACTTGTCGGATACGTTTGATATTCATTGCGTTTTCGTAACTGCAAATTCACAATTTCAAAATTTCGAAAACAAAAATTCAAAATTCAGGTAATGTTTATTTGGAAAAAAGTTTAGTAATAACACCTAAAATTCATTTTCGTAAAAAGTAAAAAAAAAAAAAATTGCGACTTTGACCTTCAATATTTCCAGAACCAGTGGTTTCCCAGGTATGGTCTAGTCATAGAAAATGATCCAAATAATGGGTAGAATATGTGGCTTTCTGCTTCGGAAACTGTTTTTTTTTTATGGTATGATGGATGATACCGCACATAATTAGGTATTAAAACATTCGTGTGATAGGTACCTACTATTATAAACTCACAGTCTTATAAGTAACTAGCACGTCACGCACGTCATCGTCCGCGTGGATTTACAAAATGTATAGCCTATGACACTCACAAATAACGTGGCTTTCTATTGGTAAAAGAAATTTCAAAATCGGTTCGGTAGATTCAGAGATCCCCTACAAACTAACAAACTTTACCTCTTTATAATATTAGTATACGAGTAGATATAATATTGTTAGCTTATTGTGAGCTGGGTATAAATTATTTTTAAACCGATTGATAAACCAAATATCCTTTATTAACTTGATCAATTTATTTACACAAACACTAATTCTCTAATGATCACTATTCTCTTCGTAATCACTTCCAATCGCATACGTAGTCAAAAACAGACTGACCCACTCGCCGCCCGCCCGGCGTATTTATACATAGTCATAGAAGTTTCTACATTGTGGAACTAGCTTATAGTGGAATGTTCTAGAAACATCTTAGAAATTTTACGCAGTACCATAACGGAATGTTCTCGAACGTAGTGGAATCGTCTGGAAACTTCGACCACATTGACCACTCGCTTACGTAACAATATTTTAATATCCTTTTTTATGTTCCAGTATCACCTACAATTGACATTTTTGCCTATATTTCTTTACCTTCCTTTTATTTTTCTTCTATTGTACTTAGATATCGTCTCCACCCTGAATAAATTAACATTATACAGACGCAAAAAGAGAACGTATCTCTATAAAAATATTTTCTATAAGAAAGTTTATCTTCAGCGACATCACAAACAACAGTTTCCATAAATTATCTGTTTGTTCCAGATTCAGGGACAACTGATGGACGGGTTTTAATTGGATTTCATTGAAAACTAATTTAACGCTCGGATAAAAATATAATAAGTCTGTCTGTGTCTTTCTCTAATTTAATTAATTATTCGCGTCGGAGGATTAGACAGGCCGCTTGCTTGTTTATCGAGAGTGGCATGCACGTCAAAATTTCAAAATTTTAACTTAATGCCACACTTTTCGTCATTGAGTGAAAGAAAGTCGTCGAAAAATTTGAAAACTATTCAGCAGTTTGAAACTAATTTCAACAATAAGCAATAGCAGTTCATACTCATATCTTTACCAATTCAAGACAATGTTGAAATCCAAATCAAATAATTATAAACGACGGCTAATCGGTAACTTCCAAATGGATGAATGTTCTAAGCGGATAATACCAAAGCTGGCCAATTTGAGGACTCAATTAACCACACAGTAATCACCCTTTGAAGTTCTAACAAACGGATAACGATTATCCCTTCCTTAGTGAATCAAACACTTGGATACAGTGCCTTACCTTGTAGGTGGGGTTATACGTACTTGGTTATCTCAAGTGACCTTTGACCGCAGATGCCACTTGATGGCCTTTACCTTACCGAAAGATAAGTTAGGGACCCTCTCAAGTAAGAATATGATGGAAGGACAACCTACACAAATAAAACAGAGTCATAAAGGACAATCTCAGTTTATATTAGTGTTGCCCAAAATCGGTCTTGGTCTTGCAGTCTTGGTCTTGTTCTTGCATTTTCGCAAGACCAAGACCAAGACCAAGACCACCTTATTGTAGCAAGACCAAGACCAAGACTGAACCCTGCAAGACTTGAGCAAGACAAGACTTAAGCCTGCAAGACTCTTGCGTCTTGCAGTTAAGACAAACTGAGATTTGGGCGTTATTAAGTAGGTATTTGGTTTCAATCCCGATTTTGAGAGACGTTCCCCAGTATCAAAACCGTAGGTATCGTCATAACACTAAACTAAGGGCTGCAGTTGTATCTGCAGTTGGCAACGTGCCGCTCGTCTGAAAGAACCCTAAAAGGTTGTATTGATTAGGTAGGTAAGTACTTATTATGTTTCAACTATTTATTAAGTAGGTAGCGTATTAATACTCACAAATCTGTTCCCATCATCCCATGTGATAAAATGTACCTAGAATAACTTTCTAGCAAAGTTCATACCTCTATAATAATATATTATGCTTGTTTATGTCTAATGTGCAGATCTAACGTTAGTACTCGTAGGTTGGTATGTGCTTAAAATTATAGCCAACAAAATTATATAAACATTATGTAAGTACTTACCTACTTATGTTTCAAAGTTTATATTATTCTTCTATTCAGCAAAATTTAAAACTAACAGCGAGTCGAGTAGGTCTAGTAACAGTTTCTACGGCAGCCAATGTTATGGTACAGACGCCAGCAGCCAGCACATCAAGCTACTACAATCTGTCAAATTTCTTTAACAGATTTTCAACTTTATCACTAAAGAATTAAGGTTCAAGGTTGATTGGGAAAATGTGACGTTCTGCGAATAAACTGTTGGTCGGTCGGTATATTATATACCTACTTATTTGATAATTTACCGACAAAGACGCCGCGGTTTGCAACAAGTGTATCACAGCATTTGACACTGTTTGAGCGCCGCATTCGCCGACAAAGAGTACGGACAGAGGCACACAAAATTGTTACCTATTTTGGTAGGGTTGGTACAGGTACAGGAGGATAAAATTAAATGACCTTGAAGATGTCTCAGCAGTAAGTAGGTATAAATTGAATGCTCTGAGTTTCTTGTATAAATAAATTCACACACTGGCTTGAATTCGAACACTACAGCGTTTAAAGCTGTCGGGCGAGATGATAATTAATAACTAAGTAGGTATTGCATCTATTGAATTGCGAATATTTTGATTTCAAAATAATCATTTTTAATATCGGTAAATGATAGATAGTGAGTGATATACCTCGGTACTAAAATATAAGCAGCAATGTTGAAAATTGATATTCAAAGGTCGAGGAATGAGTTTGACCTTGAAAAAAAATTTTTTTTTTTTTAATTCCTCGACCTTTATGAACTTACCCGAAATATAATCATCAAAATCATCAATACAACCCTCCAGGGTTGTATTAATGATTTTGATGATTATATTTCTGTAACTACATACGTCTTACAGCGCGAATCATAATCTAAAATCTAAACTAACGTGTTCAATAAATAGCAATAGGCTAATAGGTATTTGCAAGTCTTGCAAGACTTGCGAGACTCTTGCTGCAAGACCAAGACCAAGACCAAGACTGAGAGCGCAATACCAAGACCAAGACCAAGACCAGGTGTATTGACGCAAGACCAAGACCAAGACTGGCCTAAGTCTCGTCTTGGTCTTGCATTTGGGCAACACTAGTTTATATCTGGTTTTATACCTAAATCAAAATGCATGTTCAAGTTTGCGAATATCGATTTTGAATGTAACTTGATGATACAGAAAGTCTTGCCTATTGAAATTATAATTGATAAAGTTTGCTTCTCTTCGTATTGTGTGTTTGTTTTGAGATTGCGTGAACAATTTACGGGTAGGTATTGACCTAATTTAAATATTTCTTTGTAAAGTTTGTATCGAATAAATTGAAACCAATTTATTGTTTTGAAGAAACCTATTCTGTCTCATATTTGTTCACAATCATATTGGATTTCACCTCCAAGTCAGCAAATTCTAAACAATTTCAAAAGGGATAAAGCTTAGCTTAGTATTTTGTATACGTTTGGGAATGTTTAAATTAATCAACGAAATTGCTCACGGTTTTCCCACAAGCCTTCTATAATATTACAAATACAATCATAATATACCTACATTACGTGAAGATTCGATGTAGCTCGGGAAAAGAATACCTGGAAGGATTTGGCGAGGCCTTAGCCCAACAGTGGGCTACATAAAATAAAAATAAAAATACGAAATACCTACACTTTCCGCAACCGAGTTCCCTTTTCATAAGAATTTATAAACAATACTTTCTAAGTCGAGACAGGGGTCGCTAACAGCTGTTGTAACCTACTTACGTCTTACACACATGCTTCACAGCTTGGGTTATGTTTATTAAATGTAACAAGGCTTTGCTCTCACAACATCAGTGTCTACAACCCTTAATTGTCTTATGCTCTGAACGGATTTTAATCCTATCAAACCTTTCAGGTATGTATTGTACAATCAGAAAATTTCCTTGTTCAGTTAAAGAGGAAGAGAAGGAACATTAATAATCTGAAGCCTTACAGGTACTGAAGGTTGAACAAGGGGATAAAAGGATATGGAACATATTTCAGATTATATTCCCAAGTAAAATATCCAAAGCAATTCAGTTAATGCAATTACTGAAGAAAGCTAAAGCTAATTGTTTAAATAAGTGAATTCTCTCATTCGAATTCGAGTGTTTTTCTAAACAAACTCACTCGACTACGATGCCAAGAGCAAAGAAGAGATTGAATATGTCTGTCAATACTTGCAGTTATTTACTAGAACATACAACAGAATATCTTTCATATCGACGTTTAGTATTTGCTAGTCTAGTACTGGCATATGATGCTTGTACGATATTCGAGAACTTTGCTCTAAATATTCTACCATATTGTGGTACAATTTCAGATAGCGTTTTGTGCTCGCATTCAGCCGGTTACTCAGCCGTTCTAGAATGCTACATGTGTCAACACAGTCGTTCTATTGTCTGCCTATAGGCTGAAACACATGTATCCAAAAATAAAGTACAGTTTGCAGCTCCACATCTGTGGCTCACAATAGATTACAGATTTATTCAGAATAACGTGGACATTTCAAACTGCATTTGTTTTAACCATGATTCAACCAATCAGAACGCTGAATAGAATATTAAAATATCCGTAGACACTGGCTGGTGTATTTCATAGGCACGACATGTATTGCTATCGAGTGTGTAATGATCAAAGCTAGAGAATTCATTGCCCGCTATAAAATAGTCGTATGTATTTGTCAAAACAGTTGGTCTTGAGATTGCCGCCCAAGATTATAATGTATTATTACAACATTTTAAGCATGAAGTAGGTTATATCTTGAGAAGTAATGTAGCAAAATAGAGTAGTTATGAAAATAATGTCTAAGTGTTCTACATTTCAAATACGAATAGACGCTACTCTATTATAATTTCTAAACTATGATGTTACAGAAATAATAGTTCAAAATGTCCCAACTTTGATTTGGGTCCACATATGTCGGAGATAGACGGACAAGACATACCTACATCGATATACGTATACATAGGTACCTATTTCCTATTGATAGAAACTTGGAGTCATGGTCGTCGATAACAAGAAGATTCTATATTTGTGTAATTGAATCAGCCCTACATTGAGCGGGTATGAATCTGAGGTAATTTATTACTGCCAATATATTTCGGCCGGAGAAAGGTCATAATAACTTGAGCCCCAAGCTCGTTAAGGGGTAGTCACTGTCATTCGAGAATCTAATAAGTTATAGAAAAATATTCGTCTAGTGATATCGGTAAAAATGGATCTTTATTTTTTCAACCCTACAAAAGATTTATTCAATGCACTAACAAGTACCTATTGAATGAAATAAAATGAAAGGTTTTACTTTCTTACAAGATTATTATTTTATAGTAAAGATTTTTTGATGATTATCGCCCTTATAAAGTGGGATGTAATCCTAACCTATAATATATATATGTTACATAAATATATAATATTATACCTAAATGCGAGTTTGAGTTTGTTTGTTTGTTACGCTTACTCGCCTTTTTTTTTTGGCGAGGTGGGAAATCATCGAATGACTTCTCCCGCTCTGGGTGGAGCGGGAGGGCGTGTCAGACTCTTACTGACTAAAACCCACCCCTGTTCCTTCCCTGCCTGAGTGCCCAGGGGTGCGGTAACTCATGTTGAGAATTTATCCGCTACCCCTAGGCATGCAGGCACCGCCCACGATGGGCCCCGTCAGTGGTGGCTGACAACAACTCTTTGAGGCGCACGTGGAACACTACGCGCCGTCGACTAACGGGCCAGGGCCTGTAGACAAAGTAACATCGCTTCGTAGCGAAACGATATCTAAATTCGTCATCGTCTCTGAGATATCGATAAACATTTCCTAGCGTTAGCGTTCCTTCGTTATCTTTTTTGGCGATCACAATCGAGGCGAAGGCGAACTCTGAAAGCGCTGCTTGTCTCCGCATTTGTATGGGATAAGCACGATAGCAATTCGTTTCTTTATGGTTTCGTTACGAATTATAACATTGTCTACCAACTTGCGATAACGATGTCGACTGACCACGTGACTTAGCGCGGTTTATGTCAATCTCATACATTTTAGTCTTTTCTAACTTCGTTATCGTTTTTAAATTGTTACTTTGTCTAAGCCCCCTGGTGCTGATCGGACGGCGAGCTACCCACTACTCGCCGTCCACAGGCCCGGGTACGCTTACACGCCTAAACTACTCGCTTGATCATCATGCAATTTCGCATACACGTTGTCAAAAAAAAGGGGGTACAGAAAAGGACATAGAGTGCCAACCATCCAGAAAAAAAGTGCTGTTCCCGAGAAGTCTACATTAAAAACGAGTGAAGCTGCAGGTTGTGTGTTGAGATGTTTTTAATCAACGTATCAACGGCAGAAGAGATTTGAATATCATTTGGCATTTCCTTGGGCATTTTAGTAAAGTATTTTTTTTTTTTTTTGGTGGGTGGGGTAAAATACGTTTCCTTGGGATCGAGTTTTACGCGAGCGAAACCACCTGCAGTAGCCAGTATGAAATATCATAAGCCTAATTAATTATAATTGTGAAGTATCTTCAAAAACTCGTATCAAATAACGACGTGTTCAAAATGTAATAAGTATCTGTTCCACGTAATATCACATTGCTCACTTTAAAGAGTTTCATTACAAACGCTGTCGGATACCCGCGGTTCTGATTAATTATAATTTCCTTCTCGTTAAGAGATGAGTTTATTAAATCCTCTTAAAGACTGCTTTAGGAGTCCTACATAGCAACGTAGTTGAGAATTCTGAAAGAGCACCAATTTAAGTTTTAATCGTTGATTCAAATAATCGTGGAGAAAGCAGACGGGATTATGGAGTTGGGAGCTCCTGCCTTTTGTAGTTCTGCCTACCCCGTGGGGAAAAGGTGTGCGTTTATCTTATTACCGAATGCTTTCCTTCCTACCCAGTAACTGGGTTGTGGAGGTCAGATACGCAGTCGCTCCATGTAAAATACTGGTGTTCAGCTGCATCCGGTTAGACTGGAAGCCGACCCCAAGATAGTTGGGAAAAGGCTGTAGGCAGATTGGTTGCTTTCCTTCCTACTCACATAATCTATGTGTCAGTCTCTATGTTTTCATATTTGTCAATGGGGTATTTTACTAAAAAAAAACGAATTAGTCCGTCAGATAAATAACCAAAAAATATTGGATATACACACACACACACGCACACACACACACACACATACACAGTAACAAATTACCTAGCGTTGAAATATGAAAATTTTATCATTATCAGGGAACTATTTCACTGCTTTCAGCTTTAAATTTGTTTTCCTATAATTTAGTTTTGATTGTAATTGATTTGCTTTTTTATGTAACCAAACATTTTTTGTCAAAAATCTTTTGAATGGTAAACCCTCAATATTGGTACCCAAGATACAGGCTTGCCTAGTTAGGGGTCAATGTAAAAAAATATAAATGTAATACTGTTGTATATTAAATAATTTTTTTTTTAATGTATTTTTTACTTTACCAAACCAATAAAAAATGACAAAGATAAAACGGATCAAAGTTCAGGAATGTGGGCTCGTTATGTCACTTTGGTAGTAAAAAGTGTCGCGCCGCGTGAAGTCACGCGACATTTCACTGTATCGCCCTCATTTTTTTCCTACGTGACAAGAGAAAAAAACGTGTCCAATATTTTTTGGTTATTTAACTGACGGGCTAATTAGTTTTATTTAGTAAAATACCCTATTAATCACACCTCAATGGTTGAATGAATTATACTAACAGGTTTGGAAATGGGACCTTGGGGCTGAATTACGACCTTAAGGCGCTATTAGCTGCCAACGGCCATAAGTGGTAAGCTTGCGTGTTCTGCGCTGAGCTCACGTAACGCGTCGTATGTCCACCCAGTAATAGGACTCGCCCATCAAGGAGCGCTGTCCGAAATTAGACGCATTATTAATTTATTACACATAAAACAACAAGTATTAAACTAAAACACTGAGACTAAATTATAAATATTTAAATAATCTGTAAAATGGTGAAGGTTTCATAAAAATACGCTTTATAGTTTTTGCGTGATTTTCAATTTTTTATCCGAGTTAGACATAACTTTACAAATTAATTACACTATGTTATAAAAATATAATTTCAAATATTCTGAGATCAAATTACGACGGAAATTGTCTAAAGTAACACATATTTTTCTCAAAGAAATAAGTATAAGACAAGTTGTATAGACGTGATGTTCAATTAAAACCATTAAAAGTCGTCTAACTGCGCTTTAAGAGATAAAATACTTTTCCCGCGGCCTATTTTCGTAGGCAGAAGCTTGTGTATGCATGAATTAATGTTAATCCAAGGCCATGTATGGAAGTGTCCTTTTGTCTGTAAACTGCGATTACCGCTCACCATGCGTGACGAATGTGATGATTATCGCGATTTCCTCTTTGATAGTCTATTGTGCCAGTATTATTCAGCCTGAATTATTACGACGTTATAAATATTTATGGCTTTACAGTTTCAAGTATACTTTGTGAAAAGCAGTTAATGTTAACTGAAAAGTATGAATGTTTTAAAATATTACATGTGTCGCTAATCTTTTTTTTTTTGGGGTGGTGGGAAATCATCCAATGACATCTCCCGCTCTGGGTGGAGCGGGAGGGCGTGTCAGACTCTTACTGACTAAAACCCACCCCTGTTCCTTCCCTGCCCTAAGTGCCCAGGGGCGCGGTAACTCTGTTTCGAATTTATCCACAACCGCTTTTTTTTTTTGTGGGGTGGGAAATTATTCAATGACTTCTCCCGCTCTGGGTAGAGCGGGAGGGCGTGTCAGACTCTTACTGACTAAAACCCACCCCTGTTCCTTCCCTGCCTGAGTTGATGATGATGATGACACGATGGGCCCCGTCAGTGGTGGCTGACTACATCTCTTTGAGGCGCGCGTGGAACACTACGCGCCGTCGACTCACGGTCCTGGTGCTGATCGGACGGCCAGCTACCCACTGCTCGCCGTCCGCAGGCCCGGGATCCACAACCCCTGGATGTAGTTTTTCAAAAAAAAAAATCAGTTTTGATTTGCATAATGGCTGAGGTTTCCAAGCTTAGTTTGTCGTGCAGTTTTGAAATGTCATGTTGTCCTGCAAACATTCACAACTGAATACGTATCTAATCTAATATAATAAATAGGTAAAATTGTTTGTTTGTAGGAAGTAGGTAATTTCGACATAGGTTCAGGTACTACGAAAATGCTATATATAAAACGCTCAGTGCTACAAAAATTCAGCCCAGTGCTACAAAAATTCATCCCAGACAATCCCAGTGCTTCAAAAATTCAGCCCAGTGCTACAAAAATTCATCCCAGTGCTTCAAAAATTCATCCCAGTGCTTCAAAAATTCAGCCCAGTGCTACAAAAATTCATCCCAGTGCTTCAAAAATTCAGCCCAGTGCTACAAAAATTCAACCCAGTGCTACGAAAATTCAGGCCAGTGCTATAAAAATTCAGCTACTTTTTATCCACAGGAACCAAGCCTTTCATTTTTGCTTCGCTCACAGGAGAGAGACCTCACGAACGAGCTACTCTTTTACACAATGAACCGCTTCAACGAGCGGTCGTGTGGGGGATTGGTGAGGGAACCAAACTATCGTGTAATAAATTGTTTTCATGTTACACAAACGTCTTCACATAAGAGGTCACTTGTTGCATTTCAACAAATGGAAACAAATAGGCATCTGCGAATGACAGAACAAAGAGATACACCAACATTTTGAAAACAGACGTAAAAAACTGAATAATAAGTTTGTTTCAAAATGTAAGTGCTAACCGGTAACAAGTCATAGTCTATCTCGCTACTTTACAATATTTAGATGTATAAATCTATAGAACTCAAAACAACGGAGAAGGTCGAAGGGAAATGGTCTCTAAGTGGCCGTGCATATGTGGAGTGGCTCATTCTTATGCTTGTTGGCACTAAAGACTAATGTCCATTAGTAGATAGTTAGCTACCATTTGCAATGTTTATGCTCACTGACGATGTGACATCAGTCAAGGTTCGGAATGTTCTCTGTATGTAGCTATTAACTTCTGCCAGCGGCTTCGCCCCCGTGGCATTATTACTTCCCTCACTATAATATAAACTATAGCCTATGTGCTATTCCAAATTCTGAAATTCATTCAGCTCCGTTCACCCGTTCTGGCGTGATTGTGTAACAAACATCCATCCATCCGTCCAAATTTTCGCATTCATAATATATTAGAATGAGAAGATAGAAGAAAGATAAGATTTAAAGTAGGAAGTAGGATTCATTTAAATCATAATAACCAGCTAACGCTTTGCAGCCACGGTGAACCTTGGCCTGTAGGTACAACCATATTTCTCCGTAGTGAATACTACAACAAATTTCTTAAATTTTGTTTTACTTTCTACGCTATCCAATCATCTGAGCTTTCACAGCTTCTCCGATTATCCGATTTACAATGAAGTAAACTTTTGGGGCCCACCGAAGACATCCTGTTTCAATGGTCTTAATGACATTAGCCGTAATGGCATAGTTTTAATGGCATGAGAGCAGTGGTGGTCCAGTGGTAACGGCCCTGATTTACGAGTTGTATTTCGTAAGTCCAAACCCAGGCAGGTCCTTTACTTTGTGTAAATCATAACACCAGTCTCAAAACGGTGAAGGAAAACATCGTGAGGAAACCGGCATGTCCTAGAACCAAATACTCGAAGATATGTGACATACACCAACCCGCACTGGGTCCGCGTGGTGGATTGAAGGCTGATTATGGTATGACATTAGTAAGGCTCATCCTACATCTCGTACAAAGTAATAAAAGCTACTTTAAAAAACTTATTTTAATAATTATTGTCCAAAGTCTGCTAACAAATAAATCAACCAGTAAAAGGTTTTGATCCCTTGGTCCCTTCTACCAAAATTAGTTACGGTAGTTCTTCTATACGTACAGTTTAAACCCACAGGGGAATATTTTACCTAATATTATTAAACGGAAAGGTTTGGTCTATAGTAAGTTCGCAGTAAATAATTTGCTCTAAAATACGTTTAATCCGCGTTAGAGATCAACACGTTTCGGAAATATTGGGACATTTGTTACTAAGCTTAAAGTCGAATGTTAAAACGGAAACGTTTTTATGGAAAACAATAAGATTTTAATCCCTTTTTAACACACATGTTTAGTTTGGATGACAATGCATGATAATAAGCTAAGTGACATTTTTTTTTTTTTTGGAAATAACCATAAATGTCAGACCTTAAATTAGTATTACACAAGTTTATTCATGTAACTCATAGCACTTTTATATTTTCAGATAGGTCAGCTACTCGTACGATCTGATATTCAAAAAGGTATACCTGTCTATAGAGTACTTAAACTGATCACCAACACACTGAGGTACTCTCAGACTATGCGCAAACCAGAACAAAGGACCTCGAGTCTGCTATCTGGATTACGGACTAAGCGTTACATATACAAGGGCTACTACTATACATTTACTGCCCACAATCGACTCCAGGGCAAAATGGCGGGCACCTAATAGATCTTAGGTTCGAAATCGACAAAAGCATGATCAAATATTTTCACAACTTGCATTAGAACTGAAAGGACTTTTATAGAAGCAGCCTGGAAATAACCAAGCATCCCCAATATCCTTGGGAAGAAATCGGCTCTCTTTCCACTAAGAAGATTTAAACAATTTCTACACCGCAGCTTCTGTTGTCGTTCTTTTCAGTTTTAAAGAAAAGTCAATCGGATACACGTTGCCGTCCGCCGTACCTATTAACAACATCAATGTTCAATGAACCGTCGGGTTCAGAGGTTTAAAGCTAAATCTTAATCGAGCAATGGTCAGATTAAATTCCTGATGCGAAGTTAGAAAGTTTTTCAAAGCTGTTCGGACAATACCATTGGGTAAAGTTTGTCCGACGAAACATTTCAAGTAAACGGACTAGTGGTTTCCGAAATATAATGCGCTGTTGGATTTACACAACTTGGTTCAGGGCCCCGTAAATTTAAAATTCAATAATGCCATGAAGGCATTAGTTTGCCTCAAAGAGATGTCAGCAGAAACTGACGATATCGGCCGATATCGGTCTGCCTGGGGTCGCGGATAAATTTGAAACAGAGTCACCGCAGCCCTAGGCACAGGCAACTGAAGGAACAAGCGTGGGTTTGAATCAGTGAGTGTCTGACACGCCCTCCTAGTCCACCCAGAGCGGCATAAGTCATTAGATGAAAAAAAAAAAAACAAAGGCATTGGTTTAGGTTTCGCCTAGTGTCAGTGAAAACAGGGATAACTGTAGCAACTACCTATAGCATAGCATATCCAGCCTATGAATGTTCCCACTGCCTGGGACACAGGCCTCCATTCTGTGAGAAGGTGTGGGCCGTAATTCATCACGCGGGCCTACTGCCGTTCGGTGGATGTCACATGTTTTCGAAGTTTTGGTTCTAGGACATGCCAAACCGGTCTCACGATGTTTTCCTTTACCGTTTTGAGAGCAGTGATGATGAAATAATTTACATAAAGTAAAGGGCCTGCCTGGGTTCGAACCTACGACCTACAGCTTGTAAGTCACGGCTGTTAGGTACCATCACCTATAGCAGTAGACAATAGGTTCTTCCGAACAAGAAACTATTAAGATTTGGATTAATTTACTATTGGTTTATCTCTTTAAGGTGAAAGTGTTAATAGTTATTTACTTTTCAGTTCGCCGCCGATCAACTTTACTGTAGACGATCAAACAGATTCGAAAGTCTCTGTTACGTCTGATTGAAATATCAAGGAAAAGCTTTCTAATTACATTTATCTTGTTGTTAGTGAAAGTGCCAAAAAATTAACAGCTGAAGTACCTAATTAGAGGCAATTTATTATTTGTTATTGTTAAATCAAAGGAGTAGATGAGTATTACTTAGGTACAAAGCAATGAGCTTCAGGATAAAAAAAGAATCTTTGTGCTCTAACACCCCGGAAACTCATATTGTCTATGGTTTCATATTTTTTGAAAATATTATCGTATCGTATTTCAAAATCTGTATTAATACTATACATATTGTAACCGTTTTATTTTAGTTGTTTTTTTTTTGTTGCTGCGTCTTGTTCTTTGTCCTTTGTTGGTGCTTTTGTTTTTGTGCGAAATAAACGTCTTTTCTCTTTCTTTCTTCATAACAAATAGACAAGAAGAGGGAAACAGAAAAATACGTACAAAGGTGATGCTTATTTCTAATTAAATCTCTTCGAGCAGGTACCTGCGAAAGAAGAGTTGGGTTGCCTTCTTTCTATTGTAAACTAGCTGACCCGACAGATGTTGTCCTGTCTTAGCTATGAACTGTCAAACGCGCGAAGTTAAAATAGTCGTTAAATTTCTGAAATTTTCAAATTTTCCGCGCAAATTTCTTAATCTTTTCTTTCATAGAAACCGTCTCCTGACAATAAATAACAAACACTACAAAAAAAGAATTAGCGAAATCGGTCCAACCGTTCACGCGTGATGCCGTGACCAAGGGAAATAGGGATTCATTTTTATATATATAGATGCAAAAGTCTGTCTGTCTGTTTGTTTGTTTCGGTTTCGCGCCTAAGCCGCTGAACCGATTTTAATCCATAACCTGAAGAAGGACATGGGATACTTCAGATCAACATACAATGCCAGCCAATTCGAGGGCAGAAGCTAGTTAATATCTCATAAAGTCATAACAAAAGTAAAAAATATTGATACTTTTTTCTACCCGTTACTGGTTACAGGTCAAGCTTGAGGCACAGAAGTAGGTATAGTAAGTACCTATCTAACTTACTATACTTCTGTGCCTCAAGCTTTTAAGAATATAGGTAAGTACCTACACGCCAAATACTTACTAGAATTTATTTTTAACGTTTTGTTTCACTGTCCCAGATGAAAGCTTGTTTTTAGGCATATTTTTTTTCTTTTAATTTATTTTAAACTTTTTAATAGGTAAGAATTTTAGAGTAGGCGTGATGTTTTAAAATATTCTAAGGGTATTATGATGTTATGTAAAGTGCTCCTCAAGACGAATCAATCGAGCCCAAACATAACTTAAAACTGGTTTTGATGTATAAACACACCAAATTTGAGTCCAATCGGACTTCGGGAAGTGGGTCTAATTAAGCTTGCAAGATTTGATTACACACCGACAACAGGACAGGTGAAACTAAATACTAGCTCGTATAATTGTGAAAGTCTGTGTGTATGGTTGACATACAATAAATCTCCAAGTTTGATCATTTACAACGTGTCTGAGTCATAATAAAAACAAAAAGTTCACAATTTTACGCGATTTTTATAAACTAACGGTGCTTACAATTATTATCTAGGTACATATACATATTTTGTTAGTATGAAACTATATCTAATTGATAAGGAAAGTCCTTGCGCGCGGCATTTCATGCTTCAAGAATTAGGCAGATTCCTGTCAACCGACCAGATTGTTTGAGTTTCACGGCAAGTACTCCGGTGACCTCTATAGTTACTATCTCCAGAGATTAAACTGAGGCCGAGTTCTTTGATCCGTAGTTATGACAACTGATCGTTAAAAATATAAACTTATTGTTAAATTTTGGCAAAATGCGAAGTTTAATCTATCGACATTTTAAAGTAATTAAACAATTTACTATTTTAACTATTGGTTAAGCTAACTACGGATCAAAAAATCCTTTATCATGTTCAGAGGCGTGTAGACCGCTCGAGCGACTGCACCACTTGATAACGGTTAGGCGCACACTGACGCACCTCATTATAACTATCATGCAATCGCGGTGTAAGTAGCCGCTACCCACATGCACTCAAAATAGAAGATCGTACAACTGATACCGGCTTTATTAATGCCAGACCTATTAAATTAAGTACGAGCACAATAAATCTTGTAAAGTTATCGGCTCAGATCGGCTACATTCACCCACTGATAAAGTACTTTCATAAAACTCTCGCTAAAATACGAGATAATATGGAGTATTGTCTCTGTCTGTCTACGTAACAGATTAAAGTGGGTACGTTATACTCACAGCCAGACATGCTATAGGTGTCCCTATCCGGAGCCTTCCATATATATCTCTGTGTTTAGATAGACGGTAATTAAGCTAAATTTACCGAGCGGCCTACATCAGGCGTCCAGCGGCGACGACCGGCGACAAAGTGAAAAATTTAACGCTTCAGCACGTCAACGTTGACATCAGACAGATACTGTGACTCACTGAAGGGATACTTGTGTATTCTCTGCATGAACTTTGATATTTTAATAGATAAATTGTTTTGTTTCCCACACGTTCCTCTTACACAGTTACACACCACTCGTATGAATCTGAAAGAGGGTGTATCTCGCGGGAATTTCTAACAGCAGTAGGAGTGCAAGCTTTATACAAATATTTTTTGTCCTGTTTGTTTTTATTTCTCACACTATTTTGGTTTCAATTTATGCCGGTCTATGTTGATTTTACATTGGTTAGCTCGCCAACAACCACTGTGGATATTTACATGTTGTAATTATCAAGTTTGCTGAATATTACCTATTTTTAAAGAATCTGGAACGAGTTTCATCTGTTTTAAAGCAAACGCAGTAGACATGTAATGGTTTACCTACATACACGCAAGAACACATTTATTACATTTGAAAATCATTCAGACTCGTTTCTAAACAGACAGCGATGCGCGAGCACCTATGGTTCACCTTATGTATAACTTGCATATACCTTGTTTACAATTATTATACTTGTATAGATATAACTTATACCGCAATATGTCTCTTTGAAGGTAGGTATGTTTGCAACACAGGTGAATAAACTAATAAAATTAAGAACGATGATAGATATACGATAGACTATTAACAACAAAGTGTGGTCTCATTGTTGGCGCGGTGCCAAATGTTCTGTACAATGCAATAGTCCGGATCCAGATCGAAGCAAAAGGTACACTCATTCAGTTCTGGAGTAAACTGACCTAATATAATGAAACACAAGGTTTGAAGGAACAGTTTTATCATCAAACAAGCGTAACCTAAACAATAAAACAGATAAGACGAACAGTTTTATATATATAGACACCAAAATAAACTTAGTTGTTAATTCTCTTATCTTAAGGTAAAGAAAATACCTCCTACTCAATGCGGGATCAAAATAAGAAAGTATACATCTGATCAGCTTGTTATAACTGAAATAGATCCAGACTTATTTACGCAGCTGTATCCGTAAGAGATCTTCTCTCAGACTTTATGTCAAAGCTGAGGTCACGCCAACTAGGACCAGTGGATTAGGTAAGGAAAAATTGCAAAACTTAGCTCCTAGAAAACCGTAGAGAATATCAGCTTGAAGCAGGGCCAAACATATTTTATCATTTTATAGACGTGTTTACTGTGGCTATACTAGTTTTATTGGGATCATAAATACAGAAAATGGGTTCAGAAGATAGAGGAATAGATACCTTTATCTATTTGTTTGATATTGATTAGACCGCAGAGTTATCTAGGTTCCAGTTAATTTGCCGTCCAATGTTCAAGGTTGGACCCCATCATCAATTATTTTCGAATTATCACTCCAAGCCGAGAGGCATGACGATAGTCTGATTAAAAAATAGCACATTCATAATCGATAGGATCATTTCCGAATGGCTGATTCGCTCGTGAAGCATAATCTTCAGTGAAACACAGACCTTCGTTTAACATTATTTAATCGTTAATCAACAGCTCAATGTTACCAGGTCAATAAAATCTATTTCAGATATCATGAAATTCTGATAAGCACGTGGTTTTATCTTTTCACTTTTGTCTGGATTATTATTCTGAACTGTGAATTTATTTTTAACTAACTACTCGCCCCACCTTTGCACGGATACAAATTACCCGTGCAAAAGGGTAATTTGTAAACCTTACACTTAAACCTTCCTAATGAATCACTCTGTCTAACGCTGAAAACTGCATGAAAATCCGTTCAGCAGTTTTTTACCCGACGGCGCGAGAGTAAGGGAGGTTAAGAGTTTATCTACGTATGTATGTTTGTTCCCTTGTGGCGCCTTAGAGACCAAACGCGTGGGCCGATTTTAATAATTCTTACGCCAATTGATACGTCTTAATCTATCGAGTGCTACTAAAGACATGACAGTATTCAAAATGTAATATGGCTACAACCAGACTGTGGAAAAGAAAAAAATTGAAGTCGATGAACTATGTATATTAAATGGGTTTTATCAAAATAAAGGGTTCGAGAAGGCGATTACAAAAATGTAACTCACTTAAATGTAGAAAATAAAAAAAATTGAATCAATCGATCTGCCTGATTCTGTCTGAGTTCCAAAAAAGTCACCTTTCAAGCAGTCTGATGCAGTTGGTGACATAAAATCAATAATTGAACTAAAATAACTGCTACCAAACGCATCAGACTGCTTGAAAAGTGACTTGTTAAGAACTTTTTAATGCTTTTTTGCAGTCTGGTTTTTTTTTTAATATTCTGTTTTGAGTTTATTTCGACAACGGACAGACAGACGTGACGAGGGACTTTGTTTTATAATATGTAGTGATGTAGGTTAACTTTATATAAAAGGCATTGATAAATAAGGCTATCAATGTGTTAAATATTCATAAGTGTTAGGTGTTATTAATTGATTCTAAGTGCAAGGCTGATAAAGTCAAACACCTGATGAAGCTCCACGAACATTGAAAAGTGCTCAAATAATTATCAATTAGCATGTACGAAAAGTTAAATAGCAAGAAACATTGAACTTGGAACAAGTTACGCTCAAGAAACTTCTCGTAAAAAAAGGCTGCTGTTATAAAGGCTTTCAAGGAACTGCACTGCATCTTACTTCTATGAGGCAGTGTGTTCAAAAAACTGATCTATGTATTGAGGAAAGTTTTCTATTAATTACTACCAATGGTAACGATAGTTGGCATGCTTCCAGGATTTTTTTTTTGTTTTAGGGGGAAATTATCAATAGGCGCCTAGTCTTTTGGAGAAAAGATCAGGAAGTGTAGGCTTTTTATCTCACTAAAACCAACCACCCCGGTGATCACACCGGGGTGGTTCGTGTGGTGATCCGTCCGCGCATGTAACGGGGCTCCGCCATCCCGGAACCCCTTCTTCAACGCCTAATCGGGTGTACATCCCTGGGGAGACTGTAAAATAGTCTCCCCTTAGCTCTTCTGAAGTGAAGTGAATGTTCTTCTGAAATGTTTAACAAATTCCTATATATTGAGGAGAGTTTTCTATTAATTAGTACCGATGGTAACGATAGTTGGCATGCTTCCAGGATCTGGAAAACAATGCAAGCCTTGACTCATTCGCTGTTAATTGGCTTACTTTTTGGGAGGCAATAAAAATTGGTTTAAATTTGTACAATAGTGTTTATAAACTATTTTGGAACAGCTGCTGAGGTAATCGTGCTCGGAAAATATTTGAATAGTTTCGTGTAAAGTAATCTGTTCTCGTGCGTTCATTGCAGAATAGTCCTAGCTATGCTTGTGGGTAAAAATAGAGTGTAAATTGCCTTTGCCTATCGTTACAGGGCTCGTACACATTACCAAGTCAAGCAACGTAAACATGAGACGAGAAAGGTGAGTGTAATGGCGGCAAATCGTCGAACCTGGCCACTGAAGCATGTGCTAGAAGAGGACGCTCCTAGACAAGAACATAATAACTTCAATGTTATCCTTTCTATTAAAGCGTAATAGGAAACAAGATACAAATTGCTAACATAGTTTGGATCAATTTTTTTTTGTAGCTGCTCTGAATTTTATACAGGGTGTACCGCAAATGCGCTGCTAACTATAGAAATGATCCACTTTCTTCAAGACAGTAATAGCCATAACCGAAAAAAAAATGGACTTAATTGATACTAATATTGATCAGCTGATAACTTTGTAAGGAAAACTCAATTATTATTTTTATGATTTTGGTTCGACTTCCTTGAAGAAATTTATTTATTTCCATGAGCAGAAGCAGTATCTGAAATATGACCACCCATTCCCGTTACCTACACCCTGTATGTAGCACTTCATTTAAAGCATGAGGTACGACCCAATATGTCGCGGCAATCGCCAATAAATATAGACTCTCGTTTAGCGCTAATTATTTGTTATTAACGGAGATATTAAAGTTTCTATTCCTAACGATTACAGAGACTTTATAACACAACACACTCAACAAGATATATAGGGTGGAAAATATCAACGGTCCCTGAAGGGAAACCACTTTAAATCATCAAGATAGATTATTTTACTTAAAGGCAACATTCCTTTATTTTTAAAAAGAAAAAATACTGCAGTCACAGATTTCTCGACAAGCTTACCTAAACCGGGCATCGAACCAGCTAAAAATTAAAAAAATAAACATTCGCTATTTTATTGTACGATAGCATTAGCAGGATAAAATCTCTCTAAAATACATTTTGTCTTAAATCATGAAATCTAACATTAATTTTATTTTATCATTCATTCAAATATGAAGGACACGTAACGTTTTATTAGAAACTTTTCGTCAAAACGCCTCGTCTCAGAAGGAAATGTGTATAGAATTATTATTACCAATATGGATGTTATATGGGTATGAAAATAACAATTCTATTTAGTCCGAAAGTACGTACCTATTTTTTGCTTTACCATCCCAATAAAAAATGATAAAGATATACTTAGGTGAAACTAAATAAAGTTTGTAAAAACGCATCAAAGTTCGGGGGGGGCTCGTTACATCACTTAGTGGTGAAAAGTAGTACACCGTAACGTCACGCGAAATTTCAACGCACTGTATCGTCCTCATGTTTTGTTTAATAACAAAAGAAAAAATACGTGTCCATTTTTTTTTTGTTAATCTATTTATGGACTAATTAGTTTTTTTTTAGGAAATTATAAAACTACTTACCCTATTAAACGATTTCCTTAACTAAGTCTTCAACAAGGTAGGTACTTGGAGATAAATTAGCAAGTTTGTACTTCATAGAATGTTTATGGAAGTAAGAGTTTTAAGAAGATTATATCGTGTCTTTTACCTGCTGAAAATGAACAGTTCTAGTTTAAGGCGCAATTATACGACTTTTAATGGTTTTTATTTGAACATCACGTCACGTACGTACGTTTATCTTTAAAAAAATATATGTTACTCTAGACAATTTCCGTCGTAATTTGATCTCAGAATATTCGAAATTATATTTTTGTAACATGGTGTAATTAATTTGTAAAAATATGTCTAACGCGGATAAAAAATTGAGAATCGCACAAAAACTATAAAGCGTATTTTTATGAAACCTTCACCATTTTAAAGATCATTTAATTATTTATAATTTGGTCTCAAACTTTTAGTTTAATACCTGTTGTTTTATGTGTAATAAATTAATAATGCATCTAATTTCGGACAGCGCTCCTTGATGGGCGAGTCCTATTACTGGGTGGACATACGACGCTTTACGCTTTACTTTACTAAACATTAGATTTAATGTATATCTTGTACGGTAGACGAGTGTAAAACCTAATGTTTCTTGGAGAAATTTCATCTTTAACATTGAATGTATCGACTAGTGAAATAAAATAGCGAGTGTTTATTTTTTAACCGACTTCCAAAAAGAGGAGGTTCTCAATTCGTCTGTATGTTTTTTTTTTTTTGTATGTATGTTACCCGATTTCTCCGTCAGTTGTGAATCAATTTTCAAAATTCTTTTTTCATCTGAAAGAATATACTCCCGAAGTGGTACCATATAAATTTTATCGAAACTGCTTCAGTGTTTTTTGAGAAACTGCACAAAAACGGAAAATACGTGTACACCGACTTCCGAAATTAAAGTTATTTATAAAGAAGAATGGCTAAATTTCTATAGGAGCTGGACTCGACTATTATTTTCATGTCCCAAAATAAACTATAGCTAGATTGGTTTGTTTTTATGTCGTAAACACTATCCAGTTTGAAAATTATTTCTAAATAACCACGATTTTTTATAATAACGTCAACAATACTTTTGAGGTTAGAATCTACAACTACCTTCTGCCCGACTGCGGCGTAGCTTATGAGTCTAGTTAGCGATAAGCGAGAAGGGTAATTAGCGATCTCGTTTCTATTTATTTCGATTTCTCTCAGAGAATTACCCAAAAAATAGGACTTGTAGCAAAGCGCACCAACTCTTTGTTTGTCCATCGATCATTCAATGAAAACTACACCTATATTGCTCTAACTTGCACAACGTATAGTGTAGACAACAAAGCTGGTATAACATCACACGTGAAGTGGTTCTTGAAAGACTTCCAAGCCTTTTTTGTGGTTTGACCACTTCAATTCTGGCTGAAGAGTTAGTCACTAGATACCTACTGCCTTTTAGTCTTCAATGCTCAAGTTGCATAGATATTGACAAATTGAGAAATGGTTGTTAACAGGAGTAAATGAAGTATAATTGGTAGAGTACTTAAATGAAAGAAATAGGCTTGACAAAAATACTTTTTATTCATCATCCTCTCTTATCACTACACCATCGAGGAATGCTGCTGGCTCTGATATTGTCGTAGTATATTGCCATATAAATGGCGCGGGTCGATGAACGATGACCACAGACAGATTAAGTAACTTGTCAATGACAAATGACGTTCCGTTGTACGCATTTGAACAAAACTACTTACTAGACCAACATAATTATTTTTTATGACAAGAATCCAATACATAATATCAGCATATTCGTTGATTTGATGCCTCTAAACTAATTGAATAGAATTACAGTTAAAACTTTTCAGAAAAACTTGAATAATTACAGTCTTTGAATACCAAGTCATTTCAAACGCGAAATGAATCGTCAAGAGGTGCGTTCTGAAACTATTATTCTAAATAATTTAGAAAAAGTTACAAAAACAAAAAAATTGGATAACTTTTTTTTGTGGCTACTTATTGAGATATTTCTTGTGTTTTCTATGATCTTAAAAAATAAGGGTATTTTTATAAATATGGCGTATTGGGAGGCCATCGTTTCGTTGTCGGGTACGATTTGGCCATCCTTCTTTTAGTGTATTTTATTTTTGGAAGTCGGTTGTTTTTTTTTAATTATTAGCTGGTTCAATTCCCTGTTTAGGTAAGCTTGTCGAGAAATCTGTGAATGCAGATATGTTTACTTTTAAAAATAAAGGATTTTTTCCTTTAAGTAAGTAAAATACTAATCTATCTTAAGGATTTAAAGGGGTTTCCCTTCAGGACCCATTAATATTTTCCACCCTGTATAATTTGTTTTGCTATCATAACAATTGTGAATTGATTTTGTGGATTGTAAGACAGTCCGAGCTAAATAATTTACGTAAAATTGATGTCGACGTAGATTTTCTTATTTCAAACAGCACGTTCACTTGACTGAGCCAAAGAAATTCCTTTCTTTTAAATTGTAATTGTTTGTTGTATTGGTCTACATACTTAAGTTACACAATGATTGCTTTTGGTATTGATTGCTTTGGGGAGTTTATTGCGCCACATATTCGTCCAAAAAAAATGAAAATAGCAACACTAGGAATTGGTGACGGTCGGACGTTTTTGAAGGACTGTCTTTATGTAGAACTTTGACGTTCAATAAAAATATTTTAACAAAAAATACAACCGGCTTCTGACAATTACATAATAACTTTATTTTCGGAAGTCGATGTTCATATTTGGTTTCTTCGTTATTTGACACCGACTTCCGAAAATAAAGTTATTATGTCATTTTAGAAGTCGGTTGTTTTTTTTGTTAAAAGTTTTTTATTTTTCAATTTTTAGTTTCTGTAACCCTGAAGTAAAACTAAATGTTAAAGGTATGCCCGGATGGATAACCCCAATAACATGGAATTGAACATTTGGAGAAAACCAAAACGTTCAAAAAGTGCTGAATTGATTTCGATAAAATTTATATGGGACCACCTCTAAAGAATGGCCTACCGAACAAAAAAGAATCATCAAAATCGATTCACAAATGGAGGAGATATCGCGTAACAAACAAAAAAAAAACATGCAGACGAACTGAGATCCTCCTCTTTTTGAAGTCGGTTAAAAAGCGATGGCTCACAGCCTTTTTATTAAGTGTATATATACTTAGTTATAATTAGATAGGTATATTTTTAACCGACTTCAAAAAAAAGGAGGTGATCAATTCGGATACTTGTATTTTTTTTAAGGGGTTTTTCCAAAATGGTCCCATTTAAATTTCATATAGATCTGATAATCGGTTTCGGAGACAGACAACAGAACTCTTCAAAAATTGACAGCAAATCAACCGCGATTACTGCGATCGTATGTCTATGAATTGTCAACACAATTTAATGGAGAACCACAACTAAAATGTGAAAAATAAAAAAAACTTTTATAAAAAAAAATGGACCCGACTTCCAAAAAAATTACAAATAACTTTAATTTCGGCAGTCGGTGTCAAAAAACGAAGACACAAAACCAGAAACACCGACTTCCGAAATTAAAGTTATTTTTTAATATTTTGTGTATTTTCTTTTTTGGAAGTCGGTTGTTTTTTTTTTTGGAAAAAGTTTTTTTATTATTTAATGTTCATAAAATTTCCCATTGACAGCGATGTGGACGAATTTTTTGATGCCCAATGAGCTGTACCTACTCCTACCGGATCTTTTATGCCGCTTGTACATATTTTATTTATTAAGTTATTTATTAGTTTAGTATAATATGTATTGTGGTTATAGTCTGTTGATGTACATAAAATAATTTAATAAAATATTTTAGGAAATTATATTTTTATATTTTTTATGTTTTGGAACTAGGGAAACAGACATAAAAGTTTGAATGACCCCTATATCGTGGTAATATCGTGTCTTTAACAGATTAGTTATTCAGTTAATTGAACACCACTACACCAACATCAACCATACACAATTGCGCAATGATGACATCATAATATTTAGATCACCAGGCCGCACACTTAGTGCGGTGGTGTGTCATAATTTGAATTTTCAACTTAATTTATTCCAACAGCCTTTGCTTCTCTCTGACTCATAGTCTAGCCAGTGTCCATGAAAAATATGCTTTCAAACCATAATATCTTACATCAATGAAACAATGATGACGGCACAAATAACGTGCACAATGTTCTAAAACCAAGGTCAACTTTTGTTTATTTTTGAGGGAGAAAATGTGGAATTAAAACAATAGCCCTCAAATAAAACGTAAATAGGTTTATAATGTGACTTCCAAAAAGGTTCATTATGTGCACCGTTGTGCCTGAACGAGGTTTCGCTTTCAATGGCCTAAATATATCAATAACTAATGACTTCACGTACACAACCCGGACACAAAAGCGTGGTGTCAAGTGCTCTGATGATACAAAGGGAGAATGTTGTACAAAGCAAGATTAACTAGTGTGGACCCGGCTTTACATTACCAATTCAGGGTTGCCAGCTTTGTTAAAACCCCGGGCGTTGCATCTGAATTGGAAAGGTTATTTAATTTGCAAATTTTCACGCTGTTACGGGATAGTAACCAGGATTTACGTAGGACTATTCATTTTGGATTTTGCGATAAACAAATATTTGGACTAGCCGGATTATCCTAAGCAATTCTAACTTTGGTAAGCCCAACATTCAGCTCAGGAATTCAGGATGATTACCTTTATGCGAGTTTGAAGTTACCTGACGTATGGGTTAAGAACAGTCGAGAAAGTTGTTAAACTGAACGGATTTTTGAAAAACCTTTTGGAATATGTTGTTTACTTACCCATTTATTATTGCCTATCTCAATTTAGTTATTATTTTTGAAGTGAAAACTTCTTTAGACGCGTTAGGCATTTTTGAGATGGGAAAAAACAATTGAACTCGCGCGCCACCGACACCAACATCGACACCGACACCGCTATTTGAATTGAAGTGAAAACTTTTTTAGGCGCGTTGTTTTTTTGTTCAAGTTTTCACTTCTGTCGGCACTCCCGGAGTGCCACTCTTTTTTTTCTCTTATTAGTAGGTACTGTGCCTTTTAATCATCGTTTTAAGCATCCAATTTAAAATATTGGTCTCCTAGATGGCCGTTTAAGAAGCAATGTTTCAAGAGTGATCTTCGGTCAGCTTATAGAATGTTAAGCCTGTCCCTCTTCTCAATAACGTGAAGATATATGTCATTGGATAGATCTCTCAGAGGCAAATATTTCTTATGTAGAAGGTTTCTCTATACTGTAGATACGTGAGGAGCTACAGAGCTCTACATGAGCAACAAATCCATAACTTCGGTTCTCAAAATTAGTAACCTATTTAGGTCGTTAACTCCGAAGACACTAACATAGGTAAAAGTTGAGTTAGTAGCTAAGGTTCTCTAGGAAAAGATCTTTTCATTGACATAAATCTTATATACCTACTACGGATTAAAAAAATCTTATCTGCTATCCCCAATTAGTTACCTATTTAAGTCATTAACTACAAACGGACGAATATTTGGCAAAACTCGTGATAGAAGCAAAGACTCTGCTTGAAAAGCCTAGTCGTCAGTGTTTATCTTAAATTTTGCGATTTTATGCATTTTTAAGAAAAATTCCATTCAGTGGAAAAGTTTTTCGAGGTTTTTATATGCTTGGCTTACGGCACTCTACTACTATTTGTGGACTTTTGTACCAAAACCAATCTTCAAATACCTACTAAAATCGTACAACCCAAACAGAAAATTCAATGTGCAGCAGGCAGCTGATGACATGATATTAAAAACCGTAAAAGTGAAAGACATATCGTTCATCAAAATAAAAGTGCAAAAAAGAAGACATCATGGGCCTTATTATAAAAAAACTAGCTGACCCGGCAAACGTTGTTCTGTGATAAAAAAAAATGGGGGGTGGAGGTAGGAGGGTGAAAAATACTTTACAACCAATACTCATAACTACCAAATATACAAGAAACATAAAAATCGGTCGAGTCGTTTCGGAGGAGTGCAACCACAAACACCGTGACACGAGACATATATTAGATTCAACCATGTGATTAGTTTAACATTGATTAGCTAGTTCTTAATTCAAAACTGTCTATGGAAAATTTTAATTTAGAATCCGGTACCGTTAGCAGACACAATAGATTTTTAATTGTTTACGGCCCATGTACTGTCCGCCAGACACGCAATGGTTAGGGAGTTTTTAAAATAAGGCTGCTAGGCATTAAATTGTTTGCTAAGAATAACCAGTAGCCGGTGCGTATTACAGTAGCGTTCAGTAAAAAATTTACTTAAATACTTATAAAGCTTTTCTAAAAAACTAAACAACTTTATTTTTTATTAACAACAAAGAATTCTGAATATAGGACTTCCTGTTCAAAATAACCTACTAGACACCTATTTTTTAATTAGTCTTTGGAAAAATAAACCGCAAAATAATCGTAGGTCTAATACAATAGAATATGGTTCAAAAAATGAATAGATTAACAGTGTGATATCAGCTTAATACAACTTTTTTTCCGTTTAATTTTTCCCTTACACCTGCCACGTTCCGTCTCTACTTCTCACCACCCTTAGGTCGACTGGTAGAAAACGTCAAAGCCCGCCTTTGTTCAGTGCTTTCAACTTGTGCTTGAAATTTTAATAAATAAACAAAATATATTCCATAATCGTCTCATTATTTTTGCTGTAGCAGATTGGACGACTAACTTTAGCAACTAAAGATTAACTTACTAAAAATATAAAGGTAGAAAATAAAGTAAATTCTAAATAACAATAAAAGCTTCTATCAATAACGTATATACTTACACTTCATCTTCCGCTAGTTATTGGAATTATTTCAGTACTTACTAAAACTATTCAACATCGTAAAATTAAACATAATAACACGTAAATACATGTTATTATGTTTAATTTTACTTTTGCAAAAGCAAAGTCATGCTATTCGTTTAAGAGTCATTTCTATGTATGTATGTCGCAATTTCCCTATCTCTGCGTGTATAAATTTTCCAGCCGATCGTGCCGTAAAATGACGTGAACGTTATGAAAATTCCTAGATCCCTTTATCCTTCTGATATTTATGTTACGCCTCTCGCATCTCTTTACTAATTACAATTTAATGGGAAATAGTCCCTGTGTATGTACCTACTTACGAGTAGGTACAGTGGAGTCGTTTATACCTTCGTCAGTTTTCATTTTGTTCTTTTCATTACCAATACTGGGATTTAGCTGCATCCGGTTAGACTGGAAGCCGACCCCAAAATAGTTCGAAAAAGGCTAGGCAGATTGATTGATTTCTTTTCATCATCAAGTCGGGACACATAGGTATTTGGTACCTGTTGAAGCTGCGGAACTAAACAGACTATTGTATAAATTTTCATTACTTGAAAACAAAGTTGATTATAATATTATGAACCTTTCACCATTTTATAAAATACCATCATGTATGTGTGTGTTGTATGTGTACTAAATAAATAAATAAAAATAAATAAATAAATAAATAAATCATCATTATCATCAGCCTTTTAATGTCCCCACTGCTGAGGCACAAGCTTCCTCTCTGTGAGCGTGTGTGGGCCATAATCCACCACGTGGGCCCAATGCGGGTTGGTGGATGTCACATATCTTCGATTTTTTTGTTCTAGAACATGCCGGTTTCCTCACGATGTTTTCCTTCACCGTTTTGAGAGCAGTGGTGATGAAATAATTTACACAAAGTAAAGCGCCGGCCTGGGTTTGAACTCACGACCTACTCGTAAGTCGCGGCCGTTACTACTGGGCCACCACAGCTCGCCTTTATGAAATATACCTAAATCAATTCTGTTTTATTTAATTGGCACTGAGTGTCGTTCTGTGACATTATGATAATACCGAGTCGTCTAATCAGTGTAGCATATTCTTGACAGGGTCGCGGGATTGTTGAAAGAGTCACACCGGTGGGTTTTAGTCAGTAATAGTCTGACACTCCCTCCCGCTCCACCCAGAGCGAGAGAAGGCATCTGATGATGTATTATACACTAAAATAAAAACTGGCCAAGTGCGTGTCGGACTTCGCACATTTAGGGTTCCGTATCAAATGAGGGAATGATCAAGGAAAAAATCTGATTTATAACGTTAACGTTATCACTACATTTCAAGTTCCTAGGTCAACGAGAAGTTAAAACATTCTTCGGAATCAAATTTTGTGACAGACAGACGGATTCAAATGCCCAACGCGCCTAGCCTCGTTCGGTTCGTAGCAAATCCCGTTGCGGTGTCGGTGGCGCGCGAGTTCAATTGTTTTTTCCCATCTCAACACTGCCCAACGCGCCTAAAGAAGTTTTCACTTCAAAAATACCTTAGGGTGACGAACAAATTTTTACTGTGACTGTACGAGTGTACCTAAGTTTGTGTGTATTAAAATTCAGTTGGATTACTCACGTTAAATCGTACGTGTAAGAAATTATGAATAATTAGAGTAACATTGCATTTACAGCAAAACATGGTTATACCTGTGCTCCGGCGAGGCGTGATTGAATGACAAACAGACAGATTCAATTCCGTTCAGTTTGTGTGATTTACTGCGGTTATGATATTCCATTCAGTTGGAGGAATTCTAATAAGATAATGTGTTTGTTAAAATAATAATCCCGAATATTATTTCAATGTGTATTTAAAATTTGAATATGACTAACGTTATAATAACTACGTAAGTACCTACTTGTAATTTATGTCGGTTGGCTAAACATTACTCGTGTAAGGAATTATAATCTAACTAGCTTCTGTCAGGGGCTTCGCCCGCATGAAAGGGAACATATTCCCGGGATGAAATGTAGTCTATGTGCTATTCCAGACTATAATCTATCTGTGTGCCAAACATCCAGAACCTATCAGCCGTTCTGGCGTGATGGAGTAACAAACATCCAGGCATCAAAATTTTCGGCATTTGTTACGTATTCTTTCCAAAATCAGTACCTTTGTGTAGGATTGTTGTAGTTCTTTTACATGTATTTATATAGGATATTAAAAAATTAACTCTTGAAACTTTAAGGAGTGCTTTGGACCATCGAACTGAATTACTTTTACTATGGGACCAACTTTGAAATCGCGAAAAAAAAATCAGCTTGTGCCTACATTTATGTTCGCAAAACTCGTCATAATGTACGGAACAGCTGATTTTTTTTTTCGCGATTTTAAAGTTGGTCCCGTAGTAAAAGTTATTCAGTTCGATGGTCCAAAGCACTGAGTTAATTTTTTAACACCTTATATACTTCGTGTTCAATGAAAAGTGTAAAACTCATGGAGTAAACTTTATACAAATCTTGACAAGTTATAAGGGTATACTGGGTTAAAATATTTTTATACAAATGCACTCTTTTTTATTCTTGATTGGCACGTGTTTGACCACTATCTCACCTGATGGTAAGCGATGATGTGGTCGAAGATGGACCACGCTTGCCTAGAAGTAACCTATTCACTCTTGATTTAAAGACTCCTAGGTTGTAGCTATCAGGAAACACGGACTCCGAGCTCCGGCAGGGAATTCCACTCCCTAGCTGCACGCTTATTGAATGTGGTCTCAAAACGTTTTGTGCGTGTGGATGGGATGTTCACCATGTACCGGTGATGCATCGCCGTACGTCTTGTGGTTCGAAGATGGAACGGGCTTGGCGGAATCAAATTATCAATTCCGTCGCACACTCCCCAAAATGTAACCGATAGAAAACCGACAGGCTAGCAACTCGGCGTCTATGCTCAAGACTTTGGAGCTTCGACTCAACGAGCCTATCATTGCCGTACTTGCAATAATAAATAAACTTTATCTTAGATCATAATAAAAAAATTAATTCAGAGCCGTACTTGATACAAATATGGAAAACACCACACATACCACACACACACACACATGAAGACACGAACGTACATGTATTGGTGGCTGATAATAAATCCTTTAACCTAAAGCCTACTTATGCGATTACAAAAAGAAATAAATAGGCGGGCTGATAGGAACCGGGATCCAATACCAAATGAAAGACATACAATCAATTCATAAGTAGGTATTCTAAAATGGATTCTATATAGCAAAGATGTTATTTTATATTAATAAGGTACATTTCTTACCACCGAAAACTCTAAAAAGATATATAACCTCTAATGTCAAACTCCTAAATGAAACAGATCTAACCAATATTTTCGAACTTTTTCTAAAGTTCGACAACTTGTAAGAAAACGTTCAGCGGAAATATTTGATGAATTTGACATTACTTACATACTCGTACAACTGATGTATTACGTCGGTTATGAAAGTTTGATTATAGTAGCCTGTACTGTCCTACTGCTGGGCAAAGGCCTCCATTAGTTCCAGCGTTCTCGGTTCTGTATTACCTCTTTCCAATTCTTAAGGAAGACACCCAAGTCATCCCCACCATCTCCTTCGTGGTCTGCCGCGGCCGCGTATTGCAATTTAAGGGCACTAATCTAGTTCATGTTACTTTTCAAAAATTATGTGTACTCGTGTAGTTCTAGTCTATGCTTCTTCAGTTGTTTTTAAACAAACCTGGCTTTGTACCAGATGCATCTGCCAGAAACGATAGTAAATCCTCTCACATTATTGTAAAAGTGTTTAACAAATAAACAATGTATAATACATTTTATCCCAAGTGGTTTAACATCGCATTAATATGTAAGTGAGGGCATTAATATTTAAATTAAATATTTGCTTGGAAAACCGTCGGAGCTTTCAGGGATGTTTGTCTGAATGTCGGTCACCATAACACTGTACTTAAAATTTTAATGATGATTTCTTAACATGCATATGTACATAAACTCACGTCTTTCTTCCATGGGGTTAAGCAGACACTAAAGACGCGACTTGCGATCCCAACATACACGTTTTCCGTTTTTAATTAGAAAATAACAAATACAAACATAAATGGCTTCAATATTAGCTAAATACAAAACAAAACTATTTATTACCTAACTACGTACATATATATAAGAACAAAATAATCTTAGGCGTCAAATTACTCGACATATTGCACATCGCTGTCATCTGGGCAATCCGAAAACGTGCCCAGAAGACTGGCAACATTGCCACGTTGAATGGCAATGCTTATTCTTTAGGAGAAGAACGAGCCAGCCTGCTTCTGAGCCATTATGCTTCTTTTACTTTTTTATATCTATCTGGTTATTGTAAGTATATAAAGTAAGGGTATATAATGTAGAGAGCAGTGGTGGCACAGTGGTAACGGCTCCAACTTGTCGTAGGTTCGAACCTAAACATGCACTTTGTGTAAATTATTTCATCGTCACTGCTCTCAAATCAGTGAAGGAAAACATCGTGAAGAAACATTTGGTATGTCCTAGAACCAAAAATTCGATAAAATTTGATTTATGATTAAGGCCTATTTCCCTCTCGCAGAGAGAAGGCCGGTGTCCCACGAGTGGAATTATTAAAAGGCTGATTATTATGATTATACGTTCATTTATGTCTAGGTATTACGCACCTGACCTTTTTAAAGAACTTCATAAGTATTCTGTCTTAATTTACGTGATAATTTCCAGCCCACGGCGAATGACACGAACCGTGAATTTTTCGTCCGGCTGGCAGAACGGTGACACAAATTCTACTCGGAACACTTGTGTCATGTGACGTATCTTTGCTTAATTACTTCCCAGGGATGTGTACTCGCGTTTTTAATTACTTTTCGTACAGGCTGTAAACCACTTGTCTTAAATTATCATATCAAAAATATTTCAAGTATTTTTGATATAAAATACACAATTTCAACTTTACGAAACGCGTATGTTTTATTTCCTATGTATTTTCTAACTCCACAATATTTTCTTTGAGGATTTACTTTTTTCTGCTAGTCAGGAAGCCAGGAAGATACGAGTCCAGGTACCTTCCTCAATTTATTGATTAGCTTAATAATTCCTTTAAATCAGACCCCTAGGTTTAATAAATTTTTGGGTTGTTAAAATATATATCTGAAGCAAACATAGGTACACATTGGTACAGTATTGGTATCAGTAAGTAAACTAATTAACTTTACAAATAGAATTAGGCTGGAGTGGCAACATAACTGGCAACAAAGGGGCTAATTAACTATAACCCGAAATAGGTACCTACCTTAAATTGTCTAAAACGTATGGAGGTGGTGAATCGCTACGAGTACCGACGTACCTCGCCACCCTACACACGTATCCGTTAATGTACGTTAAATCGGTTATCTACTGATTGTGCGGAACAATCTCGGTTTGTCAACATTCTGATATCGTGTATCATATTAGAAATGATTGCTTCCGCACTCTCCCTACATCTACCAACATCAATAAAAAATATCGGCCCAAAAAATCAACACAGCAGGTATCAAAATATTCGATTAATTTATACTTTAGCTTTGGGTTCGGAAAGCTTTTTAATATTTACGGAAAATACGGTAGCTTACCCAAAAATATAAGAGTTGAAAATAAAAGTACTCCCCAAAATAGACCTTTTCATTTATTTTTCATTATCATGCTATAATCTTTTAGCCAAACCCATCTAAGTCGGATAAATCTGTTTAGGCTTTCATTTTCTGAAAATGTGTGGATCGCCAACAAATTATTGCGTAAATAGGTTTGAATCCATTTCATACCCTCAGGGGCTGAGTTTAGCACGTATCTAAAAGCTTTCTACTTTATATTTTCTTGAGTAAGTAGGAGAAAGTCTAATGCATGTTTTCGATACGTTGAAACTGAAAGGAATGGTTGGAACAGTCCCTATTCGCTAGGTAGGAACCTCTTTATATTTTTGTAAAAGCTTGATAAATTACTCTGAAGGTTAGATGTACAAAAATAAAGAAATCGATACTGTGCCAACCATTCATATTTAATTCTGCCTGAAAATACGCATTACCCCGGTAACCGTGAGACGCATGTTTTCACAAAAAGGGTGTACTTTTCGGGTGTTTTATAAATACTCAAAGCAATTATATGTTTTCAAACCTAAATCTAAAGTTACGGGACTAATTTTCGTTTTACCAGCTTCTCGTGTAACCGTAAATAAATATTTTCACGGAACGTGTAAGTATTGCCTAGAACAAATAAATAGCCGCCGCCCAGGCCATGGCCGGCTTATGATTGCAATATTTCAGTGAAAGTATTTTTGTGTCGGTAACCGCTGCTTTGTTCTAACAAACAAACACAGGTTTAATTTATAGATTTACGCTTTTGATTAAAGAGAAAAAGAAGACAAAAGGTTTGGCATCGGTCCATGTTGTACCTGTATGTTAATGTCTACCTTACTATAACAATTGCAATAGATCGTTGAACAGAACATTAGAAATGGATTCGTATCATCGTCAGAACAAGAGCTAGCAGCAATTCAATTTGACGTTAAACTGTCCAAATTGGATTTCTCGAACACAGTCGTTTCAATAGTCCAATATCCTTTCAATAAGTGTTGTTTCCTGAACTGTGCCCTTACTGCCGACGCACAACGATCAAAATTAGAAATTTCATAACTGCAAAGTGTGCGCACGTGCTTTGTTAGCACTACTCACGATATGATCGTATTTTTTATCGCGATTTTGTTGGAGTAGGTGTGTGTTGTATCAGATCTGGAGAGGAGTGATTGCACGCAGGGTGTAGTAGGTGGATGCACTGACCGATGTGAGCCGCGCCGCTGTGGCGGGATCGATCTAGCGCGGCCGGGCCGAGCCGGCCATCGGGACCCGCACACGGTACTTCTCGAACGCACTGCACTGCACTTTATTTTTCGATACAATCTTCCAATTGTCAATCACTGAACTTTCACTCATTCACAACTAATGTCCGTGTTTCTTGACTGGCCCTGTTAGGTAGGTAAGAAAAAGAAAAGTTAATAAACTGTAGGTGCAATAAAATCGCGTATCAAAATGTCCATCAAATAAACTAATTCGTCAAACTATGACTGTTGAGCGATTGTAACCGAGTGTGGTATTGAAACCCGAATTACAAATGTGTACATGTATCGATCTAGATAGCAGCTAGAGATAATGGTTCTTATCTGCGATAAGTTCAGGGCCTAATGACCGAGGATAGAGTAGATTGCTGCTGCTACAGATTGGATCAAAGTAATCCCAGGAGGGTCTTACAGTAAGCTAAGTCTTTTGAACTAAATAATTAAGCTACTGTAATTTAAAAAAAAAGATTGAAAAAATAATATGTCACTGCTACTGATTTCCAATGAGTGTAAATCGATTGCATGAAGATCAGACATAGTTATCACTGAAAAATGATTTTTCAAGTAGCTCGTACACAAGATAGCGCATGAAATAGTTACATTTGCGCTGTTATATTATGCAACAGATAGTGGAGAACTACTTAGTTGTGATGGATTGCAGGCTCGTCTGTTATAGAATTATCTACAAGTATCAGTTTGCATCAATAGACTTGTATCTGCCGATCTTACACGTGGCAGAAAATATATCTCTTCAGCAACTAGCGTCGGCAGATCAAGAAAAATTACAATAGTATGGATTTTATATCACATTACGAAACTAGACTCCACTTTCTCACTGATAAGAGATTCACAATAAAATACTATCACAAATAGTTCACGATTCATAAAAAAAAAAACAATTTATTCAAAGTGACTTATAATGGGGCATAGCGCTCAAATCAAAAGATGATGTCCTTGGGTTCCGTCGGTAGGGTTCCATTGTGTAAATGTAAATAGTGAGTGACAAGAGGCCCGAAATCGGTGTCCGGAACCCTGAGGGACATAATGATTTCCTTGCAAATTGAACCGAGAACAAAATATTCAAATAGCAACATCCCTAATGTTCCACTTTTGTACAAAACTTTTTAAGACAGACAAGGCAATAGCTACAAGGCTCTTTACTTAAGAGTTCTTATGCTTATTACAACTTTGAGAAAAATGAAACTCAACGTGGGGAAGTCGAACTCGAAATACGGAGAACAATTCGAATAAAAGTTAAAACAATATTAAACTTAAAGTGAGTATTAGTGAAATGTATTTAGAAATTAAGGTCCGTCATACTAACACAGCAAGAAGCAAAACAAAAATTATAGAAATACTAACCTGAAAGCCAACTGAAAAATATATTCGCATACTTAGATAAATTGTTTTTTTTTACATTTCTATCTCATTCTAACAGAAGGTGTTTCAGTCAAAAGTAAATACTTAATTGGAACCTTCAATTAAAATAATGAAGACTCTGTTTAATTCATTATCAAGAAGAGAGTAAATGTTTTCACTGTTTCGTGTTCATTAAAAATGATAGGAATAATTTTCCTCTATTTAATCAAGTGTTGGTAGCCTTCTAGGAATACCCATTCGTACGTTAAACACTTTCAAGAAAAAACATGATATTACACATAAAAATACCACTTCTACAGCGCTAAAAACCATGCAAATTTTGTAGGCAGTCTTTTAGACACCTACCTAAATAAGCAATGTAAATTAATAAATTTAAGAGATCGTACATAAGAAAATTTCGTAACTAGGGTGAAAATCAGTGCACATTAATTAAGAAAAGTTTTAGAGAAAAATTAAAAAGTCTGCTTATTAAATCTTGTAAAAATAATATGTTTTAAACTTAAAGGTACAACGAATAATAGATAACGTTCTAATCATTTCAGTTTATTAAGAATTGTAAATAAAATAATTTTCACTAAGTTAACTTTTTAATAAATACTTACACTAACGGGGACCAGTTTAGAACATAAACGATATTTCCAGCAATAAAAGATCCGAAGAAAACAACAACTTAAAAACACTTTTAATAATTTATGAGATCGGCAAAGAACTAAGAAGTTTGGCAATAAAATATTGTTTTAAAGATTTTTTTTGTAAAAGTAACAGTAGATTTATGTAGAATCAAATAGCGTGAAGATTTATCTGATAGATTGATATAATGCACGTGTTTTGAACCGGAAAGTGTATGCGGTGCTGGTCGCGCGGTCGACGGCGGCAGCGGCGGCGCGGTGACACAGACTGCGTGCGGCCGGGACGGGCCGGGGCCGGGCGGCGGCGGCGGCGCGCAACAGATACGCCACAGGTTGGGCGGCCCGGGCCACCCGCGCCCGCTCCTCCCTGCTGGCGCCGCACACGCCAATTTACATCCTCATTATCGTCTCCGGAGTCAGCACCTCACGCTGGCGTCCGTCACCACATCAGTCGCCGGCTTTTCCCAGTAAAAACTCCTCTCGTACCTTATTCAGCAAAATCTAATAAAGCGTTTCTTTGAAAGCTTACAATTTTTCTTTGTGCCGGCTACTTTCTGAGAGTTTTATCGGATTTGTTTTGTTTCGTTACTTCGAATTATTCTGATATAATTTTGTTTGTTTAGGAAATCCCTTTGAGGATAACAGTAGGTACCTGGATGGGCTTCTTTATGGTCGTCGGTCACGAAAACCTATCTATTTATTGTAACTTCCTCTAGGATAAGACATTCTCATCAATTCGTAATAAATCCTTTGGGAAGTTCCTATTCAATACATATCAATATCCGATAATTCTCTATTCATGTGGCACATCAATAGTAATAAATCGACCATTGGATAATTTTATTACGCCCTTAATACATTAGGATAATTCATTCTAAAAGTTTTATGTGTCGTAAAACACATTTCGTGTCGCAACTCTTCCATTAAGTGTGAATACCACTTTGTGAAAGAATTTTAGTAATAAAAATCTGAAAAAAGAAGTGTTGGTAAGTAATGCCTGCTACTTGTAACTAACGATTGCACAGTTATATATAATATAAATGTAATTGAACGAGGGTTGTTTTGTATTCAGGAAGCGTTGTTGACGCTGTGTCTACTTAAAACTTCTAATTAATTTGTTAGGCTGACTTGTAAGCAAATTAATTTGAACTTTTTAAGTAAGGAAAAGGAACTGCGTGTGAATAATTGTAGATTGTCCACATTGTGTGGTCTTCCCTTTCTTTGTTTTGACTAAGTGAAACTTGAAAAGCTAGCGAACTTTAACAGGATTATAGAAGATTAACAAGAGAGACAGGGCAATGAGTGTTGAATAATCTTCAAAATGGTGACACGTTTACTGAATTCACTAAACTGACAGACACTTTTAGTGAAACAAAGGCGTTACTGACGTTTACGATTAATGAGGAAAATAATATCTGTTTTTTAATAGTTTTTAGACACGGTTGGCGCTGTGTAGAGATGTGGAGCCTAGCTTCAAACTATGCTGCACTTGCTGTCCTGCCCTTTGTGCCCCAAAACGTGTAGCATGCAAGCCATAACCATTTGAAAGTACTCTCGTGTCACCGACACGAAGAAGAAGGCGCAGTGGTTGAGAGTTTGGCTGCTGCGCTGCGTGTCGCGGGTTCGCTTCCCGCACGGAACAAACATTTGTATGATCTACAGATAGTTGTTCTGGGTCTGGGTGACTTGTGTATGTGAGTTTGCAAGTTTGTGAATGCACCCACGATACAGGAGTAATTCCTAGTGTGGTGCAACGTTCTTTATACAAAAAAAAGTCATGTCGCGTCTTTCAATCCCAAATAAATTGGGATAAGGGCAAGATAATGATGAAGATTGATAATATAATTAGCTTTAGCACAAAGTATGACGTACATTTTCATTTTATTTATTTAAAAATTGTTGTACTACATATTTACATACTTAGGTATACAAAACCCTTAACTAACTATGAACTTAACACCTAATTGATACTATGTGTATAATTCCAGCTTCAATCCTACCTAATAAATAATCCTAAAAAATAATCCTACCTATGCCAATATTTAAGGCATAATAGCAGCAATCAAAGTTCCCAGTATTAATTTAGCAGCCACAAAAACTTCGTTAATATGAGCCGTTTAGTGTGTGTCAGCTGGAGTGACGTCACCCCAGCTTCCTCATTCAATACAGACAAACCAGTGAGGTTAGGGTTTTGGACTAAATTAAATAAAATAAGGCATAATAGCAGCACAAGGAAGAAAAGAACTTCAACGATAATACTTAAAAACTGTTGAAACTACGATCAAAAACGTGCTGTGTAAGCTGGAGTTACGTCACCCCAGCTGCTCATTCGTATCTTCCAAACGCAAGAAGATATGAGTATGTATTTTATGTTGATACTTCGCGTGGCCCAAGGGCTGGCTCTTACCTCGGCCAGAGGTTAATCATTACTATACAACGTGGCATTGCCGCCAGTCTTTTGGGCACACTTCCAGTCGACTGCGATACCTACTTATGTACATATGTCTATTTCAGAGGCTACGGACCTATGCTAATTACTTTGATCATTATTATGCAAATATATATGTGGACATTATGTGGAAGTGCTCGACACAACTTTGTTCTCACAGTTCATTAAAATTTATGAGCTGATATTTAATGATTTACTAACTTTTTAGGGTTCCGTAGTAATAACAAGGACAAGAATCTAGTTTCGCTTTGTCCCATAGGAGTAATTATACTAAAAAGTCGGTCAAAAGTAAGTAGATTTCATGAACTGTTGGGCGTGTCAGACTCTTACTGACTAAAACCCACCCCTGTTCATTCCCTGCCTGAGTGCCCAGCGGTGCGGTAACTCTGTTAAGAATTTATCCGCTACACCTAGGCATGCAGGCACCGGCCACGATGGGCCCCGTCTGTGGTGGCTGACAATCATCTCTTTGAGGCGCGCGTGGAACACTACGCGCCATCGACTCACGGCCCTGGTGCTGATCGGACGGCGAGCTACCCACTGCTCGCCGTCTCGCGACGTCCTACGCCCAATGTGTCTCCTGCGGTGGTAGCGGCCGGGGCCGTGAGAGCCACTCCGTTGAGCTTCCCTCACCCGTCCCGCCTCCGCCTTCCCAAGCATTACTGCTTCGCAGAAGGAGGAGATGAACTGTTGGCTACAGTCATCAAACCTGTTTTTTTATAAGCCCTGTTTTTTATAAGACTGTAATAAGCAAACATTCAAAAAACGAATTGTTAAAACTATAAGCGAAGGCAAATGACATACAATTGATTTCGATTCATCTATCAATTAAAATTTTCAAGTTTTGTTCAATGTTTTAAATAATACTGTTCTGAACTGTGTCATTTAATTTTCTCACTATCCGTTCGCATTATGTTTATCCCAGATACAAAGGGAAACCTATTATTGGCCTTTAATACTGTGACACATTTATTCTGTAATATATTTTATGTATCGCTGTTGGTTGCCTAAATAAAGAAAATAAAAATAAAATAAGCCCTAGTAACTAGTGAGTTACGTCGCAGACGCACATAATACGCCCTGCTCTTCCCTTAGTCACACGGTCAGTCGGAATACAGTCATAGTAACAATCGCATGTCTTTGTTCTCGGTGCTCTAAGTATTTGCTGTACGTCCCAAAGTGAATTTGTGCATAGTTTTGGTGGCCTGCTAAAATAATTGCTTTAACATGGAAAAACCTCCTCTCTCCTAGCAAGACGCTGTCCCGCCTATCTTCACACCCACGTGTATAATAAAGTCACCAGTAGCTTAATTTGTGACCCAAAAGAACTCGTCTCTTTGTGCAAAAAGGCTACAAAAATGGCTAGTAGGTCTGCCATACGATGAAACGGAAAATATACTCCCATCATGTAACTCAGAATCCTATCTTCATCACACACATTGACACTTACACACCATCACAGACACCCACACACCTTATCTTTATTTTTGTTGCTATTTCAACGTATATTCTTTGTTTTATATTTTGTGTACTTAACACAATTGTAAATTTAGTTTTAACTCAAGCTTGATCTCATTTACTATTTCTTTAACTTCAGTTTTTTTTTATTTAACTTTATACAAGTTCCTTTAATAGCTCTATGTTTATGTTTTCACAACTCCGGTCCTCAAGATACAGGCGCCGCCAAGTTTGGGGACCACTGTAAGACTAATTGATATCATTACTAAAAGTTACAGACCGACACTAAGCTAATTTTAAGTTAAAAAATTGTAACAATGGCTAAATAAGTTTTATTATTCCATTTATTTTATCTTATTTACTTAAAATTTACATTTTTAAATATTTCTTAAAAATATAAAAAGTAGTTGCCCACCGGTATCGGGAATAGGGTCCAAGCTACCGGTGGTCAGGGCTCCTGAGAAAGGAATCTCCTAACAATACGCGCCGTGTCCAGGAGTACTGCTTTCTGAATTAAGCCCTTGATCCAACTGCCCAATGAGAGCCTTCTCAGGTGTTGGTCGCTCTTGGCTATTAAGCCATTGGCCGTCACGACTATCGGCACAATGACTACTGTATCTACCTCCCACATGTCGACAACCTTGCGAGCCAGATCAAGATATTTTGTTTGTTTATCTTTCTCAACTTTCACAAGGTTCTCGTCATGAGGGACCGCTATATCAACAATCATTGTGCGACGCTCTAATCGATCTATCACCACTATATCAGGCTTATTGGCAACAATAATTCTGTCAGTGATGATAGATCGATCCCAGTATAACGTAATATTGCCATTTTCGAGAACTGGGTCGGGCACATACCTATAGTACGGTACTTCCAATTCCACAAGATTGTATTTAAGAGCAAGTTGCTGGTGGATAATCCTGGCTACAAGGTTGTGTCTATGCGAATAGTCTCCGTTAGCTAGACGAGAACAACCAAAAATAATGTGTCGGATTGATTCACCGGGCCGGTGGCATGCCCGACAGATGTCAACCGTACCGTCCTTCACAATATATTTCCGGTAGTTATTCGTCATCATAACTTCGTCCATAATCGCACAGACAAAACCTTCAGTTTCCCCGAAGAGGTCACCAAAGCGCAGCCAGGATACAGACGCTAAGAGATCACATCAGGCCCATGTAGGACCGGTAAAAGCGCCCGTGAAGCTTCTTGCTCTGCCATACTTCCCTGCGGTCATTAGTATCCAGTACTATAGGTTTGGGCCAGTTCTCGTTAGCCAAGGTGAGCGGGGTGAGGCCCTTGTCCACAGTGACCACATCTCGATGCATACCCACGTCAGCTTTGAGGAAGTATTCCCTAAGGCTGCATACCTCGCGGTTGTGTAGGGTCTTAGCATTTAAGATGCCACGACCCCCACACTTCCGCGGGATATACAGCTTCATCACCGATGATCGTGGGTGATGCATCCGATTCGCGGTCAGCAGTGTGGGGACCCTCCTATCCAAGCGTCAAGGCGTCAAGTTCCGTCTGAGTCCATATGAGTATGCCGAAAGGCAGTTGAAGGCGCGCACCTTGTTCCCGCCTGATAAAAGACTATTCAGTACTTTATTCAGGCGGCCAAAGAAGCGCTCCCCCTCAACGATTGTTTCACGTCAGCAGTATTGATGCCTAAAGCTTCCGATATACTTACCCAGATACTTGTAGGTTTCGGTTGAGCAGAGGGATCTAAGGTGTATTGAATCCGAAAGTTGTGAGTTATTATTATTATAAAGGCATGTTCTCTATTTGAAAATAAATTTGTCACTGTAGTGTATGTAGATATACTTATGACTTATCATGAGCGCATACGTCGCCGTCGGTGGTTATAAATAACGTTCCGAATGGTGGGGACGGCAGTTGGATTCGCCACAGTTCACTGCCTGACGTCGCTTGTAGCACTGCTCGCCACGTCAGGTACTTACGTACGAACCTACCCTCGCTCGGTGCCTCTTTTTATCGTCGTGAGTGCGGACTCCGGTTCGCGTTTGCGGCGGTACTAGGGGGTACCTTGAGAATTTTGACGTCCATCTTGGAAAAAGAAAAAGAATAAGGTTGCGAAGAACTAGTCAAGACTGAAGACCACCATGGCAGGGAAGAAGAAGGGCACCAAGGGTTCCCGCTCATCCCAACGCGGCTCCTCCGGGTCCCCGGAGGATCAACAGGAGACAGCCACCGCAGCGACGGAACCTCGTCTGAATATGACGAAGGAACATGAGCCCCTTGCACGGCTATTTGTGAACGCGGTTGACATTCTAACAGGCGTCGCCGGGGTCAGCGAAGCCGAAAGAAAGGAATGCAAGGAGTTCCTACACCGTAAAATTGATGAGTCGCTCGACGCACAGGAGCCGCACGCCACCCCGCGGCCTGACGCGTCTGAGACAAGCGCCCCACAGCCGCGAGTTCCGCGGCCCCTCGCCGGAGACGGTCCGCGGACGACGGAGACGACGCCAAGTTCGTCGCCGGACCGTGGCGCTCCCGACGACTTCGTCTACGTGAAGCCCACGGGTAGGCCGCGACCGAAGCCCCGTGGCGCCATCTCGCGCCCCGATCTTCCACGAGACCCGCGGCGCCGCCGAGATTCGCTCGAACCACGCGCCCCTGCTGAGCTGCGCGCCCCGGTTTTCGCGCCCTGCGCGCCCGAGAACGCGCCCGCGAACGCCCCGAGCGCTTACGGCGTCGCGCCGAAAGAGCCCACCGCCTCAACATCGCGGTCACGGCCAGAGACGGCCCTACTATCGCCGACGCCGCCGAAATGCGCGGCCCAAGATTCCCCCGCCAAGATGATGTCGGCATGTTTCTCTCCGCAGGAGTCTGACATGTCGGCATCGGAATATGAAATCGAGGCGGAAGAGGCAGACCGCCGACCGACGTCCAACCAGGGGCGTAGCCAGGAGGCGAACCAGGGGCGTAGCCAGGTGCGCCCCCAACGACGTCCCAGAAGCCCAGAAGACGATGACGCCTTGGAAGAGGCGAAGAGGCGCCCGCAACAGCGTACGCCGCCCCCGGCGGCCGCCGCCGCACCGGGCCCGAACACCGCAAAGAAGAAGCCCCGCTACCCTCCGCTGGTGGTGGAGAGGCTGCCGGACTGGCAGGTCCATTTCAGGGCCCTGCGCGACCTCCTGGGCCGCCCGCCGACTGCCCGCCCGTACCAGGCGGGGATTCGCTTCCTGCCCAGGGACGAGGAGGAGTATCGGGTGGTCCAGCGATACCTGTGCGGGCTGGAGAAAGAGACCGGCTTATCCTGGTTCTCATACTCGCTGCCAGCGGAGAAGAAATTCAAGGTGGCCATACGAGGGCTACCTGTGGACACCGCCCCGGAGGAGATAATGGAGGAGCTGCGCAGGCTGGACTACGACCCTGAGTACGTGCGGAGCATCAGGGGTCGTCAGGGCCGCCCGGGCTGTATCTACCACGCAGTCCTCAATGTCCAAAAGGATATTCGTCGTATATACGACGTCACCACCTTCCTGATGATGGAGGGGGTGCGGATAGAGGCATGGAGGGGGAAGCGGGGGCTGGCACAATGCCACCGCTGCCAACAATTCCGGCACTCCTCCCATCAGTGCCACCGACCGCTCGCCTGTGTGCGATGCGGACAGGGGCACACCGCGCGCGACTGCCCCCGACCCCGTACGGAGCCGGCAACATGCGCCAACTGCGGGGGGCCACACCCTGCATCCCACCGCGAGTGCCCGGCCTTCAGAAGGGAGGCCGTTAATAAGCGTGCGGGCACCGTCGCCCTCACGGCCAGCAGGACGACCCGGCCGACCAAGGCCGCCACCTACGCAGAAGACCACGAGGCCCAGGGCGCCACCCTGATGGCGGTGGCCAACGAGCCCTCAACGAGAGGAGCAGCCCCCGCGAAGAAGAGGAGGAGAAAGCGCGGAAGCAGAAAGGGGAAGGACCCCCCTCCTCCCCTCACCAACCAGGAAGACACCACTCGGGTGCCCCAACCCCGAGCCGCACGACTTGCCCAGGCGCCAACCCAGGCGTGGGCAATAAAGAGGACCACAGCCCAAGCCGCGGCTACCGCCGACGCCACGGTGCAGCGCGGAGGGCGGAACGAAGACGCCACCACCACCAAGACCAGAGCTGCCGATCTGCTGATGGGGGCTGCAAGAGCCCTAGGGCAGGGAGGTGAGCCTCTAAACCTGCAAGAGGTTGTACAAAGCGTCGTCCAGGCGCTTCTCCTGCTTTTGACACCTGAGTAGGTCGCACACACCTACACGCGGCCTACTCACACAGTGACACTCACCACAGCACATACACTGTGACGCGGCGTGTGCTAAGTTAATATAGGCACGCCGCGGAACGCATGCAGACACGCATGACTCCACATGCACATGAACTCTCGCACTATTGGGCGCGGCCAGTCCGTGTACAATAATGCTTACATGGACGGTGTTACTCACACAATACCGTCCACACATACGCCGACGCCCCTTGGCCCGGACCGCGACCAAGCGGGACGGGCCGGGGTCACACACCATGCCGTGGGCTTGCTGTAAGCCGGCAGTTCAGTCGCTGGCGCCATCCGCTGGGCCTCCCACAGGGAACTGTGGGTCTCACCCGGTGGTGGTAGACCGCCTAGCTGCCGCGATTACCCCCGCGAGCCTGCGGCATTACACTTAGCAAAACACAGGGCGATTGCCATGGGAATCTCGGCAGGCGTTACAACACAGCGCTAGCCTAGGAGGTTCTCGTAGTCAGTCGCCCACAATCTTCAGCCTACAAGTAGGCGCCCCAGTGAAGCGCCCGTTTTTGCGGGCGCCCACAGAAACCGCGGCAAGAGGGCACAGCCCTGAGGCCACCCGCCGCGTTCCCTTGCGGGAACGCAGCGACGACCCCACGACGGGACGGCAGTTGAGGTCGGACTGTCGGCCAGTGCGGTGGTGCATTGGCCAAGTACAATACTATTATTATACACATTGCGTGGATACTACATTTGGCGACGAGGATAAAAATAAAATATTAAATAAAATGAAAAAAAAATTGGTTGCCTGTAAAGTCGGTATACGGGCGAAAGTTTTACGTGACAACGACTTTGAGTGGTAAAATAATTTTAATGTGAATATTCATTCGTATAGTAGGAAGAAGGATGAAATAATAGTAACAATTTAAAACATTTATTTATACAAAGAATTATATTTAAAACATTAATTTATACAAAGAATCTCGCACTGAATTTCATATTAACAAAATTTTATTTTTACCTTTACACATACATACGTATTTATATACAAATATACATACAATAACTTGCAATACATTTTCGTACAATGAAACAGCGTTTACTACAACAACAACAGCGAAATAGAAGCGCAAGACATGAACCGGTGTGTATGCCTATCTCTCTCACTCTCTCTCTCTCGCTCTGTCTCTCTCGCTCTTAGGCGGGCTAACTGTGCTCGAGTGGAAGGGACGCGTGCCTTTCACTTTTTATGTCTGTCTCTCTCGCTCTTAGGCGGGCTAACCATGCCCGAGTGGAAGGGACGCGTGCCTCTCACTCGCTCTCATTGTGAGCGCATAACGTGAGCGGAGCGTAACGCAGTTTCTTGAAGTGTCACCCGGCAAACCAATTTATAAGACGTTGTCACGTCAAAAAAAAAGGAAATGTGGTCGGTGAAGTGACGAGATAGTTAATTTATACTACTTAGGTACATGTACTAGATAAATACAAAATAAGTTATTAGAGTTGAATCATTATAATTTGAACCATTATGTTACTTTAATTAACAAATGGGTATTATAATTCAAAAGTATAAAACGTTAAATTTAACGGTGGTGATTATTGCTTAACTTATGATAACAACACTAGGATGTGAGTGATGTGTGTGTGTGGCATTTGGGTGAAAATATCAAACTGTGCCGTTTTGTTAACAACCTACGTAAGTAGTCATCATTATTTTTCTGGCCTTATCCCATGTTACTTGGAGTGGGAAAACTCGCAAGCTAGTGAAACCTGGACAACTGGGATGTTAGGGGAACTGAAAATTCGTCTCACTTAAAGAGGTATTCTTCTTACTCAGGGTCTCAGATATCCAGGTATAAGTAGGTCTATCTCATTTACAGAGGACCCTATTTATATAGGTTATATCAGTTACAGAGGTCAATACCTATAAAATTCAAAGAAAACAATTTAACAAAAGTATTCTTTAAAACATAGTCTCAGTAAAAGAGGTAAAATACTATCATAATATCACACTATCTCCATTTAACAGACTTTCTTTTCAATGATTATGAAAATGGTCATCACCACATCTCTAAGACGTGGTCAGAGACGTGGAGTATTTTTGTGATTGTTATTTTGAACCCAAAATATCATGCTTGTACTTATCGAAAGGATAAACAGCAGTATTGTTTGAGTGGTGTGGTATTTATTGATGGAAATATTTCAAACCACCGTTCAGTCATCCAGTGACTCAAAGTCTAACAATCGGCGTTACTTAAATAAATGGATAGATCCCAAGTAACCTACCTATATTTTATGTAAGCTGGCGTAGTGCCTGGTCATTTAATTGGCACAAAAGGAATAACGAAGTTATTTTGAAGTTTTGCATAGCAGTATTATGATACAAAAATAGGTACTGATTGACAATTAACTAATAATAAAAAATAACAACAACAAAAAAAAAGACTTGAGGCCAAAAAGGCTCCTTTTTCTATAAAATCGCAGCATTATTTAAATTGACATCAACATTATTATGATGCAGAAGCAGCATTGCTGGTCATAAATAACCACCATTTGACTATGTTCAGAGGATAATTATAAATCCGCAACAGCATTATTGGTCATTAAATTGACGAAATATAAAAGAAAGAAGAATTTTCTGATCATTAAATTGATATTGAACTATTGCCATTAAACGACTATCCATATTTAGAAGCGCAAATGTAACTATACCAAGTCGGAAATAATAATAATAAAAAAAAAACAGAAGGGGATGTGTCGAGCACTATTTCTGTTTTACAATAAAATTATTGTTAAAATACTTATAGAAGCATCATTTTAAATAAGAGATCAACATCAAAACGAATCAAACAATAAAATAAATACATTTGGTAATTGAGCGGGATACATTGACTACCCTTCATTGTTTTGTTTGTGAATTATCGTGTGGGAATTTGTACAAATAATATATATCCAGTGCATACTACCTTCACAGTATGATAAATTGCGGATACATATACAAATAAAATAATGGTACTGTGGTGCCTCCATCACATGAGAAATATTTGATCCAAAGGTACTACCATTGAATTGGAATATCATATTAAACAAAACAGCAAAGGTATTTTAATTATTAAGAGGCCTCCCCGATTGACTCATCATGATGTCCCACAAATTTACCGGCATTAGAAAAACTGGATTTAGAAGGTGATAGTACCTCATTAGGGCAGCGCTAGAAAAAAATAGAAACAGTCTTTAAATATTTACCCGGAGGGTCTGAATATTACAACATCTGTAAAGAAAAGTGTAACGCTGTTGATGCTTGCAGGATCGGACTATTGCATTACAAGTGCCAGTTCTTACTAGTACTACACGCCAAGCCATAGGTTGGGTTCAACGCATTTTGGCCATACAGTAAAGAAAACTTAAGGAACGGGTTCAAGTCCAGAGTCATGTATTACTAGCCGTGGGTGTTGATACACTTCAGTATACCAAGGTCACGAGCTTAGCCAGATCAGGAATAAGATATTAGTATTGCGAAGTATGTTTATTATATAATCAAATATTGAACATGTAGCATACAATAACGATTATTTTCAAGTTGACTGGAGTTAAGTCAAGCAAACTGTGAAAATTAGTCAAGTAAATTATGAAGTTAAGTCAAGTAAACTGTCAAGTTAAGTCAAGTTAACTGTCAAGTTAAGTCAAGTTGAATCAAGTTAATGTGAAGTTGAATCAAGTTAACTGTGAAGTTGAGTCAAGTTAACTGTGAAGTTGAGTCAAGTTAACTGTGAAGTTGAGTCAAGTTAACTGTAAAGTGGAGTTGGGTCAAGTTAACTGTAAGGTGGAGTTGAGTCAAGTTAACTGTAAGGTGGAGTTGAGTCAAGTTAAAAGTAAAAGAGAGTCTCCAGTAAAGTAGAGTCTACAGTAAAGTAGTCTCAAGTAAAGCAGTGAAAACAATAAACATAACATCACGCCTACGTTCTCCAAAGGGGTAGGGTGAGATGTGTGATGCAACCAAGTTCACCAATTACGTTGAGCATGCCTGTTGCCACTAGCCGGGTGCCGGTTCGGACCCCAATCTGTTATTGGGAGGTTCCCAATGGAAAAACTGAGTGACCGACCTACCGATCTGGGAGTCGAAACCAGGACCCTATGCTTAATTATTCGATTGTGCTACATGATTAGTTCTAAAGTAATAAACCAAAGAGCACATAAATGCAATAGAAAATACCTAGTGGTCATTAAATTGACAAGTAATTGCAGTAGAAAATAGCTACTGGTCATTAAATTGACAAGTAATTACAGTAGAATATAGCTACTGGTCATTAAATTGACAAGTAATTGCAGTAGAATATAGCTACTGGTCATTAAATTGACAAGTAATTACCGTAGAATATAGCTACTGGTCATTAAATTGACAAGTAATTGCAGTAGAATATAGCTACTGGTCATTAAATTGACAAGTAATTGCAGTAGAATATAGCTACTGGTCATTAAATTAACAAGCAGTATCAGTAAAAAATATCTACTGGTCATTAAATTGACGGGTAACAGCAGTAGAACATATGTACTGGTCATTAAATTGACAAGTAATAGCAGTGGAATATATTGACTAAGGAAAAATAGTGAAAATTTTGATTGTGAAGACCTTCATCAGTAGGAACGAAATGGGAGCGCTGGAGGTGGGCACTTGTGATCTACCTGGAAGCTGCTGGCATAGAGAGTAGTTAGAAGAAACTTGCTTTGCTGATACATTTTGGTGGACTAGAATTACAGGAAATATTGTATAATATACAAGATGCAAATGTATCACCAGAAGACGGAGTGGATATCTTCGGAGTGGAATTGGAAACATGTTGGTAAAAAGGTACATCCGTTAAATTGGGCAGACTTCATCATCATCATCAGCCTGTGGCGGTCTGCTGCTGGACGTCGGCCAATTCGGTTGCGCGCCGTTCGGCTCGGTTCTCGGCGGCTCTCATCCGGCTACTGGCGGCTCTCATCCGGCTACTGGTGGCCATCCTGGGGGGATCGTCGCTTCATCCACCCTGAGGGCGTCCTGCCTTGCGTTTGACGATTCGCGGTCTTCACTCGAGAACACGTCTACCTCAACGATCATTGGTTCTCGGAAAACTTCTTGATTGGAAGTAACCTCCATTCAATTGAGAAAACTCTATGGTTTGACGTAACCTCCATTAAATCAGACAAAAAAAAAACTCCTTGGTTGGAATTAATGCCATTAAATTGGAAAATTTGGTTGGAAGTATCAACCTCCACTAAATTTAAAAATAGGATCGCTAATTGTCGTAAGTGACAAAACGCCTACATTAAATTAGACATTTTGTGGTGGTTTTCTCATCAAATTGAGACTATGTTGCAATGCAAATCACCTCCATTCAATTGGGAAATATTTGTTTATAGTTGGTTCTAATATGTACGTGGTTGAGCTACTACCATTAAACTGAAACCAACTGAGTAAGTACATGTTATTGTTGATGCTTAGAAAACAGGCAGACAAATATAAATTTGATTGGAAGGATGATCATTTGATAGACCAGATCACCAAAATGTACTTCTATGTCGACATCAAGTAATAAATAAGAATAATAAATTATGATTCAATAAAAAAAAATAAAAAAAAGGAAAGGAGAAGAAAGATTCAGATGATAATAATAATATCAAAGCATTTTACATTGAATATAAAGAAGTTAAATCAAAACAATAATTCCAACTTTGATTATTGGAAAAATATAAATATATGATTATGTAATATAATCTGATTCAGACCCTAAAAAGCAACATCTCCAGGATTAACAGGGAAATATTATCAAGACACCTGAGAACTACAGTTGTTTCATTGTCAGAAGCGACAAACCATTACACCATAACCTACGAACGAGCGTCGCCTTTATAACCAAGAGCGACAACCTACAATATATAATACAGTCCACAACATTTGCTGACCAGTTAAATAAATATACCATAACTAAGTGATTGAAAAATTTTCGATCCATTTATGAATAAAATAGTAACATGCAGAATATTTGTAAGTAAATAAATACTTTCAAAAATACATAGGTACACATATTATGTATACCTAAATCTATAAAAATTAATACAGGTAGTATTTAGATATAAATAAAATAAATTAAAATAAGGAAGGGATGTAGTGTATGTAGATATACTTATGACTTATCATAAGCGCATACGTCGCCGTCGGTGGTTATAAATAACGTTCCGAATGGTGGGGACGGCAGTTGAGGTCGGACTGTCGGCCAGTGCGGTGGTGCATTGGCCAAGTACAATACTATTATTATACACATTGCGTGGATACTACAGTCACTTTAGTATTGAATTTCATTTCCAAATTTCTGAATAATTTTATAAACATTTAAAAAAATGTTTTGTTTTCATTAGAAAGAATAAACAAAGGTATTTTTTTTTTTTTTAAAGGTATTATTGTTACTGTATCGCGCCTTGTCAGGCAATCTTTTTTTTAAAAATACTTATTGAAAATACAGACTTCAAGCTCATATACCATTGAATTTTGTTCCTCATGTTTCATATTTCATTGAAACTGCATTAAAATTATTAAAGGTAGAATTTTTTTTTTATTTCACTAAATATTTTCCCATGTTTTTATTTTGACTAGTTTTTTTTTTCGTTTTACCAGAAGAGCATTATTTGACAAGATGCAACAATTTACTATAAGAAAAATTGATGACAAGTTTCTATTATTAGAAAGGAAGCTCGTGGTAATTCTTAAATGTCCAGAAGACGAACAATCAATTTTAACCCGTAAGTTTAAGTATTTTAAAAGTGATTTTTAAGCTAAATGGATAAAGGATTGGAAGCAGCAGCGTTGGAAGCCTTACACAAGGTGGATCGATGATCTGGTGAGGATCGCAGGTAGCCCAGAGGTGGTCCCATATAAAATTTATCGAAATTGCATCAGCACTTTATGAAAAACTCATCAAAAATAAAAAAATATGTCTGCTCACCGGGGAGCAATAAAAAAAAACATACAGTCGAACATGGAACCTCCTCCTTTTTCAAAGTAGAAAGAAAGAAAAAATATTTTTTTTGCACAGATTACAAAACGCACATTAATTTTCAAAAGCCTAGTATCCAAGCTAAAATACTAAAAAACTAAAGTCAATGTCAACTTATATTTTCTTTGAAAATTGATAGGACGTATGTATACATACAGAATTAAAATAATACATGCATGCAAGATCTGGAATAAGAGTGGCTCACGACATGTCTACCATTTCTCATGGCATATTAAGTTCTGAGAATGCAATTAAGATAGTCAGATGGTCTGCACTCGAACTGCAAACTAGCTGCAAAAAAGCCGTCGGTGCCATTGTAATGATAACTGCATCTGTTAAAATCATTTTGCTACTACTCCTTCGTTTCGTATCGATTTTGGCTCAAATTTAATCCGAACAGTATGAAGCCACTACTATACACAACTATACTATAATTATGTCTGTGAATTATTTTTGGTTTGATAATATATAAATATAAAGTAGTATAAATATAATATGTATATGAAGCGAACGATTCCACCAGAACGAACCCGTGCAAAAAAGCTATTCATAAATAAAAAATAGGTATCTTAGGTCCTCATGTCTTTAAGAACCTAAGGCCCCCAAAAGACATCTATGTGTAGTATTTACGATGTACACATTTACACATTTACGATGTCTTATTCATCAACTGAAAGAAAAGTTGTAAGACTAGCTGTATAAATTAATTTAATTTGGTTTTATTAGAGTCCTCGTGAAATTCTTTACTTTGCTAACATAAAATCCGGCCCCAATTAAAAATAACTAGAATTTTATTTGGTCGTTTCATTCATGAAAGTAACTAAAAAATGTTCGTTAACTAAACGCGGCTGAGCGGTATGTTCCGTGCAGCTGTTTGCCACGGCCTTCACTAGTTTCACGTTTAAGGCACTTTGCTTGCTGTGTTTAGCTTCAGTATAAAGGTACTTTTGCTACTTCGGAAACCCTTTTGTCCTAAGCCCTGCGGCCGACTAATGTGTAACCATCCACATTATGACACAATTTTCGCATGTTTGCACAGGTATCTCCACGTAGCAATCGCTTACTAGCCGGAAAAGCTCAGGAGATTTATGTGGATTTTTAAAGCGAAAAGGGTAAAGGACCGAAATTATTCTTACGGGATTTGCAGTGGACAAGGAAGAATTGCCGTTAGGGGCAGCCAAACTTTACGTAATTTATTGCTTTTTTACTACCGACCAAACGCTGTATCGATAGAAGCTGTGTCCTATAACGTACCTCTCGTGTAAACTATAGCGTTCGCGGGCATATGCGTCCTGTCAACTTGTGTATCTTTTGTTATGCTGATAAAAATAGAGTTCATAATAGCATGCGCGGCGTGAATGATAGCATAACAAGCGCTGTTACAGTTTCTACGCTCACTGAAGCTTCCCTTTATGCAACGTAATAAATGTTTGTAAATATGAGCGTGAGACGTGTCTGTATATACCCACGTACGTATATAAAACGTGTTTGCTATCGGTTTTTGAAAAGCTTTCATGGGAGAAAAAAAAACATTGAATTTATTTTAAAATAATGGTAAAAATAGAAGTACGATGTATCTAAAGGTAGGTATCGTTTTAATAACGTTACACTAATTCCTTCGCTGGCGTCTAGCTGAGAATCTAACCAAGTAAATCGAAAATTATGGTAACGCTAATATCATTTCGCCGCCCTCGGTATCAAATCCCAGTAAGCCCGAGGTCACAACGTCACAAGTGCTTGCATTGCGGTCTCAGTCGATAAAAGCTCTCCTTAGGTTTGTAGGCATATCGATTTCCATTATGAAAACAAAGTAATGGACGGAATGGACCCAATGCGCGGACGATAAGAGTATTATTACGGGATTTTTCACGTTTCAGAGGCACGAAGTCCCGGAAAATAGAACATGTCAAACTGGGTGAGCGAGCCGTTTGAGTGGAACCACTCGATAAAATGAATTGAACAAAACGTTGGTCAGCGAGACGTACGTATAGTAATGGAGTTATACTTCGAGAGGAATGCAATCGTGAAGTATATAGTTATATTTATTTAGGTAAATCACTAATTTAGCTACTACACGTACCTATATTATGTAAACATATGAAATAAAATAATAAGTCCAGCAAACAAACTTATTATATCACGATCACACCTTTATTATATCATGATGCACCTCATTTTGAAAGAACGACACATTAAGTAAGACCCCTGTTCTTCAAATTAGGATAGATCTTGAAGGACAGTTTTCAGTATAATCCAGACATGTAAATCCAAATAACGTCCTCTCCAAGATAAAGTTTATTACGAAATTCGTAACTAAAGCGACACACATCATATTTAAGGTTTTTATTGTTAGAACCACCGTAATCTTTGCTCTGAGGGAATAAGAGTGACAATAGCGTGTGTTTTGTTAAGGGACACACAATTCCGTGTGGACTGTATATGAAGGCTTCCGTGGGCCTTCATATCATTAATCAGAGCATTGTTACTTGTCCACAATAGCGTTCAGCTCCGGGATTACTTCCTCTGGCATTCTTTCTGTTTTTTATGGCGTCGTTCTGCCGTTAAAAATAACAGCCATCAACTTTATCTGACGTCAAGAACGGTGGTCCTTTGTTCTCGGTCATCGGGAACAGCTGAACGAATTGGGTCAGGAATATTCACGTAGGTACCTGTAATGTATTGAACTTAACGAAATATAAATCGTTTATCTTCGGTACACAGATGCTCTGAAAGTTGTAATTTACATTGTAAATTACAATTTTCAGAACATCTGTTTACGTTAAACTTCTCAAGAAAACCTATATTATGTCGAGGACATTTTAATGGACTTTGTAAAGTTTAATCCAAATTTTTGCTATAAAGTGTTAATGTACTAAGTGAGACCAAGATCTAATGTTTAGCATAACTATTTTATTTTAGTAAAAATAAGATATTTTCTGGTTTGTTTTTAATTAATTATACTATGATCATAGAAATCTCTATAAAAGAGTCATCTAAGCAAAAACTCTACGGTAAGAGTTTTTTTTAACAGTTTCGTAGAAGAAAGCTTATTTAATACCGTCGTTCCGCTCGTATTTCTTTAATTAATGAACAATTATGTGTATGGTTTCGTCACCGTCACGGTGCACTCGCTCGCTTCATTAGTTCCACAACTCAACGTGAGCAGTTGCATAATTGCGAACGAAACTTGCTACTCTCCAAGCTTTGTAATTATTAAAGTTAGCGGCGTTTTCCTTATTTCTAGGAAATGTTTTACAACCATTTTCTTTTTACTTTTACTTTATTTATCGGCGTAAGTAACGGAAATGGAAAACATTTTTAATCAACAAAGTTTAAAACCAATGTCGAATTCGAAATACATAGTATTGAACGTTACCTCTCTCTTCCAACAAATATTAGCTATATTTGAAAAATATTCCAAGATCTCCATCGCCAAAGTTTGGCGTTTACTCTTCAAAACATTTCAGTAAACAAAAAATATCTCGTTAATTCTGAGAATTTGTTTTCAGGAAAATTAAATAAAAACATTTGCGAGGCTTTTTCGTCTTTCAGTAATTTCATTGCCTTAATTTACACAATGAAAAATAGGTTTGGTTGTTGCGAAGACGAGTCCTAAATTATTTGGCACTTTTTGTATATTTACATAAAAAAAACAAGTGTTTGCAAAGCAATGAGTAATAAAAGACAACGTATTTTGTATGGCTCCTACATGGACGTATTGTGTGAAGCTCGTAGGCGGAGTATTCCTCATCATTATGTTTGAACAGCACTTATGTTCGGCAGAACGATATGCTATTCGTTTCTCAAATATGAGAAAAGAAACTGCAAAGTAAGCACTGGTACGAATAAACAGTAAAATATGTTACAAGCAGGCGGTATGACGTGCGTAGGTATGTGGCTATTTGCGTAGCAGTCTTACGTCGTAACGATACATGACTTTGCGCGTAGCAGCCTTACGTCGTAGAGATACGTGAATGTGTCCGTGCATGGCACCCTTACATCGTAACGATACATAACTACGTACGTAGCAGCGTTATGCCTACGTGTGTATAGTTTGATTCAAAGTTAATGATATCTGTGAAGTTAGCGTTTCGCTGCACAGTACCCCAGCCCTCACCCCCGCTGACACATGAATATACTACTGCGGAGCGACTCATGAAGTGTTCCGAGCCGCCATAAGCTTTGATTTTGCCTTGCATAGTAGAGATACTTGGTTACGTGCGTAGCAACACTGAAAAACTGGTGGCGTTGCGTTATATAGCTAAATGCTGTCACACCAAACAAATAATTATTTATTAATACCAAAGTTAAGTGTAAACAAGAAATCCCATAGAGCTTTCCAACAATACAAGGTAAGCATGGTTTTATCTGCTCTTAGAAAAATAACAAGCAGCAAAAATAAATAAATTCTTATCAGGGTCCCATAAATGAAAAATAGAAGAATTTTAACGTGGATACGAGAAAAGGCCATCATAAAGTTAACTGCTTATCTCCATGAATAAAATCGTAAAATCTGACGAAGGGAGGGGGTTTCCAGTGTAGTCTAAAGGATTACTTTGTTGTTTATATATTTAGCTACCATTTTGATATGCAATGCACCTTTTTATATGCACTAGAATTACATTCATAACTCGTTCAACCCGCGGCTTTACTCAGTTTTATAGCGTAGTTCAACGTTCTTCTTCTATTTAAAAGAAATTCCTCCGTGTTATTCCAAGTTAAAGCATAGGCAGGGTCTTTTTTTTGCGGTGGGAAATCATAAAATAACTTCTCCCGGTCTGCAGGGAAGGAACAGGAGGTGGGTTTTAGTCAGTAAGAGTCTGAACCGCCCTCCCGCTCCATCTAGAGCGGGAGATGTCATTGGATGAATATCCCACCACAAAAAAAAGGGTGTAGCGGGAGGGCGTGTCAGACTTTTACTGACTATAACCCACCCGTGCTCCTTAAATTGCCTGTGCCAGGGCCGCAGTAACTCCTTCGAAGACCCTCGCGACGTTGACAGAGCATAGGCATGGTCACAGTTAATATTTTAAAACAACTTCACAAGAATCTCTTTCTTGTACCTAAGTACATACGAGTATATCAGTGAGGACACATCATTTTGTTACAGGAACTTTATCAATAAGTATACACACATTAGGGTCCGTTTTAGTCCTCTGATAAAAATGATAAGTAACAAACCCTGTTAATGGCGATTTATCAAACATTTCCGCATAGATTATATTGTTCACTAACTCAGAGCATATTAAAAGCTTATAAATCTATAGATAGTTTGTATTTCATAACCGGTAACCACAACTTACAAGGGATCGTTCACAGCGTGACCAATATTTGGTTGTGGACTTGCAGGTTTCTAGGAAGGCTGAACCAAAATGAATCCCCCTTATGGTTCATCAATTCCAGAACCTTCCATGGTTCCTTGTATGGTTTACAATAAGATTAACATAAAGATTCACAACGACGACTATTGATAGCACAATAAACTTTTGTTCTTTAAATGTCCATTTTTCTCTCGTGCACAGAAAAGTGGAGAAAAATTAAAAGCTTGTTCAAAGCAGTTCCAGGCATTATTAAAAGGCAGCCATTTTTATCTGCCGTGGCGTTAACTGTCGCGTGTGGGGTGGACAGTCGGGTGCACCTCTATAACTACATTTTTGTTCAAAAGCTCCAACAACAATACACTTTTGTGTTCGCTACCTTTTCACACGAAATAAACTCAACTTGTTCATAATATTTGCTTCATTTTTCTGAATCAAAATGAACCTTGAAATGTGGTAATTATCTGTCATTTTTTTTCAATACAATGCAATAATTTAACGATTCTCGTCTAGACGATCTTATTGCTTTTGACACGTTCGGACTGTTAATGAACATTTTCTACGATGACCAAACTGAACCGTCTAGAGTCAATGGACCAAACGTTATTAGAAAAGTCTCTTCATCCATTCTTCTATTTTAAAGGCATTAACCTCAGACTCAGCTTTAAAGTTTCTATTAAATTTAACTCTGAAAAGTTCAGACAGAAATAGGTAGTGTGGAGGTAACATCGAAAGTTCAACGGAGTCCTGAGTTCGAAAATTACATTTTTGAGAGCGTTTCAACAACCTTTAGAACGAGTTATGTAGACGGCAATATTTTTGAGTCAAGTCTCCGCGAACCTTTGATCTTCAAAGAAGTTGAACATCTCTTTTAAGTTGATAGGTATCTTACTCACGAGACAGGTATAATCCGTCAAGAAATGGAAAATTGGCGAATTAGTGAACTGCCCGACTAAACTTGCTTATGAAATAAGCACCTTATAACGGAAACTTTCGATTTTCATCAACATCAACTCGCTTTAATGTGTAAACAATTTACGCATTGAAACCTTTAGGTGTTTTAGTTTATTTAGGACGAAAAACTTTTTTGAATAATGACTATTTGTATTAATTGAAATAGAAGCATATAGATGTTGTCGGGATTATTTTGGATTTTATCTGGACTGGTCTTGCTGTATTCCGATATATATAGTTTCTAAAGCTTTTAGCGAAACAGTTCGCCTAGGGGATAAATACTATTGGTGTGATTACATTTCAGGAGTATGGTACCTAGGTTTCATTGGTTGGAATTTGCACTTAGCAAATTCCTACCAGTGAAACGTACCATCTACATATATGTGTTATGGACCAAATGATTGTTAGGAGATTATAAAAATGCCCGGGCAGTTTGAAATATTCCCAATATGAGAGGTCAGTGTGATAACAACTATTGAAATAATCAAATTGTCCGGGCAGTGTTTTTTAACGCTAGTCACCTATGTGGCAGAACAATTTTATACCAGGTTTATTACTGTTATTTTATTTCAAACGTAGAATAAATGTTATACCTACGGACATGTTATGTGCTAACAATGGGCGTAAATAAGGACAGACGACGGAGCCCCGTATAAAGTGAGTTGGTCGACGAAGCCCCGCTTAGCGGGGCTCCTACTTCTGAATGGACGAAAAAAAAATAACCACGAAGGGGCTGGCAGGGTCTGTTCGCTCGCTCTTTCACAAAATAAAAAAAAACAATGAAAAAAGTATAAGTAGTAGTTATTTTTGGGTCCCGGCGCTGGCTGCGGAGGCACTCCCAATCCCAAAGTACCTCCACAGCCAACGCCGTGACCCGTAAAGATAAGCTAATCCATAGTTCTGGTGTCAAGTTATTGTGCTACATTATTGTGCACATGCTGTACTATATGGTTTCTGACGGTTTCTAATAGTGGCTGCGCATCCATTTCTACCTACGCAGGTACTTAATTCAATAGTTAAATTAATGTTAAACTTAGTGTTGGTAAATAGGTTAATCGATTTTACAACTTGTACAACAATACTCTATTGCTAACTGTGGAGGCATGTAAATGGTTTGTAGACACCCAAACATAACAAAATAAAATAAACTGTTCTTCGTGTTGTTGCTATTGTCTTTTACTGGATACCAACCCATGCACGCCACCACACCATACCTGTATATTATCAGATTGCCCAAATACCACACGGCAATATTTGTATGTCGAGGCAATGTGATAAATAAGGAAGTTCAAATTATAATTATTTACATCGCCCGCGCATTGTGAAAAATGTCCCTATTTATTACTTGGTCCATAACGTATATATTACGAAGAGGTTGTTTGTTTGTTTAGTGTTTGTAAAAGGTAATCTCTAGAAAAATTGAACCGATTACTAACATTATATCATCCACTGATAGAAAGATAAGTAATTCTATCGCTGTCATAAGCTGCTTTTTATTCCGTAAAATGCACGGTCTGTGAACAAGGTTACTAGAACGACGCCGCAGGATAATCTTGCACAAAATTCAGTTTAAAAAAAAATATGGAAACCTGCAGACCCATAGCCAGGACTCCAGGTCCTTTGAAAGGTAACTCGCAGAGGACCTGTTAGTCATCTTTAACTGTGACACCAACTGATGAGTATCCCTGTGTGCACTACGCAAGTGGACCCAAGGACAAACCTCGGTTGGTGCAGGACCATTGCAAAATATGGAAACAAAAAACTAGGCTATGGGTTTGGGCGGTTTAGTAGATAATCTCTAGAACTATGAAAGGATTGATTGTTTGGAGTGAAAACTTCTTTAGGCACTTTGGGCACTTTTGGGATGGGGAAAAATCACTGGACTCGCGTGACTGAAACGCTCAGATACGAATATACAGATGTGTGTGAACATTATAATACAGCGCAACTTCTGCAAAAATTTCGCAACTAACAAGACAACGGGTGCAGGTAACACCCTCGCACGTCCCAAACTCGCTGTAATGAACAAATTGAAGTAATTTAACAAACTTCTACTTCTTTATTAAAGCGTCTACAACATGTGTCTATTGTTTGCAAGGTCTTTGATTCGCACCCAGGTCGGGCACTGTTGAGTTTTCCTTTAGGAATTTCTTATTATTTGTCTGTTAGTGACAATAGGATTGTCTCCTCCTCATTTGGACTTTAATTTAATACCATGCTTACATTCCGCGACAGGTTACCTTTTTTTTTGGGGTGGGAAGTCATCCAATGAAATCACGCTCTTTGGCTTTTACTGACTAAAACCCACCCCTGTTAAGGAACTGGCTTCGAATTTATCCGCAACCCAAACAGGCATCGGTTCTAGCGGACCACGTCAGTTTTTGCTGACATCTCTTTGAAGCGTGCGTGGAACACTACGTGCCATCGACTCGGGCCTGATCCTTCCCGCGCCTACGGTGGCCTGGAATCGGCTTGTGACTTCCGACGTCCAGGGCGTCTCCTGCGGCGGCTGCTAGGGGCGTGAGGGCGTTCCGCCTCCTCCTTCGCGAGCATTACTGCTTTTCAGAAGAAGTTGCTGTCACCTCCTTTTGCAAAGCAGTAACGTGCGTGTGTCCTCCCATTCCCTCTCGCTTCGTACCATGGCCTGGACCAGGGCCGGACGCGAGAGGTCGCTACCGCCGATCCCAAATTGTTACCTATAGTTGTACTTTATTTTTTGCTAAGCTTAAATTCGAAATGGCAGCAGTTCGTGCAATATTCACCAATCACTAGTACACAACAAGCAAAACTCGAAAATCAAGAAGCGGGCTTCTCAACACAGAGTAACACAGGCCCCATGGCACCAGCGCATGTAATTAGTCTCCCTTAATTGGCTTCACAGACAAATGATTCAATATTAAACGGTATATTTAGTTAATTAAATTTTTCACCATGACTTGACTGCATACAAATTGCTGGTAGATTAATTTCGAAACTGTTTATTTTACGTGTTTTACTTTTATTAGATGTCCGCCATATATCTTTATTAAAACGTGTTTATGATTCTGTGTAATTAATTAGTGCTGCTGGAGCGTATGGTGAATGATAATAAGCTATCAATATTCGTTTTTTCAGGTCCTTTTCATGTTTTTTTTTTTTATTATTGATATTTTTTATTATTGATACAACTCCATTGCTGAACGCACAATAAATATATTTCCAGAATGTTTTGTGTAGATATAAGTAGGATGTCCACCATTTACTGACGGCGCATCACCGCCCGTATGTCTAGTGGTCCTATAATGGACCGGACTTGGCAGAATTAAATTGTGCAATTCCGACGCACACTAACCAAAATACAAACTTTAGAAAACCGACAGACCAGCAACTTGGTGCCGATGTTCAAGGCTTTGGAGCTTTGAGCCAACGAGTGCTTCATAACCGATGAGCCTTTCGGCTCGTTCTCAATCAACTCAAGCGCATCAAGCTATCATCACAATTAAAAATAAAAAGATAAAAATTCAGAACATACTCGTACATTACCCGATTGCATAGTATGATGATGGTAGTATCACATGTGCAGCCATTCCAGAGGTAAAGCTGCAATGTCTTATGTGCCTGTGATTTTACCAGCTGCACATAGTACCCATAGCCTTCCAACTATGCGGACGGTGAGCAATGGGTAGCTCGCCGTGGGATAAGGACCAGGCTCGGGTCGAAGGCGCGTTGTGTTCCACGCGCGCCTCAAAGAGATGTCAGCAGTAATTGACGGGCTCCGCTAGGGCCGATGTCCGCCAGGTTTGCGGGTGTATTTGGAAGAGTAACCGCGGCACAGGCAAGTGAAGGATCACGAGTGGGTTTTATTCAGTAATAGTCTGACACTCGCCCACTTCTCCGATAATTTCCCAACCAAAAAAAAAGGCGTCCAACTAAAACACAGCAACGCTGCTTACCAGCAGAACGTAGGATCTTTGTGAAGGAGTTCTATTTCATAAACTATAATTTGTTAGTGTACAATATATGTAGAATAAGTATTCTACGAGTACATACTTCTTTTTCTTCGTCTTTCCCTCACTGCTGAGGGTCGCGACCACATACGACACGACTCCAAGGTTTGCGGTCTTCTGCAATGTGGACCGCTCGGTATATACTGCCTCTAACAGCCTTCTTTATCCTGTCAGACCATCTTTTCGGAGCTCGGCCTTGAGCGCGTTTTGAGTACATACTACAGCTGTCAATCAATACCAAACAGACGTATCTACATTAAATTCAGCTGTCTATCTTACCTTCATCAATTTAATGTAAATAGACTTGAAGTACTTCAAACATAAAGTCGAGCAACTAAACACAGATCTCATAACGATACGCCTGCAAACTTTCAGATATTACGGGCGACGGCCTCTAAGAACTTCATCTTAAGCTAGCCTTTAACATTATTTTATGGTAGCTCTCGTATTTTAAAGTATCTCCTCTAGGGGCAAATTTTGAAAAATATTTTGCATTAATTTTAGTGTGGTAATTTTTAAAGGGAATCGTGTGTGTATTCAAAAACAACAGACTTCCAAAAAAAAATTCCTACACTTAAAATTAAAAAATAACTTTAGTTTTGGAAGTCGTTGTTTGTATTTTATTTCTTTATTGACACCGACTTCCGAAATTAAAGTTATTTTTTAATTTTTAGTGTAGGTTTTCTTTTTCGAAATCGGTTGATTTTTTTTTTGTAAAAAAGTTTTTTATTTTTAGTTGTATACCCCAGAACTAAAAACCCCAGTAACATGGAACGTGGAATTTAAACATACTTGTAATTGGAGAAAACCAATACGTCATCTATGTATACGTATTTCTTGTTTTTGTTCAGTTTTTCAAAAAAACACTGAAGCAATTTCGATAAAATTTATATGGGACCACCTCGGGAGTATATGCTTTCGGATAAAAGAATTTTGAAAATCGGTCCACAACGGACGGAGAAATCGGCGGACATACATAAAAAAAACATACATACAGTCGAACATAGAACCTCCTCCTTATTTCGAAAGTCGGTTAAAAAACCTATCTTAGAAATAAGGAGGAAATATTGTGCAGGTTTCTGTTGTAGTAGTAGATATGTCTAATGATGTTGTTAAATGCAAAAATGACAAATTATTGCTAACGAGCTTTTTCCTCGGCCTCGCTCCCGTAGCCTATACCACAGGAATAACGTATATTTCTTCGGGGTATAAGTGATAGTTTAGCTTTCTATAAGTGAAAGAATAGTCCTTACTTGATCAGTATTTCTACGCTTAAACTTTTGTAACCTTAATTATATAGCCGAAAGATACCACCTTGAGGGAGCCACAACGACCGGTGTATACCTAAATAATAAAATAGACAATTTTATGTACCAGAATATAATGCTACTTTATTTATTTTTAAGTATGTATGGTTAAAAGAATTGCTACGGCGTAGCTCCCGCGGTTTTACACCACATTGCCTACGGCGTAGCAATCCTCAAGGACCTACGGGATCGTAGCAAATGTCCGATTTAACCCTCTACGACCGCTACGAGCTACGTCTACGAGCTTTGAATGTATATAAACAGAGTGTAACGGAAAGGTGTGGTCATATTTTAAGAACCGGTTCTGCCCATGGAAATGAACAAATTTCTCTAGGAAAAACAAGAAAATTCCCAAAAAAAAACATTGGACTTTCCATACAAAGTTATCATCAGCTGATCAATATTTGTATGGGAGGTAAACAAATTTTAAATTCCTCAAGTTTTCTTGAAGAAAGTTGTTCATATCAATGGGCAGATGCATTTCTTTAAATATGACTACACCTTTCCGTTATACCCTGTATTTCTTTTTTTTTTATTGAATCTTTATAATATCGTACTTTGCTTGAGAAGGTAAGAAACGAACATACCTATGGAAGTTTTATGATTCGCGCACTCTAACAAAATCTCTTCGAAACACGCCCGAGATGGTAGATGGTACGGGCATTTGATGAGAAGACCCGAAGAACAGATGACCAAACAAGTTCTGAGCATCGACACCCCTGTCTAAAAAGCGTAGGAGGCCCCCGCTAACCTAAATGTGCGTCGTAAACAACGACCTGAAGTCAGAAAATTTGGATGTTTTGACGGCCCAGCACAGACACGTCTTTTTTTTGGGGTGGGGGTGGTAAATGATCCAATGACTTCTCCCGCTCTAGGGTGGAGCGGGAGGGCGTGTCAGACTCTTACTGACTAAAACCCACCCCTGTTCCTCCCTGCCCTGAATGCCCAGGGGCGAGGTAACTCTTTCGAATTTATCCTCAACCCCTAGGCAGGCATCGGCCATGACGGGCCCCGTCACGTATGCTGACAACTCTTTGAGGCGCGCGTGGAACACTACGCGCCGTCGACTCTCGAGCCTGGTGCTGATCAGACGGCGAACTACCCATTACTCGCCGTCCGCAGGCCCGGGTCTACGGTGGCCGGAGATCGTCTCGCGGCGCCGGAAGCCCCATAAGTCATAAGTCATTTATTTCTTAACAACCCCCCTCCCCCCCCTGGCGTCTCCTGCAGCGGCTGCTGCTGAGGGCGTGAGGGCGAGGCTGTCGTTGCAGCCTCTCCCTCACCCGTTCCGCCTCCTCCTTCGCGAGCATTACTGCTTCGCAGAAGGAGGAGACTGCTTCCCATTCCCTCTCGCTCCGTACCATGGCCTGAAGGACCAGGGCCGGGCGCGAGAAGTCGCTGCCGCCGATCGCCTGCACGAGGACACGGCGGGGCTTCACCCAAGCGGGGCAGATCTCCACCGTGTTCTCTGGGCGATCCTCACAGTGGGGACATCCGGGCGTCTCCCTCCGCCTTATCCTACACAGGAACCTCCCGAAACTTCCATGTCCGGTGAGGACCTGCGTCAGGCGGAAGGTGAGGACGCCGTGGCGCCTCTCCAGCCACTCCTCAAAGAGGGGCACTACCGCCGCAATGGTGGCGTGCCCAGCGCTGGGTTGCGACAGTCACTCTCTCCATGTCGCCATGAGATCCTGCCGGAGCTCTGTCCGCCGCCGAGCCGCGAGGTGTTGCTGCAGCGGAGTTTCGCCCCGGCGTTTCGCCTCCTCGCGCCACTCATACAGGTGTGCGAGCACCTTTGCCTCCAGATCCCATGATGACAGTCCGGCAAGGAGGCTCGCAGCCTCACGGGAGACCGTGCAGTATCCTCGGATCACACGGATTGCCATGACCCTTTGGGACGCGTTCATCTGGCAAGCTGATCGCTGCCTCAATGAACGCGCCCACACTGGTGCCCCGTAAAGGGCCATGGACCGCACGATCCCCGTGTAGAGCCTCGAGTCGAATCGGTTGTTTTTTTTTTTGTAAAATAGTTTTTTTATTTTTCACTTTTTAGTTGTTATACCCCAGAACCAAAAACCCCAATAACATGGAACGTGGAATTTAAACATAGTCGTAATTGGAGAACACCAAAACGTCATCTAGGTATACGTATTTTTCGTTTTTGTTCAATTTTTTAAAAAATGCTGAAGCAATTTCGATAAAAATTATATAGGACCACCTCGGGAGTATATTCTTTCAGATAAAAAAAGAATTTTAAAAACCGGTCCACAATTGACAGAAAAATCGGTGGACATACATAAAAAAAAACAGCACTTTCTGGCTGAGGACACACTTGTTATGAAAGGTTCAAAATCATGACGTTTATACACATGCCATTAAAGATTCTACTTGCACGCACCTAAATAAATTTTGCCTGTAATTCGTAGAGTAGATTCGAGATATTTTAATTAGTGCAGATTCGTCCCATAAGAAATGGTTCAACTTTTAATCATCATTACATTTAATTTAATTAACAAAATAACAAAGTACGTATATAGGTACCGATAGAAAATTCTTTCTTTTCTTCCAACTTCAACATTAGCGGATTAAATGGATCTACCCAATTACTTTGGATCAAATCTAATGTACGAGGGTCATTCAATAAATACTTAGCCTACAAAAAGTAAACGAAAATTTTGGAAAAGTGGCAATTTATTTTTCAACATAGTCTCCTTTTAGTTCGATACACTTAGCCCAGCGATGCTCCAACTTTTTTAACCCGTCCGAAAAATAGTTTTTGTCAAACTCTGCAAAATAGGCCTCCGTGGCGGCGATAACCTCCTCATTCGATCCATATCTATTCCCGGCGAGTGATTTTTTAAGATTAGGAAACAGAAAGAAGTCACAAGGGGCCAAATCTGGAGAATACGGTGGATGGGGCAGCAATTCGTAGCGTAATTCGACCAATTTGGCCATGGCAACGGCAGACGTGTGAACCGGTGCGTTGTCGTGGTGAAACAGCACTTTTTTCTTCGCCAGATGGGGTCGTTTTTTCTTTAATTCGGCGTCGAATCGGCCCAATAAATCGGCATAGTAAAGCCCTGTAATTGTTTTACCCTTCTCGAGGTAATCGATGTAGATCACACCTTGTGAATCCCAGAAAACGGTGGCCATAACTTTTCCGGCCGATTTTACAGTTTTCGCCTTCTTTGGAGCACGTTCCCCGGTCTGGATCCATTGTTTTGATTGCTCCTTGGTCTCTGGTGTGTACCAGTGGATCCAGGTTTCATCGAAGGTCACAAAACGACGCAAAAACTCCGCTGGATTCCGCTTAAACAGCGCCAAACACGTCTCCGATGTGGTCTCACGGTTGCGCTTGTTTTCTGGTGTGAGTAAACGCGGCACCCATCGCGCCGACAGCTTTCTCATGCCGAGTTCCTCGTGAAGAATATGATGCACTGTTCCTTCTGAAATGCCTACAGTCTCAGCTAGCTCCCGAACCTTCAATCGGCGATCTGCCAATACGAGATCATGGATTTTTTTAATGTTTTCCTCCGTAGCAGCTGTTTTCGGTGCACCTGGACGTGGTTCATCAAAAACCGACGTACGGCCACGTGCAAACTCGTTGAACCAATTCTTGACGGTGGCCATCGATGGAGAAGAGTCACCGTACACAGCATCCAAGCGCTCTTTGATTTCGATGCGCGTTTTCCCTTCCAAAAATAGGAATCGAATCACCGAACGATATTGCTCTTTTTCCATTTTTGTAAAACCGATCGACACGTTCGCTTCCATAAATTGTCAAATTAAAACAAATGAAGGGATTGGAATGAAAATTTGAAAAAAGAATTAAAAAAGAATGTGCTACACTGTGGTAAAACTCTTTTGAAACTACAGCGCCCTCTGGCGATGAGGCTAGGTACTTATTGAATGCACCTCGTAACAGGGAGTTCGCTTCCAAATAGGTTTTATATATCTTATTGTGCCTTCATGTGCAATTGGAAACTAAAATAATTAGTGTAATGATAACCTACAGCATGTCGGGCTTACAGTTGAAAACAACCATTAAAATTTCAGCGTGTATGTGTGCAGCAGTGAACATATATCCATCAAATAATATGTCGAAAACAAAATTTAGTAGAAAATTGACCATGTAATGAATCCCAGGAACCTTGCATGGATTTCTCCAATAGGGCAACCCATAAGTTAGGTATAGTTTGAATTTCTTGGACATGTAACAAACGTACCTACCGTAAAACAACAGCATTGACTTTCTTACTTTTTTCTTATTCTTTGAAAGTCAATGCTGTTGTTTTCAGCATCTCAGCTGATAACCTAATTATCTAAGGTATTTTGATGATCATCAATTGACAATTTTTTTTTTTAATCGATGGTTCGCGTTTGACCTATATCTCACCTTATGGTATATCGACGGATATGATAATCGACGATGGAACATGCTTGCCTAGAAGTACTATTCACTCAAGACCTGAGTAGATAGGTTGTATATATGTATTTACTCAATGTTTATCGCTGTCTGCACCTACATATCGACAATCGTATCTACTTACTTAGTTTAGTAGTTTCCCAGAAGAAGCTAAAGTCAGTGTTTAGTGGCTCTTATATCCTAAAACAAATATGCTTAATTAGGCCTCCTAAACCCTAACTCACTTTTAGTACGGGTAGGCTAAGAAGCAATTACCTAGTTACGCCGAAGTTAGGGGTCGGTAGGGCTCACTTGGAGTTGGAGCATCTACCAACACACACACATGAGTAATACTTAGGTATGAATTGAAGGAAAAGTTTTGAGCGCTAAACTTTTCCAAGAGTTCTCGCTCCACATCCTTGCTTTAACTTTCAGTGACATGTGACATAGTTTACTCGGTGACTGTATTTGAGAATTCTCTCCGAAATCTCCGTGTTTGCGATTCTGAAAAACATTTTTTAATGCTTCAGGGTTCAAGAGCAGAGAAATTCGACCGGTTTTCGTACCCTTTTTTTTTGGGGGGGGGGGGGGGGTGGAATATCATCCTATGACTTCTTCCGCTCTAGGGTGGAGCGGAAGGGCGTTTCAGACTCTTACTGACTAAAACCCACCCCTGTTCCTCCCTGCCCTGAATGCCCAGGGGCGAGGTAACTCTTTCAAATTTATCCTCAACCCCCGGGCAGGCATTGGCCGTGGCAGGCCCCGTCCTTTTGCTGACAACCCTTTGAGGCGCGCGTGGAACACTACGCGCCGTCGACTCTCGGGCCTGGTGCTGATCGGACGGCGAGTTACCCACTACTCGCCGTCCGCAGGCCCGGGTCTACGGTGGCCGGAGATCGTCTCGCGGCGCCCGAAGCCCCTGGCGTCTGCTGCGGCGGCTGCGGCTGAGGGCGCTAGGGCGACTCTGCTGTTGTTGAGTCTCCCTAACGTACGCCGCCTCCCTCTTCGCGAGCATTACTGCTTCGCAGAAGGAGGAGACGGCTTCCCATTCCCTCTCGCTCCGTACCATGGCCTGAACCAGGGCACGGCGCGAGAGGTTGCTGCCGCCTATCGCATCCACGATTCCACGAGGACACGGCGGTGCTCTGCCCAAGCGGGGCAAACCTCTGCCGTATGCTCCACCGTGTCCTCTGGGCGATCCTCGCAGTGGAAACACCCGGGGGTCACCTCCGCCTTGATCCGACATAGGTACCTCCCGAAACAGCCATGTCCGGTGAGGACCTGCGTCAGGCGGAAGGTGAGAGCGCCGTGGCGCCTCTCCAGCCACTCCTCAAAGAGGGCCACTCCTCAAAGAGGGGTTTTCGTACCCTTGGACGGTTAGGTCTACATCCATTGATTGCTGGCAATCCTTCAGTTTACTCTACATACAGGGTGTAACGGAAAGGTGTGGTCATATTTTAGGATCTGCCCATGGATATGAACAACTTTCTTCAAGAAAATCCGAAGAAGTTTAAAAAAAAATTTTTACCTCCCATACAAATATTGATCAGCTGATGATAACTTTACATGGAAAGTCCAATATTTTTTTTGGAAATTTTCTACTTTCTCTCAGAGAAAGTTGTTCATTTCCATGGGCAGAACCGGCTCTGAAAATATGACCACACCTTTGCGTTACACCCTGTATAGACCTTTAAAATATTTTGAATGGAAGTCACTCGAAATCCACCGCTAAGCCTGTAGCGCCAACATGCTGCTACCAAATCTGCCCCAGACGTCTTCTTAGGGTGCTTTCCCACCAGAGATGTGCGAGGTAACCTGGCGGCGCAAGGGTGTGTAGCGGCGCGACGGTGTGAAAATATGTGACTGTACTAAAGTTGTGCGAGTATGCGTAGCGAAGCTGTGAAACGGTGTTTAGCTGTGTGGTGCGGAGATGTGTAGCGAAGCTGTGAAACGGTGTGTAGCTCTGTGTTGCGGGGATGCGTAGCGAAGCTGTGGAACGGTGTGTAGCTGTGTGGCGCGGGGATGCGTAGCAAAGCTGTGAAACGGTGTGTAGCTTGTTGCGGGGTTGCGTAGCGAAGCTGTGGAACGGTGTGTAGCTGTGTGGTGCGGGGATGCGTAGCGAAGCTGTGAAACGGTGTGTAGCTGTGTGGTGCGGGGATGTGTAGCGAAGCTGTGAAACGGTGTGTATCTGTGGTGCGGAGATGTGTAGCAAAGCTGTGAAACGGTGTGTAGCTCTGTGTTGCGGGGATGCGTAGCGAAGCTGTGGAACGGTGTGTAGCTGTGTGGCGCGGGGATGCTTAGCGAAGCTATGAAACGGTGTGTAGCTGTGTGGTGCGGAGATGTGTAGCGAAGCTGTGAAACGGTGTGTAGCTCTGTGTTGCGGGGATACGTAGCGAAGCTGTGGAACGTTGTGTAGCTTTGTGGCACGGGTATGCGTAGCGAAGCTGTGAAACGGTGTGTAGCTGTGTTGCGGGGTTGCGTAGCGAAGCTGTGGAACGGTGTGTAGCTATGTGGTGTGGGGATGCGTAGCGAATCTGTGAAACGGTGTATAGCTGTGTGGTGCGGGGATGTGTAACGAAGCTGTGACACGGTGTGTAGCTGTGTGGTGCGGAGATGTGTAGCGAAGCTGTGAAACGGTGTGTAGCTCTGTGTTGCGGGGATGCGTAGCGAAGATGTGGAACGGTGTGTAGCTGTGTGGCGCAGGTATGCTTAGCGAAGCTGTGAAACGGTGTGTAGCTGTGTGGTGCGGGGATGTGTAGCGAAGCTGTGAAACGGTGTGTAGATGTGTGGTGCGGAGATGTGTAGCGAAGCTATGAAACGGTGTGTAGCTCTGTGTTGCGGAAATGCGTAGCGAAGCTGTGGAACGGTGTGTAGCTGTGTGGCGCGGAGATGCGTAGCGAAGCTGTGAAACGGTGTGTAGCAGTGTGGTACGGGGATTCGAAATGAAGCTGTGAAACGGTGTGTAGCTGATTGGTGTGAGGATGCATAGCCGCTCATATTCCATTTCTTGGCCATGTATCGAGGTGAAATAAACACTTCTTAGAACGCATAGTGTTACAGAGAAAGGTAATTACTTATTACTTGGCTTATGAATTTTGTAAAAAAAAAAAATGTCGCCATTAGGTTAGTGAGGTCGTATTTTTTTGTGATATGATCATGTGGGATAGTTATGAAAAATATAGCTCACTAAAATGTTAGCTACAGTACTGTATTTCCTTTTTTCTTTAAAATTCATCCAAAGGTTGTCTTGAAAAGATCGCTTTAAGCGACAAGGCCGCCCATTGTGTCACCATAAGTAATGTTTTCTTCATATTTTTTTGTAATTTATATGGTGTACATAATAAAGAGTATTCTATTCTATTGTATTTTTTCAAAATACCAGACTGCAAAAAAACTGCAGTTGTTGTCATGAAATCTCTATGATTGAACTAAAATAACTGTCACTGCAGACTACTTGAAAAGTACCTTTGTTTGGAACTTTTTAGTTGTTTTTTGCAGTTGAGTTTTTTCGCAATAGGTAGGTACATGATTAAAGAAAAAGAGCTAAGAATGATTGCAAGGTTCAAACCTAATTTCCCCTGTCTGACAGAACCAGGTGGAGGGAGACCGCGAGGCAAGCTGCGGCAACACCAGCGAATGGATCCAATTCATCGGGACCACAACCGCTGTCAAGGGCGAAACGTAGAAGAACAACGAACTTTGGTGATGCGTGGTGTGAATGTTTTACTGCGTTTACACGGAGAGAGTAACCACCATAGCTACTTTGCATCACAATATTGAAATGAGCGATATCATTACAAAGGTAGCGTCCATTAAATACGTCAGGTGATTTTAGCAATTTTTTCTCTGCCCTAAACGCATAACGTCGGTAATTAATAGTTTTATTAGTCCTAAAGGAAAAGAAACATCGATTTCGAATTCATTCGTGTATTAAACTAAGTCACCAAATCACAACTCATTCATCATTAAATAATTTGTAAACTTTACATCAAACATAACTTGCATAATTGCACGTTCAATACATATAAGGTTCTTAGTGAATAAGAAAAACAAAATGCATGGTTTATGACAACAGTCGACAGGGATATTTTCACTGGTGGCTTGACTGGGTTGGTATACTATAGACGAAAGGCACTGTGTTATGTGCGTCAAGTATAACTTTGTTATGAATTGACTAAACCAAGTGTATAAATTCCGTGGACACGTACTCAGTCCATAATATTTAAACTCACGCATACCATGTGTTCAAAAAATGTTGCATTGTGTAAACCTAGCAAACTAGTGTAATTTTCGCTGTGCAATAAGTGTTATTATCTAACTTAGGTTAGAGGTAGGTCTTATTCTCATTATAAAATCAATTCCTATCTCTTAACCAATACTGTGACGTAAATCTAATTTGTACCATGAAATGCAGGTTCACTAATAAATATATTGTCTAAAATGAGCAGTTACAATTACCAAATATGTCCGTATTTTTAAGACAATGCTACACAATCAATTTAATATTTTCTAAATTTACTAAGTTCTGCATAATTACTTTAAAAATGTCAGTTTACCATTCTTAAATTTTAACTAAACAACTTTATCATTTCAATTGACAATGTTTGAAACTTTGAACACATCAGAATAAGTTAAAATATACAAACTATTGTCATAAACTTAGCAAATTTAAAAATACACTATGGAAGGAACATAAATAATAATATAATCTAAGCCATAATCATAAGGAATATGTAATACTAAACTATGTGTTTCTACACAAACAAAATCACTGGATTTCTATTAAATTAGGTGTATTAGTGTAAGTTTAAAACATTCCAAACGAGCCCTTTTCTAAAGGAGCTCTAGTAAAGATAGTCAATCTCACATGTCTAAATCAAATATGAGATCATTTTTGAACGTAACTTCTAAGTATTGGCCTTTGTTTAATTTATCGGGATCATAGAGATCAGTGTTATGCTGAATATTGTTACATGTCACTCGCTTTCCTTTCGAAGGTTTTGTCGGTTCCGATTCCCATATGTCGGCCTCCGATTTGTCATCTTCCTTATTCCCAACAATGTTAAAGACTGACTTATCGAATGATGCTTTCCCATTGCTATCGTTTTCGCTGAAGCAATCTTCGTTGCCAGAATTGCAGGATCCCTCATCAGCAGTGTTCTTACACTCGGACTCAGCGTCGGATGTATCCGCCAGACCACTGTCACGGCGAGGCTTCAGAACCGATTTCAGTCTTGGATTCATGTTCTGAAATAAGTAAAGAAATACATGTTGTAGTAATCATCACTACATATTATAAAACAGTCCCCCGCGGCGTCTGTCTGTCTGTGTGTTCGCGTTAAACTCAAAAACTACTACACGGATTTTTATGCGGTTTTCACCAATATAGTGATTCATGAGGAAGGTTTCGGTGTATAATTTGTGCCCGTGCGGAGCCGGACGTCGCTATTTTAATAAAAAAATTACGTTATGTTGCCCGAAACTATACAGGGTGTAACGGAAAGGTGTGGTCATATTTTAGGAACCGATTCTGCCCCTGAAAATGAAAAACTTTTTCAAATAAAAAATAGAAATTCGCAAAAAAAAAAATTGGACTCCATACAAAGTTATCATCAGCTGATCAAAATTAGTATGGGAAGTGAATGTTTTTTTGGCAATTTACCATTACTTCCATGACGAAAGTTGTTCTTTATGATGGTCAGAAACAGTTTTTAAAATATAACCACGCCTTTGTTACACGGGTTACATCCTGTAGAGATCTCAAACTTTGATCGTTTAGAGATTGTGATCGCAAAACATCGCATCGCGGTTCAGTCTAAGCTCGTGCGAACCCCTTAATAGTCATCATCTAATTGTGTATTCTAATACTGACCGAAACATTTGACTCAGGATGGCTGGACAAATCTTCAAATTGCTCGGATTTAAGTAGGTCAGTAGGACACTTTATATGACGGCTAAACACCCTCATTTCAGAACTTGTGCCGCTACAGATCTTAGATAATCGATCGAAAACGTGTCCAGCCATCTTGAAAACCACTTTCCGCTGGTCTATCAATCTCGGTAACGAAAGTGATTTTGACGATTTTTTGCATATCACCGGGCGTCACATAAATTTGTGACAGGCATCGAGCTAAAAGTTTTGTGATACGTACAGCGGCTTAGTAGAAAAATGCAAAAATCTGTGTCCAGCCATCTTGAATTTACGTATAAAACTTCTGGCTGGCACTTCCGAATCTCAATAACGGGAGCGTTTTCGAATATGGTTCCTTTACTAATATTTAGTGACGCAATTTGTGACAGTAATAACGTTTGATTTATGGTGTCACATGTAAAGGCTTTCGAGAAATCAATAAAAACTTAATGTCCAGCCAGCCTGAGTTCAAAATGGCTGGACATGTGTATCTCCGCTGCCTGATGATCTACGGCCTTCGAAATGTGTTCAAAATTTTGTGACGGGGACGATAATGATAACCTGAATTTGTGACGGAGAAACTTTAGTTTCAAAGAAATTGATCATTTAAATTTTCCCATACAAACATCCATTAATATTGTGAGGTGACCATAATTTTTACATAAATAAGGATTTCTTTTTAATCTACTAATCGGCCGGTAGCAGCCACGCCGGCTTTGCATTTGATTTTTCCGTAGGAATAAAAGGTTTTCCCGCAGTAAAAAGCGTAAGTATGTGTTAATTCAAAATAATAATTGACTACCAGCGCTGCACAAGAGAGCCCACTTGTATTTTGCGTTTAGTTCATTATCATTGAAACGCTGTATAAGTACATATAAAAAAATTGTTTTTATTTACAAAACATTATTTTTTCATTTAAATACCTTCGAGCATTAGTTATCCTGACCCATTATTTACCTATGTACTTACCATGAAAAACACCAATACGGTGGGTATTGGTGTTTTTCATGGTACTAAAAAGAGTAGGAGTAGGTTTGAATTAACACATACTTACGCTTTTTACTGCGGGAAAACCTTTTATTCCTACGGAAAAATCAAATGCAAAGCCGGCGTGGCTGCTACCGGCGATTAGTAGATTACAAAGAAATCCTTATTTATATAAAAATTATGGTCACCTCACAATATTAATGGATGTTTGTATGAGAAAATTTAAATGATCAATTTCTTTGAAACAACTCAAAGTTTCTCCGTCACAAATTCAGGTTATCATTATCGTCCCCGTCACAAAATTTTGAACACCTTTCGAAGGCTGTAGATCATCAGGCAGCGGAGATACGTGTGTCCAGCCATTTTGAACTCAGGCTGGCTGGACATTAAGTTTTTATTGATTTCTCGAAAGCCTTTACATGTGACGCCATAAATCAAACGTTATTACTGTCACAAATTGCGTCACTAAATATTATTAAAGGAACGCTCCCGTTATTGAGATTCGGAAGTGAGAGCCAGAAGTTTTATACGTAAATTGAAGATGGCTGGACACAGATTTTTGCATTTTTCTAACTAAACTAAACCGCTGTACGTATCACAAAACTTTTAGCTCGATGCCTGTCACAAATTTATGTGACGCCCGTTGATATGCAAAAAGTCATCAAAATCACTTCCGTTACCGAGATTGAGAGACCAGCGGAAAGTGGTTTTTCAAGACGGCTGGACACGTTTGCGATCGATTATCTAGGATTCTGTAGCGTCACAAATTCTGAAATGAGGGTGTTTAGCCGTCACATAAAGCGCCCTATTGACCTACTTAAATGCGAGCTATTTTGAAGATTTGTCCAGCCATCCTGAGTCACATACCGAAACGATATCTGATGTCGGTATTGCATGACGTGTACAGCGTACTTATTAAACATGCGATTTTATGGTCACATCCGCCTATATAGGCGTTGTTATGCGCGCATATCAATTTAACACATCCTAAAGAGTATCAAAAATCAGCACTCTCTTGGTAAAATTCCCTGCAGTATAAATCGGTCTATGAGTACCTATTTAGGTAAACCATTTCACACTGTAACATTCCTTGCAAATATTATCATACCCAAGTACTATTTCCATGCATAATATAATTAGGTACCTACCGATAAAGTGACTAACATCAGGGAATGAAAAGTTGTTTATCATTCTTTGATTGTTTTTGTTTACAGTTTTTTAAACATTTTTGCAAACAAACATAGTATTATAGTGACTATTTTATGCAACCTTGTACCTACAAATGTACAGTCATTAGTTCATTACTTTTGCTTTCAATTATTATTGTTTGTTTGCTGTTGAAATACCTACCATTATTGCGGTAATGCGTAAGATGCTTTTTTGCGGCCGGCGGTATCAGGAGCGCTTAGCAATTTGTGCGATATTTATAAAAAAAAATAATGTGATTAGTTTAAACACTGATTACCAAGTTCGTAATTCTAAATCCTCTATGGAGAACTAAATTTAGAATCTGCTAATTAGTATTTAAACACTGATTAGCAAGTTCGTAATTCTAAATTTTCTATGGAGAACTAAATTTAGAATCTGCGAATTAGTATTTAGGCGCAGTTATACGACTTTTAATGGTTTTTAGTTGAACATCACGTCGAAACGAGTAGTCTTATTTCTTTGAAAAAAACATATATGATACTCTAGACAATTTCCGTCGTATTTGATCTGAGAATATTTGAAATTATATTTTTATAACATATTGTAATTAGTTTGTAAATTTAACGCAACCGACCGTTTTTAATCTAACGCAGATAAAAAATTGAGAATCACGCAAAAACTATAAAGCGTATTTTTATGAAACCTTCACCATTTTAAAGATCATTTAATTATTTATAATTTAGTCTGTTTTATTTTAATACCTGTTCATTGATAAGTAATAAATTAATAATGCGTCTAATTTCGGACAGCGCTCCTTGATGGGCGAGTCCTATTACTGGGTGGACGTACGACGCGTTACGTGAGCTCAGCACAGAACACACAAGCTAACCACTCAAGGTCATTGGCAGCTAATAGCGCCTTAAACTAAGCATAAGGTTAGCAAGATTTACAATTAATAAAGCTGTTTATGTTCCTGGGGTTCAACAAAAATTATAGGGATGGATTGTAGGATGGATGTTATAAGTACCTGAGAGCTGCTATTGAAGTCATCTTCAGCTTCGCTTTCGCTCTTCCGCCGATCCTGAGTTCGCTTTTTACTCTTTTTGCGTTGATTTTTCTTTTTCTGACCTTCTATTGATGAATTGTACCTGAAATGGACATCAACATTCACACTCATAGCTCTAGCTACGATGGAAAATTACGAGTTGTTTGTTTAATAATAATGTAATATCTTATCTTAATACTAACATTCAAAACATGATACTGCTTAGATAAGGCTGTTGCGTGATAAGCGTTCACCATTCAGCATGACATAAGCCACAGTCACAGCCAGGTTTTCTTACATCCGTAAGAAAACTGTGAAATTCATGGTAGTAGTAGTTCTTCCTATCTGTCCAGATAGGAAGAACTATAGTCAAACCATAATTATAAAACTTGTAGTAGGTATTGGGGATAATAATTACACAATTAATATAAATAAATGTTATCAGTGACTTTCTGTTATCCGCATTAAAACAGATACAACTTTGGTCTGATAACCTACATTGATAAATTAATAAGCAATCATTGACTGTTCATTTTCAAGTAGGTAACTAACCGTCCTAATAGATGGACCTAATATTTGTTTTGATTTTTAATCTTACCTGTAAAACTGTTTGGCAATGACATCACTAAACCTAACAGTCTTTTTCAAACTGGATTCTTCCGGGATACAATCAGAACTGATATAATCCATGGAAGAGGCAACATCGCCAACACTGGACTCTGAGAAACTGCGCATCATGTTTGGCTTGCGGAGTATGCTTTTAGCACCATTCTCACAATTGCCAGAATCTGTGAACACTATGTCTCTATCCATTGATGTGGACTCAAAATCATCATCTTCATCATACTCCATATGATTAGATGACACTACTATGTTTGTCTCAGTTCCCAAGTTGGTAACCTCCACAACAGGTGAATTGTCTTCAGTCACTGGTACTGCAGGCTTCTCTTCAGACTTTGTCTTTTTAACCTGAGATACATCAAAGCATTCACAAATCATAGAATCCTTGTTTAAACCAATGTGGAATTTCTGAGGTAGAGCTCCAGCAAGTTCCAATTGCAAAATTACATTGTTGTCCCAGGCCTCTCCAGTTACATTGTCAAACTTAACTTCATCATCAAATGTTATGATAGCTGCATAGTGCACAGGCACGAAGCCAGCACCTACTGATGTGAACTTGATGCAAATTTCATTCCCATTGTTTTTCACTTTGACTGAGTCCGGCTCTGTATTTTTTACATGGAATGTTAAAGCTACAATGTCATCCAAAACATTGTGAGTGTAGGGAGGCAGTGTGTAACCAAATGAGGAATCTAAAAATACATCAGAGTTACTGGTAGTTGTGTTACATGGCTCCGGTGGAGCTAGGGTGTCAGCACTGGTAGATGATAACTCCTCAATCAAGTTTGAGTTATCATTATCTTCATCACTTTGTGAACCTGAATTTTCTTCACTTTCCACACCACTATCAACCTTTAAAGAGTTTTCATTATTATTGTTCAAGTTCTTTCTGATCACTGGTAAAGTCACTATTAACATGTGTTTGCTTTTATCAAATTTGGCTGTGCCACATTCATCATTAACTAAATAAGGCAGTGTAATATCCAGTTTATATCTTGCTGGTTTCTCAGATGCCAACTTGAGATATTTCTCTTGAACATCCAGAGTGCAGTCTTTTGTAGATGACAAAAGTGGAAGGTATACTTCAACCACTATGTGGCTTGGAATGGCACTATACTGCTTACAATCTTTATGATAAGTGAAGTCTTGAAGATCTACATTTTTTTGCTGTTTGATGACATACTTTGGAATGGTGTACCCATTTTCGGTTGCATGTGCAAACTCCGTATTTGTCCATACTTTTCTAGCTGGTTTAGATGTTTGCTTAAGAGGTTCTGGCTCAGGTTTGTTTTCTGAATAATTGTGTTGGGGATAAAGCTTCTCAATCATCTCAGGAGTCAAACTGTCAGTGTCCTCCTCTGACGGAGGTTGATAATTGGGGTCTTCATTTCTGATAACAGCAGGTGTACACATTCCTTTATATTGGGATTTGGGGAATCTGAAGTTGTTACTGTCAAGGTGAATCTTATAAGTATTTTTCAATGCATCAAAGGCAGTATTGTTTACTAACTGACGGAACTCCTTGTTAACCGCCGCCATGCGGAGAGTGTCCGGATGGAAAATTACGTCGTAAATGACGCAACGTTTTCGGTTCTGGTCATAGTCCTCTCGTGGTGGTACTATTGAGTATGGTATTTGCCAGTTCATGCCTCTCTTTCCATCAACCACTTCTACCTTATATGTCGGTTTGCCGACGTTATCGTTACTACAGATGTTGATGAATGCTTTTCTGTCGCCGGCGACACTTGTTTTGATAACATAACCTCCCTTCGGATTAAGGAATTTTACATCGTAGCCTCGTTCTTTCTCGAGTTGGGTCATTTCTTTCTGATAAAGTTGTTGGTTTGCCGGGTCACGTATTTCTTCGCAGTACTCCGCTAAAAGATCTCGAAACTTCTTAGTCTTCATCGCGTCCTGTATAGTCTCTAGGTCTTCTCTAGTGAGACAAGTTTCATCATCACGAGGTTTTACTCCCGTTGCCATTTTGTTTTGCGTTTCTTGACCGATTTATAAATAAACACAAAATACGCATCCAAAAAATTATTTTCGGCTGACGAGTGACGAGTGGTCTGATAAGAAAATGCAATGTTGTACGGGCAAAAAAAAATTGGTAGAAAAAAGGCCACCAGCGACCACAGATAACATAAAATAGTTTATCACACGTACACGTAGCCGGTTTTTTCACAATCGTACGTATTGATGAAGTAGAATTACCCATTTTAAAATTTTCAAACAAGCTTTGTAAATATTAAATTTAATATTTCTCCAGCTAGTTAAGAAACGTGCACGGCGTAGTCTGTGCCATCTAGTAGATGTTAATTCGAAACTTTTACCCTATAAAAACTTGTCATTGACATTTCCGTGTCATATATGTATACACACACGCATCATGCACACATGCAGCACGAGTAACGTAGACTGCCATCTATTGAGTGAAATCCGCAACTTGTACTACAGAAATACTTAACATTGACATTTATGTGGTGCCCTCTACAGTTCCTGCACGCTCCCTATTGCTAGAGAAGCACTACACTATAAAGTAAATAGACCCGTGATCTGTGATTAATTAGGTTGCTATTAAAAATACGGACATAGTCCCGTATGTTCTACAATCTAATGAATTACTTTTTATAGATGTCCAGGTAAGCAATGTCTACTCTGAATTGCACGTTGTCGAGATAATTTTGAAGTTAAGTTCTTTCTTAGCCTGCAAATATTTCGGAAACACGATACTTTAGTTCTAGGATATCGTATTCCACCACAACATTCTGTATTAGCATTAAAATATTGATCTCAGTATTCAAAGTTTCATCGTGAGCCGCCAATTTAAAGAAAAAACACAATAGCGATGGGGTGACTGTGCCGATTTGGTATAAAGCCTGTGCTATGTAACATCCGTACGGATCGAAGAATAGGCTGCAATTATATTAAAAAACCAGCTAAGTGCGTGTACGGCCACGCGCAAGGTAGGGTTCCGTAGACCGCACTTCACAGTTTTTTTTTTGTATTTTGTACGTTTAACAAGTAGAAATATTTTATAAGTTGGGTGACTATTACTCTAAAAGCTAACAGAGCCAACTTAACCGTGATAGTTTTCCTTCCTCTTAACTCCCTCCGTCCCCAATCTGAGACGTTAATTTTTACTGGCGTCAGAACCTGCCGTCTACGATCGGAGAAGGCAGACTCGAACGGTTTCAACTTGGTTTCAACCTCTGTTATTACTTTAACGCAAGGTCTTTTAGCCTAATGCGAGCTACACACACTCGGTCATTGATACTCTATTCCTCTAGTAAACGTTTCCGAACGAAAATATACTGTCAACTAAAAACTTTTTTTTCAATGCTGCCACATTAAAAAAAATGTTTTATGTTAATTTTTTGTTTGTAAATGGCGGACGAAAGCAGAGCTTGATACCGTTACCAATTCACATTAAAAGCAGGAGCGTAAATACGCTCCTTCAACAACGTAACACGTAACACGTCTTTTTTTATTCAATGAGGGCGCCACTTGGCCAGGAGTAGACCCATAAGCTTGACAATAAAAGGCGCCCAGACAATGCGGCCAGGGGCGGCTTGGGGCGGCTTCGCCACCCCTCGCAGCCTGCCGCCCCGGACCAAGGCCCCCTTGTCCCTAGGGTATTTACCCTAGGGCCTTTTATTGTCAAGCTTATGGGTCTACTCCACAGATTACTAATATGTGGTCTACTCCCGGCCAAGTGGCGCCCTCATTGAATAAAAAAAGACGTGTGGCACTAGGAGACTGCCGCGGTAAAGCTATTGCATAGCATTTTTTATCAACTTATGCAATTATAATTATTTATTTATTTTATTTAAGCAGTATTTTTTTTCCTTTGTTTTTTTTTTCTTTGATATTAATTCAAGTTACACTTTTTACACGCACGTAAGAAGTTACACTTCTTTGGCGTAAAAAGATAAATATCATCATCATCATCATCATCATCATCATCATCACCATCATCATCATCATCATCATCATCGTCATCATCATCATCGTCATCGTCATCGTCATCATCATCATCATCGTCATCGTCATCATCATCATCATCATCATCATCATCATCACCATCATCATCATCATCATCATCATCATAATCATCATCATCATCATCATCATCACTATTCATCGATAGATGGCAAAACTAAAAAGTATCACTGCTGTGCCGATCGGAGTGGGGGGTGTTAGGTTATTTTCGTTACGGATTTTCTGGATTCGGTCTCCACGCTCAAGACCCGCGATAGAAGCTATGCAATAGCTTAAAAATCGTAGCATAGCACAGAAAGTAAATATAAAAAAATCCAACGTCACGTTTGTTACAAAGAGGATAAAGTATTTTTACGTCAGAATGTTTCCTATCCAAAGTAGTAGGCAAAAGAATCAGAAACGGCCGTGTTTGGTACTTTTGCCTACTACTTTAAAATATCTACGTAGATTTATTTTGGCGTTTTATTGTTTATTCCGAGCGGCACTCATATTTTCGCCATCTCGTCTCATCAAGTATTTGCATCACTGTCATTTGTTCAGTAAGTCAGATGGCCGATGGGCAACTGGGCATAGACTACTTTATATATGTCGCAGCCATCTGGTTGAATTCGTCATTCAATTGGACGCCTAGGCCATTTATTATTTTACGGGAAACGAATAGCAACTACTGTCAATGTTAAAATCGAGTTCATGTCCCTCGAACTTCACTTCAATATGTTGGATACTACCACACACCTATTTTCTCCTGCAGACTGTGTTTTTAACCGTTTTTTTTTTTCATATTTTATCTCAAGAAATAGCCTAAAAGGAATTATTGCATTTTAGGTTTGAAATAGATCAAACATCATCATGTCAATGCAGTAAGCCAGGAAGAAATTTTTTGGGGTCCGAGTCACCCGCGTCCGTAGGAGTATACCCATTGAGTCCCTACACGTGGCCCCCGGGTGGTGCTAATCAGGTGACACTAACTGGTGGTAGGTTTCGACCGATGGCTTGCGACCGACTGGGCAAAGACGTACCGCCAAGCGGCATGTCCGTGTTCCGGTACGATGCTCAGTGTAGCCAATCCAGAGGAGTTGGGTCGAAATAGTTGTTCCATTGTAGACAGACCGACCAGGCTCGCGCTGATTTGGATGTATCGGGAGACTAGTCGCGGAGGGCAGCGGGATCCGAGGCACGGTGCGCCGCTGGCCGACCGAAGGTAGTTGGAGGCCCAAGTAGTGTGCTAGCCACACATGAAAGGCTGCCCCGCCAACACTGTCGAAAAATCCCGGAATGCACCATCGTGCTGGTTGGCGACCAGACGAGAGGGCCCCATGGACATTTCCGGGGAGGGCTCGGGCGTCCCCGCAGTCTCCAGACTAGTCCCCCAATGATACCGTCCTGTCAGTGCCTGCCTGACGGTGGCCTGCATGGAATCTCATTTCACTTCCTTCTCCTCTCCCTCCTTCACTCTTCACAATAATGAAAAAAGGAATAAAAAAGAAAAAAGATGTACAGCGGCAGCACTCCCTCTCTCACAAACTGCACCTGTCTAACATACGAGGTCTGCACTCAAATCTCGCCGCAGTCCACCACCACCTAGAGACTGAGAAACCAGCTCTCTTATTCCTTTCGGAGACGGAGATCGGATGTCCGTCTGACGTGGTGTACCTATCCTACCCAGGGTTTACCCTGGAGCACAATTTTAAGCCACACGCTAGTATACGCATGTACGCCCGGGACGACATCTGCTATCGGCGTCTCCGTAACCTTGAAGACTCCAGGTTCTCAACTCTTCCTGTGTCCTAGTGGACACAGGCCTAGAAAAATTGTCTACGCCTGTGTCTACCGTTCGCACAGTGCTGATTTGGAGACAACTGGGCTCACACAACACCTCAGTAAAGCGGTGGATGTGGCTCAGCAGCGGTACCCTTCTGCCCAATTAGTGTTACTGGGGGACTTCAACGCCCACCATCAGAAGTGCTCAGTGAGTGCCACGCTCACTTCACCTTAGTTTTCACGGTGAGCTGTGAACAGAATCGACCGGATGTTTGTACATGCTCCGTGTGATTCCACCGCTAACATAGTTGTGACGTAAGGAACTGGCTACGTGGGAAGTGAAAAATGACAACACGTACCTCGGTCAACATTAAAAATATATATTGTATAGAGAAAGGGCGTGGGAAGGTTTGTAGTCACAGATATCGCACTCCCTGGGAGGTGGCACGGTACTACCCTTTTATTTTTTTTGTTGCCGGGGTGGAAAATCCTTATGGATGTCCTTCACCTGGGGCAGGCGAAGGGGTCTGTCAGACTTACTGACTAAAAACCACCCCGGTGTTCCGTCCCACACTTGGACCGGGGATCGTGAGAGCTAGTACGACTTCCATGATCCCCGGCTAGTGCCGGACCGCCTATGCGGGCCACCTCTGGCCCGCGGGGAGTGCGAGGTGTCCTCCCCCCGCGACGTCTAATAGGGGCGCACGTGGAACACTACGCGCCGCCGCCTCGGGTCCTGCTGGATGGGGGGCGGCGGACGACCCCGAGTCCGCCGGCCCTCCGGACCCATTTAGGGGGGCTAGAAGAGGGCATTGTCCGCCCTCCGCCGACGCCCGGTACGCCTGCTGCGGATCGGCAGAGTGGCCACGACCTCCCTCTCCCTCTCAGCAGCCTCCTTCTGCGAAATTACGGCTTCACAGAAGGAGATCACTGCATCCCACGACTCGGCGCTCCCGACCATCGAACGAGTGACGGCCGGCAGCGACAGGTCGGGCCCACTTCGGATACGAGGGCACGGCGCTGCTCCTCCCATGCGGCACACTCTGCCAGTGTGTGCTGCGCCGTGTCCTCCCGACAGTCGGTGCAGTGATGGCACCGAGCGTCCGTATACCTGTTTATGCGACACAAGTACTTCCCGAAGCAGCCATGCCCCGAGAGCACGGCACGGTACTACCGTGGCTCAACCTGGTGACGGATGATTCGGGGGAGCCACGTTGCGTTCGCCCCGGAGATGTTGGCCGGCAGGTGGTCGGGCCGGCTCGGAGACGGCTAGCAGAAGCCACTCAGGTAAATAAGTACCCGGCGTGGAGGCCGCCGTTGTGGTAAGTGGCCTAGTGGTGACAGCACGAGGCACTGCGACAGGATGGCCGCGATGGAGGACGATGCAGGTGCGTGCTCGGAGCGTAGGGCTCCAAATCTCCCCCTCCATGTTTGGGTTTTCTGATCTGGGAGCTTGAGCCTGGGACTCGGAATCTGGGACTCCGAATTTGCGACTCCGAATCTGGGATCCTGGAAATAAATAAAAATAAATAAAAAGATGGCTGTTGATGTTCTCCGCTGATTCTGACACTCAGGCATGAGCAAAGCGGCTGTACGTGCGCGTGGCGGTGTGGTTGTCAAAATCAGACGGAGCTTACAAAGGTGTGGTGAAAAGTACGATGACATGTACATATGAGCGTAGCAGCAGGGTACGCACAAGTCAAGATGCGCATAGCAAAGGCCTCATAAAGTTAACCATGCGGAAGGCGTGATTACAATAATACGACAGTTTTATTGTAGGTTATAAACCTTGATTTTACAATGCAAAGAAAAGAAAAATGCAAGACATAGGAAAAACATGTTCTGGAAAGAATTTATACACAAAATTAGGAACACAGAATGCACAAAGCTATTTGTATGCTGACTCAACACTTACCCAGATTGGGGTAGTTCTCACGTAATTTATTAAGGTTGGCAAATATTTGCCAGTGACGTCTCGCAGGTCAGCCTCTGAGGCTGTCGTCTGCTCAACCGGACTTGCCTGTGAAGGCTTTAATTTATTAAAGCCTCCAGCCAGGACTTATTATTTTTCTTACAAGCTAAGTGACAACGCTAAGGGCACCCCCTGCGGGGTACGGGCCTCGGCTTAGGGCGTCACTGGGGGGGACAGCAGGGGAAGGCTGGATCAAATTACCATTATTTGGGGGATTTGCTTGCTCAGTGGCGCGTGCTGGCGAGAGACGGGGAGGGCATTGACTAAGTCTTCGCGACGGGCTTCGGCAGCGAGGGCGGAACGACGGCGGTTTGCGTTTGTGAACTGTGCTGGTTTCCCTACGGCTCTCTTGGAGCAGAGTGGTAGGGTCGTCAGGGATGAGGAGGGTATGTCAAGACGTAGGTCTTGTTCCTTCGCAAATTCTTTATTTTAAATGGAAGCAGTGATACAGTCAGTGCCTTGCATTATCCTCTTATTTTCTATAGCGGTCAGGTAAAGTAGGTAACACAGGGTATTGACTGTACTCATATCAAAGCGACTCATTTTAGTTTTTGACAACCACGCGAACAAAGTCGCGGGCACAGCTAGTAGTGAATAAATGGTTAATTTTTAGGATTTTTATTCATTTATTATTTCACACCACATAGCAGGTTTTTTTTTCTTAAATGAATGGGGCGCCAAAGCTAATTGGCCCGGGGCGCCAAATCTTTAAATACGCTTCTGATTAAAAGTATTGTTTAGTAACTAACGGTATTTTCATAAAGATACCTGCCAAATCGATACGTATTGGTAGCGTTACTAGTATTATAACATAATCTTAAATATCGGTAAAAATTAACAGTACATAATGTTATTGATTCTGCAAGCATTCTCCAACAGTCGTTTCTCTTATGGACTGATCACCGACAGCACGTTTCGTTTTTGACGGGTTCGTTGATAGAACGTTTCACCTATGGATGTTTCGCCGACAGAATGTTTCGCATTTGTTGGTTTCGACGACAGGACTTTTCAACTTTGGAATATTCGCCGTCAGCTCGTTTTGTCTACGATTGTTTTAACATGCCGTTTTCACTATTTAACTACAAAGCCACCAATAGGCTACTTGCTTGCTACAAAGACGTGAAGAAAGAAAATGTTTTAATTTATGACCGCCTTTACTTTTAATGAATGGTATTTATCTATTACCTACCCCTACTCTTCTATTTTGTTATTGCAAACATTGGGGAAATATAAAAACAAAAGATTAAAGAAACGTATTTATTTTATAAAGTGACGATTATAAAGTGATTAAAAAAAATGTCTTCAATTTAAAGTTTTATTATAAGTAGGTAAGTAGTTTAGTATATCCTATCACAGAAAGTAAATATTAAAGAATCCAACGTCACGTTTGTTACAAAGAGGATAAAGTATTTTTATGTTGTTAAAACAGGTCTCAGAATGTTTCGTATCCAAAGTAGTAGACATTTGGTATCAATTCTAACTGAGAGAGAAGTTTAAGGTGAAAGCTCCAGGGTAGCCAGCGAAAAGCGAAAACGGAAGTAATGTCATGATTTCATGAAATACTTACATTTGACATAAATTCTAACTGAAAGAGTTGTATTGATGATTTTAGTGATTATAATTCTATAAATACATACTTGGTACGGCCGTGAAACAAATTTTGACCAAAATACCACCTGACACTGACCTGCAAATTGCAAAAAACGTAAGAAAATTTGAATTTCACGGGCTACACTGGAGCTTTCACCTTAAACCTTACAACTTACAGCACTCCATAGGGAGCGTGTAGGAACTATAGATGGTGCCACATAAATGTCAATGACAAGTATTTCTACAGTACAAGTTGCGGATTATACTCAATAGATAGCAGTTTACGTTACGCGTGCTTCATATATGCATAATGCGTGTGTGTGCGTGTGTGTTATATATATGACACGGAAATGTCAATGACAAGTTTTGAAGGGTAAAAGTTTTGAATTTACTCCACTAGATGGCACACACTAAGCCGTGCACGTTCCCTATAATGAAATATCACATAATATGGTATTGTAAAATAAAAATATTATAACTGTTACTTAACTACAACAGAAACAAGAAAACATAATATCATGGTGTGTATTTTCCGATGAGGTGTTTTCATGACGAGCATTGAGTAGGCCTTGTAGCGAGCTGGCCATGCGGTGTAAACTAATTGCAAGGTGGCTACGATGTCCATGTAGTACTTACTAATTTCATGTAAACCAAACAGGTCTATCAATGACACTGACAGTGACACTGACAGGATAACTAACTGACAGCGATAAATCAAAATAATGTCTAAAAAATAAAATTGCTATTAGGAGCGATTACATACTTGTTTGTTTGTATTATATTAATTCTAGAAGTGACTCAGTAATAAAGCATAGTAAACTTAAGTTATGGCAAGAAGTATCAATAGATTATTCTCACAAATCTTAATTCGTCAACCACCTGTGTATAGTACAGTGAGGTTATACTCGAGGTGGACACACAGGTCTCCTGCTAAGGTTCTATTGCCCTTCGATGAAAAATCTGATCTCAAAAAAGAAAAGATCATTGACCTAGATCCTATCATCCTAAAAAAAAACCAATATAGAGAAAGAAATGTTAGACAAATTGCTAAAGAAAAAAATGCTAAACAAATTGCTGATGACGAAATTGAAGAACACACGGGTTCGTCTCTACCGCCTGAAAAAACAAAACAAATCAAACAAAAAAGAGACGAAAAGTTGAAAAAGCGTAATTTTTATCTTAGTCAACAGAAAATTTTTAATGACAATGGTGAAATTATTTTTGAAAAGTTGAAAGAGAATGATGGCCGTTTAAGGTATATTTATTTAACCTAACTTGTTCACAATTATTTACAAAACTTACATACATAAACTCACGCTTTTGTCTCATATCATCTGCAATGTATGATTTAAACTTTTGCTTACACGTCTACAAAAAAAAATGCAACTGATATCACCATAGCTGTTTCGTTATATGTAAAAACTCCTTAGTTCGAATTTAATAGTAGGAAAATTCCATCACGTCTAGATTTTCTGTTGCATCAAATTAATTTTGACTTGATGCAACAGATAATTAATTGGTAAATAGTATGAAAAATACTTTCAGTCTGCTGGGTTTAAAAGTGAAAAAAGAGAGTGAGCAAAGTGAGTGAGCCTAGCGAACGAAGCCCCCTTCGGCTTCATTGGCTAGGCTCAACCACTTTGGTTTTTAAATAGTACTCATTATTTTTAAATTTCAGTTCTCTGTTAGTGAAGTTGAAATCAAAAAAAGAAAGATTGCGATCAGGTCACACACTGGTGGAAGGTTGGAGGCTTATAGTTGATGGGTTAGAAGCCAAATGCATGTTGAAGTATGTCATCTTCACCAGATCCGAAGAATTAAATAATTTAAGACCGTTCTTGCCTAAAACTGGAGTATTGTTTTACAAAATATCTTACAAAGAGATGCAACTCTGGTCTGATCTTGAAACTTCTCCTGGTATTTTTGGTGAGTTGGTTGTTTGATTTAATTTATTAATATAATTATTTAATTTTATTTATTTACGACTAATAGGAGTATGGAAGAAAAAGACATGTTGCGCCAACCCCAAATAAATTAGGATAAGGGCAGGAGAATGATGATGGTTGTATGATTTAGTGTTTACATCACTTAATAGGGTATCAACTGTATTTATGATATGGATCATACAGATGTAACCCTAACAAACCAATGTAAGCCTTCAGTTGCAGCTACATAAGTGTTGTTGGTTGTATCTAAAATTTAAAGTATTTTAAATGCAAAATCTCATGTTAAAATTTTTAGTCAGTGGCAATAATGAACTACCAGAAAGCTACTGCAGAACATGGAAATTATAAACTGAGTAAATACCTTCACTCATGATTTTTCATTCTTAATTTTATTTTATTTCAGGTGTATTTGAAACTCCAAATGCAGAAAATGTAAGGAGCTTGTCAAGACCTCTGCCTCTTCAGTTTATATGTGATAACATCAGAGTGCCGGGTAACTTAGGGGCCATACTGCGCGTGGCTGTCGGTGCTGGCTGTGAAAAAGTACTGCTTTCAAAAGGTTACCTACAATAAAAATAAACTTTTTAGCAGCTCTAACATTAACACAAAACATTTAAGTTTTTAAAAATAACATCAGCTGGTCATGGTCAATTTAGAGAGATTAAATCACCATTGCTATTCAACATTGCTATAAAATTGCAAATAGGCACATAGTGTGCAAATTGGATAAAAAGTACAAAAAAAAAAAGAAAAAAAAACCAGGTACCAACCATACTACTATACCGGCCCTACTTGTATACCCAGCTTATAGATTGTTATTTTTAGGATGTGTCGATGTTTGGGACCCGAAGGTAATAAGGAGTGCAGCAGGTGCTCATTTCAGGCTCCCCGTTTACCACTCAATAGACTGGAATGAAATGCCAAACCACCTGGAACAAAATACATCAATATTTATTGCTGATAGCAACACCACAACCACAGATGATGAAGATGCAACAAATGATAATGATGTAAGAAATCAAATGCCAGTGTTGCCATACTATGGTGTGGATTTTTCATCTTTAAAACACACAACTTTAATAATAGGTGGAGAAACTGAAGGGATAAGTCATGATAGCTACAAGTAAGTCAATGTTTGCAAAGTCATTTATTTTCTTTTAAAATAGTTTTGTAAGGTCCAATGTACCTAACTGATCTCAACAAAAATGTTTTCAGGCTGGCATCAATTAAAAATGGCGTAAGGATTAATATTCCTTTACAAAGAGGAGTAGACAGCTTGAACACTGGAATGGCTACAGCTGTAATAGCATTTGAAATCAGGAAGCAACTCATCAAAATGTGGACCCAAGAAAAACTTGCAAGGCAAACGATGGAAACTACTTAAGTTATTTAGTATTATGTACATATTAGTTGGTAATAATGTAGCAACTAGCATAGTTTGAATCAATTGATTAAAAGTATAATAATGAAAAATTACCTGTTTTGATTATAAAGTACTTGTATGATCTTTGGGATGTAGTATGTACTGTAGTTATATTTTATGTACTATCAGCAATGTTTAAGCATGAAAAGTTTCGAAAAATTTTCGCCTGCAAGTTGTTAAGCATACCTCGCCCCGCCCATTACGTTGAAAAATTGTGACAAACACAAATGGTTTTCGTCTCATTGGGCAACAACGTAATGTTGATGAACACCATTTGTTGACACAAAGCCCTTTTTTGTAAAACCCTGTTTGTATTACATGACTTTTAAAATCTTAGTCAGTTGTCTGAATTTTGCGCATCACTCCTCAGTTGCATCTTGCACATCTTCGCGACATTTGTATTCTATCTGAGTGATTTCTATCTGTGAGATATCTTGTTGATAGCCATCAGTTCGCGTAGGAACTTAAACAATCTGGAGCGCACCAGCATCATTCACCGCGAGATAAAGGAGCAAATATAAGCCAAACAGCTCAAGAGCTGAATATGTCGGTGAGTGATAATTAATTTAGATTTTCTTATATGCTTTAAAACTGTACAGTTCGAGAACTTGATTTATGTGCAATTGACCAACCATCAACTAGACTGTTATAACTGATCCCGAGCGGGATGCGACTGCGCGCGTCATTTGTCTCATTGGTAAGGACGTAGTCGAGTATCGTCAAACGGGGTGAATAGAAACAAAGCTTTGATTGGGTTTTTCACGTTATTTAGACATTGTTTGTAGCATTTAATTACTCCGATTTATTCATGAATTGTTATAAAAACAAAATCGCTGCTTTACTACAAACCAATATTAGGGTATATCATAGTGAAAATCCTACTCAAAATTTAGTTTCTATTCACCTCGTTCGTAGGTAACGCTACTATTTGCGCCTGTCTAGACACTTTTATTCAGGTTATTTGGCACAGTTGGTGCGAGCGAATTTCGCCCTGGCAAATCCTTGGATAGAGCTTATTTTTCAGTAAATTCAGTCACAACTGTGTCTCTATCAGTCCGATGAAATTGCTATATCACGGGAAATGTTCGTACTGTGTCAATGTGCACATAAATAAGCTTTATTTATGTGCATATTGACACCTTTCCCTTTTTTATAGGGTTGGAAATCATCAAATAACTTCTCTCGCTCTGGGTGGAGCAGGAGGGCGTGTCAGACTCTTACTGACTAAAACTAAGACGTGGTGACTTTCGATCTCTCCCGTGACACTGCCAGACATCGGCCTTAGCGGACACGTTGCTGACTCTTTGAGACACGCGTGGAACACTACGTGTCGTCGACCCGGGCCTAGTCCTTATCGAACGGCAAGCTACCCATTGCTCACCGTCCGCAGGCCCGCACCTACGTTGGCCGGGAATCGGTGACTGCCGACGCCCAGGGCGTCTCCTGCTACGGCTAGGGGCGTGAGGATTGCCTCACTGTCACGCGTCCCGCCTCCTCCTTCGCGAGCATTACTGCTTCGCAGAAGGAGGTGCTGCAGCTTACCATATCCTCTGGCTCTGTACCATGGCCTGGACCAGGGCCGGACACGAGAGGTCACTACCGCCAATCTCCTCTACGAGGACACAGCGGTGCTCCACCGTGTCCTCCGGGTGATCCACACAATAGGGTAGACGACTAAAAAAATCTTTTGGTTCGTCAGTTAAAATACCAAAAAATATTGGACACGTAAAGTGACGTAACAAGCCCCTTCTCTTGAACTTTGATGCGCTTTATCTTTGTCATTTTTTATTGATTTGATAAAGCAAAAAATACGTGTCCAGTATTTTTTGATAATCTAACTTACGAAGTAAATATAATTATTATTTTAGTACCCCGGAAATCATCCTTATTGTGACACCTGGGCGTATCCTCCCGCCTAATCCGGTACAGGTTCCTCCTGAAACAACCGAGTCCGGTGAGGACTTACGTCAGGCGGAAGGTGAGGACGCCGTGGCGCTTGTCCAGGCACTCCTCAAAGAGGGGACTTATCGTCGCAATTGTGGCATGCCCAAAATCGAGCTCCCTCACTGTACAATCAGCCGAGAACTAAGCAGGCAGGCAGGACTGCAATCAGTGCAATCTAATTTAACGAGCGAGACCTACATATAGGGGAGAGTGGGGCTGAAAGTGCGAATTTCGACAAATCCCTAGAAAAATCGGGTAAGACGTTTGCTACGGTTACTAGTTCTAGTCTATCCAAAGTAAAATTGAATCTAGATTTTAAATTTATATTCAGTTTTTGTGCTTTTTGAATTGTTTTATATTGAGAATCATATTTTTAAAGAGCAGTCGTAAGGCGGCACTTTCAGCCTCGCTCTCCCTTATTTGGTTCGAGATTTCGAACCAAGAATTCGTCTCCTAGTAATCAGTAGTTGGCATACTCGCAATACAGGGTGTATTTTTTTGGGTAAAACGATGAGGATTGGGTTAGAAGCACGGGTTATCAATATTACCTTTTCTTAAGAACTAATTCTGGCTGAAACTTTTTTACGTACATAACGGACAAATTCTTAGATTATCTGTATATTTTTCTTACTCAAAGCTTCATTAAAATGAAGATTTTCCGTCGGTATGTAAGCATTTACATTAGCGACACCTAGCGACTTCGTCCGGAACTATTTAATAACTGTTTGTCAAGAAACCTTAGATTGAAAACTCCTTTTCAGTCGAAGGTACAAAACGTTTTTTTCAGGTTCTACTGAAATAATTTTGCAGCTTATGTTTTTTTTATTTTATGCTTAGTATACCCAGAATCAGAATAAGAAATCTCTTTAATCATCATTTCTTGTTACATTTTTGTGTCCCGCAAGTAGTGTGTGCACTTATTTTTATTGTGTTTTTTTTTTGGCTATGGCCTATTTATTAAGAAATAACCGTTTTATGTGCGATTTGTTCGGATTCCCTGGTCGCTTGCTGACATACCAAGAGCAAGTCGGATGTTCCTTTATAATATCAAAAATATAACAAAAAAACTTTTGAAAGTTTGCTTTTAAAATTAAAATTAAACAGGTTTTTTTTTATTTCACGCAAATTGCAAAAAGTCAACATGAAAAGTAAATATGATTATGAAATCGCAAATAGGCACTTTTCAGTGCACGCGGTCGGCGTTTATAAATCTCTTCAATAAACTGTTAGACATCTAGATTTTTTCTCAGTTTACGAGCCAGATCCAGATTTATGTAGTACTAGGTTTTTACAGCGACTTCGCCCGCGATTGCGGAGCTACGTCCCAAACAGTGCCTCACCTCTTGTCATGCCCTCTGTGCGCGACTACACCCGCGATTACGGAGTTACGTCCTAACACCCGCCACGACGTCACGCCCTCTCTGCAACAACTCTGGTACTTTGAAAGACCTTTACGATAGGCAAATGCTAACGCTGTCGACGGGACATGGCTAAAGTTTAGTCAAGGCTCCGCGGAAAAACCCGGGTTGTCAATAGAAGCCCGACGACAACCCGGGTTGCCAGCCGATTTTTTTATTTATTTTTTTAACATAATTATTTTTTTTTGTCAAACACCGGTGAGTTTCGGAGCCTAAGAGGTTTTTGGAATCATCGATACGATGAAGAAGAAGTCAAAATTGTTCTACGAGAACTGATCCATTTTTCGTTCAGTCCTTGAGGCGTGAGTGATGAACAAACATACAGACTTCTCCATTTGCAATATTAGTAGGATTTTCTCATTTCCTTTTTGAAAATTCACAGTAAAAACAACTTCTATTTTGAAAACCTGTAGATATGTAAATGAAAATCTTTTCCTGTGAAACCTTGAAGCGATTTAAAATAAGTAAATTCTCCGTCCTTCGGTACGACGAACTTTTCCCGAATAAAATCCTTGGGAAGAGGTCGTGCGTGCGTAGTTTTCAATACGGCTTGAGGAGTTTTTAGTAGGTAATGAAATATCAGTGTAACTACCTAATATATCTTTGAATTGATTATGGGCTTATGGCTACCCGTGTCCTATCTCTTGAACCGTGCATTTATTTTGGATAAAAAGTAGCTTATGGCACCTGGCGATGGTGTAGCCTTGTACCGAGAAATTAAAAATCTAATTACTCCGTCAGTTAGATTACCAAAAAAATTTCTTTTGTCTCGTAAACAAAAAATTAAGACGATACCCAGTGCGTTCAAGTTTCGCATGACGTCACACTTTAGTTAGTTTTGGTCAGTTAGAGTGACACGCCCGAGCGGAAGAAGTCATTGGATGATTTCCCACCACAAAAAAAAAAGCCCCAACTCCTGAACTTTGATGCCTTTTATCTTTGTCATTTTTCATTGATTTGTTAAATCAAAAAATATGTGTGATAATCTTACTTACTGACTACTTAGAATTATTACTTCTTTACCATGGAGTCATCCCAAAAAACGTCAAAAAACGTCTGCGTTCAGACGAGCCCCATTCACCCAGAGATCAGGCGCATCAGGATCTGAAGCACGAAATAATGGCGATGTTAAATAACTGGAAGGCAGAATTTGACTCAAAACTAACTGGTATGTTCACAAAACAAAATAATCTTATATCCAAACTCTCCGCCGACATATCTGAGCTGAAGATTCAAAATTCCAACATGCAAAAATCCCTGGCAGACACAGATAAGTCAATGAAATTTATTAATAAGCAGTACGAGGACATCAAAGCGGGGGTCGAAAAATTAGACAGTGAACACTCGACCCAGCGTAAATGTATTGAAAACCTGGAAAGGAAGTTACTGGATTTAAATTTAAAGTCCAGATCGTCCAGTATAGAAATAAGAAATATCCCAATGGGCGAAAATGAAACCAGTACTGACCTTTCTAATGTCGTTTGCAAGATTGGCCAGGCTACTGGGTCGGTAACAACTGCATCGGATCTTCGGGATATTTACCGCATACCTGGTAAGCCTGACTCCATTCGCCCAATCGTTGTAGAGTTCCAAACCGTGCAGTTAAAACAACAAACTATAGCTGCAGTGCGAGCTTTCAACAAAAACAGCACCACCATAGAAAACAAGCTCAACACCGAAATTATTGGTATCTCTGGCAAGCGGCAACCAGTTTATGTTAGTGATCACCTCCCGGCAAGCTCAAAGAAACTATTTCACCTGTCAAAGGATTTTGCAAAACAAAACGGTTTCCAATTTTGCTGGTCTTCTAACGGTAACATATTCCTGCGCAAGGTGCAAGGAGAAAAACAACTCTTAATCTCGTCTGAACAATCCCTATTGGACCTGCGCAGGAGTCTGTGACTGTTAATTTGTCTCAGGTACTTTATTGTCTGGCTAGTTTTAAAACATCTAATTTATATTAATCGTAACTTTTTTAAATCTACCTCTATTTCACCGATAAAACACCTTTATAAGACTTATTCACAACCAATAACTCGCTCTCACACCCAAAAATACAACACAATTCATTCGCTCACTCACTCACTCTACCACTCATCCATACTGCACCTACCACACAAGCATTCTTACACTCATCTATTCGCACCCTACATGTTCTGTATCAAAAAGTATAAGTTTGACAGTGTTTACAAATACAAAACGTACGCATGTTGCATCAATTTTGATTCTGTTTTCCTTACAAATGGCTAATAGTGACCATATTAATAATATTAATTTCGACCTCGACTCGTGTAATTGCAATAATTCGTACATTTGCTGCCCAGAAGACTGTAAAAAATATGCTGACAACACTAGTCAAGCTATAAAGATAATTCATATTAATATTAGAAGTGTAAATAAAAACTTTGACGAACTTCGTATCTTACTGTCTCTTACAAAAGTAAACTTTGATGTCATAGTCCTATCAGAATGTTGGCTTAGCAAGGTAAAAGATCTACCTATCCTAGATGGTTATGTATCACATTACACCAGAAACATACTTAACCAAAATGACGGTATTATTATTTTTACCAGCACAAAACTAACCTGTCTAGTTTATGAACCAGCTTTCAAAGATGCAAATTGTATGGTTTGTCAAATAGGAAAGAACTTAGAAATTGTTGCTATTTATCGCCCTCCTTCATTTAAGACTAGAATTAACCACGATAATTTCTTATTCAGTTTAAATACCGTCTACACTGGACTAAAAACTAGTACGCACGTCCTTGTTGGTGATATCAACATCGACATCTGTAGCATGAATAAAGACCCTATTTCAGAGGAATACCTTACCTTTAATGCATCCCACGGCTTTTTCCCTACGCACACACTTCCTACTAGGATCAAAACATGTCTGGACCACATTTTACTAAAATCTAAACTGCCTTCTACAACACTAGTACTAGAATCAAATATAACCGACCACATGCCTGTTGTATTGTTCATAGAAAACGTGTGTCCTAAGCGTCAGTACAGTAACACTAAAACTCGTGTGGATAATCTGTCAATAAAACTGGAAATTGAAAACACAAACTTCCAAGCTCTCCTAGAAATGGATGATGCTAACACCGCAACCAACCACTTAATTTCAACAATCTCATCAATTATCAATAAACACACGCAAACAGTTTTGGTGCCTAGTAAGCAAAAAATCCTAAAGCCGTGGATCACGCCGGGGCTCCTGCGCTGTATTAAAAATCGGGATAGGTTACATACTAAAGCAAAAAAATCTGCAGATAACATGACACTTAAAGTAACATATACACGATATAGGAACTTCACAAACCAACTCCTACGAAAACTAAAGATCGCATATGAGAAAAGTCAACTAGAAAAAGCAGGCAACGACCCTAAAGCTCTATGGAAAGCTATCAAAGAGATAACTAAGACTCAAAAAGTCAAAGACAATCCTTTGGAACTACTTCAAATATCAGATAGCCCAAAGTCGTCTGCTGACCTTGTCTGTAACTTTTTCACTGACGTCGGCAAAAATCTAGCAAATAACATCCTTCTGTCTCGGACCTCATCTAAAGATGACTCTGTCTCCCTTCAACCCCCTGCCTCAAACTGTTCCGAAAACTACCTACCCAACTCGCTCGTTATTCTAGAAGTTGATGAAGCGGACATTGAAACCATCATCCTACAACTGCGGCCGGATTGTGCTACTGGATGGGATGGAATTCCGTCTTCCCTCCTCAGAGAGTGCCGATCGGTACTGATCTCACCTATAACGCACATCTGTAATCGTGCTATTATTACTGGCGTGTTCCCTGATGCTTTGAAAAAAGCTATTGTGCACCCAATTTACAAGGGTGGGGACAGAGACTGCGTCAATAATTATAGGCCAATATCGGTGTTGTCAGCCTTTTCAAAGATCCTAGAAAAAATTCTCTATAAATCACTCAAAAATTTTTTATATCGTTTTAATATCTTAGCTGACAACCAGTACGGATTCAGATCAGGTGTCTCTACAGAGGACGCAGTGCTGGATTTGACAGACCAAGTAGTGGAAAACCTAGACAAAAGGAATAGATGCCTATGTTTATATCTAGATCTCTCCAAGGCGTTTGACACAGTTTCTGTCCCCATCCTCTTAGCAAAGTTAGAACGAATAGGAGTACGAGGCACTGTATTAAATATATTTAAAGACTATCTTTCCCGTCGTAAGCAATTTGTAAAAATAGGCGATTATCTTAGCGAGGAACGCACAATCCTCTTTGGGGTCCCACAGGGGAGTATTTTAGGCCCCCTGTTGTTTCTCATATATATAAATGACCTCTGCACAATGTCACTTCAAGACACCAAAATTTTTACATATGCAGATGATACAGCAGTATTTGTATGGGGACGGAATTGGCAGGTGGTCAAGGAGAGAGCCGAATATTCCCTCTCCAAAATAATGACCTGGCTAAGACTTAATCTCCTTACACTAAACCTGAACAAAACACATTTCCTACCCTTTTCTTTGAGACCCAACACTAAACCCCTGCCTGACTATTCCATAATAGCACATACTTGCGAGAACCGCCACAAATGTACCTGCCAGGTTATCTCTCGGGTAGAATCGGCAAAATATTTGGGAGTGCTGATGGATGATGGACTGAGGTGGGACAGGCAGATTGGCTCGGTCATTACCAGAACAAGGCGGCTTATAAATGTGTTCAGAACCCTAAGGGATTCTGCAACACTGGAAAACCTAAAACTAGTCTGCCTAGCCCTATGTCAGTCCATTATCCAATACTGCATAACCGTGTGGGGAGGTGCAGCCAAGACCTACCTGCTTGGGTTGGAGCGAGCACAGAGAGCTGTGCTCAAGGTTATGACTAAGAAACCGTACAGGTTTCCCACCTCACAGTTATTCTCTGAATTTAAATTTCTCACTGTTCGCCAGCTTTATGTGCTCAAATCCATCCAAAGAAAACAAGGAAATGTTCCCTTACCCAACCCAAAAAAGCGAAGCAAATCCTCCATATCCTGCCGGACCTCATTTGCCAAACACCAATTTAATAGCTTAAGCAGCAAACTTTACAATCTCGCAAACAAAAAGCTAAACATAGCTAAAATGTCTCGGCAGGAAATGAAGAAGAAAGTGGCAGACTGGCTCCAAAAGATGGACTATCAGGAGACTGAAAGTTTGTTCACATTCATAACATAATAATTATAATACATATGATCTAAAATCCATACACACTGTCATCCATTCTTACTTTTTCCCGTTCTTACACACATTCTGAGGTGTAAACCAAACCAGAGACTCATTCACTCTTACATGCACACACACAACACACTTTCACCACATGCACACCTACACACATACATTACACTCATGAACTCACACAACTTCACACATAGACAAACAAACAAAAAAAAAAAAAAACAAATAACTCATAAGCATCGTTACCTTCTTTTTGTAATTTTAAAATTCCTATAAATGTGCATTTTACATTCTTTTGTTACGAATAAGCATTTTTTAACTGAATGTATTACCAAATGGCAATAATCTTGGCTGTCAACTTTGTAGTGACACTCCTCCAAAATGAAGATTGAAATTTGAACTCATGGCTGAACGCTGACCCCTAAAATACAGGTCCAGGCCTAGTTTGGGGGTTAGGATCAGATTTGTGGCAATACATTCGTGCGATATTTTATTATGACTGGCTTGTGAAATGTATTTTTAAGTGTCAAATAAATATTTTTATTTTATTTATTATTATCCCTATTTTCGTAATAGGATCAGTACTATACCCTTCTTCCCCAGCGGCCAAGTCCGGGTTGTCAAATTGAACCCCGACGACAACCCGGGTTGACAGCCAATTTTTTTTTTCTCTTAAATATTTTTTTTTTGTCAAACTCACCGGTGAGTTTCAGGGCCTAACAGGTTAAAAAATTCAAAAATGTTCGAAAAAAAAATATGAAGAAAATTTGGAATTATTTTTTTTGTGATAATATCTCGAAAACGGATTCATTCATTGGTTCTACTAGAGCTAGGTCTTCGAATAAGTAAACAAAAAAAGAATTGGCTTATTAAAAAAAAGGATGATTAGTTTAAACACTGATTAGCAGGTTCTTAATTCAAAATTATCTATTGAGAATTTGAATTTAGAATCCGATAATCAGTAATTAAATCACATTTAAATCAAGCTTGGTTAGCTAGTTTTATAAATAATGCTGGCTGTTTATCTTTAAAATACTAACCTAAATTATCTTTTTCCATCCATCCAGCCATCAAGCAATCAGGTTAACCCTCAAGAAAAAAAATGAAATCATAATTCATTAGACAGTCCAAATATTGCCGTCTGAATAGTAAATAGTGGAGCAGTTATCGTGATAGACTTGTCCCGGTTTATAGGACATAGCTTATGTCATCCTTGAGTGCCACTACACCCAAGTTAATTCGCTTGCGGGCGTCTACTCGCTGCCAACTTTGACGTCATCAACTGCGTATATAGGCTGCAGGCCAACTAGGCTGTCGCCTAGACTAGATCAATCACGACTTCACGACCTTTTTACTGTGCATTCGTGTGGAATGGAGACTGCAATTATTGTCTCTTCTTATCTTTTTTTAAAACTTTTATTGTATAAATATGACGACTTTTGTACGACAAACTGGGAAAAAAGTCGCTCACCCAACTTTCAACGTCGAATTAACAATAAATTACAAGGTAAAACTGTACTAAACCCTATATAATCAGCTTATTTCATAGCAATTTCAATAGACATATAGGGTCAATAGGGACAATAGGGTTTTTAGGGCTGCTGCGTAATTTCTAATGCGTAATTTCTGAGATATCGTAGATTTAGTGAACGCGAGGAAATCGCCGAATTACCGGGCCGCGATGGTGTGCAGATTATGCACAGTGACGTCATGACGTCATGGGGGGTACAGTATGAGAGGATATGACACATTTTGTGTTTATTCGGATTGACTATGATCGTTTGGGAAAAGGTTGTCCAGTCTTTTATACAGGGTGCAACTTAAAGGTGTGGTCATATTTTAGAAACTGCTTCTGCCCACGGAAATGAACAACTTTCTCTAAGGAAGTCAGAAAAAAAAAACAACTTTTCATACAAAACAAAGTTATCATCAACTGATCAACAAAATTAGTATGGGAGGTATAGACAAAGTGTCAAAAGCCAGCAATCTGAAGTAGGTACCAGAATGAGAAGCCGGCTTGTATCTGTAATTCTGTACACGCAAAATAAGCTCACACAGATAAAATGAGAAGCCGAAACGTCATCGTTATGTTCGTCGAGGTCACTCACACATTTTAACGATCCTGCTTCATTTAATGTCCAATGACGTTGCGTCTATAACCTTTCATAGTCTAAGGGGAGGTATAATATTTTTTTCGGAATGGTTTATTTCTGACTTAGTTTTTAGACTTTCTTGAAGAAAGTTGTTCATTACCATGGACAGAAGACACCTTTCCGTTACACTCTGTAGAGTACCTAAGTATAGAAGTAGAGTCTGCTCAATACCCTGAAAATTAAACAGAACTAATTTTCCTAATAATGCCTAGTCTGTCCCTAAATATTTATTTTCTTTGTAAAGCAACTAGAGACTAAACATCTCATTATTTTTAAACGGACCAAGAAAGGTTGTACTGTTTGCCCTGACGCTAACTTTGCAATATGTTTTATAACTTTCATCACTCTTCTGAGCGCCTGGGATTTCAACCCTCCCAGAACTATGCAACATTAATGTATGCAGGGGTACTGTAGCAAGGAATATTGTCTTAAAAAATCAAAACTTTATTGCTTGTAAATATCAGGTGAGCTTATTTCATGGACCATAGACGTGGCCTATCTCAATCAGAGGGATGGAATTAGGGGATTTTTCAAAGGAGAATTCGTAGTACCTAGTTAAGGATGTGAAATGTAGGAAGGAGGCGTCGTCGGTCAATACTGGAGGTGGTGCGGTGCGGGCGCGGTGCGCAGGCGTGGACGACCCCTTGCCACCTCCGCCCCCCCGACCCCGCGCCCCGCCACCGCCGGCCCACTCACGCAACTCGCGACTCAGCCGCCGTGCGCTGCGATCGCGCGCGAGAGAGCTTTCGTCGCCGCTCTAGCCATGTGTGATGTTTTCATCACAGAAGGAACTGTCGTCTAGTTTCCGCACTTGGTATTTCGCAAGATGAATGAGTAAGTCACTGGAAGATAGCGGCAAACGTGGAACAGTTCCGGTTGCTTCCACGAAGGACAGCTTTCGCCAAGTGTCTAGTTTTTCTCGTAAGCTCGTGGCCGTTGACACTGCAGCGTGCGGATCCCGCAGTGCGCGAGTGTGTGGTTAATTGGCGAACATAATAGACGAAGACGTCAGCTGAGTCGCGTAAACATTGGCTACATAGTTGAGTGGCGGGACTGTTGACGATGGCTCCGGTAAACACACGCGCGTAGACGCTCCACGCTCCTAAAAGCATTCCATCATGCGGCGTTTAATCCTGCTGTTCCTACTAACAGGTAAGGTTGCATGATTCATGGTTGATTCAACGTGGATTATACTTCTAATTTTAATTAATGTTCTTATAATTGGCGCTAAACGTAGAAATTGATATCTACATATTTTGTAGATTTTGCGTTTAACTGTTGTAAATAGATTATCTAACCAATTAGAACAGCTGTCCTAGTAGTTTTATAGCTAGTGCTTAGTTTTCTTATATAAGTATATAACCATCTTTTCAGGTTAAATTATAAGTACCAATGTTACTATGCATATCTAAGTGCCTACTTAGATGGATCATGACCTGCACTGCTGTTACCTATTACAAAGATTACCAGTATCTGACTGAAGCAACTAGGATCACGAAACGACTATATAGTCTCTGTATGTGTCATATGGCTTGAAAAATAAGTTGTAATTCAGCCGAGGGACCCTCATTCCGGGCAATTCAGGGAACAAATGGGACCGTTTGAGAAGGAGCACTTTTTGCGGGGCGCCAATCTCATTTCTGAGAACAATAAAATTATGGTTGTTTTTATGCGAATAGACTTTAGTTAATAGCCACTTTCATTCTTATTTTAATTTAACTTTACAATTAAGTCAAAATTGTTACTGGCTTACAGCACATTAGAAATCTATCCCTCCCTTCCCATTCTACGATTTCTTAAGTAATTTTAATAAAAGAATACCATCACATCACGATTCGATGAGATGGTATTATTATTGAAAGCTATTGTTAAGTGGACATCTGCCGGTACCATCAATGAGAATTGCCTTTTTATGCGTCATTTTAATCGTGATGCAGCATAATAAGTTACTTATCGAATATCATTGCCATTTTATAATGGAAGTAGGTTTAGGTACCTACCCACATAATCCAGTACCTACCTGCGTACTTACATATTTTTGAGAAGAATAAGCCGTTACTACCTTCCCCAGCCATCTAAGTACGGTACCAACAAGAGTACTTACTTTGGTTTGTATCAAAATTTTGCGTCCCTAAGTCATTCTTGATGTAATCCTAAACAGCTGAGATATAAGTTTTTTTTTTACATAATACAAGTTATAGGCAACAGACTGCGACAGGTGTTCAACGCAGGTAGTCGTCGGCGTTGGCCGTCCGACGGCTTCGCTTTTGTTCAAAATAAAATCGCTCAATCAATGGGCCAAAAGTATTACCACAAAAAAATGGATCAGCGATATTCTCTTCCTCCACTAGCTTGGATTTCATCGAATAAAGATCGGAGTGATACTATAGATTTGGTAAACTTAACAGAATTTTAAGGATAAGGATAGGAAAACATACTTGTAACGAGACATGAAAAATTAATGAGTTAACAAACTGGAACTTGACGGCGCCCATCGTGGCCGGTGCCTAGGGGTAGCGGATAAATTCTTAACAGAGTTACCGCACTCCTGGGCACTCAGGCAGGGAAGCAACAGGGGTGGGTTTTAGTCAGTAAGAGTCTGACACGCCCTCCCGCTCCACCCAGAGCGGGAGAAGTCATTGGATGATTTCGCACCCCTCCAAAAAAAAAAAGAAAACAAACTGGAACTAGAATTGAAGCCGAAGATCGACAAAACTGTTATGGCCAAAAGAAGCTCAAAAAGAGACGCAGAACTAGATCGGAAAATCCAATAAAACAACAATCGACCACGAACATTCTCGGTAATAGAAAATTGATAGGGTTTTTAAACCCATTGTTGTCTACATCTCTTTGAAGGAAGCTATCATTGAAAACTTTTGCTCTCGAATAATTTGTTCCGAACCCCATTTCAAATAGAATATGATAAATCGAAAAGTTTCTTGCGAGGAAAAATAAGAAAAGTTGGAAAAAGTGGGGTCTTTCCCTCATCAATCTACTGTTAGGAGTATTGAATCCACTATGGGTGGACTTCGCCGCAATGACACTGACAACCTACAAAGTGCGTTGGAAACTTTTTCATCAGACCTTTGAGTTTTTATTGTAAAGACATTAAAGTTGCTTACTTAGGCAGAAGTTTTGCTAATCTCAAGAGTCCGTTAAATCTTTAAATACTTTTTCGAAGGCAGCTTTGCCGTTCTAGATCCGAGACGCCAGTCGCTCTAAAATGATTACAGGGATATTTCTGTTACCATTAGATAACTACATAACTAACTAGCCTATTTTGTCCTTTGCTAGTACGGGCCAGTCCCTTCCTAGGTGTGGAGCTCGTCGCGCCGTCTTCGCCTTGGTCTGCCGCGACCTCGTCTGGCATTATATAGGGCAATTTCAATGATGTTAAAATAATAATTAAATGTATACCATTGCCAAAGACCCGTACGATGTTTTAAAAAGTACTGAAATATAAAAAAAAAATTACCTCAGGAATTATTAGGAACTTCTTCGGATCCTCTGGTCCTATATTGTTCCTCTCTAAAAAACTGAAGTGAACCCGTAAATTATACTCTTCTTTACTCTCTTTAGCTATATTATGTCCCTCGAGCACAAAAAAGAAACGAAATTAATGTAGTACTCTACCTCTCAAAGAGCACCCATCTTTTTTCTTTCTGTTCGAGCGGATATGGACTGCACCTGGCCTCCGCTCATTTTTTCAACGCCTTTTTAGTTAAGAATTTATTTTAGTATGCTAGAGCTACATTAAATTTTATATAAGATACGTTTTGATCCATTTCATAAAGCCATTAATTTGTTTAAGCTTTAGAGCTTGTTTAGGATTTACCTGAACTTAGCCATCAATTTGGGAGATACGAATCAATCGTTATTAGGATCATCGATCGGAATCATTCATTCCTAAAAAGCTTTTACAATGCGTTCAGTTTTAAAGTTTCCTAACAGTGTCTCCTTTTGCTGAAATGAATTAATTTATCATTTTCACATTAGCAGTTCTATAAATCGGGTGAACAGTAATGGCCTTACAAAGTTATTTAGGTGCATAACATAGGTATTAGTTTCGAGTTAGTGACTAATTTAAAACATTGGGTTTAATAAGGCGTGCAACATTCGGACGGTAATATTTAAATTTTCTCAATTCGGTGTAGAAATGCGGCGCTGTATTTGTATCTATTTTGGGGTGTTGACAGAACAGGCATAATCAAAACGGGTGCAGGAGTCGATAAGTGGCCAGTGCCGGCTTCCATCGTTTCATCTCAGTGGTGTGTGTGTTTACATTCGTCGGGTTGCGCCGTCTGTGGCCTGCGCCCGCGCACTTTAGTCGAGGATCGTGCATGCGTGTGAATCTTATTTATATGCACGTTAAATTTTCGTTTTTCTATTATTAGCATTCATTGATAAAGCTATCCAGGTGGCTACAACTGGTCGGATAAAATTTGAGTCAATAAATAAAATAAAATAAATAAAATTTGAGTCAATATCGGCACGAAAAGAAGAAGAAGAAGCATTCATTCAAGAGTTCAAGAAGGAAGCCAAGTTGTTCAATGATCCAAAAGGCGTATACTTTGCAATATAAGTTAAAGCCAACATGCAAAACAAAGTTGGCATTAATCCTTGTGACTTAAAACGCGTAAAGTGAGAACAACCTACTAATTATTATTATATCTAGCGTGGATTGTCCCACTGCTGCACAAAGGCATTCCTACTATTTTTCTCGGTTCATCTTGCCAATACTAAGGAATACACCCAAGTAGTCCCGCCATTTCTTTCGTAGTCTGCCACGACCTGTGTTTCGATTTCAGGGCACCAACACTTTAAAAAATACATTTTTTTTGCAGATTGTGATTTGCTGGCGTTACCCATTTTCAATTATTTTTAAACATAATTTTTTTTTTCCGTTGCTGAATTTTAAGAAAATTACATTTTATTTTTGGAGCCACACTTAATTTTCCTCACACAAGGCGTACCATCATCATCATCATCAGCCTTTTAATGTCCCCACTGCTGGGGCACACGCCTCCTCTCTGTGAGAGGGTGTGGGCCGTAATCCACCACGCGGGCCCAATGCGGATTGGTACAAGGCGTATACACTGCATAAGATGTCTAAAAATGCGAAAACAAAATGATAAATGGCTATAATCTTTTCAGCCACTAGTTTTATCGTCCCAACCGCAGTTACTATTCTAGTCCAGGAACCCTTTGTTATTTTCTTAGAACATGTTGGTGAGAATGTGATTTCCCAGGTGCAATTTGGGCAGCTTTAAATTTCCCCGAAGAGTCCGGAGCGACCCGCAATGCCTAATCTCTAGTATAAATAAACTTATTACAAAAGTTTCCTCATTTGCTGCTCATGTTAAGACGGAGTACAACGGAATGTTTGTATAAACTTGAGAATGAATTTGCTTTCCTAAAACTCTAAATATGTGGGATAACGAGCGTTGCGGTAGTTAGTCATAATTCTTAATCCGCTCATAAAGCGGTTAAAACGTTTGGAATTTATATTAGTGCTTTATGACGTATTTATTCTCACTAGGAAACACTGCTGCAGTAGGTACCGTATTAAATCTGAGATTCTTTTGCTTTCAACGAAATAACAGCCAGTACGCAAGTTATTTCCCCAGCGACATGACGATGGGACTCGAACTGCTTGGAGTTACATCATATATCTGTTCACAACAGAGTTTGCAATTAATCTACTATCAATCGAATCAACCGCTCTTTAGGGATTTGAATCTTCTTACAATAACATTGCTTGCCTTACAGAAGACTACAGCAGTGGATAAAAGCTGCGGTATACCGCACTTCGAAAAAAAGGGAACAGGGATCAAGTTGGATTTTTGGCAAGCTTGACAAGTTTTTTTCGTCGACTTTACCGCAAAGCCTGATGAACAGTCGCCTACAGTGTGGTTCAGCGAAATCTGCTTGTTGGATTAGTCTGTTTTCCCAGTAGCTGAATGTGCAATAGAACGAACCACGTTATTATTTTTGAAAAATAGAAGTAAATTTAACTGTGGTACAGCAGAATTACCTACAGTCGAAAAAGATATATGATTATTCGGACACCCGAGATAAATGGATTAAGAATGCACTAGACGAAGTTGACCAGGGATTGTGACGAGTTGGCTATAGCTAGGGTGTGAGAAAAGTGGTCCAGCAGTTGACTGCATAAAGAATATAGATTGAAAATCAATCTCAATCATGGAGATTAATATCCCCCATGCGTGGAACCCATTCCAATTTGATGTAACACTCATTGTGAGCATTCACGAATATAACAAAAACAGATGACCTATTCTATAACTTCTGTGCTGAACTTTTGAAGTACCTACCTACTTAAATTACGCACGAAGACAGAATAATATTTACTCTTAAAGAGAGGGTAAAGAGCGAGGTACAAAAGACTGTGCAGGCTATAATTATCGACCTTGAAGAGCACAAGGGTGCTGCGCAAGTCGCCACGTGCGTGAAGTAAAACGATAATGATAGAGTGGCCAGAGGGGAGGCATAATCAACTGAATAACTAATTCAAGTCATTGCGCTTTACTATATATAATAGACCTTTTTGTGCCACCCTTTGCTCTCATTGCTCAAGTTGAGGGTCATTACAAACATGTTTTGTAAAAATATTTTGAAAGGCTTCAAAGAGTATTGCCCATTTTAAAATATGAACATATTCATAGTAATTTACTATTCTTAACAATACTGAAGTTCTATTAAAAACCCATTAAATTGCGAAGCGGAGAGACGCTAGCAATAAAATATTAATTTCAACTCCTGAGAATAGTTGCAAAAAACAGGCGGAAGATTGCCTTCCGCTGTAGAAAACGTAAATTGAATGGACAATGAATGAAAACGGAGACATAACAATAATGCAGATGCTCTTGATGACCTCTCAACCAGTAATATGAACTTATAATCAGGCAATCCTAGAACTGGGCCGCAATATCAGCTTATTTGATAAAGAAGGAATGAGCTGAGGCGTTGTTTCGTTTCACGTTTATTGATAAAAAATTTAAATATATCTTTGTTATTTATCGACAATGGAATTTGAACGTCGCTTATTTGTTACAATTATATGCTGAACTTCAAAGCACTCGTGTAATCGTGTTATATCGGTGGGTTACAAACCGGTTTCGTTTGTTTATACAAAACGTGATGTGGGGGAATTAACCCTTCTTAAATTTCGCGACATTCAAGTTCATGGTCATTTCTTTATGTCATTATTAGCCATTGAGTGGAGAGGTGTAACTGGTGTAGGTAAGGGCTAAAAAATGTAATATGTTCCGCATAATTGGGTCAGAGAGGTGAAGGACGGGATCATGGTGGTAGGGGGAGGTGCGAGCGTTATTCCACGTTGCGTACGAATGGCTATATTATTGCCCGCTATATTACAACACCACATTCCGTGCTGGAAACTTTATGGTAATGCGACTCACGACCCCTTTGGCTAAGGAAACTTGGCTACATTTTGATTTTTCATCTGCTTTGTATTTAGGTGATAATGTTGGAGCAATATCAAGTTTTGCAGTCGCAGCTCAAAATAATAATTTATCAAGATGTTTTAAATTTATATATTTTAAATTTCTGTATCTAGCAGGGGCGGGTGTTAAGGATGACAGTGAACTACAAATCGATAATGAAAACGCAGTACGTAAGGAATAATAACGTGAAGGGTCGTAGACGGTAATAAAATTTGATTAGAGTTTGATCATAAATCTTCTTTTTTCATTATCTCGGCTGGCGTCGCGCGACGGTTGGCCATCCGCGTAGGGAGAGCGCGCCCAAATCCCCCATGTTTTGACATACATACCCGCTGTATTTATGACATAAAACGCGCTTCTACCGATCTGACATGAGATTTATGAAGTCCGCATGTGTGCTTAGGAGATTGAATTGCTTTTACGCAATGGGAATCCATGTTTTGCGTTTTGAAATCCAGCTTTCATTCGCGTAATCCTATTGTAGTGACATGGATATCTTTGCAAGACAATCGTTATTTATAATTTTCAGAACTCAGCAGTGTTCGAATTTCAAATGTTGATGTATTTCATTGGAATCTTTTTCTTGTAGCTGATGATGTTCTTGCAAATCGTGATTTCGCCTTCTGTTTTGATAAACCAGAACAAATTAATCAATTAGTACAGGCATGCTATTTGCAGTCACTTCATAACCAGACGGACATTCATCTCATTGTTTAATTCAGATCAATTAGTATTTCTGAGTATAATGTGAACTGGCGTCATTGTTTCGTTTAAAGATCGTCGTTCAAATAATTTTATCTACATTTAAGAAGCTGCTACTGTATCCTAAATATAGAAGCCACGTATGTGACTGTAACCTACTTTTTCAGTGAATTTATAAGGGTGAGTTTTTGTATGCATACAGAAACTGGTCCCATTACCCTTCGTTCCAAAAATAACGGACCCCGACCCGCGTCTCTATAAAATCAGTCTGTGACTTACTTAGAGTGACATGTGGGACTCATGAGTCATCTTCTGGGAGATCCATTAGTTACAATTTGCCGACTCACGCTCGCTTTTTGAGGGCGCCTCTTATGCCAAATGCTGAATGACATAACAGTATTTTTTGCTAAAGAGATGTTTTTATTTCGAACTTTTGATTTATCTACACCATAATAGATATTTTATTTGAAAAAGATACGACTATTGGTCATTAAAAACTATTATCTATGCAGTTATTAATATAAAGAAACGCTTAAATAATGAGCTATAATGTGCATGAGCTATTATGTACCTGAGTTGATACAATGCACAGCCATTATCGGTTCTTACCAACGCTAGTAAAAGCTTTATGAATGCTTATAAACTCGAAACTACGATAGCCCTATCGTAATACGATCTGGCGCTTCCGCGCCACAAGTCACAACTAACATCCTGGTTACAAGTGAAATTAATGACTTTCTGACATGGCGATTATTTGTTTTCATGAAAGTTAAAATATTTGGAAGCAGATAAGATCGAGTAAGTGATTAGATTCCCATGTCTTACTTCCGGGCCGACAGGCGAGCGCGGGCACTGCGAGCGGTCACCGCCGGATGACTCCGAACATGGAAAGCATTTTAAGCGGTTGTCCTATAATGCGGCGCGGCCTATTGTTACATTTTATTTTAGGCTTAAAGTATTGATTGTTTGTTACCGGTGAGTAGCGCCTTCGAATGATTCTCTCTTTGTAGTCGTAAATTATAGACGAGGCAAATGCAAGTGATGTTTACAAAGTAACGTATAAAGCATTAGTAATCAATCCCAGCAGCTGTACTACGTTTAACCTTGAATATTCCAAGAGTAGCGTGTTTCCCGAGTGAGGTGTAGGTACTGCGAGCGGTTTGCGGCTCACGAAGCCACATAATGCGGCACCTACGTAACGGACCGGCTATCCGATACACCTGAAATCAAATGAAACTTGAAGCTCGCCAACGTCCAGTCCCCTTACAAATGGATTTTCAATACCTAGGTAGTATCTGTAGTCTGTGTATATATGTAGTCGGATAGGTACGGCATTTGCGGTAGATCCGTTGCTTGACTGAATGAATATATCTGTACCTGTAGAGGAAAATATTTTCCTGTGCGCGTTCAAATATTTCATAGCAACTTATTTTCAAAGTTGATAATATGTTTGTCCAGCATTGTTGCTCAAAAGCAAAATCAGATAAAGATACCGCCGTACAAGCATCGTCAAATGTTTAATGTTATTTTACCGTAGAAATTAACCGGGGCGCGAACTGTGCAAGTGCCGCGTAGTGTCAGGGACTCGGGGAGTCGTTTGCTCCACATTGTCACAGAATGTCACAGGCGGTGGCGCCATTCGGGGGATTAGACTTGTGGCCCCCCTCTCCCTGTGTGTGTTTTGGGTTTATTTTTTTCGGAATCAGATTCCTAATGTGTCTGGGGTTCTTATCACAGACGCGATCCATTAGCTTTAAGTCATAAAGCTTGACATAAAGCGAGCTTGGCCAACATGAAATTTTAATATTCATATGAGTAGGTATATTTTTGCATTCTTGTTTTAGAATAAAACATGGGGACAAAAGGTTTCATTTTCAGAGCTCCAAAGCTTTGGCACTAGAGTTATGCGTGTGCCTACGCATATCAGATATTTGGGATGCCTCTGTGCCTCTACTTATCCGCATTGTTTAGATTGTTTAGTAACAAAACGCCTTTGGTTACATCGATGTCTTTATTTATTAAGTTATCCAGTACGTGTATCCGTAGTATCTATAATTAATTTATTATGTTTATAGTAAAGCACGCATAAGTAGTTAATCTTCTGATAGTTTATCGCTTCGCATTCTATGCATTAAAACTAAGCGCCCGCTATCACTTCTGAGAAAAGTTGTAGAGCCACTTAATAAGGTACGCAATGTATCACATTTAAGTTCAATATTATAGAAGAAACGAATAAGGGTCGAACGCCCGCAGCTCCCGAGTAGCCCATAACAGCTTATTTCCCCTCAGTTGAATTACAATTTGTGCGGAATCAGCAAACTAGTAGAATCATTGCAAAGAGTGTCCCACAAGTGTGTCTATATGAGTCCACCCCAGCTTGCCGCGTCGGGACCAGATTAAACCGTCTAACTGTCGTAATGTTGCCGTCCCATCGTGCCATGTATGGGCATCTGCGTCCTCAAGAGTACAGGGGTCGCTGCCCCACCCCAACTTGTTTATCTGGTTATCGATCCAGCCGACGTCATCGCCAATTGGTTTAATTTGTGAATCGAGTAACTTTACTGCTGTTTTGTTATTGGGACGACCGAGAATGTTTGTCCCCATTTCTTGGTTCAGTGCTCCATACATCATTTTATACAAAATAGTACCTATAAGCTGTAGTATTCTACAATATAGATGATAAAAGAATGCAGTTCGTTTCATTAGAACTCTGTATCTGAGACGGTTATAAGGATTATCGTTATCTACATTTGGAGCGACCGCACGACCTCTGAATTCTGATCCTGTTTTGTTTAGTCGATACTGTGAACTCCCCACAGAGCACCCTTTTCCTGTGAAGCTTTCCCCAAGGATTATTCTTACATTCTTTGGAATGGTGACTTTCGTTTATTTAGTAGTTTAGTTTCCATTTCTATTTTCGTAGTCTATCCAAATATGTTCGTAGAGGATGTAATAACATCTAATTGTGTTTGGTGAGTCTGTTTTTCTTCTCTGGCTTATTAGTAAAGCTTTCACAGTTTAGGTCTATGAGATTTAATTCTGGAAAGATGCTGCAAACTAATGTGTTCCTGGTAGGAAGGAAGCTTTGTAGGAAAAGCTGGTCGCGGGTTGAATAAAACAAGGAATAAATTTATAAGCTATACAAGTTCGAAGAACGCAGATACTTAGATAGTTTGAATGCTTACATTCTTACACGCTGACGTCAGTGTGTCATGTGTCGCATACGTAAAGCCAAGTGCATGCAGGCCAGTCCCAATACTTCGATGTACGTTAATTGATGGCACTTAGCAACATCCATTCTAACTGAATAAATTAACTGATTGTGACAAAATAAATGACTAGTAAAATTGTTCCAGCGAAGTTGTAAGTATCCGCGATATTATAATTAGTTGTTTGCCGCAATTGTTTTGATAAGAACTGAGTGATGTATGTAGGTGACAGAATGATGTTTTCTTGTAATTACATAGGCGCCTAGGTTTATCAGAACTTTATTACGTACTTCATGTCAGCCTAGATTTCTTGCGTTTGATAGCTAGTCATTTTGTGCTCTACCTTATTAACACATTTCCTTGAGACACTACATATTAAGAATCACAAGTCCCCGTTAATCTTTCTTCCCGTGGCACACATTCTGTTCTTATATCGTTTGATCTCAAGAATTTCTCGTGGTCCTGTATATTTTCCTGTCCCGCAAGTTATTTGCCCTCAACAATAAAGGAAAACTCCGCTGTGGACTTTTCCGTTTCTGAAACTTTATTTAGCTGGGAAAATTAATGGCGCGCGACATTACTATCCCAGTTTTGTTACGAAGAATAAAAATGTTAACCTTTAAGGCTATAATAATAAGGTTACTTCGTAATAAAAACGTAGGTCTTAGCTGGAATAATATTGTCTCCAAAATAGAGTCCATGTTTCAAAGGGACTAGTGGTTTTATTGTTGCTTAGAAGTAGAAGATTAGTAATTTCTCTCTTGGATCATTTTCAATACATGTGTTTCTCGTTAGTGCTATTCTATGAGTCGGATCTAGTGTTTATAACTGTCGAGGTGTGTCCTCAATAGCTCGTATTGTGCGGCGTGTCCTCCTACGTATTTAGAACGTTCTTCAGACGAGACCGGTCAGACGTAATTTGCTTTTTGCTCGAGCGGCGCGAAAGTATGGAACGTTCCGAAAGTCCTGATTTATAATTCATTGCTTAGTGAGGTTTATTCGATATCAGAATCAAATAAATCTTTTTAATACCTTTTAGTTACTAGACGTTAAAGAAAATTATGTGTAAGTTAGTATGAGTTCTTCTTAGGGCCGATTTCAGCATTCGCTCTATAAACTAAGTTTTACTGAACTAAGCTTAGCGTAAAAAATAAAAACCATAAAAAAGTTTATAGTGAGTTAACCTTAAAAGATATGCTGTTGCGGACTTTTTTTTAGAACTTTAAAAGGAGAAAATTCCGTCATACATATTTTTTGCGTAACTTTAACCGTTTACGCAGCGCACGCAACTGAAGCTCTCAAAATGTTTTTTTTTTTCGTTTTTGCCACATTTTTCATTGATGCTTCGCTCCTGTTGTTTGCAGCGTGATGTTATATAGCCTATAGCCTTCCTCGATGAATGGACTATTCAACAAAAAAATATTTTCAATTCGATCCAGTAGTTCCTGAGATTAGCGCGTTCAACCAAATAAACAAACAAACTCTTCAGCTTTATGACAGCGGCTAAACGCGTTTAAGCGAGCTTAAACGTCGAAAACTGGGGATTTAGAATTAGTGAAATCGGCCCTTAGTTGTCTGCTTTTTTCACCCACCGATGTCGAGATGACATAATTACTCGTAATAGGTATGTAGGTAAATTGTGGAAAAGTATCCACTCGCCAAAAACTTTGCTTGAAAAGCAGTAAGATGGCTTAGTAATCTTACGAATAGTAACTTCGCATCACATACGCCTATTCTACTAATATTACCTATAAATGCGAAAGTTTGGATGAATCGATATTTGTTACTCAATCACACCAGAAAGGCTGAACGGATATGGATGAAATTTGGCTCAAGGATAGATTGTAGTCTGGAATAGCACATAGGCTATAATTTATGATTGGGAAGTACTAATTCCACGCAGGCGAATCCGCTGGCAGACGCTAGTACGAGAATAAAATTAAATTCGATAAAGACATGCAATGTGAGAGCAGTTAGTTTAGTACTGAATAAGAAGATAATTATGTTTGCCTGAACTTTACTCTGATAAAGCTCAGCACGATAATAAGAGACGTAGAAATACCTACCATTAAAAATAATACGAGATGGGAGAGAGCTCCATTAAAATTTAAGTCGCATTAATTCTTCATAATATTATTTAGGTGGCAGTTAAATGAATGCTGCTGTCCTATCTCTACTCAGCTGGTTAAAATATGTCTGCAAAAATGGGTCAATCTTTATAATTCATTTTGACTTCCAAAAAAGAAAATAGGTACCTACGTACTATTATTGATCAAAGGTACCTCACTCAAAATTAAAAAATAACTTTAATTTCGGAAGTCGGTGTTTGCATTTTATTTCTTCGTTAATTGGCACCGACTGCCGAAATTAAAGTTATTTTTCAATGTTAAGTGTATTTTCTTTTTTGGAAGTCGGTTGTATTTTTTTGTAAAAAAGTTTTTTATGTTTCACTTTTTAGTTGTTATATCCCAGAACTCAAACTAAATATTAAAGTTACGTCCGAATTGATAACCCCATTAACATGGAACATGGAATTTGAACATACTCGTAATTGGAGGAGACCAAAACGTCATCTACGTATATACATTTTTTGTTTTTGTTGATTTTTTCAAAAAGCGCTAAAACAATTTCTATAAAATTTATATAGGACCACCTCTGGAGTCTAAGTACTCTTTCGGATGAAAAAAAAATTGAAAATCGGTCCACAACTGACAGAGAAATCGGTGGACATACATGTATTCCCAACATAAAATATAAAAAAAACATACATGCAGTCGAATATAGAACCTCCTCCTTTTTGCGAAGTCCGCGGTTAAAAAGGGTTCAACGCTGCGATCTTTAAAATTAATTTCGCTTTAATTCCAGTGACATAATCGGGATGCAAACGCATCGTTGCACGTCGTAAGTGATATAACACTGCATTTCGTAGCCCGCCGCTGATTCCACCGGCTTGCTTTTATTGCACAGCTGCGATGCAATTTTAAGCCCATTAATCTTTTCCAAGCTGTTTAGGTGCTGCTTCACGTACTTACGTTAGAGCTGCCATGCCACACTGCAATTTCGTTATTTTAGCAATTTCAGGCGGCGACATTACGTAAAGTTCACCTCTTCATTTTAAATTTAGTGTTGCTCTTACTCAAATAACCACTATGTTAACTGTATTAAGCTTCGCTGTATTTAAATGAGGACAGTGTTATTCCCACCTACATTAAATTAATTACTAAACTTATTCCCTAATTATCTACTGACAAAAGTTCCTTTACTTTGTGTTTGTTTGATGCAAAACATTTCCTGTATCTTGATGCCGCGACGCCAGCAAGAGATATAATTTTGTTACTTGTGAGCAGTCAGTAAGGTTGGCACCATATTTTAATTCTTAAAGGAACTCGCTATTAACTTTTAGTTGGTAATTATCAGCATCATCATAGGGATTATCAGCAGATTGTTATTAGAGTAATAATGTCGTTAAGTGTCGGTCGACTGGCAATTAAAATCCCTTTGATATTGCTTTGAAGCGTCAGTTTGTGGGAGTCTAACGGACGCCGATAAAGCTGGCCATTCACGAGATTTATAACCACGCCAAAGTTAACGACTCAGCCGCCATTCAAGACACGCACTCTTGCTAACTTGTTTTTAGACGAAAAATGAAGTTTTAAAGCTTCCAAGAACAGCTGACTGAAGTGCTTTCAAAAACGTGATGCCTCTAGCGTTGTTTTGAAAAATGGCTACTTTGTGCTCGTAGTAGAGAAAGAAAATTATAACAAAATATTTTCATTCATATTCTGCTCACTCTTCTAACTTTAAATTCAGTTCCGCTATTATGTTGTCAAAATGCAGGTCGTATCTCTATGAGCTCTCATTTAAACTTCGCGTATAATGTTACCAACACTAGATCATCATTAATATGTAACATTACCGTGCAAATGATTCATTATCTTTTATGTTTCATATAGGTAGGGTGAATGCTGAAAGTTTCGCTGTTGACTATAACTTACCTACTTACGTTTTGTGTTCCCAACATCTAACTTTGAAGTTACGGCTCTCTATTAACTAAGTACCTAACTGCAGTAGATAATGACTGTTCCTTATGAACAGTAAGGAAACAGGTAACAATCTATCGAAAATTACTGTAACTATCAAAATTGACACTGAAAAAGTAGTAGGTATGTATTAGATAAAGTATTTGCTCATATTTAGTCATGGAAGAAATTCGCGTTTCAAATTTTTAATAGCTGCACTCGTGTGTGTGTAAAATTATTGAATTAAAGCACGATAAATTAAATTAATCGCTCAATCGTTTAAGAAAAATGGCCCGACAATTTGTAGCATAGTTCGATCAGGCGAAACCTGTCTAGAATTTCTGTGGCATTCATTGATTCAAACTACGTGTGTTGATTTGATTACTTCATACATTTCCTCGGAGGTCAATACTTCCTTTTGAAATAAAAGCTTTTCGCTTGTTATAGTAGGTAGGTACATACCGACTGCCCTGTTAGTTACCTGTCAATAGTTCTTACACGGGTATTTCTGGGAAATATAAGCTTTGATCTAGTTACAGCCTGCTGGGAGGTCCGAGATTAGCTGACAGGATGTCGTGAAAACCGATAGGAGATTCCATCTTTATTTGATTATAATGTGAAATTCTGAGTAGTGATAGATTGCATAAGTGTTTTTCTGGTGCTACCTACTCAAAGAGGCTATGAAGAAGAAGGAAGAAGAATAGGTTTCTGAATCAACGAGACAGTATTGCAAGTATAAGAATAATTAGCCTTTATAATGTTCCCACTGCTGGGACTCAGGCCTGTTCTCTAGGAGCGGGACTGGGCTGTAATCCAATACGCGGGCCCAGTGCGGGTTAGTAGATCTCACATGTCTTCCAAATTTTGTTTCAAGAAAAAAGTTTCCTCACGACGTTTTCCTTCACCGTTTTGAGGGTAATGGTGACGAACTTAAATTACACAAAGTAATCCGCCTGCCTGGGTTTGAACCCACGAGCAAAACATTGCAAAACCCCAAAATATTGGTTCTAGTCTCATTGATGTATTTGCAAACAAACATGAAATATTAACAGCCAAAGTTGAATGCTGAAATCTCAGAACAAACATGAATAAAGAAATTACTTAAATTATTCTAAGGCTAAACTTTAAGATAATGCGTGTCCATCAATATGCAGCATTGAGCTATCAAAGCCTCCGATTACCACGAACTGTTGTAAACCATTGATTGATTAACTTTAATAGTTTTTTTAATTGTAAGTTTTATTTTGTGTGTCCACAACATTAATCTCGGCGTCATTCCAGATTGTTGAACTAGAGGTTTATATAATCGAATTACACGCTTTTCAATGACACGTACCTATGCGCGACGCTAATACTGAGGATTTAACTACGGCCGTGAAATAAAGCCACTATTAAACCGTATCGAATGCTAGCAGTGCGTGCCGTAACATTAAACAGTTCCTTTTGTTGGTAAAGCGTTTAGCAATCAAGTTGAACGCCACGACCATTGTGGTCGCAGCTTTATGTACTTTTATAATATGTTCCTGCGAACCCAGTCTCCTGCTGTGTGTTCGGACCCTAATATAAAATCTATTTTTCCTTCATTTCGAACTTGCTCCTTTTCTTTCATTCTTCGTATTGGCTTTGTATGTACCCTTGGTCTGTTTCTGTTAGCTTAGGGAACTTTTCTAGGATAGAAACACTATATTCTGTTTGTTGGTGATCCACAAGTCAAAAAACTCACAGTCTGTGAGTTTTTGGCTCAGAAATCAAGGCATAATAGCTGCCGTAGGCAGCAAAATTTTCAAATCTGTAGTCCTTGTAGTTGCCACGTAGTAAACAAAACGTTTTCGCGCCAAAAAATTCAAGTTATTGCTTCAGAAGAGATAAGGAGCGGCGTTGCCGTCCCGTGCGCTACATTATAGCAACCAAGCTTGCACATAGCAGGCATTTCATTCAGTAACTTGCGCTCAAAATAATTAGTTTTTTTTTTTATTTTGAAGATATAGACCGAGAGCCGTAATTTTAACTTAATTATTATAAAAATCGTGATTATCGAATTTGCTGATATTGATAAATTTAAATTTTATTCTATAATTTAGTAGTTTCAAACATTAATTCAAAAAATGTATTGGTATTTAGAAAAAAAATTAAGTAAAGATGAAGTCTTTGCTTAATCTTTTTTCTCTAAAGATTGAGTGATCAATTTTTTCAATCAAACATTATTCCATCGATCGTTATACTGAAAACATTAATTATGCATCATCATTTTACAGATAAAAATAGAATAAAGATTTACTTTAACTACTATTATCCTATTTACTTTGACTGATATGTAATATACCTACATTAGACCAGTCATCAAGAGTGGGAGAAATTAATGAAAATGATGGCAACCTCAGTATAGGTTGTTGTCACTTGTTGTTGCGGCCATTATTTTACAGGCAACCATATATTACAGTGTAGAGAAAAAAATAACTTTAAATTGATATAATATACTTAATTGACTTGAAAAACACGAAGTGTAGATAATTTGCCCTGTTTACACCTAGCAACATTGCGGCTGATTGAGAGCTGGCAACCATTTTTTTTTATTCCGTACATTATTTTCTTTAAAATGACGTTGGATTCATTAAAAAAATATGTAGACAGCATTTTTTAAACAAAAATTAATAACAATATATTTAATTAAAGGTAATTGCGGCTAAATTTTGCCAGGCATCCCTGCTGTAATCTATTATACTATAATGTATCATTCATAAAAATAAATTCAAGATACGTCTTTTGATCTCATCCAACAAATTCAACTGTCTATAGGGCAAAACCTCCTTTAAATTATTAGTCAGCACTTAACTACCCACATCTATTCTTCTTGAATTAAGTATCTGCTAACCAGTGTTTAAACTAATCACAGGTTTTTTTTTTATAAATATAGGCCATATTTTTTAATTTGTTGTACACCTCATAATAAGAACAGCAGGTGTATTCGCTAATTCAGTTGACATCAATTTGATAGGCATTATGCAGTACATTGCTGCTTTGACGTATAAGAAAACAAAAATGTACTACGTAGTGCTATTATAATCGATGTCCACCGAGCAATGTACTGCAAAGTGCCTATCAAATTGATGTCCACTTAGTTAGAAAATACACCTGCTGGACAACTTTTTAAACAAGTGTAGGTAAGTAAAATGGCCGTTCATATCGCAATTTTTACAGACAACCTTACCTACTCCTCATATTATATTATGGTCTGAACTACCAGATTCGGTAGCCCTAAAATAGATAATTTTCTATAGTTTAAAAAAAACACGCTTTATTTTTTATTTTTAGTATTTTTTTCAGCAATTGATAGGGGTTCATTTGATACCCATATCATGGAAATGCATGAAAAATAACTAGTCCGCCATACTTGATTTAGAATGACGTCACTTAGCTAACCATGCATTGCTATTGGTCCTTGATAAGTGTACGAAGTTTTGAGGTGAGCGAAAATCACGTTTTTAGGCGCGGGATTGCGCCCTGTTTGAAGCAATGAAAATCCGATCCAGGTTATAACTGTATAATAATCACCTTTCAAATAGCTTACACGGATACGTATGAGTGACAATGAAATGGGTGTCTTTTATCTGTACAATTAGATTATCAAGGAACACTTCTTCGTAATTGAAAATCCTGACACAAAAGTGAACCGGTTGAATCCTGTCTGTCATAGACTAACGCTGTCAGGGTGGTGTTGTCAGTTATTGAAGTGGGAACCATAGATAAATTAGTAAGTTTATAATATGGTTCGCCACACGTTCAAAGATTCCGTTACATAGATATACCTACCAAGATAATAAAAGCGTGATAAAAATAAGGTTTTTGGAACGTTTTATGATGAGTAGGTATGTGAATACGTTTTCAAAAAAGGCTTTAACTTTGATAATAACAAATTCAAGTGTTCCACGAAATAATGTATTCCAGTTTCAATGAATAAAGAATGAAAGAACTCTTTACCCGAATAAAGTGTTGTAACTTCGAAATTCAAGCTTAATTCCTTTTAATGAGGGTTGTTTTCGCCACACCCTGATTAAATGTGTATTCTTGTGAATATTTCCCATCCTGGGAATTCAAAGCGACTACTTAGAGAGTGCCTTACACAGTAGGTACAATTGCTTTTAAAGTACCTATTTCTCGACGGAGCCTCGAAATAACATTGACTTACGAGCTGGTTACCTACGAATAGTAAATTGAAACTTTGAAAAGCTTTTAGACTCTGTATAGGACGTATAGAAAAAGTCGAAGCCGCTTTAATAAAAGATCCGTAGATATCTTTATACTTACGTTACGTATCGCATTAGGCTTTTAGCGCCATAAAATATATCGTACTTGACACCTCAATTCACAAAGACACGTAGGTATCTGTTTATTTAAAGAAATGATTCGATTTTCCCCCACACAATTTACCGTCTTATAAGCTACTAGCATTTCGCCCGCGACTACATCGGCGTGGATTTTGAAAATAAATATAATTTATAGCTTCAAACAAAAAATACCTATTCCATCTCTCCCGACAGTCTACAAGTTACAACTGCGTACAATTTTCTGCTAAAAATACTAAATCACGTCCTATTAGGCAATGCAATCTCGCGAGATTTTAGACCTAGCCAAGATCTCGCGAGATCTCGGTTTTTACGAGATCTTACGAGACTAGGATATTTTTTACTGAATACATATGCAAATGCTATTAATTCCATTTACTGATCAAAATGTAAGATAAAAAAACTTTTTTTACAAAAAATACAGCCGACTTCCAAAAAAGAAAATACACTTTACTCTGGAGTATACTCTTTCGGATATTGATCGAATCGATCTTTGAAAATCGGTCCACAACTGGCAGAGAATTCGGTGGACATACAAAAAAAAAACACAATACAGTTAAACATAGAACCTCCTCCTTTTTGCGAAATCGGTTAAAATTAAAAAATGCTCGTAATGTCTGTATTATTTCAAAATAAAACACTTTATCTATATATTTTACCATCAGGTTATAATTTCAGTCTTATTATATTATAATCACTTTCTCTAAGTAACCTTTTTAAATCAGCCTTCCGTAGCAATATTTAGTTTAAAGAGTTTGTAGGTGTTATACGTTAAAATAATTAAAAATTAATAGGAACAAATAAAATGAAATTGATGTTCTCAAGTTCTCAAAAAGAAAAAAAAAATTAAATGAAGTCATTAAAAATAATAAGATTAGCTTTAGTAATCAAATAAATAGGAAATTTAAATATGTCAGCTAAATGAACCTTGTCATGCTGTGTTTTCAATGGAAAGAGTTATTTTTGAAAATGGCTTCTCAATAACACGGCATATTAAGGGCTAAACCTACCCTGTAGCCGAAAATGCTCGTACTGCCTCTAGACTCGTAGGAAACACAGACGATATGCACGTCCACACAGATTATACTGCCCTGCTCAATCTCGCCATAAACAAATTTTGCCTCTTTATAATATTAGTATAGATAATGCAAGAAGAACTTAGAAACAAGAGTGTGCCAGCTGCTGAATGTCTTGCGCAAGTTGTAAAAGTCAATTGAGCGAAGCCGGCATGTTTTGATCTTCATGGGAAAGTCTACCAATCTGTGTGCAGCCAACTAACTTAAGCAAAACTGTAATAAACTTCACCGCTGCCTGCTATTCGCCCTGCGAAATGTCAATACTATAAACAGCCTGAAATTCTCAACACTTTGAAAGGAAAAATAAACGTGAATTTCCACAGAACGTTTCTTAGGATACATTTAAAATTAAAACCACTGCATAAATTCGACCATTCATTTTCACGATTAGCTCAGCAACTGACAAATGCGGGCGCGAGCTTTATTTTCTAAATGTTGATAGTGGTATTTTGCACTTTGGCTTTGAACTTTGCTAATGCGTTTCTATCCTAAACAACGTAAGAGCTACAACCGTTTGAAGCAAATTACACGCAAGTGTAGGTATGTGTATTCCCTAGACGCAAGTTAATGTGGTTTCATTGTGTTTGCGGTGCGTTCTGGAACATAGATAATGGGTGCAACGTGTCAGCCGTTGCACAAAACGTTCGTTGCTGACCCTGCAATTTGCATTTTGTAGCGCTCACCGACAGCAAAAACACTGATTGTGGTTTGAGAATTGTTTGTATTGCCAGTAATCATACAGGCATGCGAAATCGTTATGGGAACGTGAAGAGGATTATTAGAGACACTGAAGTTTGCAAACAATAGAGATAAGTGTACAGTTCTCTTTTGAGTTTTATCAAGCATACAAACGGACTGCCAAATAGTCCATGTCATTCTAAAAGATTAAAATGTCCTCAAAAGCTCAAACTGCTTAAAGATATATTAAATTAAACTTTCTACGAATTCGTCTCTAAATTATAAATAGTAACTGTTGCGCTTGCTTCTCCGTATTTAGCGACAGCGTCCTAGTCCTAAATGAGTGGCATGAGTATGCCACGGGTGCGACCATCATCGTATGGTCGCACTCACATCATTTCATATGGATTACCTTCTCATTCGTGTTCTTCATTGCTGAAGGTAATATATCCAGTCCTGGATCACCACATGAACCAAAGCTTGGTCGTATACGAACCGACGTCTAAAAGCTCTAATAGCTAACATTAATCAATTCCATAACTTAGATTTCATATCTTGGTAGCTTAACTTATGAGAGATCCTCAATATCATTTAAAAGCTTTTATGTAAAACTGTCAAAATCTTTATAAAAAAGTACATAAAGTACTCAGTTTGGCATTTCCTAAAACCAAAAATTTTGCTATAGAAAACGTTAATTTTGCTTTATGCAGGATGTAACGAAATGTGTGGTTATATTTTAAACACCGCTTCTGCCCATAGAATATGATCAAATTTCTTTAAGAAAGTATTGTAAATTGCGATAAAAAAACAAACCTACCATACAATTTTGATCAGCTAATGATAACTGAACGGTACGTCCATTTTTTTGGGAGTTGACTATCGCTTCCTTGATGAAAGTGGTTCATTTCCATGGGCGGGAAAAGTATCGAAAATGTGACCATCCATTTTCGTTACAACCTATAGATTTAGTTGTAATGATACTCGTAATGTAAATTAGGTTGAAGATAAATTACCTTAGCCTGCCTAAGGCCAATGATTTCCAAAAGGGCAAAGGTGTTCTGTCGTACAGCCACAGTTCACTGGGGAGGTTTTAGTGATAGGGGTTAAGCCGACCACCATTCGTTGACACGGTTCTAATCCTAAGTTGGCTTGTAAACTTGGAACTGATTTTGGGTAAATGGAAAACTTACTACCTTCTAAATGTGACTCGGATGTACCTGAACCTATCCCTCCTTCCAAAAATGTTACCCGCACGTGCTATTGCAGGTATTTTTTTTCCCAAACTCACGGCCGTTGACAAAAAAACTAACTTTTAGAATGTGAGGTCTAATGAAGAAAGTGCTGCGTCCATAAGGCACGGTCATTAAAAAAAACTTATTATAATTAATATTCATTAAAATTAGCCTATTCACTTTTAATAAATCATACTTTCCTTTCCAACAAAATTATGCGTAAGAATTAATTCGCTAAAGTTATGACTCGAAGCTGTGCCTTGTTCCATGCCAATTGGGTCATATTTTACGCAGCTTACACTTTTACGATAAACTGAACTCCTGGCAGCATCAATACTGCTTGGAAGTCACGCGAGCCATGGATTATTGTTTATACTTCCTTGTAAATGAAAATCACCAAGTTGAATTACACCCACCATATGTTAATATTCCAGGATCGTGGAGGACGAAAGTATTTAGCAACTAAAAATAACCAGCACAATACGTTTATTTTTAGATTCATCGGAAAAGCTCGTAATTTGGATGTGGGAATGTGGGATGTATTTATTTTATCTTTGTTGCTGTGACGTAGGCGATATCATTAAATTACGTTTGAGTACAAGTTTACGGTCTCTAATTTTATCACAAAGGTGACCCTTCAGTCGTCTTCAAGACTTTCTTTTGACGCAAATCCCATTTGGAAAGGAATGTTTTTCAAGGATATCGGTATCTTGTACGTACGGAAGAAACCTCAGCTATCCTTATAATACTTATAGATACACTCTGTAGGTGTTATCAGGCGCATACTTCCAGTGGTTACATCATCTGTCATGTTGGGTATGATGGCGCAACGTGACCACATCAAACGCCAACGTTCATCACTATGATTGACACTTGATAGTCTTGGTTTATGGGCTACGCGTCATATTTTTATGAGCGTTTCCTCATCCACGTAGATTAGCGTGTTACTTCCTCACCTGTAAAACAAAAGAACATCAAGGAGACTGGAGTAGTATGTGAGCTCGTTTGTTTAACGAGGTTGCATTGTGGCGAGGCAATATGGAGACGCGCCGTCTAGCCACTCGCCGACGCCGGCGCGGCTAGGACGAGGACAGGGGTGGTGGTAACATTTACGCAAACCTTGTTTTACTTTAAAAATATTTTCCCCGAATTTTCGTCGACGTTTTCAGGCGTCATCAATCAGGGGAACACAAACTGCGTATTTACACAAAATGGAAAGCCCGATTATCTATTCTATTTGTTTTTGTACGCACCATTTCTCAGGACCCAAGTAAGACTTAGATTTATACCACTCACAGTATGTTTACGTCACGCCGTGCCTTGGCTAGGGTTAAGGCTTGAGTAATTATTGCATGCTTTGAATACGGGAATAAGGAATTTTATTTAAATAGTACGTTTTTATCGCAACCGCTAAACAATATCTAGATACGGATGTAAAATTTTAACAGTTTCGTTTTATGTCGTCACATTGTCGATAAAATTCGTGAAGTGCCGGCCGATGTGGGTGTTTTATTGATGTTCTATAATAAAACGTTAGAATCACTTAGCCGCCGTTTAATTACGTCTTCTTTTTAAGTGTTATACAGGCAAGTGGTTTGTTTTCAAGATTTAATCTTCCAAAATATCCATAAAATAATGGATAAGTTGCTCTCGTAGTCTATTTAGAGTTTACGAAAATGGCCCATATTAAGCGAACTGAAAAGGCAAGACATCTCAGAACGTGTCACATAAAACGTTAATAAAAAATATATTGCCAAATATTTTTATAGATAATATTATTATAGACGTGTGGCTGTGTGCCATAATTTTCCTACGGCATTCATGTATGAATTGGAACTCGTGACTTAAAAACACCGGATTTCCTTATGATGCTTGAATTTCTCTTCCTGAGTATTAAAACTAGTCTTGTGCAGTCAAGAATTACTTAGCTCGGGACGTCTCCGGGGAACATTTCGCTGCAGAGGCGGGCGTCAAGTTTGTACCAGCTCTGGTGTTGTAGTCAAACTTTTGACGCTATTTTCTGCAAACTTCTCGTTTGATTAGGTAGGAAAACTTGAGACAAGTTTGTACAGGTCTAGTCAAAAGTAAGATAAATAGGTAACACAAATGTAAGTACATTTGCAGCAGAAATAGTTTATTTTCTATTTATCTTCTTTATTTCCTTAAAACTTTGTAGACGCTTTGGACGTGGATTTCTATTAAACTGACTCAACAATAAAAAGCAAGAGTACATTCACGTACAATAAGAAACTACAAGTACTAGCGCTTTTGATTGCCTATTCGACCCTTAAAAGGACCTTTGTCAAAGTTGAGACTTGGGACTCAACTTATATTGCTTTCGTTTTGCCTAGCATCTGCGTTTTTTATTTTTAAATTTCTCTCAAACGAATTCCAGCATTTTCTTTTTTGCTGAAATTTTGAAATTCAGAGCGCTTCGAAGTATTTCTGATACACAATAAAATCTGTAGAGGGTTCGTGTACTAGGTTTCACTAGAAAACGCAAGAGCCTCAAAAATATTAAAATACATCCACTTGTGTCTTCATTTCATTAGGTTCATTTCAAATCCGAATTTACTGCTCCATCGAACAGACTAATACAAAAGTTGCCTTCTCAAGTAAAAGGTTGGAGTCAGTGTTGCAGCAACACATGCCTGTAATGAAGCAACACTCCGTGTAACCGTGATTAAGTGCGCAGTTCAGTGGGTGTTCAATCAAACGGAACCGATACTCGCAGGAGTTAACAGACGCGGGCTACACGAATCATAGCTTCCATTAATACTTGTTAATTGACATTTAAGCTCACTTTAAGCTTATTTGGTTTACTTTCAATTAATTACACAGTTTCTTAACTAAATAATCATCTTAATACATTTACCGCTTGCTATGAAAAAACAGCTCCAGACTGAAAAACAAACAGAAATGCGCTGTAACTTAAGAAGAAATAGGTTCAACACAGAATTTCTGAAGAAAATCTCGTAGAAACTCAGGAACTTGTTCGGACTAATATTTAAACTTGGTCAGGAAATGCATTGCCCGCGAACAGGATCGTAAGATCCGGGGAAGTTGTAACGTTAGACTCATTTAAAAGATTAAATTCATCTTACATTTGTACTTACGTAACTACTTTAGTTAATTGAAACTCTTTTTGTTGCCAGAGCTGAAGGCTGAATCCCATTCGGTTTTCCTGTTAACTTGTAGCGAAACTTATTCGATTTTGTTTGGGCTCTGGTGGGCTCACGCGACAACGGTACTAAACACGTGACATTTATATTTTTGCAGATTTTAGATGAAAGCAGTAGATAAAAATCTGCTAGATGTCGGTGACCATCGATGATTATGCAACCGCGCATTTAAGTCAATGCTTTTATATGTGAGTTTTTAAATAGCCGAAACTTCAAAACTTAGAGATTCTATAAGACGTACGACATGAAAGTACAAAATAACTATCTAATTGGGCATCGAAAAATTCGTCAACATCGCTGTCAATGGGAAAAGTGCCCAGAACGCTGGCAGCATTGCCACGTTCGCTGATTCTTTGGCTGAAAAAAAGGCTAACCCTCTGGTCACGTGAAGAGTCGACTAAATGCTTGATGATGTCACGGAAGACTCGATGAGCACTCGGACCACACACACCACACCCCATGGCCCTAGTGTTTTAATCCCAAACGGCTCAAACATATAACTCCCAATAAGGTTGTTATATTTGCGCCGGTTGAGGTTTTCTGAACCTGTAGCAGCCGCCCCAGCACAGCCGCCCGTTAAGAAGATGAGATGACGCAGGGGTGTCGACACATATTGCATACCACAGGCCTACCCAGCTTCCAAGACATTATGGTCATCCCGTCTGGCCTCTTTCCATCGTTACGTGCCAGGCCATTTTTTTATTTTTATTTATTTTTTTATTTTTTTCACGTGGCAGGCCATGAGTTTCTAAAACGGCTGACACACCGGCGCGGCGGTGAGAAGAGCCCGGCGGATGATGTCATTAATGCTGCCGTGCCGTGCCATACGACCCGCGCTCCTACTGCAGGATAGACCACGGTGTCCGAGGTGGTCGACTGCTTCACCACATTGGCAGCGATGTGGAGCTCTGCAAGGAGCACCCAGACTCAGACATGTGGCGATCCGGAAGGTGGTGTCACTCAGCATAGTACCTATGTTGGGTGACGGTAGTGCCTGTAGCCAGAAGCCCGACTCCCATTCACCCATAGCCAGCAAGCGGGCACGCTTAGCAGTATTGGTGGACGTATTTAAGAATTTTTTCCGAACCAATCTACAGAGCGGCTCATCCCACTGTCTCTTGGAGAATGGGTTCTCGGGCAACGCCGTGTCAGGGCAAGCCATTTTCCAAGCGTTCATTGTGTCGGTCAAGCACGGCACTTCACATTTGGCAAAAGAGTTTTGATTCCACTGATGGATTCAAAATTCTTTTGGTTGACTTTTTAGTGCTGTGGACCGAAGACAGAAACGCCGATAAAAAAAGGCTTATACTTACTAGAAATTTCGCGGATGCCGAGCCCAGCCCTATTAAAAATAGATAAAAAAAAGAGTGCACCGAATAATTTCATGAATTTTGTTCAGGAGATGTGAATGGTTCCATAGAGGGAAAGAGCGGCGAAAATATATAAAATGTGGCCCAAAACAGCAACATCTAATTAGGGTGAATGCCAAATGTAAATTTATTTTTGTGGGTCTGTCCGAAATATCATTAAAATTATTTATTTTTCTGTCAATGAATGGAGAAAAACTATCTTTCAAAATAGAACCTAGGAGCTGCAGTGAACCTTTTTCTAAAGTTTTGATTTCTGGTGCAATTGTATTGAATTTCTGAAGGGTCAATTGTCTGTCGATATTGTCACAAAGAAAAAGTTCACAGTTCAAGTGGTTAAGGTTTTTTTTTTTTTTTTGGGGGGTGGGAAATCATCTAATGACTCTTTCCGCTCTGGGGTGGAGCGGAAGGGCGTGTCAGACTCTTACTGACTAAAACCCACCCCTGTTCCTCCCTGCCCTACGCGCCCGGGGGCGAGGTAACTCTTTCGAATTTATCCTCCACCCCCGGGCAAGTGGTTAAGGTAAAGGCCGATGGATTGAAAATGATTCTTCAGAAATTGAAGGTCTTTATTAGTTTAGTTATGTATATTGTAATCAAATAAAAACAACTAAGTAATCTGTTAATTTACTTATTCTATGGTTCAAAACACTGTCTAATTACTGTTTATAGTTCTTGTTTGCGTTTTCTTTCAAACTATTTTATTAAGATTTATTCACTGCAAGTTACTGGGTGCACCCCTGACGGCTCTGACCCGAGCCTCTGCTCTGAAAAGTTTGAAACTTGTTAGGCGAGGATTATTATTTTCAAGATTTCTGTGCTCCAACTCAGCTCGGACTTCGTATATTCTTGTGCCTCTACAATTCTACATGCTTCAAAACGGGTTCTTAAAAACCTACTTATCAATGTCTTGGATATAAAGTTAAAAATAGCAACAGGCCCCGTCTTTTTATTTTCTTTCTAAGTGGAATCCTGACTCAAGGATTCACAAGAGGTTGGGTCGGTTGGAATGTTTATTAGCGGACTGCGGGAATCCAGCTCTGTGATTGCGGCAGACAAATGTACAAAATGAACGTCGTAGAAAATTCTAACATAGGACTGTAAGAAAATCAGAATTTCTTACTGATTCTTGGATCTCAATAATATTAACGAGTTATGCGTAAATTAATTAAGAGTCCTAACAGTATTAAAGCCTGACGCCATTAGTCCGGGGAGCGGCTCGTAACATAAGGTGCTTCCATTATGAGACCTGTCCATAATGGGCGCCGCGACCTAATGACTTCGAGAGCTCTTCAGGTAAAGCGCTCTTTAACTCGATATTAATAATGGAACCCTTCATTGTGATTACCCACATGAAGCCATTTAAAGCTCTGTTTTGTTTTAAAACGGCTGTATGCCTCGTTTTCAAAATGGTATTATGCTTTATTTTTACGTCCATAAAAGTACAATAGCGCGTACGTAAAACAAATAAAAAGCTTTTATACATATTTGTAGATGCTATCAGCTAGGTGCCGATACCAATTTTATACAGTTTGTTACAAAACGAATTCCGGGAATACTGGCACAGTGTGCATGTTGAATCGATCGTTGGTATGTGCTGCCATTTAGAGAAATATGAATTCCAATGTCAAATGCCGAAATGTTGTCCATGTGTGTAGTGTGACTTTTCATGTAGACTGCGCAAAATCGCACATATGCCTTCGATAAAATGGAATATGGATTCCATTGAGTGGATGTGTATGAGTGGTTGCCTATCTGAGTGAATACTGATATTAATCCCTGCATTCGACGCTTTCGGTGCATCGGCCGCGTTGACATTTAATTAAATTGACTCGTGTCTGCGCGAACCAGTGACCCGTCTCGTACGCTAACTAACTACATCATATTAATATTTCAGCTTCAATCATGTTATTATTTTAGTTCTGGGGATGCAAAAGCCACACGACGAAGGATTTTTATTTTCAGATGGCACTAATCAATTTAATTGCATAACATACATCGTTGCGGTACGCACATAGGTATCTGCTTGAGACACGGAAAATGAATTTCTAGCTATTTGCTATGAAGATGACTTATGACTTCCGAGTCTCAGCACATTTAGGTTAACGTTATATATCCAAACAGGACGCAGACGAGTAATTACAGTCGAGTTGACAATGACATGCAATGCCAGTGCTTTATAATACCAAAAGTCAGACGTCTGACTGCGTAAGCCTCGGCGTGTTTGGTCATTAATTTGGCGGCGTATCACTTGCGTGTTTCATCATCGCCCTCGGTGTCGCGTTCACATTTTGACGTGATTCTACTGACTTTCCATTAATTTCATTAAAACGACATACAAACTGGTTATTAAATACAATTAACCTTTTCATTACGGTAATTATTTACCTACCTTGTAGTTCGCAAGTGTTATGGTTTAATTCAAATTCAAGGCATTTATTTTAAATAACCATTTAGGTACAGGCACTTTTGAATTGTCATTATGTCGGTCAGTCAAAAAGATGAAGCTAATTGCACATTCAAAGGCGTAGATCTCTATGGAGCAGAACGTGCAAGAAACTGCATGGACACTCTTTTAAACCATGTTATGTATTACAAAAAATCTGGTTACTTATGTCTTGTTGCTTCTATTATATGAGAACAATGTTATATAAACAATTCAAAAACAAACAAAAGATTAAAATAAGTCAGTGGCAGTTAAGAGATGACCAGTCTCAGCTGACGGAACCCATTCACGAATATGACGCGTGGATCAGCACCACTCAGCTCAACCATATTGAAGAGAACCGAATGACCCAACACACGCGCCACCATCAACGAAACGTTTGAGTGAGCATGCATGACAAATTCTCAACTGCTATATATGCTCGTTTATGTCAAAAAAGCGGTTACATTTTATGCACCATGGAACTCATATTTACAAAACTAGAAAATGGTTAAAATTAAAAAAAAATAAAATAGGTTCCTACTTTTTTAATGTAACATAAAACATTAACTCCAAAAATAAATATTTTTATGATAAAAAAGCCATGTCTATAAAAATATAAGGGAGAGCATCTCTTCTAAATATACAAATATAAAAAAGAACTAACTAGTGGACCCAAGTGGCTATGACTGTGGAGCAGGACCAGCATTTAGCCAAGCATTTTTATCAATTAAATAATCCTCTAATTTATAATATTGTTGTCTACATAGTGTGCGTTTTATGCATGTTTTAAATTTTGTCTCATTTAGTTGGAGAATTTCTTGTGGTATTTTGTTATAATATTTTACACAGTACCCCATAAAAGAATTGTGTACTTTAGCCAATCTGAATCGAGGCTGATCTAATGTGTTCCTATTTCTTGTATTAAAATTATGCCTGTCACTTATCTAAAGAGATGCAGATTTTTCCGAACATACATAATGTTTTCGTATATGTATTGACAAGCTACCATCATGATATTTATATTCTTGAACAGCTCCCTAAGAGAATCGCGCCTGCGAAGATTATATATGGCTCTAATAGCTCTTTTCTGCAGAATAAAAATAGACTCAATGTCAATGTGAAGAGATGATACTATAAAAGTAACTACAATAGACCAGGCTCGCGGTATCTACGTAAGTAAATTGACGGATTTTTCTGACATATCCTGCTGAACTTAACCGTCCAGCAATAGACGTTAAATGAGGACCCCTGTAGCCTTGAGTCGAGCGTAATTCCCAGGAAAACCGTGTTTCAATACTATGTCACAACTATTACTTTTAACATTCGATAAAGCAAATCTTATGCACTTAGTTTTTTAGGCCCCACGTGAAGTCTCCTATAAAAAAAATCGCCTTCCGTACTTTATTCATACCCGTTTCATTATTGATAACTTTCCAAACTGTCTTTATTTTATTCTCTGCCGATTTGATTTTATTGTTAATGTACAGGGCTTTGGCTACCTTGCAAGTATTTCAAAAAAGTTTAGAATATTTAATTATATACCTACTTGTTAAAGGTGAAAACTGGTGTAAACTGTGTTAGTTAATGGCTAAAGCATATTGCTTGAATACTCTTACCCACTTATCCGAATACCTTTAAGCTATAAGAGTAGGGGAAGGCCAAAGAAACGATGGTTGGACTGTGTGAAAGAGGATATGGGTAAAAAGGGGGTGACTACAGAGATGACGACTAGTAGAGGAGTATGGAAGAAAAAGACATGTTGCGCCGACCCCAAATAAATTGGGATAAGGGCAGGAGAATGATGACTTATCCGAATACCTTTAGTCGCCCAGTCACCAAATATAAACTTTGGGAAAATATTTTTTCACTTCTTTTCAAATGCTGCGTTGAATTCATTCAGTACCACGGAAAATAAACTATCATAAAATTTAATAGCATCATCAATATTATGGCCCAAGACAATCAACTTATTTTGTAAGTTACTATTGAATTTTTTTAATCTGCCAGTTGTAATTGGTCTAAACTGTATTTGAGTTTTTTACAAAGCAGCTTTAAACTTAAAAGTTATCGTTTGTCCACTATGATCCGACGGAAAATGATTTACTATGGCTGTATCTAAATAATCACAATTGCTGAAAACATTATCGATACAAGTAGGTAGCAGAGGTTGGAGTTACTCTAGTTGGTTCTGTAAAAACATTCGACAAATTAAATGATTAAAAAAGGCTTAAAAATCTGCTGCTATTTGAATTCTTTCTAAAATATTAATATTAAAATTTCCACAAATATGTAATTGCTGATTTGTTACTGGTTGTAAGTTTCGCTAGAATATCTTCCATTGTTGATTCAAATATACTAAAGTTTTGAGAGTTCGGGGATCTGTACACGCACACTATAACATGCTTATCTAGCTCAACACAGGACAGTTCAATGCAATGTTCAGTTGACAAGCAATGTCATTACGTTGCTTAAATTTTAAGGAATGTGAAATATAGATGAGGGAACCACCACACAGCATAGATTTACGGTTTAAAAAACTAACCACATTATAACCTGGCAGTGAGTTGCAACTGCTTGTGCCCCCATGTTAAGTAAAGAATTTTCCGTCGTCATACATGGAGCCTTCTTCGTATAATTTGTAAAACCAATTGTGCTACAGTTACTTATGTTCACCACCTGATTATTAGTACTATTACTAAACATTTTGGTTTTAATAACACTTTAACGTCCCATGCCTAATGTATACAGGATGTAACAAAAACCCTGTCCGATCCTGAAGGATATTACTTGGTATCGTACTGCAGACACATACACGTAATCATTTAATGGATACGAGATAATTATTTTTCCCCAATAAAAATACTTAATTTACAAAAAATAAAAACTTATCAAAATCAACACTGAGCGCTCGACAAAGTTCACCTACTGTTTCGTTTGAAAGATGCCGCCTGAGTGAGACAGAGTGCCTATCAGAGGCAACACTGAGCGCTCGACAAAGTTCACCTACAGTTTTATGTCTAAGTGCGGCCAGTGCAGGGCGGTATCGTTTGATATAAAAATAGGTAAAAGTGAAAAGATTTCGCCCGCCGGTGGAGTATCGTCAACTTATGAAAATTTGCCATATTTAGTGTTTAATTTCGCATACTATACAAATAAACTTTTGATTTTTATGAGTTACATTTTTTTTACAACTTTTTCTAGTACGTATGTTAAACCAGGAATATGCCTTTATTGGTAGGTTTTTGTTACATGCTGTAGAGATATAAAACATTTTCGTGTTCCCTTTCCCGTCTTGACGAATGTATTAAAATCAATATAATTGGGGCTTAATGAACGGCATTTACCAGATCTGTTCGGTACGGTATAATATTTTTGCGTTTGGCTCCAGTAATTGCTTTTATCGACTTGTTATTTCTGCTGTTTATACTGTATATGTTATCAACGAATACATATTTCTTCGATAACATGGGGTAAAATTCTTTCTTAGCACTTACTTTCAGTTTCCGTTCTACATAATATGGGTTAACATGATTATTCAGAGGAAACAAAATGTTTCGTAGACACTGTAACTCATTTCATGCAATAAATGTTCAGCTGGGTATTGTGTGTTATTAAAATGTTTATAGTAGCACGGTAGATGGCTTCCTCTGGTGCCGTAAGTGAGAGCCAAACGGTGGGTTGCGTAACAGCTGACAGATCGATATTGTTATTGTTAGAGAATTAGGTGTTGTAGACATTTGGAGCGTACTCCAGTGACGCCGACAGTTCGGCGCTCCAAATTGTATTGTCATTGTATGATCAGACAAATACATTCTACTGGAAATTAATTGTCCTATTCATTGATTAAATGGGCCAATTTTACAATTCAATTAGTTCGATGTTGAAAGCTCTACCGTGTGTTGACCCTTCTTCGGAGAAGTTTAAATCCGCAAATTGACAAATATGTACGTCAGTGTTGTGGTTCGATGTTTGTGTCGTCACATTCACGTTGCAGTATCGAGAACTTGTAGTTGTTTGTCATGTCCCGATCCGGGTGCTCAGGCGCAGCGTACAGAAAGCAGACGCATTCTCGGCGAACGGGCGCGCGGGCGCAGGGTCAACGGTCGGCCAGCGCATGCGCCTGGGAACCGACGATAAATATTTGAATTTCAACACTTGATACATATGCTTAGCAAATTGATTATGGCATGCTCCGAACCAAGTGCCGGTAGTTGTTTATGTGGAGATTCTGGGTCGAGCGGTAGCCAACAGCACCCGAGGAGCGGTCGTCTGCGGGAAATATTACGGTAGCCGATAAGGTTATTACAATAGAGGGAGCTATAAAAGCAAAAGCATATTTCTAAATAAGGATGTAGGCTCGCGACAAAAAAACCATGAGCTGAAATAGAATATATAGGTACATGTTATGTATTCTATTGTTTCGGACTGCTGAAACTGTGAATCTACACATAAAGCCTCCATGGTAAATAAAAGCTCACCTAGGATTACACAAACAAAAGCACCCTTACTCGTGTTATCAAAAAGAATATCTCAGACAAGTTGGACGGCGTAGTACATTGTAAATGTTAGCAATATTTTACTTTCCCGCATTAAATCTGCACTGAGTTATTAATGGTTAGCGGTCAACTAAAAGCAATTTAATAGCAGCCACTAACTACGAGACATTAAAAGAAAGTAGAAATGGGCAGTAAACTTATAATAAATGTAGGATCTATTAATCTTCACACTTGGGTTACCTTACAAGATAAGTAGCTAAAAACTAGTCGAGAGATAATGCCATCAATATCTTTCTGTTTCCGTTAAGCCTACATTAAGCTACTAAGCTTCCTCTTTTACTGGGCTGGTCCTCAGACAGAATTTCCCACAGATTCCAGGATTTTCTCCATGTCTTCCAAACAAGGTTTTTGAGGTATTTCTGGCGATCACTATTGAATTTGAATTTGACGTTTATTACTTAATCACGCTAGAACGGCTGAACGGATCTAGATGTGGCACAGAGATAGATATACAGCATGTAACAAAAACCCTGTCCGATCCAATAAAGGCATATTCCTGGTTTAACATACTTAGTAGAACAAATAGTAAAAAAAAATGTAACTCCTAAAAACCAAAAGTTATAATTTTTTTATTTTTATAAAATATGCGAAATTTAACACTAAATATGGCAAATTCTCATAAGTTGACAACACTCCACCGGCCGGCGAAATCTTTTCATTTTTACCTATTTTTATTTCAAACGATACCGCCCTGCACTAGCCGCACTTAGACATAAAACTGTAGGTGAACTTTGTCGAGCGCTCAGTGTTGCCTCTGATAAGTTTTTCTTTTTTTTAAATTAATTATTTTTATTGGGAAAAAATAATAATCTCGTATCCTTTAAATGATTGCGTATATGTGTACGCAGTACGATACCAAATAATTATGTACGCTCATCAGTATTCTCATCATCATTCTGCCCTTATCCCAATTATTTGGGGTTGGCGAAACACGTCTTTTTCCTTCTATTAGCTGTCATCTTAACTTCCTTGTTAGCAATATTAGCTTTCACACAATAGGTCCATGTTTAGTGATCATTTCTTTGGCTTGTCTTGTAAATAGGGTGAATTTTTGAGTTTGGGCAGTAAGGGTAGGTAGCGTAACCATTGCAGTTACAGGAAACGTTTTTAGAGGTCTTTCCTTAAGGCGCTATTAACTGCCAACGACCTAGAGTGGTTAGCTTGCGTGTTCTGTGTTGAGCTCACGTAACGCGTCGTATGTCCACCCAGTAATAGGACTCGCCCATCAAGGAGCGCTGTCCGAAATTAGATGCATTATGAATTTATTATACATAAAACACGTATACTAAAATGTAAATAATTAAATGATCTTTAAAAATATTAAAAATGAAAATTTCATAAAAATACGATTTATAGTTTTTGCGTGATTCTCAATTTTTTATCCGCGTTAGACATAACTTTACAAATTAATTACACTATGATAAGAAAATATTATTTCAAATATTCACTCAAATTACGAAGGAAATTGTCTAGAGTAACATATATTTTGTTTCTAAGAAATAAGACTAGTCGTATAAGCGTGATGTCCAATTAAAAATCATTAGAAGTCGTATAACTGCGTCTTAACTCTTTGAGTATTTTTTTCTGGCGCATTCCAACCTATTTAAATAAAATAGGTACCTATCTACAGTAAGCAAAATAAGTAATTTACACAAAAACTTTTTTGATGCCATTCGGTCTTGTACTTATCTAATAAAAATCAAAAAAGTCTTCTTGAACAACTGCATGTGGTTTGAGCTCTAGAAAAGCCAGAAATCGCAAAAACACTTTTCATACATTCCGTTACAAATAAATGTGGATAAATTTAATTTAATTCAAAAATTTGTTGAAACTACTTACTTCTTACCTTACTTACTTCTTATCCACCAACCCGCATTGGGCCCGCGTGGTGGATTACGGCCCACACCCTCTCACAGAGAGGAGGCCTGTGGCAGCAGTGAGGACATTAAAAGGCTGATCACGATAATGATGACACCTTACTGTGTATAAAACATATACCTACCCCGGTACATTAAAATAAATCTAGTCATCGCAGTAGGGACTAGCGCGACATAATTATTCCTTCAAGCTAATCAGTATCAGACAGTAAGTCAGGGAAACGCCAGGAGATAGAAGATACATATATGCATAATGCATTACCAGTGACACGCTTGCTAGTCCGTTATCTACAGGCACTACATTAACCTATTTCTCCAAATCGATTCGTAAACTTGCAAACGACGGATAATTTAATGTTACATTGGCTTTTTAACACGCTGTTATTAGTTTCAGCTGTTACTATGTAAAAAAATCGTAGAAGTTAAATTTGACCCTCTTCCCGGTTTCCAATCAATCTGCCTAGTTTTTGCCCAACTATCTTGGGGTCGGCTTCCAGTCTAACCGGATGCAGCTGAATACCAGTATTTTATATAGAGCGACTGCCTATCTGACCTCCACAACCCAGTTACTGGGTAATAGAATACCCCTTGGTAAGACTTTCGGGCATCTGACGAGCCGTAACGACTGTCAAAGATCCACGATTGACAGCCGGGACCAACGGCTTAACGTGCTTTCCGAGACACGGAGGAGTCTCGGTATGTAAAGATGGTTTCCGATTTAGCTTAAATTATGCATACATGTTTAGTTTGGATGACAATGCATGGTTAGCTAAGTGACGTCATTCTAAATCCAAAATGGTGGACTAGTTATTTTTTATGAATTCCCATGATATGAGTACATATCAAATGAAAGGGTTTATGATCCAGAAAAATAATTAACCCTGTTTCTAGATGACATAACATATTTTATATTCTGATTTGAAGTTATTAACTCTCATAAGCGTAGCGGTTGTAAAAGGATATTGAATGGGGCGTATCGGTGATACCCGGCCAGTCAAAATATATTTTTAATGATAATGTTCCAGTCATAAATATTAATGAAACATGCCTCGAAGACCGACTCGATTTACGGGACAACATGTCGGGTCAACATCACAGGGGCACAGGGCCTTGTAAGGCGTTGAAGCGTATTATGAATAAAAAAAAGTATACGTTTTGAGGATAAAAGGGAATTTATTAAATTGCGTGCACCGTAGGGTTGAACAGCAAGCTCGCGTGTTTCCAAAAACGACTTGAGAGTTAACATTAATCAAAGCAACAATTTATCACGATTAACTGTTTATATTGACAGAAATAGGTATCGTGCTGCTTTTTAGCATTTTCATATTAAATAAACCGAGTAAATTACCGTTATTGTAAGTTTAGTAAGATATGCTTTTGTTGTGACTTGGGAAGTGATGGCTATACAAGAAACTTAGTGCTTAGTTTATGTAAGCGTGCTGTACTGGTATCTGTTCTCAACGATGCAATTTCCGCCATGATATAATCAGATGTAGGTAGTCCACGCCAGGCTCTAATGAAATAGAGCCAAGAGCATGGAGCCGTCGACAAACGGGAACGGGTCTTTACGGGACTGAAGTCAAACATCAAGTTCAAGTATTTAGCGCCAAAATGGTCTGACAATTGTCTAACTTTTAAGATATTGTTTCAGTGTAGTTTAATATCGTACAGCGTAGAACTGGCGAAGTTCCTCCTAATTGAGTAAAAATGTGTCATCTTTTCTTCGAGGGATCGTGAATGCTTTACATTTTGCTCGTGTTCGGCCATGCGTATCAAGGACGTATTTTCTTCAGTTCGGTTCCCATTTTGATAAAACATTGAATAGTGCTCCCTGTAAGTGCAGACGTGAAGGGAATTCGAAGAAAACTGAGTTTATTTTCTTCCCTTAAAGTAAGTTGCGGTAACTGTTTTCGCGTTTTTGAAACTCTTTTGATAGTATGTCTGTATCGACTTCTTCTTATATGAATGAAGTGTGGGAATTTTAAAGTTAGAAAAAGATACATTATAAATTTGTTTCAATTTTAATTGCTCCGTAATTACCCAAAGATTAGGAAATATTGCCTTCTCTCATAAGGCAGTCCTTCAAAGCAAAAACTACTAGAAACGAAACATTTCCGACTTAAGTCGAAACAATTTCAAAGAATCTCTACAATAATAAATGTTCACAAAAGGCACTTCCGAGCAATAATGCACTACTTTGTCATTTAATATCTAGTCGGAAGCGCAAAGAGAGCCAACGTTGACATCAATAACAAAGGCTTATGTCGGAATCGAGGTCCTCGCGGAAATATTGATGAGGACGGGAAGATGAAAACCCTTTTGTATTTCTACTTTTTCACAAGAAAAAAAAGCAAGGCTTGCATTGCAGACAACACGAACGTGACAATAGCCGATAATGAGAGTTCTCAAGCCCCAAGCGTAGGTACCTACATTGGAATGAGCCACCCGAAATTACATCTCTACTCCAAAATGGAGCTTCACATTCGAGACGGGCGTCTTTAACTGGATGATATTAGGGATCGTGTACATTGTAACATTGTATCCTTAATAGGGCATTGTCATGAATGAACAAGGGAGGTAATTTTGACCACGCACGTACGCCGCGATGTCTTGCCGTGTGTTAGGAATGTAATAAAACATAGGAATTCTTGTGGAACGGATGTGACTCGCGTCTTTCCTATGCCTAAGTAGTGTTCAATAGTTATTTTTGGATGTATGGTAGAATAAAGTGGACTTATGTCTGCATAATAAATATTTGCTCCGATTCTGCCAATTTGTTCAAGGCATACCTAATTCATACAAGTGTTCAACATTTTGGTATTTAATCGAATACTTGGTTTATTGTAAGGAATATCTAATCTTCGTAATTTACGAGCTGCTAAATCAACCACAGTCCAATAAAATAAGTTAAAGGGATTCCGAGAATCGAAATATAAACTGAAATACGGGATAGATCAAATACATCTAAAAGTGAGAGCTTGCGAAATAAAGATGGACGGATTGATGGATGATGAAATTATAATGATTCGTGGCTTCACTCCCACAATATGTGTGGAAAGTTTATTTCCCCCAATAAAAGGAAGGGAGAATGATCGACATAAAATATCCATTTTGTATGTCTCATGTTTTATATAGGAATGAAAACAAAACAGTAGTGTGTCTGCTTTAAGATTGATGAACAGCGAAGTAAGTCTTGTAGAAGGAAACACTAGCTAAGTATGCAAAACCGACAATACCCGAAAGGCGATGAGTTGTCCTCGCCTCATAAGGGATAAAAGCGTAATCTTCACGCGTACACGGATTTTTGTAAAGAAGCTCGTAAAAGGGTGTACATTCTCTACGATATTCATACTCATTGTTTGTAAAGTGTCGCTATCGGTGTATCGCCAGGGTGCTGTTAGAATAAGCTTTTGTTGAAGAATATGTTTGTTCAATGCAGTGTTCAAATATTGTCAGGAGTTGTAAGCGCCTCTGGAACCACCGAGCTCGCTCCGCTTAGCACTGAGACTATAAAAATTGAAGCTGTATCAACACTGTACCGTTTAAATTCAAGTTGTTTGAATTGTTCCCCAGAAAGAAGGACACTGGAACAAGTTAAAGAAAAGTTTGCTTCGATAAAACTTGAATAATCTTCTTCGTAATCTTTATCTTAGAGAAAATATTATGATTCGGTCGGTAGTCGAACTTCTAAACTTTTTAAAGTAGGCGTAATATTTTTTCCAAAAATATAGGACAATTTTTTCAGTAAGAAGTTACGAATAAAATAATTCCCACATAACTAACTAACCATATAGACTTCGTAGAGTCGTTTTACGAATGTTATGACGATACCAGGAAGGAAGACCGCTATAAAATACTAGATTTATTTGAAAAGCTAAGTTTTTAAAATAAACTTATCGTTTACGGATACTGGATGTGGAACTATGTTAATTTCATGATCAATTAAATACATTATTTATTAAAGCCAAACGCAATATTTTGACTTTTGTGAGCGCTCGGGCTATTAGGCCGCAATTTAACGTTTATGGTATTAAACGGACTTTGTGAAAGGAAAGATATGAATACATAGTGAATAATTAGGTAAACCTGCCTTGTACCGTTTTGATTTGTACAAAAATAAATGTAAATATTTTAACGAATTGTCTAGTAGGTACGTTGGTCAAGCTTGAGATGGTTGTTCTCGACTTGCTCTTTAGGATCAGTACAGGTGCACACATGACTACGCATGAGCATATCAGATCATGCACAGTTGCCGAAACAACCAAATAATTCGAGAGTCAATTCCTTTAGCCGTATGTGGTGTTTGTAGCGATCAGAGTCACACACGGTTAAGGTTAGATTGACATCTATCTAACTACCTTTTTATTTATTTACCTACCTGTGTAAAGGATAGGCCACCTTCCAAGTGGTATACCTACCCGTTTAACAAAAGCAAAAAGACGATACCACACGTAGCAATCAAACAAAATGAAAATTAAATTACATCATCTAAATTATTTGATTAGTGTACCAGTGAAGTGCAGAGCTAACATTGACAGAAGCCGGAACTTCGTCGTCGAGCTCGGGACCTGCCGAAGCCACTTAGGGTGCGTTTCCACTGTGACGGAGTTGGGGGGTGAGACAAATTATTTTTCTGTTATCTTTCACGCTAACGCTTAATAAAAATGTGTGGCAATGACATTACCTTGTCCAAGGGTTGAGGATAAATTCGACAGAGTTACCTCGCCACTGGGCATTCAGGGCAGGGAAGGAACAGGGGTGGGTTTTAGTCAGTAAGAGTCTGACACGCCCTCCCGCTCCACCCTAGAGCGGAAGATGTCATTGGATATAAATTTCCCACCCAACAAAAAAAATGACATTACCTGCGGAGAGAACACTGTCACGTGACTCAAGTCCAGTAATGTCATACATTTTGTACTAAGCGTTAGCGTGAACGCTAACAGAAAAGTAATTTGTCTCGAGGAACTGAGCGGAGCGGTGCATAAATTTACCAATTCTTGAAATCTCCGCTATGCTTCAGTAGAAACAGTGTAAGCGGGGCAGAGCGGACTTTTATATAAAAGTTTCGAACGAGCACAAATCCGCGTGCTCTGCGTTCTGAGTGGAAAAGAGTGGAGATGAGCGGGGCTGTGCTAAGCATAGGGCAGCGGGCCAAGGTAAAGCGGAGCGGCACGGCGTGAGATAGGTCTTCATCTTCTAGTAGAAAAAGATGTAAAAGCCCTCCTTTCTGTTTTTCTTGACGACAACATGACGTATGATTTCTCTAAGAGATTGAGTTCTGATTGGCGCACCAGCATCGGACCCTTTACTCAAGTCCGTTTCGCATCACCCCACTCTGTTCCTCTTCAGACGAAACCCTTTTCAGTGCTCCACTCCGCCCCGCTCAGCTCAGCTTCAGTGGAAACCGCACCCTTAGGTTCTTTAGTTCTATCTCACTCTAGCCTTAGTTTAAATAAGTTGACGTACAATATGCATAAGTTTCATCAGGCGAGCAATGCTAATGCGTTTTGAAGCACCACTCCTCTACGCCGCTGCACTCGGCCGCCCAGCCGATGGAGCGTGTTTCAATAACTTACTATAATGTATGTGTGCCTCAACTTCTATCTTATTAAACATAGAATATAGTTGCGGCTTCGTTTTATGGACATGGAAAATACATGAATATTTATTGCGCAAGACAGAGAGCCGTATTTGAATGCTCTAAAATATCGAAATCTCTTTATTGTTTCTTCAATAGATGTCACTTGTATTCAGAAGTTACCTTTATGTTAACTACCTACGCCTTTTAAAGGCTGTAAAAATTCACCATCTATTTTTGAAAAATATACATCGCTGAAAATTGAGAACATAAAAGTTTGTAGTTGGTTCAAATAGCTCAAGCGTAGAAAAATAAACACGTTTTTATAAAAGCCACAGTTTTCATTTGTTTGAACGTAAACTTTTTGGTTCAAACTTGTTCACTTGTCATAAAAACGTTTTACTTATAGGTAATTCATTTTGTTTAAAGACAGTATTCGCTGAAATTTGAATTACTGAACGCGGAGATCGAGGAAATGGAATCCGAAGTCGTTCTCAAATTCCCGAACAAATTGGCTAAACTTCTTAAAGCGCTACCTATCAATTTCAGAAGACATTTCCAATTAAACTTCGTTGTGCTCTTTACTCCGCATCTTTGACTCTTTTACTTGTTTAATATTAATTTATCGAGAAGTATCTAGGTACATACATATTGGTTATTGGATAGGTACATGCTGTTTATTTTTCAAAATTGAATATTGCTGTGAAATTCCGTTATGTAATGAGAATTTGAGCCTTTGTCCAGCCCGGGTCCCTCGGGTCCGCGTGCCTCGGGCACAGAATAAATTGTACGTTCATGCCGCTCTTTATACACGTCATATTTTTATGTAGACCTACATACAAGAATCACAGCAAAAATAAATTGTAATTTATGCCATATTTTAAGCGCAAAAGTAGCCGGAATATGGAACCACAATAAATATGTATACGTTGTTTATCTGTAAACGGCTGCTTCCAATCAAATAATAGAAGGATACAACGAGAAATAGTCAATCGGCTCGATGAACCCGTAGGACAGTAATTATCTGCCTACAATGTGCGATTATTCGATTTTGCACACTTACACAAAACGTAATATTCCGGTTCAAATGGATAATCTACATAGCGGCATAAAGATCGGTTGTTAAATTCACGTGGAATTAGTCATACAGTGCCTAGAAATAGCTATTAATTGATATGTTCGGCATTGTAGATAGAGCACGCTCTTGTTAGTGTTCGTTAACTCAACAATGTATCCGCTTTGTGGCGCCCGCTCCCCGCTCTCAATAGGAGGATCGAGACGTCTTTGACTACTAATCCACTAATTGAAGATGATGATAAGTACCTAAGTACTAGTTGTACCCAAGTTTATTGATTAAATGTTAATCTGCTACACTTTAATTAATACCGAAAGTAGGAGTCGATTTCAGAGAAGATTAGACGATTTGGGGAGAAGGAGGCAAGGTAGAATATCCGAAGTTGTATACTTGTAAAGCTCTTTAATATAAACACTTCACTGGTTCGATCAAAAGGATAAGGACTGAAAACTCTATATTTTCGTATTCTTGCCACGAAATCGACTGTATCTTTCATATTACTTTTATTTTACATCAATTGACTTTTACCATCCGAAGTGGAGTCTGAAAGTTACAGCGTATTGTTCGATCCTGATAAATACCATTTCAGGCAAAATGTAGAGAGAAAAGTAAAAATCCTCCCCTTATTTTCCGCGTTTCGCCTGGTAATGTGATTTGGGTACCGGGAGTGCAATAGTGACAAGCCCATTATTGAGTTTGTACCGAACTTTGTAAACAGTGTGCGTGCAAACGGAAAAAAAAGTTGAGAAACATGGCGGTTTGATTAGTTTACTGTTTTATTTTCGTCAAAATTAGCCTGGTATGACAAAGACAGAACTTACATTAAGTTCTGTCTGACCATAAAATAATTTAGTATATTAAAACAATTCTTATATCTTCAGAAGCTATTTTTCATAACATGAATATAAAGTACAAAGAATACATAATGGAGAAAGTTTTAATGTATTACAGAACTCATTGCAATAAACTAGCCATTATTCTGTCTAGATGTCTTATGCAAAGAAAATCTTTTCATTAGGTAATAAAAATACGCAAATCAAATCAAATGAGAAAAGAGCACCGCGGCGCGAAAACCTTCATTAGCGCTGCGAGCGAGCGCGTGAATACTTTACATACAGATGCGTATGAATGGCTTACACGAGTACTCCGCTGTTTTAGTTTTCACAACTTTTTGTTGCTCATATCATGTTGACAGCGTTAATTAGTGACTGAGGGAAATAAACTACGGTCGTGTCGCGCTGCTACGAGCTACGCTACGCGCTCTCGTTTCAAATTACTCCTACTTAAAGAGGTTGTAAACCCAAATTCTTTGCCGCGGCCACAAACTTCTTTATGGCTTGTATAATAAAATATAAACGTAATTTCTTACTATTCTATTAAACAACAGAATTAAAACTTTCTGCTTCCGGTTCCTAATAAAATTAGAAACATGACAATAATGTGGCTGTGACGGCACGCGGTGGCACCGTTAATACAAAGTTCCTAACTCGAACTTGGAGCTGCTTCATTATGTATACGTTGCAAAGCCACTATTTTTTCCACGGATTTCTAATTAGGCAGGTCGGTACGTGTTGGCAGCTTATCCGACCAATTAGCATAGCAAACGAAGGAGCTTTACTTACGCCGTGTGGTAGTCAGCGCGGCCTCATTATAAGGGGGTCGCATGATGCGCGCGGCACGGCACAGCTGGCTCCCGAGCGCTCGCTGCCGTTATAATATGCAGCATCTATCTCATCAGCCAGACTAGAATACAATCGGCTGCAAGCTGCAACATGCTGCTCGATTTATATCCCTCATTGTTAAAATTGTTTATCGTAGTTTTGAATTTCCATTGTTATGCGAGAACATAATAGCACCTTGTACTATATTTTGAATGTAAACAGTTCTACTAAACTTGATAAAATGTGTCCAAAATCTAATAAGTCGGAGTTACTTTTATTGTACCCATTTTCCAAGAAATTCAATTCAATTGTAAACGCAACTTGATTACGAGGCCATACCTACAAGATTGTTAGGCGGAATTAATTGAATTTATTTCGGATTACTCTTTTCCAGTCCCGAGCTAATATTTATAGTGGGCTATATTGCTTTTTGCATAATCGATGGCTCATGTATCATTCGAGCGTCTGACATAGCTCTATTATTAAGTCCCAATCGATAGCAGTTATGTTTGGGCGGTGGGCGGCTAAATACTCGCTCGAATTCCTATCTAGATTTTATTTTTCGATTGGGGGACACAATGTCTGGATGCCTACATTGTGTAACGCTTGATTGCGAAGTTTGATTGCAAAATATGATTGGAATATTGATATGAATGTTTATTTCCATGAATGTTTGTGTGATCTGTGAAAAGCGTCCGTTAATGCTATCTGTTCCTAATAGGATGTTCTCGAATGTCGTACCTACCTAAGAGATGACCGGATCTTATCAGAAATGTGCAGCTGCAGGATCAATTCACTTGCATACTAATAGCATAATATTCTCTGATCACGAATTCGTAGTTGGTCGGTAGCGTGATCATTTTGCAATATCCTTCCAAAATAATTTCGTTTACCAATCTTTTAAGCAGAACCAATAAGGCACGTTTCTGGTGTCAATTTACTTAAAGCAAAACTTAATTTAAAACAAATTTTACCACAGCAAGAGAAAGCTGTAATCTAAGCTTAAAGTAACATCGAATCGTTAAATAATCAATAGTTTTAGGTACACAGCTAACAGCTGATAGCGCTGAAAACACCTATTCTGAGCAAACTAGGAGTATTTTCCAATTAAAGTTTTCCCATGAAGTTTGTTCGGAGTACGTGACGCAGAACGAATTGGTGTCGCAGATGCCGATAGACAATGTGCCGACTAGGCGACTACAGGCGCTCTGTGACACAGTATTACCTAAACTTAACGAAAGCCTCAAATGATTTTCGGAGTTTGAAATGTTTTATCCATTTTTTATTGGAAGGGTTGCTCTTTGCTTTTTTATCCCGAAAGTAAACGAAGGTATAATATAAAAATCTTCATTTTTCAATAGACTTTTTCAGTGTTGGGTGCTGAAATAAAATTCGCTAAACAAAAGCCCGATGTTTCACTTTTTGCCTTATCGTTGTTATTTTTGGGGCCCTACACGAGCTCTGTTAATTAACTTGCTGGACGCGAAGGCATTTTTCCTTTTCTGTTTTAAAATTGGTTCTTTCTCATTTCCTCGATCAATAGAACTGTTACGTCACAACGTTGGCAATATTAGTGCGGCGTCGGTGCAATATCTTTAAATGAAACCTTCAGCTTGAAGGAGTGGTTCCGTGGATACTACCGCAACAACAAATTACTAGCGCCGAGAACCCGGAACCAAATATCATATTTTAACAGAATTTAAAATTAAACTTGAGTTTTCATGTAAGCAGATCCAGAATATAATGAGTACGAGTAAATTAATTTTAATAGAGTTGAGCGAGTATTTTTGCAAGCGCTAAAACGAGTTGGATTTGATGACTGAACTTTCGCAACTACCAAATTAAGTTGTCTATTAAGTAACTTTCATCAGTGTTCTAGTGAGCAATATCCTGCATACTATGTATGTCATGTGCTGTTCATACATTTGGAATGACGCAACAATTACACAAGCAAACTTGCGGTGAAGGCACTCCCCTAGTGCCCGTCGTGTATGCAAACATCATTTAGTGTATCGTCATTCTGAATACACTGGACTCCCTCGCCACATAAACTATAATTTATTATATTGTTTATCACGTTTTCAGTTTCAGTAAAAGTATTACAGAACCGAATTTCAGTCGAATAAAGTTAACAAGGGTGTGGGTATCCTGTGGGAGAAACCCTTGTAAACTATTTTATTTAGTTTTCGGCGAACTGGAACTATGAAGGCAAGTCGGGAAAGTTGTAGCTTTTACTTACGTAAGCACATATATTTCATACATAAATGGTTCTGAAAAATCTCTTGAATAGCCTTTACTTTGATATCGGTGGATGTACGAAGCCACTCTATACCGTACATGTGTACCCATTGTAAACATCCGGGGGAGGGTAATGTATCATGTCGTGGGAAGCACTTTCTGGACATTAAGAGATTACTAAAGAGATTACTAATTAAGCTAATACCTATTCGGTTTATATTAACGATAAGGGTAGGTACAAAGGAAAGGATGTGGCAGGGTTATTAAATTATTATCTGCTCGACTCCCACGCTCGTGTTGATAGGTATTTCAGGCTCCAACAAGCAAAACTAGGAAAATTATGTTCAATATAAACTTGATATCTATTTGTAGAAACATTAGCCAGCTTTTAACGACGTAGTAAAGAAAAACTTTGTTGACTAAGGAAATATCTACTTTTACATTAACCGCATGCCAAGTCAACGGCCTCATGAAACTGTTCAATACCACATTAAATGGAGTGATAAAAATTCCGCTTTCGTGAGTCGGTATCGATTATAGCAGAACACATTAGCGCGATGGTATCACAACACTTGTCGGCGCGTGTCGCCACTCTCCGGAATGGAGCCCGACAACCGCACCCCTCACCCCCGCACCCCCGGGTCAACACACATGATACACCCTGATCATCATCATACAACCATTACTTATATCAACATTATGTGCACACAACATCAAATGAGCTTTTTACAACATTCTGTACGACCACAAATACCAGCACCCGCAGAAAATGAGAAATTTAAAATCAACAATGAAACATAAATTGTTTTTTAATTCCGAAATACGATAGTAGTTAAGTGAAAAATACAAAGCGATAAACACAACAGAAATACCTGCCGCTATAATACCAAACGTTATTTGAATAAAGGCTGTATTTTAGCAAAACTTTAGCCGCGCTCGCAAGTCAAACGAGAAAAAGTGTTTTTGTATTGTTTGCGTTGCAGCAATAGCATGGAAACTAGCCGGCATTTAGGCCGGGACTCCACCAAAGCGAAGATGTGTGCGGTGTGCTGTGTGCTGTGCGAGAACAACCAATAGAAGAAGCTGACCGGAGAGGAGATGTGTGAATAACACAATTCTATTGGTTGTTCTCGCACAGCACACAACACACCGCACACAATTCTCCGCTTTGGTGGAGTCCCGGCATTTATTCTATTTACGAGCTACCCGTAGCCGCGATCAAAGTTGTAGTAGAACCCTGTCGTCTGTCGGGCATCGGGCAGGCTCTGTGAATAGATCGGCTAAATACGAACACCGCGGAGCCTCCATTTGCATAATGGACGCAGACAACGCCCTTCGTACCAAACTTGCAAAGCAACCGACGAATCGAACGCTTTCGTGTGAAACAGAGAAGCGGCTTTGTGGAACTATTCCTCGTTTTACAAACACAACGTGGAAATGTTACTTTTTTTGTTAGTCAGAGGGCGACTGAAAGACACGAAAGCCGGTCGACCGGCGACCGTTTGCCGAGTCACGCAACGGATTGAGTGATTCTGAATTAACCCACTTTCAAAAGTTCATAACGCCCTTTGTGGTACCTCTACAACATGCTAGTGAACACACTATTTATTTATTTATAATATCGGCTAAACCATAATACTTAGTTCCGCATGTGCGTGAAGTATTTCGAAACGCATTGTTTAGTTTAGTGGGCGCTAAGTGTTGACATAAACTGGATTAGTGAAATAACAAACAAAGGGTCCGTCCTACTGAATACTACTGTAGGTAGTTTAAAATAAAAACATACATATCGATAACTTCGCGCTGTTTTCTTTTAGCTGGAAGCCATTTTCATAGACATACCTACCTTATATTGGAAATTTCTTTGACCGAAGAATTTCTTAATGAAACGATAAATTCCATTGCTGATCAAAGTAATGTTGCTCAGAGGGAGATTTATAGAATCCAATTATTTATCTCAGAACAAGTTTTAATGAAATTAGTATTTGTAGCTACTAAGCAGGGCCTAGTTTACCTAATCTTAATTGCATTAGGTCGCTGCTTTGTTATTCATTAATTCATAGTTAATTTGGTCTTTGTCAAATAAGCATAGATGAAAGGTTTCAGTTGGTTACAATTTAGCTTGTTGCGTAGCCTCAAATAATGTTCAGTTTATTTAATAAATCATTTTGTTTGTTTCAGGTAAATGAACCCATCTTTATCGAGGATGTTTCTCTTCGCCAGCGTATATCAGCCGAGGTTTGAGCCTACACTACGGTCTCTTTGGCCAACGTTTTCTTTGTAGCCGCCAATCAAATTTCACGCTTGTCGAGGTCTCAACCTAACATAGCATTTCTTTGTCGTTCGCCGGCACGTAGACGCTCGTCCTCAGTTTTTATCGCGTTTCCTCGTGCTCCTCCCGTCATTTGCGAACCCTTAAGCGGCCCGGTGTCGACAATGGACTTTTTATCGACGTACCGCCTTTACTGTCGTGCACATACGCATCGTTTGCCGCTCATAAAGTTCCGAGCGACGCGGCTTGTCTACCCAGGCGTGGAATTTTGCTGCTCTCATGATGTTCCTACGGTCGTTTGCTGAGCATATGACTCTTGAATTTTAACCAATTTTTACATAAAATGATATCGCATGAGGTGCGAAATGGAGACGTGGTTTTGTTAAAATTGAATAGGAAGCTTACAAGTCTTGTGGGAAGGATTAATTCAATTTGTAACAAGTCTGTAGATGTGACACTTTTGCAAATGGTATCTTTCAACTTGATTCCACATACCTATCGATTCTTTTCGACTTCCCAAACGCTTACTGTAACTTCAGATAAGTGCGAAGACTTGTGCAAGAGTTGAAGATAAAAAATAATTTAGTAGCCTCGTCCTGGAGGACGTTATCAGCTGGGTGCGCGTGGCGGGTGCGGCGCGGCGTCGGGTTGCGTGTGTTTACCCGCTCTCCTCACAAAGCAACTCAATATATCAAGTTGTCGGCTCGACTTTACCGTGAGCCGCAAGATGTTGCTACACGAGCCGCTGTTTGTCAAGTTGCGCTACGCGACGCCTTAACCATTGTACACAGCATTGTTCCCCTGAAAACCGTATAATACTAAAAAACGTTATTCATAGTTTCTCTATACTGTCGTATTTTATCAGATACTTATTGTATGGGGATAAAGTTATGTTTTATAACCGACTTCGAAAAAGGAGGAAGTTCTATGTTCGTCTGTATGTATTTTTTATTATTTATGCCAACCGATTTCTCCGTCATTTGTGGACCGATTTTCAGAATTATTTTTTGATCCGAAAGAATATACTCTCAAGGTGGTCTCATATAAATTGTATCGAAATTGCTTCAGCGCTTTTTGAAAAACTGAACAAAAACGAAAAATACGTATACCTAGATGACGTTTTGGTTTTCTCCAATTACGAGTATGTTTGAATTCCACGTTCCATGTTATTGGGGTATTTAGTTCTGGATTATAACAACTAAAAAGTGAAAAAAAAAAACTTTTTACAAAAAAAAAACAACCTACTTCCAAAAAAGAAAATACATTAAAAATTAAAAAAATTACTTTAATTTCGGCAGTCGGTGTCAAATAACGAAGAAATAAAATACAAATGTTATGTTTTAATTTTTAGTGTATCTTCTTTTTTGGAAGTAGGTTTTTTTATTGTAAAAAAGTTTTCTTTTAAAAGTTGTATCTAGTAACTTAGTTGTTTCTATAAGAACAGCTTAATACAGCCGCTTGCTCTATCAGCAATTCAGCTGGAGTGGAAATGAAATCAAAGTGTACAAATCACGCGTGAAATTGAGTTCGACCCGACGCTGAAGTCATTGTTCGCTTGGGAAACTGGCTGCCACTCCGACACCCGACATATCGCACAGGAACGCGCGGCGCCCACGCTACGAATAACTTTTTTCCAACCGTAACATGTTTTCGAAACCCATTTAGGTTTTAAACGGCGACTAGATGCTTCTCAAAAATTCTCACACTTAATATTAGAATTCGGAAAGTAAACGGTGTCAACATAAGCACTTATTCAAAATCTTGGAAAGGTTCGGGAAGTGTCGGGTTTTCTTGACACTCGAGTCGTGTAAAAAAGCTCGAAAGATACATAATTCAAAACTTAGGATCCTGGAGCAGTCGGTGGACGGGCTCGGCGCTGGATGTGTACAAAGTTTCATGTTTTCAGCCCGCACAGCGCCCTCGGGACTCATTTATCTGCCAACGCAAGAGAAAGAGATAATTAATTGAAATTATGCTGTCAGACACACGTAATTTGCACACGTCTCCTAAGTCTAAATATTTTCAAGACTTAATATAGTTTTAAACTTTCAAAGCTTGCATAACTTCGTAGCTGTTTGTGCACCGACTAAGAGTAACGAGAGAGACCGTTTGAAATGCAGAATATTTTAGTTGCATGCACTGGATCTTTTGTGACAAAAGGTGCAGTCTGTGAGCACTGGAAGGCGCGGGCGTCACGCTTCAATGTACGCACATACATTACATTAGCATCAACGAGATTGCATCCCGCTCTAAATGGAGGCAATATCGAAGTGACGGCAGGTCGGAGTGCAGGCGCGCTTCCTCGCAGGGCGCCGGGTATTTCCATATTATTCGAGACACGTCCGGTTATGTAAATGGGCTGGGTGCCGAGCGCCGCCGCTGGCCCGCTCGCCAGTTCGCACGCTGCGCTATCCGCACCCAGGCCTGAACACGTCCAATCCACCTATCACTTCATTTACCCTGTCATGTCTCGTAAATATTTCTCTTCGTCAGCTCAGTCTACTAATGAAATAATAACCGACCGCGCATTTCTATTCAGCAAGGATACTTGCAAAATAGAAGGACAAAAGCTCTGAATACAATAACGATTAGCTAATGTCAATTTATCGTAGACCCCAATTTATACATTTGTCTGGCTTTCTTTCAAATTTCCGTCTGGCAGCAAGTTAATGTAAATTCAGTAGTACCTAGACTCTAATTTAGGATCCAAATATTGCTTTCTGAAACGGTCTGCATTGAAACTGAGAACAATTTCATCACTACAATTTCAATAATGTTACTATTGAATCGTCTGCGGTTTAGACTTCCAGTCCATTAAACCTCCAATTAAAGCTATCACAGTGTTAAATTAAAACCTGACCACAGCTGTGTATCAATCTGGGAGTCCATCTACAGAGAAATTATAATAACATAGTAGCCTATAAGTCGGGTATAAACAGTGTTTATTAAACACGTATTAATAATGGTGGTGTCATCAATGAAGTTTTAATAATGTAATTAGTCGGGAGCATGGCTATGTCGCGTCGCCACTGAGCACACGTCAGGGGGACGCCCGCGTCGTGTCCATTCACCGTGTCTATTATTATTTAGATAATGATACGTCGTGGACACGACACGCACAACTCATTACTACACTACGTAGTAAGTAGTACTCATCCATTGATTTTAATTACACAGTGACTGACTTACCTAGTTAACTTGACATAAGAAAACAGTACCAAAACAAAAAAGCTTTCCATAAAGTTTTATGGCCACATGGTCAATAAGCTCTGAAGAAACATTTGCTGATACTCGGTATCTGCCACTGCAAGCCTGCACATCTTCCGAGCGATAGAGCACCCCAATGTTTTATTGCAGCAGGGGAACTCTGTTATGTTTGCAGAGATTTAAGGCAGAATAGGGCTCAGTATCTACAAAAGCTCAGACATTTTGTAGAGCATTAGGCAGCTATTGTAGTAATACTAAACTATTGCTGGTACTCTATACTTACTTGGTTTTATTCATTAGTGAACACGAACGAGTACCCGCACGTTAATTAACTCAAAGCTCGGCTTTCAGTGGTTACAATACCATGCGATAATATCCTTTACTGGCAGGTACGCTCACCAGATAATACCTTTATCCTGATTCCACGTCCGTCTAATCAACTCGAATTGCTATTACAAAAGAAATGGAAGAAAAATGCTTCCTTTTGAAACGAAACCCTGTAATTCTGGCTACTTTACTATTGCTTCCACGTTTAGAATCTTATTATTATGGGTTTATTTTATAAAGAAAATTGTTTTCGTGTTCGTGTTATACCTGATGGTTATTTAAGTCATCCGATTAACTCTGATAATAGTATACTGAAATACGTTGATAATATTTTACAATAAACGAACTAAGTGGGTTTAAATGTTTGGCATTTAAACACTAATTGACATTTATTGGAAATTATGTCCACTGTGTTTTGATTGTGCGTATAATCATAACGGAATATAATTGGCATAAAACGATGTTAAAAAACCTATAAAACTATCAAGCTTTTATCGTTCCAGTGATTTTATTCCTTTGAGGCATGATAGCACGCTTCTTTTAACAATTAGAGCATCGTCTCAAGTGTATACAGGAGAAGATGCCTAAAATTTTCCGGAGTTCAAATAAAAGCGTTCTCCCAGTAGACGTCGGGCCAAGTAAAGCGAGGCTCCAGTTCACCTCTCAGCATCTCTAATGCGCACTCACTTTAATTAAATTACTGATCGAGCAATCGAGAAGTGCACCGGAACCCTCAAAGAGCTGCACCGGCACTGGAGCCGCGATCACGAACAACGATTTACACGAGTTCTTTAAAAAATCATGCTTTACGTTCAAACTGAGCTCAGAGCTTTATCGGATCGATAGAAAGGCCTTCACTCCGATGTAGTTTTAAAAGAGGTTATTTAGGTTTTACGCTGTTAAAGTCACTCTGCTTCAGCAAGTGAAGTAAGCGGTATGACATAGAGGGTTTGATATGGAAGAGCGATAACAAATCCCTGACATTATCGCGTCTTCTAATACACCAGTCGTGTGTGAAACGCCGAATATCTGGGTTTAAATAAATCGCTCACAATCGCAGAGCTTACTCTTCGTCCCACTTCCAACGAGCGAACAAATTAATTGAATGTAATCGTGTGTGTTACACGTGAACACTGCGTGCTTTAAAACGTAAATGATCTTCTAAAGCGTTTTGAATGCTTTCATTGAGTGTTCTTGCTCGTTTGTAGCTTGATTTGCTCATTAATTCTCTTGTTATAGACGGCTAAGAGGTTTCGTGTAGAATATTCATCATTTAGGCGGAGTAAGATTTCAAGCTTATAATTTTACGCGGCGTAGAACTGATATGCACAAAGTAAAGCAAAGAAAATCTTTTGAAAATTTTATGAATTGCATGGTTTACGAAAGGTTTAATTAAATTAAAAAGCTTTCAAAGACTGCAATATCAGATATGATATTAAAGTAGCAGAGGGGTGCCTCGTAGCCAGTCTGGCGACATTAGTTTATACAGCGATATAATCGCGTTACGTGACATTACGCGGTTTTGGAATCATGGGATTCCCAGCCACAGGGGTGCAGTCATTCGTGTTCCTGTGGCTGTCAGACACACCTCACCCCTGTTACAATGAACCCCGGTGCATTTCATTATGCAAACAATTACCTACACCAAATTGTATCACCCTTGAATTAACCAGCCGGTGATTACTCAACTTTTAATAACAACAAGTTATTATCTTAACAAACGACACTTGTCACAATTCTTAAACAATTGCTCGATTGTAATGCGTCCACATTTAAATTGAGAGTCAATGGATCGTCGAACAAAATGGCCGTTACTTCCAATTGAACCAATAACTGTGGTGTCATCAATCAATATAGGTACGATGTCTTTCTACATGTTTCACAATTCGTCGCAAGTCGCTTCGGCTGCTACACGTATAGATAGAGAACTGCGAGCATATTGCCGTCTTATTATCAGACGTGAAACATAAAACCTTTTATGGGTAAAGGCAGTACCTACGTATTTCGGCTCGCGACATACAACAAAAATTGAGGACGTAGGAACAAGTTTTCCGCGGTGAAAATACGACCGTGTAACAAAGAAGTTACCTCAGGCAACAAAACACGGCAATATGAAGAGACTCATGCAGTGACAATAACTGTGAGAGCAAAGAGAGTGCATCAGCATCTTGCCTTTGTATCTCACAACCTCATGCACTTAGCGCTGCTGCTAATGTATCAATCTTGCTGATGGACAACTTTCAGCATATTCCGTACGAGGCGCAATCTCAGAATTATACACCTTCTTTCTTTTCCTCATGGCCACCTTTCGAAAAGTTACTATGAGTCCCGCAGCTTCAATTTTTAAACAACTTTATTGTTCAGAATAGTATGTCTGAAAATAAAAGGTTATTACTTGTCTGTTATCAAAGTTTCGCGAAATCAAATTGCTTTTATTTGATACAATAAAGACGCGTTTGTTGCTTCCAATCACAATCGAATCTATCAGGGATTTTATTCAGGGTGTTCTTAGGTTTCCTGCGGCATTCTCTATAAACAAATATTTGAAATGAAGGGTGTGTCGTAACGAGGCGAAAGGGATTCTCTAAGGATTTCCTCTCTGTTGTTAAATCCGTGGAGTTTACACAAAACTCACGTTTGGTGTTGGCGCGGCTGTTAGCGCTTGTTAAAATATTTCGCTTTATTTCCATAATGCTATTTCTATTCCTTTATTCGTGTCATGCATTCATTTTATAGAACGTGTATTTATTTTATGAACAGTAAATTTTAGAACTAAGAGTCAATAAGTTACATTACATGACTGTTCTCAAGCTTTCAAAAATGCAAATCACTGTCGATAGTCAATAGATATGTAATAAAATAATCATGAATAGTCGGGTTCTTCATAAGCCACTTGTCTCATTGTGGTACGTATGCGCATGCACATAGTGAGTGACGCTTCCCCGCTGCGTCGGCGGCGCACGCGCAGCGGGAGGCCACGTTACTTACTGCAATTGGTCACGATTACAATTTCACTGACCGTATAAACCCTAATTTAAAATAATATAGATGATTTTTTTATGTAACCCGCGAGTCTTTGCTGTCAAATGAAACGGCTGTAAAACGCCTGTTCATTTCATCTACTCACCGAACAACAGCGTTTCCCTACAATAATATCAAAGAATGCGTCCCATAAATTTATCGGGTCTGAACGGAACAGTTATTCCATGGGTCGGAGTAGTTTATCACAGTTCATGGTAATTTTGTAAGCTGATATCGTATCTGGCAACAAAATTGTCGCTACTTATGCTGAACACAGCTATGACCCCATTCCTGATACATAAAGTAGAGTTGCTGTACTCTATATAGGTTACATGTTGGCGCCACCATGTTTTCAAATGTTTACAGCAAAATTCCTGTTAAAATAAATTGTAGAGCTTTGTGGAAACTCGTAAATTCTGAGATTATAAGAGTACGGTCGACTACCCCTTTTGTTTTTTGTTTCGTTGCTAAGGCCTCTTTTCTCCTTAAATTATTCTACTTTTATCACTCTTATGAATTGATAATGTTGCTATGTTGCTATTTAAGCTTCAAAATTTAATACAAAACCTCCCAATGCTACAGCAATCCAAGTCCTTAGATATGTTCGGATTTTGCAACAAAGTATTAATCGGTGGCTAAAACAAAAGCCGAAGTTAAACGATTGCCATACGGTCGCTGGACGGAATAACTACCTTGGTCAGCGATGGCCGAAGTTAAATTGGTTTGCCAGGACACAGAATTACGTTATATACCTGTGCCTGTGCGGTGTGCCAGCCTGGCACACTGCACGCCAGCTTGTTGGCAAATTGGCAATTTTAAGCCGTTGCATGTTCCTTCAGGATTAATTTTCTCCTTAATTGAAAGCAGCTTTTGAGCTAAATCACTTACGGTAGTAAGGAGACACTGACTTCTAAATATGTACATGATTTACGTTGATTCTCCTTCGTGTTCAACTTCTTATTCACTAAAGATCATGCATATTTTATTAAAAATAGGTACTTTGGTCGTCTATTAAACAACAACAAACCTCCTTTGAACCGTTATGGCTTTGAGTGACCATTTGTTATTCCAACCAGCGATAAATATTCAAATATTATTAATATCACCTTTTTCAACAAAATGTTGACAAATGAGGGATGCGCATACAAAGATCAAGGGTAGTACCCTCCCTTTATTTGCATTTAGATGGGCGCGACAAGTTATTGTGGAGCGCGGGGAGGCGCCGGCGACCTCGGCTCGCTGCCGAGTCACCGCCACCGCTCGCCGCCTTACCCCACGACTAATTACCGGCACTAATAGTAAACCTATGTAATTGCCAATTAAAGCCAAAGGAGTAAACCACCTAATGCAGATAGGTAACGACATAACGTCTACCTGTGTAAGAGCATTTGCGCAATCACACTCTAATCCCTTTGAATGTTTTATGAGACTAATCTTATCGATAATTGAATAAATAAACATGTAAATATCTTGTAGAATGCGACTATGCAGCCAACTTTACAAGCCATTAAGCCCATTTGCCTAATGCCTGTTCAATATATTCGGTTAAATAAATAGTAATGCGGCGATAATGTCGTAACAGCACGCAATGAAGAGAGAAAACTTTCCCGAGTGTTTATCAAACAAAACAGCTGATGTAGCACATCATATCCAAACAGGTGGCCAGTAGTAAATCTCTGTCATCAAACATCGGATAAGGGTCTACCGTTAGGCGGCAGTGACAAGTGTCTTCACAGGCGCCGCTCAGCCCGAGCGCATAATAGGTAAGCCAAACGAGTGCTCGGGAAATATGGAAAACTTAGTGCTTATGTACCGTGTTAGCTTATACCTTCACGATACTATTAACTGTATTTTGTTACGGTTATGACTAACCTGACTAACAGTGAGTGTCCACAAGTTCCTACGCGTAAAATCTTCCACAATGAATCAGACACCTTATATGATGAAGTTTGCCGGACTCCACAGTTAGGTACTGATATAAATCATTCTTAATTTGAGTGCACAAAAGTACGTCCATTCAACGCAGGCCTACGCAAGTTGTTCACAATGATTAGGAAAAGCGCATACAGCCGTCCGGTCCCACGGCCACGGCACGACACAAGACGGATTGTAAACAGACAAGAATGTGCGGGGGCGATCCATCTCCGGCCAGGGATTCACGACGATTAGTTGTTCCTTAAAAGCAATAACCTGTGAAATGGTTCCTCTTACTAATATGCCCTTAATCCATTCTCTTCAAGTACCCGTGAGGGATAATCCTGTCTTAGCTGGTGTAGGTTGCCTGATGAATACATTTGGTTAGATTGAATTATGAACGGCTATATCCATGAATAAATCTGAAAGATAATTTGACTATATTGGCTCCGTTTGAATAAATAACATAAATATCTTAGAAATGTACCTCATAGTAAAGGAAAATAATAACAGATATTAACTTGAACATTTTATTACTGAAACCACTGTAATTTGGGATTATTAAAATTGCCGTTCTATAGAAACGATGTCTGGCTTTTCTCATCGCTTAACTAAACCCTAAAGTGTTATGTCTCCTTCTTTTACACCATTTGTTTAAAATAATCTCGAGTTAACGAGCTTTTACAAAATATGCTAAGCATATTATAGGGGTGAGAATAATGCGTTTGAAAAACAAATGGGGTACATAATGTTTATCAAACTTAATTTCCCTAGGGTACCTGAATGTTGCACAACAAACATACCTAAGTTTTTCTAGCTACATCCGCTCTTGAATTATGTAGTGAAGCGTGAATTATCTCGAAGGAAAATATTGCGCGTAGGAGCTTTTCATAGAAGCACACTTGAGGTCGAGTGCTCAAGAGGTTGACGTCCCTGGAACGTCTCGTCGAGAGGCATGACGTGTTCCGCGGTTACAGTTATACATGCGGAAGGGGTTATTAGGAATAAATAACAATACCACTAACAATCGCGAGTGGATCCGCTCGACAGGGACGAAGGTTTGAGTGGATGACGTCATTGAGGAAGGACGGAAGAGTTGACAGCTTAAATATGTTTTGCCATCGATATTGGAGGATGAATGATCCATCATTATTGGTTTGCGAATACAACAACACAACATGTGCTCGAACCGTTTCGATATTCCAATGAGTGTTTTCGAGCTAGGTGGTATAATAATAGAATAACTGTTCAATTAATAACATATGTAAAATGTGTAGAATGTGTAAAATACAATAGATTTCAAAGCCTGTGGTGATTGATGAGTCACTAACAACTCATTCAAAATTGTCAAGATTAGAAATGTATCAACAAATCCATTCCAATCTTCAAATTTGAATTCGTTAGCAGACAACGCAGTAGAAAGCTCTTGAACAAGAATAATGTCATGCGTAACTGTGCAGCTATTCGTCGATCACAGATATTAGTATTATGGCTGTAGTTAATGTAGTCGCATTCCACAAGGAAGTCTATTTTAGACATTGTTAAATCACCATTCGTCCCGTTTCGTGACTCAGGCGTAACATGTTCTGAGAAAGTGTCGCCTGTAATATGTTATGTACGGTGTCGTCGAGAAGGCGCGCATTCCCGTTCACATTGCACGTCTGTGATGCACATTTTTCCTTTATGCGACAGTACCTACGTCATGAAATGAAGCTGGTCCTTAACAATATATATCTTTTTCGCTGTAATATGAAAATGAAAATGGTTTTTGATATGCTTGTCTTTTCGCTCCAGAAGATCCAGACTATTCTGCTTAAAATGGTTTGTTTTAATAGAGACTGAAATAATTACAACTTCAACAGTGTCTTTGATCTCAATATAGTTTTCTCAGCTCCGAGATTGCCAACAAAAGTTTCGTTTCAAACTAGTTTGCGAGAAAAACGTTGCTCTCCTTCCATGAGCTACAGTGTCAATCCATCAAACTCACGTCCGCGAATCAATACTCTCCCGTACGAGTATGTTACATAAAAAGGAATACAATGTAGTTATACTACGTGACAAGTCTGTTGTCGTAAAACCTCAGACATAAGGGCCCGCGCTCATGAATACCACCGTGTTGTCGCAAGCCTTTCAAATCCAATGTCGAGTTATTGATGGCACGTAATGATGCTCGCTTTGAATACATCCGTTACCGAATCGGGAATATACCTGCTCATATCGGAGAGGAAAAATGTCTTTGTTTTCAATATCTATCAAGTTCACTTCCTTGTTGTTATGGGGTAAAGGATCCGAGGTAAGTATCGCTTTCAGGCTGTGTTTTTCTTCGCTTTGTGCTAGTGTTTGTTGATTCTTTGTATGTACAAACCTCAACTCTTATAGGTACGGCTCGTAGTACATGTAAATTTCTTAGTTTTTTAGGGTCCCGTGCCCGAAGGGTCCAAACGGAGCCCTATTGTTGTCACTCACGTGTCCGTCTGTCTGTCCGTCCGTCGTCTGTCACAATTTTGTTACGAAGAATTTTTGAACTTCCCATTGACCTATGAACTTGAAATTTGGTAATAATGTTTATTATTACGTATACTTTACTAACCAAATACCAATATTAGGTACGGAACCCTTAATGTGCGAAATCTGACACGCACTTGACCAGTTTTTTTTCGTTTTCTTTTAACTTCCAAATACTAAGACGGCCTAACAAGTCTTTGAAGTAGGTACATTTTGCATGCTAAATCGGACTTGAAATATGGCAGAAAATCTGTAACAAGAAACCGCAACAATTCTCCAACCACAACATGTCGTAGAGTTGATTGTATTTGATACTCGTACAACAGATTGAATTCAGTGCCATACATATGTATGCACGTTGAGGCTGAACACTGATACGTACTGCGGATTCGCTGTGAAATTGAAAAAGGCAAACAATTTATTTAGCAGGCCACCCTTGCTCGTCCGCTGAGGGTACGCCATTATTTTTTACGCCGCCTCCTTTCACCTCAATTTTTCCCAGTTTATTGTCGTTTTATACAAATTTTAGGAGCTATTCGATTCGGTTTTGCTTAACGAATATTTATTTTATTATGAGATCTAACCAAAATATATCCGCGAAACGCGGTTAATTTTTTATGACTTGCTGAAAACAAACATTAGGCCCATGTTTATAAACGACATCTTGCGTCATTGCATTGCACGCTTTCCCATATTTTGAAATGAGTTTTCCTTAAATGAAGCTATATTTTTCCCTTTCAAAGTTTATATTCGTTCTCCATATTTTTGTCCTTAACTGAGAGAAAGCAGAACAAGTAAGTAAATCAACAGTAACGATCCCTCGGAGCCAAGACCGTCGTATCCAATAATGTATAGGATCGGAAGATTGCAGTGGTGACAAGGTGGTAATCCATCGCCGAGCACCATTAACCAACCCATTTCGTTCGGTTCACTTTTACGACTTTAACTGGAGATAAGCAGTTGATAGGTTTTACGTACGTACGTTTCTCCTTTATTTCTCAGTCAACATGGAAACCTAATGAGAATCGAACATCCCGTACTGAAATGGTTCTGGTTCAAAAACGAATTCCTTGGACTGTTTTGTGGTCGTCGTGTTCGTTGAGCGGAACGAAAGTTATTGTGTCTACTTTTTAGATAAATCGGAATGCAACTGTAGGTACTGTAGGACCCCAAGGCACCAGTACGGCCTGCAGGGAACCTGGGACTTTCTTCGAAGTTCGGGGATGTCTCATAGCTTAGAGACTCGCTGGCTTACTGCGAGGGTGCGGTGTATAAAAGGGTAACTCTGGCTACAGGAGGATAAGAAAAGAGATGAGGGCGCGATAGACTCTATATTGATTTAAATAAGAATTACATGTGTGCCCACTTGCAAGGGCAAAACTCAAGTCTGACATCAAACCTATGCTTTTAATATATACTCGAACGACTCCTCAATATTCTTAACTGCCAGCTAAAGGCCGGTGCAGACCCGCTGAGTTTAGGCTGTGTCCACAATCGCCACAGTACCTACAAAATTTCAATATAATCAATAAAAACTCGTTGATAAATACAACGCGTGCTCGCTAATCAACTTCCAATCTATGCGTCAACAAACAACATAATACTTAATGTATGTTTGGACATACCCATACATATAGGTGTGTATCTCTTTTGGGTCTGTGTATCTAAATAAAATCTCGAATAAAATTCAAATAAAAAAACATTCACATCTCCATACTGACAGGTACACGGATCCTATAAGATACTCGCGTAGGGAGGGTAATTCAACACATTTTCTCGAGCAAAAATAATTTGTTATGCAGACAGAGTCACGTTACCTATTGTGTTCATCGGAGCAGCGGATAGGAAAATATGACGCTATCATCAGGCTCCTACGTATTGACGCAAAGTGCTATTTATCAGGCAGTATATTACATGTTATTTTTCCTTTACATAGAAAGCAAATCCCATTTAAAAAAAGTAACAGAAAGGTGTGGTCATATCTCAAAAAATTCTTTTGAAATGAACAGCTTTATCTATTTTTACTCACTAGCCATATATGTATAAGCCATCAAAGGCTTCTGTGGTTTTTATCATATACATATATGTAATACTTTGTTATAAATATTTTGATCACTAATAAAAAAAAAAAAAGAAACCAAAGAAAATTCCCAAAAAAAAATTGGAGTTTCATCAAAAGAGTATGTATGGGTGTTTTTTTTATGGCATTTTACTATGACTTCCATGACGAAAGTTAGTGGCTAAAGTAATAAAAGCCGCACGGGTCGAACCATCAGGTCAAGCTACGCTTGCCGGGGTTGGTCCATGGATGGGTGACCATCTTTACATACCGAGACTCATCCGTGCCTCGGAAAGCTCGTTAAGCCGTTGGTCCCGGCTGTCAATCCCCAACCAGTCCAGTCCTCTAAAACCAGTCTTACCAAGGCGTATCGTATTACCTATTTACTGGGTTGTGGAGGCCAGATAGGCTGTCGCTCCATGTAAAATACTGGTATTCAGCCGCATCCGGTTAGATTGGAAGCCGACCCCAAGATAGTTGGGAAAAGGCTAGGCAGATTTCCATGACGAAAGTTGTTCTATATGATGGATTGAAGCAGTTTTTAACAGACTTCTAAAAAGGAGGAAGTTCTATGTTCGACTGTCTATTTTTTTTTTTATTATTAATTTATGCCCACCGATTTCTCCTTCAGTTGTGGACCGATTTTCAAAATTCTTTTTTTATCCGAAAGAATATACTCCCCAAGTTCCCTTATAAGTTTTATCGAAATTGCTTTTGCGCTTTTTGAAAAACTCAACAAAAACGAAAAATACGTATACCTCGATAACGTTTTGGTTTTCTCCAATTACGAGTATGTTTAAATAACACGTTCCATTTTATTGGGGATTTTAGTTCTGGGGTACAACAACTAAAAAGTGAAAAATAAAACACTTTAAAAAAAAAAGCCGACTTTCAAAAAAAAAAATACCCTAGAAATTAGAAAATTGGAAAGCGGTTCTTTTTTTGTAAAAAAGTTTTTTTTTAAATATGGCCACACTTTTCTGTTACACCCTGTAGCGGTAGGTATATCTATTACTGCATAATCCTCGAGGTTTTCCTGAAACGGTTCTCTTGCATAATTAATGTTTCATCAATTGTAATGGTTCTTTTAATAATTAATCCTGCTTGGCTAGCCTTGTACGAATGGATCGATGGACATCGATTTGGTGTGTTATTGTGTGCGGACTGCAGTGGCAGCTATTCTAAGTTAATACATACCTACATATTACAACGTAATGATACTTAATGAACTGTACGTACAGTCCAGTCACAAGTAGGGTTGCCAACCGTACTCTAAAATAGAGTATTGTACTCTATTTTATGTAGGTGTACTCTACAATCTGTAATACTAATAGAGTACGCTAAAATACTCTTAATTTCACAATATTTACTATACTATCAATCATGTAGACCCATTGTCATAACCCAAAAATGTAACGTTTACTGTTAATACGAGTATGTCCATTGATATTAATAAAAAATTAAAAAATAGATTAAGAATATTTGGACTCATACAATTTTTTAAAAAATGATGAAAACAATTTATTTGACGCAAAAGGCCCAAAAGAATATATTTTCAAAAAAAAAATGTACTCTAGTTTTTAAGGTGGTACTCTATATTTACCTTGTCTGAAATCAGATATACTCTATTTCTATTAAAAAAAGGTTGGCAACCCTAATCACAAGAGCCCACAAGTATTTCATAAAATGTTTGGATGAATCCTACTCATGTTAGATGATAAGGTACCTAACGTTTTGGTGACGTTTAGCATCTATTGTCACATCAATGCCTCTGTATGTATACTTCTGGTAGGTACCCCGTTGGATACCGACTACGCACATCGTAATGTTACGTTCGTGTAGTCGATTGCTTTTAGTAGATACAATTTACGGAACACGGTATCGTTTTTTAATCAAAATTGTTCATGATCCATTTATGTGGTTTGCTTGTTTCAAAGACAACCTCAACAGGTTCTCGGATGGCTCCGATCTTCGGTGTTTGTCTCTCCGCAGTTCATGGCCCACCTCTCATTTTGCGCCGCATTGTAAAATATCTGTCGCTTGTAGTACATCTAAGGACCTTATAGCTGCGTTAGCGAATGTTGTTTGGCTGTTGCTGTGTGGCGGCATTCAGCCACGGGCCCGCGGCATCAGCCGAATATTATATTTAAAAAACCGGCCAAGTGCGAGACGGACTTGCAAACGAAGGGTTCCCTACCATTATCAATAAAAACGGCAAAAAATATATATTTTGTTGTCGCAGCGGCAACAGAAATACATCATCTGTGAAAATTTCAACACTCTAACTATCATGGTTTATGAGATACAGCCTGGTGACAGACGGACAGACAGACGGATGAACAGCGGCGTCTTAGTAGTAGGGTCCCGATTTACCCTTTGGGTATGGAACCCTTAAAACTAAATTTGCAATCGACACGCTAAGAAGAGTATTCGAAATCTTAAAATCAAATCATAACATAGGTAATATTCATTACTACACAAATCTTAATTAAAAACTACGTTAAAAGTTAATTTAAAAACTCACCGAGTATTTTTAAGAGAGACCTTTTAGATTGTTTGTTTAGGATTCCTATTTGAGTTACGAAAGCAATCAAATATTTGGGTTATTAGCTATTCGTACATTCGTTATACCTTGCTTGAACCTTTTTCAATTTAATTGAGAAATTCAAACAAGCGTTATGCTTGCAACAATGTTAATGTTATAATTTGCTTAAATATTTTACGAGATATCCTCTCCGTATTATTAAGTACTCGGTATTATATGTAAGAACGTAGTTTTATCATACATCGTGGTATTTCCCCACATTCAATCTCTACATAGTTTAAGGCGCAGTTATACGACTTTTAATGGTTTTTATTGAACATCACGTCTAAACGCCTAGTCTTATTTCTTTGAAAAAAATGTATGTTATTCTAGACAATTTCCGTCGTAATTTGATCTGCGAATATTTGAAATTATATTTTTATAACATAGTGTAATTAATTTGTAAAGTTATGTCTAACACGGATAAAAAATTGAGAATCACGCAAAAACTATAAAGCGTTTTTTTATGAAACCTTCACCATTTTAAAGATCATATAATTATTTATAATTTAGTCTCAGTGTTTTAATTTCATACCAGTTGTTTTATGTGTAATAAATTAATAATGCGTCTAATTTCGGACAGCGCTCCTTCATGGGCGAGTCCTATTACTGGGTGGACGTAAGTACGACGCGTTACGTGAGCTCAGCACAAAACACGCAAGCTAACCACTCAAGGTCATTGGTAGTTAATAGGGCCTTAAATCAAAGTCGCTTTTCGTGTCTCTCTGTTTCTCCGTTAACTCCTCCTAAACATGCAGCGCACTTTAATGCGGTTTTCAGACAGAAAGAGCGATAGTTAAACGAGGAAGGTTTGTGTGTATAATTTGTACCCGTGCAGAGCCGGGCGGATCACTAGTGCCTTATAAGTAGGTACCTAAATTACACACTGAAGCCCGAACACAATCGATGTTTCTGCAACGATCCCCTCGGTCGGTCGGGCTAAGCTAAGCAGCTCGCTTAAAATATTGCGGAACCACGAAAAACCTATGACGTCAAGTACCCTTTATCCCAAAGGCTTAACAGGATAAGAGCTACGAGGGTAAAACCCAGTTGACTTTTTAACGAGACAAGCATGTGTTTAATGAATCATTTAACTGAAATGCTGCGTTTATGTAAAAGCAGCGGTTTGTGCACGTCAAAGAGCTGTCCATTGGCAACACAGCATGACAAATGAACAAATATTTACCGTTAATGGAGTCCGACACATAACCGCGTCCGCTTTATTACCCTTCAATGAGGCTTTATCTAGCATACGGCCATACGTTCATACGGCTATCGTAAAGTATCAGCCGGCGCGGTTGTTGTGTTAATTTTCAAAATGTACGCCGTAATGAATTCGCGGGACGTTATATTAATAACACAACACAAAGGTGCTGCGGGGGCTATAGTGTTTCATTAACAGGATGTCCGGATTTACCAACGAAATATTATATTATTAATATAATGAGGTTGCTGTGGGTTACGCATTTAGCCCGAATTTCGTGGAAGCTTTTCGTGAAGTCCTACATGGAAACGGTGGATATCATGAACATGAGGATAATAAATAATAATGAACAATGTTATATCAGTAGATGGGTTCATACTGTCCTAAAGAGATTCTTAACGTGGGTACTTATATCATGAAAAACAGGGTGTAAAAAGACATAAAATTATTGCTGGGAAACGACATATATTTTTAGGTATGAAAAAAAATCCATTTTTTATTGCGCGCAATGTAACGCGAACCCAGGCAAGTGGAGTCAAACAACGCCTCTTCGCTCTAAGCCACGTAGGTACTTGTCGGATACGTTTGATATTATTACAAAAAGTAACTGGAAATGCGTAATATCGAAATTTCGAGAAAAAAAAAACAAAATGCAGGTAATGTTTGTTTGGAAAAAACTTTACTAATAACACATAAAATACATTTTCGTAAAAAGTAAAAAAAATATTGCGACTTTGACCTTCAATATCTCCAAAACCAGTGGATGCCCAGGTATTGTCTAGTGGAAAAAAATGATCCAAATAATGGGTAGAATAATTATGTGGCTTTCGGCACAGCTTTCGGCTTCGGAAACTGTCTTTTTACACACACTAATATATAGATATGAACAAGCTACCGATAGTAAAAATCGTAAGAAACAATAGAATGTGAAAACACCGTGTAAGAAAAACTAATTTTCCCAAAACTATACAATCAACATTGCTAAAAAAGTGGTTTAGTCTTTTCAAACCAGAAACTTATCGTCATATATCACCGGAAAGAAAGTGCAAATACACCGTCAGTAGATGTAGAGCCGGGAAAAGTTTGGAAAAGCTCCAAAATAAATAAGAAAACTACACGAATAATATGTCGTATAGAATCACCTTATCGTCTTGAAAGTTCTATAGAAACTAGTAACTTTAAGTTGACTACCAAATCATATTGAATTCGGGGAATGATAAAGAAGAAAGCAACTATCGGTAGCGTAGACGTCTAACCCCAAAAGCTAGACGAAATGGGTCTGAAAGACCACCCTACCTCTTTTTTGGCAACTTTATCAAAGCATAGTCTATATTTAGTCGATTGAATGTGGCATAGAACATGATAAAAGGAAATATTAAGGTATTCGTGCCCAGTCGGGTATTTTTCCCTATCTACATCTACGGGCTGGGTAGTAACAATAAAAATAAGAGCTGGATATTTTGTGGAAATTATGTATATTGCATGAATATGTATATAAAATAGGAGTTATTGGAAGGTCAGTGTGATAAAGACGGTTGGGAGGGGGTAGTGGGCACGCTTGGGCCATATCTAAAGATTTAGTTCTGTGGCAGTTATTACACCCGCTACGTGTCCCCTTGTCCCCGGTGCCCCCGTATGTCCCTTATCCCCCTGCTCCCCCCCAACGCTGCCCACAATCGAGGGTGCGATCGGAAAACGCGATATCAATTCGCGAAACTTCTCTTTTTGTTGCGACCGCGTCCGGGGGAAAATTAAAATGACTGGAGACGCGTATGAACATGAACAATAACGTTTATTAAAAATATTGATTGCCATTTTTAAGCAAATGGGTTGTCAGCAATCTTATTGTTACACGGCTGAGACTGATTGAGTAAATCGCGTATCATAACGACTAAGGGCCGATTTCACCATTCGCTCTATAAACTAAGTTTTACTGAACTAAGCTTAGCGTAAAAAATAAAAAATATTATAGTGAGTTAACCTTAAAAGATTTTGATTTTTTTAGACCTTTAATAGGAGAACAATGCCGTCATACATAATTTTTGCGAAACTTTAACCGTTTACGCAGCGCACGCAACTGAAGCTCTCAAAAGGATTTTTTGTTTCCGTTTTTGCCACATTTTTCATTGATGCTTCGCTCTTGAAGGTTGCAGCGTGATGTTATATCGTCTATAGCCTTCCTTGATAAATGGACTATTCAACACAAAAATATTTTTTCAATTCGATCCAGGATTAGCACGTTCAACCAAACAAACAAACTCTTCAGCTTTATGACAGCGGCTAAACGCAATCATCAGGCCCCTCGCGTCTCCTTAAAGAGACGCGACAATAGGTTTTTAATTGTATCTGCTAATGAGGGGCTTGACGGGTTAAGCGAGCTTAAACGTCGAAAACTGGGCGTTTAGAATTGGTGAAATCGGCCCTAAACCGAGGTAGACAATGGGTGAAAATTCAACGTAAAATTATATGTTGATACAAAATTTTCCTTTATTAATAAAATATTATGGTTTAAAAATCAAAAATACACGCTTTATAGTGACGTCATTTTATTTATTCTTCTCAGCAAACCCTTTCATTTGATACACTTATCATGGGAATGCATAAAGTCCGCCATATTGAATTTAGAATGACGTCACTTAGCTAAAAGACAAGTGACATGTACCAATTGTTAGATATCCAAACTAAACATGTATGCAAAATTTCAGCTCAATCGGCAACCGAGAAGTGGGTTAATAATAATAATTTTATAATAATAATAATTTATTTCTTACACAAAAAGTACTTATTATAAATTACAAATAAGTGCTATGAACAGTAATTATATACACAAAAGTTTTAGCATCTGGAGCCGAACTAGGAGGAACCTGTATTTCGGCTTACAGCGCCAACCCCCTCGAGTTACTTCAGATAAGGTTTCTTAAATGCTAGCATTTTACAATAAAAATTGGATATTATGTACTCTTACAAGGCTTTGTAAAAGTGGTCTAATCCTGTCTTTGTGTGTTATGTTAAGTGAATGAGTGAGTGTGAGAGGCTGTCTATAGTTAGGTGTGAGTGTGATATGTGGCAGTGTATATGTTAATGACTGAGATACGGTTTTGTAAATATAATAATAATAATATGTGTATTATTGCTACCTATCTTGACACAGCTAGAAGCTGCTCAGTCTCATCACAAGTGAGACTATGTAGGTATGCCAATACTTTTCTCTTGCAACAATCTGTATTGAGAGGATATATGTTTAGGAGTTTATTAATCTTGTTATAAATATACGGGCCGAATGAATTAATCAATTTTGTTATAAATTTTGTGTTGGAAGAACTTAGTTGTGTGCAAACCGTGTGTGTAATTTCTGCGTTTATTCAACATCTGGGGGTTGTAAATTATTTGTGAATGTTGCATTATGATTATTTTTAGTATAAATAATTGTCTCACTGTTAGTACTCCACATAATTGATAAAGTGAGGCAGTCGAGAAAAGTATTGGTTTAAAGGTGCTTACCTTTAATATTGCACGTTGGGCAACCTCAATTGATTTGAGCGTTGACTTTGAAGGGTTAAATGTAACTTCGATGTTTTTTTTACATAGTTAGTTACTTGTACAGTTGAAGCTAATATAAGCATGTTAGAACTTAACGGTGTCCCGTGAAGAAGAGTAGCACTACAGCTTTTTATTTTAAAAGGCCATAGCCTATTGAATATTCATTATGTATCTACCCGGATCAATAACATCTGCTAAGGAATGCAAAAATCAATATGGATTTGCATAATTGCCGCTCATTACGTTCCTAGCACCAGCCTCGGCTAATTAGCACTTATTTTGAATTCACAAAGAGCCCATAAAGTTAAAAAATTACTTACGTTGCACGCGACCAGTGGTGGTAGGTAGGTACGGTCAGTAACAAAAGTCACTTTCAGCTACTTTAACTTTTTGATGCTAACTATTGCTAAGAGTTTAAAGTTGCTTTGCACCCGCGTTATTAGCAATAGGCTCGTCCCTTTCACATGGGACTAAAAATTACTAACAAAATGTGGCTGTATTGTAAATACGAGTACTACAGGGAAACTTTTGCCTACGTTATATTGATTTAAAGCACTGAAGTTTTTATCGAATTTCATTACTGTCTGTACCTAGGTACATAATGTAACATTTCTCAACGAGGTTGAAACTTGAAAGCTGTGCGAATTTTTCTTTGTCCTAAGAGCGTCACGTGCTAAAGCTTTTTATTATCCTCACTCCCCTGGCTGGAGGGATGTGGCGTATTCGTGGAATTGCCTGCCGTTTCCTTGCAAATGAAGCAATAGCTTCCGCTCACAGGAAATTTCATGGCAGCCAATTAATACGGCTTCAGTTGTAGGTAACTGTTTTGTGATCAGCGAAAGGTGCGGTTTAGACGAAGATTGTTTCGGTTTTAATTTCTGCGTTGTAATGATTCAATCCATAATTTAAACTAATCTAATACAAATATTTAATTGAGAAACAGATTGACGACACGGTTGGCGCAGTGGTTTAGCGTTCGGCTGCTGCGGTGCGTGTCGCGGGTTCGATTCCTGCTCGGAACAAATATTTGTATGACCTGCGGATAGTTGTGAACATATTTGTGAACGCACCCACGATACAGGAGTAATTCCTAGCGTGGGGCAACGTTTATTTAAAAAAAAAAATATTATAAGTTCCACATTTTAATGACTCTCCAACCTACACGAATATTTTAATTACTGTTTCAAAATAAATCTCACCAACATTCTATTACCACACTAACATAAAGTTTGAAACACAATCTAAACCTAAACTCAATTTTAAACGTAGGTAACAAAATATTTTATAAGAGACCAACCACTGAGAATCATAAATAGGGCGCGTAATGAATTCCGTGAAGAGCACCGTAAGAGGAACGTGACACAAATCCTGGCTCAATAAACGAGACGAGGCCGCAGCCTCAGTCTGCTTGACGCGTGACGCGGCCCGCGCCATCCCTCATAGAAACAAGACCCACCACTCTCGCCTCCTTATACCTAATCTCCTTTATATTCCTCGCTTACATATAAAATGTTTCTCTTATTGCCGCCATATAACATTTTACGTGTCCTCGCATAACCATCTTCCAGGTACGGAGCGTGTTACTTTAAAATTAAGCAGATATAAACCATGACCTGCTTCACTACCAAAGATCTCTTTAAACTACCATCACACAAACATTGCGATTAAGGCATCGTTACGTTAATACCGAATTCGACGTCAGTTTATCGATGTGTTTGTAAACATAAAACTAACGCAAATGACGTCTCGCTGCAGGACAGAATGCGGTTGGCGCGGTGCCAATGTTGTGCTTCAACGCCCTTTTATCTCTCGTCAAAAAAAAACAAAAATAAAACACTTATTTAACATTTTACACATGTTACGCATTCCTAAATCGATGACAAATGTTTTATTACCCATTTTAAAAATAGTTTTCTTTCTTTTCAGGAACGGTGCTTGGCGTCGAAGTACATTTCGAGAATAAGGATAGTGGGTTTTTTCTAAAACACACGGCGAGATGGAGCGGTTCGGGTCCACCGCCGGAACCGATGGGCACGGCTCTGCCAGGCGCCCTGTTATCACTGGACCGGTTCACAGTATTACAAGGTTCTGCGCCAGCGTCAGTTCGGGCCACATACGGGCCCTTCTCTACTAAACAAACAGTGCCAGCGCGGTACGCAGTACCTGATCCCTTGGAACCACCAAGGAGAAATGCGTCTTTGATGGAGTTGCAAGATGCTACTGCACACAGACTCGATGTATCTGCACACCTAGTGTTCCGGGAGCTTCCTCGAGATGCTCCAGTGCTACGGGTGCTGTTCCACACCGGTGGTGAGGGCGGTGCAAGACGTGCCGCGACACGACCACGTCGAGTGTGTATCACGTTACATGCGAGTTACGGAGCGCGAACATTGACTGCGACATGTGGTCCTGAAGGCGAGGAGGGCGCTTGCCTCGCTGAGTTAACGGTACCAGCTGCGTGGTGGCCTGCGGATGGCAAGGGCAAGCGACCACCAAGAACAGTGCGATTAGCTTACAGTGCAGCCGAAGCCGGCAGTGGAGAAACTGCTGAAGGTGCGTGCGGACGAGTGTCTGTGCAACCTGCGTGGCCTCTGGGTTCTGTCACGTTGGCCGGAGCTCGTGCTGGCTACAGAGAAGCCCGAGCCGGCGATGCTGCCCTCCTTCTGCCCCGAGCACCACTGTATCCTCACTCTCGACTGCATTTGCCCTTCGTAGTGCGGCGCGACACGAGTCACACAATTTCACATGTTGTCATCAGGTGAGTTCATGTTTACTTACATTGTTCCTTTATACATGTAGGATGCATATTAAGCCGTGTAATTTATTCTCTTCGAAAGTGCTCATGACAAAAACTTGAAAATAGTCATTAAAACTGTGATTAAACGACAGTGCTCCGTAGTCTCGATGCCACCCAAGTAGTGTCAGACTTTCTGTAAGCCTGACATAGCGGTTTGTAAACCCACACCGGGAGAAAATCTGTCAACGCATGAGCCACTTCAAGTTAACGACGGAACAACTTGCGCATCTCTGTGTTATGTCACGCTGACTTATATTTATTGGTATTCCGCCCAACTGGGACTGGTTTATTGCTTGTCAACCGCGATCTTCTATTTAGTGTGGGAGGTATGAGACATGAAATAATTCATTCTATTTTGACAGTTATGTTTACATTCTCGTCAAGAATGTAGATAAAAATTTGAAGTTCCTTGCCGCAAACGAATGCTATTGTTCTGTCGTAACTTTTGGCAAGTTGTGAGTGGAACGCCGCAGCGGTTGGAGGACAGTCGAGGTGGCAACTGCCAATAAAACAAGTTCACATGTTCACTGAAGTACCGAGCAAGCGGTCGCATCTCACGGCTTAACTGCAGACTGTCGACCTCATGCGCCAATTAAAACTTTTTTAGTTATTCTAGTTTTTAATAGAATAACGACTCCTCCAAAATCACCTCGTTTATTTCACACAATTTATTGCTCTTTGGGATCAACTCTATTCAATCTTTTTTTTTTTCAAATTATTCTCGGTCTCGTACTAGACGACCGCAAAAAGATATGAGTAGTAAGAACAAGAGCTGACATTTTCATTGCGAAAATTACATTATGTGTTAAATTGAAGAGGCTTTCTCAACTTTATTTGATTTATTACACAGTTTATGATTACTTTGTTCTAGGTTTATATAAATTGCGTCTTACGTCGTTTACTTAGATTACGAAAAGCTTTTTGTTACGATTCTGAAGCCGTTAAGAGAACAAAATAAAATATACATTAATATTGTACAAATTAGATTTGCCTAAGCATGTCTTTGTTGAAATTAAATAACCGACCAAAACACCGCAGGTTTGTAAGTAGAAAAAACTTATACTTATAAAACGTAAGAGTAGGTAGGTAAATATACTGAGTTTTTCTGAACTTTTCTTTTAGGCTTCATATTTTCAGTGAAACGACTGCCTAGAAAGAACTGGCTTTTTCCTAAGTACCAAACGATCATAATTCTTCCTCTAAGTAGAAAAGATCTCCGTACAATTTCCCAGCTCTGCTCTAATGTTGAGTTACGGCATTCTACCTACTAGCTGCTATTCTATTCCTCCTAACTGTAATATAGCACCACTGCACTAAACCATTGGGGAACGAAAATTCGAAGAACACTGCACAAATATTGATAGGTATATGATCTGAAAAGTTATAACAAATGCGGTTAAAGTCAGTCATGAATATAACAATCCTTTTACAACGCGAATATATTTTGGAGCTAGAATTGTAGTTCGAAATCTACGATGATATTCTATATATTAACCTGCATATTTTGGGTCGGAAAAGCTTTGTTATTGTATTGTTGTTACATTCGAATTCGGCCATTTTAATCATACTAATGTTACAAAGAGGTAAAGTTTGTTAGGTTGTAGGGGGTAATCTCTTGTGGGCACACCGCAATTTTGGCGGTAAGGCCCCTCTTTAAGGAGTGGCTGGAGAGGCACAACAGCGTCCTCACCTTTCGCCTGACGCAGGTCCTCACCGGACACGGAAGTTTCGGGAGGTTCCTGTGTAGGATTAGGCGGAGCGAAACGCCCTGGTGTCACCACTGTGCGGATCGCCCAGAGGACACGGTGGAGCATTTTTTTTTTGTTTGGTTGGGAAATCATCCAATGACTTCCCCCGCTCTGGGTGCAGCGGGAGGGCGTGTCAGACTCTTATTGACCAAAACCCACTCCTGTTCCTTCCCTGCCTGAGTGCACGGGGTGCAGTAACTCATTTTCAGAATTTATCCGCTACCCCTAGGCATGCAGGCCCCGGCCACGATGGGCACCGTCAGTGGTGGCTGACACTCATCTCTTTGAGGCGCGCGTGGAACAATATACGTGGCGCCGTCGACTCACGGGCCTGGTGCTGATCGGACGGCAAGCTACCCACTGCGCGCCGTCCGCAAGCCCGGGTACGGTGGAGTTGTATCCCGTCGTGTCCTCGTGAAGGCGATCGGCGGCAGGAGTCTCTCGCTCGGCCCTGGTCCAGGCCATGCTACGGAGCGAGAGGAAATGGGAAGCAGTCGCCTCCTTCTGAGGGAGACTCAACAGAGTCGCCCTCACGGCCCCAGCAGCAGCCGCCGCAGGAGACGCCTTGGGCGTCGGGGGTCGCGAGACGATCTCTGGCTACCGTAGACGTGGACCTGCGGACGGCGAGTAGTTAGCCGTCCGATCAGGATCAGGCCCGAGAGTCGACGGCGTGTAGTGTTCCACGCGCGCCTGAAAGAGTTATCAGCAATGCATGATGGGGCCCATCATGGCCGATGCCTGGGGTCGTGCCTGCCCAAAGGGTCGTGCATAAATTCGAAACAGAGTTACCGCGCCCCTGGGCACTCAGCAGGGAAGGAACAGGGGTGGGTTTTAGTCAGTAAAAGTCTGACACGCCCTCCCGCTCCACCCAAAGCGGGAGAACTCATAGGATGAATTACCACACCACAAAAAAAGGGTGTAATCTCTGGATCTGCTCAACCGATTTTGCAAATTCTTTTACCAATAGACAGCCACGTTATTTGTGAGTGTCATATAAATTTTTGAAATTCACCCGGATGAAGTCGCGGGCGAAGTGCTAGTTTACAATAAAACAGATCATAAAATGTGAAGACAGCGAGCCACTTACATACGTAGACAATAGCTACAACTTATCAATATCTAACAGTCAATAAAGTTACCTTACAGAGTCTTTAATAAATTTATCATGATTAAACCACGTGCTTTCAGTCCATACAGCACTTGCAACGATGAGCTTGGTGCTCATTTATAATATACGAACAATGTAAATAAATAAAAATAAGTACCTATAGCATGCTCAATTTCTATCTGTTCGCGTAAAAAGGCCGTGATTGCGCGATTGTGGAGCTCGCTGTGATTGTGTCCCGGGCGTGCACTATTGCAATCTTTACACCCGACGCTCCAAGTGCTACACGAGAATCTAATGGAATCAATATCCTGTTGATATCGCTAAAAGCCACTAGTCTATTTCAAAAGAAATGAGCGGAAATGCAGCAGGCAGAAGTTTTATTTTACACTTTGAAGGGAAGTTTATTAGGGAAGTACCTACCTTTGAAGTATGTACTACATCTAAGTATTGGTACTTACAATCGTGCCATTATACGCCACCTGCTCCAAAACTTCATCGCGGATAGGAGTATCTGTTTCTCGTTTTGAGTTACGGGTCGGGTCGCACCCGCACGGGAATACTCGACTGCAACCGGCTAAATGGAAATTTATGTCGCCTTCGGCTTAGCCATTAAAGTAAATTTTACTATTCCAACAATAACGTGAGACAGTTTAGCTAACTGCGGCTTTACGTGATCCTGATCCCCTGTTACCAATTGTACCTATAGATCCTTATGTAAGTTTGTTTGTAGATAAATCTTACTTTCGATTTAACGAAAACTAGCAAACAAGTTCAAAGCATGAAATAAATTATCTTCAATGCAGGGAATTCTGCATTCCGTTAAACAGCTTTGATCTCTTCTGTTTTACGATTGGTATTCTAAGAGGCGCATTTGTGTCAGTGTACTTTAGAACCGGAAGAAGTGCATCGCACATAATACCGTAAAAGACAAGTGAGGGAATGAGGACAAAATGTACCTTACTATCTTTTGCAAACAATGATTGTTTAGTTATTAATTTATGGAAGTTATTGCCTTTTTATGTTGCACCTCACATTGCCAACAATCGACAATGGGTTATCAATATTCATTTGGTACTTCATATTAATATTATGATTGATTGATTCGCATGGATGGTGACTAACTTTGATGGACTTCCTTGAATACGTGCCATTTGGCACATAGGTACTTACTTAAAGTAACAACTAAAACTTAAGTCCAGAAGGCGATCGAAAAACTACTGTTCCACAATTCCTCTGAAGATTTTCAGACATTTATCACTGCAGGTGATGTACTAACTATACAAAAGCTATAAAATATTAAGGTTCTAATAATTAAAAACCAGACAAAGAGCTACGAAGAACTATGGTTACCACGCGTAGAAAGGATAAAATATTAGGTACTTTAACTATAAACCCGTATGTTGTCCCATAGAATGAAGGTGAAGTCCGGTCTCCGACTGGTGAGCGTGACTGCAGCAAACTCCCGCTGGGCGGTGACAGCTGAAGTGAAGCCTCGGGCCGCCACCGTCACGGCGACCAGGCTTGAGCAACCGCTGCGAGAAGACGAAGCTTCTGACACGTAAGAACCCTTTTCTTTTAGTAGCTTGAACCTTTCCAATTCTTTGCAAAAGATTGCCGCGATTCCTCTCACTTCTCTTCATGTTCGCCACCGGTACATGGTGGACATCCCTCCCACATGCACAATACGTTTTGGGAACACATTCATTGTGCGCACAGCTAAGCAGTAGAATTCCCTGCTGGAGTTTGTGTTTCCTGATATCTGCTACCTGGGTGTGTTTAAGACAAGAGTGAATATATTACTTCTAGGCAAGCGTGCTCCATCATCGCTTACCATCAGGATAAGCGATAGTGGTCAAGCGCGAAACTCAATCTGCCTAACCTTTTCCCAACTATTTTGAGGTCGGCTTCCAGTCTAGCCGGATGCAGCTGAATGCCAGTATTTTACATGGAGCGACTGCCTATCTGACCTCCACAACCCAGTTACTGGGTAATACCTGTTGGTAAGATTGGTTGTCAGACTTTCGGGCTTCTGACGACCCGTAACGACTGTCAAAGATCCACGATTGGTAGCCGGGACCAACGGTTTAACGTGCTTTCCGAGGCACGGAGGAGTCTCGGTATGTAAAGATGGTCACCTATCCATGGACCAACCTCGCCAAGTGTAGCTTAACCTGATGGATCGATCCGTGCAGCTGTTATTACTTTAGCCACGAGCTCCTCCATCAAGACAAGCGCGAAACTATCAAAGCTAAAAAGAAATGTTGTGTTTCAACTCACTGTTCCAAGGCGTCTTCTCTACGATCTGCCGCGACTCAGTGTATCTGTACATTGCCAATTGATTAATCTGACGTAGTTTCTGTTAGTCAATGATCTGATTGAACGCTTCATTTGCTGATCAAAAGGGTTACTGAGGTGAACCTAATCGAGAAACTAATCACTTAATCAGTTATCTCTTAAGCAATGAGCGCAATCTGTGATCCAGAAGTTTTGTCCCAACTAGGATAGACACACAAATGTAGCAGGGCGTGTTAATCAATGTGACTTAAATAAGCAGGATTGTACCGTAGCAATAGGGGAGGGTTTGACTTAAAGTTAAACTAGCAAATGTGAAAACTACCTACTTCCAAATTAGTCCAAGTGTTGCATCATATTCTTACTGAACAAAGAACCCCCTCTTAGCTTGTTAGTGGAAACTACATTATACCAGGTGAAGTTAATTAACGAAATTAGAAGCATGAGGACACAACTCCTTTCACATCCACTTTCAAAGCACTTTATTACAGTTTCGTGAACGACAAGATTAATTCTAACTACTATTTCCCTTTATAAAAGTATCCGGATGCGACGCAATAGCCCGCTCAACGATATCCATTTTAAAATTAAACAATAAGATCGTTGAACAAGAGCAATTTCAGCTTCACGCTGAAACAACGGCAGAAATTGCAATAAAATTGAAGAGACATTCATTTTCAAAAATAAATCCGATAAAATGAAAATGCCATCTGCAATTTCTACGTTTTCCCACTTTAGCGATAAAATGCTCTTGCAATCGGAGTGGTCGTAGATAAAGTGGTGCCTTCTAGCTGCGCCGGTCATCGAGCGAGGGACTTTCAAGAATTCATTCCAATTCTAAGTATTTCTTAAGTTCGTCTTTGAGCTGTTTACTTCAAGATCGTGTAAAGGTCCTAGAATAAGGCTAACTAAACACCGGCTTTCAATGTTCTAGGCAAAATATTTTGTTCTATGACTAACATTTCGATGTGCACGTCGTGCACGAGGACTTTTTGTGTAATTTATGCAGCAGTCGTATATGGCTCATAAACACCCATGCCGTTCATTTTCTCTATGTACCGCACATAAATATACATCTAGTTAAACGAGTTTCACACCAAAATGAAAATTTATTTTTATACTTCACGTTTTATAACAGAATGTTTCCATTTCTCATTTCTTTGGCGGGATTTGTTCACAATTTCGCCCACGACTACTTTGCATTTGCACAGCCATAAATTTTGTCAGCGCTTTTCCGCTTAATGAAACTCGATGTCACGACTAACTTTTTATTGTTTAGATAATTCCGTGTTTCCACTGCGCAGCGTAGAGCGACAACACCCAAATAGAACGTGAACTTTGAGGGCAAAGATTAGAGACTACATAATACAAGTATTGATTTATTATGACCCGGGTTATACTCACCTTCAAGATGTTCGACCTCAATAAACAACCTTTTAGGTAATAAAAGCTTTTAGGCTCAGCAAGTTTATGAACTGAATATTGTAACTTAATTTAACGATATAGGGATTCTGAGGAGAGCAGCGGCGTCGGCGAGCCAGGCTGGGAGGAGATCCTCACGTGGCTCGTGGAGGTCGGGGCGGAGGGGGAAGGCGACGGGGAGGGTTCGGAGGGAGAGTCAGGGCGAGGAACTGCCCGCATCAGCTGGTCAGCCAAAGTGTCCTCTGCGCCCACGACGATCTCTACAACGGAGGAACCACCACATGAACACAGAGTCAACACCAGACTTGACATTGAAAAAGATGACATACAAGCTGTGCTACCAATTTCTAAGGTAATTTAACGACTTGTTAACCGTAGGTATCATCTTTCGCAATTTACATAAAATTAATTCAAACAGGATTTATAGCATGTTGAAAGCATTTATAGGGATATTCACGGCCTGCTCTTGATTAAAACTTTGAGATACTTCAGTGAAAGCATAACACTTTAAAAGATGTATGTTCTTATGAACGGTCGACTACCTACCAATTTACTACGATTAACGGGTGTTAACACCTATACGTTTTTATCTTACTTTCCATTTAAAACGTATCTTTGTAATAAATGCGAATAGTGATTACAATCACGAACACCCACTCGATTATTCGACTATTATCGACACAGGTGCTCGAAATCAACAATTTATTAAGACATCGATTGTAAGCGATAAATTACCCGAAAGATATTTTCTTAGTAATTAATGGAACGAAGGGAGCCCCTTTTATTACTACAACGATATCTTTATTGGGTTCCTTAGGATTTTATGAGAGTGACTCGTTGCGAACGACCCTGCGTGATTTAAACAGTTAAATAAATAGATGCAGTAATTATTGTTGGGTTCATAAATGGCAGTTTGAGCTTTCAGAATATTCTTTTCTTCTTACTTATATTAATTTCTGAAGCATTATTATGCCCGTTACGAGCGCGATTGTACGAAATAGCTGAGATTAACTTTTAATGGTACACTCTTAGTATGAATGAAGTGGTGTAATGGGAGCTTTATCGTGGGCTAATGGAGGCTATGGCGGGTCGCAGCCGCCCACCGTGCCCGCACTGTGGCCGTGTGGCCGCTCGGCGCGTTCGCTCCGTCACATGTTGAATAACTGCTTAGCTGTTCATAATTATTCATCGATAGCTAACTACTATCGAAATCATAGTTCATAACTTTACATGCGGTATCATAAAATACTATCTTCATTTCTAGGGTTCCGTACCCGAAGTGTCCTATTGCTGTCACTCACGTGTCCGTCTGTCCGTCGTCTGCATGTCGTCTGTCACAAAATTTTGTATCGAAGAATTTTTTAACTTCTCATTGACCTAGGAACTTGAAATTTGAATGTTTATTATTACGTATATTTTATTAACAAATACCAATACATTGATAAGTAACTCAGATTTTTCTTTGATAATTCCCTCATTTGGTATGGAACCCAAAATGTGCGAAGTCCGACACGCACTTGGTCGTTTTTATAGATATGTGGTTCGCAAAAATAAACTTTAAAGAGTATTTAAAAGTGATATTTTAAAAGAGGTAATTTGTAATAATATTTTAAGTTTATTGCCTCATTCTTTGCAATCTAATTTTACAACCATTAGTCTGTCACAATAACGAATTAGGGATCAACAAAATCTTCTAGAACATTTAAATCACATCAAACTTCAAGAACACGAACCACGTTTATTATCTTTTCAAGCAATTTGGCTTTTTTCCATTTCTTGTAACACGGATTCGTCGTTAATTTAATTTGATTCGTTCTATTAAATCGGGGAATCGGGTTGTGGGCCTTTGGGGACTCGTGTGGCAGACAAATACATTGTTTCGGGCGTCCGTATTCCGTATAATTTCCATACGTCAGCAGCAACGTGTGCGGTCCCGTGCGGCTTTAAATGAAGTTACAGAATAATATTTATAAAGCAATTAGTTTATCTCAATATTAGCGTGGAGTCATTAAGTCGGGCCGCGGGCGCTGCGGCTGGAGTGGGCTCTTCATATCTGCTCGCTGACGGATGAACGCTCGCTCCTTGTCTGCCGCCCAACTAGATGATTAAAGCAATTAAATACGTCGTGAGTGATGGAGTGTTTGTATGTGCGGCTCCACTATTGTAGCCGTGGATTAATAGACGGTGGCCATTATTTGGGGACTCGTCGTCACCTATAAAACTTAGTAGGTCGCCATGACAGTTAGGAAATAAAGAACAGCAACTTTACTTGGTACTAGGGTAGGTATGTCTAGGTCAGGTGAATTTATTACCTAAAGCTATTTGAGAAAAAGTAATAGTTCTTACTCTGTCCTCAAATTAATGCCTTTTACCATCGGCGTTCTTTTTAACGATCGCCAGGGTTACTAACTAAGTTATTAACTAAGTGTTAATCAACTGATTACTTGTGACTAATGGATTTTTTTATTAAGTACTATCAACTGCTTGGGTGCTTTTTCTCGCCTGTTTTTACGACTATAGCCTCATTAAATTTCGTTTCTAAAGTTGCTATGATGCAATAATGATGCGTCAAAAGACGATGATCACGGCATATCAATTCGGATGTGTGTGTTGTGGGATGCGATACCTCCGTAGTAGATATATAGGGTGATTGGTAATTAGTGACCGATACTTAAACACGTGATTGTACTCGTGATAACAAACAACTTTCTCAAAGAAACATTTTTGAAGTGAAAACTTATTCAGACGCGTTGGGCATTTTTGAGATGGGAAAAAACTATTGAACTCATCACCTTCACCGACACCGACACCGCTACGAGTGCTACGACGCGTAGCATTCGTAGCGGATCGCGTAGCGGATTAAAGTGAAAACTTCTTTAGGCGCGTTGGGCATTTCTGTTCAAGTTTTCACTTCTGTCGGCACTCCCGGAGTGCCACTCTTTTTTATACTCATTCACTTTTATCACAACAGCCTACGGCTCACGGCTGTGCTGCGCTGTGACCTATCAGCTGTTAGCCGCGTGACGCCGTTCTGTCTCACTATATGTTTCTTTGGGAAAGTTGTTTGTTAACATAAGTACAATCACGTGTTTAAGTATCGGTCACTAATTACCAGTCACCCTATATATCTACTTTTTGTTTATTTTGGGAAATCATCAAATAACTTCTGCAGCTCTGGGTGAAGCGGGAGGGCGTGTTCGAATCTTACTGTGTAAAACCCACCCGGGTTTCTTCAGGTGCCTGTGCCAGGGCCGCGGTACGTGACTCTCTCAAACACTCCCGCGACCCATGGCAGAATAGATGTAATGTACTCGTATACTGACTAATGGTTCATATTTAAGAATGAAAATGCTTTCACTGCTGTGTTGTTATCGTTAACGAGAGAAGAGAATATACATAGAGCCTTAGATACATAGAGCATAGAGCCGCAACAAAGGTAACCATCACGCCATTACCAAGTTTGGTGATATTGCGAAAAATGAGATTCGTTTAAGTGTTGGTTTTCCACCAGAACTGGGAGGTGCTAAACACAGCGGTGCTGACTGGTCGTCAGGTGTCTCAGGCTATGAAGGTGCTGATCGTGTCCCAAGCCGGCCAGGTCGCCGACGTCACGCTGCAAAGCTCCTGCCATTCTGAGGATGAGAGCGTGCTCAAGGTAAGAATGAAGGTGGTATATCGAAAACTAGCGACCCGCCCCGGCTTTGTACGGGTGCAAATTATATACTTACACAAACTTTCCTCGTTGATCGCTCTGTCTACAATCAAACAAAGAAGGAATATTAAATATTAATATAGTGAAGCACTCAATTATAGCGGTTTTAATTTAATTAGGCAGTTATTTTTAGATTTTCTGCTAAGTACTTGTTCAAATTGATCTTTGCTATTATCTTAACAATAGAAAGATTTCGAGGTTATGCGTCTTTATTCTTTTCTGCGACATCAATAGGTTTCTATTGAAGTCGCAGAAAAGAATAAAGAAAATGTTTTTTAGATCAGGTTTTTCTTGTAACTTCAAATTTTAGCTTTTAAGGCTTGACTTTGTTCTTTCAGTCCATCCAAAGGTTGTCTGGTAGATGTCGCTGTCAAAGATAAGACCGCCTTTGTACCCATAGATTTAAGTTCGTGTATAAAGTTAATGTTTAACTTTTTGGTGTAGCTACTCGTATAATAAAGTTTATTCTATTTGTCTGCAGCTACGAGCCCTGAACTTCTAAATAAAATTGTTTGTAGACAACTTTTACCATACATATTCCATTTATTCACCAGGTATCATCATCATGTAGTTCAGTATACGTGGACGGGTCAGAGATCCGTGGTTCCTCCAACGCGTCAGTGATCGTCAAGTACGGCACCTACACCGGTCTGGCGCGGTTCACCGTCTGGATGCCCGAGTACCCTCTGGAGATCGATGTCGATGACAACCGGCTGTCGCAAATCAAAGGTAAACATCGTTTGTGCTCGATCATTGTGTCAGTTTAGGTTGTTGCTCATTATTTCGAACTTGTAGGTACTGTTCTGAATGATTGAACGCTTGAGAATCTACAAGTTGAAATTAATTGGCTTTAAAGTTTGGAAAGATGTGGATGTCTGCTAACTTTAAACTCTGTTTTAATTCTTTTTACCTAAACAACTTTAGAATGTTACAATCTCGTCTAATCTAATTAAGTGAGTGACGATCACCATTAACTTCTTGATTATTTTATGAAATTAGAACAACTTTTGAGCAAGTAACTAGCTACCTAACTAGTTTAAAGATTTATATTACTTGCGACACGACCCTGTTTCGCTCGGTTTTTTAAGCCTGAAATAAATGAAATTATGTATTTATTTAAAAATTCAAGGTTTCTTCTGTATTTTTTAAAGTTTAATATAAAATACATGCAGCACACAAAACAATCCGGAATAAATTCTCTAAATGAGTGTGAAAACAGTTTAAAAGAACAGAGCAGGCATAGACATATCATCATCGGGTCGCACATTGTTACAAATACTGGAAGTTTTTTATTTTTATTTTCACAAAATCTAACTGAAAAATGTACGCCACAGGTTGGAAAGTCCCGGATGACGCGAACACGAAAGAGCGAGCGAAGCGGTCACTCTCGGCGCGGGGCTGGGGAGGCGCCCGGCCGGACAACACCAACTCGCTGTCAGAACAGCGCTCGTGCCGGTTGCGCTACCAGCAGAGCAATGTTGAGGTAAGGGCAATACATGCAATATTTTAAATTATACAAAACTAGCGACCCGCCCGGCTTCACACGGGTGCTAATCATGTATACAAACCTTATATTTATCGCTCTTTCTTTTAGTGAAAAAGAAAGAAAGAAAAAGAATTTATTTGCCACAAATTAACGACATACACAACAATATGATTTTGTTAACTTAACCCTTATCGATAGTGTTAGTAGATCTTATATTTCTATGTTAGTAACAAGTTTAAGAAAAAAAAGGAAAGAAAAAGAAAATGTAAGTAGGTAGGTATAAATAAATAAATAAAAAGCAGATGCATGTCGTGCAAACTGCATCAAAATCCGTAGCATGATTTAAGCAAGAATTAAGCTGAGATACAGATACAGGAGATAGATAGAGCAGTGGTGGCCCAGTGGTAACGGCCGTGACTTACAAGTAGTAGGGCGTGAGTTCAAACCCAGGCAGGCGCTTTACTTTGTGTAAATTATTTCATCACCACTGCTCTCAAAACGGTGAAGGAAAATATCTTAAGGACACCGGCATGTCTTAGAACCAAAAATTCTAAGACATGTGACATCCGCCGACCCGCATTGGGCCCGCGTGGTGGATTATGGCCCACACCCTCTCACAGAGAGGAGGTCTGTGCCCAGCAGATGATGACAGGAGATAGCGTTTTTAATACTATTTAGAGATGGGCAACGGCTAAGTGATCGGATAAGACAGTTAAGACTGCGCTAAGAACGAAAATTGCCGACGCAGCTCAAAAAGCTTAAATACTAAAATGGAACTGACTACGTGTGCCAAGAAAAGCTGTGGGCTCATTATATCGTAAGACTTGAAGAACTGCGACACCTAGACGGGGTCGCGGCAAACCGAGAATGGTGGGACGATTTGGATTTTTAACCGACTTCAAAAAAAGGAGGAGGTTCTCAATTCGACTGTATTTTTTTTTTATTTTTTTTTTTTTATGTGTGTTACCTCATAACTTCTTACAACGTGAACCGAGTTTTTTATTTGAAAGCTGTTGCTCCACATTTGGTCCCATTTTAATTTGGTGAAGATCTGATGAAGGACTTCGGAGATACACAATGGAACTCTTCAATAAATGATAGCAAACCTTCCAGAATTGCTGCAATCGCATGTCTGTACACTTTTTTCACCACTTCACAACATTACATCACGCTGATGCGCTCTGAAGGGGTATACAGATTTGTACAGTTCACCCTGATATATCCTAATTTCACCAACTACGTTCAAATTCCCTATTTTTGAGGTTATCAATTCGGGCATAACTTTACTATTAATTTAGTTTTAGAATGGGGTAAAACAACTAAAAAGTGAAAAATAAAAAACTTTTTCCAAAAAAAATATAACCGACTTCCTTAACTAATACTAAAAAATGCAAAATAACTTTAATTTCGGAAGTCGGTGTTTCTAGTTTGGTTTCTTCGTTATTTGACACCGACTTCCGAAATTATAGTTATTTTGCATTTTTTAGTATTAGTTAAGGAAGTCGGTTGTATTTTTTTTGTAAAAAGTTTTTTATTTCTGATTAGAAAAAAATATCTAGAAAAGTGAATAGAATGTAGATCTACCTAAATCGACCTAAATTCGAGTAAGGAAAGGACGTGTCCTGATCCTGACAGACGGTGGTGCAATAAGGCTTTTTATTGTCAGTGTGTTTTCCCAAGCTAGGATTTAACACCTTGTTAAACATGTACCTACTGTTTGCCAATTTAGTTGATGCCAAATCCTTATTATGGGCCTGCGTATCAGTCCCTTTTCTCCAACAATTAACGTAATTTCAACAAAGTGGTAGCTTGACGGTTTGAGTACCTAATAGCCAGGTAGGTACTTTACAACGCCAACGCTTGAGCGGAGTGTGGCCATAATTAGCTCTTTCTGTTAAGAAAAAACCTCGAAATTGCCTGCGATAATTGGCTATGGACTCGCCCCCCAATCACGGTAATTGGCGTAGGACTGTTGGTAACTGTGGGTGTACTTTTGTGTTGCAAAGGTCACATTTGCGTGACTTGAAAAGTTTAATTTAAACCTTTTATTTTTCATTCTTGTGTAGGTGTACGCACGTTTCCTGGCTAAAGATCACGACTCGGGTCGCGTGTCGTACTTCGTGTCGCGTCGCACGTGGCTGAAGGTCACGGAGCTGGTGCTGACGCGAGTGTCGGACCCTCGCATCGCGTCGCTCAGGGGTCGCGTGCTACAAGGACGCAGCACTGGACGCACTGAAGTGCAAGTGCTGTCGCCTATTACAGGTAATTTACGGTAGCAAATGTTTCCGTCGCGAGACAGATTTATTAACACTGCTTTAGGCCTTTTAGAGCAGTGTCTGATATCTACGCCGTACCTAAAGCTAAAGCAAGCTGTTAAATTATTACGGCGAAAAGTCGGGCAGTAGACAGGAATATCCTTCGTGTTACATAAAGTCACGCCTTTTTCCCCAGGGAGGTAGGCAAAAACTACATAACGCCATTACCTTCGTGCTTTCGTATTATGCGCTAATAAAACTTAATACGCACACCGTCCTTTCGCCTAGCTGATGATCCTGAGGGAGCTTGGTGATAATAGAATATTACAGATTTATAAGGAGAAGTTGCCACCCCCTTGTAGATAAAAATTTGCCTTCCAGTAGATAATAATTATGTACTGGCCGAAACAACAGTGTGCTTAATGGACATATGAAGTTGTGGCCTTGTAGAACTAAACTAGACGTCTTCCTACCTATAAGAAGCTAACTGGAGAAGACTCGAAACTTCATCTAATCGTGTCAATCTCCAATTTAGCGCTTCCAAACGCTTTCGTGACTCGACTAAATCCTAGAAGTTAGACGAAAGACGATAATTCGCCTGAAACTATCAGATTTTAAACTTATGTGTCTGGGATAGATAAAACCCCGTCGAGTTACAAGTTGATTCTAAATAGTCTGTCTATAAGCGGTTTATCTTAGTTAGGTATCTTATGTTTTGGTATAGATTGGTTTGAGATAGACTGAGCCAGATTAAAGCTTTTTATGTTCTTAAGGTAGGTATCTAAAGTAACTAAGTATCAATCATTATGGGCTTAATCTCTGGGAAAGCCTTTGCAAAAGCGACCGAATTAACTATCGACCTCTATGGAGATGACTTACTATATGTATACTTCGGAAACTAAACATAACATTTTGAGTAGGTACCTATTAGTTAAAATCTACGTCATCGCATATTGGTTAAAAACAACACACATCAGCAAAAGGTGTACCTATACAGGGTGTAACGAAAAGGTGTGGTCAAATTTTAAGAACCGGTTCTGCCCATGGTAATGAATAACTTTCTGCGAAAATATAGAAAATTCCTAAAAAACATTGGACTTTTCATACAAAGTAATCACCAGCTGATCAATATTTGTAAGGGAGGTAAAAAAAAATGAGAATTTCCTCAGGTTTTCTTGAAGAAAGTTGTTCATATCGATGGGCAGATACCGTTCTTAAAATATGACCACACCTTTCCGTTACACCCTGTAGGTATAAGGATCGTAGCAGGTGACGCGCTGTAGTATAGGTATGCCCACCCCCCTTGGGAAAAATAGCGTGACAGACAATAACTTAGCTTTTAGCTTTTACATCACCAAATACCTAAGTGCAAATGTTTTTTTTCGACACACTCGAAAACTGGCTCCTACCCCACCGTATTTAGGCTTACAGCGTGGTGTATTGATATGTTTTACCTATTATTTTCTAGTCTGTTGAAAAACATCGTTTGATGTTCGACACGTGAGCAATTTCGTTGCAGTTTCTAGGCTCAAAAACGAGCTCGCGTTCGGCTCGTGCGAGTATTCGCCTCTGCTGCAATGACAAAGTTTTCCCACTTACATCGAAATGAATCTACTATTTTAATTTCCTAGGGCATAATTGCCTGCAATAAATGGTTTTATTTATTTACATTCTTTTTTTTTGTCTCTAGGACGTGTGATTGGTCTCCGCGAAGTCCGCGTGGGCAACGACAAGGTGTCGATCTCTCGTCTGTTAGTGCGTGTCATCTCCGGGCTACAGCTGAACATATCGCCAGACACCGCCATCGAGAATGGATACGTCTCCGAAACTACAGTCACAAGGCGACTAACGGCGCAATATCAGGTTTGTTGAATTGAAATTATAAACGACTCATATTCGCCATGTTTTTATCTGCGAAGACGCTGAAGGAAACTGGATGGTCTCCTCTCATTGGAAGCCAGAAGTTATTAGAAAGGGTAATTTAGGACCGTATGGTGGGTTTGGTATCATTCCTTTACTTATTAGCCTAGTCTATTTCTACGTAGATACATGAGCTACGCAGAGATAGATAGGAGTTCTTTGTTTGGGGTACCAAACCTAAATATCTATCCAATTAGAAATGGCGGCTCCGTATTTGGAATAGGTTTTTAGGAAATTAGCTACACAGATAATTATGATTAGAAACCCTGAGAGTAATGTGATTGCCAATTGCTAATAATAATAAAAGTTACCGACCTTTATCAACCTAATTATTTTAGCGCTTTGGCATCTTTGAGTAGAAACACATTATAATAATAATATTCCACAACTATCACACAACGCCATCTAGTCCCGAGCTAAGCAGAGCTCGTGTTATGGGTACTAGACAACTGATAAACATACTTATATATTTCTAAATACATAAATATTATAGATAAATTACACCCAGACACAGAACAAATGATCGTGCTCATTACACAAACATTTGTCCTGGGTGGGAATCGAACCCACGACCTCCGGCATAGCAGTCAAGGTCACTAACCACTAGACCAACAGGCCAGTCAAATTAGGCAACATATCCAACTATTTTGCATTATCCACAGTCGAAATTAACTCCAGGATCTCTTTAAATTCCAGGAAGGCTTACTGGATATAGACCTGGAGTTCTCGGACGGCAGCCACACGGCGCTGCGCGACGTGGCCGTATCGGACTACTTCCTCGTGGTGGAGAGCCTGGACCCCGAGGTTGTGGCCTTCGCGCCCATGTACGCCTCCAGGCATCCCCGGGTTATCGCTGTCGGAGAAGGTAAGTTCATATCTTCTGCCTATCGATCGTTAAAGGAGAAGTTATAGCAAAATAATCCTTTATTGCTAGATATTAAATGGTAGACGGTCATCAGAAGCGCCACATTGACCGGTCATGTGCTTTCTGTGTCTAGCAGATTCACACGACCGACGCTTCATCAGGTCTTTGAAGAACGTTAACTCTTTAATGTACACTAAAACAACACAAATTTCAAATTCTAGGTAGCGGCGAACTCCTCCGAGTGACCCTTCTAACTCCCGAACAATGCCGAACGGGCCCTCTACGCCGCGTGGCTCTGCCGGGCAAGGGTGACACGAAGACGCCAGCCAACATCAAGAACATTCCCGGCGCCATCGCCACGGCGGCCGCTAGTGTGGACGTCGACTTCAGCGGAGGGGACGCGCCGCAACGACCTGATACGCCGCAGAATGATGACATCATGGCCAGGGGCGGTATGAGGAGCGGGATGGCTGAACTTGGAGATATTCTCAAAGGTATGTGGATCGTAATCCCAACGTTTTTTTAGATCTTTGGGGTTACATTCCTTCATCCTTCTTGTGTCGTTTCCCCAATGCTAGAGGTCGCGACCAAGTCATGTTTTCAGAACTTTCTCCTTGATATTGTCCCTCCACTTGCTCCTTCTTTCAGCATGCATGTTGCTGTTGCGGTTCCTGAGGCTTTTCTGTTTAACGATTTTCAGTTATCTTAGTACCTTTGAAATATTGTATCCTCATGGAAGGTGACCAAACGATCACCTTTCGTCTAAGGAAGAATGAGTCGTACGATGAAATTACTCATCTACTGACTAACTAAAACCACACGGCAGTTTTCCTTAGCACAAAAGGGGACAAGGTGAAATGACCGCAAAAAGATTAAAACGCATCACATTATGAATCATTGCATCATTCATCTGAACATGAATAATTATAATAATTTATTTGTCATCATCATCAGCCTTTTTATGTCCCCACTGCTGGGTCACATGCCACCTCAACATGCGAGGGCGAAAAAAAAAATTGTCAACAGTTAAAAATGTTATCGTTACAACCATATTGCGAATTAAAACATAAAGTAGGCTATATAGGTAATAAAAACCGATCTGGACATGAATATGACAGATTAATCGAAGACTGATTCGAGACGATGTCAGATAAGAGTGTCTGGAAAGATATCCTGTAGAGGGATCATATCTTTCCAGACATATCTTTTCCTTTCTTTTCTTTTTGCGCTAAAAAATTATCTTAATCTTGAAATCACTACCAGGGTCAGGTAGGTTACTTGACACTCTTTGGGCCCAATGAGACAGAGAATTTCACTCTTATGTTCCAGGTTACCCATCATTCAAAGACGAGAGCAACCACGAGCCGACGATTGCGCAGGCGCAGCAGTACAACTCCATCTACCGCAGCAACCCCGCACCGCACTCACAGCACCAGACTGCACAAACTTCTGTTGTCATCGGTAAGTGTTGCTATAATGATATAACTAGAAAGGATTAGTATGATTTAAGTCTAGTTTGTTGATTACAATGTTCTTTTTTTTCCAGGAATATACGTGGTGCTCGGTGCGTTCTGCTTTGCAATTGTGGTGAGTTACCAATTAAATTCTTTTTCTGTTGTAATTCTTCAGTTCTATCTTTCTTTCTTCTCTATTTTGTAAGCACTTGACAGTCCTGTCAGGGATGTTAAGTCACATATTCTGCGATTTAACGTTAGTCAATTTACACAAAGATGCTAACTCTCTACCGAGCACTGTTAACTATTAGCATTAATGAAATTCAATGAAAAGACACAGACCCTCAATATCTGAAATTCCAGTCAAAACTGGCCAGTCACGTTACATGATAGTGTTCAGAAAATCAAATCCTTTTACACAGCAGGTTGCGTTAAATGTCTTCTGGAAACTTTTCCAGAAGCCGGCAGGTTTCTCGACGTAAAGCGAAAGGTTACGGTAAAGGGTATCCGTTTGCATTTAATCCACGTTCTGGCTTTGGAAGCGTTCCCCTTACACCTTGTATATTCATCGAAACGAAAAAAAAAATGTCCTTTTCTTTCAAACAACAAAATCTGTCATCTCTCCTCAGGTCTTCGTAGTATCGTGCGTGGTATACGCGACGCGCGTGAAGCCCTCGAGCGCGGAGCGTATCGGCGGCGGCGCGCGTGGGCCGGCCGGCGTGGCTGAAGGCGGCAGGCTGCAGGTGGCGGGGCTGGTGGGCACCACGCTGGGCCTGGCACGGGACAAGCCGAGCAGGGAGTCTACTACTAACGCTCATGATTGGGTGTGGCTGGGTAAGATTTTGTCTTTACAACTTTTTATAGGCCTGTGTGATGTGCGTAGGCCTACTGTTTAACTGAGACGGTGGCTAAGGTAGCTGCATAGTGAAAGGGGGTGTTGACGCCCGTCACCTAGGAAATTACAATGCGGTTTCGCGACACGGCACCACACCCTCCCGCGCCTGCAGCTACCTCAGATGACTGTTTTAATTAAATAGTAGGCCTATAGGATAAATAGTTTTAGGTGAGCATTTAGAAGAGAGTCAAGTAGATTAGATTAGATTGAGTTGATTAGACAATTTTCCTATGTGACATCAAGTTAATGTCTTTGAAGTTCCCAGGGCTTTCGAAGTTGAAATTGGTAGTATTACCAAAATCACTGGCGTTTGATCTTTTTTTCTTACCAACATGCTAATTAACGTGTTATAGGTGTTTTCTTATTTATCCAGCTAAATAACTTGATATTCCTAAAATAGACAAATGAATTTATAAATGGGCGTAGCCCTAAATACACTCAATAATTGAATCAAAAATGAAGCTTTCAACTTTCCAGGACGGGCGACCATCGAGCGAAACGGGAACCGGCACCCAGCGAACAGAAACTCTGCCCAACAGACTGACAACGGTAACACTGAGATGAGGATCACCGCTAACCCGCTGAACTACAATTACGTGGACCCTGAGGATGCCATACGAGAGAACGGGAACGTCATGGTGACCAGCTTCGATAACCCCAACTCCATCGAACTGCCCTCTCAGAATGATAAGAAGGTCATTGACACCACCACGTATTGCAAGAAACCCGCGCGCCATACAAGACATCACTCCGGCGACGGTCACTGGCAGTAAGTGATGTTTGCAAGTTTTTAAGCTTTATGCACCTCTTGTCCTTGTTGAAGCAATTATGTGTGCGTTCTGTTTTTTATGAAAGTCACTTCTGCGCTGATGTTTTAAAAGTCTTTTTGCTCAAAACTTTCTGATTGTTTTTACTATACCATCAATTTTGTGTGCGTTCTATATTTTTAGCAAAAGTCACTTCTGTATTCGTGTTCTTGAACCATTTGTGCACAAAACTTCCTATGATTGTTCGTACTATAACAGTACAAAATAAATGATTATCTGTGAGTAGTACCGTCTATCTTGCCTCTATCTCTTTGCCGTTAACTGTGTCTGTAATAACGCTTTGTGCTTAGTAGTTTTTCTGTGCATTAATGTAATAATTATGGTATAATTTACTCCATTTGGTCTACAGGACGGATGCTAACAACCCAGACGACTACCGACCCCCTGTCCCGCCCCACAGGAACTCAACAACACCTCAGCCACAGCTGCCAGTCCCACCACGAAACCCCAGCAAAGTAAGGAGAAAGAAAACACTGTAAAAACGACCTTAGCCTACTGTTTATAAAACGATATTATAACGTTGTGATGTTGTTCCAGATTTTGCCCGACACAGTCATGCCACCCACAAGGCGAAATCATTCCCGAAATCATCAGAAGAAACACGACCGCGATTACGACTCCCGACGATCTCCAGAAAATGGCCGCCGCACAGACCGGTAAATGCACTTTAAGCCACTTTTTGTCAGCGGTCTGGTATAATTCTTACGCAAGGTCGGTCGGTAACTTACAAAATACTTTTCCCTTTTCCAGAATTATTGATTTAAACAAACTGGACGCCCCCTACCTATTGAACCGAGACATGAAAGATTACAAACGCGATTCGAATCCGACCCCCCTTAGAAACGACCTAGAAGACAACCCAGTGGAAAACCTGACTGACAAGGACGACTGCGCACGATTATTTGAATTCGACAACGACGCTCCGCTCGTGATGGAGAATAAGGACTACAGAGAGATCGTCGGCCTCAACAGAGGCACCGACGACTCACGACGAACGTTCGCCAAACCCGAAAGCCCCGACTACATGCACGACTCTGGAATCGGTAATGATTTCTTCCAATTACGTCACTTGATTCGACCTAGGTCCTAGATATTAACGAGTTAAATTGTTTACAGGCCTACCTGAAGTACAAATGAGGCACAAGAATAGATCTAAAGAGTCAAAAGGAGATTTTGTGGAAGCCGCCAACAAGAACAATGGTGAGCACACATTGAACTTTTTTTCTCATTAGGTAATAATAGTCTAAAAACTATACTTAAATCTTAGATAAATTGCATTCATTGCCAGTAATTCAATTATCAACTTAGTATTTTGTAGCCTATTGCAATAACAACTCCTAAATCGGTTGCAATGGAATTTGAACTTTATCATGTATGTCATTGAGTTTATTGTTCCAAAACTTGATAATTTCCCGAGATTGTCCCTAACCCGTCACACACATAGGAGTGGTGCTATGGTATCTGAGATTCTGAACTGAAGCGTGTGTTGTTGCGGTGCAGACAGCCACTCCCCGGAAGTGAAGCGCGCCACGATCGTGGGCAACCCGATGTACTCGCGCGCGGCGAGCACGCGTGAGCCGGCGCCCGACGCGCTGGGGCTCGACGACCTGCACATGGACTACGATCAGATCATGCATTATTTCCACAACCTCAAGGTATAAACCGCCACACACCGTCCCACCATGCTTCTAGTGTAGATGTTGCTGTGTGCTTGCATCGATACCGCTCGCCACGCCGCACGACGCGGTTCTATCATGTATTGTCTCGATGTTCGATGTACCTTCTTATGAATGATAGAGCCTCAATTTTGATGCATTTAATATGAAATTTAGGATAATATTTTATATGAGTACTTACATTTTATATGACTATACATACGAATGCCGTGCAGTATTATAACACCTAATTATACCTGTTAAGATTCATTTTAAGTACCTATTCATTACTTCACCTGCAGCAAATTCGATATTTCGGGTGATCGCCTGGACACAACATTCCACTTCTCACCTCTCTTGAACCATTATTTATTTTGTCATCAACGTAGAAGGCTAGAAAGCTAACTCTTACCACTAGCATAGAAAGTAGTCTCTAACTTCACGATTCTATTTAGAATTTCTATACCTACCCTATAGATTTTGCTGCAGAATTCTGACTTATGTATTTTTAAAATTTTTCGCAGGAATCAAACGCCTGAGTAGAGCAGATCATTGCAAAGATCCGGCAGATATTGTCTACGTTTAAATATCAGCATATCATCAAAGCTCCGCCAATCGACGTATACAATGCACCCACTGATACGTGCGGCGCAACCGGGCTGGAGGCTAGTACCATTGACTCGCACAACAACAACGCGTTCCCCGAACACATTTACGAGAACGTAAGCAACGGCAACGCACTTGCGCCCTCGCAAGTGCTCTGCGACTCCATCGCTCACAAAAATAATTTCATGAAAACTCAATTGAAATTCTTGTTAGAGCACCTGAGCGAAGCTTACGAATAATGTTGTTGACAGTCAATGTACTATCCTCGATACAATATGTGTCTCAAAGTGGATCCTTGCAGTGATCGAAATCGAAACTATACAAATTGTAACTGTTTTATACATAATAATATTATCGTTAAACGTATTTACTCTAGTCATCTACAAAGCTGCACATATTTAAAGTACCTACCTAATAATGATAATTGTGTGCATGTAGTTAATACTCATAATATGTCAATGAATATAATAAATTATAAATATTACTCACGCGAGGTTTGTCTGTATATTGATATTATTATCTCCTTATGGTAACGGGCTAATTTATTGCTGTACACTAAGCGCCGTGTATCCTTGCCTACGATTCGCGAACCTTAGGATATGTCGCTATTGTAATATTCCCATACCAAAAAAAACGTTGCATTCGTTCTAGATCTGTACATATTTTTCCACTAGAAGGTAAAAACGCTACCTCACTTTTGTCTTAACTTAGAGCTTAGCTAATGTACGCAAGTTAAACGTAAAAATGCATTTATTTTATAAATCTCTCGATGCAAAATCACTTTCATTTTCCCGCCTACCGTGTATTGGATAATGGAACACAATAGTTATTATAATTAAGACTGCAAATCGCCAGTTTCTAGGGAATATAGTATTTAAGTATAGTTTAAGAGATACAGAACTAGTCAAATATATTATTCTTATAATTAATATGAGCTAATTTATTTGCTCAAACCTCTACTGTTCCACTCTTTCAGAAATGGCTTAACTGTCTACTAAAATCTTATTAAAATATTTGATGTGAACTTGTTCGATTAATTTATTGCTACGTAAAGACAGCCTAATTAAATTTAGACACGGAAATTAGTTTCGTTTCGTCAGAAAGCACTGATTTATTCATTTATAGACATATTTAAATTAAATATAATTAATAATTATTAGAGAAACAAAAACTGTTTACTATAAGATAAATGGAATATTCACAATGTACCATTAACATTTCACAAGTCGAGTACTAACAATGGTTTGAAGTTGTGATAAAATGACTGCTAGGGATTGATTTTATATGCAGTCTATTTTATAAATAAAAAAGCCATATCATATATAAATGTAATGCTTGTATGATATTGTAAACACATTATTAATTTATTGAAAATGTAAATTGCATTTACTTGTAAGTTAGTATGTTAGGCTTTGTAAATATTGTTATGACGTTATATAATTTATAGGTACTTATGGTGGAGATGACAATGCAGAATAGAAAATATATGTGGTAGAAGTCGCTTAACATATGGAAAGAGTAGAGTTGCACACAATATGATGAGATGTTTCATGTCTGTTACAATTGTACACTAATAGTAAATGTTTATCTTGTATTGTGTATTAATGTGACCCTAAATGTAATAATAGGAGCAGTGGACTACAAACTTGTACTGTTTACTTTTAGCAACAGATGGCAGCCTGGTGTTCTGTGGAACACGTTAAAGCTTGCACTATCTTTATTCGTGAACCATGATACTCTAAAATACTAATAGCGTGTTGTTTGGCTTTTGTCGTTAGGTTAGGGACGAGTCATAAGATACTAAGTACTCTACGCTGTAGTATTTGTTACTGTAATACATTTGTTTTTGTTGAGTTTTTGCCATAATTGTAAGAAAGGAGTTTATAAAGTAATTATTGCTACAAGGTTTAATACATGTATGCAAACTGAGGCTTGTCACGAAAATCCTTTCATGAAAATGTCAAATTTAATAAACCATTATTAATTACTTGTTGTTTTATTGGTATCATATACCTGAAATAAATTCCAGAGCAATAATCTTCTTTATTGAGTAGACCAGTTAATAGTGGGACAATATATGTTGGAAAAAAAGCTCTCAGTACTTACATAGGCACAACCTTGTATGTATGTCGGGCTGGTTTCCGCAACTCCACGCTCAAGGCGCGTATTTTGCGTACAGGTGGAACAGCATTGTCATTCGATTCACCCTAGCTCCTCGAGAAAGGCCAGCAGCACCCTGGTATTACTGACTATCTCGCTTAGGTTACCTGGGTCTCCGAAGTGTTTTGTCCTGTATGCAGCGACTACTGGGCAGCTTAGTAGCAGATGAGCTGCTGTCTCGTCCTCCTCCATGCAGGCTCTGCAGAGTGGACTGTCTGCGACTCCTATGACAGAGAGATGCTAGACCCGTGGCCAGTTGCAACGGCCGTGACTTTCCGCAACTGAAGTTTAGTCAGTCGTAGGGCTTGCTTTGTGAAGCGGTCATTTATTGAGAGAAGTGCCTCCTTGGCTTGCCTACACTTGCTATGGTCAGCCCATAGCTTGTTGTGTTGATCTCTGGTGCGTTTCCTTACCAGATTGCGTAAGTATCCAAAGGGGAGAGGCACAATAGGTTCAGGTCCTATCGCTGCCATGCTCGACACTCTTCTGGCGAGTTCGTCCGCTGCATCGTTGCCACGGGAATCGCTGTGTCCTTTAATCCATTGAATGGTTACTTTGTTGTGTTTACCCACCTGATTCAGTCGTTGGTGACACTCGTATATCAGCCCAGAGTTAACTGTATGGCTGTTTAGCACTTGCAGGACTATGCCATGCTGTCCGAGAGTATACGTACCGAGTGGTCCTTAACATCCCTAGCTAGGCTGGCTGAGGCTGCCAGGGAAATTCCCAAGCACTCTGCTTGGAAGACTGTATTATGGACCCCCAGTGGTGCGGCTATGTGGATGTTGAGGTCCTCCGAGATCCCCGCACCCGTAGGTACAGTCTGTTGTCAGCATTATCTAACCCACCCTAATAACAAACGAATTTGGACCCTCTGCATGTAACATTAAGGTTTATTCAAGTTATATGAGCTTATCAGACAAGTGCTCGAGGATTTGATGAACATATACAATAATAATACAGACACGCAAATTTGATCTTTAAAACGTTAGTATTAGGTTATATTTTATAACTATTTGTTATAATATGATAAGTGTAATTGCTTATTTTATTGATTGAGTTCAAGTAATTCTGGTCTTGTGGTCTGTGTATAAGACTGAGAAAAACAAGGTTCGAGATCAAATCCTGCGACAAAGATATTGTTTTGCTTTCAATATAGAATTTATATTCCAAAACTATTTCTTGTATTATTGTAAAGAACTACAGACTATACATAAACTTTTTAAAATGGTAATATTTTCACATAACTTCTAATAAGTGGGTAGTTGAAAAATAAATATTCGTATTCAGAACTGTGAACTTAAAGTTTTTTAAATTACCCACCCATTTACAAGATAAGTTATTAGGCGAAAATCATATTGGTCATTCTTTAATATTGCAAGCAATATTGTAGAAATGAAAGCAAATTAAAAAAGAAACTGGTGGACTGTGTTTTCGAACCCACATGCTGTTCGTCGTCAATCCAGCATCAAACCGCTAAGCCACAAGAACTTGTTGGGAATACGCGAAATTAAAGATTGGGTTGTAATTATGTAGTGTGACTTAAAAGCTTTTCAACTTTAATGTTAACGAGATAATGATTAAAATAGCTTAACAAAAACATATATAATGCCGGTGGCTCCGACTATGTTGGGTGGGTTTACCTTAACGTTACGTGTTAAAGATCAAATTTGCGTGTCTGTGTTATTATTGTATTTTTGTTCATCGAGTCCTCGTGCACTTGTCTGATAAGCTCATATAAATTAAATAACCTTAATGTTACAGGCAGAGGGTCCAAAGTCGTTTGATTTTAGGGTGGGTCAGATAATGTTGACAACAGTCTGTACAACCTTGTAGCCAAGATCATCCATCAGCAACTTGCCCTGAAATACTCTCTTGTGGAATCGGAAGTGACCGCCCCTGTTCTCGATAATTACAGTACAGGAATTGGTCCATAATCACTGACAGGATATAGTGCTGGTGGATTGAATCAAGACGCGTGCAATGATGTGGGCATCTGGTGAATCATGGGCTTAATTCAGAAAGCAGTACGTCCGGCACACGGCTCATATTCTTAGGACGTTCTTCTCTCTGGCGCCTTGAGCGGGCGTAGCTTGGATTCCCGTTCCGATACCAGTGAGCTACTAGTTTTAGGGCTCCAAACATCCGAATGAAAAAACGGAACCCCTAATGCATCACTTGTGTCACGGGGTCTCATCTCGAACAAAGAAAATTTAGTTCAAATAAATTTCAATAGATGGCGTATAATGCATCGATTTTATGAAGTTTAAAGCAAAAATAATATTTTGAAAAAAAATATGGTAAAACTGTATTTTCTTATTTAATAAAGTGCCGTTAGCATAAAACTGTGGATTAATTGGCACCTAATTCAAATTTAGATGATTATTGGAACGAATCCTTAGACATCTACCTATATTTCTTGTAGGTACCAATAGATGGCGCTGTTTGAAGTTTTAGAGTTTATCCATGGGCTTCTTTAAAATTTGTCTAGTGAATCAAGACGCGTGCTGATTTTGATACAGTAAAACTATTATGAAGTGCCAAAAATACTATAAAATAATTCCTAAATGTGTGAGAAAATATTGGCAAGACTTTAAGTAAATCCATTCAACTTGCAAGCCGTCGCTGTTAACACTATCTAGCGAGGTTTAGAGACGGGCCCGAACAAAGAACAAAAGTTGTTTGTGCCAGTCGAAGTAGTTACGGCGGTACCGATCTTTGTATGGGATGAGGCATCTGTATGCTAGTATTATGTCAAACGGTAATATAGTGGTCAAACGCGAGCCTATCAAACATAAAAAAAAAAAAAAAAAAAAAAAAAAATGTTATGTGCTTAAGTGTAGGTCTGTCTGTCACAGTCAACTTGTTACGAGTCTACTGGACCGATGTTGAAATTTGGTACACACATTAATATCTGTGACCAAAACACAGACGTGTAACGAACGAATAATTATGTCCCTTACGGTATGCAAATCAGAAAAGAAAAAACAAAACTGTATTGTGCGGGTGCAACATGTCAAATGAAAAATATTGTGATTACATGGTCTCAAATGTATTTTTTTCATAATTTTAAAATAAATAGTTTAACTGTTATTTAAGAAAAATAATGAAAATTGACCCTCTTACATATCTCCGAAACTACTGAATCTATAATTTTGAAAAAAAAAACAATACACAATATAGTTATTTACCAACAGATTACCGGAAACCTAGAACAAATGTATGGTTAAAAAAAACGTATTAAAAAAATATGTTTCGTCCGGTACCCCACTCCGCGTTGCACACACGTCGGACTCAAACTTGAACGGTTTTTTTTTATGTGATCATTTGTTCCTAGCATGCGTTCGAGCGATGAAATACTAAACAATGTATTAAATAAGTAAAGAAAATGAAAAAAAAAATACATAACTTTCGTATTTTATATTTTCACTACTTACATAATTATTACAGCTAATTAATTTAAACATAAAATATTTACAAGTATTTTCCATACCAACGGTGGTCAACAGGCGACAACATCCTGTGACAGCCACCCATGTTGTTTTGTATGATGTACTTCATTGTATAATAATTCTGATTGTTCTCTTCTAACCATTTCTCTTGCATTTCTTTCTTTTTCAAGATATCCATTGAAACAGGCTCAGCTTTGAATGGTAACCTCTCAGCTACTATTCTCAGCATGGGTAAAACCTGAAACGAAAAAAATAGGTCTGTGATTATTATTTGAAAACGTTTCACCAGAGATACAATATTGAATATTAATATAGTTATAGTATAAATAGTGTCAAAGTTGCCTGGAAAAAAGGTTCAAGAAAAACAAAAAATGCACTTTTGGACATTTGAAAAGGTTTCTGGTTAGGTTAGGATAGTTGAGTTGAACCAAATCTTTTTATTTCAAAGTGATTTTTGCAAATACATAACATTAGCTATAGACCCTGTGTGCCCTGAACCTGAAAAAAATATAACGAGTACCAAATACGTCCTGTAAAAGTTTGCTTCTCAACTCAAGAAACTGCACAAATTATACGAGTACTTAAGAAAAAAGCATACTAAACGAGCTGTCTCTAAATCAGTTAAACCGCGAATTTCCCTGATGGCGTATGCTGCAGAGCTAAGTTTTTTAGACAGTTTATCTACATGGGGGCTCCACTGAAAGTTAAACCTAAGAACACTGTGGAATCCTCGGGTTTCAACTCTTCACCCTTTATTGACACACTAATGTTCACTTGTGTTACATTGGGTAATGTGAACTTTATGCATTTTTTTCTCGTTAAGGAGAAGATTATTGATATTAAACCAGTTAACTACAGTTGAAAGAGCCTTATTTACATCAACAACCACCTGCTGACGTTTCAATTTAAATAAAAGTGAAGTGTCATCTGCAAACAGCACTATATCATACTTCGTCGTTGATATAGATTAGAAACAAAAAAGGACCCATAATTGAGCCTTGAGGAACCCCCATTCTGACTACAGATCCGGGAGACCTTTTGCCGTTCACATCAACTCTCTGAATCCTATTACTTAAGTATGAAGTAAGAAGATCCAGAGAGGCGCCCCGGACTCCGTAGTAGTGCAGCTTCCTGATCATGGACAACGCAATCGAAAGCCTGAGACAAATCACAAAAAAATGCCCAACGCATCGCATCTATCTTCCCATGCATTATAAATGTGTCCCAAAAGTTCAACACCAGCATCAGTTGTTGAACGACCCTTTGTGAAACCAAAACTGTTTATTTAATCATTTGTTTATTAAAATATCTTTGAATCTGATCTAAATTAATTTTCTCAAAAATTTTACTAAAAGTAGGTAGCACTGATATAGGTCTATAATAGTAGGGTCTGATAAAATAAACTACCCGACTTAAACAATGGTATTTTTTTACTATATTTCATTAGATCAGGAAACTCACCACAATTTAAACAATTATTAAAAATTACTGCTAAAGTAGGTGCTACAATGTTTATAATAGACCTAGCAACGTCAACAGAATTACCCCATAGATAGATAAATTGGAATTCACAAACTGGAACGTTTTCTTTAAGTAATATTTCTGCAGCAGTTGGTGATGAATTTAGAGATTTTGTAGACGTTACGGGAATCTATGCAAAGAAATTTTCAAATGCGGCGGCGACTTGAGAATCTGATTTGAGACTTGGATAAAAGGCGAAAACGAAGCTCAAAGACTCGTATTACCAAGCAATAAATATCATTACAACTACAGAAAAAAATCGCGAGGTGGTGGTATATCTGTCGCAGCCATCTGGATGAATCCGCCAGTCAATCGGACACCTAGGCCGATCATTAAACGCTTATTCATTTAATTGACTGAAGGACAAGCAGCCAAGTCGTTGAACGCAACATTTAACCAGATGGCTTTTTTTTTTTGTGGTGTGGGAAATCATCCAATGACTTCTCCCGCTCTGGGTGGAGCGGGAGGGCGTGTCAGACTCTTACTGACTAAAACCCACCCCTGTTCCTTCCCTGCCTGATTGCCCAGGGGTGCGGTAACTCATTTTGAGAATTTATCCGCTACCCCTAGGCATGCAGGCACCCCCCACGATGGGCCTCGTCAGTGGTGGCTGACACTAATCTCTTTGAGGCGCGCGTGGAACACTACGCGCCGTCGACTCACGGGCCTGGTGCTGATCGGACGGCGAGCTACGAGTACCTACTGCTCGCCGTCCGCAGGCCCGGGTCTACGGTGGCCGAAGATCGTCTCGCGACGTCCTACTCCCAGTACGCCCAGTACCTCTCTTGCGGTGGTAGCGGCCGGGGCCGTGAGGGGCACTCCGTTGAGCTTCCCTCACGCATCCCGCCTCCGCATTCGCGAGCATTACTGCTTCGCAGAAGGCGAAGACTGCTTTCCTCTCGCTCCGTACCATGGCCCTGGTTGGATCTCGTCTTGTCATTTAGTTACAATTAGATATAGATGAGTTTGTGGTCATGATCCACTGATCATGACTGTGTACAAAAGTAGTCCTCGCCATCCCCTTCGTGCTTATATTTTTAAATCACTACGACTACGCTTTTTAAATAAATTGAATCACTCATTTTTTTTTTCTAAATTTGCTTATGTCTCGAAAACGGTGTGTCCTATAGCAAATATAATGAAAAAATTGCCCCCTTTAATAACCCCCATCTTTCATTATTTTTCATTTAACTTGAAGTTTTGAATCACTTGGCTGGGTCTTGGTCAGTCATCTTCAAAGGGCTAACTTTTAACACGCCAAGTGGTTAAACGTTGAGTGATTATAGTTGAATTAACTATCGGCCTAGCCATTTTAGAATGCGTTTAATGAACGGCCTAGGCGTCCAATTGACTGGCGGATTGAACCAGATGGCTGCGACATATCCATATACATTCACATGAACTTGAAACATGAGTTTGTAGACGAACACTGTGAAGACGGAAACCATTTCTTATGGATACATCTGAACACCCTCGCTCTGGATATAGGGGCTATAATAATGTATAAACAACTAGCAGCAAATACATCCAAATTTCTTGCGAACTACAATAATCACCTATCAAAAAGAAAACGAACTGTTACCGTTGTGAACCTGCTCAGCACTGAAAAATCTGTAAAAGAATATAAACGAATGCTACTGGAGAATAATATAAAAATATTAAATAAAAGCACTTTAGAACATTATACATGTGAAACCGCCTAAGGCATTAAGTCCGCCTTTGTACATTTGTGTTGCATGAAGTTTTAATAAATAAATAAACCGCTTCTAAAAAAACTATCATAGATCATAATATGGCTACCGGCTTACAAGACAATACTTTTCAAATGACAGTTATTGATGCTACAGCCTCTGACCATAAACAAATATATCTTGAGATAAATAGGACTGAGCCTGAATGCACACAACGTGTTCAGTATGAGTCGGTAAACTATTCAAAATTATACACAACTGTAGAAGATATTATTGAAACCAAGCATATCCTTGACCATGCCACACTACTGAATGCAATATCTATTAAACAAGACACGAAAAACCAAGATACTAAATAAAAACATGCAAGGAATGGATAAATAGCAACTTCATTACCCTGATAAATGAAAGAAACTACTTATGGCAAAAATTAAAACAAACACCTGATGATAATCTCCTAAAACAACAATTTACACATAAAAGGAATACTACATTCATCAACATTCAAAATGCCAAAAATAGTTACTATAGTAAATCTTTCGAAGACTAAGAGGGGATCCTTCTTAATTTAAGAATTTGGCAATTAATTAACGAACTATCAAAAAACAAAACGAAAATCAGCAGTGGGCCGTCAAAGGTTTAATATCATCTCGTGTGAAACTACAGACATCAGAGAAATTTGTAAGTGTTTTAATTCTTTTTTCTCAACAAAAGGAAGCGATCTAGCTAACAAAATACCAAAAAACTCTAATAACTATGCATTGCGGACTCCAAACAACTAGTAAACATAAAACGAACCACGATCAAATATCAAAACTAAATCCAACCAGTACAAATGAATTTTTGTTTTTTTTTTTTTATATATTATCCTAATTCCCATAAAGTGCGAAAATAAGTCCCATATTTAAATCGGGAAACAAAATGGATCCAAATAACTATAGACCTATTAGCGTGCTACCAGTACTATCTAAAGTCTATGAAGAAGTCCTATATAATCGTCTAAATCAATTTCTAACTTTTCTTTTTCTTTTTTTTTTTAAAAATCGTTTCCCCAACACTAGGAATTAATCCTGTATCGTGGGTGCGTTCACAAACATGTATAGTCACATACACAAGACACCCAGACCCGGAACAACTATCTGTAGGTCATACAAATAATTGTTCCGTGCGGGAATCGAACCCGCGACACGCAGCGCAGCAGCCGAACGCTCAACCACTGGCCAACTGTGTCGTCTAACTGTCACTGACTTCCTATCTAAAAAACACTACGGTTTCAGACCAAAGTCCAGTACTATCTCCGCGGCTGTTGACCTAGTGACAAATATAAGGATCAATATTGGTAATTGAAAAATAGGACTAGAAATATTCATTGATCTAAAAAAGACATTTGAGACCATCAGCCATGAAATACTATTACAAAAACTGAAAGACTTGGGTGTTAAAGATATAGCATAGGATATTTTAAAGTCATATCTTACAAATCGGACCCAAATTGTTAAAATCGGTAACCATCAAAGTACACCTAGACATGTGGCTTGCCCCAAGGCTCAATTTTGGGGCCCATTACTATTAAATAGTGATTCACGAGTTTGGGCTGAAGGGAGGAATTACTTTGTATGCTGATACCAGACTGTTCTATTTTGGTGACTACATAAATGAGGTTATGAATGAAGCACAATATGATTTGGACATCATACAACCATAAAGGTACGACTTTACTTGATCTGCTGTGGAATTAAGGGATGAAATTAGGGGGGGTGAGGGGGAGGGAGGGGATGTAAAATAACGCAAGCCGCTACAGATGTAATCTTTTGAGAAAATAAATGTCTAAACCGTAAATAGAAAATATTTGGGCCAATGACTAACACATACATTTTAAATTTGAATAATTGCCTTTGTACGGAATCTCCAGTTTAACATTGAAAACTAGTTTGGTAGCTCAACTGCAGAATCAACAAATGTTTTATAGTGAAATTAGCTTTATTCTCTGAAAACATTATCTAATTTGAAATAAAATAAAACACATAACGTACCTCAGCATAATCACACTTGCCACCAACCTCAAGGATAATTCTACCAGATTTGATGGGAGTGACATAGTGGTCAATGGCTCCTTTGCCTCCGCCCATACGTTGTCCTTGACCTTTCTTTGTGACAGGCTGCCATGGAGGGTCTACTCGCCAGATCGCAAACATTCTCTTCTGGTCTAACTTCCTTGCAACCACTAAACGGGCCATTTCAAAATGTTCAGTTCTCATTCTGCCACCACCAGTAGCCTGAAAGGTTTTGTTATTTAACTCTTCACATGTCGATTGCACACCAGGTGTGCAGATAACAATTAAAATATATTGTGTCTGCTAATTGGGGGTATGGTTAATCAGTTAAATTTCACTACTTACCTAATGTAGGTAGGAATGTAGGTGATGTCAAGAAATATATGTTAAAATACTTACAATTCAAAATAATATACTTTCTGAAAATATTAGGAACCACCAGGTATTCATTTTGAATGGAATACAGTTCACAATTACCCAATAAGCAAGCGCGGTGATTAATTCTCCTTCCTTTTCATCAGTTAAATTTCAGTTTTTCAAAAGTTACAGATTCTGAACAATTTATATTTACAATTATGGAGCTTTGAAAGAATGATGCATCATATCATGTGAATGAACAAATTACTAAAGAAATTTAGATGATAAAAACACATTTTTGAACAAGAATAAAGGAAGCATATTTCAACTTACAACAACACCATATTGCTGCAACTGTAGGTTAGTGTGCAGTAGCTCCGGACCACGCATGTAACGAAGACGCTTCTGCATCTTAGGTGGCTTCAAATTTGAAGGATATGTGGGCACCTTGTCATAAATACGAAGCCTCTGACGCTCAGGTATTTCAATATCTGTAAAAATGAGTTCATTGTTTATTTTATATAAGCATCAATAATTATCGAAAGATGTGGAAGGAAAAAAACATGTAAATAATATCTTCTTGCTAGACTAGTGAGTCTCTTCTAGAGTGAAAAATATAAATTATTGCAGGGTTAATTGGTATTTCAATTCTGTCCCGGTGTGCGTAGGCATAAAGTTTTCATAAAATAAGTACTTACGGTCATAATTTTTTGGTGGTGGAAAGTACTTTATACCAGCTGCAAGCACCAGTTGCGAGCTTTCTGGCCGCAATAGACCTAAAATAAATTGAGATAGCTTTTTTATTTATGAACTTTCTTTAATTACAAATCATTTGGTTTTAATTAAATCTTTCTTTTAAGTTCTGAAAAAATACTCACCAAGCGATAAACGAAATGACTGTATTAACATGATGATAAAGTTTAATTACAATACGAGTAGCTGTGGTTATATTGACATGTACATTTATAATAAATTGCCTTTTCAAATTCCTAGTTCCAAGGTTTTCATCAAATCAACATTTGACAAAAAGCTAGGTTATGCAGTCCACAGATTACTAATATGTGCAGTCAGCAGTTCCAGTTATGTCAATGTTCCAGCCAAAGCCAGCCTGCCAGTAGCACAGATTAGATAGCTAGTGCTAGCTTGCTACTATTATAGTCATCTGTGGCTAGTGCATTGACATAAAAACATTGACATACCTATAAATTATGGACTGGACATGTTTGACTATAGAAAAAACAGTTATACAAATATGTGGCATATCGACGCCAAAATCATAAAAATACTGCTATCTCTTTTTAACTTTCTTAATTTTGCTTAAGTGAAAAAGGCTAGTAGTATTTTTGTCAGTTACTATAATGTCAACCCTTCATTCCTATCGTCATTGAAATACCTATTTGCGGCCAGTTCGCCATTTTATCCTCTCGGTGATTGGTACCAAAGTTGGGTACGTCAACTGTCAAATGGTCGTAAACAATGGATATATTTTGTGAATTTTGGAGTAATTTTGCTGTGTTATTGCGTTTGAACTCGGTTGTTTAGTGGAAGTCGTCAATAGCGAGATGCCTAATTGCAATATAATCGGATTTGGCATCAAAAGAAGCGGCAATCACCCGAACATAACTTTGCACCAGTACGTATACTTAATTTTAGCTAAAACATCTTTATATTTAGTTATTAAACAAAAGATTCTGTATTCGTTGAAGAGTTTATGTAAAAAGCATTCATAATTTTCCGTTTGCCTTTCTTTTTAACAGTTGTATTTTATGAAATCATTTTCTTGTTTTTGTAGGGATAGAGTAGTGCATGCATGACATTTTTGTTTATCGATAATGCTATATTATTATGGTTCTTTATTGGTTTTACGTTTTACTTTCAAGGCTGCCTGCTAATAAACGAAAAAAGAAAATTTTGCTGGAAACAATCAGTGTTGTAAAAAAGCTTTCAACAAAAACAATTCTTAATATTCTGTTCCCTTCACTTTGAAGAGAATCATGTTTCAACCGGACACTGAATAAAGTAACACTGCGTGACGGTGCTTTACGTTCACGAACCATAATGGTAAGTAACATTGTTTGTTATAAAATGATGGCGTAGTGGGTGATAAATGATGGTGATGACTTCAAGTGCAACACTTGCCTAACGGGCACAAAGAGTGTGTTTGAGTGTAGTCCTAAGATTAATTGCCAAAATAAGACAAACTTGTTTATTTGGTTGCACTAAGTACATACGTACATACTCCTTTTAAAGGAGTTTTTTAATGTCACCAGTAGTGGTGGTTAATTTAACAGAAAGCAATATAAATAACGCGTTATTTAAAAATATAGATAAGCAAATGCTTACTCGGCTCTCACTTGTTGCTTTCTGCTTATCAGCTAATCTGCTTATCTGGTTTTAACACATAATTCACATTTCACAGATTTCACACGCGTAAGTCGTAAGCAGGGTCGTAAACTCGTAACAGTCGTAACAAGTCGTAACGCGCGTAAGTCGAAAACACTCAGCCGGCCGGCAAGCGGGGGGCGGCGTCAGTCGTTGCATCACAGCGCTTACCGTCGGTCACGTGCGTAAATAGTTTAGCGCTGCGCGCGAATCACGTAATCATCTTCATCACGTATTAATTTAACGTTACGTTTGCTTGAATTGAATCAGTTATATTTATGTTAGTTTTTTGTGTAAAGTGTAAATAAACAGTGATAGAGAGAGGACAAGGACACGTATTTTAATCTGTAATTGTGTAAGGAAGGACGATTGTTGTTGTTTTGTGTTTGAATTTATTTAGGTACTTTTATCAAGATGATTTTTTTGTGTAAATAAACAGTGCTAGAGAGAGGACACGTATATATTATAATCTGTAATTGTGTAAGGACGATTGTTGTTGTTTTGTTTTGTGTTTGAATTGACTTTTATTATCAAGATCACAAGATGATTAGAAGAAATTGTGATTTGCCAAAATGGAACTTTTTTGAAAGGTCCATTGATGGCAGTAGAACTGCTACATGCAATTACTGTCGTCGAGTGCTGTCTTATAGAACGAGTGTTTCAAATTTAAAACAACACCTCAAACACAAACACATTTCTTTTATTATCAAGATCACAAGATGATTAGAAGAAATTGTGATTTGCCAATATGGAACTTTTTTGAAAGGTCCATTGATGGCAGTAGAACTGCTACATGCAATTACCTGTCGTCGAGTGTTGTCTTATAGAACGAGTGTTTCAAATTTAAAACAACACCTCAAACACAAACACATTTCAGTATACAATAATTTACTGAATTTGGTCAAAACCTTGGAGTCAACACCAACAACAGCACCTGAAACAGTGAGTAACATTCCCTTGTCGTCTGAAATCGAAGGTTTGCATGTGGAAAATGTTGGTGGTGTAAATAGGCAGACGAACGCTGCATGCAGTGGTGGTGGCGAGATGGGGAGGCATGTTAGTGATAGTGTTAATAATAACGGTGACCGTAACCCACTTATCCGCACAGTTCAAGTTCAAGTTAAAGTGTAAACAATAACAAACCCGTTTTTTGTTTGTGTTCAATACATTTACGGAGATGTGTATTGTTTTCATTGATTATTGTTCAATAATGTGTTGGTAAGTAAATTAAACAATTAAATTTGGAAGAATTGCTTTTATTGTATATCTATGATGACTTTTGTACGACAAACTGGAAAAAAGTCGCTCACCCTACTTTCAACGCCAAGTTAACAATAAATTACAAGATGAAACTGTACTAAACCCTATACAGAGTGGTGATGACAATACGACATTAAATTAAACCTCGCATACCTCAAGACGTTCTCAGTCTACATACAAAAAATCATTTGAATATATCCAGTAGTTTAGTAACAGGAAATTATTTTCGATTTTTAACATTTGCTACATGATGTATCTGATAATAGGGAAACACTGTCAGGTTAACGACCCACATCGGTATAAACATCAAAACATTAAAGCCACGTTGCCAACTCGCTACTTTAACACTTTCGCCAAATTAGTATTTTCATCTGATTTAGTGAAAATTATACCTTAACTCTGAGTAATAAGAGTCATAAAGCGTGTCATCAGAGTTGGATAAAAAAGTAACGAATGCGGAAATTGCAATGCACTCATAATATTAATAAAAAATTTAGTGTGTGCGAAAGAGATAAATCTAGTTTCGTTTGTTACTTCGCTTTCTTGAAGAAATTTGCTACAACAAATTTATGTTAGTGTGTCGCCGGCCGCCGCGATCCTGTGACGAGTCACGCGTCCTCAGATGCCGCTAACTTTCGTTCGCGCCGCGCGCGGGCGCCTTTGATGAGGGACTTCCCCGCCGCTCGTGTTTAAATTTGTAAATTCATTTACGACTGTATTAGTGCGAAATTGGACGCTTTATTTTAGTGACAGGACACGTAACGTTTTAGGTATTTAGTTAAACAGTGAGTGAATTGTGCGAAATTAGACGCTTAGTTTTTATTGTTTTCGTGTTTTTTTTTTTTAATAATCATGCCGCGCTACAGTTACACAGCTTCGGAGTACACCGACATGATTTTAATTTATGGGGAGTGTCAAAGAAACGCCGCTTTGGCTATACGGACATACCGAGAGAGGTTTGGAAACACTCGATTTTGTCCGACCAACGGGCGCACCATTGTCCAAGCTGTCCAGAGGATGCGAGAAAATCGATCCTTAATCCCGCATGTGGATAGTGCTCCTCCACGTGTAAGAGTGACCCTTGAGGAACGAATTTTAAATTATTTTGAACGCAACCCAACGTGTAGTTCGCGAAGGGCAGGTCGACATTTTCGTGTTGACCATACAACTATTCTTAAAGTTTTAAAACGCGACAAACGGAAGCCGTATAAATACAAGAAATTGCATGCATTGTTACCTAGAGACAAACCAGTTAGGGAAAACTTCTGTCGCTGGATTGAAAACAAACATTTCGAGAATCCGGATTTCTTGTACAATGTGATGTGGACTGATGAAAGTACATTTACAAGGAACGGTTTATGGAACAGACAGAATCTTCGTTACTGGAGCCGCGTGAATCCGCGTCTAGGACGGGAGACTTCGCACCAGTACAGATTTACTGTGAATGTTTGGGCTGGCATTCATAGAAATACTATTATCGGTCCGGTTTTCATTGATGGAAATTTAAATGCTGAAAAGTTTTTAGAACTCCTCAATGGACCTGTTTGCGAGTACACGGATGAGCTTTCGGTAACTGCGTTCAGGCAGATGTGGTACCAATTAGACGGAGCACCAGCTCATTCAGTGGTGTCTGCTAGAGAGCGTTTGTCTCAAATGTTCGGACAGCAGTGGATTGGCCGTTATGGACCAACGCGTTGGCCAGCCAGGTCCCCCGACCTTACACCACTGGATTTTTTCTTGTGGGGTCATATCAAAAATGAAGTGTACTCAACAGCTGTTGATACTGTTGATGATTTAAAAGATAGAATAATCATATCTTTTAATAAATTAAAACACATGGCTGCGAATGGGGACCTTTTGTCAGACGTTAGAAATAACCTTTTACGTCGGTGCAATTTGTGTATTCGAATTCATGGCGGCCATATTGAAAAACGAAAAATTTAGTGACTTTCATACCTACATCCTGATCGTGATTAATAATTTGATTAATAAATAACACGCCGTTGAGAGATGCCTGATTATTTGGTTAATAATCTGTGATTCAGTGTAATTTTACTGAGCATTAATCCATAATTAAAAGCCAAAAGATCAAGTCGCTACAGGACCGCGCGTTGTTGCCGCTCTTACGACAGGTTAGTGAACTCATATTTATAAATGGTGTTCTATTTCGTTTCTAGTTTTATGCCATTTAGTTTGTTTGAAATTTTTATTTTTTTATTTTCGATGTTAGGATTTTTTTGATAGCTTAAACTTATTCTTATGAACTAGTATTGTCTGTGTTTTCATTTATTGTCGTATTGTCTTCTCCACCCTGTATAATGAGATAGCTTATTTCATAGCCATTTCAATGGACTCTAGTTTTCTGAGATATCGTAGATCCTTTTTTGTGTTTTTTATTTTTTCAAAAAAGCATGTTAAATTAAAGCATTTAAGAAAGCCTGCTTACAACTTTTAGCAAAAAGCATTTAACAAGTGATTGCCAAAAAGCAACTTTGCACACCACTAGTCACCAGTAGTCTGCTTTTTGTGTCAATGGACTTTTAAGTATATTAGCAGTGTTATTCTGTAAAAATCTCCCTGTGAAAACTTGGGTGAGGTGAACATTAAGTGAGCTTATGTACGATTATTTAGCTCATTATCCACTCGAGAGCTACTGAACTAGTGAGCTATTGAGCGAGTGAGTGAGAAGTGCACTCAACGACCGAACGAGAACTCTTCTCAACCTACAAATTGCAAAAAAATTGCAAAATGAGGCCATTTAAAATAATAAGTAACAATCCTAATAATAAAATTGAGAAACATCAAACATATTAATAATTTTATTGCTTGTTTACAACCTGCAATTCCGTCAAATATGTCTGGCATTTTAATTGAAAGTGCTCAAAATCAAGACGAACTCTCAACATCTGGATATGGTGCTCTGAATATGGTATTTAGTCTCCAGCACGTCCGCTGCGCCAGGTTTAGCCGCTAACGTCTCCGCTGCACCAGATTTGGCTGTTAGCACCTCCACTGCACTAGATTTAGCCGCTAGCACCTCTGCTGCGCCAGATTTATCGGTATGACTAGCTTCAGTTTTTCTTGCCATTATTATTTGCGAATTTGAACTCAATGATAATACGAGTATGTAATCGACTGAATTAAGACTGTGTGGGAGATATCTCTCGCTTGTCTTCAATATCTATTAAAGCTTACTTTTATTTTATTTGATTTCAGGTACACATTTAAAATGATTAAGAAATTAAAGGACAAATAGTTAGAAAACAAACGAATAAAAAAATCTTCAGTAATAATTTCTTTCCCTTTTAAATCTTTGATAGATTTAAAAAGGAAAGAAATTTATTAAATTCAAAACCCCAAGCTTTGTTTATTAATTAAAAGTGTAATAGACGTATACATGAATTTGAGATACAAATACTGTGGGAAGAACTACTACTACTCTACTGAAAGAATATCACACAGAAATTATCAGAACAAAATTGTATTGTTTAGAAATGAATGAGATTGATTTGTTTGATATAAAGAATATTATAATTATTGTTGACTTTTAATTAAAACCCAAAAATCATCTGCATGTTACAAAAGATATATGTTGGAGATGTCCGTACCTGGGAGCCCACTGCGGATTCAGCGTCATTTGTTTTCTTTGAACTTGTTGCCTCCGTCTCGGAGGTCTACTTAACGCAAGGTTCTAGAATAACACTAACACTGTTACTTTTACATTTCATTTTAATTGACGCAAAATATTCGATGTACCTACTTACTGCATTTCGTTTCTTGTAATAGCTAAAAGCGTATATTCCAAGACACTAAAACAAAACTGACTTCAAATAAAAAACATTTTTTTTTTTTAAACCTGGCTGAAAAACAAGTTGGTGGGAGTTATTTTAGTTCAATTATTGATTTCATGCAACCAACTACATCATACTGCTTGAAAAGTGACTTGTATGGAACTTTTCATTTGATTTTTTAAGTCGGGTTTTTGAAAATGTTTTTTATTTTTATTTTATACACTTCAGTAAGTTAGATTTTTGGGATAGCCTCCTCGAACCCTTTATTTTGATACCCCACTTAATATAGTTAGTCGACTTTCATTTTTTTCTTTTTCACATTTTATGGCGTATGGTGGTCGCCATAATTATTTTATTTTGATTACTGTTATGTCATTAGTAGCACTAGCAAGATTAAAATAAATCGATTGACGTAAGAATTATCAAAATCGGCCCACGCCTTCGGTCTCTAAAACACCTCAAAGGAACAAATATACATACATTTAATCATAAATACATACTTATGCTGATAAACACATTACCCTCCCTTGCGTCGTGCAGTCGGGTAAAAAGGAAACTACGTATTGCGGGGTTCTGGAAAATCATGGCGCTTCTGACCTTCTGGTCGCGAGAAAACTAAACCTTAGTAGCGTTCTAGCGCTGCGTGTCTATACTGTTTTGTTAAGAAGACTAATTATTGTTTCAGCGCGAACATTAGTTACTCTTGTCAAAATGTAGCATTTCCTTTGCTTTTATGATAGCCTCTCTATTACGTAGTAACATATTACCTCAATGCCACTGGTAAAAATACCCGTTGATATTGTACCGTAACAATATGAAAACGTTCTCACAATCTTTTATCGATGTTTTTAATAAAGAGATATCGATATGGGCTACTCTATTATCCGCCATTTTATCCTCTCAGTGAAGTGTAGGTATGGCACGTTTTCTTATAGGTATGCCCAGTCCATATAATTTATATGTCAATGCATATAAATTATATGGACTGGACATGTTTGACTATAGAAAAAACAGTTATACAAATATGTGGCATATCGACGCCAAAATCTTAAAAATACTGCTATCTCTTTTTAACTTTCCTAATTTTGCATAAGTAAAAAAGGCTAGTAGTATTTTTGACAGTTACTATAATGTCAACCCTTCATTCCTATGGTCATTGAAATACCTATTTGCGGCCAGATCGCCATTTTATCCTCTCGGTGTTTGGTACCAAAGTTGGGTACGTCAACTGTCAAATGGTCGTAAACAATGGATATATTTTGTGAATTTTGGAGTAATTTTGCTGTGTTATTGCGTTTGAACTCGGTTGTTTAGTGGAAGTCGTCAATAGCAAGATGCCCAATTGCAATATAATCGGATTTGGCATCAAAAGAAGCGGCAATCACCCGAACATAACTTTGCACCAGTACGTATACTTAATTTTAGCTGAAATATCTCTAGATTTAGTTATTAAACAAAAGATTCTGTATTCGTTGAAGAGTTTATGTAAAAAGCATTCATACTTTCCAGTTTGCCTTTCTTTCTATCAGTTGTATTTCATGAAATCATTTTCTTGTTTTTGTAGGGATAGAGTAGTGCATGCATGACATTTTTGTTTATCGATAATGCTATATTATTATGGTTCTTTATTGGTTTTACGTTTTACTTTCAAGTTTTACGTTTTTCTTTATTATAATTATTGTTGACTTTTAATTAAACCCAAAAATCATCTGCATGTTAGAAACCACCGCGGATTCAGCGTCATTTGTTTTCTTTGAACTTGTTGCCTCCGTCTCGAAGGTCTACTCGCAAGGCTCTAGAATAACACTAACACTGTTACTTTTACATTTCATTTTAATGGACACAAAATATTCGATATACCGGATATACTTACTGCATTTCGTTTCTTGTAATAGCTAAAAGCATAAATTCCAAGACACTAAAAAAAACTAACTTCAAATAAAAAAATTTTTTTTTTTCAAAAAACCTGTTTGAAAAACAAGTTGGTGGGAGTTATTTTAGTTCAATTTTATTATTGATTTCATGCAACCAACTACATCAGACTGTTTGAAAAGTGACTTGTTTGGAACTTTTCATTTGATTTTTTAAGTCGGGTTTTTGAAAATGTTTTTCATTTTTGTTTTATACACTTCAGTGAGTTAGATTTTTGGAATCGCCTCCTCGAACCCTTTATTTTGATACCCCACCTAATATAGTTAGTCGACTTTCATTTTTGTCTTTTTCACAATTAATGGCGTCTGGTGGTCGCCATATTTTATTTTGATTACCGTCAGGAAATTCAAGAACTAAGCATAAATAAATTTAAATCATTTATTAAACGTAAGCTATGCCAGAAAGCTTTTTACACAATTAATGACTTTCTTGAGGACAAAAAGGCGTGGGATTGAGCTGCTTCAAGCATTGAGCCATTGTTTTCATACGTACTACTTACAGATGAAATTTTTATGTATTTTTTTTAATATTCGTTTTTGACATGAATACTTGTATAGTATTATATTATATTTTTAATTTTTTTTTTATTGACATTTTATTATTATTATTTTTTTTTTTTGACTAATACTTTGTTAAGTATTATATTTATTTTTTGATTGACATATTATTATTACTATTTTGTTTGACACGAATATTTACTTTGTAAAGTATTATATTTTTATTTTTTTTGATTACTTAATTATTGTAAATGTGAGGACTAGTGAATGCAAACCGGTTTAACCGAAAACCGAAAAACCGGGTTTTCGGCATAATTAAAATTATTTAAAAACCCGGGTTTTTTTTTCAAGTTTCCGGTTTTTCGAGTTTTTTTATTGTTTTCAAATGGCAACACCACTGCACCACGTGTCAGTCAAAACGATGCATTTGATGTTAGCCATTTTGTTTTGCCAAACGTTACCAACGGTTGTTAGTGAAACGACGTGTTGTTTATCGTAGTATTGGTAATTTGGTAACTTTTAACAGTTTTCAATAGTTGGGTGAAGGAGTTTTGGTACTTTTGTATTCTGGAGGTTCAAATTCAGAACTGAGAAATCACCTATAAAATGAACACTTATTGGCATTAAATTCTGCAAAGGCAGCTTATCAGCAGCCAGGAAGAAGAAGAGGCAGAAGCGGCACCCAAGAAAATTACAGAATACCTTAAAACTACTGTTTCTTTGAAACTGACGGTTTCAAGAATGGTCGCTTTTGATGGTATTGCGTTTAGGGTGTTTGCTTATTGTGAATTTAAGATGATTTAAATAAAAGTAACTTTACGCTCCCAGTTTCAGCCAATACTAAAAAAAATATTGTCATGCAATACACACGCCAAACAAGTAGTGAAATGTGTATTAGCTAAATTAAAAAAGAATGGTCAAAAGTGTTCGTTAACAGCCGATGAATACAGTTGCAACCCAGCGCTGGCCACGCCACCTTTGCGGCGGTAGTCCCCTTCTTTGAGGAGTGGCTGGAGAGGCCCCACGGCGCCCTCACCCTCCGCCTGACGCAGGTCCTCACCGGACACGGTTGTTTCGGGAGGTTCCTGTGTCGTATAGGGCGGGAGGAAACGCCCGGGTGTTTCCACTGCGCGGATCGTCTCGAGGACACGGTGGAGCATACGGTGGAGGTCTGCCCCGCTTGGGCGGAGCCCCGCCGTGTCCTCGTGGATGCGATAGGTAGCAGCGATCTCTCGCGCCCTGCCCTGGTTCAGGCCAAGGTACGGAGCGAGAGGGAATGGGAAGCCGTCTCCTCCATCTGCGAAGCAGTAATGCTCTCGAAGAGGGAGGCGGTATGGGTGAGGGAGACTCAACAACAGAGTCACCCTCACGCCCTCAGCAGCAGCCGCCTCAGGAGACGCCTGGGACTTCCGGCGCCGCGAGACGATCTCCGGCCACCGTAGACTCGGGCCTGGGGACGGCGAGTAATGGGTAGCTCGCCGTCCGATCAGTACCAGGCCCGAGAGTCGACGGCGCGTAGTGTTCCACGCGCGCCTCAAAGAGTTGTCAGCAATAAGGACGGGGCCCGTCATGGCCGATGCCTGCCCGGGGGTTGAGGATAAATTCGAAATAGAGTTACCTCGCCCCTGGGCACTCAGGGCAGGAAGGAACAGGGGTGGGTTAGTCAGTAAGAGTCTGATACGCCCTCCCGCTCCACCCTAGAGTGAGAGAAGCCGTTGGATGATTTACCACGCCACAAAAAAAATACAGCCGATGAATGGACATCTAATCGCCATCGCCGCTACATTAACATAAATTTTCATTCACCTGAATTAAATAATAAGCATCACATTATCTTGGGACTTGCTCGACTGGAGAGACAAGTCACAGCTATGAAGTGCGCTATTATTTTAGAGAAGCGATTGCACGAGTTCGATTTGTCTCTCGAAGATAATGTTGCTGGCCTTACTGACGAGGCTGCTGTCCAAAAAAAGCCATCAAAGACTACACTTTATCTGCTTCAAACTTAGAAACAGAAAAAATGGTGTTATGTGAAATGGCAATACACAAGAATGGCGGTGGACGCGGTAATTTTTTATCAAAGGCATACAAAACCGTCATCACCATCAAGCCAAAAAGTCTCAAATCAGAACGAGCATTTCGACAGCTGGTTATTTCTGCAGCAAAATACTCGTAAGGTCTCACCTTAATGATTACACTCTAGATACTTTGCTTTTCTTAAGATCTCATTTTCTTACCAAAAACGATTAAAAACATTATTTTTAAAGAAAATCTGTTGACTTTTATATTTTTATGTTTAAGAGATGACTTTTTATTTTACTTGATTTTTAAAATGATTAGTTTAAGTTATTAATCAGAACAAAGTACAATTAACCAAATTGCAATTGATCTCTTTTAAAAGTCTTATTTTTATGTTATATATGGTTTAACATAAGAAAAACACTGTGTAGCTCTTGCTAGTGTCTGATTGATTCTTTTGAGGAGGAATAAATAAATAATTATTAATATAAACTTCCTGCATTTTCATTGAAATCTTTAATTTGTGTTTCGATTCAGACCGCCTCCATCTTGCATCTTTTCAATAATGAAATAAAAATATATCTATCAACATTTTTAAAATATTGAAAAGATGCAAGATGGAGGAGGCCTGAATTTCACAAGCAGTTTAAAATATCATATAAACAATTAATAAAAAAATCCTATTGTAAAACCGGGTTTACCGGAAAACCGGGTTTTTCTAAACGAAACCCGAAAAAAAAACCGGGTTTTAATTTTGGCCGGTTTTGCATTCCCTAGTGAGGACTATGTGGGTTATTATTATTATTTTCTCCTCCTTTTTACAGTAATTTTTAACGTTGTCTGACAGTTTGAGTACTTTTGCGGCCTACCCAAATGTCGTTTCTTTGCTATTGTTCGTCATGTCATTGAGCTCCTTAGTGGTTTTTAAGTTGAGCTATTCGACTATTGACAAATGCTTGCACTGACTGGACAGGTCCACTCAAATATGTTTGGTTCTTTCTTCAAAAGACCACTACAGACACTAAGCTGCATGGTCCTCATATAGAATAATGTGAATGCGAGAACTATGTATGTCGTTAAATTCATGTAGATTTTATGATTGTCTGGCAGTTTGAGTATTTTTGCGGCCTACTCAAATGTCCTTACTTTGGTATTGTTCGTCGGTTCGTTGAGCTCCTCAAAGTTCTGAGTTGAGCTTCGCGATGACTGACAAATGCTTGCACTGTCTGGACAGGTCCACTCGAATTCGTGTGTTGCTTTCTTCAAAAAGCTCATCCCAGACATAAACGTACATGGTTCTCATATGATTTAACCAGTACACACTGAAGAAGAAGAAGAGACTTTGACCTCTGAGTTTGTTTCGGTGTTTCTTCTCAGGGTAGTCAGCTAGGAAACACCGGCCTCATCTAGCTTAAACTGACAAAAACCATTGACGTGTAAAAGTGTTTCTTGTAACCTATTTACTGAATAAACATCATTTTTCATTCATTTATCATTTGTCATGTCATAAGTAGCACTCGCAAGATTAAAATAAATCAATTGAAGTAAGAATGATCAAAATCGGCTCACGCTTTCGGTCTCTATAACACCTCAAAGGAACAAGTATACATATATTTAATCTTATCTACATACTTATGCTGATAAACACATTACCCTCCCTTGCGTCGCGCAGTCGGGTAAAAAGGAAACTACATATTGCGGGGTTCTGGAAAATCATGGCGCTTCTGACCTTCTGGTTGCGAGAAAACTACACCTTAGAAGCGCTCTAGCGCTGCGTGTATACACTGTTTTGTTAAGACGACTAATTATTGTTTCAGCCAAACATTAGTTACTCTTTTCAAAATGTAGCATTTCCTTTGCTTTTATGATAGCCTCTCTATTACGTAGTAACATATTACCTCAATGCCACTGGTAAAAATAGCCGTTGATATTGTACCATAACAATATGAAAACATTATCACAATCTTTTATCGATGTTTTTAATAAAGAGATATCGATATGGGCTACCCTATTATCCGCCATTTTATCCTCTCAGTGAAGTGTCGGTATGGCACGTTTTTCTTGTAGGTATGCCCAGTCCATATGATTTATAAGTCAATGGGCTAGTGCCAGTTCCAGTTAATGTCAGTGTCAAAAGCAATCAATGACATTAGCAGTGACAGTATTCATTTTTATTTTATTTTATTGTCCCTGAAGGGAAGGCGAAAGTCTTTTGACCATATTGCCTAGTCTTACGTAGTTACTTATACTTTTTTTTCAATTATGATGCAGATGTAACACATTCTAATGTTTTTTGCAGTATTTGGCAATAAATGTGTCGAATCAGCCTTCTCGGCAAACTTTGCTGAGGTAGTCAATACTACAATAAAATTATCAGCTCCATTTTCCCGAGATCGCGCCTGTTTCAATGATTCCACATATTGTCCATTTGCGTTGACACTTGAGACTCAAAACTACACCAACTTTACATCACAATAGCCACTAGGAATCAATAAACGAATAATTAAAACAGCTACTGAACTTCACTCGACAAAATCCCGCCAAAAACTCTTTTCCCGGCCAAACTCGTCACAATATTTCTCACTACAAGACACACCATAGAGGAAGGTAATATAATCTGGAAGACACACTCTACGACACGACTCAAACTAGATTCTAATAGTACGACTGTACGACCGCCCATGACCCGAAACTATCGAAATAGGTTACTTCTAAGCAAGCGTGCTCCATCTTCGACCAAATCATCAATTCAAATTGCAGGCCTAATAATAAATCTATTTCCTTCACTATTTAAAAAATCATATGTTGTACGTAAGGGTGGTATGACATTTATCCTCTAACTTTGTCCAATATCTATGTCCTATAATTGATCTTTCTACATGCCATCGACTACATGGACGAGGTCAGCATCTTGCAGATCTGCAAGTCCTCCTTCAAAGAGGAAGAGGTGTGCAGTGCTAAGTTGCTGGTATTTCAATCACTCGACCAAGTCGGGCAGATTGATCTCGCCGGAGGGATGGTGATGAGAAGAGTCTGCAGGACAGCATTGACCTATTGAAGAGGACCGATCCGGATGACGTGCAAGATTTTGTAGCGAAGGAGCTGCACAAACTGCGTCCCGTCACTTTCGACCACGTCGACGTCACCAGGCTGCTGAAGGACATCACGTCTCTGAAGGTGAGCCTGGCTGAGATGAAGTCCAAGTTGGAGTCATCGGATGTCACCATTGGTGAATTGCGAGCCGAAGTAGCGTTGTTGCGCAAAGCGTTGCGCAACAACGCTTCGCGAACGCAACGCGACCCACTTGACGGAATAGCGATTCCGTCAAGTGGGTCACCGGAAGGCTCCAATGTAAACACACGTCGCAGGGCACAAAATGTTTCAGTCTGCAGTTTTCAGTCGGCGAGTGCATCTACGTCATCGGCTGTCAAGAATGCAAGCGTTGCATCGTGTTGCGCTGATCGCGTCGTATCTGCTGGGAAAGCGACGCGTTCAGGTGCCATCATCAGCTCCCAAGATGTAGCTCGTGCAGTCCGTCCGTTACCTAACTGGAAATCTCCAGGACCGGATGGGCTGCACAACTTCTGGATAAAATTGTTTACAAGGTCGCATGCCCGCTTGGCATCTCTGATCCAGTCTGTCTTAGAGTCAGGGTCGCTGCCCCAATTCTAACTACAGGAATAACCCACCTGCTCCATAAATTAGGTAGTACTGCGGCAGCTAAAAATTATAGACCGATCACGTGCTTACCGACGGTCTATAAGGTTCTTACATCCATTTTGAGAGCCAAGATTAACACACTTATAGATAATAACTGTATCATGTCTGCCTCTCAAAACGGATGTAGGAATGGGTCTCGCAATACTAAGGAGCTGCTCCTCATAGATATGGTCATTAGCCAACCGGTTCACCGTTCCCGAAAGGATCTGTCGACATGTTGGATAGACTATAAGAAGGCCTATGACACAGTTCCTCATACATGGCTCATGAGGGTGCTAGAATTGTATAAAGTTGATGCAATGCTACGCACCTTCTTGAGGTCGTGTATGGGGCAATGGAGGACGGTCCTTCGCTATCCAGGATGTCGAAATATCCAGAGGAATAGCGAACCGGTAAGGATCGAGCGGGGTATATTCCAGGGTGACAGTTTGAGTCCACTTTGGTTTTGCCTGGCCTTGAATCCTCTAAGCACACTGCTGGAGAATTCAGGGCTAGGCTATCGGTTGAAGAGAGGTGACCAGGTTATATCTCACCTCCTTTACGTGGATTACTTGAAACTTTTTGCCCCCAGCAATGCAGCTGATGGAGCTACTGAAGGTAACTGAAACCTTCAGTAGTGCCATCAGGATGGAGTTTGGTGTGGAAAAGTGTGCGATCATATATGTAAAGCGAGGGGAGATTGTGGAATCCGTGGGAACACAACTCTCGGATTCCATAAACCTGAGATCCCTCTCTCCAACCGAAACTTATAAGTATTTGGGTATGTCGGAAGCGTTAGGTATCAATGTTACTGACATGAAGCAATCGTTGAAGAAGCGCTTCTTTTCCGCCTGAAGAAGGTATTTGTTCGGGCGTCTTCGATAGCCTTCTACCGGGTGGAAACAAGGTGCGCGCCTTCAACGGTTGGGTCATGCCGGTATTGATGTACCTACTCTTTCGGCGTACTCAAATGGACTCAAACAGAACTTGACGCCCTGGATAGGCGTGTCCGAACACTGCTGACTGACTCCTCGAATGCATCACCCACGTTCGTCGGTGATGAGACTGTATATCTCGCGGAAGTGTGGAGGCCGAGGCTTTTTAAATGCTAAGACCCTCCACAACCGTGAGGTATGCAGTCTGAGGGCATATATCCTAGCTGCTGACGTGAATCAAGAGGCGTGCAATGATTGTTGATACAGCCGTTCCGCATGACGAGAATCTCGTGAAAGCTGAGAAAGATAAACAAATCAAGTATCTTGACTTGGCTCGCGAGGTTGTCGACATGTGGGATGTGGACTCGGCGATCATTGTGCCGATAGTCGTGTCTGGCAATGGCCTTTTAGCCATGAGCCTCGACCAATACCTCAGGAGGCTCTCGTTAGGCGGCTGGATCAAGGGCTTGATTCAGAAAGCTGTACTTCTGGACACGGCTCGCATTGTCAGGCGGTTCCTCTCTCTGGAGCCCTGACCGCCGGTAGCTTGGACCCTGTTCCCGATACCGGTGGGCTACTATTTTTATATTTTTAAATGTTTTTTTTTTGTCTTTTTTAATGACTTAAACTTTATTTATATACAAATAAATAAATGGAATAAGAATCATAATAATAATCACAATCATAATAATAATAACATAATCATAATCGTAATCTTAATCATAATAATATTAAAATATTATTACATTCTTTTTTTTCGCATTCACTCTCACTCTTCTCTTTCTATTCCCCCTCCCCAGGAGCGTTAAACGTTTAACGCAACCCTGTTGGAAGTCGGAAGTATAACTTCAAAAACAGTGTAGAAATCAAAATCCAAAGTCAGTTATTCAAATTAGGTTGCGAGCCAGACCTATTTGAACGTCGTTCTACATAAAGACAGACCCTTCACCACTTCTTAGCTTCTTGCCCGTAACTCCATCTGCGTAGACATCCGGATTGAGTCCAGAGAAAAATCAAACATTTGTGAAAGATTAAAAGTTAGTACGGGCTAGGATCATGATAAATTAGAATTTCCTACATTAGCATGGCTTACCAAAATTGGACGGCAATTTTTTGCACTACGCCGAACATCTCTTTTCCACACTCTTTTCTATGGGCTACCTGCGTGTATATCTCTACGTTTGACGTCAAAGTTTTGTTATGTTAAATTAACTTTTTCATGATTTTGGCACCCTGTTATTTTACCTACAGCTTCATCCGCGTGCAGGTCTGAAATTCCTCTTTTTTCTGTTTTCCTGAGAATCTATACCGCTCAGGATCCCAGCCCCGAAAATACTTATCCAAGATGCTACCTCTTATGATCCCACCCTTGAAATACTTTTTGTGATTCTGATCTTCTGATAGTGCATGAATCTATACCACTCGGAAATTTTACTTCTTCACGATTGTGTTCTCCTGGTAATTTGTGAATCTTTCTCTGTTTTCTACGATTCCCGGCCCGGAATACAGCTGAGAATTTTATTGTAGTATTGACTACCTCAGCGAAGTTTGCCGAGAAGGCTGACTCGACACATTTGTTGCCAAATACTGCAAAAAACATTAGAATGTGTTACATCTGCATTCTAATGGAAAAAAAGTAAAAATATACTACGTAAGACTAGGCAATATGGTCAAAAGACTTATCCTTCCCTTCTGGTAAATAATAAAAAAAAGTGTTATGCTGTTTTGTTATAGTTGTCAACAACATTCTCTTAATCTCTTTGGTCAACAAACGAGATGTGTATTTTTTAATCTACGTTAGTAATGAAAATCGGTACTTATTAGGTTTAATTTTTATCATAACGAGAGTTTGTAGAGTTTATTACAGCAAATCGAATCAGGTCGCCTAACCAATTTTGAAGGAGCTTACAAAGATAAAAATGTTATCATTATGATTATCAACCAACCATCGTAATCCACATCATTATCCCCGTAGGCCGAGCTCATCTAATAGATACCGTAATATAAACTTATTCCTACCATATGTAATAACAGATCTGTATCTACCTCGGTAACCTTGGTGACTCAGAATGGAATACAGGACGATGTTACATTTACAAAAATGTCTCTATTTCAATTATTATTTATTCGTAACTTGGGTTGTTGTTGTTGGCTTCTTTCTATATTCAAAGGTAAATGGACGATGTTTTTAACAACAGTTTCCATGACAAGTACTTCTAGTATTTCTAATAACCGATGCTCCTTTTCAGCAACTGATCAAGTATTTATTTATTTCAGATAAATGTTCTTGGACACCTAACAAAGTACCTTTCACTGACGGTGTTTACTCTATTGATTGTCATTGAGTCAGCAAGAATATATCTTGGTCACTATGGAAACCTTTCTCGCAGGGTCAGTATTGTATTGCAGCACAGAAAAATGTATCATAAACAAAGTAACATATTTTAATCAGAAATTTTATGTCTTTCAGGTCCCAGAACTGGCAGGCTTCCTGATGTTGACCATACTTATGCAAATGCCTCTGGTCAGCTTTTTCCTGTTCAACCCTTACTTGATGAGTACTCCCATGGAGACCACATTACACACCATGTTTTGGTTGCTCACACTTGCTGAAGTTGTCTTCAGTTTTATGGCATTGAAACAAGCATCCAATTTTGCCAAAAGTATTTACTTGTCTCAACCGAAAGACAGGTGATACGTTTTGGTATTTTTATGCAAGGGATCTGAATAATACTTGTATTTATTGAACAATGAATGGGTACACACTTATATAAGTCTGAGGAGGAAATAATACTCACACAAGTTACATGAAAAGACTTTATTATGTTGTTACACAACATTAAATGCTGACTTTAATTATTAAGGACTTGAATATAAGAGTGAAAGGGTATGAAAGCAAAGCTTTGGTATTTTATTTAAATTAGTATAACACATTTATAATAATTAAAGATTAATGAATAGATATACATGTTTGTAAACATAAGTTAAATCTAAATTAATAATTGAGATGTTAAAGCAATTATCAAAGATTAAATACATAATATGTATGTATATTGTACACTCATGATTTTTAAATTAACATTAATATTTAGGGATATCACACAAAATGCTATCTGTAAACCATACAATGAGCACCTCTATTAATACCATGTTAGGTATTACAATACAGCTGACTATGACCTATATTTCTTAGTTGTATCAAATATAACCTCTTGGTAAAATGTTTGGATAGTCTTTTATAAATATGCAACTTTGCCTTCAAATATTTCACAAGGCACTGGACATTCAATATTATCTTTTTTTTCTAATGATTAAACAAAATAGATGTAAACAAAATATTACTGAACTACCATACATCAAAATGTATTGCATCATAGGTGTCATTTTATTATGGAATACAAAGTAAATAATCTATCCTCATTCCTTCAACCATGGACTAGCCTCTGGCGCATACTCTAAACTTATTAACACAGCATTATGGTACAATCTTAGGCTTTACCATAAAATACATTATTTGGTTTTTAATACTATTTACAATTTAGCATTCAAAACATTCACTATATTTACTCATACTAAATACAATTGTCATATCTAAACCTTTCACTGGTCAGCCAACCATGCAACTGGTCATAAAAATTAATCTTAACTAAATTATGCTTAAAAATATATATACTCAGAATTTAAGTAATACATACTTTCTTCCAATGGTTTTATGGTGCTATAATTTTTTCAGTGGGTATATCAAATATATTGTTCTCTTTGAAGAAGTCATCAATTTTACATCGCACTACATGTAAAGCTGAGTGGAGACTTTCCACTTTTGTTCCAAATAATTTTAAATTGTCTTCCATTTCAAAAGCTTTTATCACATCAGGAAGAGATGGAGACATTTTACAGATAAACTGTAAACAAAAAGAAAATAATATTAATAAAGTACAACAACCTACTTTAGCTGGATAAATTTGAAAAACAAATTAGATAGCATAAAACATGATAGATAAATTGAGTAAGTTTATCAAATACTCACAGTAAATAGTTGCTGTGTGATCCAATTGTGATATCTTTTGACAGAGCCTTCATATGCCACTGTAAATATTTGTTTCATATTCACATCAATATTATTGGCTTCAACATGGCACAGAATTTGCGTAAACATAATCTCAAAAAATAGCATGCCTCTGTAAATATAATAGAATAGGAATTATTAGTACCACCAGAGACAAGTTTTAAGAGAATTCAGCGCACGCGGGCTTGCAACGTCACATTTCTAAAGGTTTTTTTATTAGTTATATTTTATCATTATTTTTAACATTTACTCTAAAATATTTATTCGTAATACTGCAAAAAGTACAACCAAAACGAAAAGAAGAAGAAGACTGCAAAAAGAAAATAAACTGTAATGTAATTTTTCATGCTATAAATACCAACGATCTAGTTAATTGACTGAGAAACAATAGTAATTCATTTCAATTTAATAAAATAATCTCAAAAACCTCTAGAAATGCGACATTACCAGCCTGTGTGCGATGAACACTCTTAAATTTCTATGCTTGGTGGCAAAACTAATGCATATCTTTACATAGGTACCTGTTAAGCCACAGCACACTCTCTGCTCCAGGTTTGCCAGTAGTAGTCTCCGCAAGCATTAACTCAAGTAAGCAAGAGTTTTTGTCATAAGTGAACAACTTTTTTATTTTCTGAAACAAGTTTTTAATCACCACTAAATAAAATGACCCATCATTTTGAATGGACTTTCCTGGTTAAACAACAAAGCCTTAGTGCTTTGTTGTTTAACCAGGATCAAATTATTGTGGATTAGGAGGAATCAATATTATTGTGTCACGTATCGAGGTGACTAAGAAATTATTGAGAACCTACTAGATCATGATTCATACCACTTACATCGACATTTCCCTGCATGTCATACTTCACGGGAGCAAATATTGTGCCAAGGCGATCTGTAATGTATGATGATACAAATATTAAAATTAATAATGTAAAGGTAAACACAAAAAAAATTAAGCTGTCATACATACCTACAATTGCCACCAAGTCTGTAGACGCATCTACAAATTCAACTATATTAATTCTTTCATTTATAACTGGTGGATATTGCCTTATCGCCACAAAAAAACGTTCTTTACTAACGTTATCACTAATTGTAGAGCTGCTAGCCATTTTGAGTACAGAAATATTTACACGAATTATTTGGAACAAATTTAAATATCTAGTACTGATATATCACACACATTCACAAAACTGCTGTTAACGAATCGTTCAACTAATGAATTATCAAAAATATGAAACAAACAATACAGTCTTCATTAGAGGTCGTCTTCACTGACTGAAGCACACAAACAAATGAAATGACAATGACAAATGTCATTAGTTCACATTAATTTTCCAGTTGCACACTGTAGTTTGGGGTTACCACTTAATAAAATTTTCACACGTATCAATCCATTGGTTTTTTCTTCACTTTTTCGATAGAGTACAGTTCTTGTTTACCTAGATGAGACAAACTTTATTAGAATACTTAATTTTTCTTGTTTCGAACATGTTCTTCACTTTATTGTCAAGTTGCATAATACTGTAACGCCAACTATTTTTAATAAGAAAATGTTTGTTTCAGCACGTTTCCCAAATCATCTTCTACAACTATTGTCAACACTTTGGTTTTTGGTGAGAAAGTAAACGGAACCAAGAATCTTTTTTCGGGTACCAGATTTGTAAACTCGTACGAATCTAACACCATTCCATTTGATTCATCTCTTACTTCAACTATTCTAATACCGGCAGTGGAAATGATCATCATTTTGTTTTTGTCGAATTTCAGATACCTCGTTATTGCTTGTCTTTCTCTTCCATATTCATTATTGAACCACCGGTGATATGACAATAAAACAGCACAATTTCTGGTCCAATAAATGGAATCGTTTCCGTTTGTTCGATTAATGTTTTTCTTTGAATCCGTAAGTCTATTTGTTATATTTGAATAAACACTTGATGGCCTGGTTATTGGTGTTACGTTTGGGCTTCTTCTTATTATGTCAGATTTGGACATAGCGGCAAAATTCCCCAATGTAGTTTTACTTCTTGGCCCTAAAACCCGTAACGGTTCTGCCACGTTCATTGTAACACTTATATTGCGTTGTAGTGAAACGGTAGAATGTTGTACTGGTTTTCCACTGAAGTTATTCATGTTATCTTTAACTAAAGCTGATCGTTTTTCTCCAATAACAAAAACTCTGTCTAAATTGTCAAAACCTCTTCCCATTATACCATCTTTCGTGTGTCCGAGATCAAACGTGTGACCAAGTTCGTGGAATACTGATCCCAATGTAGTTGCGAAACATCCTCCCAATGTGCCACGGTATCCACTGTCATCCATAAATCTTCTTACGTTTACTGGTGTTGCATCTAAGAATTTTGGAACAATTTCTTCTACAGTCGTTGGCCAGGTGTAAAGGCAAGCTGTCCCGAACAGTGCCAAACCGCCTCCCCCTAATGCAGCATATGCTTCAGTAAGGGATATGATTTCTTCATGTGTCATAGGCTTATCGATGTCAGTACCTTTATATCGAGTGCAGGATATAAAGCCCAGGAATTTCCTTTCATTACTTCCTAAATCGGAAAGCATCAATTCTCTTCCAAAATGTGACCATAATTCCGTTTGTTTCATTTTTCTCGCCTTGTTAACATTGAGACTACTTTTAAATATAATGCATTCTGGTTTTTTATGATTGACTTCATGTTCAAGTTGAAATGTTTTTCTTCCGATTCCACTTTCAAAAAGTTTTTCGGCTGTTAAACTTTGAATTAACTTTGAACCAAGTGCTATACGGGCACAGGCACTTTCTATCGAGTTGTCAATATCTGGCGGACTTTGAAAACATCCATCGTGGCCTTGACATATGATGTAAACTGGAGTGACCCGAAGATTTGTTTTTCTTGGTGTATAGTCCAGGAGCAATATTTTCCGTTGTTGTTCTGTGTATTCCAATTCAATAACATTTTCACCTCTTCTCAGTTCGATTATCACTTTGAATTCTCCATTATAAACGTCCCATTGCGATTTGTTTTGAAAGTTTTCACTTTTTAATGTACATATTAGTTTTTCATGGTTATTAGAATTGCCTCTTGTTATAATTCCCTTGACCAAAACAAGTGAATAGTTCACGACGTCTCCATTTTGAAAATTTGTTATAAATATCGAAGAGTTGTGTTCTGTTTCATTATCTTCGTTCACACGGTTGTCCATTACCTGAAATTAAGTTTACATTACGTTATTTCGTGAGAATAAGGGGCTTTTTAACGGTTGACCTTCAAAAGGATTGGTACGCAGTTTCCTCGATTTCTTTTAGTGTGATCAAACATCACACATAATTGGGTTAATGCCATTTTGTGACGGGGATTACTGGAATCAGCTACTTGAAGAGGTTTTACGCACTGGCGTTTAGTTATATTATATGGAGCGTATCGTTTTATTTTTATCTGTATCTAAACTTTAAAGGTCGTCGCAAATGAATAGATTCGCAGTGAAGTAGTGACTCACCATGATGCGGCTTGCGTGGAGCGCGCAGAGCCGGCGCGGGAGGACTGCGGGACGGGCGGCGCGGCGTCGCGGCGACCACTCGCAGCCAGCGTGCAGTGCCGTTCCTCCTCACTTCTCACGAAACTTGGTCGAACGCTAGCGGTTGGTGTGCGCATGCCCGCCGATGCAGACCGACGCGCCTCGGTAACGATTGCGCCCCCCAGACAGGTACGCGACTAGCTGTCTCCACTGGCAAGAGGGAAATTTGAACAATGCAGTAAACATAGATGAGTATGCGCCACTATCATCCATCAAATCCTTGTTGTTGGTTTTGCGAATGTTTGTTTTCATTACCTACAGCAAACACGATGACGCTAGTCGGATAGACACACATTCTATCTACTAGCAAATACCACTTAGGTATGTGGTATCGGGGACTAGGGGAGCGCTAACTACCTAGCTACTGAATAATTCTGACAAACGTCACGGATTACCGTTATGTACCTACCTACCGCAAATTATCGACCTTGAGATACCTGTAGGAGTGAATTCAGGTGTAGCTAAACACGAAACAGGAAAAAAATGGCATTCAAAATATTAATGAAATAGGAAAGACGCCTGGTGAAAAAGGGAAATAATATCAAGGTCACGGAAAATTTGGAGAAAATCTAATATGTTAAGAACCTACCTTTTACGTTTATGACAGGGTTTCACACTATTTTTGTTAAAGGCGTATTTTTTAGAAAAAAGATATTGGAATAAAATTTGGACAGCTGTACAAAGGTAGTTGTAATACTGACAAAAACGTTGGACGACACTTACCTATTGTAGTTCTTGGAATGATAACGGTTCTGAAATGTTTATTTTGGACGGTAACTCTGACGCCATCTAGTGTACTTCTAAACAATGTTCTAGCAAGGGCGCTGCTCAACAGTCACTCATAAATGTAAGTTAATTACTACAATGTCGAGGCTTTTAACCATATAGGTTATAGATACAATTCTTTGACTCACCACAAATTAAGAATGCAAGGTAAAAATAACCATAGATTTTTTAACCTAGTCGCGAATGAGAAAACTGAGTATTGCAGACGATAACTGTGTGGGGTCTAGCACTTGGAGCCAGACAACAACGCGCCTGTTGGAGTTAAGTAGCTACATGTGGCGCTCGGTGACTACATTTTGTTGTTCTGGCAGGCAGTGCCGCCCACAATATTATAATACTTAGAGATGATCCGTCTAGTCAGCGAGTAGTCGATAAAGCCATTTTCGTGGTCGGCAAGTAGTCGAAGACTATTAGGCAAAAAGCGTTGTTTATCCGGCTTCTTACTTTGTATGTATTTCTCAACGGTTAGTTGTCAAGTGCAATCATCTCACTTATCGCAATATTAATGTCTTGATCTTGAGTCTTCACGTGACCATCGAACGACAAAACTATCTCAATGTTGTAGCCAGTTCTTCTACTTGAATTTGCGACAGTGAGGAGTCGTCTGTGGTCGAACATTTGAGTGCTTCCACTTGGCCCACCAAGCCATCCTGCTGTGGCAAAGTAGGTAGGTAAACTGCCTAAAATTTTGCAGTGGAATATGCCTCACTAATTTGATTTGATGGGCCAGATTCCATTAGTATAAAATCTTGGTGGACTCTGCCCCACTAGGGTTGGCACCTCATTTGTGTAGGTAGGTTTGCTCGTATTTTTATATTTCTTTGTAAAATAAATAAATGTATACCATTTGTAAGTAAAACACGCAGTTGGAGCAAGAATGTCCAAACCGGTTATAGTTCACCACGGTTTCGCCCGCCGCAGCTTATCGGTTTTCCTAGTCTGTCAATAAGACTATTTTTTACTGTGTCTTTTATGATTTTGTGATTTTGTTTTTGTTCTTTACAGTTAGTGCCTGAAGTAATTGCGTGGCTGTTTTTTTTGCATATGATGTTAACCTTAAAAATAAGTTATAAGGTTTTTTGCCATATCAATGCATGATCAATCTGTGTGATTTTATTTTTTATTCCTTACAGTCAGTAGGTACGTTAAAGTATCAGTAAGAAAGTATGATCCATACCAAATGATAACTACCTATTCTGTGATTTTGAATAGTTATGTAGTTAGAAACATATCTGCCTAGCCTTTTCTCAACTATTTTGGGGTCGGCTTGTAGTCTAACCGGATGCATCTGAATATCAGTATTTTACATGGAGCGACTGGATGCGGAAGGCGGAGAACAGGGTGTTGTGGCGCAACCTGGGAGAGGCCTATGTCCAGCAGTGGACTGCGATAGGCTGAGTTGATTGATTGATTGACTGATATGGAGCGACTGCCTATCTGACCTCCACAACCCAGTTACTAGATAATACGATACCTCTTGGTAACGCTGGTTGTCAGACTTTCGGGCTTCTGACGACCCGTAACGACGTAGTTAGAATACATAATTATATTATACTAGCTGTTGCCCGTGATTCGTCCGCGTCAAGCTCGTAAACCTGCACAAATAAAACTAATAATTCTGTGCATGCAATGCATTCCAAAAGGATCTAATCATTTATTTTACTTTCACATAAAACGGATAAAGGCCAAAACGCCGATTTCATTTGGTAAATTGTTATGTACCTATGTATTGTGACCAGATTTATGGACATTATCGAAGCAGAAAGAGTATGTAAGGATCGTAGAAACGTGGATATAGGAATAATAGTAATAATAATAATAAAAAAAAAAACTTTTATAGAAATTTACAGACTAAACCTCAAACTCACACGATACTTGAAAACAACTTAGAATTACCAACAGTAGAACAACTTGAAATATTTTGGTCTAGTATATGGGAAGAGCAAATACAGCATAATGATAAATCTGATTGGATAACAGACGAAGTGAAGACGTAGTTCATTGGGAGAAATGGAGTTCGTCGAGATTACTGAGTGTGCCATAACCAGTATTACAGCAAGACTACACAACTGGAAATCGCCCGGTATTGACAAAATACATAATTACTGGTTTAAAAAATTAGAATTATTACACAAAATTTTAGCAAAAAATTTAACAGACATTATTTTAGGAAAACAAAATATACCTGAGTTTATTGCTAAAGGAATAACCTATATGTTGCCGAAAACTAAATACTCACCACAGCCTTTCCAATACAGACGAATTACATTTGAGGTTTGCACCGGTGCGGAATTTTGAGTACCGGTGAAATTCACCGGTGATTGGGCGCTCTCCGGTGATTTACCGGTGATCTCCGGTTGTTGTGTTAGAATTATGAGCCTATGATAAAAATGAATATTGTTTGTTATATGGGTTTACCTACTTATAAAAAAATAGAGTTTTCATTCATTTTTTATTAGATAAAAATGGTATACAAACATAAAAATCATAAGTTGACTCGAGTAAATTATAATAAATGATGGTTTTGATTAAAAAAAAAACACAACATTTCGACAGCGTCATTGCACAACAACTCTCCTGAGGTTGAGAATGTAACCTGTTGCTGAGAATACTCTTTCTGATTTAACTGAAGTTGCAGGCACAGTTAGATATTTAAAAGCTATTTCATGTAAAGACAGATGTTTGTTAAATTTCCATAGTTCCACCATATTATCCCAGTTATGATTAATATCTGAAAAATCTGTTTCTTTGTATTAATTGCCGCAGCGACCAAGAGCGAGTCGGACTCGCGCGCAAAGGGTTCCGAACAAATCAATCTTTTTTTGAGGTTTTTTTTAAAGTGTCTCCACCTTATAGGTTTTCCTGTAATCTATAAGTAAAGAACTACTTTCTGTATTTTTTTGAAAATTTTAGGCCCAGTGGTTTCGGAGATAAGGGGGTGACTGGTCATTTTTCATCTATTTTCTTAAATAACTTCAAAATTATATAATTATTATAAAATTATGAAAAAAATTATTCGAGATCAGATCCTCATAATGTGCCCTTTCATTTGATATGTCCCGCGACACAGTTTGAAAAACTTTGATTTTTAATTTTCCGATTTTCACCTCAAAAGTGACCCTCATATTCCAAATTAATTTATTTGGGGTACACGTCCGTGTTTGGGTCACAGATATTCATGTGTGTAGGTACCAAATTTCAAATCTATCGGTCCAGCAGATTCCGAGCAAATTGGCTGTGACAAACGGACAGACGGACAGACAGACAGACACACGAGTGATCCTATAAGGATTCCGTTATTCATTCGGACTTTCGGAACCCTAAAAACTATATTAAATCATAAGCCTTCCTTTTATTTAATCAACTTTATTCAAAAAATACTGCTCAAATAAAACCGGTGATCAATCGGTATTTTCACCGAATAAATTCAGTGGTAAATCACCGGTGATTCTCCGGTACTCATTGCTCCGGTGCAAACCCCTAAATTACATGCCTACCCACAATATACAAGATCCTAACGTCAGCCATAACAATAAAAATAAATAAACACATAGAACATCACAACATAATGGCAGACGAACAAAAGGAGTGCAGACGGGCTCACATGGGGTGTAAGGAACAGCTAGTTATAGATTCAGTAATACACAAGCATGCCGCCACAAAAAAAATAAAAAATAAATTACATTTTATTTACATAGATTATAAAAAAGCCTTTGATAGCATTCCACATTCCTGGTTGATTCAAATATTACAGATTACTAAAATAAATCCAAAAATGACTTGCCTTCTTACAAAATATTATGCCCCGATGGAAAACTACAATGCAGTTAAATTGCCGTGACCAAGTTATTACAACACGACAAATTGCTATAAAAAGGGCATTTATCAGGGAGATTCTCTGAGCCCTCTATGGTTTTGTCTCGCTCTGAACCCCCTGTCTCACCTACTGCAGCGCTCCCAGGCTGGATATTGCCTTAAACACACAACAGTAGTAACCACTATCTCTCATCTTATTTATATGGACGACATTAAATTATACACAAAAACTGAAGACATGAAAAGATTAATACATATCACGACAGAATTTAGTAAAGCGCGGACAGGTGGGACTCTCCACTGCTGCGCCACTGGATACGCTTGCATGCTGTACGGTGAGCAGTGGACAGTTCTCCCTCTCCGATCTTAATGTGTATTGTCTATTGTTATTTTCCAATTCTTTTTGTGTTGTAAGTGTGTTGTATTGTTTTTGTTTTTTTCATGTTGTATGTAGCATATGGACAATGGTCCGCAATAAACGAATTTAATTTAATTTAAAACAGTACACATAGTTAAAGGCAAAGTTAAACCTGGTGACTATGCAATTACCAATACTGACACAATTGCAGCATTGGAATCAACAGATTTATATAAATATTTAGGATACAGACAACTCAAAGGACTCGATCACACCGCGATTAAACAAACATTGACCACTGAATACAAGAGGAGAGTGATCGCAGTATGTAAAACTCAACTCTCAGACAAGCATTTAATAAAGGCATTGAACACTTACGCAATACCAATACTTATATATTCATTCGGAGTGATCAAATGGTCAAAAACTGATATCCAGCAAAATAGAGAGAACAACACTCACCACACTTACTAAACACAATAATCTACACCCTAAATCTGCAATAGAAAGACTGATATTCAAACGGCAACACGGAGGGACAGGCCTAATAGACATTCATCACCTTTGGAAGAAACAAACTAGTAGATCAAAAACATTATTTTACACAAAATCTCAGACAAGTAACATACATAAAGCCATAGTCACAAACGATACTAGCTACACCTCTCTAAACTTAAACGAAGAGAATATAACTCAGAATATTAACCTCAAAAACAAAAGTTAGAAGATTAGAAAAAGAAAGTGCTACACGGATGGCATCCCCATGATCTAGAACAGTCCCACATAGATACAATAGCTTCAAATAAATGGCTTCAAATAGGAAATTTATTCCCGGAAACCGAAGGGTTTATTATTGCAATTCAAGATCAAATCATACTACTAAAAACTACAGGAAATACGTAATCAAAGACCCCACAATAACGAATGATAAATGCCGCAAGTGTCACAGCCAACCAGAGACCATACAACACATTACAGGAGCATGCACAACGCTCACACAGACTGATTACATTTACAGACACAATCAGGTGGCAAACATCATTCACCAACACCTAGCAATCAAACATAAACTCATACAAGATCAAGATACAAACACTCCTTACTACAAATATGTTCCACAAACTATTCTAGAAAGCACCACACACAAACTCTATTACGACCGCGCCATTCTAACTGACAGGCCAATTAACTAAAATAGACAAGATATAACTCTCCAAGATAAAGTAAACAAAATAACATACCTGATTGATATTGCAGTCCCCAACACGTATAATTTACAAAAGACCATAGGAGAGAAAATAAGCAAATATGCAGAACTTAAAGAAGAAGTGACTAGAATTTGGAGGCAAGAAAAAGTATAGCACCATAGCCTCAAATTAATAGAACTGAAAGATTCAATTTACATAACACTCCAAAAAGCTGCAATTTTGAATACTTATAGAATATTTAGAAAGTTCATGCAGATAGAGGAAAATGAAATTTTTCCTCAGAACATACACTCTACAGCTTAGTGTACTCACCATCACCACACACTACATTGACTTGGCATGGCCCGTTTAGGCCCTACTACCGGCCAAGTGCCGCCCTCATTGAATAAAAAATCGTAGCATACGAGTAGCATATATTTGGAAGTCGGTGTCAAATAACGAAGAAACAAAAAAATATATACACCGACTTCCGAAATTAAAGTTATTTTGCAATTTTTAGAAGTCGGTTGTATTTTTTTTTGAAAAAAGTTTTTTATTTATATTGAGGGTGAGAAGGTTTCTGCTAAGAGTGTCAGCAATAGTAAGCAAACCATTCTCCGCAAGTTGATACACTTGATCCCAGGAGTTGGCATGGAATATGATTGCTGTATCGTCTGCATACGATATAATTCCGGCCTTTCCTAGTGAAGCATGCAGTATGTCATACATTCCCGAGGACACGGTGGAGCATACGGTGGAGGTCTGCTCCGCTTGGGCGGAGCCCCGCCGTGTCCTCGTGGATGCGATAGGCGGCAGCGACCTCTCGCGCCCTGCCCTGGTTCAGGCTATGGTACGGAGCGAGAGGGAATGGCAAGCCGTCTCCTCCTTCTGCGAAGCAGTAATGCTCGCGAAGGCGGAGGCGGGACGCGTGAGGGAGACTCAACAACCGAGTCGCCCTCACGCTCTCAGCAGCAGCCGCCTCAGGAGACGCCTGGGACTTCCGGCGCCGCGAGACGGTCTCCGGCCACCGTAGACCCGGGCCTGCGGACGGCGAGTAATGGGTAGCTCGCCGTCCGATCAGCACCAGGCCCGAGAGTCGACGGCGCGTAGTGTTCCACGCGCGCCTCAAAGAGTTGTCAGCAAAGAGACGGGGCCCGTCATGGCCGATGCCTGCCCGGGGGTTGAGGATAAATTCGAAACAGAGTTACCTCGCCCCCGGGCACTAAGGGCAGGAAAGAACAGGGGTGGGTTTTAGTCAGTAAGAGTCTGACACGCCCTCCCGCTCCACCCAGAGCGGGAGAAGTCATTGGATGGTTTCCCACCCCACAAAAAAAAAAAAATGTCATCCTGCCTGAGGTAGGACTTGAACCGGTCTGGCGTGATACCTTGTATCCCTATTCTATCAAGTTTGGTCAGGAGAAGATCTATAGAAATTGTATCAAACGCCTTGGCTAAGTCTAAAAAGACTCCCAAAGCGTGCTCCCCATTTTCGATGAAAGAGGCTATTTTGTCGGTCAATAGTATAGCGGCATCCTCGGTCGACTTACCTCTTCTAAAACCGAACTGTCTTTTTGATATCAGATTGTTTTCTTCAAAGTAATTGACTAGGCGGTTATTGACTACTTTTTCCAGTAGTTTAGATAGCTATTGGACGATAGTTCTCTACTAATTCTGTAGGGCCACTTTTATGAATGGGTCGAACGCAAGCAACCTTCCAGCAGTCTGGAAAGATTCCATTTTCTAGGGACAGGTTAAATATGTGAGTGAGTGGTTTTGGTAAGGATGTTTTAAGCACTATAATTAATCTAGCACTGATTCCATCGAGTCCGGAGGCGCTATCGATTTTAAGCTGATTTATTAGTTTTTCAATCTCTGATTCATCAGTATGTTGGAAGAAAAAGGAATGTAGAGGTGTTCTAGTCGGCCTGTATTTACTAGTTACTGATTCTTGCGTTTCAGAGAGTCTAGAGAGGATGACGTCTGAGAGATTTTGAATCGCTTTTTTGTGTATTTGGGTTGTAGATCGCATTGATGGTATTCCAAAGTTTTTTCGGGTCGCTACTGTTTTTGTTTATGAGGTTGCCGTAGTAATCTCTTTTGAGTTTGTGCAACAAGTCATTGCAAAAATTCTTGTACCTAGTGTAAACTAAGCGTCGCATTTCATCTTTTGGTTGAGATCTTAAATCCAGGTGTAGTTTATCGTGGTGGCGTATACATCTCATGAGGCCTGGAGTTATCCATGGTTTTATATTGTATTTTCTACGACTGACATTTACTTTGCAGGAGTTTGTAGCTTTTGAGTTGGTAAGCATCTTGATTAGTAGGTTAACGGAAGAGTTGGTGCAAGTAGTGCTAAGTACTTCGGACCAATCTGTATTATGTAGCTCAGCAGCAACTGCTTCTTCGTCAATTATATATTTACACCGGGGTCTAGAAGATTTGTTGGGGCCTTTTGTTAGTAGTATGGCAGCCATAACTATATCGTGGTCCGTAATTGGGGATCTATCTATAATACCTACTGATTTGCGGTTTGACTTTATGAAGATATGGTCGAGACAAGTGCGTTGTTTGGTAGGCTCGGTGAGCGCAGGTAGAAAACCGTGGGTGGCAAAGAGTACACAAATATTCGCTGTTCTTGTTAATCGTTGTGTTATAAATGTCAATGTTGAGGTCACCGGCTACTACTGCACACACAGCTAATTTATTTTTCGCGAGTTCAAAGTTGGTCCCATAGTAAAAATTATTCAGTTCGATGGTCCAAAGCACTCCTTAAAGTTTCTACAGTTCATTTTTTAACAACCTATAGAGCATGTAACAAAAACCCTGTCCGATCCTGAAGGGTATTACTTGGTATCGTACTGCGTACACATATACGTAATCATTTTGGATACGAGATAATTATTTTTCCCTAATGAAAATAATTAATTAAAAAAAAAAAAACTTATCAAAGACAACATTGAGGGCTCAACAAAGTTCATCTACTGAAGCATAGTTTCAACGATGCCGCCTGAGCGAGACAGAGTCACATACTCGTACAGAGTGCCTACAGCGCGGCTAGTGCAGGGCGGTATCGTTTGAAATAAAAAAGGTAAAAATTAAAAGATTTCGCTGCCCGGTGGAGTGTTGTCAACTTATGAAAATTTGCCATATTTAGTGTTAAATTTCGCATATTTTATAAAAATAATATTAATATTTACTCTTGGTTTTTATGAGTTACATTTTTTTTACAACTTTTTCTAGTACGTATGTTAAACCAGGAATACGCCTTTATTGGATCGGACAGGGGTTTTTGTTACATGCTGTATATGTAGATTAGTAGTAAAAAATTATAAGAGAAAACAAAATCGGCAACTTCTACTACTTTTGTTTAATTTTACAACATAAAATACACCTTCTTGAACACGAGTAAATCTTCTAAAAAATCTTGAGTAACAACACATAGGGGAACCGGTTGTACCTTGGACAGAGTTGTACCTAGAACAATCATATTTTTTTAACCGACTTCAAAAAAAGGAGGAGGTTCTCAATTCGACTGTTTTTTTTTTTTTTTTTTTTTTTTTTTTTTTTTTTTTTTTTTTTTTTTTTTTTTTTTATGTGTGTTACCTCATAACTTCTAACTACGTGAACCGATTTTGAAAATTTTTTTTTTATTTGAAAGCTGTTGCTTTACATTTGGTCCCATTTTAATTTGGTGAAGATCTGATGAAGGACTTTGGAGATACACAACGGAACTCTTCAATAAATGATAGCAAACCTTCCAGAATTGCTGCAATCGCATGTCTGTATATTGTTTTCACCACTCCACAACATTACATCACGCTGATGCGCTCTGAAGGGGTATACAGATTTGTACAGTTCACCCTGATACACCCTAATTTCACCAACTACGTTCAAATTCCCTATTTTTGGGGCTATCAATTCGGGCATAACTTTACTATTCATTTAGTTTTAGAATGGGGTAAAACAACTAAAAAGTGAAAAATAAAAAACTTTTTACAAAAAAAATACAACCGACTTCCATAAAATAATACTAAAAAATGCAAAATAACTTTAATTTCGGAAGTCGGTGTCAAATTACGAAGAAACCAAACTAGAAACACCGACTTCCGAAATTAAAGTTATTTTGCATTTTTTAGTATTATTTTATGGAAGTCGGTTGTATTTTTTTTGTAAAAAGTTTTTTATTCACAAATCCCGTGCTTTTAAGAACCGTTGTCTATGGTATTTGAAACGTCATTTGTCAACAGTAACGTGAAGTTAGTTACGATTCGCCGACACCGTGTGAAAACTGTTAAAAAAGTAATTTATTGTTTTACACTCAAAAAGTAAGCTTTAAGGTTTTACTTCATGCCAATTTATTTAAAATGATGCATGTTTGTGAAAACTGTTTTATTTAGAATCTAATCTTAGTATATCTAGCTACTAGACAGCATGAGTCTCAGATCCAAACCCCAATCGCAAATGGGTTTATAAACCTTCTTAAGTCAAGTTGTTGCGATGTTGTACCTTAGCCACCCAACTTATGATGTACCTCGGTCACTGCCCAAGGTACATCTTTTTGGTCAAAAATAGGTCAACAATTATTTACATACGTTTTTATGAGTATATTTGTATTGTATTAAAAAAAAACATATTACATTGTTATAGGTAAAATGCCGTGAAGCAAGGAAAAAATTAAAAGACCTGTGCTCGACACATAAATTAGGTATTGAAAAAGCAGTTTTAGTGAAGGCAAAAAGAGGAGTTTATCATAATCCAGGAATTGAGATATACTGGGCTTTTTGTTTTAATTAAATATAAGTAATAATTGATCTCAAAATAGTTATTGAAATTCTGAGTATGACATAATTTTTATATCCTTTCTTTAATTTTTTAAAGTTTATATAAGTTGTTACTTCTCAAGTTTATTGTTATTATTTATTTTTGTTTAATCCAGCGGTTTTAATGGATGTTTTATTAGAATTTATGTTAAGGGATAAGAATATAAAAAACGAATTAGGTTGCAAGTTAAAATTACGTGATTCGATGCCAAAATATTGTCAATAATAATTGGCACAAAATAGATGGGTGAAGCTTTTTTAAAAAACAATACTTTGACTTAAATATTGTTGTTAATAACTGTAATTAATGTTAATTGCAAATGTTCATATGATTAACTAATTATTACTAATATTATTTCAACGGAACATAAATAAATTATAGCAAATAAAAGTGTTTATCTCGATTTGAACCTGCTCTGTCCAAGGTACATCTGGTTTGTTGTACCTAGGACAGTTTTCCCTTTTTTTTCAAGTGCCTAGTGGTCCCAGGTTTTTGAAAATGTACACAGTTTTATGAATTAATTATGTAGTTAAACGATCTTTACATACGAGTACATGCACACAAGACAGGTGTAGCGGGCACAATTATTTTGTAAAAAACCTAAATTAAAAAACTGGCCTAGGTACAACAGGTTCCCCAACAATAGAGCAAATGAAAATAACAAAAATGAACTTAGGCAATCTTGCAAAAATTAAAAACGAAAAAATAAAGGACATTGTCGGCAATGTCCCCAGAACCAACAAACCTCTGACATACATAGTAATTATAAGTATATTTTATTATATTTATTGCGAATATGTGTATGAAACGGACACTCTGCGTTCTGTATTGAACAATTAAAAGAGCTTAAACGATTTATGACATCACAAATCAAAAATGTTGCCATTTTTGACAGTAAGATTTGCGATTTGACATGACAATTAGTGATGTCAATCTTTCATTTCACACACATCGATAAGATAAGATAACATGCATCCTATATAATTGTTTATCTTTTTCTATACAATTACTACACATAAGGACGTTTGTGCACTACCTCGTATTCGATTTAATTCGTGTTTTTTTACGAACAGCATAAAAACGGATCAGAATTCACGAATGGGCGCGGTGCTCATACTCATAGTCGATTCGTATTCGTGATTCGTTTTGGGGAATTTTTCATGGTCCGTTTTTAAAAACACGAATAAGAATCGAATACCAAAGTCCACGTGCACCAATTCAAGATTCGAGTATTCACTAAAAACAGTCCCTCGAATTGAATCGAATATGAGTGCACCAAACGCCCTTTATTAAGCATGACAGCTACTTCGATCCGTAAAAACTGACTCGATGTGAGAGATTCACGAATATAAAATCACGAAAACGAAGCAGTGCACAAACGACTAACTAACAACAATTAAGAAGGCTATTTCGAATCTTATTTTCACTAATACGAACCGAATACGAGGTACGGCACACACGCCTTAGGTGAGATGCATTGTAATATTTCAAATAGAATAGCACGCTGGTTACTGTACGGTTCTTAATTCTTTATTGTACACCACATCTTAACATAAAATACAGTCATTACACAGTTCATGTACAAAGGCGAGCTTAACTCAAAGTTGAGTCGTCGAAGTTGAGTTGTGTCGTTGAGTTGAGTTGTCAAGTTGATCGATTTTGTTTAAAATATATTGATGCGGATTTTATAGGGCATCCCTAATCCTTGTCATGTCAAATGTCAATCATCTCAACTGTCACCTGTCTGACTGCATTGTGTAGTGATTTCATTTTGTTATTTGGATTTCTCGCCACGGGTTTCTTGGTTAGCACGTGTGTTTTGAGAGTTTTAATTGTTTTTGAGTGATTGTTGGAACTTTTGTTACCGTTTTTATATAATTGTATTGTCCTTGTGTTCGTAAACAGGTTTGTGTTGTAATTGTTTTGTGTATTCATAGTTTTAAACAAGATGGATAGAAATAAACCTCCCGATCCTGATCCTCCCGACATCCGAATTTCCCCTAATCTATTATCCCCTAACCCATTATCACAATTTGCAGATGTTGTTTGTAGCATCACAGATATGGAAACGACCCAGACCCATCAAACCTCACGTAAACGTCCCGGTAACGACGAAGTTCTGTCACCCACTCCTCCAAACAAACAACCGAAAAGTCAAATAGGTCGCACTAGATATTCTGTAATGGATAAGGGCCCCTATATCGTTCATGTCTCTCGTATTGAAACCCAACCAAACGCAGGCACCACGTTACATCCCGTGAACTTTGGCAAATTTCTTATGCTCAATAATGTCGCGAATGTAGTTCGCGATGGAGTAAACAAAGTTGGTCGAAATCGTGTGTCGGTAGAGTTTACTTCCCCTCAGGATGCTAACTCTTTTTTGGTGAATGGCTTGTTATTGAAGTTTAGTTATTCTGCCTCAATTCCAACATTCAATATTACAAGGATGGGCGTTGTTACTGGCGTCCCAACCGATATAACAGAAGAAGAGGCTATAACATACTTGTCTGTGCCCTCTGGATGTGGGCAAATCCTCAAAGTCCGACGCATTAATAGGAAAATACAAAAAGACGGTGCCAATGAGTGGAAACCCACAGAATCTTGTGTCATTACTTTTGATGGCCAAGTATTACCAAAACGTGTCTATTGCTGCTATACTTCTCTCCCAGTCGCACAGTATATATATCCCACAATACAATGTCGCAAGTGTTGCAGATTTGGACATGTTGCGAACCTGTGCAGATCTAAACTACGCTGCAGTAAATGTGGCCACGATCACCCTGGTGATGGTTGCAACATTGCTGAAGGCGAGGCTTTTTGTGTGCTTTGCTCTGGTAATCACTTTGCCAATAGCAGGTCATGCCCCGAGCATGGTAGACAGAAGGCCATTAAGACAGTTATGGCCGAAAAAGCTATTTCCTATGTCGAGGCTAGCAAGATCATCCCAGTTCCTTCCCGTAATTATGCCAATGCTGCAAAAGCACTCTCATACCGCAAAACTGTCACTCTTAAACCCAAAACACATACCCCACTTTCCCCTTCATATGACAAGACTGTTCACCATCAATTAGTTGGTACTCCCCAATCTTCACAGCCAAACCAATCAATCACAATCAATCAACAAACAATCTTAATAACAATTATGTTTCTTCCAGTAATTCTGTTTCCATTATTGAACTCCTATTAAAACTACTGCCTACTATTATCTCCTCTCCTTCTAGTTCTCAATCACCGTCCAACGTTGCCGATCAACTTATTAAAATTCTTTCCAACTTCAGAAATGGCGTCTCGCCAAGTATTCCTACAGTGGAATGTGAGGAGCGTGTGGCATAAAAAGCACGACCTCATATTTCTTTTTAACAAGTTCAAGCCTCTGGCTTGTTCCATAGCTGAGACCTGGCTCTTACCAAGTCTTAGCTTCCGTATGCCACACTTCAACATTCTACGATGTGATAGAGCCGACGGCTACGGAGGGTCAGCCCTGTTTGTCAACAATCGGGTCCCACTTTCTCCCTTATCTTTGCCTTCCCTTACAGGGGACATCAGTATTGTAGCTGGAAAAGTGGAAGGTATCACTGTGTTCTCAGTATACATTGCTCATCCTAATCATAACTTCCTAAGGATTTTGCGAAATGTTCTTGCCAATGTTCAGGGTCCTATTCTGGTTATGGGCGACTTTAACTGTCACCATTACAGATGGGGATCTGAGCGTTGTGATTCGTTTGGGATAGCTCTGGTTGAGATCTTGGACGATTTGTATCTCTGCATTTTAAATAATGGTTGCCCAACTCGCAGGTCTCCTCCTGGTCAACGGAAGAGTTGTGTGGACTTATCATTTTGCTCCAACGAGCTAGCAGCTTCGACCCATTGGGAATGTACAACCTTGTCGCATGGCAGTGATCATTATCCCATTATCATTTCTTTGATTAACAAGACTTATTTAGAAAAAAGTTCTCCTCCACTTTTGAAATACAACCTGTCCAAACCAGACTGGTCAAAGTTTGCTTCACTACTGGAGCAGAAAATTGATGATCTCCCAAATTTAAATGCAAGTTTACCCGTATCTTCTGGTCACCACCATGCCAAGAGTTGTTATGAAGGTTTTGTTGAGGCTGTAACCTCTAGTGCCGACTCTTGTTTCCCTTTGAAAAACAGTGCCCGTAATAAAATCCCGTCACCTCCATGGTGGGACCAAGAGTGTACTCTGGCGGTCAGGTCGAGGAACGAAGCCGAAGCGCATTACAATCGGGAGATGACTACACAAAATTTGTTGGCCTATTTACAAGTGAATGCCAGATCCAAGCGACTCCTCCGTAGGAAGAAGCGTGCGGGTTGGGTTAAATTCTGCACATCCTTATCTCCCTCCACCCCAATTTCAGCTGTGTGGAAGAACATTAATAGGTTTAGACATGGCTGTTCTTCATCTATCTCCTCACCAATCACTAGGGAAACTGCTGAACTTTTTTTTGATAAAATAGCTCCACCATATGTCCCACTTTCTTCTGAATGTCTTAATGTACCCCATCATATTGTTTCTAATGACCCTTTCGATGTGCCATTTACTTTGAAGGAATTGAATATGGTACTCAGTCACGTCCGGGACTCCGCACCTGGTTTTGATGGTGTGACATACTCTTTCATTAGTCGTTCTGGGGACAAAGCTAAATTATATTTCTTAGATTTAATTAACTTTTGTTATGATCATGGTTGGGTTCCAGACCAGTGGAAACTACAAATCATCATTCCACTGTTGAAACCAGGCAAACATGTAGATGATCCGAATGGGCTTAGACCTATTGCTTTGTCTTCAGCCTTAGCCAAATTACTGGAACACCTCATCAAAAATCGACTTGAGTGGATAGTCGAATCCAGAGGTTTGCTGCCGAACTACCAATTTGGATTTAGGAAAGGGCTCAGCACCATGGACAGTGTTGGCGTTTTAGTTACAGACATTCGGTTAGCGTTTTCTAAAAACGAGTCTGTTGTTGCAGCCTTTTTAGATATCTCCTCTGCATATGACAATGTTCTTCTTCCAGTTCTCAGGCAAAAATTGCACCAGCTGAGTATTCCCGGTAAGATGATCGAATGCATATGTGGACTAATTTTGTCTCGCTCCTTGGTTCTGAGAGTCCAGGGTGAGGACTTCGGGGTGAGACAGACTTGGAGGGGACTTCCGCAGGGCTTCGTCCTCAGCCCCCTACTCTATAACTTATATACAGTTGACATTGGTAGCTGCCTAAATAATAACTGTCATATCTTGCAGTATGCTGATGACTTAGCCCTGTATGTGTCAGACTCTTCTATCGTTGACGCTGCGTCGTCTCTATGCCTCTCCCTGGACTCTTTGAACCATTGGCTGTTAAACCATGGGCTGTCACTATCCGCTCCCAAAAGTTTGGCAGTAATCTTCTCTCGGAAACGATCAATCCCTCTCGTCACAGTGGCCATTTCCGGAAAAAATATCCCATTATCAAATAAAGTTAAGTTTTTAGGCGTTTTCCTTGATTCGAAATTGTCAGGTAAGCATCATATTAATCATCTATTAAAAAAATGTGAACGAGTTATCTCAATATTAAAAGTTCTTGCAGGTGTCTGGTGGGGTGCTCACCCCTACACTATGAAATTAGTCTATAATGCTCTTGTCCGTAGTGTATTAGATTATGGTTCGTTCCACTTGATTCCGTGTAACAAGGGTGCCTTGGCTAGACTAGATAGGGTTCAGTCTAAGTGCCTTCGGATCATCTCTGGGTGTATGAAGTCCTCTCCTATTAACGCGTTGCAGGTCGAATGCGCTGAACCTCCCTTAGCTTTAAGGCGGCAGTATCTGGCTTCCCGTTTTTTGTCCAGACTAGTATGTAGATCCTCCCACCCTCTTATTGCAAAATTAAACGAGTTAAATGCCTTATGCAGTAGCTCAAATTATTGGAAAAATAAGGAAATCCCATTAATCTTAAAACATTTTCGTATGATCCAAAATTTAGAAAGTTCGATCATCCAATATCCCAAAATCCCCCTTTTTAACTTCGATTATGAAGTCTTATGCTTCACTCCCAAAATCTTCTATAATATTGGTATATCCAAAAAGTCTCCTTCAGCGAATTCGGCCTTTAATGCGGTGGTAGGCGAGAGGTGGAATGAATTCCAAAAATTTTTCACTGATGCTTCCAAATTTACTGATTCCAGCTACACTGGAGCTGCGGTGTATTACCAAAGCTCCAGGATTGTTCTACAATATAAATGTCCTAAGGAATCCTCTGTGTTCACAGGCGAGTGTGTGGCTATATTAGAAGCATGTCTTTTTATAGAGTCACACCCCAACATAGATAAAGCTGTAATCTTCACAGACTCCCTTAGCTTTCTACAAGCTTTAGTTCAAAACCCCTTCAATAGTAAACTGCACAGCTCCATAATTTTAAAAATTAAAAAGGCATTGCTATCATGTGCTGATAGTCAAAGGGAAGTTCAACTAGTTTGGATACCTGGTCATTGTGGCATTAAGGGCAATGAGTGCGCTGACGCCCTGGCCAAAGATGCATGCTCATCAGCGTCTGCTGACCTCTCCCACAACTCTCATCAGGGGTATGACTTGCTGAACCTGCCAAAAGCAAATCTTCAATGTGCATGGCAGGAACAGTGGAATACTACTGGTAAGAAGAAGGGTAGGTTCTACTATGCAGTTCAACCAACCATAAAAACAAAACCTTGGTTCTTCAAATATAAAAAAGTCTCTAAATCTATTGTATCCGTCCTTTGCAGAATCCGCTTAGGTTTTTGCTGTACTCCCGTCTTTCTGGAAAAAATTCGTGTTCGTGATTCCTCCTTATGCGAGTGCGGTCTAGAAGAGGGTACCCTTGATCACATATTCTTTGAATGTTCAAACAACATCCCACCTTTAGATTTATATAGCCGCCTCCCTAAATTTAAGATTCCTCTTCCAATTAATTTCCCCTCTCTTCTAACATATTCTTCGTCTGAACTGCTTGTGGCGCTGATGAGCTTCATCCGTCACAACAACATAAAACTATGAGTCATAGGCCGAAATCTATCTGTCTTTGTAGTTGTGGTATATGTATATATAATGTTTTAACCATTATTATATTTATGTATTATTATTTTTTGTTTGTTTCAGTCCAGTACTAACCCGCCAAGTTCAACTGTATCAATCGAAGATTTTTATCGTATTCCTGTTCATTTTTTTTTTTTAGTCTAATACACACTTGCTTTTCCAATTTACTTTTGACATTGGCAGAATAGTCGACAACGGCTCTGCTTGCCATTAATAAAAATAGAATAGAATTTTGTTATTTTTGGAATATATTCGTAGACGTTGCTATTTTAAGCGTACTCTGATTGCTTTTATTAACGTGTTACCTGGCCGTGATAATAATTAAGGAACCACTGTACTTTAGCGTCGGTCGCGTTTTTATAGTAGGTATTTTTTTTTGGGTAGAGGATACCCTTTTTAGTGTAAATTTGAAAACCCCAAAGTGCGGAAAACCATAGGGGCCGAGAAAAAAATTGCCAATTTTTTTTTGAAATCGGTGAAAAATGAAGGGTAAACAAGATCACGTGACGGGTCTAAAGTCTATTTCTAAGCAATAATACGGGCAATGACATGTTCAACGTCAAGATTAAAACCCCAAGGTCAAGGTCAGGTCAGGTTAATCGCATTTTTTATTTTATTATTATGAACCTTCTAACCTAACCTGTCCGAGTCGGGGTGCCCCAAGTCCCGAGCTCGCTTCGCTCGCTCTTGCACCCTAAATTGTCATTGCCACTAGCTCAATAGAGTCCAACACTTGCACGACACTTAGCACTTCATCGGGGAGCCAGTGGTCTCAATCAATCTTAGTTAGAAACAGGAGTACGATAGACGCTCTCGACTGTGAAAACATACGACAAGTAAGAGTAACAACTGTCAAACGTTTTTTTCGCGGTAATTATAATTACATTCGATTACGTTTCGTTACTCACGATCTCTATAGTAAATAAAAAATAGTACAACTTTTTAAAATTTAATTTTATTATATTTGCTTCATAATTGAGTTCATGATGGTAGCAGATATTTAAAAATGAATAAAAGGTAAAAACTCACAATATTTACACTAAAAACCATTAAAATCTATTGTCGATTTGTCTAAACGTAAAACGAAACGACCTAGGAATGAAATTCGTACATTATCTGTGGCAAAATGTCAATTTTATTGTAATTTTATTGGAATTTTCTGAAACTTTCGGCATTTTTTTCTCAAAAATTAGACGTCTCCGCAGTGTAATATTTTACGAAAGTGTTTTACTTAAACAGATGTGCAAGCAGTAAAATTGTGAAGCCCCGCACGAACCGACGCTAAAGTACAGTGGAGCCATAATTAACTTTAGTGACAGGCATTTACTAGCATATTTCTAAGTATTGAAGGGATTAATTCTTACTAAAAATAACCTCAAAATCATTGTTTTCTTTTTAAAAAAATGCTTTTTACAAGGTGTCCGTCATTAAACTTTGTCTTCATGGGCATATACTCGTAATTTAGAACACGTAAAGTAAATTTTCTTCGCTGTTGGATCTGGGGCGAAAGATGTATGGATGCAGAACAACTCCTTTACAAAATCAAACTGTCTTACGAGCTGATCAATGTTTTTTTTTTATTGTTGATAGGCACGCGTTTGACCACTATCTCACCTGATGGTAAGCGATGATGTGGTCGAAGATGGAGCACGCTTGCCTAGAAGTAACCTATTCACTCTTGACTTAAAGACATAGTTAATTACGTACTTATCAAAATCTTAATGTAAATCAATTTTTGAAAAATCAACATCGAAATAATATAAACCTTAAGCTCTTTTCGTGCTTCCTGTAAAATTTGGTCTAGGTAAAATCATTTTGATATCGTGCAACGGAACCGTGGCAAGACCGGGAATGACGGGCAGGTGAAATATGTTCAGATTTTTCACAGATTTGCGTAGAAAACTGACCTGTGTCTCATCTTTTTCCCCTAGGACTCTTGCAATAATATAATAAATATAATTGCTGTTTCAGTCTCCTTCTTTTTGCAAATTATTCAGTTAAATAAATTTATCGGGATTTATAGTTAAAACTTCAACTTCTTCTTTAAATATAACCTATATTTGAAGACACGTAACTTTTTGGGGAACGGTGGATCACAATCCAGTGTTACTGTGTAGTGCCATCAATGAGATCCTATACCTACCTTGTGAATCCACCATCAGGTCGGTCACATCATCAGTCACAAAGTTTTTCATGAGCTCTTTCAAATGAGTCCAAACACGTTAGTTCTACGTAGTGCCATCAATGAGATCCTATACCTACCGTCGGAGTCCACCATCAGGTCGGTCACATCATCAGTCACAAAGTTCTCCATGAGCTCTTTCAAATGAGTGCAAACACGATAGTTCTACGTAGTGCCCTCAATGAGATCCTATACCTACCTTCGGAGTCCACCATCAGGTCGGTCACATTATCAGTCACTAAGGTCTACATGAACTCTTTCAAATGAGTCCAAACACGATGGTTCTGCGTATTGCCGTCAATGAAATTCTAGACCTACCTTCGGAGTCCACCATCAGGTAGGTCACATCATCAGTCACAAAGTTCTCCTTGAGCTTTTTCTAATGAGTGCAAACACGATAGTTCTACGTAGTGCCCTCAATGAGATCCTATACCTACCTTCGGAGTCCACCATCAGGTCGGTTACATCATCAGTCACTAAGGTCTCCATGAACTCTTTCAAATGAGTCCTAATACGATAGTTCTACGTAGTGGCATCAATGAGATCCTATACCTACTACTACTACTACTGCCCTACGTGCCCAGGGGTGAGGTAACTCTTTCGAATTTATCCTCAACCCCCGGGCAGGATAGTCCCTATCAATCGATTTGAGTAGATTGTCGTAAATCCCTAAAAATGAGGTCGTCGAACGGAGACCGATTGCTGTCCGTCTATCCGATCTATCCGTCAGTCTATCTGTCCGTCGTCTGTCGCAAAATTTTGTGCCGGTTTTTTTTAAACTTTGCATTGATCTATGAACTTGAAATCTGGTGATGATGTTTATTAGGTATTACGTATATTTTACTAACAAATACCAATGTATTGATAAATCAGATTTTTTCTTTGATAATTCCCTCATTTCCGGAACCCTAAATTTTCGAAGTCTACATGGTTCTGGTATACCTACCACTGATAATAATAAAAAAAAGCATTTATTTCAAACTAGCACTTCATTCACCCGCGACTTCGTCCGCGTGGTTTTCAAAAATATATAGCCTATGACACTCACAAATAACGTGGCTTTCTATTGGTAAACGAATTTTCAAAATCGGTTCAGTAGATCCAGAGATTACCACCTACAGCCTCACAAACTCACAAACTTCCTCTTTATAATATTAGTATAGATTAGTCTAGATAAACCATTTACAGGCAGTTTTGAATTGATCTCTATACAGGGTGTAACGGAAAGGTGTGGTCATATTTTAAGAACCGGTTCTGCCCATGGATATAAACAACTTTCTCTGAGAAAAAATTTAAAATTCCCAAAAAAAAAATTGGACTATCCATACAAAGTTATCATCAGCTGATCAATATTGTACGGGAGGTAAAATTTTTTTTTGAGAATTTCCTCAGGTTTTCTTGAAGAAAGTTGTTCATATCGATGGGCAGATTCAGTTCTTAAAATATGACCACACCTTTCCGTTACACCCTGTATAGAAGAACGTGCAAGAAACTCCATGAACACTCGTTAATTTCGGCTATGGTGGTTTTTTGTATTTCAATTGGGAAATAAACATTTTTTTTGGAAAATTTTCCCACGCACTAGGAACTACTCATGTATCGTAGTTGCGTTCACAAACATGTAAACTATCATACACAAGAAACCCAGACCCCGAACAACTGTCTGTAGGCCGTATAAATGTTTGTACCGCGCGGGAACCAAACCCGCTATACGCAGCGCAGCAGTCAATCGCTCAACCACTGCTCCAAAAGTGTCTGGTCTATCTAAATTCTAAATTTACACGCGATTGGATCGATGCAGTCTGTGGGGGTCGAGCACTTGGAGCCAGACAACAAAGCGCCTGCAAGAGTTAAGCTACATGTCGCGCTCGGTGCCTACATTTTGTTTTTCTGGCAGGCGGTGACGCCCACAAAATTATTGGTTGACCCAACTCAGTTTGATTCCTTTATACGGAACTGACAGTATTATAAAACCTTTTTCATTTTATGAGCTCAACTCCTTCCAGCTAGGCTTTATATCTAAACAAATGGTTTAGATATTTAGCTTGGTTGAAGGAGTTTGTAGTTTATTGTCGTAAGCAAGGCACTTAAGAGCCGTTGGCAATATTTTGTGGATCTATTTTCTTGCAAGTGCTTGAATGGTAAAACTTAGTATTGCAGACGGTAACTGGCTATATTTTAAAACATTAAATGCGATTGGATCTATGCAGTCTGTAGGGGTTCCAGCACATGGTGCCAGAAAACAAAGCGCCTGTAAGAGTTAAGTAGCTACATCTCACGTTCTGTGGCTCCATTTCGTTATTCGGGCAGGCGGTGTCACCCACTAAATTAATAGTTGCCCCAACTCACTTTGGTGCCGGAGTTATGGGATTGACAATTGGTTTTTATTTTGCGTGATCTAATCCTTCAACTTTGCTGTTGTAAGTACTAAATGCGAAATTATCAGAAGAAAAAAGTATTTTATGGTTATGATTTTAAAGGTTTGTTTATATAAGGTCCCTGGAATCGCTAAACCTACAAAATATCGTTCGCTGATTCAAAAGTATACTATTGCCAAGGGTGTATAAAGTTTATGTTAAAATAACAACATAAATAGTCATCATAAAATATAAACCACAATAAGTATAGATCCATTGGACCTAAGAAAGGGAACCTATTCATGTCGTGTAATACACTTATTACATGACAACAGTTATTTCGCCCAGAGGACACGGTGCAGCATACGCTGGAGTTCTGCCCCGCTTGGGCGGAGCACCGCCGTGTCCTTATGTAGGCGATCGGCGTCAGCGACCTCTCGCGCCCGGCCCTGGTTCCGGTACAGAGCGAGAGGGATTGGGATGCAGCAGCCTCCTTCTGCGAAGCAGTAATGCTCGCGAAGGAGGAAGCGAAACGGGTGAGGGAGACTCAACAGAGTCGCAGCAGCAGCCGCCGCAGGAGACGCCCTGGGCGTCAGGGGTCGCGAGACGATCCCCGGCCACCGTAGGCGCGGGCCTGCGAACGGCGAGTAGTGGGTAGCTCGCCGTCCGATCAAGACCAGGCCCGAGAATCGACGGCGCGTAGTGTTCCACGTGCGCCGCAAAGAGATGTCAGCGATACCTGACGGGGCCCGTTGTAGCCGATGCTTGCGCAGGGGTCGCGGATAAAATCTAAACAGAGTTACCACGCCCCTGGGCACTCATGCAACTGAAGGAACAAGGGTGGGTTTTAGTCAGTAAAAGTCTGACACGCCCTCCCGCTCCACCTAGAGCGGGTTGTGTACAAAAAAAGACACAGTTATTGTGAAAAGTTAGACCCGGTAGGTAATTTACTTTGAAACAAGAATTTAACTTGTTTTCAGACTGGAAAAAGGCATGAAAGTCGACAACCATTTCCGTTGTGAGTGCGGGCGCTAACGATATACCTTCCTTGAAACTCGCAGTTTTCACAACCCCGTCGGGCCTCGGCGCTGGCGCTTTGAGCCAGAGGTATTTATACAACTTTAATAAGCTGTTGATTTTTCAGCACCTACCAGCTGGTAGCTACCTACATAATTATGCGTGTATATTGAGGCAATTTGTGATGTACTTGCATATAAATGAGCTATTGTCGGCACACATTGCCAAACTTTGCTTTTTACAAAATGCATAGCCCGTAGGCAATGTTAATTTAACAGGGGCTAATGGACGTCTCACGACTTGAATATTTATGGCAATGAAGCGTCGTGTTATGAGATGACGAGGAATGAAATATTCACGCGTCGATGGACGAGTAGAATGGTTGTAGCTAACTCGTACGGACGACGCACTGGATAAATCAGCTGCTACCAGTATATTGTGGTAAAATGTCACCTAAACTTAGGCGAAGTGAGCTGTAAATCCATAGCTAATGGAATGATAGTTCACTTTGGGCTCCCTTCACCTTAGTTTTATTGGGGCATATACAGCAATACACAACGTTTCAGCCGTGCTATTCTGTAGTCATCTGATTACAGAATAGCACGGCTGAAAAGTTGTGTATTGTTGCGTGTGACATGTTTTTCTTTTATCTTGATGATCCATCTCCTGCCCGATTTAGAGCGATCGATGAAGTCTATGGTGAAAAGACAAAGCCTAGAAATGCATGTTCACTCTTGTTTATAAGGCTGACCTTTTATCGGTAGGCCCACTGTTGAGTTCTCCTTTGAAGGCTTTGGAATGGAAGAGGAATCCGGAGTAGAAGGCATTCAGCTAAAGAAATTATCAAATATTGGGGTGACTGCTTATACAAGGTGTAACGGCAATGCGTGGTCATAGTTTAAATACTGCTTCTGCCTTCTGCCCATAGAAATGAGCAAGTTGTTCAAGAAAGTCATAGTCAATGCCGATAAAAATGGACATAATTTTGATGAGCTGATTATAACTTTGTACAGAAAATCCAGAAGGTGAAAGTTGTTCATTTCCATGGGCAGACGCAATACCTAAAATATGACCACCTAAAATTCCGTTACATCCTGTATCTTACTTTTGATACCCTATACCTTAGACTATGAAAGGTTATAGACGGAGTGTCAAAATCCAGCAATCTGAAGTACCAGAATGAGAAGCAGGCTTGTATCTGTACACGCGAAATAAGGTCACATAGACAAAATGATAGGCCGATACGTCATCGTTACGTTCGCCAAATTCAGTCACACATTTTAACGATCCTGCTTCATTTTATGTCCAATGACGTTCCGTCTATAACCTTTCATAGTCTAAGCCCCATACTACCGCTGAATAAAGCTCTGCTAACATAATGTACCAACAAAATAATTTAGTGAACTCAAATAGAGCTTTCGAATTTCATTTGATATGAATAAATAACAAATAGTTTATACAGCTACATTTAAATCACATGAAAGTCATGAATTCTTAAAATCGACTTGTACATTTTAACATAGCAAATATTACGATATCTTGAAATCGTATGCGGATTTTGTAGTCATGATGAAAATATATAGGTACCTACGTTTGTAGGCACATGAAATTGAAATTGCTTACTTCTCAAGTCAAATTAGATATCTAAATATACCTAAAAAATCTACCTACTTTTTGAATCTATCAAGACTTATAAGTAAGTACCTATCGTAATCATCAAAATAAATCATACCAACTAGCTAACTATAAAAACACATGACAGTTGAGCAGTGTTTGTTTCTATGCGCGTAGTCAGTGTAGGTAGGTATATCGTACGCACAGCGTTGACTAACAAGAGGTCGGTGACGCAGTCGCCAGTGTTTGATGATGATGACCTGGATGCAGGAAGCCGACAGGGCTATCCGCAGGAGCCGGTCGTTGTCCCAGTGAACGCAGCACTTTCGCTTTTATCGGCGAACGAACCCGGCCCATTGCTACCACACTCACGCGGTTACACCATCACTGGCCGGTTGATTTTGGCTGCGTTTGTTGCTCCGGCATGCATACTAATAGCAATTTATTTAGGGTTGTGATGTTTAGATTTCTCCACGCTACGACCGACGTACCGTTCATTGTTTTTAAACTGTATTATTTATAAACTCGGTGCATAGGTAACATATTAATCGCGTTGCGTGTAGTACGTGGACTGGTGGGTGGCAACAGTTTCGGTGGTTACGTTTGAAGTTGCTACGTGTCTGGGTCAGGCTCACCGGCACTACAGCATACCTAATTAGATAATATATGAAAGGACAAAACGATAATCTAAAAAGAGGCATTTCATATTCAATACCTACAATTTTATTTACCTATCAAGGTCGATACTACTGATTGTTTTAAATTTTGTTACTTTTTGTCTGTTTTACTAGCAATACCTAATATCAATGCATATATCGACACTTGGAATTTATACGGATTCTATAGAGCTGCAGGATTTGCTATGATTTATTAATTAGCTATTTTCTATTGACTGCTGAGAATTGTAATAGAGTCGGTAGTTGTTTTCCTGATTTCCAAAGACAGTAGGAATTTTACACAGGGAAGCCAAAGACATCGATAATCCTAACATATTCAATAAATGTTAATCCTCGAAATTATCTACCACGTAGATAAGTGTCATTATAGTATTGTTTTTTTGACATTTTCGGTAACCATTTCGACATTTTTAGCGGATAAGTTTGAAAAGAGCACTTCTGCGGCAAAAAGTTGAACAAAACCTACGATACGAATTACTCGTAATGACAACGAATATAATGTTGCTGTAAATAAAAATAAAATGAATCCTTTTGGAAATATTGAAACAACCTGTTCGGAGCTTAATCGTCGGAACTTTACTGTGACACGTGTTTCTTAGCATTCGATGCACTCAGGGCTTAAAATACATTTTGTAAATGCCAAAATGATTCATAGTTTGGGCCAGTTGGTATAAATTTTTTGTGGTGAAAAAACATCGCGTGCATATTTTTATTGTGTTAGTAAGCCTAAACAAACGGCGTAAAACAAGGTTTTCGTAGCAAAAAGCTTAATTTATGAGGACATGTGTAAATGAGCGGAAAATTATGTCGAAACATTTCAACGTTTGAAATTCAAGAACGTTGCTAAGGACATATTTCGCAGAAGTTCTGGAATATTGAGATGTGTCACAACTGAATGACTCGTTTAATAGGTACCTAATATTACTATTTTATAATGAAAAGCTAAGGAAAGTTTTCAAAAAGTGAATCATGTACCTAACTGGTAGGCAAAGAATTTTCAAATAAAAAAAAAAACAGTATGTAACAGCACATTTTCCAATTGTGAACCCATATCTCCAATATAGTTCTTATCCTTCCTAATTAATATTATAAATGCGAAAGTTTTGATAGATGAATGGATGTTTGTTATTCAATCACGCCAGAACGGCTGAAAGCATCTGAATGAAATTTGGCACAGAGATAGATATAGTCTGGAATAACACATAGACTATAATTTACAATGGGGAAGTACTAATTTCACGCGGACGTAGCCGCTGGCAGAAGCTAGTTTCAAATATTAAAAAAAAAAACAACAATAACTAACAACACAGTTCCCAATTGTGCACCCTTGTCTCCATTATCGTTCTAATCCATACTTCTATACTAAAATATTATAAAGAGGTAATGTTTGTGAGTATTTTTTTTTTGTGGGGTGGGAAATCATCCAATAACTTCTCCCGCTCTGGGTGGAGGTGGGGTGTCAGACTCTTACTGACTAAAACCCACCCCTGTTCCTTCCCTTCCCTGAGTGCCCGGGGCGAGATAACTCTGAATTTATCCTTAATACCTGGGCAGAATGTTTGTGAGTATGTGAGGTTGTAGGGGTAATCTCTAGATCTACTGAACCGATTTTGAAAAATCTTTTACCGATAGAAAGCCACGTTATTTGTGAGTGTCATAGGCTATAAATTTTTGAAAACCACGGGGACGAAGTCACGTACGAAGTGCTAGTCTTATATAAAATCTATGTTTACATAAAAAATTCTAACCTGCTATGCCGTCGGGATATCGGTACCAGAAGCTGCACTGGACCAATAAGGCGACTGGGCCGAGGCTGTATAACGGGGTCGTTCCCGTCTCCATGAATTAGGTTTCCATGTTAGGATTTCTAAACGTGATTGTGGCGTGACGTAGTTGGGTAGGTACACCTCCACAATGCTGTATAGAAAAGTGAACATTCTAATATATAAGCGAATTAATAATATTATCATGTAGATATTTACTTGCATATCATCAAATAAACCTTAAAATAGTAGGTATAAAACCCTATTCGGAAAACTGCCCGGTTTTTCCGAGGAAAGAGTTTTTCGCTTAAGTTTTTCTATGCAAAAGTTTTTGTGATTTTTATGTAGACTTATAACGGTATTCATTTACGCTGAATATAAACTGAAAGCCCTTGAAACGTTAGGTCGATCTCCAATTCCAAAGCTAAGTACCTACATCAAACAGCTGTATGGATCAATACTTGGGATTTACGCACTGAGATTATTTTTCCTACTTATTACTAGAAAAACTAAAAGCATTTGCCTTTACTGAAAATACTTTTAAATGTCCAGGTAATCGAAATAGGACCGAGAGGGAAAAAAACTATTGATAAACATCTCGCGAAAAGCTATTTCTTTTAATGTGTCTAAATTACTTTATTCTACATTTTATATTACAAAATACACAAAAATATTCCAAACTACCAAAAAGTTAAAAGTTAACAGATTCAGTACTAAACTTAATTTATTAGCGAAATTGTGAAATCTTCGCGCGAGGAACACGTTTAAAGTAGCTATAATACCAAGTAGATGAAGTCATTTTTATTGAAAGGAGCCATTTAATATTCATCTCTTGTTACAGATGGCACGACGAGAGGCTGTTAAACGAGTATATTAACTATTAAGAGTAATAAAGGGCCCACCCGTTGAATTAGCTGCGTTCGATTTTCTTTCAGCGCAAGCAAATTTTATATTTCAGTCACAATTTACATCTTCGTTTTAAAATGAAAATGCATTTAAAATTTTCGTTTTAAAATGTATTTCAATAGGATTTACGGCAGATTTATGTATGTAGATAAATCTGTCGTAAATGCTTAGTTATTATCGACCCTTTCTCAACAAAGGGCGTGTCTCCAATACTCATACTTTTTGCAATTGACTAAAAACGAAAAAGTTTGGCGAATATATTGGGTGGTAAAAACCATTTTTATTTATTGTAGTGCAATTTTAAATATATTGATACTAAGTAAGAGTGCATCAAGAAGTCAATTTACTCAAAATGTGGGCGAATGGAAAATTTTGGGTAAATTGACTTCTTGATGCACTCTTATTTAGTTTTTCACGCTCTTTCGATTAAGAGTCGATAAGTTTCTATTCCAATAGTCCGCATTAGAGTATTTTCAGGATTTGTTCAATGTAGTTGGCAAAAGTTCAGAGACATCAGGATTCTAAGACTCGGTTATGCGGATTCGAAAGTTAAATTAAGTTTGGTAGATATCGTTCCATGAAAAGCGTAGTGAACGGTAAGCTCAGAACTTGCATGCGGCGTATTTTTCATAATTACTTAAAACGTATTAACTTCTGTGCACGTAGCCATTACAGCCTTGAAATTTCGAGTTTTACAGTTAGCAAAATATTCGCTATAAATTGTCGTACATTAGGTATTTAATGGCACTACACGCGAGTAACTCGTACTTGGCCGTAATTTACTGAAAATATGTTACAGCCGCATGAAAGCTGCTTATAACAATAAATCACGTTACGTATTCTGTATACAGTTTGCGTAGGTTGGTTGCGTCGGTTGGTGTGTCATTTTTTCGGGCCTACTTTAGGGCCCTATACGTGCCCTACGACATTGTACGTGGCCCAATATTTCGAAATGCTGTTCTTTGTTAATAATAATGAAGATTTGCGTAGTTTCATCAGAGTGCGCTCGTTGAATAATAACGTCCGGTTGAATGAACTATTGCAGTGTGTCCTTGTTTTCTGTGTTTTTCCATGGCACGTGCACGCTTGGTCTTGTGGTACCACTCTCCACGTAAAGACGGATATCTAATTCCTCATGCAAGCTAATACAATAAATCAACAGTGGATTGCACACGGACAGATGGACAACTGCGCAGATGTATGTACCGGCGCTGATTGAATTGTGTTATCTGATGAAGTGCGAGTGCTCCGACTGGTCACACGTGACCTGAACATAATTATAATGCTAATTTATTGAAATGCTCTCTATTAGTGATTTATCTAGATAAAATATTTATTCATTGACTAGAGATCTGTGTAAATAACTGAGCAATTATGTAGGTATTTGAAATAAATATTTTAATTGAGATAAAGTTATTTTAAATTGCTATAAATTAAGGCGGATTTTGGACACACAAAATGTGTCAGACCCCATATCTCGTAGTAAATACGCCGCGACGATATGTTTCCGCTGAAAACCGCAACCCTTATTAGAACGTCAAGCGCCAAGCCATAAATTCCAGTCTATAAATATCAGCCTCATCTCACACTCTTTTTAATTGAGATTTATTTAAGTGAGAACCGGAAATCAACAGAGGAAATGTATCCGATGTGCTCAAACATCTTCATTAAAATACCCCGTTACAATACCTGACCTACAGAATTTTAATTCATTTGGAGCGCGAGATGTATCGTTTTAGAAAGCCATTTATAAATTAGCTTTGTTCTCTCGTATAACAACACTAATAGTAAAATATTATGTTCAATTCAGTTATGTTACCGAATCTCCGCAGCCTCCGGGCACGCACACGTGTTGTCATGCGCTTAGTGGACCAGTGGAACACTATTCAGTTATATTTTTAATACGGTTACTTTTTCTGGTGACCCTGATCATGCCCAGTTTTAGGGCATGCCCTTTGTTATCTGATCGAATACTACGAGGGCACACCGCTAGTTTCTAACAGTCAACACACATATTGTTTATAGGTACAATTACCTATTCGCTTTTATTTGGTTATAAAAAATACGTATCATCACAGTAAACTTTTCCTTTATAGTGTCCATTATTTCGGAAGACTTTTTACTACGTACCAGAGGTTGATGCTTTCAGCTTAATAGCACCTATGAAGATTTTGAATACGGTAGCTGTGTTAATTGGAACCGATTGAACGAGAAGTACAGTACGTAGTGGTGCTGCCTACGTGACCGCCTACGACGCCTGCTCAACATAGGCCACTCCGCAGCCTGACTTAATCGTATCGACCATTGAACATCCGTGCAAGAAACTGACCGCACATACTGAATATGAAATGCTCACTGTTAATGTGTCACTTTTGTCAGAAGTAAGCATTTTCGAGTACGGTCATTGACCCTAGCATTGCGTAGGCTAGCTACTTTCTCTCAGTGTTGGGGCGAGGAGGTGTGCGGCGAGAAGGGGGTCCTACCAAATTAAGTGCGTGAAAGGCTGCGGACAGCCGTTCCGGTACCTACGCACCGGCAGCGGCGCTTACGCACCCTTCCTGCCACAACATTGATAAGTACGCAGAGACTTTCAGTGACCGTTTACGGTTACTCGGCTCCGTATGAACACAGAAGATCGCATCACTGTGTTTATTGTCGTGAAACGGATTGTAAGATTATGAGCATCTTCGTAGAGCGGGCCAACGAGGTCGATGAACTCAGGTCAAAGTGGCAATCTCGAATCAGTAGAGACTTGGGAAATGGTACCCTGGTGTTGTTGCTCACGTGCGCTGTTAAAAGGTTGTATAAGCATTGCGACGCTTTCTACGCCTTCTTGTAATCATAATGAAGAAGTGAGCGGGGAAATTGTCAGCGTTTAACGGTTGATTTGAAAAAGGGAACAATAAGACGAGAAATTGGGCGCACTCACCTACATTGTTCATTTTTGAGCGTCGTCGCGTAATGACTGATTAGCAATTAACTTCAGACTCGTTGTTAAGCGACTTACTTATTATTTTCTTTGCAATATAATGTCGGAACTTACGTGATTGTATCTGTAGTTGAGTAGACGCCTTGTTAGGAGATGAACAATACGCGTGACATTTGAATTATGCACATATAATTATGAATATTCTAGAATTATGTATTTGTAGAGGCCTTCTGCATAGATGTTACAGCTGTGGGAGTTTTAAAACTACTGGAATAGGTCAGTTGCGACTTTAGATAATGGGTCAACCAGAGTCGCTGCTGGGTCTGAAAGAGTCACCGCTGCCCTGGCACACGCAACTGAAGGAACACAGGTGCGTTTTAGTCAGTAAGAGTCTGACACGCCCTCCCGCTCCACCCAGAGCGGGAGAAGAGGAAATTATTGATTGTATTTGTGATTTGGCCATATGGCTCTAACCTGGTTTACAGTGATCCAGTATTTCAATCCAGATTAAAGCAATGTACGAGTAAACTGTTTTTAATTAATTCAGTTTAGCTTCTAGTATCCAGCGTTGGCTTGGTCAAATGTCGATCCATGCTGCATTGGAATAATGTGACCAATGTTAACACCTAAATCCAGTCCAGGATCCAATTCCCTAATCGCTTGATTTGAATATACGTAGCCACTAGAAGATAGACGATTTATATTGTTCCAGTGTTTTGATCCACACTGAGGTAAAAAATGGAGACTGTTCTACTCCAACGCAGGTGTATTCGCTAACTCAGTTGACATCAATTTGATAGGCACTATGCAGTTTATTGCTGCTTTAAAACAAAAATGTACTACGTAGTGCTTATTATAATCGATGTCCACCGAGCAAAGCAGTATTGTACTGCATAATGCCTATCAAATTAATGTCAACTAAGTTAGCGAATACACCTGCTGGACTGGATAGAAAAGTGCTAACATTGATCCAATATCGTTCACAAGGCTTCTAGCGCTGGATAGAAATACAGGATCAAAATGTATAAAGGTAGATAAGTTACACAATCAATAAGTAATTCCATAGTTTATGGCTGGGTCTCGCATTTTAATGTAACTTCCAGCGCCACGCTAATTGCGAGTATGTCGCAGTTGGTAATGCGAATATTTATAATACATTTGTATAATGAATGAGTATTTTAGGAGCAGTTTGTACTCGCTGTGTGTGGTGGTGCTAATGTAATGACGATCACGTTGCGCCGGCGCGTTGCTGAACCGCAAGTTACGAAAAGCACACGACGCCACCCGCCGCAGGAATACCAATCGGGTTAAATTGGGCGGCTTACAAAGGTCGAAGGCAAAATTATTTATAAAAAAATTACGAAACAACTACATAAAAAAGAGTTGGCACATTGGACGTGCTTACGACGCCACGTTCTCTCTTTTGAAGGTTACTCCGCGAAGCTGTGCGTGTACCGTTAAAACAAAACTGTCATCGTTAACGAGAACTAGTTTAACTATTTGACGAAATGTCGTGCCTGATGGACAGGTTGGAGAAGAAATAGTAACAGTAATTTTCATTATTTTTTTCAATTTGAATTGATTTAGTGCGTCGCATGTCATAGCGGCGCAGTACACGCGCGGTGCGGCGCGTACGCAGGTTTGGTCCGCAGCATGCGGTTGCCCGGGGTCGGGTGTCGTATTTCTAGAGCATTGAACCTCGGCAACCTTGTGCGTTGAGCCCGACCGCTCTCCGCACGCTGCGCTGACGCAACCGCTCCAGCCCCTTCTCTACTTCGACCGCAACCATATCGCATAATTACTCCTTTAGGGCACACCTGTTCTTAACAACGGTTACAATGGACGATTTGATGTTAGCGCTAATCGATTCATGAAAGGTTGAACTTAATTGGAGGTTGTTTAGCATTACACAATTCACCGACCAAGCGAGCCACCTTTCAAATAAATACATACCTACCTACTTGAATCACCCATTGTAATTGAACGATGTTCAATTTCTTAATGATAATGTTTAGTATCATGAGCACGGCGCACGGCTGCAGGGCAGAGCGCGGTACTAATGAAGTTAGCACGTCGCGGAGGGTGCAGAGGAACAACGGAGAGTCGGTCAAGAGGTGCGAGTGCGGAGCGCTAACGAACCGTAGCCGTCCGCAAATAGTCCGCGAGAAGTGCGAAACGATCGCGGGGCTACAATTGGCGCCTGCCCCGAGAGCGTTGCGAGGTGACGCTTACGTAAACCGCTGACATAACCGAGTCGACGACCGGCGCTTGCGCAACCACCGCCGAACCCGCAACCCCACGCACCGCACCTCCCTCTCGTTCCGCGCTCCCCACTATCAACCAAAATTACCTAATTGTACCCAAAATGCATCATAAGGACACTGGTCCATTGGCCCGCGTTACGACACCGGCAATCATAAGAGCAATAACCTTCTGCTAGGCAGGTGACGGACATAGCGTGAACGTTTGCTACGGTACCTATGCGAACATTTAACATTTTAATAACTTGATCTAATATGTACTTGATAGTACTTTAAGGCTTTATTGCGTTTGATTGTAACCGGCCGAATGCCAGTCACGAGTCACTGTTATAAAAACCTAGGTCAATGTAAAACTACTGACGATTATTTTTAAATAGTTGGTCAATTTGGGTGTGCGTTAAAAATACACTGTTTTTCTTGATCAGAATCGCAATTATTGCATTCCTAAAAGATTCAAAGAAAACCTCCGAGGCTCATCGGTGTAGGATGTCCGACTAAGAGTTAATTGCTATAGGTTATCGAATCCTTTAAAGTTTAAAGACCCGAGTTGCACGATTGCACGTCTGGGAGGGGCTCGCGGTCTTTTGGCAAGATACGAGTATACTGCACAAAATGTGTGACAGCGGAATTGCGTATTCCCCGCAGGTGTAAGGAACCGAATTGTCTGTCAACGGAATTGTGGGCATGTACGTGACGTATATGGTACAGTTATCCTTAGTGAACGAAAGTGAAAACTAAATGTGGGCGAAGTCAACGACCCCGGCGGGTCGGTGACCGCGCCGAACTGCAAAGGCCGTTTGTGAGTGCTGAGGCCGCGCGCGACATTTAACCGAGCAGTGGACGCGCCCGCGCACCTATTGCACACCCTAACTATAATAACATCATCATCATTTGATAATCAAGAAAGTAGGTATTTTAAAAAGTAAAAGTTTTGGACGTCTTGAAATCTCGAGCGAGCTTAGAGGAGATTTGATAAGTGCTCACGTAGCGACTGAATGCTTATCGATCATTCGCCCCAAGCTTGTTATTATTTATTGATAAGTTTTATTTCTTAAACTTCGTACAAGGATTAACTGTAGGTGCTTTCTGATCGCTTTTTATATCTTTTCACTTTTATTGGGAGGCGGTAGGTATATCGTTCTTCGGTAATCCTATGCCTTACGGCTTAGGTGTGTATAAAGCAATTTATTGGCAATCTGCTGTTCTCTACTAGGTACTACATTTTATAGTACAAAGCCTTCAAAATGACGTTTACGTACATTTTGTAGTTTACCTACTCGAGTAAAAGTTTTTTACGATGGAAATGATGTGAATGTATGAATGAAAATGAGGGTCCGTAGCATCGCAGAGATTACTACTACTCTATCTATTACGACTTTTACGTACTACGACGTAATTAAATATGTATTTATTCGGTACCTAACATGTAGGGGAATAACATTTTAAAACAACTATTCGTATGCTGACTAAATGAATATTCAAGATACAATTGCGAAGCTGAGTTCGTCGTTCTGCCGGCCGTCGCCGGCCACCGAACTACAAATGTTATGTCATTGGGAAATAACTTTCGAGTTTGTACCAGGTACATATCGGGGAGCAACATTTTGGACACATTTCGTATGTGAAAATTAACATAATTATGTTGATTGCGAAGTAAAATGGAATCGGCGGCGGCGGCTACAGTTCGGCTACGGCTACGAGACTACGCGGCTACGAGACTACGCGGCTACGAGACTACGCAGCTACGAGACTACGCGGCTACGAGTGTTCGTAGTCATGCGCAGTAAGTAGCTTTTTTACTCGAATACCCCAGAAGGAGCGCTCTGTTTTTCGAGAGTACGTATGTATTTGTTTGTATAGGATATTCAAAATAAAACAACAATAAAGGAGGGCGTGTCAGACTCTTACTGACTAAAACCCACCCCTGTTCCTTCAGTTATCTGTGTCAGGGTCAACTAAAACAAATACATTATAATCTATGTACATATACTTCATTAATTTTTTTTTCTCCAATTCTATGGAAAGGATTATTCTCCAGTGCTAAAAAAATCAAATATTTTGTATAAATGTATAGTTAAGTTATATTAACAGCAGTGCCACAATATTGTAGTCAGTTATAGTAGTAAAATATTCTGTGTGCATAATTTATAAAATACAACAGTTTACTGCTATTGTAGATTTTTTGAATTCCACTTCCGCACGGTTATATGGCTGGCTTAAAATAAAATGAGTGCGTAGAAACAGCATTTTTGCAATCGGTGTCAAAATTCTTTCGTTTATTATGTAGGTACCTAGTTGTATAGGTATCGTATACTAGGTAGATACAGCTATATTTTTGGTGTAAATTGCTTGACCGGGGGTCCAATTACCGTAGATGATTAAGTCCTGTTAAAAAGATTAAATCGCGATAGCAAAATAATTGTTAACATTTTATACGAGTCAGCGTCAATAGTCACAGATCACCATTTATTTTCCACATAAAGTTTTATAGTTATGACAGAACAAAAGTTATAGGCTTGTGACAGACAATACGATTCTCAAGATCTAGTTAAGATACTGCAACTGTACCTAAAGGCCAGTCTCGGATACAACAAAGGACTGCGCTGACCGCTGAAAAAAGCTGCTCTTTTTTCAACGCACACAATTGCGCTTGAGCAGTCATTGTTGACACGTAAAGACAGACTATAACCTTTACACGTGACTTCGGTTTTATCGAACGGTGCTTTAGTTGGATTTAGTTATTTAGATACTGTTTTCATAAATAACCTTTTATCTCAGATTAGTTAGATTATCTCTGTTGGCGTTATGATATTGTTAATAACTTAATATTTAATGAAAATTAATCATCAATTTTTTTAATTTTTTTAAACTTGAATATGCCTCAGGTGTAATTTTTTGTCCACTATTTAACAAATCTGCCAAATTCGATGTTTCACATACAAATGAGCCATAAATTGTCAAAAACTGCATCCGTACAGTTCCACCCAACCCGATGCCTGCCCAAAGGTTGAGGATAAATTCGAAACAGAGTTACCTCGCCCCTGGGCACTCAGGGCAGGGAAGGAACAGGGATGGGTTTTAGTCAGTAAGAGTCTGACACGCCCTCCCGCTCCACCCTAGAGCGGGAGATGTCATTGGATGATTTCCCACCCCACAAAAAAAACTTCAAAAGGTACGTGGCATCAGTGTTTTCAGAGATAACGGGGTCCATGTGCTGTTGGTGATCACTGGGTTTTTTTTGTGAGTTAAGAATCCCACTCTTCATGGTCTTTTCTCCAAAAGTCACGGCACTTTCTGACGGTATCCCCCCGAAAACAAAAAAAGATGTTATCAGTCAGAAGTTCACCGCAGTGCACTGTCACTATTTCGTCTTTGTTGTTACCGTCATCTCATCTGATAATAAATACCTACCTCTTTTTATAGAAGTGTTTTTGTGTACCGTCAAGTATAATTAGCACTTGGGCCGAGGCGAAAGTAGTCGCTTTTGGGTTTGTAGTAGCGGCGCTATGTGGCCGAGTACTCGTCACAACTAGGCCGCGTTTCCACCGAACGGGTCTTGACTTTTTGTTCATGATGATGCGGAACAGAAGAGAGAAATTTGGTGAGATAAAGCAGCACTCGCTAAGGAGGACACGGTCACGAGAAGTCATCGGCTCCAAACTCGATGAATGTAGAGCAAGCGATGTTTCTCCTTGTACGCAACCTGTCCGCACTCAGCGCCCGCGCGGAGCGCCATCACAGCCCCGGGCACAATACACCTTGTTACCACCAACACTTCGCGTGCAACTATTCCTAAAAAGCCTACATTACAACATCACAACTCATTTTTTTAAGCCTTCTGAACTAATACTTTTTAGACCTTGAATATTTTTTTTCATGTTTCAAAGTGTACTAAGCTGGAATTTGTACGTACTAGTAACAAAAAACTTTCTATAATAAGTATTCCTCAGAATGCAAAGGATACAGTTACCTGGCAACGACAATTAAGATGTTTCGTATCTTTTTTATAAGAGTGTTTCTAAAGAGAGGTCCATTCCTTAAATTGGTTATTTTATGTAAGCATTAAGATTTAGATAGGCCTAAATGGTCTCAATTATGTGCGCAACGAGCAACTTTCTTTTGCAACGCGCATGCAGATGCGTGACAAAGGCATTGTTTGCTAAAAAAGGCAAAAAAATCCAATAATATTTTGGAAAGCACGGCGTTCTTATGTAAGAGTTCAACGTGACACTTCTGGCGAGGCAGTGTGCTGTGCGGACGGCGCGCCACTTTCCTTCACAACAATATTTGGATAGCTACACAACTGTGCCCACTGAGCAGAGCTCTCATCTAGCGTATATCTTATATATCTTACATATATCTTCACAACTCACACACGCAGTTTTACTATGATGACTGTAGCAAGATCGGATGTTAATTTTTTGCAATAAAATGTTATAGGAGTGTAATTTCTTATAGATACCGTATTCGATATAGAGATATGAACATTTATCAATAGTAGTTCTATATTGCGTGCCATTAGGTTTTTACGTAATTATAATTTTACACGCCCGTATTTTATTTCAGTGTATATCAGTATATAGTTATCACTGTATCAGTCATCAATACGGTGTATAATTTGTTAGCATTTTACAACAGTTTATTTTACAGTAGAGTGGCCAATCGGTCATGTGATAGTAAATTGATAAAACAAAGTTTGGAATTGTGTGATAAATAGTAGCACACTAAGAAGAGTAGCACACGGTGGCCTGTGAGATACTAAATGTCACACTCAGAGGTAAAAGCTTTAAATTTTGGAGCCTTTACCTCTTTTTTTTGGTGGGAAATCATCAATAAGCTTGTCCCACTCTGGGTGGTTTTACCTCTGAGAGTGACACTTTTACAGACTAAAAGCTCTTCAAGCTCTCCAGATAGATGTTATTGACTTCAGAATTGTAATTTCTGTTCAAACAAACTTTCGGACCATTTATTGCCTATCAAATAAATAACACAATCAATATTACTTATCAGCAAAATAGTTTGTGACATTAATCCTAATCGTAATATTTATTTTGTACTCGTAAACGTAGCGCCTAGCAAAACTTTGTTCAAGAGAATGTTTTGAAAATTTATTAAACTTTCTCGTTCTTTTTTTTGACAACTGTCCTAAATAATATAAAAAGCACCTTCTTCAAAGATAAATATATAATAAAATAATAATGATATTGACAGCAGAATGGCTACTACATTGTTTATGCTAGTAGATACGATGAGGCTTGCTGTGTATAATTTATGGCGGATGCGCATGGCAGAGGATGTTTGCGTAAGCGCTGATGTCGGCGTGTCGAGTGTCGTTCGGAGAAGACTGCTGAGGCTGGCAGGAGGCAGCAGCGACCAACGCGAGGTCGACGACCTCCGACAACACTATACATTTGGCGAACAATGATTTGGAGTGGCGAGGTGAATGGCCGCGCTCGGAGGGGCTGAGCGTGGGCAGTTATTGACCCATATTGGAGGTGAAATGTAGATCAGTGGGCGAGAGCGGCGAAATTCGAAGCGGAGTCTGCGCGCGCGCCGCTGTCGAGCTGCGCCCGCGCCCATCGTGGTACTAGTCCGTACTACACGCACACAGCGGCGCTCTCAATGAAATCTAGCGTTTTGTATAGTCAAGTGTAGCTTACCTAAGTGCTATAATTATGTGACACAAAAAATTGCTCATTTTATAGACAAATGTTATTTGACTATTTTTTAATATACTCGACCTAATCCTAATTCCTACTAATATTACAAATCCGGAAGATTGCCGGATGGAGGTTTGTTACTCAATCACGCCAGAATGGCTGATTTGGATGAAATATGGCACAGAGATAGATTATAGCCTGGAATAGCACATAAGCTATAATTAATAAGAAGCGGGCGAAGTCGCTCGCAGAAGCTAGTCTTTCATAAAGTACTGTTTACTGGTAATTTACTGTACCTATAGTAAATTACGTCTACATCATCCATAAATAGATGAAACTGCCTCGGCATAAAATAGTCGTTATTCAGGCTCAGTTTTTATAGCCGGACTGTGTCCGAGGTATTCGTATTATATATGAGGCAGGAAGGGTCAACATCGCAAAACAAATTGGTAGGCCAACTTGACCTGACGGCCAATATTGGACGGAATAGTCAATAAGTGGGGACCGCTAAGTAAGCAGACTCTTGAAATACGCTCAGTACACTACATGCCAGAAGTAGGTACCGACTTAAAAGTGCGATGACAGTATCATGATCAGATCGATGGCGTACTGACATACATTAATAAACTAGTGTATGTCACGTCCTAGTTGACATTTCAGTGATGACAAAGTCTTTTAAGGTGAAAGCGCCAGGGTAGCCTGCGAAATTCATTTTTTTTAACATTTTTTGCAATTTGCGGGTCAGTTCAGGGTTGTATGTTGGTCAAAATATGATTCGCGAAAGTAGCAAGTACATATTTACAGAACTGTAATCATTAAAATCATCAATAAAACTATCTCGGTTAGAATTGATGCCAAATGTAAAGACCACTGACCTGCAAATTGCAAAAAACATAAGATAATTTGAATTTCGCGGGATACCCTGGCGCTTCCACCTTAAGGGCAAAATAATGAGTACTGTCGAGGATAAAATTCATGTTTCATGAAACTTTGTTGAATGCGAGTCGAATTTCACGAGTTCCGAACTAATTTACGCGATGGGAAAAGCGATATGGTGATGACCTTGCTGTTCGGCATAGCTCGTTACTTTGAGCAATTTGTTGATTGCAAGGTTCATGAAACTTTGTAAAATAGGTTCGTTTTTAACACGCTTTTATTAGTTTCACCTTTTTTTTTGTGGGGTTGGGAAATCATCTAATGACTTCTCCCGCTCTGGGTGCAGCGGGAGGTCGTGTCAGACTTTTACTGACTAAAACCCATCCCTGTTCTTTCAGTTGCCTGAGTGCCCAGGGGCGCGGTAACTCAGTTTCGAAATAAACCGCGACCCCTGGGCAGGCATCGGTCATGACGGGCCCAGCGTTGCTGACATCTCTGGGCGGGCGTGGAACACGTAACTATGGAAAAAAATCTTATGAGTTAATTTTGACCCAATTCCCGGTGTCCGATCGAGCTGAAATTTTGCAGGCATGTTTAGTTTTGATGACAATGCATGATTAGCTATGTGGCGTCATTCTATATCCCCATATCTATATGGTTCACTCCCAAAGATGGCGAACTAGTTATATTTTATGCATTCCGTGATGTGGGTATCGAATGAAAGGGTTTGCTCAGAAGAATACAAAAAATAAAATGAAGTCACCCTAAACGTTGTTTTAGTTTTTATATTAACTATAATATTATTTAGTCAAACACGGAATATTTTTTTTAAACTATAATATTATTTAGTCAAATACGCAATCATTTTCGCAGAGTTGCTGGTAGTAGCAGAGTAGCAGAAAAGCGATATCGATCGAAATGTTGTGCGACTGATGAGGTCTATGTCCAGGAGTGGATTACTACAGGCTGATGATGGTGACACGGTATCTCTATCATGAATTAAAGCTTGTGTCTTGAAAACGTGCCTATGATACGCAGACATTTGTCTATAGATGCCGTACCTTACTAAGCAACAAAAAATAAACCCGCATGAGAAAATTAAGAAACTGAAAAGTTCCACTCAAGTCACTTTTCAAGCAATCTGATGCAGTTGGTGGCAACAAATCTGTGATTGAACTAAAATAAATTTCACAGGACCACGTCACACAAAAATACGACTACACTGTTTTTTTTTTCAAAACTCATATTGCATAAGTCATTTCAGTTGCCAAGAAAAATCTAATGATACTTTATTTCCTCATTTTTTAAAATCCATCGATCCTATGGCTACAGGGCGTGCCAAAGAAATAGACGTACATACATAATGTACATACATTCTCAAGAAAAACATTACCCCCTTCTGGGTCAGTCAGGTAAAAATAACAAAAACAAACCTACTAAACATGAGGTCAAATCTACAACTTAGTCCCGATCCTACAACTTAGTCCCGATCCTACAACTTAGTCCCAATTCTACAAGTAAATGTCCGATGCAGGAACTTTCGGCACTGACGACTTCGTGATACACCAAGCGCGCGGAGGCACCTGGAGAGTGCGTCCTTCTAACGCTGTTACTTAGTGATACACCAAGCGCGCAGAGCTACCTGGAGAGTGCGGCCTTCTAACGCTGCTACTTAGTGATACACCAAGCGCGCAGAGCTACCTGGAGAGTGCGGCCTTCTAACGCTGCTACTTAGTGATACATCAAGCGCGCAGAGGTACCTGGAGAGTGCGGCCTTCTAACGCTGCTACTTAGTGATGCACCAAGCGCGCAGAGCTACCTGGAGAGTGCGGCCTTCTAACGCTGCTACTTAGTGATATACCAAGCGCGCAGAGGTACCTGGAGAGTGCGGCGTTCTAACGCTGCTACTTAGTGATACACCAAGCGCGCAGAGGTACCTGGAGAGTGCGGCCTTCTAGCGCTGCTACTTAGTGTTAACCAAGCGCGCAGAGGTACCTGGAGAGTGCGTCCTTCTAACGCTGTTACTTAGTGATACACCAAGCGCGCAGAGGTACCTGGAGAGTGCGGCCTTCTAACGCTGCTACTTAGTGATACACCAAGCGCGCAGAGGTACCTGGAGAGTGCGTCCTTCTAACGCTGTTACTTAGTGATACACCAAGCGCGCAGAGCTACCTGGAGAGTGCGGCCTTCTAACGCTGCTACTTAGTGATACACCAAGCGCGCAGAGCTACCTGGAGAGTGCGGCCTTCTAACGCTGCTACTTAGTGATACATCAAGCGCGCAGAGGTACCTGGAGAGTGCGGCCTTCTAACGCTGCTACTTAGTGATGCACCAAGCGCGCAGAGCTACCTGGAGAGTGCGGCCTTCTAACGCTGCTACTTAGTGATATACCAAGCGCGCAGAGGTACCTGGAGAGTGCGGCGTTCTAACGCTGCTACTTAGTGATACACCAAGCGCGCAGAGGTACCTGGAGAGTGCGGCCTTCTAGCGCTGCTACTTAGTGATATACCAAGCGCGCAGAAGTACCTGGAGAGTGCGGCCTTCTAACGCTGCTACTTAGTGATACACCAAGCGCGCAGAGGTACCTGGAGAGTGCGGCCTTCTAACGCTGCTACTTAGCGATACACCAAGCGCGCAGAGGTACCTGGAGAGTGCGGCCTTCTAACGCTGCTGCGTAGTTACCACCTCAATATGACCTAATCACCGAATAACTCAAAAAGTGGCACGCGAGCCACTCTTAATGAGACTTCAATTTAGTGGCCACTACGTCGCTATGTTTGTGTACTTACGTACCTACTTACTTACATTGTCGTGAGAAGTGGAAGTGTTTGACGTTCCATTGCCGAATTTCGTTACACTTAAATTAAATGAATTTAAATTTACAGACACAATTCGGTTCAATTTCAGCATTTAGGGAATTTATTTTAAGTAAAATATTGTGTTCCTGAAAACAAGGACTAAACATTAAAATTAAAATGGTACAAAGCTGTAAATCTCTCAGTTTTCACTTGAAACTACGTAGATAAATGCTTCAAAAGTATTTTAAGGAGAAGGTTCTAGATTTCGATGGAAGAACTATACCTCGCCGTTAATCTTTATTGCGACAACATCTTTCTAACGAAGAACATATCTTTTTTGAAACAGAAAGAAACATTTTCTCGTAAAATTGGAAATGATTTTTCATTTCCAATTCCCTCGCATCTCATTTCGGAATTACACAACCCAAATTATCTAAATTAAGTAAGTACGGTTTGAAAGAAAAAAAAATAACTACGCTATAAAACTGAATGTGCTCTGAATGTAGGTACCTAAAGCTTGAGATAAATAAATAATAGAATCGTCAAATCTTTGTACAGATCAAGTAGCGAAAAAAGTATACTCGTGAAATGTTTTGCCGACCTGGGCAATGTCTGGGAAATCTAGTAGTGCCCTTAAATCACGTATATTCCTACAAAATACTGGCAGTGTAACCTGTGTAACCGTCTGGTATTAGCACTATAACTTTGAAATTTATATTATTAAGAAGAAGGGAATAAGTAAGAAAGCGGAAGCAGCTGCACGAGTTGAACTAATTTCGAGCGAATGCTAATAAGGGCATTAAAACGAAAGTGTTCCTATCCTAAGATTTAAGATCTTTCCAAAAATGAATAATGGAAACTGACGAAAAACTAATATTTATTATTTTAATTTCAAGATTTTAGCACTAGGTACTATCGTGTAATTTGAATTCGCATTGTATTGACGTAGCATGCATAATACCAGTCAAGGTAAGTGAGGTAAGCAGTCTCTCCTTCAAATAAAATCAATATTCTTGTAAGATTGGTGTATGGTTGTAACAGTGGCGGTTTTCTAATTTTTTTTCTTTTGTTACATAGAAAATCATGAAAACAGATAAGCTAAGCGTGTGATCATGCTGGCCGGTCAACTTTGTAAGTCATTCCGGAAAATGAATAAGAGTTTTTGGGAAAAGGAATTTTCATTCCGGTGCTTGGAATTTATAGGCATGGGGGCAAATATTTGTTCGGGGTCAGGTTCGTATCCAACAAGTAGTGAAAGCCAGCTACCCGAACCCCCACGCTTATCGGATCGTCAAAAAAATAAAAGTATTATTTGAAACCATACGAATGTTTCTGTCTCTTTATATCGTTTTTGTGGAGGTTATTTCACCGGATTATTACTCCGCGAATACTCGTAGGACTTAAAATAAAGGTCAGGCTACTTCCCCGTATCTTTATTTAAATAATGTAGCTAAGTTACTTGCCATTTTTTTACTGTTACTAAATAATAAAAGCTGCAGCTGAAAATAATCTTGCATGCGAGTAGCTAGCTACTCGTATTTGTACATAGAATTTCTTCAATGAAGGTTTTCAGGAACATTTTCGCCACTTTCGGTTTACTATGAACATGAAACATCAAAAAAATGCCGTTGATGTCACCTTGACATATGCCATCTTAGACTATGAAAGGTTATAGACGGAGTGTCTAAATCCAGCAATCAGAAGTACCAGAATGAGATGCCGGCTTGTATCTGTACACGCGAAATAAGCTCACATAGACAAAATGAGAAGCCGATACGTCATCGTTACGTTCGTCAAGGTCACTCACACATTTTAACGATCCTGCTTCATTTAATGTCCAATGACGTTCCGTCTACAACCTTTCATAGTCTAAGTAAGTCATCTGAAGAGTTTGGGTGTCTGGACCTGAACCCTCATTAATGCCATCTGGTGGATGTCATTTCAGAAAAGCCTCATTCTACCTAACTAAAGTTCATGACAGTCAAGGTAATCTAATCCAAGGGTGAAAAATGAGACTTTGTACTCAAAATTTCCCATAGTTACGGGTTAGTAAATTTCCACAAAGTAAATCAAAACCGTTCAAGTTTAATGGTAGGAATGGCAGATTGGCGGAAAATAGTCGTGGATAATATTATCTTGCACTATACTTCTTGTTCGTGAGTTATCGGACAAGTTCCCTGAGGCAGAGCAAAGCTATTGATTGACAGTTAATTCAGCGTTCAACTTGTTATTTTCCGATAGATGAGAAATACAAAACAGCTAGCTTTCTGCAAGATATAGACTCAGTATTCGTACGCTTGTGCTCTAAGTATATCTCTATTTTAAAGGTTCGAGTTGGCCAGTAACCAACCTTAAAAGCTGTCTGCGGTGCCTCAGGAACGAATCTCGCTGACCTAATTCCACACGTGCGCGACGAAGGATCCATATTGCTCTCGGAAATAAAGAAAACTGCTTTACTGCCTTCGAAACAGTTAACGGCTCTTTGTCCAAGTCCAGACACATAAAAAGTCCCAAATTTCCGAGGGAACGCTTTATGGCATTTCGGATAACGGTTCTCTTAATAAATGTTTTGGGAGAGAGATCTATAGGTAGTGGAGCTATGTGTTAACTCCATAAGGAAATAGGTACTTTCTTCAGATAAGATTATAGGTATCGATTGTTTTAAATTCTCACGTCACATCAGTAAAGTAATCCGTAGCCAATAAAACGCTAATTGCCATCTGCAATAAAAGATAATAATATTTTATTGTTCCTTTTATATGTAACGGCGGTGGCGGTAACGGAAGTGACAATAATGAAAATATCGATGCCACTTCGACGTGCACTTACAAAAATTCAACTGCATTTGGGTTATTGGACTAAAAGCAAAGAAAGTAGGCCTTCTGATTGGTTTTATGCCAATTTACGGAGCACTGTTAATCGGGACAAGTTACGGTTTGTTACCAAATTATATTGCAGTTATTATTTATACAAATAATTTAAGAGCTCTGAATGAGCTTAATTAAAGTAATAATCATCAATACATGATTTTTTTGTCTCGCTGGTATTTATTTTTACTGATGTTTCATCCAAACGAAGTGTTTCTTAATATGGTTTCTATCAGTTTCGTGAAGAAACATTATTCTAACTTAAGTACCTACTAAGATGAAAAGAACTTTTACAGAAACTTAAGGGTCATGTAGACATTACAAACTATCAATTATTACATACTAGCGACCCGCCCCAGCTTCGCACGGGTACAAATTAAACACCTAAATCTTCCTCATGAATTACTTAGTCCAGTGGTGAAAACCGTATGGAAATCCGTTCGGCAGTTTTTGAGTTTATCGCGAACAGACAGAAACAGAGACAGCTACCCGGGCCTGCGGACGGCGAGTAATGGGTAGCTCGCTGTCCGATCAGCACCAAGCCCGAGAGTCAACGGCGCGTAAAGAGTTGCCAGCATTCGTGACGGGGCCCGTCATGGCCGATGCTTGCCCAGGGGTTGTGGATAAATTCGAAACAGAGTTACCGCGCCCCTGAGCACTCAGGGCAGGGAAGGAACAGGGGTGGGTTTTAGTCAGTAAGAGTCTGACACGCCCTCTCGCTCCACCCAGAGGGGAATGTCATTGGAACATTCCCAACCCCCAAAAAAGAAAATGCGGCGGGGTCTTTGTTTTATAATTTATGTAAAAAAAAAATGTAGTGATTTTGCGAAAAATCCCCGAAATAAGTTCATGAAGCAAAATGGAGACATAACGATGATCTCACGAAGAAAACTAGTTCACATATGTAAAAATTTGCTGCGCTATCATAAACTGTGAGCACAGAGAGTGCTGCCCCAGCAGGCTGAACATTTGCATAACAACCCACTCAGCGAGAAGAATAAAATATACTGACTTAGGAATTTTAATAGCCGTAAGGAATTGCATTGTCTAACAATATAATGTTAGCTGTTCGATATAAGTTTTTTTTTTTACATTTTTATTCTCATTTGCATTTTTTGCAAAGAGCAATTTGTTACGGGATTAAGGTAAATTCCCAATGGTATTGTAGGGGGTAAGGTTATTTAGTAAATGGTATTCCGTGGTCCCACAGGGTTGCTGATGAAGCGAGAACGCTAGATTTTCTGATTATTCCAATAGTGTTTGTCCCAAAAGACTATGTTGGGTAGGAATGGTTTTGCATGCAAATGCTATTTTAATTTGTCGATTTTCTATGGTAGTAACGATACCTACTGATTAAAGCTTTGCAAGAATATAGTCGTGTTCCATGAATTCCAAAAGAATGTACAAGGATTCTTTAATATTATTGTAACCATCTTATTGTAAATACCTACATTCTGAGCAAATAAATGAGTATTCTATTCTATTCATGAGTGAGGCACACTCAGAAAGCTTCTGTTTATTTATTTGCCTAACCGCCAGCTTATCAATATTATTATCATTACTATATTTTTGTCACGTAGGTTATATTATTTTATCGTTTGATATCATACGCACCTGAAATTATTTTATATATTTATGATTTTTATGTACTTATGATAGTTTAACTGGTAGGCACTACTAACCCCCGGTTCCGGAATTTAGAATTCGAAGTGAAGAACGAATTAAACTCTACTGAAATGGGAAAAAAACAGTTTTCAATGATAAATTAGACATTGACAAGTTTTCAACTTTAAATTCTTATTTCAGAAACCAATGTTTCGTGTAAACTAAGTAATGTCAAGTTTTGTCCATAGTGTGTTCTATATGTATATATTTTTTCTAAAACCTCTTTATCAGGTTTTGTCTGCAGTAGTTTTGTTATAAATATCGTTGTTGTCATAATTGGAATGTACATTACCATGTAATTGTTGATTTTACACATACAAAACAAACCTAGACTCAAAGCAAACTTCTATTGTACTCAATTAAAGTACTGTCATGCTATGAACTGGTATACAAGCGGTTAGTACAGCAGCTATTATCGTTCGGCTTCATACAGTCTGCAGTTATCTGGCAGGACTCTGCCACAGGCCGTTGGCACCACCTCACCGCCACGTGCACGAGGCACGTGTCTCCGTCGCTGCCAACACCGTGATAAAGATCACAACAGTGCATACACCAGAATAACCTATTTCCTTCAATAGAACAGTGAACATTGCTCGCTGATCGTATGCAACGAACTCTTGTCTATTCTTAGGTCCTGGTATGTGTTATGGTGCCTCGAGCCAATCGTTTTGAATGAGACGGGCGGAGGAGCAATGTCTGTTGAGGTTTACTGCTGGCTTCTTCGCTATGTATTCAGCACATGATAAGGTATTCTTTTTAAATTGAAAACTTTTATATAAACAAACACCATGCTTGTATAAACGTAAGGGTTGGAAACAGGTGTACCTATATCATATCCTTGTTTTTGCTGTTAGGTATATTTAAGAAACATGAGATAAAACTCAATTTTTTTTAGTCTTACTAGAAGAAATATCCAAATGCAGCCGTAATCGAAACCAAGCTATGCATTTTTCACATGGACCCCGTTACCTCTGAAAACACTGATGCCACGTACCTTTTTAAGTCCTCTTCTGAATTTCATTGGACTCTACATATAGTTCGTTTTTTTTTTTGTGGGGTGGGAAATCATCCAATGACAACTCTCGCTCTGGGCGGAGCGGGAGGGCGTGTCATACTCTTACTGACTAAAACCCTCCCCTGTTCCTTCCCTGCCTGAGTGCCCAGGGGAGCGGTAACTCTGTTACGAATTTATCCGCTACTCCTAGGCATGCAGGCACCGGCCATGATGGGCCCCGTCAGTGGTGGCTGACAAATTCTCTTTAACCTGGCCGGTGTTGATCGGAAGGCGAGCTACCCACTACTCGCCGTCCGCGGACCCGGGTCTACGTGGCCGGAGATCGTTTTGCGACGTCCTACGCCCAATGCGTCTCCTGCGGCGGTCGCGGCCGGGGCATGAGTCTCCCTCACCCATCCCGCCTCCGCCTTCGCGAGCATTACTGCTTCGCAGAAGGAGGAGACTGCTTCCCATTCCCTCTTGCTCCGTACAATGGCCTGAACCGGGGTCGGGCGCGAGAGGTCGCCGCCACCGCCTATCGCATCCATGAGGACACGGCGGTGCTCTGCCCAAGCGGGGCAGACCTCCACCGTATGCTCCACCGTGTCCTCTGGGCGATCCGCGCAGTCATAACACCCGGGCGTTTCCTCCTGCCTTATCCGAAACAGGAACCCTCCGAAACAACCGTGTGCGGTGAGAACCTGCGTCAGGTGGAAGGTGAGGACGCCGTAACGCCCCTCCAGCCACTCCTCAAAGAGAGGCACTACCGCCGTAATGGTGGCGTGCCCAGCGCTGGGTAGCGGTAGACTCTTACTGACTTAAAGCCACCCGTGTTTCTTCAGTTGCCTGTGCCAGGGCCGCGGTGAAGGCCTTCTCCCGAGTCAGCCCCATCACTCATTGCTGACATTTGTTTGAGGCGCGCGTCGAACACTACGCACCGTCGATTCGGGCCCGCAAGCTGCCGCCGCACCTCGCCATCTGCAAGCCCGCGTCTACGGTGGCCAGGAATCAGTTTGCGACTCCCGACGCCCAGTGGGTCTCCTGCGGCGGCAAGGGGCGTGAGGGCTACGGATTGCTTCTCCCTCACGCATCCCGCCTTCTCCATCTTGAGCATTACTGCTTCGCAGAAGGAGGTGACAGCTTCCCATAACCTCTCGCTCCATAACATGTCCTGGCCCAGGGTCGGACGTGTGAGGTCGCCACCGTCAATCGCCTCCACGAGGACACGGTGGTGCTCCGCCTAAGCGGAGCAGACCTCCATCGTGTCTTCCAGGCGATCTATAAAATGGTGACACCCAGGCGTATCCACCTAATCCGGAACAGGACCATCCCGAAACAACCGTGTCCGGAGAGGATCTGCGTCGACGGAAGGTGAGGATGCCGTGGTGCCACTCCAGCCAATCCTCAAAGAGGGAACTTATCGCTGCAATTGTGGCGTGCCTACCCAGCAATGCTTGATATTAAGATCTGAAGTAAAAAAGTCTGTGGTAAAAGAGTAAGTAATAAGTAATCATACCAAATCTTAAATAAATAATTTGATTTTTTAACCGACGAAAAAAAAGGAGGAGGTTCTCAATTCGACATTATGTATATATATATATTTTTTGTGTATGTTCAGCCCTCACTCCGTCATTTATGAACCGATCTTGATGATTATTTTTTTGTTAGATAGGGTATACCTCAAGGGTGGTCCCATGTCAAGGAAATCAGGATCTGATAATGGAATCCTGATAAAATTGAGAGAAAACCTCGAAAATTGTGGGCACATTTAGCGTTTCTGTACGTATGTTCGACCCTCACTCCGTTGTTTATGAACCGATTTTGATGATTCCTTTTTTCTTAGATAGGGTATACCTCAAGGGTGGTCCCATGTCTAGGACATTAGGATCTGACCATGGAATCCTGATAAAATTGAGAGAAAACCTCGAAAATTGGGCACGAATATTGTTTTTGTTTACTTTTCATAACTTAATCAGGTATTTGCATTTAGGAATCATCACATCATGAAACTGAGCTGATGATGGAGACCATACCTTTCCTAAATAATAGAAGTTAGATATAAAAACCTGGTTTTAGTGACAGATATCACTTAAGAAGAAAAGACGTCTTTAGAATATTGGAGGTAACCTCAACTGGTCAATATCCTGGGAACCTCATGGAAGGATGGTTACACCATCGGCTCAGTGCCAAGAGGGATGATGAAAGATTAGAAATTAGCCTCAGAGTATTAAAAGAGGATGCGAGTCACAAAAAATCATAAAATAAAAAACTTTTTAACTAAAAATTCAGCCGACGAAAAAGAACTAAAAAGCAAAAAATAAATAAACCTTTTAAGTCTTGAGTATTGAGCTTATTTACCTACATAAAATATCAAATTTTATATAAACTAATTTTGAGTCGGCCCTCAATCCAAAATTAACTATTTATGAAAGCCAGAACATTATAATGTAGAAAATGTGAGCCATCGGATCGGATATGCCCATGAAATCAGCAATGCAGTAAATCTCCGTCTAGGTTTGCCTTAGGGATATTACTTCTAGTACATCGATATAATACCAAGTATTGTAGGTACGAGTACCTACGTCCCGCGGGACGTGATTCTCGGCGCGAGGACGTTCGTGACATGTTTTGATTTCCGGTTAATATAGAAACCACAGCTGCGAGCGAGATTCACTCTGCTATGATTAAACAGAGCACCAATACCTATGGATTTGTATTGGAGTCGGAATTATATGCAGTCATTTATGGCGTCTCTTATAATTAAAGAAGAAATATGTCAGAAAAGCGATCATTGCGCTCACAAAAAAGGCTCAGCGTGTGCGCGCATACGGTTTCGCTTTATTCTTGATTATTAAGAAAATGGCATTCCTTTATTATCAAGTAAGTACTTATGATTAGTAAACTACGGGTATTTAATAGGTAATGTTCATGAGTTGCCTGCAGTCTTTACCTACATAAAGAAATAATAAATTTTGCTCTTTATTATTGGAGGAATTGCAATATGTATCACAGTGCATGTGAAACTTACTATAGGTACAAACTCCCCCGCCGCGTCTGTACGCGATAAACTCAAAAACTACTGAACGGATTTTCATGCGGTTTTCACCAATAGACAGAGTGATTCATGAGGAAGGTTTCGGTGTACAATTTACACCCGAGCAAAGCTGGGGCGGGTCGCTAGTATATACTATAACAGTTTTGTATAATCCTTTGCCTGAAAATAAATAAGTAATACTGATATGTGGCATTTAGTTTCTTCTGATTTTTCATTTTCAATAAGACAACATTGCAAGCAAAAGCTAGAATTGTAAACTTTTTTGATTAAGAAAAATATCTGAAAAGATATTTTTCAGATATTTCTTAATACAAAAAACATACAGACGAAATTTTGAACCTTCTCCTCTTAGAAGTCAGTTAAAATATTTAAAAATCATCATTCTCCTGCCCTTATCCCAATTTATTTGGGGTCGGCGCAAAATATCTTTTTCTTCCATACATTTCTATTAGTAGTCATGTCTGTAGTCACCCCCTTTTTATCCATATCCTCTTTCACACAGTCCATTCATCGTTTCTCTGGCCTTCCCCTACTCTTATAGTCATCCACATCCATACACAACACTTTCCTCACCACATTTTCTTCATTCCTCCGCATCACATGCCCTTACCCCGACAACCGATTTTCACACAATTTTTCAGTCACAGATAAGAAAAATAATGTTTTGTAACGAATTCTCGGGAATTTTTCATAACACCAAAAAAAGAATTTGGGTGCTCAATTGTTTGTGGTAAGTTATATACTCTAAACTTTACTACAGACTTCTTTCTTCTTCTTCTTCTCTCAGACTTCCTCTAATATATTCATTCCTAATTCTATCTTTGCGCGTAACACACACATACGCGTAATATTCTTTTAGTATACCATCCATATGCCCGTGTAATCTGAGTGTGGGTGCCTTAGCATCTAGCGTTGGTTGATAGGACGATTACGCCGCGCAAACGTTGCATTGGCGTCGCGTCGTCGCGTAGTGTAGTAGACGACACTTTATTTATTATTTAGTTACAAGCGGTGTGTCCAATGGGCTTTCCCATCGGCAAAAATACCCACCCTAGATGCGAAAGATGCTTTATCTCGATGTAGAAAATTCATGTATTCTCTTAAATTAAAACCCTTTTTATAACTTTTGTCTTAAATACCTATATGTATACTAAACAGTCACTATAACGTATGTCATCAATATGTAGGTATACGTAGATAAGAATAGACAAGCAGAAGGTCTAGATCAAAGTCCAAACATAACTTCAATAAGACTCTTAAAGGCACTATGTAGTGAGTGACTTCAGGCAGTAAAATTGCCACTTTGCCAGCTCATTTTATGTGAGGATTAAAGCTTTCACGACAGTCATGCACAAAGGGTTTCTTTTCAGTCTCGACAGTAAAAAACCCCATTTATTTCTTTTAACTTAAGAACGAAGTACGCATACAAATGTCGCTTCGTGAAACTGAAAATATTTTTCATTTTATAACATTTATCTATTTTAAACGTATTCTGCGTAGTAAGCTACAAGGACATTTAAAGCTTTCATTACATAAAAGGTCAGAAAGATTAAGATAGATTTAAATAAATGAGGCCATCAGTTTCAATGCAAATAAATCTAATTCAGACTGAAGGATAGATTCTGGCTGCCGTTCATGCTGACTAATAAAGAATGATCATACCTATCATAACGTAGGAATATTTTAATAAATGCGCGTACTGAATCATCGTAACATCCCATTGTTTCGAGAATCAGGCAGCGAGCTTAATGTTACGGCGGCAATATTTCTCACGATCGGGCAGGCAGGCGGGCATGGTTCGGTATCGATTGCTGGTTCTCGGTACGCTATAAACGACCGACAGTTCTAATTATAGTGCACGCGCAGGCGAACGCCTTATGTCACACAGTACAAGGTTACTATAGCGAGGAAATTTGTTCTAGACGAGTTTCCGAAAGCGGCTTGAAGAAAGTACTTTTACTGAGAGAAGGCGCGACGTGGCACAGTTTCCACGCGCAACGTGGCGGGTGGTACATGCGCGCACGTCGGTATCTGCGCAGGCTTTCCAACTCACACCACAAATTTAACGAGCCGAGAGGGGAAATATACGGGATTTAATGTAATATACGAGTAGAAGCTACCGGATGGACACGATGTTTCTCGAGCCTCAAGTCGTCTAGTGGCTACTTTTCCGAGTTTTCCAATGCGTGGGCGAACGTGCCGGCACCGACTGGTCCACGTTCAGTAGTTTTCAAAACGTGTGCTTTTAGTTTCCTGTCACTATTTGGATGATTATTTATTAGGTCCCCACCTATGAAATCAGGGTTTTGTATGGAGAATTTTAAAGAAGTTGCATTTTTCATACTAACATTTTCTTAATTTATTTAACAACTATGAACACTAATGTTTTAAAACTTTTATGAAATAATGTTTAAAAACCAAGATAACGTATGCCACTCAGATTAAGCAACAACAATAAGTTTTGGCTACGTTAAAACAAATAGTGGTTTCATTTCGTCTGCTAACAAAAAGAGGAGTAATTTTTAAGGTATTTTTTTTTTGTATAAAACTGTAAGTAATAAGATTTTTTTTACTATTGGCAGTTGTTTATGACGGTCATTATTCGATAGAATATCAAGCAATTGATGAATATTTTAATTCATAGAAGTGACGAGGTTCTCTATTTGTGAGAAAAAAACAATTTCTTAGGTGGGAACCCAATATTTGTTGATTATGTATCTGTTTTGTTTGAGTCATATGTAATGAAACATACAAAGTAAAGCTATTGTATTATCTATTATTAAGACATTTTTCCTGTCGCACTTGTCATTTGTGGTTTTAATGAGTAATCAATCTTTTAATCAAATCCTAATCCACTTTAACACCACATTATGCTAACTACTTTAGAGTAAGCACACACCTACACCTGTCACAATGAAGGTCCATTGAATAAAGTATGATTCACGTTCACGGTCAGTCAACGTGTGCACCGGGCCCGGGCGTGCCCCGGCCGGGACACGGTCAAACATCTATAGTATACTCTTTGTATGAAGTGATCCATGCTTGGCCGTGCCCCGGCCGGGAAACAATTGCCACCGGCATTTTGACGCCCGGTGGCGTCACGATGACAGCCCGGTGTAACATGAATGACTAGCCCGGCCGGCGCACGGTGGACGTGCCCCGGCCGGGGCACGGCCCGTTGGCGACACGGTGTAACGTGAATCATCCTTTAGGCTGTCGATATGATACGAAGAAGAGGGATGATTCCTGGGTACAGAAATAATAATTCTATTGAATCCGAAAGTCAGATTATCAAAAAATATTGGACACGTATTGTCAAACCAATAAAGAATAAAAAAACCGGCCCATTGCGTATCGAACTTCACACATTTAGGGTTCCATACCAAATGTATTTTTGACTATTTATATGGCTTTGGGTCAACAAGATGCTTATTCTGTGAAAATTTGAAGACTGTAACTTCAACCGTTTGCCTCTTTGGGTTCCTCACCAGAAGGGTCCAGACGGAGCCCTATTACTGGCACTCACTTGTACGTCTGTCTGTCTGTCTGTCCATAGTATGTCACAAAAAAATTTCCGAAGATTTTTTAAATTTCCCATTGACCTATGAACTTGAAATTTAGTGATAATGTTTATTACTGCGTACTCGTATATTTTACTTACAAGTACCAATATATTGATAAATCAGATTTTTTCTTTGATAATTCTGTTATTTGGTACGGAACCCTAAATGTGCGAGTTCCGACACGCACTTAGACGTCCATTATTTTATAGTCCTTAGACCTTATTCTGTTGGTAATGCGTAAGGTACGATTGATAGAGCGGCGGTGCGTTGGCTGAATGCCAAAAGCACCGCCCCAGGACCCGATGGCTTTCAAGGGAAAGTCTGGGTCTAACCTATACACAAAATTCTACTGTCACAATAAAACTATATTGATGCTTACCTACAGAAGTTTTAAGAACGCTATATTTAAATGGCTGCATCCAAAAAATTATAACTTAACCGCGAAGACCTTTTGCACATCAGTCCTAAAATTAATTGAAAAAAAAAATAACGAAAGCATAAACATGCACCCACCTATAAACTCTACACACATCTACATACTACACACTCCACAATTACATATATTTACTCACACAGAACACCCCAATTTTCTTTTTTTTTTAATGTAAACACAGTTACATACTCATAACTTCTTGCTAATTTGTCTAGTTATTTATTCATCAATAAATAAATATTGTTTGCCTTACTTGAGAAGAGACTGGACCCCACGACACAGGGAATCCTAGTGTGGGATCCAGGGAATTTGAAGAAACCTAGCACTTAGGCTCTTAAGTATCGCAATATTGTATAATTATTGTACCATGTGTTAGTGAACTGAATATTTTTTTTATTATTATTCCATTTATTTTATAGTATATACACACAATTTACATTTTTAAATATTAAAATATCAAAATATAAAAACATTTAAAAATATAAAAAATAGTATCCCACCGGTATCGGGATAGGGTCCAAGCTACCGGTGGTCAGGGCTCCTGAGAGAGGAACCTCCTAACTATGCGCGCCGTGTCCAGGAGTACTGCCTTCTGGATCAAGCCCTTGATCCAGCTGCCCAACGAGAGCCTCCTTAGGTGTTCGTCGAGGCTCTTGGCTATTAAGCCATTGGCCGTCACGACTATCGGCACAATGACTGCTGTATCCACCTCCCACATGTCGACAACTTCGCGAGCCAGATCAAGATACTTTGTTTTTTTATCTTTCTCAGCCTTCACGAGGTTCTCGTCATGAGGGACAGCAATACCAACAATCATGGTGCGACGCTCTTGTCGATCTATCACCACTATGTCAGGCTTATTGGCAAGAATAATAATAATAGAATAATCTATCAGTGATGATTGATCGATCCCAATACAACGTGATATTGCCATTTTCGAGAACTGGGTTTATTATTATTATTATTATAACTGGGACTCGAGGTGACATGGCACAAATCCGAGGTCATGTGTTTTCATGGTCCTCGGAACGCGCCACCGGCGGGTTCCCAGATTACGGTAGGAGGGGTTCACATCGGCATCGAGGGGACGATGAAGTACCTGGGACTCGTCCTCGACAGCCGGTGGAACTTTGTCGAGCACTTCCGACGATTGGCTCCCAGACTGGAGCGGGCCAGTGCAGCTTTGAAGCGGCTCCTGCCCAATCTAGTGGTCCAAACGCCTCCTGCCGGAGGCTCTACGCGAGGATCGTGCGGTCCATGGCCCTTTACGTGTGGGCGCGTTCCTTGAGATAGAGACCAGCTCACCGGTTGAACGCGTCCCAAAGGGTTATGGCCATTCGACTTATCCGACGATGATCTCCTGTCAGGCGGCGAGCTTCCTTGCCAGACTGTCGCCTTGGGATCTGCAGGCCAAGGTCCTTGCGCTGCTCTAGGAGTGGTGCGAGGAGGCCAAACGCCGGGGTGAAACTCCGCTACCGCGACATCTCGCGGCTCGGCGGACGGAGCTCCAGCAGGATCTCATGGCAACATGGAGACAGCGACTGTCGCAACCCAGCGCTGGGCATACCACCATAGCGGCGGTAGTACCCCTCTTTCAGGAGTGTCTGGAGAGGAGTCACAGCGTCCTCACCTTCCGCCTGATGCAGTTTCTCACCGGACATGGCTGTTTCGGGGGGTTCCTGTTTCGGATAAGGCGGGAGGAAACGCCCGGGTGTTATCACTGCGCGGATCGCCTAGAGGACACGGTGGAGCATACGGTGGAGGTCTGCCCCGCTTGGGCGGAGCACCGCCGTGTCCTCGTGGATGCGATAGGTGGCGGCGAACTCTCGCGCCCGGCCCTGGTTCAGGCCATGGTATGGAGCAAGAGGGAATGGGAAGCAGTTTCCGCCTTCTGCGAAAGAGTAATGCTCGCGAAAGCGGAGGCGGGACGCGTGAGGGAAGCTCAACGGAGTGGCCCTCACGGCCCCGGCCGCTACCACCGCAGGAGAGGTACTGGGCGTACCGGGCGTAGGACGTCGCGAGACGATCTCCGGTCACCGTCGACCCGGGCCTGCGGACGGCGAGCAGTGGGTAGCTCGCCGTCCGATCAGCACCAGGCCCGTGAGTCGACGGCGCGTAGTGTTCCACGCGCGCCTCAAAGAGATGTTGTCAGCCACCACTGACGGGGCCCATCGTGGCCGGTGCCTGCATGCCTAGGGGTTTTTTTTTTTTTTTGGGGGGTGGGAAATTATCTTATGACTTCTTCCGCTCTAGGGTGGAGCGGAAGGGCGTGTCAGACTCTTACTGACTAAAACCCACCCCTGTTCCTCCCTGCCCTACGTGCCCGGGGGCGAGGTAACTCTTTCGAATTTATCCTCCACCCCCGGGCAGGCATTGGCCGTGGCAGGCCCCGTCCTTTGCTGACAACTCTTTGAGGCGCGCGTGGAACACTACGCGCCGTCGACTCTCGGGCCTGGTGCTGATCGGACGGCGAGTTACCCACTACTCGCCGTCCGCAGGCCCGGGTCTACGGTGGCCGGAGATCGTCTCGCAGCCCCTGGCGTCTCCTGCGACGGCTGCTGCTGAGGGCGCTAGGGCGACTCTGCCTCTGTTGAGTCTCCCTAACGTGTGCCGCCTCCCTCTTCGCGAGCATTACTGCTTCGCAGAAGGAGGAGACGGCCCCCCATTCCCTCTCGCTCCGTACCATGGCCTGAACCAGGGCACGGCGCGAGAGGTCGCTGCCGCCTATCGCATCCACGAGGACACGGCGGTGTTCTGCCCAGGCGGGGCAAACCTCCACCGTATGCTCCACCGTGTCCTCTGGGCGATCCTCGCAGTGGAAACACGCAGGGGGCATGCCTAGGGGTAGCGGATAAATTCTCAACATGAGTTACCGCACCCCTGGGCACTCAAGCAGGTAAGGAACATGGGTGGGTTTTTAGTCAGTAAGAGTCTGACACGCCCTCCCGCTCCACCCAGAGCGGGCGATGTAATTGTATGATTTCCCACCCCGCCAAAAAAAAAAAGGTATGATTGATAATTTCAAAATTGACATAACTGTTAGTCTTTGGGCTTTTTAATTAAGTAAGCCTTTTCCCTACAGTATGGTTCAGATGTCGTTACATCCAGATTTTACAATAAGCAGACAGGGTAGGAAGACGTTGGCACCAATAAAGAAAAATCGATTTGAATGAAATGTTTACTGTTAACTTTTAGGTAAAAAACTTCCCAGCTCAATTAGGATGCTGTACGGATCAAAGGTCAAAGTTCATGACTAGGTAGATCAATTTGAAAGGCCGTGAAGTAAACGAAAATGATGAAATGAAGTTTTCAGAGGTTAATAAATAAGATATACAGAAAAAAAATTGAAAATGAAGCTTGTTCTAAAGAAAGTATGTTTAGAAAGGTGAGCAACGCGCGACCCCAGTTTCAGATTACAGTCAGTTCACATTACTGTATGATTGTTGGTAGATTTGGCACGAGCAAATCACATCCTGCATCCTGTACGAACTGTGTCGTTTGTTCACCTCTTCTTATTTAGGTTAGTATTAAACTAAGTCCCGCGCCGCGTGTCCGCATGTTCGCGATTAACTCAAAAACTACTGAATGAACTTTCATGCGGGTTTCATCAATAGACAGAATGATTCATGAGAAAGGTTTAGGTGTATAATTTGTACTCGTGCAAATCTAGAGCGGGTCGTCGGTTTAGGTTATTTTGAAGTTCAGGGTAAAAGGTAAATATCAAATGATTTTATGAAGCAATGATGCTTATTAATTTATAACAGACTTTACAGATGTTCAAGATGATTTAACTTGCCTAAAAAATAAAACCGGCTAAGTGTGTGTCGGACTTTACACATTTAGGGTTCCGTACCAAATATATTTTTAACTATTTTTATGTTTTTGGGACAACAAGATACTGTGAATATTTGAAGACTGTGGCTCTAACATGTGTGTGTGGTTTTACAGCCAAACCGTTAGCCGTTTGGCTGTAAAACCTGTGTCACAGATAATGGACAGGTTCGCAACTCTTTGGGTTCTAGTGGACACAGGCCTTGATAAAATTATCTACGCCTGTGTCCACCGTTCGCACAGCGGTGATTTGGAGACAACTAGGCTCACACAACACCTCAGTGAAGCGGCGGATGTGGCGTAGCAGCGGTACCCTTCTGCCCAATTGGTGTTACTGGGGGACACCAACGCCCACCAACAGGACTGGCTCTTCCCATACCAGTGCACAGACCATAGTGGACACGCGCGAGACGCGTAAGCTGGCGCTAGCGTTAAATCTCACCCAGCTGGTCCAGGGGGCAACGAGGGTGCCGACCTTCTGCTGACAACAGATCCAGACCGTTACTCGGTGTCGATTTCTTCACCATTAGGTACTTCCGACCACTGTCTGGTGAAGTATGTATCCGTCTACTCCCCGCCCGATCCTAGCCCTAGAGGCACCAGGCGGTTTTGGCGATAAAGGTCAGCAGATTGGGATGGCATGCGATCTTTCTTCGCATGATATCCTTGGCAGGCTACTTGCTTTTCTTCGACTGATGTTTCGTCGTGCGCGGACGCCGTGACGGATGTGTTGCGGCAGGGAATGGAGTACTACATTCCATTCTCTGACGTAACAATGTCTGGCAGAGCTCGACCATGGTTTGGTGCCGAGTGCAATCGCGCTGATTCGCTTAAACACGTGGCCTACCTGGCATGGGTCGACGCTCGGACGTGTAAAGCAAATGATGTGAGTCAGAAGAAGAGAGCCTTCAACAGGGATGCCAAGTCCTGCAAGAAGGTTTTGCGGAGGGCTCGGTTTGACCACATTAGCCGAATTGGGAACAAACTTGCTTCTCACTCTGGTAGTAAGGCGTTTTGGTCGCTGGCTAAGTCGATTGAATCGAACTTCTGCCGCCCCTCACTAACTCCACTGCTGAAACCCAATGGGTCACTGGCCCACTCCGCTGAGGAGAAAGCAAACTTGTTTGCCTCTCTGTTTGCGGAATCTTCGCAGGGTACTGCGTAACCTGGACGTGAACAAGACTAGTGGCCCCGAAAGGATACCGGCAATTGTACTGAGGACTCGTGCGCCTGAGTTGTCTCCGATCTTGACACGCCTATTTCGCCTTTCGTTTGAGACTGAAAAAGTGCCGATGGCTTGGAAGCAAGCTAACGTGCAACCCGTGCCCAAGAAATTATATCGAGCTGACCCAACAAATTATAGGCCCATCTCGGTAACTTCCGTACTCTGTAAGAGTATGGACCTTATACTGAATGGCAAGCTCCTGGCATACCTAGAAGCTAACTATATCCTCAGTGACCGACAAAACGGCTTCCGCCGAAATCGGTAAACGGGGGATCTTCTAGCGTATGGCATTCACATCTGGAGTGAGGCCATCAACAAACAAGGGGAAGCCCTTGCGGTCTCTGTTGACATCTCGAAGGCCTTCGACCGGGTCTGGCACGACAGCCTAATTGGCAAGCTTCCTTCCTTCGGTCTGCCAGCTGGTTTGTGTGATCGGATTGCAGATTTTTCTGAGGGATCGGTCTATCCGAGTAGTCAAAGATGGCTGCTCGTCTGGACTGCTGGCTATTAATGCCGGTGTTCCTCAGGGGTCGGTGCTCTCGGCAACATTGTTTTTGCTGCATATTAACGATCTGCTAAAACCCGGTACCTTTGGGTATGCAGACGACAGCACTATTGCCGAGAGATACGTGCCCGACGCACGAGCTAGTGGGTCTCAGGTCCGGTTTCTCCGAGAGGCTATGGTTGGGCGCTTGAACTTGTCCTTACAGGCTGTCTCAGAATGGGGCGATGCCAATCTGGTCAAGTTCAATGCTGCTAAGACCCAGGCGTATCTTTTTTACGCTAAGAGGAGCCAATTTCACCCGGCTCCATCTTTCCGAGGTGTGACCGTGCCGATAACCGACCATCTTGATCTTCTTGGTGTTACTTTAACATCTACCCTCAATTTTGGTCCCTTCATAGAGGCAAAGGCTCAAGTGGCTGCCAAGAAGTTGGGGATCCTCGCAAAGGTGAGACGGTACTTCACGCCGAAACAGCTGCTTCAACTCTATCAAGCGCAAGTTCGATTGTGTATGGAGTACTGGTCTCATCTTTGTGCATATCTGCCAGATACCAGCTTGATGCCCTTGAGTCAATTGAGAAACGAGCCAAGAGGATCATCGGCAATGATAGGCTCGTTGAGTCAAAACTCCAAAGTCTTGAACGTAGACGCCGCGTTGCTAGCCTGTCGGTTTTCTATCGATTACATTTTGGGGAGTGTGCGACGGAATTGCATGATTTGATTCCACCAAGCCCGTTTCATCAACGGACCACAAGACGTACGGGGAAGTGCCACCGGTTCATGGTGGACATCCCATCCATACGCACAAAGCGTTTTGAGAAAACATTCATTGTGCGTATACCTAGGGAGTGGAATTCCCTACCGGAGTCTGTGTTTCCTGATAGCTACAACTTGGGAGTCTTTAAGTCAAGAGTGAATAGGTTACTTCTAGGCAAGCGTGTTCATATTCGACCACATCATCGCTTACCATCAGATGAGATAGTGGTCAAACGCGTGCCTATCAACAATAAAAAAAAAAAAAACGGACAGACAGTTTGGACCCTTCGGGTACGGAATCCAAAAAATGGTCCTCAGTGAACTTAATAACTTTAATATTCAAATTCTATCATAAAACGGAAACAACGTATCTGGTGTAGACTGCCTCGATTGTCTCGTAGTCGGAGACGGTACTGCTGAGCTTATGGTGCTTGGATTTGGTCCGTTTCCCGGGTCAGGAAAAGTGTTAGTGGCGATTTTACCATTCGGAATTTCTAAGTAGTAGCATAGAGTCTGGGTTTATGCCAGGTTGATGGGAAAAGGCTCGCTTATGACACGGCGTGGGACTTCAACATGGCGAAATGTACGTATACTGTGAGTCAGTTCAGGGGAGACCCCTTTTCAGTCTCCACAGGGATGTGCACTAACAGGCGTTGTACAGAGGGGATGGTCTTTTAAGAGGTCATGGGACCCCTTCCATGTGCTGATGATGATCACCAGGGTGGTTTTAGTGAGGTAAAAATGTCACACTCCTAGGTCTTTTCCCCAAAAGTCCAGGCGCCTTTTGAAGGTTTTCCCTCTTACAAAAAGTTGTACTGTGAGTGTATACGCACACTACACACTTCGCCTAACCTTCGGAAAATACCAGCGTAATGTTATATTACAAAATATGTGGTTGGATGCGGACTTTCGCACTCTTAGCAAAAAAAAAAAAAAACCTTTTCCGGGCAAATCGCATAAGTCGATTAAGCGAAAGGGATTATTGTGATGCTCAAAGGTGATAGCCTGGCATTGTTGAGTTCTATTGTCTAGTAAGTATAGAGTTACCACTAGTTCTATTGAGGCTACCGAAAGGTTTCTAAATATGGCGCTATGGCAGAAGGTAAAGCCTGGCCCTAAGTTTCACCAGAAACTTTCGAAAAAGGGTCAAAGGAAATTGAGGTTAAAGGGTTACTGAGGAGCACGTTCACAAATTATTAATGAACTCATTAATATTTTGTGAACGTGCCTGAAGGATTAATTTATCGAGCCAAATATAGAAACGAACTAAAAAATGTGCTTAGGTAACATTACCTACAAGTCAATGTGTCCATAGTTGCTAGGGTCTATTGAAGGTGGTTAAGTAAGTCGGTTGCTGTTGTGGGACTACGTTTGATTCCCTCAAGAGTAGATTCACATATGTGAATAGATGTGGTCTCACAATTCTACTCGGCTGGTGCCGCTGAACTAAGTAACATTAAGGTAGAAGCTTTGGCTATGTGAGCAACTACTCTGATATCCACGTACGAAGTTGTTGCTTGCAGAGGCTTGGTCTCAGTTTTTTATTTAGTCCCAGTATTAGCCTTAGTATTAATTTAGATATTGCTAGGAGCTCGTGTCTAAAGTAATAACAGCCACACGGGTCGATCTATCAGGTTAAGCTACGCTTGCCGGGGTGGTCCATGGATGGGTGACCATCTTTACATACCGAGACTCCTCCGTGCTTCGGAAAGCACGTTAAGCCGTTGATTCCGGCTGTCAATCGTGGATCTTAGACAGTCGTTATGGGTCGTCAGAAGCCCGGAAGTCTGATAACCAGTCTTACCAAGGGGTATCGTATTACCCAGTAACTGGGTTGTGGAGGTCAGATAGGCAGTCGCTCTATGTAAAATACTGGTATTTAGCTGCATCCGGTTAGACTGGAAGCCGACCCCAAGATAGTTGGGAAAAGGCTCTAGGCAGATGATGATTTAAATATAATTTATCAATATTTTCTTACGAAATCCACGATAATCTACTGGTGACAAACTGCCTTGCAGTTTGGCGATGATTTTATGTTAAGATTATCTATTTATTATTTATTTATGTACACACAAAACAAAAGAGAAAATTATAAATACAGATACAGCACATGGTGCTGATCATTTCAAAAGAAAGTTCTTCTAGTAGAGACGACAGGAAAGTTGGCATTTTGTATTCCTATAGGTACATTATATTATAGGTATTTCAAGAAGGGAAGCACATAACGTTTTTATTACTGACTATGATGGAACAGATTGAGAACGAATCCCTACGAGGTGAGCAGGTAAAAGAGCCCGACAAAGAGTTTCTTCCTTGGATAAAAAATATTTAGGAATAATAACTTAAGGCGCTAACTAACTGCCAATGACTTTGAGTGGTTAGCTTGAGTGTTCTGTGCTGAGCTCACGTAACGAGTCGTACGCCCACCTAGTAATGGGACTCGCCCATTAAGGAGCGCTGTCCGAAATTAGACGCATTATTAATTTATTACACATAAAACAACAGGTATTAAACTAAAACACTTAGAATAAATTATCAATAATTAAATGATCTTTAAAATAGTGAAGGTTTCATAAAAATACGCTTTATAGTTTTTGCGTGATTCTCATTTTTTTATCCGCGTTAGACATAACTTTACAAAATTAATTACTCTATGTTATAAAAATATAATTACAAACATTCTCAAATCAAATTACGACGGAAATTCTCTAAAGTAACATAATATTTTTTTCAAAGAAATAAGACTAGTCGTTAACGTCATATAACTACGCCTTAAGATACTTGCGGAGGAATTTTTCGACGCCATATTTTAGCTTGTTTTTATGTAGTTAGTTTTAGTTAGTTTAGGTTTTTTTTTATTGTTTTAGTGTGTAAGTTAAGTATTTTATAAGTATGTGAATAGCACAGCGTGAATTACTAGTTACTCAAATAATATCTTACAGCAATAAAATGAACAAGATTTTGACAAAAGTCTAACAATTTACTTGAAATTCTCCGTCTTCTAGCAATTTCACATCGAAGAGATTTACCACCCAAGTTAAAACATAACAGATTCCACATCCAGAGGTGCATACGTCGTGTTTGGTCGTGATAGGTCTTGTTTCCGACCTTTCGTTCCTCTACTTTCGTATTGCGTTGGGATTGTTTCGACAGTCTCCTTATGATATCCTAGCCAGCGATTGATGGTTTATCCAGTTTCTTGGAGAGATGCAACGTAGATAGACATGGAAGCATAGGTGATCATGATCACGCATAACCTATTAGGTGGCTGACCGAAGGTTCGGTTTCAGTTTCGACCAACTTCTGCCAAAAAAACTGGTTTCAGCTGGATTTCAGTTTCGACCAAAAAGTGGCTGAACATTCGGCTTTACTGGACCTAACATCTTTGAGCTAGTCTGTGATGAGACCTAAAAACCAACTGTCACGTTCGTCTATGTGTGTAATCATTGTTTTACTGACTTATTTAGTATTATATTAAAGTTAAAAGTTAGAACTGAATTTTCAATGATCAAATAATAAACTTTAAAATTAACATTTTTTGTTTTAATTTTGTTATTTTTTCTGTTAGTGAGTTTCGGTTTCCGTTTCGGTTTTGGCCTAAACTGGAAGGGTAGATCGGTTTCGGCTAAATATCGTGTTTCGGTCGGACACTACTACCACGTAAAATATCGTGTTTCGGTCGGACACAACTTACAATGTAAAATATCGTTTCGGTTGGACCGCGTAAAATGTTCCGACTTTACAAAGAAGGTTTACGATCCATATTTTCAACAGGCTTGAGGCGTAAGTCTTCTTTTTTTTTCGGTGGGAAGTCATCCAATGACATCTACCGCTCCTGGGTGGAGCGGGAGGTCGTGGCAGACTGTTACTGACTAAAACACACCCCTGTTCCTTCCCTGCCCTGAGTGCCCAGGGGCGAAGTTACTCTGTTTCGAATTTATCTTCAACCCCTGGGCAGGCATCGGCCATGACGGGCCCCGTCATGGTTTGCTGACAACTCTTTGATGCGTGCGTGGAACACTACGTCCACTCTCGGGCCTGCTGCTGATTTATTTTCAGAAATATTCATCGAAGGTCAAAATATACAAAGGTAGATCGATTATTGTAGTCTATTTCGTGTTTCTTAGCCATTTCATATTGCCCTTTATTATTACTTTTTTTAATGTTAGGTATCGTATACAGATTTAGGTAAATTGAAAATAGACTTAAACTACGTCAGTAGCTCTAAATACTATATTTCTTCACAATAGAGGAAGAGGCTACTAAATATTTATTGGCAGCATTTGCGATAGTTGATAAAAGTTAATTCCCAAATTGTTGTAATCTGATAACACATCGATATACTGTTTTATGGCTTTAAATTTGTATAAAAACTGAGGGTTTTTACACAAACAATTATAGTTTTCATTGATCTTTGTGAAAGCAAGGTGAGTTCAAACAAAATATAATATTTGTCTATTAACTTGATACAAATTCAAGCTAGCTTCTTTAAAGAAAAGCATCAATTATTTTAAAGATTTCAACAATTTAATACTATGTTTTGTGGTAATCTTGAATCCTGAAGGTGTGGTATTCAGTGGTATAAGTGAATTTGCTCTAAATTCTTTGCTTACTTTTAATTTATTGAATATTGTAAGAATTTGCAATACTAGATACTGCCTGCTTTCAACCAAACACAAAGATTTTATTAACCGAAATAAGCATGTTTTTACTTGATCCTACATTTTTACTCTTGTCGAGATTTTATACTAACACGTTTGATTGTACTTTTCCAGTTAAAAAACTTTAAACACACAATGAAGACCTTCGTTGCTCTGTTCGCCCTGCTGGCCGTGGCCGCCGCCAACCCTCTGCCCCTGGTGCAGATCATCGTGAACGTGGACGCTCCCGTAGACGCGTCCCCCGTGGTCGTGCCCGCCAAGCCCGAGATCATCCCCGAGCCCGTCATCATCGTCGATGAGGCCGAGAACAACATCATCCCCGATCCCGTCGTCATGCCCCCTCCTTCTCTGCCCGAAATTGAGATTCCTGAGCCCGTTGTCATGCCCGAGCCATCCCTGCCCGAGGTTGAGATCCCCGAGGCCGTTGTGATGCCCGAGCCTTCCCTGCCTGAGGTCGTCATCCCCGAACCTGTGGTCATGCCCCAGCCCATCGTTCCTGAGGTCGTCATCCCCGAACCCGTCGTCATGCCCTCCCCTGCCGTCCCTGAAGTAGTCATCCCCGAACCCGTCGTCATGCCCTCCCCTGTCGTCCCTGAGGTAGTCATCCCCGAACCCGTCGTCATGCCCTCCCCTGTCGTCCCCGAGGTCGTCGACCCCGTCGTCGCTCTCCCCGATGAGCTCAACTAAGCAGTATCTGAAGAACTACGCGTCTGCTGAGCTCCATCAATCAAGACCCAAGCTGAAGTGACGTTATCTGAGGAACTTTTGACCAGTGATATCTTGGAAAGCTAAAATACATCTTTTACAATTTACGGCAGATCGGTGATTTTTATTATTTACCAGCATTAAACTTATTTTTCTAACTTCTTTGGTTTATACTTCCTACTTTACCCTCGTCACCTCATGTTGCTCTGTATTACTCTACTGTTTTCAAGTTAGCGTCATCATAGATATTGCATTGTTTTTTGTGTGATAGAATTTTACGTGCCAAATGCACAAAAAGTGCAGATATTAAAGTGGGAAATTATGTAGGCCAGTCACCGTATACAGAATAAACGCGTTAGGTCGAAAATAATTGCACTGTACTGATATTTCAGGATGTTGTTAGGATGGATTCTGACAGTGTAAAACTAAGTTTGCAGTTTTGAAAATCTTATTTTTTTCAGGTTGTATTTCGAGACTTATTAAACTGACAGAGTTAGTTAGTTCCACTCAAATTGTAAAAAAAAATGTCTTTAAAGGTAAACTGATTTACTTTTTTCATAGAGGTTACAAGCCAAAACTTCAATACACACGGAACATTTCGTGGTTTTTCGAGTACCATGGAGTTAGTCTTTCGAAGCTGCAATATTGGTTTTAAACTTTGATATCTATTTGAACAACATCATAAAAATTCAGCTCAGTGCAATTTTTTGCGACCTAAGTGTTAATTATGTTTTAAATATAATTGGATTACAAGTTATTTTTTCATGTGAAAATGTTAAAAAAGTCACAACTATCAGGGGTGAAGAGCCCTTGATCGACTTGATATTGATTAAATACAGGGGAAAAAAGCCAATGACGCAAAAATCTAACGCATCTCCGTATAAAAATACACATGACTCATAACTCCTGACGTCTATCTGATGACGTAGCGCCATTCCAAGGGTTGAATGAGAAACAGGCGCCGCAAACTTTTTGTTTAAATCGGATGACGCAGACTCCCACTTTGTTGCGCTTCAGATCAGCTTTGCAAGCTAACGAGTTGACGTCATGCTTGTTAAAGGGCTTTACCATTATAATATTAAAGGTCCTGACAACGCCTGTCTATGTTGGAGTAATATTGGGTATATTAATTTGGGTAGATACGATTTATTAGATAGCAAGAGGCTAAACCATCTGTGAAATGAGGTGCACTCTCCTTGCTGGTTTATTTTTTTCAAATTGCATTAATGAAGTTGAGCTGTCTCTTAGCAAATGTATATGTCACCGTAAAATTGTAAATAAATCTTGTAAGAGTGTAGGTACTCTAGATATATTATGAAGAGATCATATCAAATGCAACAAATCTCAAACAATTTTGATCATTTACTATGTATCCGAGTCTTATTGAAGAAAAAAAGTTTTCAACTTTACGTGATATTTCATAAACTAACGGTGTTAGCAATAATACGGTGACATATAAACGAATCCAATTTTGTATACGTATTAAACAAATTATTTGTGTGTTATGCATCCAAGAAACGTGCATCCGATCCATATCATGAAATTTAACATTAATTACGGTTATAAAATTGAAACTACAGCCGGTGAAGACGATCGCATCGCTAGTTAATTTTGAATTAAAGATACATGTCTCACACGGTCACACCACACAAGTGCTACGTGGAATTGACACTGAATGCCAACAGTTGCGAGCCCTGCACACCTCACCTGCATAATTGCTAAACCTTTTTATTTTAGCTGTTTTATTAATATTATTATGCTGCTACTCTGCCGGCTGACGGTAGGTATTTTTTTCGAAGTTAGAGAAATGCATGTTTATGATAAGATAGATAAGAAAAACATACCTGTTACAGTGTTTAACAACTTCAAAAAAGCTCATAAAAGTTCACCGTGCTATAAACAGACACGTAAAACGCGATTTCTTTGTTAACTTTTGCTAAATATTAGATAGCAACTCTTCAGATACACACGACTATGACTAACGTTCATTGGCCGGGAAAAGTTCTCGTATCACCTTGCGAGAGCGGCTTTTTATTTTATTTTCAGAACAGCTTTACGTTCCGAATATCCTGGATGACATCATTCGACTATGCGCAAAATGCATTTAGTCGTCTCGAGTCGTGCAGGTACGGACACAACAGGTTCTCCGAACGCTCTCTCGCTTCCAAGAACTTTATTTTTTGTACACCTGCTCCATTTGAACCACCATTTAATTGTGACAGTGTAGCGAATGCTGCCATCAATTACCATGACCGCCTAGTTTTTGTTCCAACTTTACTTATTGGTGTGATTAATGGAGACCATCATGCGCCACCAAAAGCTTTCAGACCGTACTGACTACTTTTTCAATTGCTCGAAATAGACAGCAAATTTAAGAATACTCTTTATGTGTTTTTAGTCACAATTATGCCGTGTATAGAAAAATGTAGGCTGCAAGTAATACAGTTATCCTTAACAATTAAATATTATAACGGGATACTTGAATACGTGAAAAAATTTTCGTGGAGCTTAAAGTTGATTGCAGTAATATTTTTCATTTTAATCAATAAAATATTACTAATGGTGTCGTAAGACGTAACTCTGGGGTCCAATCGTGGGGCATACCGAGCCAGCAGAGGTTCGTATGTCAGGGTCCAATCGGGGATCGTACCGAACTATACAGTTAAAATTGCAGCGTCAGTTTTAATTGATATTCTCGATTAGCTTAATGTTTTGTTTCTCTTATATGTCAAGTCGCAGCAGAACGTGCTTTCGATTAATTATACTCTGATAAAGTAAATTACGCTTTTCGAACTCAATTCACAACGGTCTAGTATGTGGGCACACATGTGACAGAATGAATATTCTTTTTCCATATCAGCGCTTGTCCGATAGAAATGTATGAGTGCAGCTGGCGCGCGTTTGTGAGTCGATAATGAATGCAGAGGTCGCGCTATCTCTCCAAGACTTGGTCTACACTGACCTTGCTCCACATCACGCGACCTTGTTCTCTCCGGTACTAACGAGCGACTAACGCCTATCGTGTAAAGTATAGTTATTCATTACTCATATTAGTTGCCCCACTGCGCTTAATTGAGCTGCATTCCCATAAGGATCAATGTCAGTCGCATTGTTGTGGATTATTTTATTAATGTTATCAATGTTGCATATGAGTTGTACCTTCTTGGTAAAGAAAGATACACGTTTATACGTCTACATTGCAGACGAATCCGACGTGCCTATCGCGTTTGTGACAGTGTACAATATTTTAATTGACAGTAGTTGTAATTTCCATGGCCGTCCATGCATTTGTATAAATAGCAATTTTAGCTGGCATTTACCACCGCCAAATATTTGTCTATTATATTATAAAAGACAATGTCTCCCCTTGGTTAATTAAATTTCCTTAAAATGTTTCGCTGCAAACACACACATTTTTGGTAAAAGAAGTTGAAAATTAGAAACATTAACAGATTCTGCCATTGAGTTTTCGATAAGGTGTCTTAACCTTGCATTTACCAAAACTAATCTTTTCTCATGATATTCGGTAGTCAATGTTTAATATTTATGCAGTAGGTAATAAGGTCATTCGTAGCAAGCAACATAACATGCATACGGTAATAATTTTATTTAGTTTCAATATCTCTTAAAGATTCACTGAATGATGTGTATCTCTTTTGTATTCAAACCTAAAAAAGTAAGCAACTAAGTAGCTGTTGACAAATTAATTCATTTCACTTAGTGCCAATGACACAAATGGCATTTACTAAATAAACAAATATGCCCAACGCTTCTATAGAACACAGATAGGTATATAGTGAACAAAGCGATGCCCGCCCGTGTGGTAAGTTTTCACAGCTTTCCGTAGCGTGCCCCCACCCGAGCGGGGCGTGAAAGCACCGCGGTCGTGCGCCCGCGCCGCTAAGTGTGTCACGCGGGTCGACGAACGCCGGCCTAGACCCACATACTGCAATTGGGGCACAATCAGCGACAGTATAGCGAGCGCGTTGACCCCGCGCGGTGAAATGCCCATCTCTCTCGTTCACACTCTTTCTCTCGACGTCGCTCGGCGACCGGCGGCGGTGGCGGCTTTCCCGACCCGTCGCCGTACTCGCCGCGTTCGCCTTACTCCACACCGCACGCTACACGTGACAGCTAATGACACATGCCACATTAGCGTAGGTTCACAGACATTTAATACCACATTCAAACTAATCATGATTATGCATGCAAAAACATAAAAGTTATACAACACTCGAGAATCACGGCGGATCACGAACTGTACCCGGCGTCCTAAGTACTGAATTTCAGATAGTTATTGTGCATACAAACTCGAGAATTGAATATGAAGTGCACGATGTCGTGTTGGATCGACAATGTTTGTATATTTTCTCTCGGATTTATCGCTTGCATGTGACCATCCGAACGATTCATCGGAACTGACACAAGAAACTGTCATTAAAATATCAAGTAATAACAGAATATTCGATCTTCGTTCTCTTCTAATAGATACCTATATTCTCGACAGAGACAGGATCACGTAATAAAAAACAGACGAATGCCTGTTAGATCCGCATCGGCATGTGCGACGCGTGCAATGCGTGATCTACGTCCATACACTATTATTGGATATGTGTGTACAATGTTCGATTTTCACTTTCAGGTAAACACTGTTCAGGAAAATACTCTTGTTTCTATCTCGTAATTTCATTACATTACCTACTGATTTTTGTTGTCAAGATCTCTGTCAGCCTAGAAAAGTTTGAAAGTAGAATACTTAAAGCTTTAGTTGATACCGACTGTTATTGACTAAATTGGAAGAATAAAAAAAAATATCGTATCAATCGAGAAAGTCTATAAATGTTCTCGAAATTTCGAGAGAAAAATTGTTCTAACGTTCCATGGAATCCGCGCCAGTTTTTATTTCCATTGAGAGTTGTACCATGTACCTACATAGATAGCTATGACAGTATGGAAGCGCAGAGAAACAAACGAACAAGAGCGAACGGAAAAGAAAGTAAAAATGAGTGCATTGATACAAGATCTAGGCAAACGTGTGGAGCGGCGAGAAATGTGTGCAAGCGAGTGCAGCGGTTTCATTTAGGGAGAAAAAGTGATGGCGACCGAACTGGAAACTGCGAGATTCGGAGCGAGTGCGCATTGTCTATACGTCTGTATGTCGCTCCCGCTCCACGTTCCCGCGCCTCCGTGCACTTGTATTGCACATTTTTTCCCCTACTTCTTCACTTTCTTCTTATGTACACTTTCTAGGCTTTATGGTGAAATGTCTACGCTTTCTAACGTAACACCAGTGCAAGTTTTTCTTGCCACCAGCCATTTGTAATGAAAACGAGTTGATGCTGTCATTGATTCTGTGTGTACTATCAATTTTATTTTTAACCGCCGTTCATGCCGTTTGCACTCTCTCAACCTGACCAGCGCGGACGAACGATATGATCACGTGGAGGAAGAACTATGTTGTCAGTTAGTAAAATAAACAACCTCTCTCCACGTGTTATATGCTTTGTAACGTTCGTATTTAGGTCACAGTCTCTGTGAAGGCTTGCTCTGGAAATCTGCATAGACGGATGTCGGTGCTATTAGATATTGTGAGTTTCTCTATCGGAGAAACTTTCGGAGTGAGCGAAGTGTGTCGATCGGCGAGCCAGGCGGTGGTCGTGGCCGTGCACCCACGGAAATGGGTCCGCGACAATAAACTATAAGACATGTCTATGTGGGCCATCGGAGCCTTGCGACTTGCGAGAGCGGGATCGCCTTCGCTTGTGGAGAGCCGCGAGCTGCGCTATGCAAATCGCTAGGAACTTTCTTCCGGCGCACTGTGAGAGGCCATTGTAACGATTTCTCCTGCGGAAGCGCACGATTGTGCCCTCCAGAAACTTTGGCCTGATTTGATTGTGTATCTAGATGTTTATTTAATGTAGCTGTTTATTTTTAGTAATTTCTATAAATAAACGATCTAAATTAGTTTTTACGGCTCGGTGTGTTAAAAACAAATTATTTATCTCGGATAACAAATTGCCGAACACCTGCAGGCCTGCGGCAAGGATATCGTGTGTTTTTGAGGGCTTGTTTCGGTTGAATGTTATTCAAATGAATAGCGATTAATGATGTTTATGTGATGGTAGCGCGTCCGATCCGTTTGAGAGGCAGTCGGTGTACGCTGTGCGGGTTGCGGCGCGGAGACCACGACCCGCGCAATACGGGCCCACAGCGTTGCGCGCGTGCGGCGCGGTGCTGCGCTAACCTACTTGGCGTGCATTGATCTCTTTGTTTGTAAACATGGCGTCGCCGTCGGCGCCGCCGCCCTATACATTGAGTCAAGAATAAGAAATCGATTGGTGGTTCTGTACATGCCGACAATTCGATTCAGTTCAATGTTCAGTCGTTACTATGACCGCTGTTCAAGACAAGCGTTTTAGCAAAAAATCTTTGGTCCAAAAACTACCTGGAGATTTTTTGTCATTCAAAAATCAATTGGGTAAAGTTTTTGTGCCATTGGTATTGTGCTCGGGGGAATGGCATTTGTGTCCCTTTGCAAAACACCTTGATGCTGCACTTGAATGCAGCTGACACAGAGCCAAGTGCACGGCCTGAAGAGGGCATGTGCTCAGCAGTAGGACTGATGTGGCAGGACATGAACTTTTTACACAATTTTTACATCTTTTGACTTTGCTTTCAAGTAAGTCTGTAAGTTGTAATTATATATTAGTTTTTGTAACTATGTACTTGTACTGTCCTGTACTCAGTAACCGTTACAAAGGCGCGGACTACTTGCAAGACTAACAACCAGGATCAACAGGTCAGGACCTCTTTCTTCTGAAATCTTGATATTTATGATTTATAAATTGTATGATCCGATACGGTATGACACAGCTTATTTTAGAAATTGCCAATCAATTTTTCACGTGATGCCATGCACGTAGCGGCACCTGCAAATCATATGCCTAACAAATCGATCCGCTCAGGATGGCGAAACGGTGAGCATACGGGTTGTAATCGCGTGTGACCACTATGCACGGGTACGATATGCTGTCGATACGTTCTAGTGCCTGTGTCCTGTTTCTTTCCGTGCTTGATACGTTCTTAGCATGGGATTCGGTGCACTGGGCAAACTCCTATAAAAGTAGTTTTAAAGGAAAAGTTGTCTGATGTTAACTGTTTTTAATCTAATTGAAGTTCCCGTGATAATTAGGCGAAACTTTATAGAACTTAGTGAATATAAACTTTGTGAACCGTTTCAATCTCGTGAGCGCGTCGAGACGAAGCTTTCATCTCACTTAGTAGTTTTCAGTGGGAAACTTGCAAGATGGGTTTAGTAGAAACGAAGTCGCGTATCCCCAACGCTTTACGACTGTTGTTTGCCTGTCACGTAAGCGTGGTATTTTGAGATGAAATATTGACAAAAATGATTGCCTGTAAAATTTGCTTAAGTACAATATGCTGCCCAAATATTACACCTCATCCTCTCAACATCAAACAAACACAGCGTGCATACATAAACAGTGCATGAGATCTGACCCCAATACTTGAATATTTATTCACAGCGCGACGCTGATACTCTTTAAACTTGTTGATTGAAATAACATTGTATATTTTTATACAAGTACCTACGTTGTGTGGTCGGTTTAGAAAGGAAAGAATTTCTTCTAAATGTTTAGAGGGCAACTGGTATCTCATGACCGCCAAGTAGTCTCGACCCTCACGCTTGCTTCATTACGTAAGCTGCCGCGCCTCATAGAATAAGAGCTGATCCCTTCACATTGTCAAGGGTTATTGAACCGGTACCATTTTGCTCTACCTCCAAAGAATGCAAGGACATCGATGGCCCGTTGGGCGCGCGCAAGTGACTCGATTCGGACGAGCGAGCTTCACTTGTCTGCTCTAGTACTGCCCATTTGTGTATTTCTCCTAAAAATAGGCAGAAAATGAGAACTTGATCAGCATTCCTTTCTTTTTTAGGCTCTACAATCTGTGTTTGCCACCCAAAACAAGCGTTGCGGAATACCCTTTTAAGCGCAACCCATAAAATTATATTGTAGTCAACTGTAAAATGAACAAACATATTTAAGGCACACAACGAAAACCAAACAAAACCCAGTCTCATGAGTTTAACGGACTGTTTAATACAAGTGACAGTAACTTCAGTATGATTAAACTTATAATAATTGTTTATAGCCCTATTTCTCTGACAATCGAGAAGTCAAAGTCCTATGAGCGATAGTATGCTTAATAACTGATCATTGACACTAGTTTGGACATTACTCCGAGTACCTTTCTCGCCACGTCACTGTAGAAAGTGTACTGAAATTTAGGTTGCAAATTATTGTTGAACTAACCCGAGAAAGTTAATAATTAACCGTTAAATTCTGATATTAATATGTGAGCTTTGTATTTAATGACAAATCTGTGTTTTGATTGTATAGGTTGGTTGATAGATATGAAGTGCATATACGAAGCGGGTAGATATTCGTATAAATAAATACATTTTCTAGTCTACACAAAAGACTTCCTTGTAGCATAGTTAATCTACAATAAAACATGACATGAGCATGACTAAGCCCATCAGTATTCAATGAATACGGGAAGTTTTAATTGATTCGTTGCTATTTTTAGCTTTGCAATGCATTTTCCTGTCTCAGGCTGATATAAATAGCTCGATCACCCATGTAGAAGATTCCAGAAATTTCTCTATTATTGTGCAACAGCTGCACCAGGCAGGGGTAAAAAGCCTCGGATACGTTGACCCCCGCCGCTAGGACTGGTCGACTACCTTTTTCGCACTAACTAAAAATAAAAGAAGGAAGACGTATACATGGGATGCAGGCATTCTAGACTGTTCTCGGGAGTAAAGGAGAAAAAAGAACAAAGTCTGTTGAAGCGCGCGTCGGAGTGCATGACCGGAGCCCGCGGGCTGCGGTCCTACCCTCCTGGACGCCCTCGATAGTAAAAGAGAATAGAGACGTGGTACGATTGAGATCTGGCGTGCTGCTCGCTGCTCATTGACAAGAGTGCCTCATTAGAGATGCCATTGAGACGTGCTGAAAGTGCCGCACTCGCGCTCTCCCGATCAAGTTATTGACTTTAATCAACGATGAGCATAATGAGACGAACATTCCAGTGACGCTGAGGGCCAACACGTCCGACTACTTCTGATATCTGCACTTTTTATCGATTAACGCTCCACTTAAAAGCAGACGTGAAATTTATTTACTCGTTCGAATAGATTATCTCGTACAACAGAACCTAAAATTGAGATAGATATTAATTGATATACAGCAAGTGTAGTTACAAGGTATAAGGAAAAATACAACTTTTATACAAGGTTGCAGGTGAACTGCTCAAATGCATTTTAATAATTATCTAGGAAATAACATTCTGCAGTAGGAATATAAAGAAAAAAAAATCGTGTATCAGCCAGTTACCTACTTGGAAACGGATTTCGGCTTTTGGTTGGTCCTGTTTGATCAGAACAGCTCGATAAAACGTGAATGTTCTTTTAAGTGGTGTGCGGGCAGTTAGCGGGCGTCCACCTCACGTTAACCTTGCATTGTGTCAGTAACACGCTGCGGGCTGGCGCGGGATAACTGTACGGTGGCTGAATGAGAATGGCAACAAGGGCCTCGAGAGCCCCGCAGTCCACCACTCTGGATCCGTCCGCTATTATCTCACGCGGCCCTCGCTCACACTTAATCACTTGATTCATCGTTATTGTAGTGATAGATAAATATCTTGCACTTACACTTTTTAAAATAAAAACTTGAATTCGTTAGACAGGTATGGTATATTTATTCTTGGGATGACAAGAAAAAAGAGCCGAGATGACAAATGAAGGTGCTGTTCGTGAACTGAACCATCATTGGTCGTCTCAGCTCTTTATCTTTTTTTTTAAGAACGTGATTTTCTTTACCGATAACAATAATGACTTGTAACTTTATAAGTTAAACAAAGTACTGGCCAAAAGCGTTGAATTTTGTACCTACCTATAAAAATTGGTGCATAAATAAAATCATGTCTTATTTAAAACTGGCAAAGCATTTAACAAAACGACTTGAAACGAGCTGTGATATCCTGAACTTAAATGTGCCTTAATTAATTGGAAAAAAATTGAGGTACATGAGGTACCTTAATAGTACCTCTAGGTTTTTCTGAATCGTCGTGCCTTTTAAATATAATACTTTGGAGATAGTTGCATTCATTTAGGTGAACAAGAGTCTGCGGTTTTAATGAAATAAAACAATCTTCTTGACTCATTTCTTTGAAAAAAAATCGTATATGTGAGACAACTTTTACGTGTGACCTAGACTGCGAAGTAGCTTTTTATTTGTAGAATATCAGCAATCGTTCAATTAATCGATCAGTACACCACGTTCCCAAGTGTACAGAGTACGGTAGGTACTGAGCACAGGCCCACAGGCTCTCTACACCGTCACACCGGTGGCGGCGCGCAATGTGATACGTGTGGGTGTGCAGGCATATCATTATTTATTCAATTAAAGTTGGTACACGAAATTGCGTCTCATAATAATTAATAAAATCAGTGGCACGTGGTGGAGCTAATGCCATACATTAGTGGATACCACATGAGTGATCGTTATGATTGGTCCGATAACGTAGCTCGGCCGCTGACCGGCCTTCACACCGCGCCTGCGCCCGAGACTGAGGCGCGCGCGCGACTCGCCCGTCCGTCTCGCGCTGTGTCCAGCCTAACTCTCGACTGTACATCTGAGATCAAGATTTTTGTTCGAAACAATGATTAATAAATTACGCGGCCTTATAAAAACAAGTTTTTTTTTTACATTTGAATTAAAATTAAATGTTCAAGAAGCACGTCATTTAAAAAACCTATAATGTGCTTTTCTGCTTGCTCTAATCAGAGGGGCGATTTCCATATTTTTAAAGAAAATTCACATTCGCATAGCAATCGCAATTTTTCAAAAATCTCTTATTAATCTTTAATTAATTAATCGATCTCTACATTTTGACATGTTTTTGACATTGTCGCTTAGATGATATTGTGACTTGAATTTTAACGTTTTACTAACACGCTTATATTAACTTCACCTGTAACTGTATTGTGGATAGAGTAGAAAATTATAATTTGTAACCAGCATGGCACATTTAAATTATTTAATATTTTCTTATTACTTTACACTATTTATTTACGTATTTTAATTACAATATTACCTAATACATAAACATTGATATTTAATTCAGTTATTATTTTATTTACCCTCGTCCGTGCGTCACTGCGGGGTGCCAACTGAAAACCAGCGCTGGGTGTCCAACGCCCAGCAAATGCTGAGATGGTAACCCTTTCGGTATGGGCACGCTCAGCACAATTTTATTGTATCTTTGTGTACCTACTGTTATTTTCTTTACCTTTTGTTTGTTGCTGTTGTGTTGTGTCTGTGTCGAATAAATGTTTATTCTATTCTATTATATTCTAACTATGTAAATAAATCTTAAAAGTTTTTGACCCACTTCCCGGTTTTCTATTAAGCTAAAATGCGTGCATGTTTAGTTTAGATGACTATGCATGGTTAGTTAAGTGACGTCATTCTAAATTCAATATGGCGGACTCCCAAAGATGGCGGACTAGTTATTTTGAATGCATTCTCATGATATGTGTATCAAATGAAAGGGTTTTCCCAGAAGGACACAGAAATAAAAAAAAATAAGTACGAGAGTTGGCTTTAAAAAACCTCACAGTAAAAAAACAGTTGCAAACACAAAATCCAAGTAAACATCGCATAAATGTAAACCATTACATAATAATGTTTTCATTGAGAACTCGAAGATTAGAGTTTTATCTAGATATTTATCCTCGATCGTAATAATATTATGATTAAATATGGTAATCCTGCTTGCACATTGCGTAGATCTTCTAAGGGTCATAATAATATTTAACCGACCTCAACGAGTCAACATACGAGGATTTACTGATATTATTAGATAAAAGCGCGTCTTTAAAAAAATATTTTCTCAGCTTTTACCGAATATCGTGTAAACGTTTGAATTGTCAAACTGTAACAGATAGACAAATTGGCTTGAATGGGACAGGTTTCAGACTACTTTACATTGACGTATACAAGTACGTATTTTTAGTAGACGTTAAGACCGAACTCCAAAAAGCAAAAAAAGGTTTTTCCAAAATAATTTAGATTTTTACTGCTTTTTACTAAGCGGCTGCTACGTACACCTACGCGTCTGCTACGCACCTCTAAGTGGCTGCTACGTACCTCTACGCGTTTCTAAAATTTTCGCGGTGAAATACGATGCATTTGGTGCGTTATATTCTTATTTAAGACGCAGGTATACAACTTCTTATGATTTTAAATTGAACATCAAGTCTAAACGACTGGAATAATTTCTTAAAAAAAAAAAATGTTGCTCTAGACAATTTTCTTCGTAATTTGAAATATGAATATTTAAAATTATATTTTTTAACATAGTGTAATTAATTTTTAAAGTTATGTCTAACGCAGATAAAAAATTGAGAATTACGCAAAAACTATGAAGCGTATTTTATGAAACTTTCACTATTTGAAAGATAATTAAATTGTTTACATTTTAGTATACGCGTTTTAGTAATACCTGTTGTTTTATGTATAATAAATTAATAATGCGTCTAATTTCGGACAGCGCTCCTTGATGGGCGAGTCCAATTATAATTACTGGGTGTACGTACGACGCGTTACGTGAGCTCAGCACAGAACATGCAAGCTAACCACTCAAGGTCGTTGGCAGTTAATAGCGCCTTAAGGACATGCTTGATGATCAAATTTACGAAAATAGGTTGGCCACGTTAGTCGAACTATTGAATGAGCATTTTACTTTAAGGCTGTGGAGACGACAAATAATCTTGCTTATTTGGTAGGTTCAGTATTTCTTATTTAAATTAGTAATGATGATATCATTCTTAGCTAGTATTTTATTTCATTAGCAATGGCGGTCATGAAATAACCCCAAGTACAAAAGGTAAAGAATGATCCATTTTTACTCTGAAGAGTACATGATACAAGGTGTGCTTTAATCATTGTGTACTGTATGACCAGATTACGGTTAATGCTTGAATCATAACAATAGTCAAATAAACTAAGCATTTCTAATAAACTATACTACGAGTAGTTACAGTCTTCAAAAATATTTAGTTTTACATTACCTTTATAGTTATAATTTTGTCTTGTAATTATGGTCCTCAAATCAAAAAGAAGTAGACTAACTTTTTTTTTTTGGGTTAGTGGGAAATCATCCAATGACTTCTCCCGCTCTGGGTGGAGCGGGAGGGCGTGTCAGACTCTTACTGACTAAAACCCACCCCTGTTCCTTCCCTGCCTGAGTGCCCAGGGGTGCGGTAACCCATTTTCAGAATTTATCCGCTACCCCTAGGCACCGGCCACGATGGGCCCCGTCAGTGGTGGCTGACAACATCTCTTTGAGGCGCGCGTGGAACACCACGCGCTGTCGACTCACGGGCCTGGTGCTGATCGGACGGCGAGCTACCCACTGCTCACCGTCCGCAGGCCCGGGTCTATGATGGCCGAAGATCGTCTCGCGACGTCCTACGCCCAGTACGCCCAGTACCTCTCCTGCGGTGGTAGCGGCCGGGGCCGTGAGGGCCACTCCCGTTGAGATTCCCTCACGCGTCCCGCCTCCGCCTTCGCGAGCATTACTGCTTCGCAGAAGGTGGAGACTGCCTCCCATTCCCTCTCGCTCCGTACCATGGCCTGAACAAGGGCCGGGCGCGAGAGGTCGCCGCCACCTATCGCATCCACGAGGACATGGCGGTGCTCCGCCCAAGCGGGGCAGACCTCCACCGTATGCTCCACCGTGACCTCTGGGTGATCCGCGCAGTGGTGACACCCGGGCGTTTCCTCCCACCCGATCTGATGTAGGAACCTCCCGAAACAACCGGTGAGGACCTGCGTCAGGCGGAAGGTGAGGATGACGTGACGCCTCTCCAGCTACTTCTCAAAGAGGGGCACTACCGCCGCGATAATGGCGTGCCCAGCGCTGGGTTGCGACAGTCGCTGTCTCCATGTCGCCATGAGATCCTGCCGGAGCTTCGTCCGCCGAGCCGCGAGCTGTCGCGGCAGCAGAGTTTCGCCCCGGCGTTTGGCCTCCTCGCGCCACTCCCAGAGCAGCGCGAGGATCCCATGGCGACAATCTGGCAAAAGTAGTACCAACTTAAAAAAAAAAGGTTGAGTGATTGCTTTTTCGAAGTGTAACAATTTCTTTGTATTATTAATTCTTTATTGTACATCAAAATTTCACATAATAATATTACTTAGTACTTTTTTTTTTAATTTTAAATTATCATTATTGTTTTTTTTTTGAGCGTGAGATGTATATGCACATACAGCATTATTTGTGTAATTCATGCGTCGCTGTTTTCGTGTATTTGTTTATATTGCTCACATTATTTATCAGTGGAAGCTTGTAATTGGCCATCTTCTACATACTATTACAAGATATTGAAATGTATTAGCTGTAAGCTTTCATAAAATTAATAAAATAAACTTGACGATGCTAATCGGTTAGAAATAAATGCAACGATTAACCATTACTTACAAACTTGTTAAATGCACTACGATTTATTTACGCAAAAAATGTTAAAGTACGTTATTAGATTGACGTATAGATATACGTTTAATGCGCCTGTTTGAAATATGATATATTATTACTTTGATACGCGATAATGTGCCCGCGGTGCGCAGTTTGTGATTATCTAACGTTATTCGAGTACATATTGCTAAAACTAAACATAAGTAGCTACTATTTATGTATACAAACGGCTCAGGTTTTTGCGAATAATTTAATTAGCTGGTTTTGTCATCGTTGTCGCCGCCCAAATTCTGTTAAATAAATTTTACGCCATTTTCAACATAATTATCTTAAGAATTGAATTTTGTATACAGGAACCTTAAAAAAGATAACAGTTCTATCCGATCTAAATGTCGTCATTCATCTGTAGTCGCATATTCCTGTGTATAAATAATCAGGCTTACCTGGACACGGCCCGGTGGGAGCGACTCGGAATAATCGCCTTTTGAAATGAAGTTAATTCAAATTCTTTTCCATTGAAAATACAACACGAACAATAAAAAAAACGATACTGAATACCAGCCAATGTATGGTGAATTTGCCACTAGATTCGATACTGATCGAATCTTTGGCAAACCGGCAAATCGCGGTACCAATACCAGAAAGGCCCAACATTAATATTAAATGCAATTTGAAAAACTAATGTACACTTGGAATATAAATTTAGAATTGTAATTTTTAATAGAGCTTGGTGATGGCGGGATTCGGAGCAGTCTGTAGGTGCCTCGCCACGTGACAAGAGGCCTCTGTTGATTGTTCTGACAACCGACGGACGCGCCTCTCTGCTCTGACAGTAATCAAAACATTTTGAGTTACTTTTCGTCACCAACCTTTCTGACAAGTAAGTGAAACTGATTTACATTTCAATTTCATGTAGTACTTACTAGTTTTAATATTATTACGGCGTAACGTGTGTTTGCATTCATCGATAACCAAAAAAACTAGGAGTTGCGTCACGCTGGTTTATTTTTTCGGCGTTTATGTTGGTAGCATTGGTTGTCACAATGACGTGCCATAGACTCGCTAAAGATTGAATGAACGATATTTTTTTGGCGGGTATTTCGAATGAGTGATTGTTCCTGTAACTTGTTTATCTTTACGATAATTTCTAGGTACTCGTAGTTATTATTTTAATAATTCGATTAGATATTGGTGAAAATACAAAGTAGATAGACATTAATTTGTGGAAATTAATAGTGAGAATATTGGTGGCATTTTTGTGATTAGATAAATAAATAACACAAAAATAAATGCTGCGAGGTGAAGAGGTTCATCCTCTTCTCCTACCTCTGTCAAGAAACAACCATAATATAAACCAGTGGTAATTTCATAGCGCTATCGTGTTTAGAGCAATTACAAAATTCTTCTGAAGGTACCTAGGTGTTTAATTACCTTGAATAAGATTGACTAAGTTTAATGTTAGTAAAATTAAATTGGCGTTCGGAATCAAACTGCCGCTGCCGGGTCGCAACCGAGGGGACCTAGTGTCGTCGACACATTGACGTCACGCGTCTGTGGATTTTTATCGGGCCGATAAAATATACTTATGATTATAATAACACCTGCACAAGTCGATCTTCAAGGTTAAGTATGCTGGCCGTGGTCGGCCCGTGGATGGGTGACCATTAAATATCAAGACTCCTCTAATCTCCTTGCCTCGGAAAGAACTTTAGACCCGGACCTGCGGACGGCGAGTAATGGGTAGCTCGCCGTCCGATCAGCACCAGGCCCAAGAGTCGACGGCGCGTAGTGTTCCACGCGCACCTCAAAGAGTTGTCAGCAATAAGGACGGGGCCCGTCATGGCCGATGCCTGCCCGGGGGTTGAGGATAAATTCGAAACAGAGTTACCTCGCCCCTGGGCACTCAGGGCAGGAAGGAACAGGGGTGGGTTTTAGTCAGTAAGAGTCTGACACGCCCTCCCGCTCCACCCAGAGCGGGAGAAGTCATTGGATGATTTCCCATCCCACAAAATAAAAAAAAACCTTTGGTACCAGTTGTCATTTGTGGATTTTTGACAGTCCAATCCTGCCAAGGAGTGTCGTCTTACACATCGTTTCAAGTATAATACTGGTATTCAGCTGCACCTGGTTTATTCCTTAAATATAAATTACATTTTTAAATATTTCAATAAAAATATTTAAAAATATAAAAAATAGTAGTCTTTCGGTATTGGGAACAGGGTCCAAGCTATCGCAAGTCAGAGCTCTAAAGAGAGGGGATTCGCCTCACAATGCAAATAATAATTATTATTATTTTCTATATTCTTTTAAATATATTTGTTATCGTCTTGCTTACACTGTGAAAATTTGAAGACCAAGTTCCAACCGTTTGGCTGTAAAACCGGTGTGACAGCCGACGGACAGACGGATACGAGATTGACATATACAATAGGGCTCCGTTTGGACCCTTTGGGTACGGAATTCTAAAAATAGTAGCCCACTGGTATCGGTAATGGGATCCGAGCCCAGGTCAGGGCTTTTGAGAGCGGAATCTCCTAACAATACGCGCCGTGTCAGCAGTACTGCTTGGCAGCAGTGCTGCGTCACAGCCAATGGCTAGCCATTTTCTGTCACGACTATCGGTACAGTGACTGCTTTTTAGGGTTCCGTAGTCCTAACAAGGACAAGGTACCCTTATAATAAGTTTCGCTCTGTCCGTCTGTCCGTCCGAGGCCTAACTAAGACTGTTAGAACTAGAAAGTTGTTTTGGGTTCCGTACCCAATGGGTCACCAACGGGTTACGGTCGAAAGAGTTACCTCGCCCCTGGGCATTCAAGGCAGGGAGGAACAGGGGTAGGTTTTAGTCAGCAAGAGTCTGACACGCCCTTCCGCTCCAACCTAGAGCGGGAGATGTCATTGGATGATTTTCCACCCCCAAAAAAAAGGGTAACCAACGGGAACCTATTACTAAGACTTCGCTCTCCGTCTGTCTGTCAGCGGGCTGTATCTCACGACCCGTAATAGATACACAGTTGAAATTTTCACAGAATGTGTATTTCTGTTGCCGTTATTATTGTAATTGTTTTTTTTGTGTTATTATTATTATTTGTTGTTATAGTGGCTATAGAAATACACGCTGTGTGAAAATTTCAATTGTCTACCTATTCATTACGACCAAAAAAAAACCAAAAAAAAACAAGTTTCTAGAAACTTGTTGTTGTTTTTTTTTCAGTTTATGGTATGGAACCCTTCGTGTGCGAGTCCAAATCGCACTTGACCGGTTTTTTATTTTATTAATAGGTACACTAGGCCGCAAAAATTCCGAGTCGCTTATAAAAAGAGTACTATTACTTAAAGTCCTCTCAAACGTAGTTTGGTCCTCGTAGTAGTCATTGTTTTTTGAGTTTTTTTTTCTTTTTTTTTGTGTTTATGTACTGTATTATTTGGTATTTATTAGTATATTATTTTAGAATATATATGTATTTTATTATCGGTCTAGTATTTTTATATTTTAAATTTTGTTCTATTTGTTAATGGTAAACGTTTGGTTGTACACCTACCACAGAGTTGTTTATCTAACCCAAAGGTTGACTGGTAGAGAATGCCTTGTTGCATTAAGTCTGCCTATGTACCACTATTATACATGAATTTTAAATAAATAAATAAAAAGGGTGATAATTTCTTAAATACATAAGATTAATTCGTGAAACTGTGGAATGTTTTAGATGACTGATTAATACATAAAAAAAATAACTTTTTCCGACTAGAACTTGGCCGATATTTGCATATATGACGAGTATGTACCTAGTTAAGTTATAAATAGTAAGATAATATATGCGTTTTGTACACTATTTCATTTTAATTAAATACTAAAAAAACACTTATGACAACAAAAATACACATCGCAGTTTATTTTAAAAACGAAAACTTTTTTTGTCGTTTTAGTCCTACTTAGTATTTCTTACACCAGCCCGTATCATTACGATGTGGCATGGTGTAAACCAAATTGTTTATTTAATTTAGGTCTATGTTTGACCATTCTTCCACTTGCGCTCCCCTAACTCGTGTAAGTAAAATAGCTGGAGCTGAAGAGTGTTTTCAAATGGAAAACACTCATCGCGAGCTTGTCCCACGCATGTTCTATGGGATTTAAGTTTGGGCTCCGAGCTGGCAACTCCAAGCAGGTAATACGTCTTGAATATACCTATGCATTGACCAAATGATCACTATGTGGCAACACAATATCGTCCATAAAAATGGAATTTGCGGCCATATTCTAAAATAAAGGACCAATCTCTTTTACATTTCTGAGCAGTCAGAGAACCGTTTTCTATCTCTACTAACTCCGTACGACTCTCTGAAGGTATTCCAACCCATACCATTAATGATCCTCTACCGAATGGCACCTTTTCTTCAAAATACGCTTGATGATACCGATCTTCTGGTCTTTAAATACTTTTCGTCTCGATAATCTGGACGTGAATAAACAAAATCTGGACTCATCATCATCTTCATTTGCCCAACGGACGAGTTCTCGAGCATACTATAACCAGGCAACTCGATGTACTCTGAGCAGTTTGAGGCCATTTGTTGGCCTTCTTCTGCACATAACTTCCGACTACTTGAGTGTATTAGCTGTATCATCAACATCATCGTCATGATCATCAGCCTTTTAATGTCCCCACTGCTGGGGCACAAGCCTCCTCTCTGTGAGAGGGGGATTAGCTGTATGTTTTCTTAAAATTAATAAAATAAATAAGTATTATGGCTTTATATCAGTATCACGAAGTCGTCACAGGATAGTGTGCTCACATTGTTGTGGTGAATTTCATGAAGGTTGTTTCGGACCTGAGCATCCGTGAGATGTCTTTTATATATATAAAAGGAGAAACTGACTGACTGACTGACATATCAACGCACAGCCGAAACTACTGGGATTAGACACGTGTGCACACGGCTTCGTTTTATAATGTAGGGGAGCAGTAAGAAGGGGTTTTTGGAAATTCGACCTTTAAGGGGGAGAAAAGGTAGGTTTTTGTTTTTATGAAACTTCGTCATTCCACGCGGGCGAAGCCGCTAGCAGAAGCTAGCGATCTATGTACATTAGTACTTTGGGAGTTATCGCAGTTTTTCTATGTGACCCGTTATTTTTGCGGCCCAGTGTATAAAGGAGCTATATTAATTGTCATAGCTGCAATAAATTACGGATCATAATGGAAAATTTATTGCGATTTCGTCATGGTAATAAACCCATGACCTTTAATTAGTTTAAGATAACATTATTCACATAATTATATGTAAAGAAATGTTGTGTTTAAACCTTTATAAAGGTTTTTTTCTTTTCTCCGAATGCATGCAGCATCACTTACCAAACATTCTAGTCCAAGCAGGCGACTCTGCCAAGGGAAGGAATAGTTTTAAATGGCAACTAAAACCCAGACTATTCTGGCAAGTCATAAATATGTATGTTGCAAAAATGCTCAGCATTTCTAGACCCCTAACTTATCTTAGATGTCTCGAACAGAACAAAGACCAGACAAAGAGTCTGCTGCCTTTACCGTCAGACATTTTTTTACAAGCATTTTATTGAAAGTGCCTCATTTAACGTTTCTCAGACGTTTTTTTTTGTCACAAAGGTCCTCGTCTACTGTATAATAGGGTAATAATATGCACAAAATATATTCTTTGTTTTAGCTCGGAATGGATTTTTTCTTTTTGTGGCTAGTCACATTCGTCGCGGGATTTTGGATCTTTAAAAAAATAAAACAATGGCAGACTCGGCCTCCGGGGCCTTGGGGCCTGCCGGTCGTGGGTTACTTGCCGTTCCTCGACCGCCACCAACCTCACCTCACACTCACGAAGCTCTCTAAGCAATATGGCTCAATATATGGTATCGATATGGGAAGCGTGTACGCCGTCGTGTTGTCTGACTGTAAATTGGTAAGAGAAGCTTTCGCCAAAGAAAACTTTTCTGGAAGAGCTCCTTTGTTCTTAACGCACGGCATCATGAAAGGAAATGGTGAGTAAACAAATATCGGAGTTGTACTATGTTGACTGTGTTGTTAATGTTAAATTTTGTTGAAGGTATCATTTGCGCGGAGGGTGGACTGTGGAGGGATCAGAGAAAGTTGATAACGACGTGGCTCAAAAGCTTCGGCATGAGTAAGCACAGCGTGTCGCGGGAAAAGTTGGAAAAACGGATCGCGTCTGGCGTCTACGAACTTTTGGAAGTATGATTAGTATTCTGTTCCTGATCTGTAGTTCCTTATAACTTGTACAACATTTATATCTGTATATATAAAATTCAAAGTCCTGACTGACTGATTTATCAATGCACAACCTAAACCGCTGGTCCTAGAGACATGAAATTTGGAAGGTGTATTCTTTATGAAGAGTAGGTATCCACTACGAAAGGGTTTTGCGAAATTTAACCCTTGAGGGGGTGAAAGGGGTTGAAAGTTTATCACGGGGATGTACTAATTCCACGCGGGTGAAGCCGTTGGCAGAAGCTAGTTAACAATAAAGGAAACAAGCCGAAGTTAAAAAAAATACAACGAAATGTAACTTCAACTCATTTATTCCAAAATTTTAGCTTCGTTGGATAAGATGGCTGTAAAGTTTTTACGCGATATTTAATTAATGTTTAAAAGATTACAACCAGACATCTTTTTAAATTAAATCACTATCAAATACTAATGTAACCTTTTAATGACAATGACAAATCTGCCCACCAGAGACTAAAGAGCAGTAACAGCCCTTTTGTGATTTTTCGTTTTATTAGTGATTCTGAAAGCGGGTTTCTTAAGCTTTCTATTGAATTAACTTACTTATTTCTAAGACTATTAGAATGGTTTTTATTTAACAGTTTTCACTTACTGCAAACGAAAAAAATTAACAATTTGGCGTGATTTCCCAACTAAAATACAGTATAAATTATACTGCAGATTAAATTTTAAGGTTTCATAACTAAAATGCAGTAAGCAATATAATTTTACAGTTCTTTAGATAGTTTTATATTTCTGGAAAAAAATTAAAAAAAAAATTAATACGCAGTAAAATTTACCGCCATACAAGCTATTTTTACTGCAAATTAAGAAAATACAATTTATTGTCACGAACTCCCAACTAAAATGCAGTAAAATCAAAGCTTGTCGCATTTTAGTTGTGAATACTTAACATTCTTTTATCATTATAAACTGACTAACACGCAGTAAAATACAGCATTACTGCAGATTAGTTTGGATAGCATAATGACACAGATATGATTATTCCTAGCTAAAGTGCAGTTAATGTTTTAAATACTGCATTTTAATTGGGATCAAGTTTAACAAATTATAGTAAATTAAACTAATTTAAACGCAGTATCAAGCTGATACTGCATTTTAGTCGGTTTGAATAGATAAAACTTTATTTGTGAGACAGAGTGTGCAAAGGATTTACTGCTAGATTGCATGCGATTACTACTTGCCCAGTGACCTTACAATAAAATTGTTGATATGTATGGAAACTTCCAAGAGAAGTACCCCGAATTCAAATGCAGTCTTGAAACTTACAGAGATCACTTGACAAACAAAATGAACATTTCTTTTGCTAAGCTCGGCCATGAACAATGCGAGACATGTGAAACCTTCAACCTCCATAACCTTGATCATGTAAAAGAACCGTGTACTGATTGCCAAATTTGTAAGACCTACGCTCATCATAAAATTAAGTATACACTAGCCCGAGAGATGTACGATGCAGATACAAAGGCTAATAGTCAGCGTAATACTGTAATTGTTTCTGTGGACCTCCAAAAAGTAATAATGTTACCTCGCATTGATACCTTTAAAGCAGCTCTGTTTTGCCCCAGGCTTGTGGCGTACAATGAAACCTTTGTACCTCTAGGAAACTTCAAGAAAGGTCACGTATTTGCAGCAGTTTGGCATGAAGGAGTGGCAGGGAGAAAGCAAGAAGACATCACTAGTACATTTAAAGCATTCTTACTAAATAATCGTGATGCAGAGCACATCGTTTTATGGCTTGATAATTGCTCGGCACAAAATAAAAACTGGTGTTTTTTTACTTTCTTGATAAGTATAATTAACAACTTAGAGATTTCTGCCACAACAATTGAACTCAAGTTTTTTGAACCGGGCCATACTTTTATGTCCGCCGATTCCTTCCACCATTTTGTAGAGCAGTCGATGGACAAAAAGGGTAAGCTGTACGATTATCAAGACTTTTTAGAAGCTGTTGAAACATCATTGAAATCGGGGAAGGTAGAAGTCAAAAGTATGGAAATAATAGATTTTGTTAATTTTAAATCTCATATTTCACATAAAAAAAACAAAGATATAGATGGAAACCGGGTATACATCAAAGATATTGTACATCTTATGGTAAAAAGGGGAAGTCATAGTTTCTTTTACAAAAAGAACTTTGATGATATAGAATTCAAAGAACTATATTGTCTCAAATCAAAGAACTTGCCTAATTTTACTGTAAAAACTGTTCCTAAAGGCATTGATAGGGAAAGGAAGCGAAACATCTTAAACGTATTAGGGCCGCTTATTCCACCAAATAGATTAATCTTCTGGAAAAATCTTTCTGTTGGTTCTACGTCACAAGAACCAGAAGAATTTAATTTTGATATTGATGAATAATCTTAAACTGTTAATGTGTTTTGAATTTATTTTTAATAGTCTGTATTTTTTATCTTCAAATTCTAAGAAACAATGTGCCTTAAAGTTAACTTAAGACTGATTATTAATAAGTACAACAAAAGAACTAAGTAAATATTTTTCTGATCTGTTTTGATAATTGTATGATACATACATTTTTATTATTTTAAATCTAGTAGTAAGAATAATAAGAGGCTTCAAAAGCTAAACTAAACCAATGTTATTTTTAAAGCGCGTTAATATACTGTTAAAAATTACTTTTAGAAACTAATTATGTACCTACCTAATAACCAAGGCTTGTAATGCTTTGTGTGTGATGATTGTTTTACTTTAATGTTGATCTCAAGATTATGTCTAGTAGTAAGAATAATAAGAGGCTTCAAAAGCTAAACTAAACCAATGTTATTTTAAAGCGCGTTATACTGTTAAAAATTACTTTTAGAAACTAATTATGTACCTACCTAAGACTTACCAAGGCTTGTAATGCTTTGTGTGTGATGATTGTTTTACTGTAATGTTGATCTCAAGTTTATGTCCACCTTTATAATACTCACCTACATTTACTATCTATATTTTATTGTTAAACATAAAGATACATTATGTTATATATGTTAATATTAAGAGAAAACTGTCAAAGGAGGTTGTGCATTCTGCGCAGGGTCCTTTATTAATTAGATGTTTTTTTTTATTTTTGATATGTAAATTTTACATAAGTGAGTTGAATTATTGTGATTAAATAATAAGAAATAAACGGTCTTTAAAATGTGAACTAGCTATTTTTCTTACTGCACTAGTAAATTGAACACTTTTTTCTTAAAAAACTAACTAAAATGCAGTATTTTTTTGACCTTACTGCATGTTAGTTGGATTTCTTGACAAAATAACTGATCCAAACGCAGTAATAGGGCTTTTTGCTGCATTTTACTAAGTTTAAAATGGTATTTTTTACAAAAAAGGCTATGCAGTAATAGGCACCAAAAAGAATAAATGGCCATAATAAATTCAGTTATTAAGATATATTTTTTTTTATTGCTTTAACGTGTGAACCTATGCCTTTACAACCTTTCTGCATTCAAATTTTTTTGCTTATACATTCTGTTGATTTTTTAAAATCAATTCTTAACTTTAAATGCGTTTTACTCGAAATCGTGATTTTGCTGTTACTGCACTTTAGTGTATGGTGGGCAGAAATGCTCTGAGGCCACCACAATCAAAATTCATCTTCAACTTTTGTTTCGAGAACAAATTATGATTCATGAATGTTCATAAGCGTAGTGTGATAATGATCAAATTAAGAATGGCTGTCATTGTTGTTTGTTTTTAGGGTTCCCTAACGGGACCCTATTACTAAGACTCCGCTGTCCGTCCGTCTGTCAGCGGCCTGTATCTCATGATCCGTAATAGGTAGACAGTTGAAATTTTCACAGGATATATGTATTTCTGTTGTCACTATAATAATAAATAATAAAAATAAATTAAAAATTAAAGGCCGCTCCCTGGGGCGCCAAGCCAGAGAAAAAATCTAAAAATAAACACGTTTCTAGAAACGTGTTTTTTTGGGTTTATTATCAGTTTATGGTACGGAACCCATCGTGTGCGAGTCGGAACTCGCACTTGGCCGGTTTTTTTAAATAAGCAGTGTTACTATAAATAATATACCTAATCATAATCTCTTTTAGAATGTAGAAAAGGCGGCCGGCTCTCCAATGGATCTTTCCCAGATGTTGTCGAATTCTCTAGGAAATGTCGTCAACGAAATTATATTTGGGTTCAAGTTCCCGCCCGAAGATAAAACATGGCACTGGTTCAGACAAATTCAGGAGGAGGGCTGTCATGAAATGGGTGTCGCTGGTGTTGTTAACTTCTTGCCTTTCGTCAGGTAATAATAAAATACTACTTATAAGTGCTTACAGATTAGCTCGATATTTGACGATCGAATCTAAAGTAACTTTTTTTGAATAGAAGTCGGTTAATAAGTAACTTTTCGTATATCTGTGATAAACTATACAACAGATTATAGATGTTGTGTCCACAATGTATTCAACTTAGATATAGCACAATAATCTTGACGTTTTGCCATTTCACCTCATTAGTAAATGGTACATGTGCAAAGCATGGGGTCGGGTTGCTAGCATGATAAGAAATAATTGAGTGAATGTCTGCTAGTGACCAATTATTTTAACGCTCACTTGTTTTAGATTCTTCTCATCATCAACCCAAAAAACAATGGAAGTTTTGACTCGTGGCCAGGCTCAAACACACAGACTATACGCGAGTATCATTGATCGACGACGAAAAATTATAGGATTGCCACCGATAAAGGAGGCAGCGTACCCTCCTCATGACAATCTCTTCAGCGAACACCCTGAGGGCCACATGAAATGTATCAAGTACAGCAAACATGCATCCAACACTGAAGAACACTTCTTCGATCCGAACATTTTGATACCAACAGATGGAGAGTGCATCCTTGATAATTTCCTTTTAGAACAGAAGAGAAGGTTTGAAACTGGTGATGAGGGCGCTAAGTATGTGACTGATGAACAGATGCTGTATCTTTTGGCTGATATGTTCGGAGCAGGACTTGATACTACGTCAGTTACTCTGGCTTGGTTCTTGTTGTTTATGGCACTTTATCCTGAAGAACAGGTACAATTACTCTAAATTCTCTTACCTTTATACCAATTTATTTGGGCTCTTGCCAACATATCTTTTTAAATACTTCTTTATTATTCGTCATCTCAGAAGTCGCCCAAGGTGGTTTTATAACGGCGAGGCGAGGCATGGATGGGCTGGGCGAGAATTGAAATCACGCTTACCTTTTTACACCGAAAGATGTCTCGCGATGACGACGGACGGCTCGCGGCAGCACGCGCCTTCTCGCGAAGTTACGCGCCGGCTATCGCTACCAGCCATTTCTCGTGCGCCTATTAGGTTTTGTGGAGAATTCATTACAGAGTCATTGTGGAGAGAGAGATATTGTTTGATTAGTTACCGCGCCCCTGGGCATTCAGGGCAGGGAAGGAACAGGGGTGGGTTTTAGTCAGAAAGAGTCTGACACGCCCTCCCGCTCCGCCCAGAGCGGGAGATGGATGATTTACCACCCAAAAAAAATACTCTAATGGTCATACCCAACCGGGTCCGTCGGTGGCAGGAGATCGTCTCGCGACGTCCTACGCCCAGTACGTCCAATACCTCTCCTGCGGTGGTAGCAGCCGGGGCCGTGAGGGGCACTCCGTTGAGCTTCCCTCACGCGTCCCGCCTCCGCCTTCGTGAGCATTACTGCTTCGCAGAAGGCGGAGACTGCTTCCCATTCCCTCTCGCTCCATACCATGGCCTGAACCAGGGACGGGCGCGAGAGGTCGCTGCCCCCTATCGCATCCACGATTACACGGCGATGCTCCACCCAAGCGGGGCAGACCTCCACCGTATGCTCCACCGTGTCCTCTGGGCGATCCGCACAGTGGTAACACCCGGGCGTTTCCTCCCGCCTGATTTGAGGCAGGAACTTCCCGAAACAACCATGTCCGGTGAGGACCTGGGTCAGGCGGAAGGTGAGGACGCCGTGACGTCTCTCCAGCCACTCCTCAAAGAGCACTACCGCCACAATGGTGGCGTGCCCAGCACTGGGTTGCGATAGTCGCTGTCTCCATGTCGCCATGAGATCCTGCCGGAGTTCCGTCTGCCGAGCCGCGAGGTGTTGCGGCAGCAGAGTTTCGCCCCGGCGTTTTTGCCTCCTCGCGCCACTCACAGAGCAGCGCGAGGACCCTGGCCTCCAGATCCCATGGCTAATGGTCATACTACGTTACCCAGTTATTCTACGTTAAAAATTTAGTAGCTACATAGAATTCAACCATTGTATGTTAGAGAGAATTACCAGGCTCTAGCAAACATTCATCTTGTGTCGATTCATTTGATGAGCTCGCGGTCTCTTGTAAGGGTTAGCATAGAATTTTAAATCGAGTGTCAATCATCGCTGTCAGTTCTCAACGACCGACGTATTCAAGTGGAGTCATCGTTGAAAAGCGTCATACATGTTCCTCAGCTTTCAACCTACATCTATACATATAATAAATCTGTAGAAAAGTCATTTTTGTACATTGAAGAAATTGAAACAAAAAATAGCCAGCGTGTGAAAAGATAAGTAACAGAACCCATTTCCATCATTTTTGAAATTTTTGTCTGTTTGTCTGTTTGTCTGTTTGTTTGTGCGCACATCACGTAAAATCTACGAATTCAATGCTGACAATGTTTATATACAAAAATTATACGCAACTTGAGGATTAACTTAGTTTTTGTTTCATCGAAATCGGTTCACTCTATCAAAAGATATGATTAATTTAGTGAGTTCAAGAAGTAAAATATTACGTTACGCAATTACGAGTAAGTATAGTACTTGCAACGACATCTTAAGACTAAAAATAGAACTAATGTTGATAGTTGAAATCTAAATCCGATAGATGGCGTTGTGCAAATGACGTCATTTTCTGAATCGCGGTGTTAAGATTTTCCGCGCGAGGATGACGTCCACCGTGTTTACTAGGCAAATTGGGTTTCGTTAGGTGTCTTAAAAGTTCTTGCGTGTGTCGTAAAAGTTCTTTGGTTGCTTGGTTTATCGATTTTCTAAATTGGTCGAAAAAAAAGTATTTGCTTATCTTATTGGTTTCGTTTGGTCAACTTTGGTCATTGGTTTGAAGTACGAAGTAAAGATTGTATTTGATTTACTTCGTAGTTTGAATCCAATAGTGCCAATCGTTATACAGTAAGTTAGTGTTGCCAATTCGTTGAGTCACGACCACGAACAGACGATACGTTGTCACACTAGACTGTTCGACGCACCGATCTTTTAAGTTTGTAGGCTATTCAGTCATAAGTGTTGTTAGTTTTGTTTATTGCTTTAATTTTCCTTGAAAATGCCTCAAAGAAAAAAAACTAACCTTTCGCTGCGTAGCCGAAATGCGAAAAGGATGAGACTTTGTAGGTCTCAGGAATCGGAAGAAGATCGTGAAGCACGGTTATCTGCTAACCGAGAGCACATCGCTCTTTCACGTGAATCGGAAACGTTCACCGAAAGGGAGTCACGTTTAAGTTCACAAAGAACACGGACCGCGACTTTGCGGTCTCAAGAGAGTATCCAGGAACGCGAAGACCGGCTGTCTGCTGATCGGGAGCGCCACTCTCTCTCACGTGAGTCAGAGACATTCACAGAAAGGGAGTCGCGCTTAAGTTCGCAAAGAACTCGGACCGCGACTTTGCGTTCTCAAGAGAATATCCAGGAACGCGAAGTTCGGCTGTCTGCTGATCGGGAGCGCCAGTCTCTCTCACGCGAGTCAGAGACTTTCACAGAAAGGGAGTCGCGCTTAAGTTCGCAAAGAACTCGGACCGCGACTTTGCGTTCTCAAGAGAATATCCAGGAACGCGAAGTTCGGCTGTCTGCTGATCGGGAGCGCCAGTCTCTCTCACGCGAGTCAGAGACTTTCACAGAAAGGGAGTCGCGCTTAAGTTCGCAAAGAACTCGGACCGCGACTTTGCGTTCTCAAGAGAGTATCGAGGAACGCCAAGCACGTCTGTCATCTGACCGAGAGCGACACGCTCTCTCGCGCGAGTCTGAATCTCTCTCCCAAAGAGAAGAACGATTACAAATAGCTAGACATAACTATGTAGGTGTACAAAGAAACAATGAAAGTTATCTTGCATCTGAAAGGGAAAGAATAGATGAACTAAGACGAGCAGAAACAGCAGAACAACGTCAATCTCGCCTAGAAATAGAACGAGCTCGATACCATATGAATAGAGAAACAAATAGCGGAGCTGATGAGTCCATGGAAAATGACGATGCAAATATTTTATTACCTTGGGACAATAGGGAAAAATCAGGGTTCACATATTCGTCTAGAATTAATTATGCTGGCTTTACTTTCGTGGGTGACATGAGAGAAATTTGTAATTTTTGTCATGCTTTGAAATGGAGGAAAGAGACAGATGGAATGTGCTGCTCAAATGGAAAAATTGTTCTTCCAAATTTCCAAGATCCACCACACTTACTTAAAAGTCTCCTGAATGGCGATCATCCCCAGTCGAACCGTTTTTTGGATAATATTCGTTTATATAACAGTGCTTTCCAAATGACTTCCTTTGGGGCAAAACAAATAACGGAAGGACCGTTCATGCCAACCTTCAAAGTACAAGGTCAAGTTTATCACCTTATTGGATCTTTGCTGCCAGAAAATGAACCCAAATTTCTCCAAATTTATTTTGTATCCGATTACACGCAACAGCTCAATGTTAGAAATCACAATTTTCCCCAGCTCAATGCTGAGCTTTTGGGTCAACTTCAAGAATTGCTGCATCACGTTAACCAGTACGTTCGTGAATTCAAAGCTGCATTGGAGTCAATTCCACAAGGCAGCAATGATTTCAAAATTGTTATAAGTGCCGATAGACGTCCTGTGGGTGAACACCGTGGAAGACACAATGCACCCGTCGCAGATGAAGTTGCAGTTGTTTTAGTCGACCAGGAGTGTGAGAGACGTGATATCGTGTTGCGTACACGCGACGATCGCCTTCAACGCATTTTGGAAACCCACCGAGCTTACGACGCCCTGCAATATCCACTAATTTATTGTCATGGTGAAGATGGGTACAATTTTGGGCTGTACCAAGTGAACCCTACTACGAGAGTCACTAATTATCAAAAAAAAATATCTGCTCAACAATACTATTCCTACCTTTTACAAATAAGGCAAAACAGTTTCGTATATTTGCAACGATTTCGTGGTTTGTTCAGCCAATTTATTGTGGACATGTACGCAAAAATAGAAACTGAACGTTTAGTGTATATTCGCACTAACCAGCGACGGTTACGCGCTGAAGAATACGTGCACTTGCGGGACGCCATGCAATCAGATAATAACGTCGAAAACTTGGGTCGATTGGTTATTTTGCCATCCAGTTTCACAGGCGGTCCGCGGTATATGCACGAACGAACGCAAGATGCTTTTTGTTACGTCCGTAAATACGGCCGGCCGGACCTTTTTATAACATTTACAACAAATCCAAAGTGGACGGAGATTTGCCAGGCACTTCTCACAGGACAGGCGTCATACGACAGACATGACATTATTGCTAGGATTTTTCATTTAAAACTCAAAGTCTTGATTAATCTACTTACAAAGGAGAAAGTTTTCGGTTCAACTCTTTGTTTTATGTATAGCGTCGAGTGGCAAAAGCGTGGTTTACCCCACGCGCACATTCTTCTGTGGCTGGAAGAAAAAATTCGTCCCGATGCTATAGACAGTGTCATAAGTGCAGAATTTCCGGACTATAATGCAGATCCGATTTTGCATGACATAGTAAAAACACATATGGTTCACGGGCCATGTGGCCTCTTAAACAGGGAATCACCGTGCATGAAAGATGGTCAATGCTCAAAAAAATACCCCAGAGCACTGAAAGAACTAACTATGGCTGGGGAAAATGGGTATCCGCAATACCGGCGAAGATCACCGTCACAAGGTGGTTTCACAGCTACTGTCAGATTCCGTGGACAAGAAATAATTCTAAATAATAGTTGGGTGGTACCGTATTCTCCAGTTTTGTCAAACGCTTTTCAAGCACACATTAATGTTGAAATTTGTAATAGCGTCGAATCTATAAAATATATATGTAAATATGTTAATAAAGGTAGTGATCAAGCCATGATAGCACTAAGAAATAACAACCAATTTGATGAAGTGACAAGGTATCAATCTGGCCGATACATAAGCTCTTCGGAGGCAGTTTGGCGCATTTTGAGTTTCCCTATTCATGAAAGGTATCCGCCAGTCATCCATCTTGACGTGCACCTGGAAGGCGGGCAGCGAGTTTACTTTCAGCCAGAAAATGTGGCAGAAAGAATGAACAACCCAAGACAAACCACCTTGCTCGCATTCTTTCGCCTTTGCGAAAGAGACAATTTCGCTAAGTCTCTGTTGTACAATGAAGTGCCACATTATTATACTTATAACAAGCAGCAAGGTGTTTTTAATCGCAGGAGACGTGGAACTGCTGTAGAAGGCGAGTCCGGCATTTTTAAAGAACACGTGATTGGAAGAGTATACACGGTGCACCCAAATAATGCAGAGTGTTATTATTTACGCCTTCTTCTTCACACAGTGCGAGGACCTACTTCTTTTGCTGAGCTCCGCAAAGTGGACGATATAGAATATCCCACATTTCAAGCTGCTTGCCGCGCACGGCATTTATTAGATGGCGATCAGCATTGGGATGATGCTTTAGCCGAAGCATGCGTCAGTGATAGTCCACATCGTTTGCGCCATTTATTTGCCATTTTGTTGACATTTTGTGGCCTATCGGACGCTGGGCAGTTGTGGCAAAAATATAAAGACGCGTTTGCCGAAGATTTTTTGAGACAGCAAAATATAAATAGTGAAACTTCTGACCAAGTACGTGAAAGCTGCCATAATAGGGCTTTGCTGGCTATACAAGATATAGTTACAAGTATAGGAGGGAACCCCCTCAGTCAATACGGCTTGCCGACACCGACAGTTGGTGGGGAACGAATTAATAGGGAGTATACATCTGAAATAAATTACAACCCCGAAGAGTTAGCAGAAATATTGCGAAATGGCTGTTCAAATTTGACGACAGAACAACGTCAAATCTTTGATAGAGTATGCTGTAGTGTAGAACATTCATTAGGAGAAATGCTGTTTTTAGATGCACCTGGTGGAACAGGTAAAACTTTCCTCACTAAAGTTATCTTGGCTCAAATAAGGAGCCAAAACAAAATTGCCCTTGCCGTCGCTTCCTCAGGAATAGCTGCCACTTTATTACCAGGAGGAAAAACTGCACATACAACATTTAAAATACCAATCGACTTGGACCGCACAGAAAACCCTGTTTGCAACGTGTCTCGCAATAGTGATAAAGCAAGGGTTTTACGCGATTGCGCCCTTATCGTTTGGGACGAGTGTACGATGGCAAATCGTAAAGCTGTGGAAGCTGTAGATAGAACGTTGCGAGATATAAGACAAAATGACCGACCGATGGGAGGCTTAACGGTGCTATTCTGTGGAGACTTCAGGCAGACACTCCCTATAATACCCAGAGGAACGAGGGCCGATGAAATAGGTGCCTGTTTAAAGAGCTCTATTTTATGGCGTAGTGTCATATTAACTAATTTGAGCTTTAATATGCGAGCATATTTGGGAGGTGACGCAAACGCGCAGGTTTTCTCAAATTTACTACTTCAAATTGGTAACGGCACATACCCGACTCAAGAAGGAGGTAAAGTAACTTTAGTCGAAAGCCTGTGTTCTTCTGTTGCCTCACAGCAGGAACTCATTTCCTCTGTATACGGAGATCCATCAGAGATCTCGAACCATGACGCTGCTTGGCTATGCCAACGAGCTATTTTGGCACCTCGCAACGACCAAGCAGCAGCAATAAATTCTCAAATATTGGTACATGTTTCTGGAGAAAGTAGGGAATATTTATCTATTAACACGGTTTTAGAAGAAGGAGATGCCACCCACTATCCAGTAGAGTTTTTAGACTCTCTAAATACACCAGGTCTTCCAGCACACAAAATTTATTTAAAAGTCGGAGTACCAATCATTCTACTCAGAAATTTAAGCCCACCAAAACTATGCAATGGAACTCGGTTGAGAGTAACAAATCTCCAACGAAATGTCATCGAAGCCGAAATCTTAACAGGTTGCGGCTCCGGTGATGTTGTTTTCATTCCCAGGATACCCATTATCCCCAATAATTTTCCGTTTACTTTCAAACGTGTGCAATTTCCTGTAAGCCTCTGTTACGCTATGACTATTAATAAAGCCCAAGGCCAGACGTTATCCGTTGCGGGTGTAGACCTTACTTTTGATTGTTTTTCACACGGCCAACTCTATGTTTCTCTATCACGTGTTAGCAACCCAAACAACCTTTTTGTATATGCTCCGGGTAATTCCACCGCTAACATAGTATATAGAGAAGCATTAACGTAATCAACTATACCAAAGTCAGGACTCTTATCTAAATCATCAAAAAGGTGATATACTCTTATCTAAACGACGTTGTTTTGTTCTCGACAACCACGCGAACGAAGTCGCGGGCACAGCTAGTTTAATATAAATATGTGACAGAATAGCACAAAGCAAATGTTACACAAATCTGTCCCAAAGGCTAGCCGCTTAATTAATTGTGACTAAATATTAATTGAATGAACTCTAAGAAAAAGTCACTGTTCTAGGTATCGCAAATTCTGTGTAGTTACGGCCTGAGGCTATCAGCAATAAGTGATTGCCAATTAGTTCACAATGTATGGTCTTAACCATTTTAGACTTTTGATAATCGTAATCGCAGATAAAATTAACCCCTGGTGCTATACAAAGATCGAATTTGGTATATCCTAAAATAAATAAATATCCTAAAAATCTTTCCAGGAATTAGTGCGTAAAGAAATTCTGTCAGTATATCCGGAGGATGGCGAAGTGGACGGTTCAAGACTGCCTCACCTGATGGCGGCAATTTGCGAGACTCAGCGCATTCGATCGATCGTGCCAATCGGGATTCCCCATGGATGCGTTGAGGTTTGCATATTTTATAATATTGGGTATTTCGAATCTTACAGGTACTTTATTGTTTATCATTTCCTATTGTTGCCTTGGGTGTTGGTACTTATTAAATTTCTATTCGCCGTCGTGTTGTTGTTTGTTGTAGTCGTGTTGTTGTATTGTTGTGGTTGTCGTGTTGTTGTGTTATGTATTGGTTGTGTGTGGTTTTTTGTTGTGTCGTATTGTCCGTCGCGCGTCTAGTTAACAGACACAATAGAATTTTAATTGTTTACGGTCCATGCGCTGTCTGCCAGACACGCAAGAGGTTAAATAGAGCTGCAGTGGTAGGTCTTTACGTTAAGCTATGTTTCGATTGAATATAACCTTATATCTGCGTTTCTTCTCCCACAGGATACTTATCTTGGAAACTACAGGATTCCTAAAGGCGCGATGGTCATACCACTTCAATGGGCTATGCACATGGACCCAGACGTTTGGGAGGATCCGGAAGAATTTAGACCGAGCAGATTCCTAGGTCCCGACGGAAGTCTGCTAAAACCTCAAGAGTTCATTCCATTTCAGACAGGTAGCGTTCACATACGTATAATATTGTTACAATGTTTAAAAAAAGAGCCTATATGGCTGTGATCGTTTTGAGTAACTAAGGGCCAATTTTTAAAGAGCCAGCAGATAAATTTTATTTGAGGAAGAAAAATGGCGGTTTGATAGCTTTTATATAGAAAATTTATAAATCAGCCATAAATATTCGTTTGTTAAAAAAAGTATAGGACTGTTGAAAAATGAGCCCTTTTGGAAAGCAGTATCTTTCGTCGACTACTCTAGGGCCTTTGACAGCATCACACATACACACACGTATATTTAATGCTCTTACAAAGCAATAAATGGAACCGACTTTATTCAATTGTTACAAAATATCTACACCAATAGTACTTCTGCCATAAAACTAGAGAGGTTAGGTCCTAAGTTTGAGATTCTCAGGGGAGTCAAACAGGGCAACCCACTATCTCCAAATCTGTTCACCATTACCTTGGAAGAAGTATTTCAGACTCTGGCAGCCAAATGGGAGAAGAAAGGTATTCTCATCGAGACTGACCAATCTACGATTCACTGATGACATTGTCATCTTTTCTCCCTCAGCCGCTGGACTAGACGAAAGCGAGCCTTGAGGTTGGACTTAAGATGCAAGCCACCAACCCCTGAACTGGCTATTTTTTCTAAAACAGCATAATTATGCTATTGAAATAGCTTGTGCTATAAATATTATTATTTATGGTCTTGGATCCACGTGCACATTGTTTCTTTGTGCATATAAGCTATTTTTTAAGACACTCAGCGCTCCGAGCTTACGCACACAGAAAAAAAAGTATAAGTGGACCTACACACCCATCCAAGACCAACCCGCATTGGTGAGATGGACCAACTATAAGCACGATAGAAGATGAACGAGTTTGCCTGTTGACCTTTTCAACTTTACTGAATAGCGAATTATGTTTTGTTATCATAACAGTAGGTTCGTTACAATGGTACAACGGGGCTTGGTTTGTGACTTACGACCTATACAACTCAACCGTTAGGTTTCGCTCGCTGAAACGTGCTCCTAATTTATTTAATAATATTTTGTTTTAAGATTGTTCCACACCTGCTTGGATCCAAAATAAATCTTCTTCTTTAAGTACAATAACTCTTAAAGCTCTGTATCATTTTCATAGTTGCTCACGGAGAAAAATAAGTTAATAATAATATGCTAACCTATGCCTACCTAGTTTTTAACTTAGCAAGAGAGTGCTTATGAAAAAGAAATCAAGTTGGTAGAAATTAAATAAAAAATAGGTTGTCAACCAACCAACCAACCAATCATCTACCAATTTTTGGTAGGATGACCAAAAAATATTGATTAGGTCCGTCTGTTTGTTATTTATGTCTATAATATAACACATATCTCGCATTCTCAGACTGAAAACATAATAATTATGTCGGTAGCTTTAAAATACGTTTTCACTCAAATCGAAAGACCTACTTTGATTTCAGATTGCTTAATTTAGACTTTCTGTATAGCGTAGGTACAACTTTGGACGCAGATAACCGCGATATGTTATCGTTAGACATTTGTTAATAATTATAATTACTAAGTAGGCCTTTATCTGTCTATACTTATATTGGATCTGATGGATTGATTACTTAAATAATATTTAGTTGAAAGATTTAAATTAGGTACTGTTGTTAAGTGCTTAATACCTCCACGGCGTCCTCACCTTCCGCTTGACGCAGGTCATCACCGGACATGGTTGTTTCGGGGATACCTGTTTCGGATTTGGCCGGAGGATATACGCCTGGGTGTCACCATTGTGTGGATCGCCCGGAGGGCTCGGTGGAGCATACGGTGGAGGTCTGCCCCGCTTTGGGGGAGCACTGTTGTGTCCTCGTGAAGGCGATCGGTGGTGGCGAACTCTCGCGTGGTTTCTCTCCTGGTCCAGTCCATGGTACGGAGCAAGATAATATGGGAATTTGCTCCCTCTGTCAAGCAGTAATGCTCGTGAAAGAGGAGGCGGTACACGTGAGGGAGAAGCAATCCGCGTGCCCTTACGCCCCTTGCTGCCGCAGGAGACGCTCTGGGCGTCGGGAGTCGCAAGCCGATTTCCGGCCACCGTAGGCGTGGGCCTGCGGATGGTAAGCAATGGGTATATAGCTCGCCGTCCGATAAGGACCAGGCCCGAGTCATCGGTGCGTAGTGGTCCACACGCGCCTCAAGTACCTAAAAATATAAATAAAACCCTTAATCTGTCAACAGACACAGGGGGAAGCTCCAGGGTAACCCGCGAAATTTAAATTTTCTTACGTTTTTTGCAATTTGCAGGTCAGCATCAGGTTGTATGTTGATCAAAATATGATTCGCAGACGTAGCAGTACGTATTTACAAAACAATTATTATTGCAAAAAACGTGAGAAAATTTGAATTACGCGGAAGTATTTCTTCAAAGGTTTTTTGTTCGTTGTAGTTCATCACTACATAAATTATAAAACAAACTCTCTCGCCGCGTCTGTTCGCGATAAACTCAAAAACTGCCTACTGAACGGATTTTCATGCGGTTTTCAGCAATAGACAGAGTGCTTCATGAGGAAGGTTTAGGTGTATAATTTGTACCCGAGTGAAACTGGGGTGAGTTGCTAGTGTTCTATATTCCGGTGCGGTCAAGTTTTGGATTAGTAGTTTGTCGTGTGTAGGTACGAAACGTAGATTTATGTGTGTTCCGTATTAAATATGGTCAGAGTTCAACCGCAAATAATATTTATTACATAATAATTCGTACGATCAACAATTTAGTTATATAACAATAAATGATACTGCGATTTGTCATGCATATTTCAAACAATTAATACAGTGACATTATTTATGAATAAAATGCTTAATTTATTACTACTGATGAAGTACTTATAAAAACTTTTCAATAACACCTAGTATATACTTAATGATGGACAAGGAGGAACATAGCACGTAGCGAAGTATTTGTCAAAAAAAATCTTAATCTCACATGCTACGAACTTCTATTTATTTCCTAAAGTCCTGTTTTACGGTCTGTCTCCGTAAAAACGACGAAAGCTCTCCTCCGGGGGAAATAGAGGATTTATGAGTTTGCCTGACATAACCTTGGATAGGGGAATTTTATCTGGTTTTCCGTATCGTTACTTTGTTTGTAGCACTAGTGGTACAATGTAACGACTTATATTGTTTCTTGGAAGTGATAAAGCTACTTTTGATTTTATTTTTACAACAAGCTTTCAGTAAAGTTTAATTTGTTCGGTGTTGGTATGCTCTTAATTAACACGACAAGATTTTTATACACATTTTTGATTTTACCGCAAATAGTTTTTTTATCAAGTTTATTGTGTTTAGTTTAAACATTAGTGGTTATTGGTTGCTTTTTAATGAATAATCCTGTGTTTTTTGTTTTTATGATAAATAAATAAATAAAAAAAAAGTTTTGACTAAAAATGTAGGCGGACTGTGTGAAAGATGATAGAAAGGGAGTGAGTGACTACTGAGATGACGATTAATAGAGGGGTATGAAAGAAGTCAACATGTTGCATTGTCCCCATATAAATTGGTTTATGGGCAAGAGAAGGTGGTATATTTTCTAAAAATGGAAAATTAACCTATGGTACCTAATCTTTCATCCACAGGAAAACGTATGTGTCCTGGTGACGAGCTGTCCCGAATGCTGGCATGCGGCTTAGTCGCGCGACTGTTTCGTCGCAAGCGAGTGCGACTGGCGTCCGACCGACCCTCGGAGGATGAGATGAGAGGAACCATCGGGTTAACCCTCTGCCCCCCACGTGTCTCCTTCTATTGTGACCCAGTGTGAATCTATGTAGCGGTTAAAATATATCGAAGCATTTAGTAATTGTAGATGTTAGTGAACACATCTAAATAAATTCATTCACGGCAGTTTTATTTTTATTGAAAATACAGTGGAAAGCAGTTACAAAACATAGCTTAATAAATAACCAGAACATAGTATTCAGTAGTAGCAGTTAGTAGTCATATATTGTTGCGGATATCTGCTTCAAACTGCTTTTGAAACAGGAAGAAAACAACTAAGATTGGAGTAGGCATCTATCGATTAAAAAAAAAAGTCTTGTAGATATATTACTGGTTTGTGCTCAAGGTAGTAATGGAAGTTGTACTAAGAAATAAACTTCCTGCAAAAATCACGCGTGAACAACTATTTCCTTGGTTGTTAAGACGATTAGACATTCGCAAAAAAGTAAAAAAATATAGGTTTTCTAAAATTTTTAACCAAATGTAATGTATGTAATGTGAAGCTGAAGTAAAAATATATGTTAATTTTGACTATATTTCTGGACACATTGTTGTTTCCGAAATACGTATAAACATAAATTTCTCGATAGAAATCATCGTCAAACTTACTTCTGACATTTTGAAGTTTCGGGATAAAATTTATAACAAATAATGAATCGAATCTTAATCCAAAACTTCGTTGTTTTAGATTTTTATTAGCTCATCTGTTTTGAGTAAATCGCTAAAATGCTTCATATTTTGCTATAAATTGCAAGAACTCTGGCGTCTCGCATCTTTTTCTTTTATGCGTAAATAAATATTGAATTGTTTTAATATACTTAATATTTTTTTTAAATGTACAATGATTTTGCTAATAACATGCAGATACGTGTATTTAATTACTACAACAAAGGAAGTAGGTAGTTTGTACACGTGTGCCATAATATGAGTAATGGGGAAGACCGTGAGTAATGCCAGCTAGTCGATACCGCCGTTTGTACAAATTGTGCGGGTCGCGCCTAACTGTGACGTCGACTGACAACGGGTCGTTCACCTACAGCATTACCTAATAGTGTTTATGTTCACGCAACTGCACCTTAACAAACTAGCATACCAGTTTAATTCAGTTTAAATTATTTAAATGTTGCAGTTACGAAATACCAAAAGTTCAATGAACTTTATTTTGTAAGCCAATGATTTGATTGTGTAGGTATCTTTTGAGAAAAACGATGGATTAATTATGCCAAGAGGTCCTTTGCTATTTTGTATAAAAATATGTAATAATGTAGTCAACTAATGATACTATGGGACCTGTATTTAACTTTGCATGTAATGGTAAGCTTTACTATCCTTAGTTTTTGCTTTCTCATGGAACTCGTAGTAGGAGGAACATAGGTATTAATAAAACGTAGTGTTTAAATCAATATTTTTACTTTTAATTTATTACTTAAACATACATCTTTATCATTAAAAAGAGCATAATATACAAAGCTTATAATAGTCCAATAAGTCTGAAGTTCAGTACAGGGCAACTTGGTTGCAAGATAATGAATTTAGTACAATACAAGAACATTAAAATAAGGCGTTATTCTGTTATGCAGCGACGATATCGCTCTAGACTAGTTGCTGGTTTTTACACTACCATGGAATGTTAATTCATACCTGATAGGACATGTTACACTGAACACTTACACACTTATCTGTAAAGCCTACTGTAACGCAACAGACATGAGATCTCACACAACAGACCACATTCTTGCAACTGACACTAATAAATAATGACCTAGAATTCTACATTTTATTTTGGTATAGGTACTAGAACTTAAAAAGTAAACCTTAAATACAATGTGTAACGGTGTGATTTGCTGAAGTTACTACCCCTTTTTGTTGCGTTGTTACCCCTGGTGACAACGCGTTGTCGCCAGGGGTGCAATATTGGACATGCGGTTCCGCAGCATGAACACTATCGTCTACAAGAGTGTTGATAGTCTCTATCTCGGACGAAAAAAGATCGCAGAGAACTTGTTTCAGTTGTGGTTCTGTAGTTGTACCAACACGCTAATACTGCAAACTCACACCAACGTAATTTTATAATCTCAACGATGGGAACATCAATATAATATCTAACGTTCGGTCTACTATTTAATTGAACACTTTATGCACAGCCTCGAGCATCGCGACGGCGATGTCGTCACTTATATAATAAAGACTTAAATTAATGGTTGTCGATTCGCTCTAAAACGAGTGATCTTTGAATACTGGTGGGTACATTGCGCTATGAGGCGCGATGTGGCGCATAGTGGCGCGATAATGCGCGTCGTGGCGCGGCGTGGCACGGAGTGGCTCAGAGTAGCTCGGAGTAGCATGACTTGGCACAGCAGCTAGTGTGCGCCGACGTGGCGCAGGTGCAGGTGGTCGGGTGCGGGTGGTGCGGCGGCGGGCGCCGAGCGCGGGATGAATTTAACGCGGAAGGCTTGGGGCGCGATGGTGGCGCCCACCGTGCCCTCCAGGGACGGCGGCGCGTCGCCCACCTCCATCTGCACGTCGAACTGGTGCATGATGCCCGCAAAAAATAACGACATTTCCATGCGTGCCAGCACGTCGCCCAGGCACATCCTCCGTCCGACTCCGAACGGCATATAGTACTCCGGTCGCTTAATCTTGCCAGTCTCATCGATAAACCTGCTGGGGTTGAACTTCTCGGGCTCGATCCAAAGTTCACCATCCATATGCACGCAGCTGATGAGAGGCACCACTTGTGATCCAGCAGGAATTAAGACGCCGTTCAGCCATACATCCCTAAGAAAAAAGGTAGTGATAAGTAAATATAAAATTTTTGTCTAAATTTTTTAAACAACTTTTCCGAATTTATATTTTAAAAATTACCTTGTAGGAGAATGCGTTGTCCCGAGAGGAACAATATTGGACATACGTAGAGTTTCCATTATTGTAGTTTCAGTGTATGGCAGGTTCGGCATGTCTTCAATAGATGGTAAGCGCTCGCGACCGATGACAGCGTCCAGTTCTTCTTGTACTCGTCTCTTTGCATCGGGGTTCCTCAACATGAACACTATCATCCACAAGAGTGAAGACTTGATAGTCTCCATTCCGGCGGAAAAAAGGTCGCCGAGAACTTGTTTCAGTTGTAGTTCTGTGAAAAAAAAATTCTTTATTTTTCTTTTCTTTTCTTTACCTTCAATGAAAATAACAATTTGTAAGTTTTAATTGTTTTTTTTTGTATTACAATATAAACTAGTTGATTGTTTTATGAAACTCACCATGATCTTTGCCCTCGAACAGTTCCTCAGCGCGGCCCTCAGCCTTGGCCTTCTCGATCTCGATGAGATAGACGTCGATGAGATCTCTCGCGTTATCAATGTCGAGTGTCTCACGATGCTCGTCTATCAGTACTTGGTAGAAAGCAAACATCTCTTCGCGATTCTTCACTATTTTTTCCTGTGCTTTTGCTTTGCCGGGAAGGTACTGTGTGTAAAAAACAAGATTTGTTATTTTTTTAACAGACTTCAAAAAGGAGTAGATTCTCAATTTGACTGTATGTTTTTTTTATGTTTGTTACGCGATCATTCCACCAATTATGTATGGTAGGTCACACTTCAAAAGTTTAGCATATTAATGATTCAGTGCTTTTTGATAAATAATTTTTTCCGATAATATTCAAATTTAATATAACGGGGGGTTATCAATTCGGGCATAACTTTACTATTTAGTTTTAGTTATGAACTATAACAACTAAAAAGTGAAAATAAAAAAGTTTTTAATTTTTATTAATAGGTGCTGAATTACTGTTAGTACTTACGTTGTAGAGAGGGACATATTCCCCGTAGTGAACTTCGCCGAATAGCCTCATGCCTTCTTCAATAAGACTGTTGAGCCTTTCGAAGCGGGCGTCTCCAATGCAGAAGTGTACGGACATGGTGATGCCGCAGATGACGTTGGACACGCCTAGGGCCAGCAGAGGGTTGGCGTCGATGGCCGCTCCCTCGGTGCGGTACAGGTTGGCGATCAGCTCATTAACCTCGAGCTAAACAACGAACAACCCCGTTAATATTGTTGATGACCAATCACTGCACGAATAAATAGTATAAAATAAATACTTTATGAATTTGTAAGGGTGAAATTAGTAGTACGAACCTTAATTCTTCCTTCCATGACTTTCTTGCCGTTTCCCATGTATGTCATTCCAAACTCGCGCAATTTTTCATGTAGGAAGCGGCGCTGGCTCTTCCAAAGACGGCCCTGGCTGTTGATGATACCTGCACAGAGGGAGGCGCTATAGTGAGGGCTCTGAGTGGGCGGCGCAAGCGCACCGAGGAGGGACGGGCTAGCGACGCCCACATGCACACGTGAACTTTTCTTGCCGGTATATTACGGATTACACTAAAATTTACTAACTTAGAATTTCCTCTTTTTTCACATTATTTTCAGTAATTACAAACAAATGAGAAAAAAAAAATATGCAAAATGAACTATGAAAAAAACCTTAATTTCGAAGAAGAAAGAAATAAGAAATTATGCAAAATAATTTTATTGAGTGGTATAGCAAACTTACCAAGGCCATCTAATGTGTGCATGAGCGGGGTATCGGGACGCCCGGTAAATTCTTCTCTTCGAAAAGCTTCCCTGATGAGTTTGTAGTCGCTAATTACGAACGTCAGCTGGTTTCCGAGTCTGGCGCAAAACAGAGTACCGTAGATGCGAGCCAGTGCCAGGAAGGTCTTGTGGCGGACGCCGAGGAAGGGCAGGTAGCCGACGAAGGGCAGGGTTAACCAAGGCCCCGGCTGCCCGGCCCGGTTGTGCATCCATAACATCAGCACCACTACCACAACCAGCAGCAGCTGCAGCGAATCACGCAAAATATAGTTGTTTACCACTTGCCCAAGTCCCCACACAAGTTTAGAATTTGAAAACATTGTCTTTTTATCTGTTTATATTGTTCTTTAAAATAAATAAAATCAATGGCAGTATTTTTCTTAGTTAGTAAATGATATGCGTAAACGAGACACTTAGCGAATAGTAAATCGCAATGCCGCGAACTCAGTGATTGTATATCGCGTGCGACCGACGTTCGCGTACTGAACGCCCGCGGTTTTGGCTTGGCGAATAAATACGCGCAGACGCAGGCTTGTTCCACCTCCGATTGTTGATTGAAGTTTTATTCCGCGTTTATTTTGGTTTTTCTTGTACTAATTTTTATTTCTTTCACATATATATAAAATAAATCAATTGACAGTATTTGTCAACGTTTATATAAACACTGGTGGTACGCAGATTCTAGGATCTGATAAACCAGGCTGTGTGTAATCAGTAGATGAAGGTTTTAGGGATTAAGTCGTAGTCATTAATGTACCTACTTACCCATTTCGAATGTTAAATAAGAATTTATTTTGGGGATGACCTCACTTACTTTACCTATTGATGTTAATGGAGGCGAAATTCGGCGAGGGGTGAGAGGGGAGATCGAGGTCGTGCGGGTGCGCATGCAGATGATAAGATTAACGAATTGCGTAAGTTGGCGCGAGGCAAGGTGACGGCGGGTCGTCGACTCGCGACTCAGAGCCTTGGACGAACTTCTACGCTGCACGACCTCTAAGCGACACTTAATTAAATATCACTCTTAAAATTATACATCGAGATCGCATACCCCATTCATTCTAAGGCGCGTGTAGTAATAATCGTGTCTACGTTTTCTTTCCGTATGTATTAAAAGTTAATTGTGTAGTGATCCCAGATCTTTGCTTAGATTTCATATGCATTTACCAATTTTACAGAATATTTGATTGCTTAAAGAAAATATATGATCTTTTGATTAAGTGGGATTCAAAACTTTCAAAGTGGTGGAACGAGGTTCATGTTAGACTTGGTAGCCGTAGTATTAACGAGGCTCAACACAATACCTGGCAATAAAAGGCAATAGCGCATAAATATCGATGTCCATTTTTATCTAGCTCTATGCACACATCTACCTATAGTTCTGTTATTAGTAGGTACCTAATCAGCGATTAGGTACTGAATCACCAATAGGTGATTCAGAAGACTGATTAACAACTTCACAAGATGAAAACTGCATTGCTGTGCATTTGTATTAAGAGGAAAACGGGTAGAAGTACCTACTTACTTATATGATAGGTGGTGATTATGATGTGGAACTAAGGATTTAAATAACATGAGATTATCTTGTGAGAAAATGATGTTAAACTCTTAGTTATAGCACGCGAAGTCATTCCAATGGTTTGATTCGAAACATTTGATAGAACATCGAATTTAGTACCGATATAATCTGACCTAGTGCCGACAAAACTTAGTGCGCATGTACTCACGTCGAGTCGCGAAAAGTGTCAGTAACCTACCCAATCGATACCTATCTTAAAAATCGATAAATTTTAAGATTGCAGTAATTTGATAAGGATACCAGCCAGTATAAATAATCAGCCTTCTAGGGTATTCCATGATACATAAAATTCGGAAGTGATTGCATGATTAGATTAACTCCTAGATGCAGATTTTTTTTTGTCAATAGGACCCCTGGTGTCTGGGTTTGTGACGACTTCGTGGCTGAAGGCTCGCTCGTATTACCTACATACACACATGGACATATGTACATGGGACTATAATATAACTTTTGAAATGTTGGTGTATCTACTAAATACTTCTGCCCTTTGGAGAATACAGTGTCAAACATAATTGTGTTTTTACGTTTATAAATTATATTCAAAACAGCATATTTTTTTTAATATGTTTTTTATATGACTAATGATTTAATATTTCATTTCATTCACTTCGAATCATGAATACAATGAATAGCCACCACAGCTGCAATCGCATTGTTTTACCTACTGACCTTCTGAACTTCGCTATGAAATATAAATTTATTAATAACACGCTCACTATTGTAATGTTATGAACTAATTTATATCGATAATAAATTAAATAAAATGATTGTGCTACATCACAACAAAAAATATAAGGAGCTTTTTGGTAGGTAGTTTCTAAAATAACTCATAGTTATACAGCGATCATTGATATTTACACATAGCAAATAAGCAATTATGCAACCTATTATGAAGGTCAATTTTCCAATGAAAATAACAATATCTGTACCAAGCATTATTTACTGAACATGGAACAACCTTATCTACTTACGAAGAGAACGATTAGAAAATGAGCAGATTAATCTGTTGCAGATTGGTATGGTCATAATATTATCTGAATGTTAAACGGATTGATTAATGAGATTATTATTACACAGTTATAAAAAAGTTACAACAGAAGCGGTCTAAAAACTTCTCTTAAAAATAGTGTTTGTAGAAGTAGAAAAAATAGCAGAAATTCTGTTCAGCTAGCAGAATTAGAAAAGTTACGTATTCTATTTTAATTATTAATTTGTGGTTTTTCTAATTAAATATGCAACATCGTTCTGATCCTGTGGTTGCGACTTAACTGTAGTTAAATAAACGGAAATTTTCAATTCAATTCGGTTTTTTTCCGATATTTTCGAATACGTTTTATGATTAACATACATGTGTAACTTTTTGTTGAAATGTGCTATCGCTATTGCCTATTAAGTTATGGACTAAAAAGTTTAGTCTACTAATTCTTCAGAAGAGTAAAGTTAGGTATCGACTGCAAATTTTGTAATTGCCGAGATAAAAAAAATACCTTCCTACTGCAAATTTGCTGTTTAAGAGATCTTTGCCATTGCTCTCATAAAAGTAACGCTTGGTTATGTTGATCCAAGTACCTAGAGCTTGTATTTGATAGTATTTAACGTTTTCCTTATCCTTGTCATTTGTTCTAATAACAAACTTAGTTAAAATTTTTCGGTTGTTTTTTTTTTGTATAAAAGTTTTTATTTTTCACTTTTTAGTTGTTATACCCCAGAACTAAAAACCCCAATAACATGGAACGTTAAATTTAAACATGTTCGTAATTGGAAAACTAAAACGTCATCTATATAGGTATACGCGTTTTCGTTTTTGTTCAGTTTTTCAAAAAGGCTGAAGCAATTTCGATAAAATTTATATGGGACCACCTAGGGAGTATATTCTTTCGGATAAAAAAAGAATTTAGAAAATCGGTCCACAACTGACAGAGAAATCGGTGGACATACATAAAAAAACATACATACAGTCGAACATAGAACCTCCTCCTTTTTCGAAGTCGGTTAAAAAAGATTAAAAAAAAAATATAAAAAATATTATCCCACCAGTATCGGGAATAGGGACCAAGCTACATGTGGTCAGGGCTCCAGAGATAGGAACCGCCTGACAATGCGAGCCGAGCGTTATTATTATCTTAATTTCGAATCAAGTAGGTAATCATAAGTGAGTTAATTTAAGAATCTTCTAGCGATAGATTTGTAATTAAAAGCTTAGGTTCAGCGTTATGTAACGTAAAACTTTATTCTTGGAATACTGTAATAAACGTCTTTAAATGTTTTGCAGGTAGTACATATGCTACGCTAAAGTACATAAAACACTAATCCTCTCCCCCTCCTCGCTCTCCTCTCGCTAGAATATGGCAAACAATAGTCAGATTAATGCCAACAATGTTATCTTTGTAATGCAGATGCAGCTTCCAGCAAAGATAGCAAGGGATTTTTCCATTAGAATGCATAATGTAACACATTCTAATGTTTATATTCAGTATTTGGCAGCAAATGTGTCGAGTCAGCCTTCTTGACTAATTTCGCTGAGGTAGTCCATACTATAATAAAATTGCCAGCTTCATTTTACCGAGATCGTGCCTGTTTCAATGATTACACATATTGTCCAGTTGAGTAGACACTTGAGCCACAAAACTATACCAATTTTACAACTAATGTCTACTACAACTAATCAATTTACGAATAAATAAAACAGCAACAGATCTTCACTCGAAAAAATCCCGAAAAAAAAAACTTGGAAAGAGGTATTTTACATACAAAACAAGTAGGTAATTTGAGTTATGCGAGCAAGGTATGTGAGAGGCCTTTCTCCAGTCACTTGTTGTGTGTACAAGAGCACTTCCTCTCACAGCAGAGTCCGCTAAACATTCATGTACTACCACTCAGGTCACACCGTTAAAAGGTAAAAGTCACTCCGTATCACAGCCTCGCTACGCTCCCCGTACATCTTTGGTGGAAACTCACCCTAAAGGCTTACTGCGAACTATACGACTTTCTTTGTTTGGGATTTCTTATTTATTATCAAACATAATTAAGCATAATAGACTATTAATCATGACCAAAGTTCAAATGAGTAATTAATAACGTACCTAATCAAAATTATTCTTCGGTTAAAAGTTGTTGTGTTTTGAATGAGTAGGTAATCTTTATCAAAATGAAAATAATGTTCTTTACAATGAATGTAAACAAAGATATATGTTATTTAGTATTTTATCAGTTATGTAAGAAAAATTCGTAAAATAACGCGTGTAAAAAGACAGTTTCTGAAACCGAAAGCCACATATTCTACCTATTATTTGGATAATTTTTGTCCACTAGACTATACCTGGGCATTCACTGGTTCTGGAGATATTGAAGGTCAAAGTCGCAATTTTTTTTTTTGCTTTTTTACAAAAAGGGAGTGTAGTGATAGCGTGACGGCTGACAGGACTGAATGGAAGAAAAAATCGTGTCGCGCCGACCCCAAGTAACATGGGATAAGGGCAGGAAGATGAGGACTTATTTACGAAAATGAATTCCAAGTGTTATTACAAAACTTTTTTCCTAACAAACATTCATATCAAACAATTTTCGTTTTTTTTTTTTCGAAATTACGAAATTACGCATTTGCAGTTACAAAAACGCTATGAATATCAAACGTCTCCGACAAGTACCTACGTGGCTTAGGCCGGGACTCCACCAAAGCGGAGATGTGTGTGGTGTGCTGTGTGCTGTGCGAGAACAACCAATAGAATTGTGTTATTCACACATCTCCTCTCCGGTCAGCTTCTTCTATTGGTTGTTCTCGCACAGCACACAGCACACCGCACACATCTCCGCTTTGGTGGAGTCCCGGCCTTAGAGCGTAGGGGCAGGGTTTAATTCCACTTGCCTGGGTTTGCGTTACATTGCGCGCAATAAACAATTGTATTTTTTTTCATACCTAAAAATAAAATTCGTTTCCCAGCAATAATTTTTGCGCAAAACTAGTTTGTTAAAGTACAGTATGCGTAGTTAACGGCTCGTGTGATGTGTATTTTTACAGCCTTTTTTGTATTATCTAATACTAAATTAAAAATAATCTAATGTACCTACATGATTATGTTAAAAGTAAAACTCTTGTCAAAAGTTCTACTGAAAGAAATAAAAATAAGGATACAATAATTTCATGACATCAAAATTAATAAATAAAAAAAAACAGACGGACGGAGGGAGTAGTAATAGGGTTCCGATGGTAACACGTTGGGAACGGAACCCTGATAAATCAATTGCCACATGTAGGTATGATGGAGCATCTCTTGAGAACGGCTTGAACGATTTTTTTTTTTGGCTGTGTTTAATAACAAGATGAAGATATTTTTATATTGATATCTACCTACTTGATGTGAAGATGATTATTGATTTATTACAATACCTCTATATCTGTGATTAATGTGAAGATGATTATTGATTTATTACAATACCTCTAATTCTGTGATCTTTCTCTTACAATTTAAGAAGTGGTGAGTATTTATTAGTAATACTGTACTGAATTTAAGAGTGGTGGAAAGGTGGTAAGGCAAAGGAGATGAATAAGTTTTTCCTAATACCATTGAACATAATTAAGAACAAAAACCACAAAATGACACATTACACAAAATCAACACAACCATTAGCAATATCATCATTCTCCTGCCCTTATCCCAATTGATTTGGGGTCGGCGCAACATGTCTTTTTCTTCCATACTCCTCTATTAGTCGACAACCATTAGCAATAATCAAGATATAATATCAAGTAACTTACGTGTGCCTTGGCAGCCGTAATGTCATTCTTTTAAAATATCTTTACAGCTACATAGAACAATTTGAACAGAGCTATTGCTCCACGAGTTTATAAAACACTACATGGTACGGACATGGCTATGCACTCACAGTTGCTCAAAAGAGTGACCCAATTTGCTTGTAACACATCTTTAAATAGCAACCCGTGAGTCGACACTTTTTTCAAACGTCAAATATAATATCTTGCTTTTTTCTACCAATCACAGTCTGACATGAATAAACTAATTAGACTTTTTTATATAAGTACCTTCCTTGAAATGTTTAAAATATGTTAAAGTACCTATCTTCCTTTAGCCTCAAAATGTTATTAGAAATATTCCATCATGTCACATTTTTATTCTCGGTGAATCCAACGTGGTGGCTGTAGTTTGAAGTTCATTTATTCGATTAAAACATTAAATAGTTTGTTTATAACTTAATTAAAATGTCCAGTAGAAGCTAGATATGTAGTATAAATAAAGCTTTGATCATCTTATCTATCTCAGAAAATCAAGGATTTTGGGATGTAAACATGATGCGGGATTATTTTTAACCATTCTGAGACAAAAATCTGTAAAATAATTTTCGAAAATTCTATAAAAAGATTATGACTACCCGCCATTTTGTTTTTGTTTATCACATAAGCTACGATTTTTACTAAATAAATATTTCTTAAACCAGACGTGCCAGATTTCTATAAATTTTATTTGCTGGATAATTCATTCTAATATTTGTTTACAAATTTTAACATTTTGATGTAAGTACATCGGAAAAAAATGTCATGAATTTGTTAAACTACCTTCCCTACACCTGAATCTGTCCACAATTGACAGAAAAATCGGTGAACATACATAAAAAAATACATACAGAATCTCCTCCTTTTTCAAGTCGGTTAAAACAGGAAGAGTGTTTTACCTACAGTTATAATGAGTTTTGAAGATATGCATCAGGGTTTTTGTCTGAAGACATCTTCAGACAAAATTTTTGTCTTAAAACATGTTTCGGCATCATAGCTTTTTTTTTAAATCTTTATTTGGAAAAAAGGCTTTAATCACGAAGCGATTATGACAGCCTCGTAGTTTTAAAAAAGACATAAAATTAAATGGCTATGATCTTCTTAACCTAATTAATTTTAGGATTAAATAATATAACTTAATAGCTAATTTGAATGTAGGTTTAGATAGGATCACATTACACATACCTACATCCCTTAAACATATATTATATTCTACTTCTAAAGCTCTCCGCATCAAAGCTTTTGTCTTAAAACATGTTTCAGACTTTTGGTCAATTAATTTATTGGTAAAAACGGTCCACAAAGCTATAAAAAACATACATACAGTCGAATATAAAACCCCCTCCTTTTATTGAAGTCGTCTAAAAAAGAAGAAGGAAAGCCGCAAGTTTTGTTTTTTTTATTACTCAAAGTACAATCTTATAATAGTTTGATGTCATTTATTCGATTAAAACTATTTTTATTCTATTAAATGGCTTGTGCTCACGAAAGATTTTGACATGTAAACATGGTGCGAGATTAGTTTTCATTCATCTTAAGACAAAACAATCCTTGCCCTATACCCTTGTTTAGTGATCTGTTGTTTCGAGTACGAGAACAGTGTTTGGTATTGTGGAAAGAATACTTTGATGAGAGGTCACTGAGTAAAGGGATTTGGTACAGGACCATTTAGTCCAGCCTTTGCCGCCTTCCGTGGTTTGGGGGCACGGAGATACTTCGTAGAGACATTGTGACTGCGTTCCGACTTCGTTCTGGACATATTCCCTTAAATAGCTATGCGTTTTTGATGAGGAAGACTCACCCAACTGTTCCGAGTGTGATAAAATAGAGGACGTCACTTTTATTTTAGCGGAGTGCGTCCGGAACGAGGTTGAAAGGAGTAATTATTTATTAGAGAATAGTTTGGATTGTAATATATTGTATTTATAATAGTTTTCTGGCGGCTCCCCTGTCAAAAGACGCCAAAGACCTATATACAATTGTAAATTTAGGAATAAAACGTAGATAACTGTGTAGATTGTACTTATGAGGGTGGCGTGGTCATACTGATCAACCCCTCTATAAATAAATAAAGATTAAAAAAAAAATGACCAAAAATTTAAAAAAAGAAGACGTCTACCCGCCATTTTGTTGTTGTTTATTACCATTTTTAATTAGGTAAATATTTCTTAAACCAGATGTGCCAGACTTTTTTTATTATCTTTTTCTGGACCATTCATTCCATAATAACACAGCTTACAATTTTTTTTATTTTGATGTAGGTACATCGAAAAAAATATCATAAATTTGTTAAACCACCACTAAATGTGTTATCAGAAATATTCCATCCCGTCATATTTTTTTTTGTACAGGCATGATTTTTGAAGTACCCACCCAACTTAGGCTGTAGTTTGAATGAACATCTCATTTGTTTGATTCTAAATATAAATAGCTAGTTTCTAATTCAATTAAAACGAGGAGTAGAAGCTAGTAAAGTAGTTTAAATGAAGTTCTGATCGTATTTGATGTTTGTGGGGAGTGGATATTTTCAAAACATGAGGAGCATTTTTACCAACAGTATATTATTTTTGAAAATCGGCCGCCAGCATCAAGTATTTTGTCGTTAAAACAGGTTACGGGATTATTATACTGTTGGTCTAATATTTATTGGTCCATCACATTTTTATTCTATGATCAATCATTTGTCTAAGATTTCAACGTGGTGGCTGTAGTTTGAAGTTCATTTATTCGATTAAAACTTTAAATAGCTTTTACCTAAAAGAGTGTTAAAATGGCGAGTATAGAAACTTTAATTAGGTAATTAAACTAAGCTTTGATTGTCTTTGCTGCTCTTAGTTAATTTTTTCAGAGCAGGGGTACCATTTTCACTAAGATTTAATCATAATCATAACGTTTATTTGTGAAACATAGGTATACAATAGGTCATACATATAAATTAGTGCGCTATGTTTTGTCTTATGACATACAAATATATTCATACAAAGTAATTCTAAGCTAAAAAAAATCATTAATAAAAGTATACATTCTAATATTCATTCATTCTTTTGATAATCGAAATTAAGCATGTTGCGACATTACTTTCATCTATTTTAAGACAAACCGATCCAAAAGCTATAAAAAGACGACGAAAAACTGCCATTTTGTTTTTGTTTGTTGCTTAATTAAACTACCATTTTTAACCGACTTCAAAAAGGAAGAGGTTCTCACTTCGTCGGAACCTTTTTTTTTATTTATGTTCCCCGATTAATCGAAGAAGGCTGGACCAATCTTACTGACTAAAACCCACCCCTGTTCCTTCCCTGCCTGAGTGCCCAGGGGTGGGGTAACTCATGTTGAGAATTTATCCGAGGACATGCCGGTTCCCTTTTTTTTTGTTGTGGTGGGAAATCATCCAATGTCATCTCCCGTTCTGGGTGGAGCGGGAGGGCGTGTAAGACTCTTACAGACTAAAACCCACCCCTGTTCCTTCCCTGTCTTGAGTGCCCAGGGGCGAGGTAACTCTGTTTTGAATTTATCCTCAAGCCCTGGGCAGAACATGCCGATTTGCTCACGTGTAAACTAGTGTTATTAGTTATTTTAAATTCGGGTATAAAAATCGCGTAAACTAGTTTAATAGATATAAAAATCATCAGTTATTGTGTAGTGTGTGTGTTGTGTAGTAAAACTGGTCCAAAATTTAATAAGATAAGATCGTCCGAAGTAAGCTTTTTTAACCGACTTCAAAAAAAGGAGGAGGTTCTCAATTCGACTGCATTTTTTTATGTGTGTTACCTCATAACTTTTTACTAGGTAAACCGATTTTGATATTTTTTTTTTATTTGAAAGCTGGTGCTTCACATGTGGTCCCATTTAAATTTGCTTCGGACTTTGACTTCGGAGATACACAATGGAAGTCTTCAATAAATGATAGCAAACCTTTCAGAATTACTGCAATCGCATGTCTGTATATTGTTTTCGCCAATTCACAACATTAAATCACGCTGATACGCTCTGAAAGGGTATACAGATTTGTACAGTTCATTCTGATACACCATAATTTCACCAACTATGTTCAAATTCCCTATTTTTGGGGCTATCAATTCGGGCATAACTTTACTATTAATTTAGTTTTAGGATAGAGTACCTACAGCAACTAAAAAGTGAAAAATAAAAACTTTTTACAAAAAAAATACAACCGACTTCCTTAATAATACTAAAAAATGCAAAATAACTTTAATTTCGGAAGTCGGTGTTTCTAGTTTGGTTTCTTCATTATTTGACACCGACTTCCGAAATTAAAGTTATTTTGCGTTTTTTAGTAATAAATAAGGAAGTCGGTTGTATTTTTTTTTGTAAAAAGTTTTTTATTAAGTAATCTATCATCGCAGTAACAAGATTGAACAAGGCTTCGCAGTATGATATTTACGCAGTAAAATCGTTCGCAGTACAGTTTTTCGATATAACAAAATATCGCAGTAACAAGATGTCGATTTAACAAGGCGTCGCAGTATAGAGATGTCGTTGAAAGGTTTGCCATTATTATTCCAAGTAGGTATTCCATTATTTATATACACACAACAATTTAACTTGGGTAGGTACTTTTACATTTGTTCCGAGCTTCATAAATGTGACCATGTTAACTATTTCGGCAATAATTTATTCTTGAAACATCAAAACTTTCTATTTAATGTCGTCACGCCTAATTCATAATGTAAAACGTTCGAAAGAAAGAGTTTTTTTTGGAAAATCCACTGGAATTGTCAGAAATTGAGTGCAAGGTAGGGTTTAAAAGATACATTGAAAACTGGCCAAGAGCGAGTCGGACTCGCACGCAAAGGGTTCCGAATCATTTTTTTTCAGGTTTTTTTTACCCACACGCACAAAACGTTTTGGGAACACATTCATTGTGCGTACAGCTAGTGAATGTGGGGTCAGAGAGTGTTCTTCCTGATAGCTACAACCTGTGAGTCTTTGGGTCAAAAGTGAATAGGTTACTTATAGACAGGCGTGCTCCATGTTCGAACACATCATCGGGAATCACTTTCATTTGGCGCCAATCGCGTTTTCATTGTAGGTATTTTTTTTTGGGTAGAGGATACCCTATTTAGTGTAAATTTGAAAACCCCAAAACGCGCAAAATCATAGCGGCCAAGAAAAAAATTGTCAATTTTTTTTAAAATTAGTGAAAAATTATGGGTGAAGAAGATCACGTGATGGGTGTAAAGACTATTTCCAAGCAATAATACGGTCAATGACATCTTCAAGGTCAAGATTAACACCCCAAAAACCGAAGGTCAAGGTCATTTGTCGAAGGTCAAAGGCATTTTTATTTTATTATATTGTTTTAGGTATGTATGCATGTCGACGGAGCCCCGTGCCGACGGAGCCCCGCTTGGCGGGGCTTCTACTTCTGAGTGGTTTATAAAAAAATAACCACGAAGGGGATGAACTGTCAAACGTTTTTTTCGCGCTAATTACATTCGTAATTACATTTGATCGACGACCCCTATTAAATAAAAAATAGTAGAACTTTTTTAAATTTAATATACACTAAAAACCATTAAATCCGCTGTCGTTTTGTCTGAACGTAATACGAAACGACCTAGGAATGAAATTCGTACATTATCTGTGGCAAAATGTCAATTTTATTGTAATTTTATTGGAATTTTCTGAAACTTTAGGATTTTTTTTCTCAAAAACTAGACGTTTGCACAGTGTAATATTTTACGAAAGAGTTTAACTTAAATACATGTACAAGCTGTAAAATTGTGCAGCCTCGCACGGATTGGTGCTAAAGGAAAGTGGAGTGGAGTGGAGCGGTCGCACGCGAGCCTATCAAAGATACAAACTACCTACCTTCTGTATTTTTTCTAAATTTTAGGCCCGCTGGTTTCGCAATTATGAAGGAGAAATTCTAAGTTTTCATAATAACATAAATTATTTATTTTAAAATTATAAAATAATGTATTTGATACTTTTACAATAAGTCCTTTCATTTGCACGATACAGTTTGGAAAACTTTTTTTAATTTTCCGATTTGCACCCGAAAAGTGATCCCTTTATTTACGATACACCGTCGTGTTTGGGTCACAGATATTCATGTTTGTACCAAATTTCAACTTAATCGGTCCAGTAGATTCGGAGCAAATTGACTGTGACAGACGGATAGACAGACACACGAGTGATAATATAAGCGTTCCGTTTTTCATTCGGACTTTCGGAACCCTAAAACCTAAAAACAACCCACTAACTGCGTTCTAAATTCTATAGAACCGCATTCTGTCGTTTAAGAGTAGTCGAGGTCTAAAAAAAATCATTTGGGCCAATGTATTCCGTTTACAATGGCCTTTGAAAACCTTTAAGTAATGATTACAAGCGGTACCCACATACTACGCAGTGAATAGACACCTTTGCTTTTGTATGTTCAGGGCCGTGTCATTGTACCAAAAACCTTTGGTGTCTATGTATATGTTGCCGGAAATGCTACGAAAAATAGGGCTATTTACTAAAAAAAAAATAACATAGCCTTGTTGTAAGTATGTTTAGTACATAGAACCTTTTTGTGGTTTCGTCTACGCTAGATCACTTTGTAGAAGACTGAAAATATATTTGTATAAGTATTACATTGACTTCAAATTTTTACGTATTACCACCTACTTTGAATAAAATTTTCATGTTTTTGATTAAAATATAATCTTGACATTAATTGTAGTTAACTTTAAAATTGTAACACTAATATTATATTTGTAACTACCCTAGATGTATGTTAGAATGTAAGAAACTTTTTTTTTAACGAAGGTATTTAATTAAATTAAAAAGTTAAAACTACCTACGATGTAAAACTGCATTCTTACAAATAAATAAATTCAAATTTTATATTAATACTAGCGGCGCCCCGCGGTTTCACTCGCCTAGACCGGAATAAAAGGTAGCGTAAATGTTAATCTAGGCTGTAAGCTATCTACATACCGAATTTCATTCAAATCGGTCCAGCCGTTTGAGCGTGAAGAAGTAACAAACATACACACTCACAAACTTTCACATTTATAATATTAGTAGGATATCATTTCCAGGGTATGGTCTCGGGATTTTAAGATTCGTAGCTACACAAATCATACTAGAAAATTTGTTAAGCTGAATTTTACCGAACCTTAATTTTTAAGGTTCCGTACCCGAAGGGTAACCAACGGGACCCTATTACTAAGACTCCGCTGTCCGTCTGTCTGTCAGCGGGCTGTATTTCATGATCCGTAATAGGTAGACAGCTGAAATTTTCACAGAATATGTATTTCTGTTGCCGCTATAACAACAAAAATATAATCACACTAATATTATAAAGGCGAAAGTTTGTGAGTGTGTATGTTTGTTACTTCTTCACGCTCAAACGGCTGGACCGATTTGAATGAAATTTTGTACGTAGATAGCTTATACCCTGGATTAACACATAGGCTTTTTATCCTGGTCTACGCGGGTGAAACCGCGGGCGCAGCTAGTAATTATATAAAAATATAAGTATAATTAAAATAAATTAAAAATTAAAGGGGGCTCCCCTACTAGAAACGTGTTTTTTTTGGCTTTTTTTGCTTGTTCTTAATAATAATAATGACGATAGAAATTTTCACAGAATGTGTATTTAGAAAGAAAGAAAGAAAAATAATTTATTCTGCACAGATTTATATTTCTGTTGTCTCTTTCTGTCTATTTCTGTTGCTGTTATAACAAAAAATAATAAAATAGATTAAAAATTAACGGGCCGCACGTTTCCAGTAGGCTTTTTTTGCTCGATCTTAATAATGGCAACATAGATGTGTATAGTCTTGTACGATGGTACGGAACCCTTCATGCGCGAGTCCGACTCGCACTTAGACGGTTTTTGTATTAGAATAGCACAGTGCGTCGTGCCACAAAATAAAAAAAAGAGTTTCTCCAACAAGACAATGGGCCTTATTCATAAAAGTATATTAATCTTAGGATTAGTTCAAACACTGATCAGCAGGTTCTTAATTCAAATTCATGATGAATTTGAAATTAGACCTCGCAAATCAGTACCCTTAATTACTTTTTGGTCCAAATATGATCCATACCGTTCTTTGGTAGTGATTCCTAATTATTTTCAAAGAAATCGTAGTTATGATGGTACGTACACTTCCACAAAAAATACTACTAACGCCATCTCTGTGAATGCTTTGTAACTAAAAATTAGTTACAAGTTAGTCGAACTTGATTTGTGCACGGCGCTACTGTGCTTTAAAAATATATATATATGGTCGAATTGAGAAACTCCTCCTTTTTTTTAGTCAGTTAAAATTGGTAAAAAATAGTGCACCAATTCCGTGAGGAAAAATTATGCTTCGTGTGGGAAATACCTGATTTCCAAATTTAAAAAGTTTTTGTGATTTCTGTATAATGTGCCATAGTTGAATCTAAGGGACACCATTTTCTTATTTTTTTTGATTATTTTGAGATTTCCAAAACTCTGTGTCTTTTTATTTATTTATCTAAGAACATTTATTACTTTTTGCTCAAAAATAAATAATCATGCAACGAAGGGTTAAAATAATCATACAGTTAGCGAGTTTTATAAATAAGTAGGAGTAGTATAGGAGTAACAAAACGAATTCTAGAATTTAAAAAAAAAAGTATTAATTGATATTTTCCGTAATAGGGAACGACAATATTGCCACTAAAGGGCTCGCACCAGAGATCCAGTTATTGCCTAGTTAACTGGATCGCTGGACAAAAGTGAGAGTTATGTATTTTTCCATCCATCATAAATAATATGTAGGGAACAAACTGACACAGTGGTGACAATGTAAAAACAACAAGTTCATCATACGATCACAATGATGCCTGTTCAAGAACATTAGAGCCTATACTCTAATAGTCTAACAGCTTCGCATAAGACACTGTTCCGTTATTTTTTCAGGGCCAGGCAGTTAGTTTTTATTAGCTACTGCGAGTCAAGGAAAATATTTCATTTCCATTAGACCATGAAAAGGCATATTATAATGTCAAAATGAAACAAGAAAAAAATATTGATTATTGTAGCGTACTCTACATAAAGTATTTAAGTTAATAATCCCTTATTTAGTAAAAGGATTTGTAAAAAGAAAACCGGCCAAGAGCGAGTCGTACTCATGCTCAAAGGGTTCCGAACAAATCATATTTTTTTCAGGTATATACTACAAATAGGTACTTCTTATAATTCTTCTTTCTGTAATTTATAAGAAAAGAGCTACATTCCGTATTTTTTTTTAAATTTTGGCCTATTGGTTTCGGAGATAAGGGGGACATTTTTGGTCATTTTTTATCTATTTTCTGAAATCATTTAAAAACTATACATTTTGGAATTATTTCCTTTATTGCCCTTTCATTTGATATGTAGCACATTACAGTATAGAAATCCTTTTTTTGAAGTTAAAACTTCTTTAGCAACCTTGAGCACCTTTCTTGGGATGGGTATAAAATGTTAAAGTCGCGCCAGGACACGTGACCTGATCGAAAATTCGTAAACGATTCCAAAATATTCAAAAATGCACAACGTTAATGTTCAAGTTTTCACTTCTGCCGACACTCCCGGAGTGCAACCCGTTGTTTTTTTTTTAATTTTCTGATTTGAAACCCCAAAGTGACCCCCATATTCCAAATTCATTTATTTACGTTACACGTTCGTGTTTGGGTCACAAATATTCATGTGTGTACCTAATTTCAACTCAATCGGTGGAGTAGATTCGGAGTAAATTGGCTGTGACAGATGGACGGACAGACAGACAGACAGACAGACGCACGAGTGATCTTATAAGGGTTCCGTTTTTACATTCAGATGTTCGGAATCCTAAAAAGGAGAAGATTACAAGTGGCAGCTTGGCATGAATGGGCTGTTCTTTCTGATGTCCTGATTACAGGCATTAGAAGAAGTGGGACCATCAAATGGGCGTGTGCTACCGACGCTTCGCTGTATTAAGTGTCTCGAGCTAAGCATTTGAAACCGCGACTGATATCGATTAGGTTTGCTTACCACCGTACGATACGAACGTAACGATATCTTTCGTTCCAATATCAGTTTCAGCTTCGTATAAGTAAATTAACTACTTAGTCACGTTTTGCTCCTAGGCCGAGAGATCAATGACCGTCCCTTTTATCGGTGAAGCGGATTTATCTGGACTGTTATCAAGTTTTGATATTTCCTATCGGGTATTATTTCAGATTAGTACTTCAGCATATTTTAGTCGCGTGATCAGTTATATAATTATTTCCATCGAAAAGGGAACTGACAAACACAGGGTGTATTTATAGATTAGGTTAAGATAAGTATTAGGTACTTAAAAATCGGATGTTTTGTTTTCAGGAAGGTCGTTGCAACCCTGCGGTCAATACACGGCACATGTGAGGGAGTGCACCCTCGCAGGAGATTCTAGACGTCTGTTTGCATTGATCGCTACGCTGCGACGACGCGCTGTAACCAACGTTCACGCTCGGGGTGTGAAGACTGCAGACTGAGCTATGACTATTTATGAGACAAACTGTCACTCTATGAAAACAAACGCTCACAATAAAATAGTCAGTGGTTTTGCATGCCCATGTGGCGGTAGAACATTGCTTGAGAATGATTACTATTTATGAAAAACATCTTTGCACTAATTAACTACGTTTGACCAATGGTCTAGTCAAAGTGGTAGGAAGTGTTGGGTATAGGAAGCCTAAGACTGGGAAAAGTGGGGTGCAATGGTGGAGACCATTGCAACCCACTTTTCTTAGTCTTACCTACACTCAGCAATGGAAAATATGACTAAAAGAAGGAGTACCCATGTTTGCTAAGAAATAACATATATCACTTGAAAAACCAACTAAAATATATAGTGACTCAAGACAAAACTGTTCTGTTTCTAACGAGAACATTACAAAAAAGTTCCCTGTGTATTGGAAGCACCGCCAAGCGAGCTTGAGATTATTTGCCATTTATCTATGTTTTTTCTTCCATATACGTTGGCAAGGAATTTAGTTTTGCTCTCGCCAAACACAAGCAAAACATAGTGTATGTGTTTTGTTGGTAATATAAAATACGTAGCTTCATGCACTAAAAGAGGCTTGGCAACCTTTCAGCGTTTAGATTATAAGAACTTCTGAAATTCAATTTATACAAAGTCACAACTTCCGCGGGATTAGAAATTAAACATTTATATAGGAAAGTAAGTTACTACCGTGATTTTCGAAGAAAACGTTTTGGGATCACTTCAGGAAAATTACGTTGTATCTTGCAACACTGACATACTTTCTGAGATTTTATATTTATGATTAAACTGCCCTTTGTACTTATTTTAACCTTTAAATAGTAATAAGGAAGTATTCGGTAGGCTTAAATTAATTAATAGGCACGTTTATCAAACATTTACGAACGAAATACCAAGATTTATATTTTTTATTTATATTATAACGATTAAAGATGAACTAACGATATGAATAAATATTGTTAACGTTTTTTCATTGACCTCAATTCCATTATGACATATAACAAATATTATCGTACTTCCTATTACAATCGTAAGAGATATTTATATTTGAAGGCTCTATACTATCTACTTAGAGGAGTGCTTAGGGCATGGAATTTTTTGTATGTTGTTGTGGGCTCAGTAGGTACAAGTAGGCAGCGTTGAGTATATTGTCCTTGCTTATAATCAGGTCATTGTTTGTCTATTCAAAGTACGACTCGACAAAAAACGAATTTGTGATTCCAAATACCTTTACTGGTATTGTGCGTAGCACTTGCCGCCCTCGTGTAGTTAAGTAATAATTTATTTAGGAATAACAAGCAGTTATTTACACATTAGATCTTAAGTTCAATCATATCTCAACTATTGCTTTTGTTGATTTTGCCCAAATCTTTGCACACCTGTATAATCTCGACAGCAGTAGGTATTTCCAATGGAAAATGGTCATGTGAAGGATCGTAGCACGGATCATAGCTCTGAGCAACATACAGTCTTAGTTAAGCACTTAGAGGATTCTTAATTCAATTCCTCTATTGAAAATTTTGAATTTAGAACCTTATGATCAGGGTTGCCAAGTGCGTGTCGGGCCACGCGCAAGGTTGGGTTCCGTAGACCGTACTTCACCTAAGTAATTTTTTTCCAAGGATTTTGTATTTTTTACGAAATTTAACAAGTAGAAACATTTTACTATTATGTGAATAAATGTTTATTATTATTATTATTACTCTGAAACTAACAGAGCTAAATTAGCCGTGATAGCTTTCCTTTTAATTTCGTTATATATACGAATTTTTATCACATATCCAAAGGCAAACATTTAGCTGGCAGGGGGACTCTTGATTCTAACAAAAATGAGCAATTTAAAACTGAATTTTATGCAAACGGATCTCTGAATCGAAAAATGGTTTTTACACACCCGTAATATTTTTGAATGACCTATCCAACGATACCCCACACAATGGGACAGACGAGAAAAAAAACATCCCCACTTAATATATCGTACCTACGATTTTTTTTTCATGATTTTATTTTACCAGTTTGTAGGCGTGATTAATGTGTCTATCCATGCTAAATTATAGCCTTCTAGTACTAAGAGTCTCTGAGCTAAGCTGCGGACGGAGGGACAGACGGACATGGCGAAACTATAAGGGTTCCTTGTTGACTACGGAACTCTAAAAATTGTAAAGTTAAAAAGCACAGTTGGCAATGACACAATTTGAACACGCGACTGCTGTTTTCTGTAGCCAATTTTCAAAGTTTATACTGGAAAATTAGACTAGCACTGAAATCGCACTATATGAACATAATAAAAAATGTGTCTGGTATTATTAAATCATTGTTATATGAAGGTTTGAATTCAACATAATGATGAAATAAAAATATAATTATATTGTTCAGGTATACAATACCACTGAGACTAAAAACACGCACATGGCAAATCGTTGTAGGGAGTGTCTGAATAAAAATAACTTTATTTAATTGTAGGTTTTGCTAGGTTTATCTAAGTCCACCATTGAGCCTAACAATATGAAGAAGTGGTCTTTAATACTTTGGACTTTTCATATAACTCCATATCGGAGGGAGGGGACCAAAGAGACTTTATAGTCATTGGTTGGAACACACCTTTTTTTAGAGGGTGGAAAATTATCAGTTGAATTTTCGTTGACTTTAAGTGACTTAAACCCACCCGTTTTCCTTTTGCGTTCGAGGGCCAGGGAAAAAAAAAGTCGTCCGCGGTGACTCTTTTAGCACTCCCGCATGGCTATAATCCGATGGATTGTTGCCCTCCCAAGATACATCACAAAATATCCAATTAGATATGACAATTGTGTACATATCCAGGGGAATTAATGGGCTTTTAAAAATATTACAGCAGTATCATTTCGTGTAACGCTAGTTCCCTATTGTTGCCAAAGCCGACTGGCGTCTTTGCTGATATTTATTTGAAGTGCAATGTTCCGTGATAATTTATATCTTATTATTTTTGGGAAGCTTCTGTTTCTAACCAAAATTCATCCTCAGAATCAGTTAAATATTTCTTGTGTGAAAATAGAAGGCATTTGTTTTTTACCAGACTGAAAGGAAAGGGTTAAGTACTGTCTTAATTTAACACGTTTTTAATAGCTTCATGTAACGAACTGACTACATAATGTCAGAAATCTAAGTTAAATTTGACCCACTTAACGGTTGCCGATTGAGCTGAAATTCTGCATAAATGTTGTATGGTAAGCTAAGTGACGTCATGCTAAATCCAATATGGCGAACTCCCAAAGATGGCGGACTAGTTATTTTTTATGTATTCCTACGATATGGGTATTAAATGAAAGCGTTTGCTGAGAACCATACGAAAAATAAAATTGAATTGAATTTAGCTAATATTTTTAATTTATTACAAACATCTTAGTCAAGGAACGTAAAAAGTAAAAAACTTTTAACAAAAAATTTACCCGACGAAAAAGAACTAAAAGCAAAAAATAAATAAACCTTTTAAGTCTTGAGTATTGAGCTTATTTACCTACATAAAATATGAAATTTTATATAAACTAATTTTGAGTCGGCGCCAAACAACAGTCTTATTATTAAATATATAAATTTTATATGTACGTAGAAATGAAGAAGGCTAGATGTAGGTAATTAATCATTTTATTATTTGCGCGTCAGACTCTCACTGACTAAAACCCACTCTTTTTCCTTAATTGCCTGAGAGCCCAGAGGCGCGTTAACTCTGTTTGGAATATATTCGGAACCCCTTGGCATGCATGCATCGGCCATGACGGGCCCCGTCAATGTTTGCTGACATCTCTTTGAGGCGTGCGTGGAACACTACGCGGCGTCGACTCTCGGGCCTGATGCTGATCGTACGGCGAGTTACCCATTACTCGCCGTTCGCAGGCCCACTCATATAAATATCTGGATAACAATGTCATAACGATTCATTAATGCGATATTTTAATTAACTGATTGATACAAGTTAAACCATAACTGGTTAAAGATTAGTGGGCGTCGGTATCCACCTAGCACAAACTGCGTGACAAACAAATGACATTACAATCCTTTGAGTTCAGGTAGAGCTTTTTTATACGTATACATAAATCATGACTACTTATCTTATCCAATTGAAGATTTACTAGTGGAATTTTATTTCATAAATGACCGGGATCTCAATTAGGAGAAAATCTGAATTTGAAGTTAAGTACTTATTTGTAAAAATACTATAATACTAATATTTTAGCCAGAAAACCTGTCAAAATTTAGGGTTTGTCATAATCTAATAATCAAATTCTCAGTTCGGAAACCAACTATTTTCTTAACAAGGAAGAAGAAGATTGATAATAGTGAACAGTAAAAGAGAAGATCGCATTTTCCAGTGTAGTTATTTGTCCTATTTATAGGACTTATCTACGTTACGTAAAAACAAATCTTTTGATAGATTTGGGTAATTAACGAGGCTCCATTCAAGGCTTTTGTCATTAATGGGCGTTAATTAGGCCATCGCTCTCTGCTCAACAGATGTCTTACGCACTTACAATAGGTATATGCGCACGCGCAGTGTTTGTTTATCCTCGATTATTTACTCCTTGACATAAATGTAAGTGCAAATTTTTGTTGCAGCCTTTACAACCTTTTCATGAGGAGGTTCTATTATATTTTCAGTGCGTAGTCTGATTTATTTCAATAGCTACACATGTTTATACTTAGCAGGGTAAAACTTGCTCTAACTAAAAGAACAATATCTTTCTTTAAACCTTTAATGTTACCGCCGCCGTGACGAAATAACACATGCTTGTTTAAGAAAAATACAATTAAAACAGATTAACGGTTTAGGCACCTAATTACTAATTGGTATAGCAATATTAACAATAAAAAAGTGAAATTAGGCAAATACGTGAGTGTTCTACTTATTGAGAATGTCTACTCGATCTCGATTGCGAAAAGTGATTCATCATTATTTCCTTGTAGGCGCCGCTGCGGCGTGCTCGAGAAGTCAAAACAAACTTACTATAGGGTAGGAAGGGCATAAAAGCATAATAAGTATAAATAATTTCCCCCTAAAATAGATAGATACCTTCGTACGATATCAAGATCGAAGCAGAAGGCCTTCTAATATTGTAATAAAATCTAGGAAAGGCATTTTTTGCGATGTGTTCTCACAAAACTTTTTCCATTATACTAATTTATTTGCCTGTAATTCTGGCAGCTTTTAACGCCACCTGCACTTAATGAGATAAAAACATGGGATAAAAACGTGAGCTACACATACACACACATAAATACAAGAAGCCCCAAATTTATCGTACAACCTCTGACACTGGCTGAATAAATTTGGGGCGTACACTGATTCTGGCAATGATTCTTACAAGGAAAAAAAGTCTACCAAAAAAAGGAAAGTATTTCAACGCGTTATTCTTTTATATAGCCCGTATTCTTGTGATATGGTAATTTTATGGAGGGTTAAGCTCTAAAAATGCGGATCGTGAAGTCCTTGTTCGCTATTTAGATTTGTACTCCCTTTAGTAACTTATTCGAGGGACAAAATATATGCCCTTCTTTACACGAACGAATTTGGTCTTAATGTTCGGTTACTAAATATACGGTTTTAGTATCTTGTTCAGGGCTGATTTAAATTAAGTTAGAGAAAATTGTAAGAAAAGGTGAGTTCATTGACACTCAAATATAAAAATATGAAAAAAAGTACGCATTAGATTAAATGCTTTGACATTGGTGCGGATTCTCTTGTTCAATAACTAAACTAAAATTAGAGAATTGCTATCTTTTACTAAAAGGCAGTGCGAGAAAAGGACGGCTATAGCTATGCACTAAGTTAGAGATGTCAAACGAGTTTACGCCTTGCGCTTCGCCGTGTTTTTAGACGACATATTTTTACGTGTACCCTTAATTTGTATGGAAATATTAGTTCAAACTAAATTTGACAGCTCTAATTTACGTCTGTCTCTTTCTTGTTTGAATAGAGAGAAAAAGATAGCAATAGCCTAAATTAAGTTTAGTTTGTGCACCACAGAATCAACACCAGTATTAATTTTTGTTTATTTTCCCCTATCTACTTAGACTTTTCTAAATATTACAACGTTGCAACTGCTTTGAACTATGTTGTCAATTAATCAATTTTAACTTTGACCAAGTACATACACTTGTAGTTAGGCCTATGATTTTATACCTTAGGTAGATTTGTCAGTATGAGAAAAATATCGATGACTACCTAACTATGTTTAACCCGTCATTTGAAGTATGAGAAAAAGTATGATTACTGAAACTTGACACTCAGGAGTGTAAATGAAATGATTGTAGATTGATAACGTAAATGAGCTTACAATTGTTTACGACGAGTTTTCATAAATCATCATCATCTTCCTGCCTATGTTACTTGGGGTCAGCGAAACACGTTTTTTTCTTCCAAAATTCTATCCAGTCAGCCGTCACGCTACCACTAACTCCCTTTTCTTTCATATCACTCCACACACAATCCATCCATCTTTTCTTTGGCCTCCCTCTCCCTCTCCATCCATCCACATTTATATTCATAACTTTTATACCAAAATAAGCGGTTCCCTTTCAACTTTTTGGAGTTTTCATAGATCGCGATCCAAAAAAGCCTAAAAAGTAGGTAAGCTTTTAAAACTATTTTAAATGTCTACTTAATTGTTATAGGTACTACTGAGGAATTTTTGGGTTTTAATAATTTATTTAATAAGTGATAATTTCTCTATAAAATAAACCTATTTTTGCTTGTGATTAAATGTTTTCGGTGTTTTCTTACTGCCTTTCCCTCATCTCCTCATTCATTGCCTCATCTTTCCTTTTGGTTCTCAAAGAATCTTTTTCATTAGGACAGGTGTCAGCATAGTAATTTGTTGAAATTAGTGATATTCACTTGTTTTAGTGATATTTATTTGTTTTTGTAGCATTAATTTTTTTTCTGAAAAATTCTCATTAGATCCATTTTACTTATTTTTTATCTAAATAGATCTAATGAGAAAAACAATCGTCACTAGATCCATCATGGATCTGGCCTATGGATCTTCTGAGATTGAACCCGTAGAACCACTCCTACCTTTACAGGAAGAATAACCCTATATGTCGTTTATAAAGAAACACGTTGATCTATTATGGTGTTCTTTATAAAGAAACACATTGATCTATTATGGTGTTCTTTATAAAGAAACACATTGATCTATCATGGTGTTCTTTATAAAGAAACACATTGATCTATTATGGTGTTCTTTATAAAGAAACACATTGATCTATTGTGGTGTTCTTTATAAAGAAACACATTGATCTATTATGGTGTTCTTTATAAAGAAACACATTGATCTTACTTGCTAAGCTGCAGCGGATTGGCATAAGAGGGCTGTGCCTTGATATTTTTAGGAGTTATTTGACGGACCGTTCTCAAGCTGTTAAGATAGGTAACTTTACTAGTAAAGATGAGTTTGTTGGTTACGGGGTCCCCCAGGGTAGTGTTCTTGGACCTACCCTATTTTTAATTTATATTAACGACCTCTGTAAATTATCTCTAAAAAACTCTGAAATGATAATGTACGCTGATGACACAGTGATACTTGTTCATGGCAACGATTGGCTTAAAACTCGCTCGTATGCGGAGTCTGCCCTACAGATTGTCATGCAATGGCTAAGTAGCAATCTGCTGACATTAAACCTTGACAAAACTAAATTTATTACGTTTGCACCACTTGTAACATCTCAACCGGTTTCCGCCTTCCATCTAACTGCACACAAGTGCTGTTCGATAACAAATACTACTTGTAGTTGTAATGTCATCATGCGGACAAACAGCATAAAATATCTTGGTGTAATAATTGACAGTACTTTGTCGTGGAATGAACAGATTGGGTCACTGGTGTCACGGGTCAGGAAGTTAATATTTGTATTTAAAAATTTGAGATCTTCAGCCGATTTCCATACTTTAAGGATAGTTTATTCTGCTCTGGCGCACTCTATTATAACTTACTGTATAGTGGCTTGGGGTGGCTCTGGAAAGTGTTTACTGCTGAGGTTGGAAAGGGCACAGAGGGCAGTTCTTAAGGTTATGTCACATAAACCTATTCGCTTCCCTACTACCGAACTCTATGCCCTCTGTAAAGTGTCTTCAGTAAGGCACGCATTTCTCTTAAATACCATTCTCCGTAAGCATTCGGAGCTTTCATTTGACCCTGGTTTCAGTCTAAAGAAGCGTAGGGCGGACATAGTTTGTCAGACTGAAGGTGCCAATGTTTTGTTGGTGGGACGACAGTATCACTTCTTTGCTCCTGTTCTGTACAATAAAGTGAATAAAATTTTAAATATCTATCCACTCACCTCACACAAGTGTAAGGATGTCACCGACAAGTGGCTCCATAGCCAAACATATGACGAGTTAGAAAATCTAATGAATAGGTAATACTTGGTTATGATTTGAAATATAAAATACAAAAATGACTTGGCTTTTCCTTCCGTATGTCTTATGATACACCTGAAACAACCATTAACATTCACACACATACACACACACACGTACACATAGGTACACAGACCATCACTCACAGAACTGGATTACCTTATTTTTAATTTTTTTAATTTTCTAATTTTAAATATAATAATTTCTTTAATTTCTAATTAAATTGAATTAAACTAAATAATTATTTTAAATGTATAAATTGTAATAATTTGTTAAATAAAAATTATAATTAATTTATTGATCAATAATTAAATTAAAATTGTATAATTAATTGTTTATTTTTAGATTGGTTCAAAATTGTAATTGTTTAATTGATATTGCTTAACTCTACTTTTAATTTTAGGTTAAGTCTAAATATTTTTTTTTTTTATTATTATTATTACAAATGTTGGAACACCGACGTCTCCCCTCTCGGAGGTGGGCGCTAATGGCTACAACACAGTCATAGACTTATGTGGCTGTTAACGAACACAAACAATTTTGTAAACAATGATTGTTCTAATAAAATTATTATTATATTATTATTATTATCTATTATGGTGTTCTTTATAAAGAAACACATTGATCTATTATGGTGTTCTTTATAAAGAAACACATTGATCTGTTATGGTGTTCTTTTTTTTGAGGGTGGGAAATCATCAGATGACTGCTTCTGCTTTGGGTGGAGCGGGAGGGCGTGTCAGACTCTTACTGACTAAAACCCACCCAGCCGCGGTGACTCTTTCGAACTCGCGACTCATCATTGCCCTATAGCATTTATTGCTGGCATTTGGTTATGCCAACAATAAATGCTATCATTTTATTGTTGCCCCAACAATAAATGCTACTAGGGTACTACTGGTGTTCTGTCCCATAATTTAAATAAAATTAACATAAACGTATCGAAAATCTTTACTCTGAATTTTATCCAAGTAGGCATAATTCTTTTTGTCCATGACACGAAGATCGGAAGATTTGATGATTACACGACTTTTATAATAAAACATTATCAAGCGACCTTCAATATGCGAAAAGTAGGTGACACCATTTTTTGCACTACCTATACGTCAGGGTGATAACACGGGTGATAACCGGGAGCCCTACAGGCCCACACGCAACGACACGCACACGTCACGTGACCGGCGCCACACCGCCCACCATCACATTTTACTGCACTCCAGCCAAGCTTTTACACTTAAAAGTACATTTCTTTTGATTATATAATCAGTGTTTTGCGTGCGTAATGGAAATCATAATTATTTTGTTTTGATAGTGGGCCGTTGTGTACTGTTTCGAAACAGATTATAATTATAATATGACCACCCACACCAGTAAAACGATAATATTCCATTTGTTGTGTCAGGCTTATCGATACCCTGAGATAAATATTCCATAAAATCCCAACAATTGTATCTACTTGATACTTTGTACAGACGGATTATAATTTTATTATTATGTGGAATTTAAAATATATCTTTAAAATCTTTTTTAAATTAAATAATATAATCATAACAATTATGTAGTATGCGGAACGTCTTTTTGTGTAACAGCTAATTTGAAAAAAAAAACCCAATATTAAAATGACATGAAGTCACAAGTTTTGTATAATTTTCACGCAAGATATTGTAACGCCTTTTGACGTAGCTTTCAGATAAGGAAGTGAATCATCATCATCATCATCAGCCTTTTAATGTCCCCACTGCTGGGGCACAGGCCTCCTTTCTGTGAGAGGGTGTGGGCCGTAATCCACCACGTGGGCCCAATGCGGGTTGGTAGATGTCAGATGTCTTCGAAGTTTTGGGTCTAGGACATGCCGGTTTCCTCTCGATGTTTTCCTTCACTGTTGAATAAAATATGAAAATGGGAGTGAATAAAAAGAACTAATTATTGTGCGAGTCTAATATCCAGATTAGGTATTATGGATTACCGTTTAACACGATTGCTGATGAATTTCGTTTGAAAAACAGGGTAATTTACTTATGTCTAATTTCGTTAATTGTGAACCTGCTAGTAATAAGTTGGCCAATGATAAAAGATAAAAAATAAAAATATTATGATTATCTAGTCTTCTGGATAGAAAATTAAAAGCGTAAAGGTGCTTACTACAAAAGTTACGCAGGTTAGCAGGTACAAAAAGAAGTAAATTATGTAAAGCAGCTCTGTAAGTAGGTATGTAATGTTATGTAGGGGTCGTTAAACCGAACCTAGTTCGATGCACATTTGGCGAAATTTAAGACATATGTAACGAACACCTTGTTGATAATACGAGTATAACCGTAGGATCGGGTCCCTGTTCGGCGAATACGAAACGACGCGAAGTATCGATGTTTCGTATTTCGGACATAAAGCTGTCGCTCCCGCCGCAGCTGTTGAAATGCTTTCAACTTTTATATCCATGTCACAGCTAACTAGCTTAATTCGCCATTCCGTTAACAGCCTAGCCTTTTTAGCGAACGGCGCCAATCAACTAGCCGCCCAAATGACATTCAGCCGGTTAATGAAACAGCTGAGAATATGACTTGGACCACTAAAGTTTTACTTGCCTAGCCCAAACATTTGACAGAGACTGTGGCACGTCGTAAAAATTAATTTCGATTTGCGTTCAGCCAAAAATGGCTTACGACGGTCGTAAGTTAGGGCTCCTATTTCTGTCTCTGGTTTAAGAGTCTACTACCGGCCAAGTGGCTCATTGAATAAAAAATCGTAGCATAGTATAAAAAGTAAATATTAAAGAATCCAACGTCACGTTTGTTACAAAGAGGATAAAGTATTTTTATGTTGCAACAGGACTCAAAATGTTTCTTATCCAAAGTAGTAAGCAAAAGTGTCAAAAACGGCCGTTTTTGGTTTGTTATATATTTATTTTCTATGCTATGCTACGATTTTATTCAATGAGGGCGCCACTTGGCCGGTATTAGGACAACAAGGAGATGACAGGGTTTCATTCGATCGTTTGGCTCACTCACTTTAACTCTCGCCATTTCCTTCGAACCTAACCTGTACGTGTCGGGGTGCTTTAAGTTTTTTTTCGTCACATAGTCACTAATTCTATGAATGCCCTAAGCGTTATAGCCAGCCAGTTAATCAAATATTTTATTAGACGCATCGGCTGAATGTTATTCAGGCCGCTTGTGGAACGGCGCCGTTTATCCATCAGGCTAGGCTGTTAACTGAACGGCGAATTAAGCTACTTGGTTGCGACCACCTTATGAGAAAGGAACAGCTGCGTTTTTTGCATTGGAAATGAGTAGTTAGCTCTCTGACATTTCGTTAATGTTCTCCTTTTTAATATTTGTTAAATAGCATACTCGGCTAAAAGATGTTTCGTGTTATTATAAAGTTAAAACAATAATAACTGGTATCATTTTGAATATACTGTAAAGTCATAGGTATAATTTGTATTTCAGCTGCTCGTTAACTTGAACACAGTTGGATTTTCGATAGTTTAGGTGAGTGAGTAATCCCTTCGTAAATTGCAAGTGACTACTGCGGGAAGTGGGCAGAATTGCAAGCCATGTCACCTCTACGCGCTGAGTAATATGTTGCATATAATTACACCGGATACAATATCAGATATTCTAGCCGCCAGTCATCACAGTATTGAAAACAGTGTTCGTGTGTCACTGTTGTTTATTTATTTTCATGTAAAAGGTTCAGCAAAGGTTGAGGGTTTTTTCCGCGACGATTCTAGTGGGCAGGCTAGAATGTCTCACGGGGTTCGGATGTCTTTACGTGGAAGTGTCGCGCAGGCCAGTTCGGACCGTGTCGAAACCGTAATGCCTTCCCGGGATTGCAAGGCGACGTAACCCGAAACGCTCCTCACGTTACGTGTTAAGCGTAATTCACAACTTGTAGTGTATTGTGTAAGAATAGTAAACATAATGTGTTGTGATGACATGCCCTTTTCCTTTATCACGTGCGCATTGGAAAGTACGAGTATATACCTACAGTAGAGTGCCGTAAGACATACAATTTTAAACATTTCGAAACCCGGGTCCCCTGAACGGATTTTTATAAAACCTTTTGGAATAAGTACGTTTTTGACACTAGACAATAAAAACATATATACGGTCGAATTGAGAACCTCCTTTTTTTTTTTCGTCGGTTAAAAATGTTTACCTGCACTAATTTTTACCGATCTCAAGTTTTTTTCTAGGTTAGATAACTCCCCTACACGTACGAGTATAGTGAGGATGGTTTTTTTTCTCATCAATCCCATCGTGTGGTGTATCGTTGGACAGGTCTTTCAAAAACATTGGGGGATTGGGACTACTATTTTTTAACCGACTTCGAAAATGACTTCGAAAAAGGAGGAGGTCTTAGATTCGACTGTATGTATGTTTTTTGATGTATGTTCACCGATTTCTCTGTCAGTTGTGGACCGATTTTCAAAATTCTTTTTTTATCCGAAAGAATATACTCCCGAGGTGGTCCCATATAAATGTTATCCAAATTGCTTCAGGCTTTTTTGAAAAACTGATCAAAAACGAAAAATACGTATACATAGATGACGTTCTGGTTTTATCCATTTACAAGTATGTTTAAATTCCACGTTCCATGTTATTGGGGTTTTTAGTTCTGGGGTACAACAACTAAAAAGGGAAAAATAAAAAACTATTTACAAAAAAAAAACAAACGACTTCCAAAAAAGAAAATACACTAAACATTAAAAAATAACTTTAATTTCGGCAGTCAGTGTTTGTATTTTATTTCTTCGTTATTTGACACCAACTTATAGTTATTTTTTAATTTTTAGTGTATTTTCTTTTGTATGTATATTATAACGAATTTTGAAGGCAAACTATCACGACTAAGTTAGCTTTGTTGGTTTTGTTGTAAACACATACATACACAGGTCCGCGAATCTGTTCAATGGACCCCGGGCCCACAGAACGGATTCCGCGGTTTTGTCAATTTTATGCCTCACGGCACTGGACTATATGGAGAATTTAATGTAGATTCTGCTCATCAGTAAGGTTTGTATCTTGCTGTCTTGGTTACGCTTTTCATTTATTGCACTTGTTCCTTGTGCTGCCATCTATTGGTTAACTTTTCAAAAGACAGTTACGACATATCAAGGGAAAGCGACTCATGGGCAATACTGTGTTTCAGGAGAAAAATAGTTAAAAACTTAGCATATTATGTTAGCGAATGTTGGATTAGCTGAATGTTGGCTAAGCGAATAAATCTAATCACGAGAACTTTACTTCCCCCTCAAGAAGAAAATTGGTGACGACAAGAAACGCCATAGAATACAAAATTACTTGAGTCCTAGGTAAGGTTACAATTTCTAGGGAAGAAAACGATGTCCATAGTTTCATACCAGAAGTAATCATAAAGCTTTTAAACTTTTTGAAATTAAAAAATATGGAAAATAACTTTAATTTCAGAAGACGGTATCAAAAAACGAAGAAACAAAACCAGAGACACCGACTTCTGACTTTCGAACTTTTTTTGTGTTTGATAAAAATACTCATTTGGTTAAATAGCCTGTTAGTTATATCAAAGACATAAAATAATTATAAATAATTAGGGCTTCCTAATTATTATTTTTTTACATCTTTTTTTGTCGGTGTCTAAAAAAGAGTAAAGTTTCTGAAAAAGAAGAAGGGAAGTTCCTGAAAGAGTCTAACACTAATTGCACGTCAATTAGTGCTAATCAATCAATCTGCCTAGCCTTTTCCTAACTATTTTTAGGTCTGCTTCCAGTCTAACTGGATGCAGCTGAATACCAGCTGAATACCACTTCAATTAGTGCTAATAAGACTCCTTATTTACAATTTTGTTTTTTGAAAGAACACCAACAATTCTTTCTTTGAGAAAAGAAAGTTGCCCTACTCTAGGAATTCTCATGTAGGTATATGTTGTATGTGTACTTGAGAAATTCCTAGAGTAGGGCCACGATAGGTCGTGGGTGCGTTCACAAACATTTAAACTCACCAACTCAAACTGCCAGTAGTGTGTGATTAAGATTTTGTTCTCTATTGATAATATAACAGTATACAGAGGAGCTCGTGGCTAAAGTAATAACAGCCGCACGAGTCGATTCATTAGGTTAAGCTACGCTTGCCGGGGTTGGTCCATGGATGGGTGACCATCTTTACATACCGAGACTTCTCCGTGCCTCGGAAAGCACGTTAAGCCGTTGGTCCCGGCTGTCAATCGTGGATCTTTGACAGTCGTTACGGCTTGTCAGAAGCCCGAAAGTGGCAACCTGTCTCACCAAGGGGTATCGTATTACCGAATAACTGGGTTGTGGAAGTCAGATAGGCAGTCGCTCCATGTAAAATACTGGTATTCAGCTGCATCCGGTTAGAAGCCGATCCCAAGATAGTTGGGAAAAGGCTAGGCAGATTATTGTGTTTTTGTTAATATAACAGTAGGTATAAGTATCACCTTCCGCACATCCATAAAAAAAGTAAACTGAAAAAAAAAACTCATTGGCTACTTTGTAGGCTGTTTATTACGATAAAGAAATGAGTAGGAAACGAGTATGAAAGTGGAACTACTCAGCTGGTCCATGAGGTTTCCAAATCTACGTACTTGCGTGAATGGCTGGGGTGAACGACCTGTTTAGAGTGGAGCGAGCGCAACGCAAGCGCGACCAATCGATAAAGTCTTGCGTAAGCGCCTTGCACGCCCTCCTAAGGGAGACTATAAGGAGCATTTTCCAAAAGGTGTTTACGCCGTTCTTGAATAAAAACACCACGCTAATGTTATGAGTAAATCTTGATTGTCTAACTTCCCTGAAGGGTCGGTTACGCCAGCCCTTATCATACCTCGGAATACGGACTAGAACTACTGGTCAGTGCTCTAGGAACTAGTATTGCATAGAGCCTTTAATTACTTTCTTAGATATCCGGCATTTGGTGTATTGTAGTTCGATTAGGTATTGAGAGAGTCGGGTAAACTGTTTCCGTAAACAGAGTTATAGTATTTGTAATGAAAATAGTGAAAGTTAGGTGTTCTAAATCGTAAGTAGAATGCATTTTTTACATTTTTTCCTGAGCTTTCTGAGTGTTGTTTTATAGATTGAAGTTGACTACATTGTGAATAGGACCTTAGGAGTAGTACACGCGACCTGTGACGTCATTAGCCAAATCTATCAACGACGCAACTCTCAGGTCAACTGATAACCTACTTAATGCTTACTGGACAGTTACTGCGTTGCAAAAACTAACGACATTATTATTAAATTGAGTAATACTTAACTTTAACTAGATTTGAAATTAGAAGATTTTCTTGCTAGTTCTTTTTTCAGGACCCGCGTCGAATTTTCAGTATGAAATAATAATATTAGGTATATATATGCTCAGGGTAGACCCCTTTTCAGTCTCTTCAAGGATGTGCCCTGGCGTTGCATAGAGGGGGTCCCGGAGTGATTTTTAAAGAAGAACCCTTTCCATTACTGATGGTGATCACCAGAGTGGTTTTAGTACGGTAAGAATCCCAAACTCCCTGGTCTTTTTCCAAAAGTCAAGGCGCCTTTTGGAGGATACCCACCGAAATATAAAATGGTTAGGTGCTGGTAGAAATTTCTTAAGAAATAAGCAGTTCCTTTGTACTATATCTATAATGATGTCTATTGTTACTGTGTCTCTGTGTGTACATAAATGATTAAATAAATAAATAAAAGGTATGATGTATTATTAACAAAACTATCAAAGACCAAATTATGAGATCGAAACTGAAAATTCCCCGAATCAACGTAAAAAAAACTTTTCTTTTAGACATCGATCTGCAAACAAAAAATAAAGCTGTCGCGCCTCCCTGATTAGTTTCCTTTAGTTAGATTGTTTGAAAGAGCCTAAGTTGATAGAGGCGTCCAGAAATGTAATTAGTTTTTATTTATTTAGATTTAGAATTAATGTTATTCAGAATTTCACAGTGGAAAATACAAACAACCTTTTTATACGTGCGTTTGGTATCCTACCGAAAATTAAAAAAAAAAGATAAATAATTAATTTAGAACTTACTAATTAATTCAAAGCTTTAGCTGAAAGTTTTCTTAATTTTATAGAAAACACAGCGAAAAAATGAGCTAGCCAATTTTATGATCTTTCAAAACCATTTTGTATCATAAAAAATCTAGTTGATCTTCAAACGTTGTTAAATTTGAATCTGTAACAAAAATGTTATTTTTTTACTATTTTATTGTATTAAACATGGTTTATCTTTGTGTATAATTACTGTATTTTTTGTATAATATTTTAAAATAAATAATTTAATTAATTAAAGAAAACTTATTTCAGACTGGACATTTATCACAAAAATAATGTGAGATGCCATTAGTGTTTTTTATTTTATTTTAACATTTCTGATTGGCCAGTCCTTTTATTGAATACCAATTAAACTTTCTTTTTAATATAAATTCCTTTTTGTTTTCTTATGTCTTTAACTATTTCATAGAATTAATTGTTTATAGTTTAGATTGCATTGACACCGTGTTATTTAGTGGAAAACCCGCGCGATTTGCTGGTCATCGCCCTCAAAGGCCATAATACATAAGTAGATAAGGCTAATGCATTCTCTATTGCGTTCTAAGCGTAAATCACGTGTTAGCCAATTACCACTTAATTACGTAATATTACCATTTAAACAGAATTTGGGCGTTTTACTTGGGGTCACCTGGAAATGATATAGATAAATCCATTGAAGGCCACGCTTCAGTACCGAGCTTAGTAATTAGTGGAAAATTGTAGGCTAATAGCGCAGTCCCACACACTATTCGTGTACAATCTTGTATGACCTTGGGTACCCTACTGGTCTGATACAATATTGATTTTCTTATAGCTTCACCCTCACTTACAATGTAACGGATAAGGATACATATACAGCGGAACGGAATTCAGGCATTACTGTGAAATAATGAGTAGGAATGAATGAATTAGCAAAGGAAGTGCAGCATTATAAAGAAATACAGGTACCTACAGAGTCTGCTGGACTCTTGCAGACTAAAGGAAAAGCGATCAATGAGACCAAACTAACTTTTATTTTTAAGTAAGTACTTAAATCTAATAGGTACCTACCAGTATAAATGCCAAGCATAGATAAATCGGTCCCTTGTTTATGTAAAAATTGAGTTCATTAAACTTTTGCCATTTCAAAATGGAAACTGGTATTTTGAGGTTGTTCGTGAAGACATTTTCTTACGTAATGATAGCGCTGAGAAAAACAGACCACGGGAGCTTTTTATTATTACGTATTATCTTTGACTAAATCTTAAAGAATTTTCTAAAACACTTTCATGGAGTGTGAAATGGGAGTGAGTTTCTCAATATTTATTTTGTAATGGTATATAGCTAAGTGAAATGGCTTTTGGGTTCAACTCTCCTCTTGGAATTAATTTAAAAAAAAAATGGTTTTAAACCAAAACCGACTCCAAAACAGATTTTCAGAGATCGTATAAGTACGTAAGAATAAACCAAAAATCAATGTTTTCGTCGAAGCTAGCACTTTGTTATACAAGGTGGAGACGACAAATACAACATTAAATGAAAACAAGGTGGATTCGACAAATACAACAATAAATGAAAATAAGGTGGATACGACAAATACAACAATAAATGAAAACAAGGTGGAGACGACCAATACAACATTACATGAAAACAAGGTGGAGACGACATATACAGCAATAAATGAAAACAAGATGGAGACGACAAATACAACAATACATGAAAACAAGGTGCAGACGACACATACAGCAATAAATGAAAACAAAATGAAAACAAGGTGGAGATGACAAATACAACAATAAATGAAAACAAGGTGGAGACGACAAATACAGCAATAAATGAAAACAAGGTGGAGACGAAATACAACAATAAATGAAAACAAGGTGCAGACGATACATACAGCAATAAATGAAAAAAAAGGTGGAGACGACAAATACAACAATAAATGAAAACAAGGTGGAGACGACAAATACAGCAATAAATGAAAACAAGATGGAGACGAAATACAACAATAAATGAAAACAAGGTGGAGACGACAAATACAACAATAAATGAAAACAAGGTGGAGACGAAATACTACAATAAATGAAAACAGGGTGCAGACGACACATACAGCAATAAATGAAAACAAGGTGGAGACGACAAATACAGCAATAAATGAAAACAAGGTGGAGACGAAATACAACAATAAATGAAAACAAGATGCAGACGACACATACAGCAATAAATGATAACAAGGTGTAGACGACAAATACAAATACAATAATAAATGAAAACAAGGTGGAGACGACAAAGACAGCAATAAATGAAAACAAGGTGGAGACGAAATACAACAATAAATGAAAACAAGGTGCAGACGACACATACAGCAATAAATGAAAACAAGGTGGAGACGACAAATACAACAATAAATGAAAACAAGGTGGAGACGACAAATACAACAATAAATGAAAACAAGGTGGAGACGAAATACTACAATAAATGAAAACAAGGTGCAGACGACAAATTTAACATTAAATGAAAACAAGGTGGAGACGACATATACAGCAATAAATTAAAACGAAATGATTTTTTATTATTTTTATTAATACATATTATGAACAACTTTTACTAAAGGAACAACCTTTTTTAGGGTTCCGTACCCAAAGTCACTCACGTATCCGTCGTCTGTCATAAAATTTTGTTATGATGATTTTTTTAAATTCCCATTGACATAATATGAACTTGAGGTGATAATGTTTATTATTACGTATTCTTTACTAACAAAAACCAATATTTGGTACGGAACCCTAAATGTGCGAAGTCCGATACACACTTGGCTGCTTTTTTATAGTGTGGGAAATCATCAAGTAACTTCTCCCGCTCTAGGTGGAGCGGGAAGGCGTGTCCGACTTTTTTATTTTATTCAGACTTTTACTGACTATTACCCATGTTCCTTCAGAGGCCTGTGCTAAGGCCGCGGTGACTCTTTTCATCTCTCCCGCGACCCTAGCAGATGGGAACAACCCTTGAAGCGCGTATTCATAATGATGAGTAGGTCGTGCTAGTATTTTTATTTATTGCTGGATGGTCGTCTCGATCTTGTATAGTTAGATAAAATCACAGATCACTTACTGCTATGTCCATTTTATTTTTATTTCCACTTCTCGTTACTTGTTGTTTGGAATTTCACTAACGTCATCGCAGTGAAAATATTTTCATAAAATACATAATTATTTACAGCACTAGTGTTATCGATACAAAGTAGCTCGCCTTTTTGATAACTTGGTAGGCACTAACGACAACCTTGTGAAAGTCATAGATAAGTTATACAACACAAGGTGACCCACTCTCTCACCCAATTCGGCAATGCACTCTTCATTATTTTAATTATATTGACCTTAATAAAATAAAATAATTTTGAGAGTATAAGGTTGCGACTTAATTTTGGAACGATCTTCACGACCTGGCGATGTAAGGTCGCTTTTTCTAGATGACGGAAAGTCTAAAAAAAAAAATCCAGTAGGAGGTATCTTCACGATTTGCTGCTGGATATTTTTTTGTTTATTTTCCTGTCATAATATTATGCAAATGCCTTAAGAAAAATCAGAAATGAAATCCAAGTTGCAATCCAAAACATAAAATGAGACTACTCACATTGTTACGTCATTAAATGTAAATAAACAATTAAGTGATGTTTCTTTTGCTTCTCATTTAATTGTTTTTCATCAATGAAACAATTGAATCGTACCCTGATTACATCACGCCACTAGTAAGTACCTATTTATGTATAACATAGTAGATTCGTATATTATAAGTATATTAGGTACCAGCTAAGTAAATGAATGGTCACAGGATATGAATCAATAGTAGTGGGTTTATTTTACGCCATCGTAGGGATTTCATAGCACCACAGTTCAGCAAACTCATGATTCACGTCATTCACAATATTATTCACGGTTTATTGACGTTATGTAAGTAATTTAATATTCTTGTTTATTACATTCCTTCTAAATCCTATTTCGAACTGCAATAGGGCAATAACCTCTGGAGTTATACCATAAAACGTACCTACTAGGTAAAATGGACACTTACTGTTTATAATGTTAGACCTAACTGGTTTTAAACATAGTGATCATTGCAATGAGGTTTGTTAACAAGTCGTAACAATACTAACAATATTTCGTCTAATCAGAATCAATACAAGTTAATTGTAAACAAGCATTTTTAAACAAGCTTTTGAAGTCGTAGGGGAGACCGGGTACAAAAGTAACATTTTGTACTTTCACGCTGTTTTCTCGATAGTTATCATATTTTTCATAGAATAAACTTTGCATCTAAATTTACCTCATTATTTTATGTTTATCATGAATTACACAGATTAAAAAAAAAGTTGTCAGTTGTTACTTTCGACCCCGAGGCCAGGGCAAAAGAAACACAAAACAATTTTTATAATTATATACCCATTATATATATGTAATAAATATGAAATGCAGATAAAATCAACCAATTTTATTTTTAACATCGCAATAGTGATCACGGTGATCTCAACTTATAAAATGTCATGATCATCATCGTTGGCCTTTTAATGTCCCCACTGTTGAGGCACAGGCCTCCTCTCTGTGGATGTTATATAATGTCTTCGATTTTTTGGTTCTAGGATATGTCGGTTTCCTCACGATATTTTCCTTCACCGTTTTGAGAGCAGTGATGATAAAATGATGTACACAAAGTAAAGTGCCTGCCTGGGTTTGAACTCACGACCTACACTTGTAAGTCGCGGCCGTTACCACTAGGCCACCACTGTTTTTGTGTATAAAATATACCTGCTTGGAAAATTTCGTACAAAATACAACTTAGGTGAAGTTGCTACATAATTAACATTTAAAACGGATAGTAAACATTTAATTTTGGAAAAATAAAAATCAGAGCATTTGTTACTTTCGACCCGCCGTTACTTTTGTACCCGGACTTTTGTAGACCTGGGCTACACAAAATTTCGTGTCTGTGCTGTTCACCGTTGAAGAGTTCTATATAAAGCTAATCCTTGATGTCGATTCGATTCAGCTCATGCTAACCATGGTCATGCAAATGAATTGTAATCAGAACTGAACCAACTTGTAAAAAATCAACTCAGTAGGTTATGAGGAAATTGTTCTAATTCAGCTTGCAAGATTTGAAATGAAAAAACAAACATTGTTCAAAAATTGTTTAATTCAGCTTGCAAGATTTGAAACGAAAAAAAAAAAAAAATTTCAAAAATTGTTTAATTCAGCTTGCAAGATTTGAAACAAAAAAAACAAACATTGTTCAAAAATTGTTCTAATTTAGCTTGCAAGATTTGAAACGAAAAAACAAACATTGCAAGTTAAATAAAAGCTTGTAATAAATATTGATCTGAATAAAAACTGATTCCCCAAAAAGGAAAAAAGTGACAACTTATTGTAAATTTGCATTTGATATGACACTAATTAAAAATTTGCTTCACTTCAATTCTTTAATAGATTTGTAACCAATAGTTAAATATTTGGTTAATACGATATTCGTCTGTGATTGGCCGTAAACTGGGACTCGAGAATGTTAATTAGTGGGTACCTATCAGCAACTGTTTTGCGCATACGTATTTACCTACTATTAACCTGCAAAACACGTAGGGACCATATATATCGATTACAAAACTATTAGTCATTCAAAAACTTGATACTGATTCTTTCGGGGTGCAATAACTAATTTGAGTGACGTTGCTTATTCCTAATTCTATCCATGCGCGTAACACCACACATCGCTCTTAGTATTCTCATCTCAACCGCATGCAATTGCTTTTCATTCATCCCTTTTGTGGCCCAACATTGAGACTGAATATCATTTGGGAAAAAAAATATTACATTCTTTTTCGATTCTTGATTTTATTTTTACAAATTGTTTGTTAATACTATTCCACAAATAAAAGAACTGAAAGAACTGGGAGAGGATTCAAATGGTCTCTACGATGATGCCATTGTTCGCGAAAAAATAATGCATCACAGATTTGCAGCGCAAACACTTTAACGTTCCCGGATTAGCACTATTTTTGAAGATAACCTCTAACAAGGATTTAAGTTATTTTTTCAGTTTTCAAGAACAAGACAAGTAAGAAAAATCGACTTGAACATAGTATTCCAAATAACTTGCACCCTAGATACGAACACAATTTCGGCCTTGACTAATTTAAATTTTAATAGGGTTCCTATTTTTCAATTTATTTAATCACTTGTATTATATTATTATTGATATTATTAAAGTTCATAATTTTAGCAAAGATTTAAAGCAAATTGTAATAACCTAACCCGTTCCATCTCTGACTTATTCCGAGAAACAAAATGGTAGGTATTACAAATATGCTGCACTTCCTCTGACACTTTTACTTTGTTCAGCAGATTCCAGTTTTAAGTTGTCGGAAGTAAAAGTCGTTTTCCGGAAGTTTTTTGACTCTAATTTCGCCAGTTCCTTTCTATATGATCCACTAAAAAATCACTGCTTTATTGGATGACTCAAGTCTCCTGGCAAACTTTGTACCCGCGGACATACATTTAATCGTAGGTATGTGTGTCTGCAGTCTATACCGGAGAGTGATAATAAACGTACTCTTTGTTATTCACGAATATCAATAAAAACGCAATAATAAACAAAATTTCATTCATAATGTAATGTTTCTGATGCCGTAGGTATAATCTGATTGCAAGGGCGATTGACGTGGTCGGTTTAACCCCTATTTATCAACGTCGTGTCTTTTACTTTTAACTCTTTCAATTTTCCAAGTCACGATGAGCATCTTATTATAAAATAACATTTAAGAGATTGGTTTTTTTTTTTCATCTCAGCTATTGAACATGCGTAAGTACTTACTATATAACCTATCATCATTTTTAGAGGTACATACCTGACCGGAAATGTTCAAAAGTGTGTATTTCTATTGTCGCCATAACCACAAATAATAAAAATAAATTAAATTAAAAGGGTTTAAAGGAACGCATTGTTTCGGTTTATGGCACGGAATCCTTTGTGTGCGAGTCTGACTCGCACTTGGCCAGTTTTTTCATCACTGAGCTCATAACATTCTAACACATTAACATTAACATTTTAACATTCAAAGGTATTGTTACGTCGACCGTATTACACTGGAACGTTCGAGAATGTGGTCGAAGTTTCCAGAAGTTTCCACTAGGTTCGAGAACATTCCATTGTGGTACTGTGTAGAAGTTCATAGATGTTTCTAGAATATTCCACTATAAGATAGTTCGACAATGTTCTGGAAACTTCCATGACCGTATAAATAGGCCGGACGGCGGGCGAGTGAGTCAGTCTGATTTCGACTACGGATGCGAACGGATGTGAATACAAGCGATTACGAAGAGAATAGTGATTATTAGCGAATTAGTGTTTGTGTTTATAAGTTGTTGAGTTAATAAAGGATATTTAGTAAATTAATTGGTGTAAAATAATTTATCCCATACCCAGCTCGTAACAAATTGGTGTCAGAAGTGGGATATAAATTATGCCAATTTTACCAAAGGACGACACGGACGGTATTCGTACAAGGAGTCAACGGCAGCAAGACATGGAGCAGAGGCGGTTTGGGATTCTCCGATACAGACGACGGGTGGTGTTCAGCCTACGACAGAGCCAGTCGCTGGCCCATGTGGAGTTTCTTCAGCACCAGCGGTGCCAGACTTGTCTGCGCTAATGGCGCTGTTGCAGGAACAGGCTCACCGTGACTCAGCATGAGAATCGCATCTCAGAAGCTGAAGTTCAGATTGCCGGGGTGAAAAAGACTTTAGGTGAACTTAGGGCTGGAGATGGGGTTGTGCCTTCAGTGGTTCCTGCACCTTCGGCACGTGGATTTAAGGTGCCGCCATTCGACGGAACATCTTCATGGTCGGCCTACAAAATTCAATTTGAGGCCGTTATGAAAGCGAATGGGTGGACCAAAGCCCAAGCTATGACCGCGCTCACCTTAGGCCTCCGAGACCAGGCCCTAACCATACTTGAGGCTCTTGGCAAGGATGTGACCTACGAACAACTGCTGGAAGCGTTAGAGTCCAGATACGGCGACGCTCACTTGGAGCACGTATTTCGCGCTAAGTTAAGGGATCGCGTTCAACGTAGTGCCGAGAACCTACAGCAGTGGGCCTTGGAAGTTGAAAAGTTGGTTCGGAAAGCATACCAGTCCGCCCCTGCACTCATCAATGGCAATCTGGTACAAGCGTTCATCGACGGAAAACGTGACTTGGAAGTTAGAGCCGCTGTAAGACTTGGACATCATGAGACACTGAAGGACGCCTTGGCCCATGCCTTGGAAGTAGAGGCAGTGAGGCAAGACCATCGAACACACCGTATCAGGGAGGTTGTGGCATCACCTGTACGCGATCGTCCGCAAGGATATAGCCCTAGATGTTACACTTGTGGAGAAAGGGGTCATCTTCGGTCAAGATGTCCAAAGCGCAGCTCACTGAGAGAAGATCAATCCCAGCAAGAAAGGGCAACTGATACGACTGCCCAGCAACAGCAGGGAAACGAGTAAACGCCAGGACTGGGGGGCGGGTGCTGGCTGGTATTGAAAGAGGCCCGAGGATCTCGATCTCACAGGCCCATGACGGAAACAGCCTGATCATCAAAGGCGAAGTCAACGGAAAACCATGCAAACTGACGTTGGATACTGGAGCTTCTCACACGGTCGTCAATTCTCACCTAGCAAGTCGGTTCCTTGGGGACTTCTTCAATAACCACGACCGTATACAATTACTGACAGCTACCGGTCAGCACATAATCGTCCGAGGCAGGAAGGAGGTGGAGTTAAAATTAGGTAATAAAATCTATCGGCATAATGTCATCGTGGCCGACATAGTGGACGATTGTATCCTGGGATTAGACTTCATGCGGAAACATCGTTGTGAGATCGACGTTGACCAAGGAGTATTGAAGTGTGGTACAGAGAAAATCTTCATGGAAGGTGTACCATCAGGAAAAGTATTCCGCTTGACATTTGACGTGTCAACACTTTTGGAAAACTGCGTCTTAACGGAAGTAGAAATGGATAAGGCTAAGAAGATGTTACTTCAGTACGCCGACTCTTTCTCTACAAATGATGCTGGCATAGGAAGAACAGGACTGGTTCAGCACAAAATTAATACTGGCATCGAGTTACCAATCCGTCAACGACCAAGAAGATTGCCGGTTGCACGTGAAAAGGAAGTGGAAATGATGATTGAGGGTATGGTGAAGGATGGTGTTATAGAGCCTTCATCGAGTCCATGGTGTTCTCCTGTGGTCCTGGTGAAGAAAAAGGACGGCAACACACGCTTTTGTGTGGACTATCGACGATTGAACGACGTCACGAAAAAGGACAGTTACCCACTGCCTAGGATCGACGACACATTGGATACACTAACTGGAATGAGGTGGTTTACCACGCTAGACCTGAAAAGTGGCTACTGGCAAGTGGAAATAGACCCTAAGGATAAGGAGAAAATTGCATTTTCAACAGGAAAGGGGCTATGGCAGTTTAAAGTTATGCCATTCGGATTGTGCAATGCTCCTGCGACATTTGAAAGGCTAATGGAGCAAGTACTTGCTGGATTGATCGGAGACGCATGTCTTGTCTATTTAGACGACATCATTATCGTGGGCCGTACATTTGAAGATCATCTTCAAAACCTCAATGGAGTGTTGTCAAAAATCCGGACGGCAAATCTTAAGTTAAGTCCGAAAAAGTGCTCATTTTTTAGACGACAAGTAAACTTTTTAGGACACATAGTTTCGGAGGAAGGTGTTCAGGCAGATCCGGAGAAAATCGTCGCCGTCAAGGATTGGCCAGTTCCGAAAGACAAGACGCAGGTCAGAGCATTTCTGGTTTGTGCTCCTACTATCGACGGTTTGTCAAAAATTTTGCCGACATTGCAAAACCTCTACACAAACTCACTGAGGAGAAGCAGCAATTCTGTTGGGACGAGAACTGTAACATCGCATTTCAGGAATTAAAGAAACGTCTGTGCAATACACCTATTCTGGGATATCCTGACACTGAAAATGACTTCATAGTTGACACAGACGCAAGTAATACTGGAATTGGAGGCGTGTTGTCTCAACGGAAAGGAAACCAAGAAGTTGTTATAGCTTACTACAGCAAATCTTTATCCAAACCGGAAAGAAATTACTGCGTTACGAGACGGGAGCTACTCGCCGTAGTAAGGACATTGCAGCACTTCAGTAAATATTTGCTTGGACGGAAATTCCAATTGCGAACTGACCATGCTGCATTAAAGTGGTTATTACAATTCAAGAATCCAGAAGGACAAGTGGCAAGATGGATCGAACTACTACAAGAGTTTGACTTCGTTACTGAACATCGTAGTGGGAGAACTCACGGTAACGCAGATGCACTGTCTAGAAGACCTTGCCCAGAAGATTGTAAGCACTGTACCAGGCAAGAGACTAAGGAGGTAGTGCCCGTGAGGATGCTAAGAGTGGATCTTAGTAATGAATGGAAGGAAACCCTACAGCTTGCTCAGCAAAATGACACGGACCTCAAACCGATCTTCGACTGGATTAAAGCTTTTGCTCCTAAACCCAAGTGGAGTGATGTTGCGGCGTTGAGTTCAACCACGAAAAGTTATTGGGCACAATGGAACAGCTTGGTTATCCAGGATGAAGTCTTGTGCCGTAAATGGGAAAACGCTCGAGGAGACAACTGTCATCTACAAATTTTTGTCCCCAAAGCCAAAGTACCGGATGTTTTACGGCTATACCATGATGGATGTTCAGGAGGACATATGGGGATAAAAAGAACTCTACTGAAAATACGAGAGCGATTTTACTGGATCCATTGTCGAGAGGATGTTGAGGACTGGTGTCGCAAATGTACCAGTTGTGCGGCTGTGAAAGGACCTCAAACACGCAGCAGAGGTGCTTTAAAAGTATACAACGTGGGAGCCCCCTGGGAACGGATAGCACTAGACGCTGCAGGACCATTTCCGGAAAGTGAAAACGGAAACAAGTACTTTATGGTTGTCATGGATTACTTCACAAAGTGGCCAGAAGTCTTCGCCATTCCCAACCAGGAAGCAATAACAGTCGCAGATAAATTGGTTCAGGAAGTCTTCTGTGGTTTTGGAGTACCCTTGGAAATTCACAGCGACCAAGGGAGGAATTTTGAATCACAAGTTTTCCAGGAGACTTGTCGACTGATGGGAACTCACAAGACCAGAACCACTTCTTACCATCCGCAATCTGATGGAATGGTAGAACGTTTCAACCAAACGTTGGAGAGATATCTGGCAAAAGTTGTGGAAAGCAGGCAAAGGGATTGGGACAAGCACATACAGCCATTTCTTCTGTCCTACCGTAGTGCAGTTCACGAAAGTACGACTATGACACCAGCCTTCGCGAACTTTGGAAGGGAATTACGGTTGCCTGCAGATTTAATCACCGGAACCCCCCCTGATGCCCCACGCAGTGTAACCGATTATGCGAATGACTTGCGTACCAAGTTGAATGATGTATATGACCATATCAGACAATCCGGCCAACAAATGTCTGATAAGATGAAGACCCGATACGACCGGAAGGCAAACCATAGAGGTTTTGACGAGGGTTCACTGGTGTGGTTGCATAACCCAGTGCGCAGCAAAGGGAAGTCTCCCAAATTGCAAGCTAAATGGGATGGACCATACCGAATCGTGACCAGGATCAACGATGTTACCTACCGAATACAGAAGGGTCCACGAGGTGCGCCTAAGATAGTCCATGTAGACCGATTGGCGCGATACTACGGGACTAATGATGCTCGGGACGAGCATGTCTAAGGAGGGGGCAGTGTTACGTCGACCGTATTACACTGGAACGTTCGAGAATGTGGTCGAAGTTTCCAGAAGTTTCCACTAGGTTCGAGAACATTCCATTGTGGTACTGTGTAGAAGTTCATAGATGTTTCTAGAATATTCCACTATAAGATAGTTCGACAATGGCACGGATTCTCTTGTTCAATATCTAAACTAAAATTAGAGAATTGCTATCTTTTACTAAAAGGCAGTGCGAGAAAAGGACGGCTATAGCTATGCACTAAGTTAGAGATGTCAAACTAGTTTACGCCTTACGCTTCGCCGTGTTTTTAGTCGACATGTTTTTACGTGTACCCTTAATTTGTATGGAAATATTAGTTCAAACTAAATTTGACAGCTCTAATTTACGTCCGTCTCTTTCTTGTTTTATTAGAGAGAAAAAGATAGCAATAGCCTAAATTAAGTTTAGTTTGTGCATAACAGAATCAACACCATTGTTCTGGAAACTTCCATGACCGTATAAATAGGCCGGACGGCGGGCGAGTGAGTCAGTCTGATTTCGACTAGGGATGCGAACGGATGTGAATACAAGCGATTACGAAGAGAATAGTGATTATTAGCGAATTAGTGTTTGTGTTTATAAGTTGTTGAGTTAATAAAGGATATTTAGTAAATTAATTGGTGTAAAATAATTTATCCCATACCCAGCTCGTAACAGTATCATTTCAATAAATTATTTTGATCACTTAAGTTTAGGCAAGGTGATTGAACTTTTTCTTATTGGGGAGCAGTGGTGGCGACTTACAAATAGGTCGTGGATTCGAACTCAGCCAGGCGCTTAACTTTGGGTAAATCATTTCTTTACCGCATGGTGAATTACGGCCCACAACCACTAACATAGAGGAAGCCTGTGTCCCAGCAGTAGTAGCATTAAAGGGCTGATGATGATGGTGGATTACGGCTCACACCCACTAACAGAGAGGAAGCCTGTGTCCCAGCAGTAGGGGCATTAAAAGGCTGATGATGATGGTGGATTACGGCCCACACCCACTAACAGTGGGACATTAAAAGGCTGATGATGATGGTAGATTACGGCCCACACCTACTAACAGAGAGGAAGCCTGTGTACCAGCAGTAGTGGCATTAAAAGGCTGATGATGATGGTGAATTACGGCCCACACCCAATAACAGAGAGGAAGCCTGTGTCCCAGCAGTAGGGGCATTAAAAGGCTGATGATGGTGGATTACGGCCCACACCTACTAACAGTGGGACATTAAAAGGCTGATGATGATGGTAGATTACGGCCCACACCTACTAACAGAGAGGAAGCCTGTGTCCCAGCAGTAGTGGCATTAAAGGGCTGATGATGATGGTGAATTACGGCTCACACCCACTAACAGAGAGGAAGCCTGTGTCCCAGCAGTAGTGGCATTAAAGGGCTGATGATGATGATGGATTACGGCCCACACCCAATAACAGAGAGGAAGCCTGTGTCCCAGCAGTAGGGGCATTAAAAGGCTGATGATGATGGTGGATTACGGCCCACACCCACTAACAGTGGGACATTAAAAGGCTGATGGTGATGGTGGATTACAGCCCACACCCACTAACAGAGAGTAAGCCTGTCTCTCGGCAGTAGGGGCATTAAAAGGCTGATTATGATAGTAGATTACGGCCCACACCCACTAACAGAGAGGAGGCCTGTGTCCCAGCAGTAGGGGCATTAAAAGTCTGATTATGCTTATATGGTTATAATGGTAAGCGAAGTGGTCGAAAATGGAGCACGCTTGCCTAGAAGTAACATATTCACTCTTGACTTAAAGCAAAAAAGTACATAATGATGCTAAAACATGCGTCCTAAAGTATTATTTGTTATGCAATACAATAAATTTTAACATTGTAGATTTTTTCTGGAAGCTGAGCATTTATTTATTTACACTTCATGCAACAAAAGTACAAAGGCGGACTTAACTTAGCGGATTTATCTGTATGTTACATAACAGCCACAGTCTGAATAACCTAATACAATCTACCCAAATAAAACATTGTTCTTGTTTAGTACCAAATTACATTCTGCAACAATGAATAGAATAGAATAGACATTTATTTTGAAAATTTGGGTACTAAACAATATACAATATTTATTATTATAAAGATTATTTTCAAAACTTATTATTAACAAGAAAAAAATATCCAAAAAAAAAAAATCATAATATTATCCAAAAGCGATTTTGCATTTTTTTTTTCTCTAACAACAACACAAGAGTATAGTCTCAAAATTTTCGGGATTGTTCGAAATAGTCACTGCGGTCAGTAAGAGTCTGACACTCTCTCAGCAGAAGTCATTTGATGATTTACCATTCTCAAAAAAAAGTTTAGTTTTAGATCCCAGACATCACTCGTACTTGTACTCTGAACGTACGCATACCTGCTAGTTTGAGCCGACGGCCATACCATGTATCAGGCTAAAGTTACGTATTACTAGCTGAGCCAAGCGTTGTTCTGCCATATAAAAATCGCAATTAAAAAATGGCGGGTTGGGGTAGGATGGTGAAAAATACTTTACGACCTATTCTCATACCTGCCAAATATACAAAAAAAAAACATTAAAATCGGTCAATCCGTTTCGGAGGAGTGCAAGCACAAACACTGTGACACGAGATTTTTATTTATTAGATTTACTTTTTTAAAGTTTGCGTTCAAAGTAATTACTAACACTATTTAAGCCCACAAATCATCATCATCAGCCTTTTAATGTCCCCACTGCTGGAGCACAGGCCTTCTCTCTGTGAGAGGGTGTGGGCCGTAATCCACCACGCGAGCCCAGTGCGGGTTGGTGGATGTCACATGTCTTCGAATTTTTGGTTCTAGGACATGCCGGTTTCCTCACGATGTTTTTCTTCACCGTTTTGAGAGCAGTGGTGATGAAATAATTTACACAAAGTAAAGTGCCTGCCTGGGTTGCCCACAAATGTTAATCAGAAAATAAGTAATGTTTGCCGGCTCTCGTATCTCACTCTAGTACCTAACCTACGAAGTGCGCAGTTCTGCGATTGGGAAATGCAATCAAGTCAGTAGTTCAGTTTGATGATTCTGTTTTGAGGAGTAATCAAGCAGTGACAGTGATGGTAGTAATTGATTGTAATACCCACTGCCACTTCATCACTGGAACACGTTTGTTATTTAATTTTATCTACCTACACAAAATATTTAAACAATTTTTACGAACACGTGCGTCTCAAAACACGATTAGCTCTCAAAGCATATTATGCTAATTAGTACTTATCGCACATTACTCACGGCCGTTCAATGTACTTACATATCTTGTAAGAATTTGTATGAATCTATATTTAGAAATGATAGTAACGATTTTTATTAATCACAAGTTAATAAAATTGGACTCTCTCGTAACCAGTATCCATAACAAGTTGCAATCTGGGAGTACTAAGACTGATTGAGCACGAGTATAATGCTTAATCAGTCATCGTACTTCTTTAGGATGTATTAAAGCTTAATAAGCGTCATGTATGAATGTATGTTATAAATAGTCCTTTAGGTACTTTGTACTAACGATTCAGTGGCATCGAACGAAGTGCTTGATTGATGGAACATTGACACTAAATTTCTAGATAAGACGGCGCTGACGGTAGACGGAGAATGTACATCACGTCTGAGATTCTCTGGTTATTCACATTATATTACTCGTAGGTAAAATGATTCATTATGCTATCTCAAAGTCAAGGATATAATGAGCGTATTTATAGGATAAACCCACCAGGGGCGCGGGGAAGTATTTATTTATATACAGTGCCTTTGAGAACTGGAGCGATATCAGCACGTAAAAAGAGGTAAAAGTGTTCAACTTTTAACTTAGATTTTCTCATAGCTAATAATATTTCGTATGAGTAGATGGTGTGCGTGTGTGCAAGACGTGCTGCAGAATTTTCAGGGACTATTGGTCTAAAAACGCGAAAAAAATCCATTGACTCCGTATCATATTTTTCAGATCTCGAAAACAAATCTTCAAAACAGAATAAGGCACTTAACCAATTTACGAGTATTTGTCTTCTAATCTAGGTTAATCGTGTACCAAGGTTAGACTGTGAGAAGCAAGTAATTTTTAATGTGCAGCGAACTATTCCCCAAAAGTCTGTCCGTCTGTCTGTTACATGACAGTTATAGCCAGTTCACAGATTGTGTGTTTTGTTGTGGCATGACTAAAGCTAATAATAAAATGATATGTAGTTTTCTGCAGTGCACATGCACCTGAAACTCACACTTGGAAAGTGTTTGAAATGAATGCAAGTGAAGTTATATTTTTATTCAATTCACTGCTATCAGGCGGAGGCAGTTGATAACAGATATAACTACATAAAAGTGTATTAGGCCATAGGAATGTTTCTGTTGACAGTTTTTTCCATTCAATTATATTCTCTGTGTACCCATTTACTATCAGTCGAATCAGCCAATGTTGAGATTGATATGCATAGCCGGGCGTTTTGGTTATTCCCTCTGACTTCGGCAAATATGTTTGAAGCCAACATGCCTTTACAGCAGTATCTAGTCAACTGCATTTTGAGGTTATGGGTATAGACAGTGTCATTAAATCTGAAGTTCGTACTCCATACATTTCTACAGTTCTAATTACTTCTTAAATCTGTTGAATCTTCACTACATAAACGTAAAGAGTCACTCATTGCCTACTCCATAAACACTATGAAGTAGCTATTCCATATCTAAAGGGAATGTAGTTTTTTTTTAAATACATTTAGGTAATTGGAACGACAAGCTTCAAAACGATGTGCGATCATAAAAAGCATCACTGATGCACACCTGTGTTTAGGTCAACATAACGAGTTTTGGTTTAGGGTCATAACAATCACAATAACGGTTTTTTTTAACTGTGCCAAAAAAAAACTTGTAGTTTAAATTGCTTTTTAAGTGACTGAAACCATTATGATATTATTACTAGCTAAGACTATTTTGCCGGAATAAAATGTAGCTTATGATACTCAGCGATAGTAGTAGTAGGTACATGAGGTATCATTACATTGGTTTTCACCGCCGAAGTGACATAGGCCTTAGAAATTTATAATTAAAAACTAGCTAAGTGTGTTCGTTTTTTTGTAACATGGTCATGTGGGATATCGAAATAAAGTGCATAATTAGGCGAATTGAACTAAAATGTAGAAAATAAAAAGAATGAAGTCTGTCACAGTTGGCGGCATCAAATATGCAATTGAATTAAAACAAATTCAGACTGCTTGAAAAGTTTTCAGACTGCTTGAAAACTCTTTGGATTTTTTCCTTTTTTTCTCTATCAGTAAAATAATATTAGTATTAGATCAGTACTTCCAGAAATAACAGAACTTAACCTCTTTATAATAGGTTTTAGTTTAGATGACACCGATATATAATTACTAGCTGTCCCTTTTTTTTTGTGGTGTGGGAAATCATCCAATGACTTCGCCCGCTCTGGGTGGTGCGGGAAGGCTTGTCAGACTATTAGTGACTAAAACCCACCCCTGTTCCTTCCTGCCCTGAGTGCCCAGGGGCGAGGTAACAGCTGTCCCTTGCGGTTTACCCACGTGTTTGGTTTACTGTTCTGCTCCCGTAGGACGCAGCGTAATGCTGGCAATGCCTTCCTCATGAATTTTTTCAAATCCGAATGGTAGTTCCAGAGATTAGCGCATTCAAACAAAGAAACAAACTCTTCGGCAATATTAAAGTATAGATAACCAGTCAGAACTATCAGTATTCTGTTCATAGTCGTATGTATCTTCAATAAAGTATTTTCAGGAATAGAATGCACGAGGCTCGGCTATGGATGTGATTAGGTTACCCACCTAATCACATCTATCCAAAATATTGTTATAAATATCCATAGTCAAAAAGCCAACTTATGTTAGGTTGACGCCTCTTAATATTCTATGTAATGTTTCAGGATTTGTTTTTAGATTCAGTGTTTTTAGATACTTACTAATATTATAACGGGGTAAAGTTTGTAAGTTTGTTTGTAGGAAGTAATCTCTGGAACTACTAAACCGATTTTGAAAATTCTTTCACCAGCTATTTTTTTTAAACGACGATTTTGATTAAGGACGCTAGATGGCGCTACGTGCCTTTCAAATGGTTTTGCTCCTCGCTAGTAAAAAAATAAGCATTTGATTAGTTTAACATTGATTAGCTGGTTCTGAATTTAAAATTTATTATGGAAAATTTGTATTCAGAATCCGATGACCAGTATTTAAACTAAGTATATGCTTAGCGATTTACAATTATTCACTTTTACCTGTAATACATTGATGCCCGTACTTAGTCATATCCGTTTAAACTTGTTTGGGTAGATTCTCTGTAGTTAACATACTATCTCTACCTACATCATCACTATGTTTGCCCTTTTCCCATATTACTTATCCAACCCCAAGTAGGGTTGGTCCAACACGTTTTTGCTTTCATTCTTCCCGGTCAACCAAGACGCTATCACTCACTCCCTCTCACAAAATTCGTCCATTTTTTCTTTGAACTTCTTCTGGCTCTCCGTCTGTCCATCTGAACCTAAAATATCTATCTTTACTTATCGTGTTGGACCAACCCCGTTTTTTCTTTCAGTCGTCCCGGTCAACCGACACGCTTTCACTCACTTGGATCTCACAAAATGCATCCATTTTTTTTTTGTTGAATTTCCTCTGCCTCTCTGTCTATCCATCTGAACTTACAATATTTATAAATATCTATCTTTAGGTAGCAAGATATTTCAGCTCAAGTCATTAATTTAAGCAGCTTTGTGTCAAAATATTTCGTAATCCTGCTTGACAACAACAAGGAGAGCTATCCATTAATTTTGTCGAGACAAGACACATTTACGTAGAATCTTCACATTAATTTAAGGCAAGTTGGTAGGTACTTACATTAACTCGTTTCGTGGATTATATGCGTTGTTCGCAATAAGGACGTACCTGTGACTTAGGTAGGTACTCGTACGACTAATGATATGTAGGGACTACATACCTACGTCATTCGAATTTAATTTGATAGGTTTCTGCTTACTGAAGTAGACCTTTACATCATTCAACATCATTTCAGCCGAAAGACGTCCACTGCTGGACATAGGCCTCCCCCAAGTGTCGCTACAACGGCCGGTCCTGTGCATATAGCATCCATCGGCTACCCGCGACCCTCACCAGGTCATCGGTCTAACTTGTGGGAGGCCTTGCAACGATGCGTCTTCCAGTACGCGGGTGCCACTCCAGAACATTTCAGCCCCATTGACCATCGGTTATGCGAGTAATGTGCCCTGCCCACTACCACTTTAGTTTGGCGATACTCACGCCCTCCCGCTCCACCACCCAGAGCGGGATAAGTCATAGGATGATTTCCAAACAAAAAAAAAAGAAATTGGGCTATGTCGGTAACCTTGGTTCTGTGGATATCATCATTCCTGATTCGATCACTGTAACTGTTACTGCAAGTAATACTTTTTTTTGTTTTTTTATGAACCTGGCATATTATCTCTCCACCACCCTTGGTTGACTGGTAGAAAATGCCTAAGGCATTGAGTCCGCCTTTATAATTACAAAATTCAGCAAGGTATATTTTTGTACCCTATTTCAAAATCGCAAATCTTAGTTTTGAAATTCCCTTTAATATATATTTTTTTTCTCGAAACATTTCTCTAAAATGGAAACATGGATTTATCGCAAGCTTTTAAAGCTCCAAAAAAAAAAACTTTTTCAAAGACGTTTTCATCTTTTTGCATTATTTTTATAACCTGTGGTGTGGTGGCAATGCATCGACCGTCAGCAATGCGAACATTTCTAAAAATATGCTTCAGATTATATCAGGAATTCGATATTTTTCGTAAAATTTTATTCGTTCCGTGTCCTTGAGATCATTTCCATTAATATTTTCTAAGTCGGTTAAGTGAGAGAACACAAATCGCTTTTATTTTGCACAGGTGGGCTCTATTACGATCAATATTTAAGTAGGTATATATTCAGATGTTATCTTATCTGTGAATATAAATAAAACAAGCTTTAAAAATATATTATGGTAATGAATACTTAGGTATGTTAAATGAACAAAAGTTATTATTTATTATATTCTTTATTGTACACCATGCATGATACATAACTAAAGAAACTTAAAAACTAAAGCAAATACAATGGGCGGCCTTATCGCTTTCCGCGATCTCTTGCAGGCAACCTAGAATGGAGAGTAATTGCCTGGACAACTAACTAACTAGTACCAGAGATCTTATTATGAGTTAATAACTTATTATCAGAAAATAATTATTTTATTATAAAAATATTAAGTATTTTTTTTTTTAGAATGTTTAATACGAAGTTATTAAGTTAATATAATTAATCTTTTTTTAATAAAAATAAAATATGTAGGCAGTTTTCGCAGTTCTCACATAGAATATCATTACAACAGCCAAATTATGAGCTGTGTAAGACTTCATTTTTTTGCGAATGACCATGAGATCACCCTGAAATCCTTGACATGGTAACATAAAATGTCTTAATATTAGGTAATATCAGAAAATTAATGCATATTATAATATATTTTAAGCATAAAATAGACGCATCATTAATATAATCTTAAGAAGTTATTTGCGTGTAACCAATCAATCAAAAGGTACCAAGTTTTGAAATATATAAATAGGCAGACTTCGTTTTACTTATTCAATTGCCAACTGAATCGGATCAATACATCGATACATGAAGAGGGGACATACTTGAAGCCAAACGATAGTTATTATGAAAATTGCAGAGGGTGGCTTATCGATCCTTGTCCAGGAAATACCAGCATACATCTATAATGCGGAATTACCGACCGCCAGGCTTTGTTTCGTGTGTCGCCACCGAGTCGTGTCGAACGTACTTGTAATTTAAACACTTTGCTACCTACGTTTATACAAAAACTGATGATAAACAAATTATGTTCGTACATAGTACATTAGGTGACGATAGATCATGGCCGGTCTGCGAACCCGGCAGAGACAACGTAAACAAGAGTACTTGTAAACAAGACGAACCAGAAGTGGTTACGCAACTCTCATGTATTTCAAGGTCTTCAAATCATAAAAACAAATTATATTTAAGTAGCGGTAGGTACTATTTATGGGACAATGACAAGTGGAATGTTAAATATGTGAAGGATTTAGGTATATACCAAAGTAAATAACGTTGTAAATAATTTCGTGGAGTTATTGAAACTAAAAACTATTAGAAAACGCTTGCCTGAATTATGAAATTAGCTAAATATTTTCGTAGGGCGTTGGGTTCAAGACTGACTTGCAAGTATACCTACGAAGATGGAAGTTCGAATCTAGCACGTTTATTCTTTTCCTACAAGAGCACTACAGTTAGGAATATATTTTCCAAAGAATACATCTGAACAACGAATCCGTCTGAAAAGTTTTATCTAGTCGTGATCTAAAGATCGTGTGTTAAATTTTAAGTACTGCAGCAACTGAAGACATAAATCAGTAAAGTTCCGCACTCCCCAGACAGACGTAGACCCGGTACCATCTGAACGTTGGTACGACTCCAAAGTGTTGCAGCTTAACTTATTTAAGTGCCTTTAATGGGTGTTCATTTTAATGTAGCTTGGATATGCTATACTAACCTATGTAGAATTGTTTCGTTAAGCTATATGTAGCTATCTATAAAGAAAAGTTCTGACTGACTCATCGACGTCCAGGATTTAGCTTTAGCTTTTTGGATCCAAGGGTTAAAAAAGGGTGGGGTGGAAATGAAATGTGAAGGTCTCCCTTTATGATGCATACTAGAAATAAGTTATGATAATTTGAAAACTAACTCCGAAGAGGGTGATGGAGAGGCAAAGTTTGTAAAAAACAATTTTTTTTTGGTCAGATTTTTCACTTTTAACGGGAACGAAGCCTCAGATCGAAGCTAGTGTTATAAGTAGCATGTAGAATGTCTATACATATAGCTTTATCTATGTTTATGTGTGGTATAGCATAGCTACACTACTACTAACTAGTTATGGTATATGTAGCTATGGTATATTTGCCTACAGACTGAAAACGTGAACGTTTTGTCACGTTGCTGACGTACTTCTAGCCTATTTACTTCAATTATCTTTCATGAATTACAGCATGCTATAAAATAAGTACCTACGTAGGTACAAACTTCGTTTCTACGAATATTATGGATATGAATGAATGAGATTATTCTCATAAATATATCCATAATATTTGTAGTAGATATGTTTGTAGTACAAATAACATAGTATTTTATTGGTAAAGATTAATCTTTGCCAGTAAAATACTGTCTTATTTATTGTTTGTGCTATCACTTATGTTGTGTTTCTATAGTTAATTAGTAAATACGCAAGTGTAACATTTTTCTTTTATTTATTAAAAACGAACTTATACTTACCTAATTGATTGGTGTTTATAATGAAACAGTACCTACCTAGGTACGGACTAGCAATTAAAAAATAATGTTCTCAATAAACTCTACAAAAACATACTTCGTATATATCGATGTAAACTTATTTCTTGTTTACCGATTATAAAATTGTAATTTTCCGACACAAATAATTACGTAGGAAAATCACTATCAAACTAATTTACGGGGCCTTACCCTGCATATTCTACGAGCACCTACAAACACATAAATCGAAGAATAAGTTTACTTTGGTAAGGAAAAAGATGACCAATTCATTGTGGCGACCTTGCCAAGTCTGCACACCTTCGGGGCTGGTTGCGCAACCACCAGGTCAAGGGTGGAAAGGCGCCGGACTCATTTTTGGCTGTCTTACCTACGCATGCACAATGCTAATTTTATCCTTCCATAACCAGAGTTGCTGACATACTCATCTTTATTTTTATAGGAATTATTAAATCTGTGCAGAATAAATTATTTTTCTTTCTTTTTTCTTTCTTTCTTTCAATAAAGCACGTAGATACGTACGTGCTACAAAATGATAATTTAATTTAATTTTTTAACTAAAATCATGGTTTCATGTTACGGCACAAAATATTTCATAATAATTACAAAATAGCTATTCACAGGTCCATGAACCTATGTATGTGAACACGTTGATACTCGTAGGAAATACGAATAAAATTAAGTATTAAACAGAGTACCTACCTACCTTACAACCCATTTCAAAGTCTATAAGATCACAAACATTTAAGTTCGCAATACTTCTAACAAAACAGGACGTGACCATATTAGCTATTCACAATTAATTAAATATAACATAAAGATAATATAAATGAGGATTGACGTAACAAGTGGACGGCAGACATGGAGTCAATCGCCTCTTGTTACATGCCGACGTTTCATTCTGTGAACTGCCAGACAGAAGAGATAAACAGGCAAGGAGCCACGTGCGAGTGGGTGTCAAACTCGTAAAAATTAAGGTGTTCTTACTAATTTTCCATTAAGATCGTATAAGAAATGTCGCATAATGGGTTTGTGCAGACGAGTTTATTGGTTCCGTCCGAATGTGCTCGTTGGCACCGAACTGCTTTTTGCGAGCCACGACCTTGACCCGTCTGATCGCGAAACCTGTTGTAGCGCTAAAAGTAAAAGCTTTCGCCAATACAATTAAGTTAATATCATTTACTTCCCAGTAACACCCACATTTTTTTTTGATGCATTAGGTATAACCTTTTTCAGATGAGAGCTTTTTCGCGATTTTCCATGAGTAGTTGCTAACTTGCTATGCCCTTATCCCAATTTATTTGTGGTCGGCGCAACATGTTTTTTTTCTTTCATACTCCTCTATTAGTTGTCATCTCTGTAGTCTGTAGTGGAGTGTCTGGGACTTAATTTATAAATTGCACGAATAGCCCTTTTTTGTAAAACAAAAATTGTCTGAATATCGGCGGCATTTCCCTACAACATAATGCCGTACGACATCATACTATGAACATAACTAAAGTATACTAAACGAGCTGTCTCTAAATCGGTAAAACCACGAATTTTCCTAACGGCGTATGCGGCAGAGCTAAGTTTTTTTGGACAGTTTATCTATATAGGGGCTCCATAGTGTTCACTTGTGTTACATTGGGCAATGTGAACTTTATGCATTTTGTTTTTTTCTCGTTAAGGAGAATATTATCGAATATTAAAATAGTTAACTACAGTTGAAATAGCATTATTTACATCATAAACAACCACCTGCTGGCGTTTGAGAAATAAAAGTGAAGTGTCGTCTGAAAACAACACTATATCATGTTTATCCTTTATGAAGTGCGGAAAGTCATTGATATAGATTAGAAACAAAAAAGGACCCAGAATTGAGCCTTGAGAAACCCCCATTCTGACTACAGATACAGGAGACCTTTTGCCGTTCACATCATTTCTCTGAATCTTATTATTTAAGTATGAAGTAAGAAGATCCAGAGAGCCACCCCGGACTCCGTTTTTTTTTTTTTTTTTTTTTTTTTTGGGGGGTGGGAAATCATCTAATGACTCTTTCCGCTCTGGGGTGGAGCGGAAGGGCGTGTCAGACTCTTACTGACTAAAACCCACCCCTGTTCCTCCCTGCCCTACGCGCCCGGGGGCGAGGTAACTCTTTCGAATTTATCCTCCACCCCCGGGCAGGCACTGGCCGTGGCAGGCCCCGTCCTTTGCTGACAACTCTTTGAGGCGCGCGTGGAACACTACGCGCCGTCGACTCTCGGGCCTGGTGCTGATCGGACGGCGAGTTACCCGCTACTCGCCGTCCGCAGGCCCGGACTCCGTAGTAGTGCAGCTTCCTGATCAATGTGTCATGGAGAACGCAATCAAAAGCCTTAGACAAATAAAAAAAAGGCCCCACGTGTATAGTATTATAAATGTGACCCAAAAGTTCAACACCAGCATCAGTTGTTGAACGAAACCAAACTGTTTGTGTATTAAAATATCTTTGAATTTGATCTACAATAAGTTTCTCAATAATTTTATTAAAAGTAGGTAGCAGTGATAAAGGTCTATAATTAGTAGGGTCTGATGTACTACCCGATTAAAACAATAGTATTAATTTACTATATTTCATTAGATCAGGAAACTCACCACAATCTATACAATTATTAAAAATTGCGGCTAAAGTAGGTGCTACAATGTTTATTATAGACTTAGCAACATCAACAGAATTACCCCATAGATCCGCAGTCTTTTTAACATTTAAAGTATTAAAAGTTTTAATTATTTCATTACAAGTGACATATTGGAAATGAAATTGGGATTCACAAACTGGAACGTTTTCTTTAAGTAATATTTCTGCAGCAGTTGGTGATGAATTTAGTGATTTTGTAGTCGATACGGGAATCTCTGTGAATAAATTTTCAAATGCCGCGGCGACTTGAGAATCTGATTTAATGATACTGTCATCAATAGCAACGCTGAATCACTACTTCGGTTGCAAGACCTTCCCGTTTCGCTATTAATAATATCCCAAGTCATTATAATTACATTACTACTATTTTTAATTTTTGAACTTAAGTAGCTTAAATTTCACCAAATAATAAACTTTTTTAAACAATTTAGAATAATTTATAAAATATAAATTATATTCTACAGTGTTAATAAAAGTCCGTTCTTGATACCGCACATACAGCCGTCTTCTACATTTATAAATACCAATGGTGACCCAATCACTGAAGGAAGTATTGCCATTTATCGAAATCGTCTTAGGAATAAAAGTAGTATAAAATTACATTTTGAAAAAAAATATTGTAATGTTGATTAGGGTCTTAGTTGACAAAAGTGGGATTTTATTTGAGAGTTTAGTTTTAAATGTTTCCAAGCGACCCTTAGATTTTGGGTTAACAGAGATATCTTTTTTTCTTTTATATTTATATAAATTTGGTTTACTGATCATTTGTCCGCTATGATCAGTCTAGTAAATTAATATTATTGGTGTGGGTAGGTGAAATATCTGCATATATATTATCTAGGCAAGATGCACTAGTGGGGGTTATTGTAGTAGGCTCTATAAATAGATTTTCAAGATTGTATGACTGAAACAAACTTATAATTTTAGTACTTAAGCCAGAAGTTTCTAACAAATCAACGTTAAAGTCGCCACAAACGATAAATGATAAATGATGTTTATTCAGTAAATAGGTTACAAGGAAAACTTTTACACGTCAATATTTTTTGTCAGTTTAAGCTAGATGAGGCCAGTGTTTCCTAGCTGAAACAAACTCAGAGGTCAAAGTCTCTTTTAAAGTGTTCAAATCCATACAATATGTACTGGTTAAATCATATGAGAACCATGCACGTTTATGTCTGTGATGAGCTTTTTGAAGAAAGCAACACACAAATTCGAGTGGACCTGTCCAGATAGTGCAAGCATTTGTCAGTCATCGTGAAGCTCAACTCAGAACTTTGAGGAGCTCAACGAACCGACGAACAATACCAAAGTAAGGACATTTGAGTAGGCCGCAAAAATACTCAAACTGCCAGACAATCATAAAATCTGCATGAATATAACGACATACATAGTTCTCGCATTCACATTATTCTTTATGAGGACCATGCAGCTTAGTGTCTGTAATGGTCTTTTGAAGAAAGAACCACACAATATATTTGAGTAGACCTGTCCAGTCAGTGCAAGCATATGTCAATAGTCGAATAACTCAACTTAAAAACTACTAAGGAGCTCAATGACTTGACGAACAAAAACAAAGTATGATGGACTTACTCGAGTTACAGCTTTTGTGTAATACTTTATCCATATTACTTTTTCAAAACAATCATACAATCCTGAAGGTGGTGTGTAATAAACTGCTCCAATTCAATACAGGCTATTATATTGATATAATATATATTGATATTTTTATTATTATAATAATTTTACTTCGTATCATCTTCCATTATTTTATTCAACCCACTTACACGAACTACCGCTCCTACCCCTACCGCTCTTAGGCTTCCAATGTGGTGTATTTCACACTAGTACAGAAAAGTGCGAGGACCAGCCTCCGCCGCAATTTATTATATTTATTGTATCAAGCTGGTCGCCAGCCAGCCCTCCCCAAGCTTCTGCCCAGGGGTTGAGGATAAATTCGAAACAGAGTTACATCGCCCTTGGGCACTCAGGGCAGGGAAGGATCAGGGGTGGATTTTAGTCAGTAAGAGTCTGACACGACCTCCAGCTCCACCCTAGAGCGGGAGATGTCATTGGATGATTTCCCACCCCACAAAAAAAAAGCCCTCCCCAAGCCGCATGAGAACGCTGGGCACGCCACCATTGCGGCGGTAGTGCTCCTCTTTGAGGAATGGCTGGAGAGGCGTCACGGTGTCTTCACCTTCCGCCTGATGCAGGTCCTCACCGGACACGGTTGATTCGGGAGGTTCCTGCATCAGATCGGGCGGGAGGAAACGCCCGGGTGTTACCACTGCGAGGATCGTCCAGAGGACACGGTGGAGCATATGGTGGAGGTCTGCCCCGCTTGGGCAGGAGTACCCCCGTATCCTCGTGGATGCGGTAGGTAGCGGTGACCTCTCGCGCCCGGCCCTGGTTCAGGCCATGGTACGGAGCGAGAGGGAATGGGAGGCAGTCTCCGCCTTCTGCGAAGCAGTAATGCTCGCGAAGGTGGAGGCGGGACGCCTGAGGGAAGCTCAACGGAGTGGCCCTCACGGCCCCAGCCGCTACCACCGCGGGAGAGGTACTGGGCGTACCGTGCGTAGGACGTCGCGAGACGATCTCCGGCCACCGTAGACCCGCAGTGGGTAGCTTGCCGTCCGATCACCACCAGGCCCGTGAGTCGACGGCGCGTAGTGTTCCATGCGCGCCTCAAAGAGATGTTGTCAGCCACCACTGACGGGGCCCATCGTGGCAGGTGCCTGCATGTCTAGGGGTAGCGGATAAATTCTGAAAATGAGTTACCGCACCCCTGGGCACTGAGGCAGGGAAGGAACAGGGGTGGGTTTTAGTCAATAAGAGTCTGACACGCCCTCCCGCTCCACCCCAGAGCGGAAGATGTCATTGGATGATTTCTCACCCCACAAAAAAAAAAGCCCTCCCCAGGCCGCATGACAAAAAAACCGCGAGCCATTTCTCACAATTACTTATTAGTTACTGAACAGTATGTTTACTAAGTTTTACGTAATATTTTCGAGTAAGTGTGTTGATAAACGTCTTTTGATACAAGCTGTTTCCACTTGCGTAAAAATTATAGGTTTTTTATTCAAACCATACAACTTTCCTGCTCATGGTGCAAAAAGAAGGGGTTAAAAACATCTGGCGGGACAAGGGTTGAGGGGTAACAAATGAGTTAAGAATGAAATACCCATTTATCTAAATGCGTTGTGACCGTAGGTATTGATTGATTTTAATGTCTTTTAAATAAATTAATATGAATGAATCGTTCCAATAACTGGTACAAATATAGGGGTATGATGTCATATTGAACGAAAGCTCGTGTTTTCGCAATATTATAAGATTAAAGAAAGGAAAATTTTAAGTTTTAGTTTACCTAATAATAAATTGATTTGTGTCTTAAAAACAGAAAACATTTCAAAGACAAAATAATATTGAGTTTCTTATAATTCGCACCTGTCTGAGAAATATATAGGTTTATACCTAACATTTTTGTTTTAAATATTTTAATAGTGACGTAAGTGAGATAATACTTACGTCATATCCTCATTTATGGTTTTAATGACAGTACCAACATATAGTTGGTCCAAAGCCACCTTTTTAATGACATCTGAGAACTAGTACCTACATATAGTTGGTCCAAAGCCACCTTTTTAATGACATCTAAGAACTAGTACCTATATATAGTTGGTCCAAAGCCACCTTTTTAATGACATCTAAGAACTAGTACCTACATATAGTTGGTCCAAAGCCACCTTTTTAATGACATCTAAGAACTGGTACCTACATATAGTTGGTCCAAAGCCACCTTTTTTTGGTGGGAAAACATCAGATGACTTTTCCCACTCTGAGTGGAGCGGGAGAGAGTGTCAGACTCTAACTGACTAAAACCCACCCGAGTTCCTTCATATGGCTTTTGCATTCTAGGGCCGTAGTACCTCTTTCGAACAAACCCACCACTCAGTCTAAAGCTACCTAGGCTGTGATAATAAGCAATTCAGCAATACATTAGTGTTTCACCCATTATAATACTTACCGTATAAGTCTGCACAAATGCTGTTAAAGGCAGCCTAAGATGGTTCGTGAAAATCCTATTGACGCAGGCGGTCGCCAGTTTAATCTCAAGATGAACAATCTACTGAGAATTGTACTCATAAATACGAAAAGTCCGAAGCTAAAAACAAGTGTTTGTGTGTTCTAACTAATTTCGAAAACAACAAACAAATAAAACGTGGGATAAAAATACCCATTTCTGACGTCACGAAGGATGAAGAACTCATTTTATCTTGGATAAACAACAATGATGAATGCTTACGGAGAACTAGACAAACAGCTTTATTTTTTATCCTAAATGACAAACACATAACAAATATATTTATTGTTACATTAAAGTAAGCGAATCGATCAAAAGAACACATTGCGCGCCATGTTTTTGTAAATATATTCATCCATAAAAAGAATAAAATAATGTGCATTAGCAATATCAAGATATTAAGGGTTCCATAGTCCGATCAAAGAACCCTTATAGTTTCGCTCTGTTCGTCTGTTCGTTCAAGACTGCTTAGAGACTGTTAGTACTAAAGAGCGCCATGGGCACCGGCAGAACTATTTTCAGAGTTTTTTTTTTGTGAGTTGGGAAATCATCCAATGACTTCACCCGCTCAGGGTGGAGCGGAAGGGCGTGTCAGACTCTTACTGACTAAAACCCACCCCTGTTCCTTTCCTGCCTGAGCGCCCAGGGGTGCGGGAACTCATGTTCAGAATTTATCCGCTACCCCGAGGCATGCAGGCACCGGCAACGATGGGCTCCGTCAGTAGTGGCTGACACTCATCTCTTTGAGGCACGCGTGGAACACTACGCGCCGTGGACTCACGGGCCTGGTGCTGATCGGACGGCGAGCTACCCACTTCTCGCCGTCATCTTTCAGGGGGTGCATCTTCGCTTCACACGGACTTATAACTAACTTGAGAACTAAAGAAGGACGCAACAGCGATGGAAAGCGAGCTCGAAAATTTTAGGACTTCGCCTCAGATGTGTTAAAATATTCTAAGAGTTATTATTATAAGAGACTTTTTAGGGTTCCGTACCCGAAGAGTAACCGCCGGGACCCTTTTACTAACTCCGCTGTCCGACCGTCTGTCTGTCAGCGGGCTGTCTCTCATGATCCGTAATAGGTAGACAGTTGAAATTTTCACAGAATGTGTATTTCTGTTGCCGCTATAACAACAAATAATAGTTTTTTTTTATAATTTATTTAGGTCTATTCAGGGTTAGCTTGTCCCCAGAGACGTGTTACGGGCCAGGGCTAGAGGTTTCAAACGCCAATAAAAGATAAATTTCATGCATCACACATGAACTTACACAACTGTAGCCGATCGCCATGGGCATCATTCAGCAACAGTTGCAAATTCTCAAACGTGATATATTGCTAAAACAAATATTCATTTATTTAGATCAAGGACGTGATTTTTCTGCAATCTGTAATTCCGTACTGCCGTCAGCAATATTTTGTTCTGTTTAAACCAGTGAAGTCAAAGATTAATAATTTATGGGTTTTAATAATTGTATTTAATTTAATGTTTACAGTTCATTTATTTTTATTGTAAGTATTCGATTTTTATAATTCAAAGTATTTACCTAATAAATCACACTAATATTACAAGGATAAAAGTTTGTATGTATGTATGCATGTATGTAAGTGGGGGTGTGTATGTTTGTTACTCCTTCACGCTCAAACCGCTGAACGGATAGGGATGAAATTCGATACTAGGATAGCTTATGTCCTCGATTACCATATAGGCTACTTTTGATCTGGGAAAATTGCAGTGTTCCCGTGGGAAGTACTAAATTTGTTTGTTTGTTTGTGTAGCATTGTGGTGTGTAGTAGTTCAGCAGTCGAGTCACCTCCTGATTGAGACACAATTAAAATCTATTGTGTCTGCTAATTTGGAAGCGCAAAGGGATACTTGTATCTAGTTCGGTTCCTAACATAACTTTAAGTTTATCTACCTACTTACAAAAATACGGCTCACTGCTGTAACTGAAATCCTATCCTACTAATATTATAAATGCGAAACTTTTGGATGTATGTTTGTTACTCAATCACGCCAGAACGGTAGAACGGATCAGGATGAAATTTAGCACATATTTTGATCTGTGGTCTGGAATAGCACATGGGCATTATAATAGGGGAAGTACTAATTCCGCACGGGTGAAGCCGCTGACAGAAGCTAGTAAATAAATAATAATATAAGTAGCAACCTAGACCTGTATCTGCAGGGGTGCCACAGGGCTCCTTGCTGGGTGCTCATTTATTCATACTGTTCATAAATGACATGCCCAAGCAGGCTCATACCTACTCATCTTGCTTGTTTTGCTGATGACACAACCTCATTTACGATAAGCGAAGACACCGATTTAATAGTTGCACGGCTCTAGTTATCATTACAACTTTTAGTTTCATATTTAACTAAAAGGAAATTAAAATTAAATTCCACAAAAACTGAAGTTATAATGTTCACAAGAAAGAGGTCAAACATGGGCATGGAGTGTAACAACCAGACAATAGAACGAACTGGATAAAAATACCGAATACTTCCGCGCCAAAGGAATAAAAGCCCTAAACAGCCTACATTCAATTTTAGAACGGCGCGGCGGCGGCGGTCTTTTTTTTTTTTTGGGGGGCGGTTCCGCTCTAGGGTGGAGCAGAAAGGCGTGTCAAACTCTTACTGACTAAAACCCACCCCTGTTCCTCCCTGCCCTGAAAGCCCAGAGGCGAGGTAACTCTTTCGAATTTATCCTCAACCCGGGGGTAGGCATCGGCCATGACGGGCCCCGTCGTGTTTGCTGACAACTCTTTGAGGCACGCGTGGAACACTACGCGCCGTCGACTCTCGGGGCTGGTGCTGATCGGGCGGCGAGTTATCCACTACTCGCCGTCCGCGGTCCCGGGTCTACGGTGGCCGGAGATCGTCTCGCGGCGCCGGAAGCCCCTGGCGTCTCCTGCGGCGGCTGCTGCTAAGGGCGTTAGGGTGACTCTGCGGTTGAGTCTCCCTCACCCATGCCGTCTCCCTCTTCGCGAGCGTTACTGCTTCGCAGAAGGAGAAGATGGCTTCCCATTCCCTCTTGCTCCGTACCATGGCCTGAACCAGGACAGGGCGCGAGAGGTCGCTGCCGCCTATGGCATCCACGAGGACACGGCGGTGCTCTGCCCAAACAGGAACCTCCCGAAACAGCCGTGTCCGGTGTGGACCTGCGTCAGGCGAAAGGTGAGGACGCCTTGGCGCCTCTCCAGCCACTCCTCAAAGAGAGGCACTACCACCGCAATGGTGGCGTGCCCAGCGCTGGGTTGCGACCGTCGCTCTCTCCATGTCACCATGAGATCCTGCCGGAGCTCTGTCCGCCGAGCCGCGAGGTGTCGCGGCAGCGGAGTTTCGCCCCGGCGTTTTGCCTCCAGATCCCATGGTGACAGTCCGGCAAGGAGGCTTGCAGCCTCACGGGAGACCGTGCGGTATCTTTGGGACGCGTTCATCTGGCGAGCTGATCGCTGCCTCAATGAACACGCCCACACCGGTGCCCCGTAAAGGGCCATAGACAGCACGATCCCCGCGTAGAGCCTCCGGCAGGAGGCGTTTGGACCCCTCAGATTGGGTAGGAGCCGCTTCAAGGCGGCCCCGGCCCTGTCCAATCTGGGAGCCAAACGTCGGAAGTGCGCGGCGGCATTCTAAAGTCAGCTCAACTATCAAACGAAAAATCTACACAATCCTTGTCAGACTCATACCAAGCATTACCTACGCAGCTCCGGTCTGGAGCAGTACTTGCGAAAGCAACTACAGTAAACTACAAGTAGTCCAAAACAAGACTATAAAAACTGCTTTTAATACACCCTTTCAGACTAATCTTAAAAACTTACACAGTCAAAATTTTCCAACGTTTTTAACTTAGTTAATTAAAAATCTCATTAATAAGTTTTATCTTACAACTAACCCTAAACATCAAAATCCACTTATTTCTAATATTGGCCAAATACGATTTAAAAATTTAAAATTCATCGACGCGTATCATCGATGATACCGTCGCAGTCATCACTTATATGAGTAACAAAGACGAAACTACTCGATGACTGGACTTTTTCTTAAGGGCCTACCTCCGGATAAGTGGCGCCCTCATTGAATAAAAATCGTACGAGTATCTATGCTATTTTCTATGCTAGAAAATAAATATTAAAGAATCCTATGTTGCGTTTAAAATACCTTATCCTCTTTGTAACAAAGAGGATAAGGTATTTTTACGTTGTTAAAACAGGACTTAAAAATGTTTCGTATCCAAAGTAGTAAGGAAAAGTACCAAAAACGGCCGCTTTTGACACTTTTACATTTGTAACATAGGATTCTTTAATCTTTACTTTCGACGCTATGCTACGATTTTTTATTCAATGAGGGCGCCACTTGGCGGCAATATACGCCTTACATTCAAAATAAATGTAGGTAGATTTGGAAAGAATCACCCTCAGTATATGAAGTTCAATTGCATTTGACGTATTTAGTTTTGTAAAATTAATTTTAATAAGTATCAGTGCACCTACTTGTTACAATGTCTTCTAGAAATAGTTTGTATTAAAAAGTGCGTTTGTGTCTTATCATCGCGCCGTAAGTACATCAATTTTTAAACCTCCACTTTATTCTGCAGAAACACGCATTTCTTATGTTTAATGCTTTTAGAATAAGGTCTAACTGTTATTAATTTGTTCTATTTATGTGAAAATATAGAAATTTCAAAATCATAATAAATAATATAATACTGACTCGTGGTTGCCTTGATGTCAGGAATTATATTAGTGGCGTGCTCGAATTTTACTTCAGTTTAGTGTTACGAAAGCGTGCAAAATTAGATGATGTTGGTGACCTTACGCACCGCGAGCGTTACGCAAGGGTCCACAATATTACTCAATGGTTGTCTTGCCTTCTTGACGCCATGCCAACTGTCAATTGTGATCATGTAATTTGTGCGTTTTTGGGGATATTTTTCGTTTCTCTATCTATATTATGCAAGGAGAAAGTTACTTTGTTGGCTTCCACACTTTTCATTTAAGATATCATAGCACTAATTCCAACGAAAAATCCTTTCTTTATTCATAGTGTTTGTTTTCTGGATTTCGGAATTCATTATTTACCATGAGCCTAGTCTTTGCCCAACTATGGACTAAAATCAACGTATTTTTATTAACCGTTGATGTCGAACTGCTAGGCGAAGTCCTCTCCCAAGTACTTCCAAACCCTCTTTTCGCAGTCTTAAATCAGCCTGCATGGTAAGTGTCCAAACTATCTCGCCACCTCATTTTGGGCCGGCCTCGATAGCATACAACTTAAATCATCATAAACTTAAAAACCCGTGATTGGCCAAGAGCTTGGGTAGGTAGGTATTTGCCTCAACTTCGGTCAACATAAGGATCAGTTAATTGGGCAATGTCAACAAGCCTGGGCTTGCTAAAATCTGCTTGCCACGAGCAGGCGTGGTCATTACGCAAAATATTTCCATCGGATGTCGCATCTGTAAGTTAAAGATGACTGCTATTAATGGATACCTGTTCTTATGGTAATTTAGTGTTTTTAATCAGTTTCATCATCTCTTTTGGACTTTTTTAAGCTCTCTTTCTCCGATCCATTTTCTATGAAACGAAACATTTATGTACCTATCTGCAGGGTGACCTTTGATTCATTGGCCATAATATCTTTCAGGGGCATCTTTCAGTACGGGATCCACTGTGATAAATGAAACAATAATAGCTGTGCCCGACATTAGGTGGAGTTCCTAAATGGAATTTACACTAGGCCGCAAAAATGCCGGGTCGCTAATAAAAAGTTACATAATTAAGATTAATTCGTGAAACTTTAGTGTATTGTAGATGACTGATTAATGCATAAAATAAAATATTTAACACGTTTTGTACTCTGTTTAATTTTAATAAAATACTAAAAAAAATACTAAAAAATCAATTCTAACATATGACAACAAAAAAAAAGATTTTTTTTAACAAGTTTAGGGTTCCGTACCCAAAGTGTCCTCTCACAGAGAGGAGGCCTGTGCCCCAGCAGTGCATTAAAAGGCTGATGATGATGATGATGATGATGATGATGACGATGATGTACCCGAAGGGTAACCTGCGGCGTTGTCTAACGCATCTACCGAGCCTGTCCCATTGCATGTTCTATGGGATTTAAGTCTAGGCTGTGAGCTGACCACTCTATGCAGGTAATACCAACATCTTGAATATACGCTATGACCAAATGAGCACTATGTAGCCGCGCATTATTGTGCATAAAAATGGCATTTTCGCCTTATTCACTAAGAAAGTACCAGCATGCTCATGTAAAACCTCCTCGTATCTGAGAGCAATCAGAGAACCGTTTTCTATCTCCCCTAACTCCGTACGAGTCTCTGAAGATATCGCAGCCCATTTCATTATTGATTCTCCACCAAATGGCACCTTTTCTTCAAATAACGCTTGATAATATTGTTCCCCCGGTCGTCTAAATACTCTTCGTATCTCATCGTATGTAAATAAACAAAATCTGGACTCGTCGGAAAACATAAACCTGGTTCATTTCCATCGGACGTGTTCTCAAGCAAACCGTAACCTAGCAACTCGATGTTCTATGAGCGGTTTGGGGCCATGTGCTGGCCTATAAGGCATAATATCAGCTACACAAAGTCATAGCAGGAACGTGTCAGAGCTCACATTGTTGTGCTAATTTTTTGAAGGCTGTTTCGAACCTGAACAGCCGTGAGATGTCGTTTTGTTATAGTAGTGCACACAATAAATTGGTATTCTCGTGTAGTTGTGCACCTTTGCCTGCCATTTCCTGGTTCTCTCATGTTCATGCCGATCTCTTGAAATCACTGCAGTGCTCTTTGGATCGTTGATAAAGATACTCCTACTGTTCAAGCAGTACTACGCTGTCTTCTACCTTCTTAATTGTACCATGGTAATAATTCGTGTAGATTCTTCAGGTGTAAGTGACATGATGTTGTACTGAATACTGTGACCAATCCAAGAAATTGTTTATAATGACAGCTTGGTTAGAAAACAAAAGCGGAAAACCTATTCTATTTCAAATTTTGCAATTTTATTAATTTTCTAAATTCAGAAAATCTGCTTTTAAAGCTGTACTTTGTACCAATGAAAACTTTTTAACCGACTTCCAAAAGGAGGAGGTTATCAATTCGGATGTTTGTATTTTTTTTATGTATGTTCGGGCATAACTCCGTCATTTATGGACGGATTTCCAAAATTCTTTTTTTTGTTCGAAAGGATTTTGTTACGAAATGGTCCCATTTAAATTTCATAAAGATCTGATGATGCGTTTCAGAGACAGACAACGGAATTCTTCAAAAAATGACAGCAAATCAACCGCGACTGCTGCTATCGCCTAGATATCCATTGTTAACACAATTTAATGGAGAAACACAACTAAAAAGTGAAAAATAAAAACTTTTTCACAAAAAAATAGAACCGCGCGGTCGCCACTCCAGAACCTTTCGGAACAATCGACCATCTACTCTGCGAACAATTATACCCGTATACCCGGGCCTGCGGATGGCGAGTAATGGGTAGCTCGCTGTCCGATCAGCACCAGGCCCGAGAGTCGACGGCGCGTAGTGTTCCACGCGCGCCTCAAAGAGTTGTCAGCAATAATGAAGGGGCCCGTCATGACCGATGCCTGCCCAGGGGTTGTGGATAAATTCGAAACAAGTTACCGCGCCCCTGGGCACTCAGGGCAGGGAAGGAACAGGGGTGGGTTTTAGTCAGTAAGAGTCTGACACGCCCTCCCACTCCACCCTAGAAAGGGAGATGTCATTGGATGATTTCCCACCTCACAAAAAAAAAAAAACTATGCCCTTCTAAAGTGTTTTACTATTTAAGTTTACCTAGCATAGTAGGTAATTTCGCGTGGAGATAATAAAACAATATATAGCTCGTAATAAAAGCATTAGCAGGACGCAGGTGACCCCGGCATTGATATACTAATAAGGAAAACGATGCATTTGCAACTACTACCACTTTGTTGTATTATTCTAGTGAGGGGAAATATCTGTCTAAGAACCGAGTATCGAAATATTCGAGTTTTCGTTTTGAACGATTTAGTAAATATGTAGATATGCTTAGTTTATCTACAATTTTTAATATTTGACTTTTACATGAATAAAGGCATAAAAAATACTATCAAAAATATTTTTGAATATTTTTTTTAAAATTAAAATCATAGATATAAACCTAGATTCCGACCTACGAATCAAGATGATGTACCTACCTACTTATAGACGATCGACTAAGTATATCAAATGTTAAGTTAATCGTCCATCTCAACATTGAGTAAAATAACATCTATTATTTATTAATATTGTTAGTAGCACATAAATAATAATAGAAGCAATAAATGCTCACTGAATCATTTAGATTAGACAATATTTTGCTTCATATTTTCCTTATGTAATACGTTTGTTATGAAAATGTATCTATTTATGAGAGTTTCAGAGAGATAGTCAAAAGTATGGATGTGCATGAAAATGTAAAAGTGATTCTAATAATTAAATATTTTAGTTAAAGAACGTGTAAGATAAGTTTTATGACCCGCTTTATTTTCCTATATTTTACCTAATACGTACCGTACACAAATATTTCGGTTACATTTGGGATTTCCTCGTTTGACAGACGCAAATTAAAATTACCCATATAGACAATGAATAGAGTCATACATAATTGAGTAAAATAAAATATTCAATATGGTTTGTGTTAGGTAAAGATAGCCCTTGTTCCTAACCAATTTTTTTCCCAAACGTTCTGCGTAACACAACACAACCACACAAAGAATTTGAATTAGAAAAAAAAACCCAAGTAGTTCAAGGTTTATCAATTCAATAGTCTTTAGTTGTACATACTCGTACCTACCTATTCGCTGTTTACAGTAGTTTTTCTGTAATATCAAACAACAAATCCTATGGGTAAATTGAAATTAGGTATCGTGTTAACAAGTTACTCATTTGTGGACGTCACGCAGGCAGCCGTTCCGTGTCGCTGCATCAGGTTAGACTGGAAGCCGACCTCAAAATAGTTGGGAAGCAGTTAAGCAGTTGATGATTTTTTCAAAATCAAAATCAAAAGTCATTTATTCAAACTAGGCTGAGAACCAGCACTTTTTGAACGTCAAAGTTCTACATAAAGACAGTCCCCCAAAAAACGCCCGCCCGTCACCACTACTTTACCACGCGATTAGTTAAACCACCAATTAATAACCGTCATAATCATCATTTCAGTCGAAAGATCTCCACTGTTAGATATGGGCCTTCACCAAGTGTCACCGCATCGACCAGTTCTGTGCATCCAGTGGATTCTCGCGGGCTTCTCCAAAACTTCATTCCACCTTGAGATACTACGCTTCGGCTTCCAACGCTACGGCTTTCATTTCACATTCGCCATTCCAGAACCTTTCAGTCCCATCGACCATCTGTTCTGCGAGCAACGTACCCTGCCCACTATTGCTTAACTTTCACGACTCTCCACGCATTGTCGGTAACCTTGGTTGGTTCTCCTGCAGATATCTTCAGTTCTATTTCGATTACGCAAGGAAACTTCGAGCATTGCCCTTTAAGCCTTCTGATCAGGCCCATTGTGAGCGACCACGTTTCATAACCGTATCTTGTTCAAACATAGCGCCTGCGCAGGTTGTCGGCTCACGTGTACTCACGTCTAAATACATTGTGAGTCTCAATAGATGCATTAAGACTTGATAATAGACCAGTGAGCCATTGTTTATGTACACGAGCCACAACGAGGTCAATGTCTAGAGTTTATGATCGAAAACAAGAGGGTTCCATTTTCTTCGTATTTGTATATTTATAGAGGTAATATATCTATTTAAAAGGCGTCAAATATCGCTATTGATCATCATACTCATCATCCTCCTGCCAATATCTATAATTTATTTGGCGTCGGCGCATCATTTCTTCTTCTTCCATTGAATTAGGAGTGAAATTTTCAGCCGGAGTTCTAGGAAAGCGTGCTCCATCGTCGTCCACATCATCGCTTACCATCGGTTGAGACAGTGGTTAAGCGGGAGCCGATCTATGATAAAAAAAAACTATAGAAACTTGCTGTTATCTCCTTTTTAGCCTAACCAATCTTTACACATTCCGTCCATCGTCTCTTGAGTCTTCCTGTACCCGTATTAAATAAGCCACATTTACATTCAAATCTTTCCTAGGAACGCTCAAGCGATACCCGAGCGGATCCCTTTCATTAGCATTAAGAAGGATTACTAAGGGACTAAGCCGGTAGAAGCCCTACGAAATACTCCATCCCCTAAGGTGTAGAAGATTACCCCATAACACAAAGGGTGTGAGTTTACCTACATTAAACATGTTGAAATGTGATATATCGCTCTCGTTAATAAATTCAAGCAAATTCGAATGACTAAACAAGGTCATATCTCTCTTGTTACGTAATATTTAAACCTTTCTCGCAAAAATACCCAACGTTTTGGGATCCCCCATGAGAAAGTTTTACTTATTAATATTTTTGTTATGTGCCCGTTTCCGGCAAGTTTCTGGTATAAATATTGCTAGCTATGATTATTTTTTCTTGATTTATATGTTTGGACGTAAAAGTGAATATACTCGTAGTGCCTGTAATATTATTTCAGCAAATGCATTAGATCTGTGCGTCTCGCATCCATCAGCCTATGTCCAGTAGTATGATGAGCATCTCAATATTTGATATTTGATGGTTAATGAAACCTTGGATGTGTAGGTACATAATTATGTGTATTCATGCCTTATGCTGTAGTTAAATAAAAATAGAAACCACTTTCCTCGTCAAATAAAATTTCTGAAAGCGAAATCTTTCAAGCCATTGGGAGTGGTTGTCGTGACCTAGATATTCAAATATAGGCAACCATTTATATAAGACAATGAGTGCATTCACATCTGGCGTCATTGAAAGCGCCAATTTAGTCGTTTAGACAATGCTGAAGCTGCAATCATTAGACACTTGTCGCGAATTGGAAAATTTGAAAAATGGATCACTAGGCAATGCCTGCTATTTTTAACGTGATTCGCAAAAAGGAGGAGGTTCTATGGTTCGACTGTAATTTGTTTTTTTTATGTATGTCCACCGATTTCTCTGTCAGTTGTGGATCGATTTTTTAATTCTTTTTTTATCAGAAAGAATATACTCCAGAGGTGGCCCCATATAACTCTTTTTGCAAACATCTACAAAAACTAAAAAATATGTAAAATAAATAAAAATAAAATAAAATCTTTATTGTCGCTAATTAATACATTATCTTATCTTAGAGTAATATAACATCATCATCTTTCTCCTGCCCTTATCCCAATTTATTTGGGGTCGGCGCAACATGTCTTTTTCTTCCATACTCCTCTATTAGTCGTCATCTCTGTAGTCAACCCCTTTTTACCCATATCCTCTTAATAATATAACATATGCATCGTAATAATGTTTTGCACAAAATGTACTGCTACTGATTCCCAAGATAAGCATGAGCTTGTATTATGGGAAACAGTGTTCAGCCTCAGGAAGTATCACACAGTAAAATAGGAATACATTGGTTTGAATTGAATGTCGCTGCAGTAGACTTACAATAATCCTAGGATAACCATCGGTAATTCTTCTTCTATAATCTAATTACTGACTGGCCTGTTGGTCTAGTGGTTAGTGACCCTAACTGCTATGCCGGAGGTCGTGGGTTCGATTCCCACCCAGGACAAATGTTTGTGTGATGAGCACGATCATTTGTTCTGTGGCTGGGTGTAATTTATCTATAATATGTATGTATTTAGAAATATATAAGTATGTTTATCAGTTGTCTAGTACCCATAACACAAGCTCTGCTTAGCTTGGGACTAGATGGCGTTGTGTGATAGTTGTGGAATATTTATTTATTATTTAATTAAATTTTTAATTTTATTTAAGTTTAGCAGATGTGTGTGATCTGGTGTGAATGTGAGAGTTTGTTTAGAAGCATTGGTTGATATAAGTTACGCAATGTATCCCAGTAGGTCTTCCGTCTTCTGATAGTCTAATAGTTGAAGCCATTCAGAAACTTTAGGAGGAGGCGGAACGGGTGAGGGAGACTCAACAGAGTCGCCCTCACGCCCCCAGCAGCAGCCGCCGCAGGAGACGCCCTGGGCGTCAGGGGTCGCAAGCCAATTTCCGGGCACCGTAGGCGCGGGGCTGCGGAAGGTGAGTAGTGGGTAGCTCGCCGTCCGATCAGGACTAAAAGAGGCTTCCTCTTCCCATTCCAGTATCTATTCTCAGTCATGCCACCCAGTTTTGAAATCAAACAGGTTGAGATATCACTAGTCCTGAATTGAAGTTTTAAACAAAATTTAACAGAGAGATATTGTCTTCTTACTTGTAAGGGAGGGATACCTAATCAACTCACTTTCAATGATATGGAGTCGTTGTTATAAAACCGATAATTATTCTTAAGGCTAAGTTTTGTAACTTATCTAATTTTTAAGTGTGACTAATTGCAGAGTTATCGTACGAGGCCACAGTCAGACATAGACATAGAACGACATTCACCGTCAAACAAAGAAACCCATTTTTATACTTCGGGTTAAAAATGGTTGTGACAGTCCTGTTTTTCCAATTTCGATTAAAAATCTAGATGATTAACTCAAACTATTGTGAAGACCATTATTATTATTATTCATAACCTAAACTATAGTTCTTTGATCAATTTCATTTCATTAATTGAATTGCGATGTGTTAAATTACAAATTATTATTATTATTTGAACAAATCATTAGTATTGGAATGAATTATGATTATCAGAATAAATTATTATTGAATTATTATTATTACTATGGAATTAATTGTTATTGCTATTGTTAAATTATTATTGTTATATTCGAATTAATATCGTTATTATTAAATTATTATTGTTATTATTGAATTGCTATTGTTATAATTAAATTACTATTGATATTATTGAATTGATTATTTACTGATTTTGTTTGTTTATTTATTGATTCTGGGGTGGGTACGACCCCCCCCCCCTCCCTATACATGCCTATATACGCCTATGCCCCCCTCAACGTCTCCACTATTCATGAGTTAAGACAGTAGAGATCCATAATATAGTAGCAATGCTAAAACTAGTATTGGTCGTACATATCTAAATTGATAGTACTGTTTAAAAGGTTTGCTCTGAAAAATACAAAGAATACATTTTTGACTAATAATGAAAATAGAAGGGGCGGCGAATTTACGATCCGCCCCGGGCTGCGTAAACCCACGCTACGCCACTGGTCTAAGTTCTTTACTCATTTAGTTTTTTTCGAAAGGTTAAAATCCTTGTCATTGCCATCTCGTTGGATAAACACTCATGGCTAGTTGGCCACGGCCATTCTCATGGCCGCATTGAGAATTTTGAGTTAAGCACATGTGAAACCTTACTTTTATACCAATAGTTTAACAGATTTTTAGCCTAAAGTAGAGTTTGACAAATACTCAACTCCAAGTTTATAATAGCAATGATTCCTGGGTACAAAAAAAATGTTATATTTACTCCCTTTTTTTTTTTTGTTTGGTGGGAAATTATCCAATGACTTCTCCCGCTCCAGGTGGAGCGGAGGGCGTGTCAGACTCTTACTGACTAAAACCCACCCCTGTTCCTTCCTGCCCTGAGTGCCCAGGGGCGAGGTAACTGTGTTTCGAATTTTTCCGCAACCCCCGGGCAGGCATCGGCCATGACGGGCCCCGTCTCTTTTGCTGACAACTCTTTGAGGCGCGCGTGGAACACTACGCGCCGTCGACTCTCGGGCCTGGTGCTGATCGGACGGCGAGCTACCCATTACTCGCCGTCCGTGGGCCCGGGTATATTTACTCCCTAAGTTTTTTTTTAAATTTTTTAAATTCATAATATTTTTATTACTTAAAAGATATATACAAACCAATAATAATACCTAACATGTACAAATACGTATGAGAACAACTCATTGGGTATCAAAAAATTCATCCACATCGCTGTCAATGGAAAAAGTGTCCAGAACGCTAAGTTAGATTGTTATAAAATTTTGGTCATCTATTTTTTGTTTTACCAAATCAATAAAAAATACTGATCAATATTTTACTAACAAATACCAATATATTGATTAATCATATTTTTTCTTTGAAATTCCCTCATTTGGTACGGAACCATAAATGTGCGTAGTCCGAGTTTTTTTTTTGTTTTAGTGACATAAGAAAAAATACGTCTCCGTCCTCTAATAAATGCAACTGACAGACTAAATTTATTTTTTATTCATATACCCTATTCAAAACGTACCATAATTTATATAAGACTAAACTGATGGGCAAGTGGCGAATTCGGCAATCGATTTATTTCTTTAGTTTCTCTTCAGCTGATTGTTCAGTTTAATCTCGTCAATTTTTATCAAAGTAATCATTCAATTGGGTTCAATTTGGCCTTCTTTGATATTAGATCCCTGTTTGCCAAAGTAGATAAAATAGTTCACAATCGAGTCCCCAATTAGTAAGTACGGAAGTACCAATTCATACTCGATTTGTTTATTCGTTGGCTTTATTGATTTGACACTATATTATTATCAGTTGGTAGGTATAATTATGTATCACGAATTGGTACACCAATATTTTTTATTGTTATTAAATAGGTTTTCACGAGTAATAATTTAGCAGGTAGATAGAACGATTTTCCTTTTGTGCATGTAGAGAAGTTCATAGAGATACCAAGAAAATCTTATGCAGATCAATCCACGATCGATCATATCATTTTAATCTTAAGGCTTGCGATTCGATTAGATTTCCAGTTTTGACTTCAGATTCTGATCTAATAGTGCAAAGAACTTCCTTAGTTGGTCATGCGAGTTCATGGTTATAAATACGCAAAAATCTCAAGGCCCGCTCGACCCACCAACCCACATTGCGATCCGTACGATTTGCTTCTAAAGTTCGTCGACCGATACCTTAATCACTATAGTAATAGTATTGCTATTAATCATCGTCATTGTGTCTTACAAATAGATAAAGTAAAATGGACTTTAATTTGATAGCTTTCTAGGTTTAAAATAAATTTGCAGCATGACCACGTTTAAAATTTGCAGAGAATAACGTGCGAATGAACGTCCTTGTCAGAGCGTTCAACCCGGAATATAAGCGAGCCGATAAAGTTCATTAAACTGTTATCTAATCTAGATAGCTGCTTATGTAAGTCCTACACGTTGTAATGTAATGACCTTCACAGTTTATTCCCCTACAATAGAGGTTGTTGACATACATATAATACTCGCTCATATTCTTAGTAGGTACCTACGTAAATACTATCTACGCAACAGTTTTTTAGGTGAAATTGTGGGAGCATTATCTTATTCGCTATCAATACGATTTTTACGTAACAAGTCTTTGACCCCAATGAGATTTGTACTATTTATGTTTTAGGCTGTTTAACCCCATTCAAAGATTTTCCGCTGTACAGTGTCTCTGTCGATAAAAAAAAGGCATACGTCACACACAATGTGTTATTAATTAAATTGAACTGCTTAGGTATATGCGTTGCATTATAGTATAATAATAATCAGCCTATAGCAGTCCACTGCTGGACATAGGCCTCCCCAATTTCACGCCATTTAGCTCGGTTCTCGGCAACTCTCATCCAGCTGCTACCAGCCAATGGCCCAATGTGCATTGCATTAAATATGCAATTGCATGATAACAAAGGAAATTCAAGAGCAGCCATCATGACGTGGTGGTACACATTAGGTAGGTACCTAGACAATTTTAATGTGGACCCGCCTTCTACGTTTGAGATTAGATATATTTTAGTCAAAGCAAAACGTAAAAACTCGAGTCAAAATAGTTAAAAAGCCAAAAAGTCAAAAATGTGTGGGATTGACAAGCGCATCGAAATTTCACGTGATCAATCCCTTAAATTTTGACATTTCGACATTCTCCATCGTTGATAAATTGACAATTTGTGATAAGTAACGTGTGGAAGATTTTACTAGAATGAGTTCGATGCACTTTCATACTTAGTTATTTAATAGCTTTTCCCGCGGCTTTGAAGTACATTTTCCCAAAAAGTAGCCTATGGAAGTGTAGACCAGTAAAAGAATTTTAAATTACCTATGAAACAAACAGTTTTCCTCTTCTACTATTTTATATATTTAGTTCAGATTTTTTTATATTAAGAAAACATAATACATTTGACAGGTCAATACAATTGTTACGTAAATATTCTGATGTATATAACACTGACGTAGGTTTAAATCACTTGTACATATTGTTACTCGATCATAAATATGTGTAATAAATATATATTTCAAACTCTTACAAGGATGGCGATGGCAGCTGCATGATAATTTAATGCAAACACTTATTCTAAGAGTTTCCTGCCCACAAGATTATAGTTTCATGTAAAATCAACCACCTAGTTTTGTCTAAAATACACTTGTTTGACTTAATTACCATTCCTTGTCTATGGTATAGGCCTATGAAACCGCTCAAACAAAATATCCAATTTTGAAAATAAGTTCCTCGATAACTTTGGATTATCTTCACCAAAAAATACTACTTGGGTAAATGTTTAACCTGTTAACCCAGTGCTTAAATTCGAAAAATATGTGTTACTTTTCCGAGCAAAGTTGAACGACCTCTCTCTATAAACAACTTTCAATTTTCGCTAGAGAGAGAGAAGAGAGTGTTTATTATTTTCACTGCTATAAAGTCTCAAAAAAAAAAAATGTCCAAAATGCATTTGTCTGTATTCTCTCAGCATAAATACTCTAAGTGCCCTAGAATTAGTTACGCTACAATTGGCGAATACTGTGTTTATTATTATCACTGCACTTAGTCTCCAAAAAAAAAAAAAATTAAGCATCTGTATTTCACAGAATTAATACCCAAAGTTAGTGGCCCAAAGTACCTAAACAACCCTATTCAGCAGCGAAAGTTTTTGAGGTCACTGGGTCAGTAGTGAAAAAAGTTACGATATGCACTTTTTACACTAAAAAAAGTTCGATGACAAAGATAAAACATTTTAAAATTTCATAAATTAATTATTTTAGCGTTCAATCTAAACAGGTGACTAATCAGGTCAATGAACTCAGATTTGATTGGAAAATACCTTTCCAAGCAAAAAAAAAAAAGCAAAGTTTAACGACCCTTCTCTATAAACAACTTTCGATTTACGCTAGAATTGGCGAATACTGTGTTTATTATTATCACTGCATTTAGTCTCAAAATAAAAAACTTTTTTACAAAAAAATAGAACCGACTTCCAAAAAAAGTGCAAAATAACTTTAATTTCGGAAGTCGGTGTTCCTGTTTTGTGCATTCGTTTTTTGACACCGACTTCCGAAATTAAAGTTATTTTGCACTTTTTTTGGAAGTCGGTTCTATTTTTTTGTAAAAAAGTTTTTTAATTTTTACTTTTTTGTTTTGGCTCCCCATTAAACTGTGTTAATAATTCATAGACATACGATAGCAGCAATCGCGGTTGATTTGCTGTTAATTTTTGAAGAGTTCCGTTGTCTGTCTCCGAAACCCATCATTAGATCTTTTTGAAATTTAAATGGGACCATTTCGGAATAAACCCCTTTCGATAAAAAAAAATTTTGCAAATCGGTCAATATATGACGGAGTTACTCGTATGTCCGAACATACATTAAAAAAAAAAAAAATACAAACATCCGAATTGATAACCTCCTCCTTTTTCGAAGTCTGTTAAAAAGAATAAAGCATCTGTATCTCACAGAATTAATACCCAAAGTTAGTGGCCTAAATATTTTTAACAATAAATCTCGCTGGCAAAACAACCCTATTCAGCAGCGAAAGTTTTTCAGGTCACTGGGTCAGTAGTGAAAAAGTTACCATATGCACTTTTTACACTAAAATTACATAAATTAATTATTTTAGCGTTCAATCTAAACAGGTGACTAATCAGGTCAATGAACTCAGATTTGATTGGAAAATACTTTTCCAAGCAAAGTTTAACGACCGTTCTCTATAAATAACTTTCGATTTACGCTAGAATTGGCGAATGCTGTGTTTATTATTATCACTGCATTTAGTCTCAAAAAAATAAATAAAGCATCTGTATCTCACAGAATTAATACCCAAAGTTAGTGGCCTAAATATCTTTAACAATAAATCTCGCTGGCAAAACAACCCTATTCAGCAGCGAAAGCTTTTCAGGTCACTGGGTCAGTCTCAGTAGTGAAGAAAGTTACGATAAAAGCACTTTTTTATGCTACAAAACGTACGATTACAAAGATAAAACATTTTAAAATTACATAAATTATTTATTTTAGCGTTCAATCATAACAGGTGACAAATCAGGTCAATGAACTCAGACTTTATTGGAAAATACTTTTCCAAGCAAAGTTTAACGACCCTTCTCTAAATAACTTTCGATTTACGCTAGAGTTGGCGAACACAGTGTTTATTATTTTCACTGCATTTAGTCTCAAAAAAGAATAAAGCTGAAATGCATCTGTATCTCTCAGCATTAATGCCCAAAGTGGACTAAATATCTTTAGCAATAAATCTCGCTGGCAAAACAACCCTAGCAGCGAAAGTTTTTCAGGTCACTGGGTCAGTAATGAAGAAAGTTACGATAAGTACTTTTTACGATAAAAAAACGTACGATTACAAAGATAAACATTTTAAAATTACATAAATTAATTATTTTAGCGTTCAATCTAGGTGACAAATCAAGTCAATGAACTCAGATTTGATAATCATACAAATGTCGTAAAGGATAATACGATATTCTAGTACCTACTCATAGATGTTCACTTGAATATTTATCAGCAAATCAAATTCAATACGTAATAGATAAAAAATGGCAGCGGCCGCTTAGTAAGTACCTACTAAGTATATATATAACGACTCGCACCTCGGATCATTATTCAAAACCGGATAGTATTCCGCACACTCGGTCAAGTTTTGGCAGTCGCTAGATAATACGACAAATATTTAAAATAAATTGCATTTAAAATTCAATAGACTTGAGGGCTTCACATTAATATTTAAAAAAGTATTTCAAGTCTATTTAGCAAATTTAAAAATATTTTTCTTTCAATTACAATTGTATTTTTTTTTATTTAACGAAAATGTCTTCCAACTTCCTTTTTTACTGTCTTGTAATTGTAGTAATTAACTACTTGTCGAGTGACATAATACGTATTTTTATGTACTCAACATTATTATTTTTTGTAATATTTAAAAATGTCAAATATTATAAAAACCTTCCTCCTGGTAAGTGCTCAATTTATGTGCTATGTTTAGTAATGGCGTATACATCATACATATTTAATTCAGTTGCTGTGTCCATTGCTCTACTTTTCATCTTCAATTTCTGAATCCCGCAAGCCCTTTGTGGCTTGAAGCTTTGCGTTACAAGAGTGCTGAGCTTATTTGCCAGGATAGTCTCAAATGTGCCACTCCAAGATTATATGTAATTCTTGAAACAGCTGCTTAATTTTAAAAGCAGCTTGCTCAATTTTATACATCACTAAAATGCATTCCTTGCTATTAAATAAGTGCTTACCGCGCGTACCTGAGTACCTATATATAACTTTATATAAATGTAATAAAAGTATTAATTTTTTATGGAATTATTCAGTTTTCAGTTATACTTTTATTTTAATTTTAGTTTCTACGATTCAGATTTTTAACCTTTAGTAATGGCTATGTATCAAACAATATTTTTTGCTGTGCCCAACGGTTCTTAGCTTTTTTGTTAACATCTTGTCTTACCTTGTGGAACGCAAATAAATGAATATGAATGAATATTATAAGTTCTCATGATTTCAGGACCATGGGGCATCCCGCTGCTGGGCTACCTGCCTTTTATGAACCGCAGACCTCCTCACCTGCTCTACCTTAACATGGCCAAAAAATACGGCGACGTGTTTTCCGTGCAGTTGGGTAGCAATCTTACCGTCTGTATTGGTTCCACCAAGCTGATGAAGGAGTTCTTCAGCAGGAACGACTCCACTAACCGGCCTGACACACCTTTGAACAATCTTTTGGAAGGATTCGGTAAGAATCTCATAATATTTTATAGCGTCCAAAAAAGGGTAGATTTTTATTACTAAGCAGCAATAAGCTGCCCTTCTTGCATCATGGAGTACGTTAAACGTCTTAATTAATATTGCCTTTTTAGGGATCATTACAAGCCAAGGCGCCCTCTGGAAACGGCAGCGACATTTTCTCCATGAGAAATTCCGGGCTCTTGGAGTCAAGCTGTGGCCCAACACCCGCTTCGAAAAAAGCATTTTTGTAAGTTCTGCAATAAAGTAATTAAACAGTAACATTCCAGCATTTAGTAGAAGTGTTTCTGGTACTGACTTGGATTTTTTTCAGTTGGAAATCGACGAGTTAGTCACAGAATTAAAAAAATCTAAAGGAGAGGCTGTAAACCCCGCTCTGTTATTTGGACGGCACATTCACAATGTGATATGCCATCTTATGATGAGCTTCCGTTTTACATCAAATGACAAAGCCTTCACCCAGTTCAACGAGAGGGTGTCCAGGGGCATGAGGCTTTTTGGGATGGTTCTCATCGGAGAACACGTGAGAGCCTACCTGGTAAGTGAAAGATAACTTAATAACAACCACCGACCAGGTTAGAACTTCATAATTTAAGAAAGACCTTTTTTAGCATCATACATGGGAGTATATCATCCCAGGTCTACATTAAGTGGCTCCGTTAAGAATGTGACCCACGAAACTTTATTACCCATGAAAAGCCCCTTAATTCTGATTTTTGCGAACTTATGGTCATCGGTCATCGTGCTACGATGAACTCGATCGTAAGGCATGGGGCGCACAGGTTTACAGACCCACTGCTGCACGGTAAAGGTTGCGGGTTCAACTTCTGTTTAAATCAATGAATTTTTCAATGTCGTATGCAATTCTGAGTTTAGTCTAAGCTAGATGACGTAAGTGTTCCGCGGAAACTTAGTCGCAAAAATAGCAGTTTTATTTGTGATTCATTTTTGCATATCCCGAGCTGTGTGTTCGGGCACATATTAAGTAGGTGGCAAGTTATTCATCCTAAAGGTAGCTGGAGGTTCTAGGCTCTTAAGAAAAAATATCAATTCAATTATGCCTCTATAACTTGAGGAAAATAATGTACATAATAAGGACTGCCCCATGTTTATTCTGTCTCGATTGTATCCATGCCTAATTAATTTATCTTGACCCTAAGATTTAATAATTATAGGCGTAGTTCCCTGAAGTTCTGCTAACCCATTGAAGAAAAGCAATTGCGTACAAGAATTGCAGCAGGATTTTAATCAGGACCTTGAGTAGTTCTTGAAAGCTAAACTTTCTTTTGTAACTGTTAATTAATGTTTAGTGACGTTTAATATATCTTAGATTTTAGTTAAGCATTTGACACACTTGTCATGCTAATTCACGACAGGATTTTTCTCAATTATACAATTAATGACAGTGTATAATTTTTTTCAGAGACTCCCTGGCAAGATGGATGTCATGAACGAGATTAAAAGAAATCTCGTTGATGTCAGTCAATTTCACCGCGACCACATACACGAGCGGATCAAGCAGCGGGCCACTTCAACAGAGCCGAAGGAACCAGCGGATTTATTAGACCATTACCTCGATAAACTGGAAGAGGAAAAGGCCAACAAAAATAACGATAGGAAAAATATATTCCTTGGGGTCGATCCAGGTAATTTTCTACTTGTTGAAAAATGCGCTCTAAAAACCTTAAGGAGTGCTTTAGGCCATCGAACTGAATAACTTTTAAATGGCGGAAGAAAATCAGCTGTTGCCTATTTTTTTTTACATTATCAGCCTTTTAATGTCCCCACTGTTGGGGCACAGGTCACCTCTCTATGAGAGGGTGTGGGCCGTAATCCACCACGCGGGCCCAATGCGGATTGGTGGATGTCACATGTCTTCGAATCGCCAACATTTATGTTCGCTTAACTCGTCAAAATGTACGGAACGGCTGATCTTTTTTCACGGTTTCAAATGTGGTCCCATAGTAAAAATTATTCAGTTCGATGGTCAAAAGTAAAAGTTTTTACAGTTATTTTTTTAACAACTTAAATAAGAAAACTATTTTTGGAATCATATAAATTCTCTTTTTAAAATGTAATAGGTCCTATTTCAACAGCAATTTCAAACTGATCCCAATTTTTCAGTTAAACAAATCATACAAGTGATGAATGACCTATTCTCAGCGGGGATGGAAACATCCATGACATCCCTGTTGTGGACCTGCCTGATGGTAATCAGGAATCCAGGTATTGCAAAAAAGGTGCGGGCTGAGCTGAGAAAGGTTGTGGCTCTTGGCGAGAGGGTCACCATGGCTCATCGACTGGAATTGCCGTATGTTGAAGCGGTACTTCTCGAAACGATGAGGATGGTGTCCATCGTACCATTAGGGACTACGCATGTCAATTCAGAGTAAGTTATTATTTTATCCTCATAAAAGTCTTTTAATTCAACGTTTTTCTCGATATGTCAGGATCTTCTTGATAAGAAATCAAGAAGTAGTTTAAAACAATCAATGACCGAAAAGAACCAATTAATTTCCCTGTATGAAGTATAAGTATATCAATTTTTAAATTGGTTGCGTCATACAACATTCCCAATTAGATTTAGAATATAAACTATGTGATATCCGATTGGGCAACCAGACCTTATTATTTTTTTGCTATAATTTGAGCCATAATTTAAGGTTAAGTGTGAACAGAAAGCTAAAAATTGATGTTGAATAATACTATCAAAATGTTCTGCCTATTACAAGAACATAAAATTGTATTCGTTTGTCTATTAGTCCGCCATTAAAAATTACTCTTTTTAAAATTGGTCTTTAAAATCAATTAATAGGTAGATACTTAAAAATAGACATCAAGCAGTTACATCCGAAAACAATGTTTGTTGAACATATTGAAATAACACTGATTTTCTTTTACAGCGTGTGGAAAATAGGAGAATATATTGTTCCGGCCGGCACACACATCGTACCGCTGATAAATAAAATGAACAAAGATCCTGATATATACCCCGAACCTGGGTTATTCAAGCCAGAAAGGTTTATTCGTGACGGCAAGTTCACCGTCACGGATACCTTTATGCAATTTGGAATAGGTCAACGCATGTGCATAGGCAATTTACTTGCAAGGATGGAACTGTTTCTCTTTTTTGCCAATGTCATGAATAACTTTGACTTCTGTATGCCAGAAGGGGAAGAGATTCCTCCAATGGACGGAATTCTGGGTGCTACCCATGCTCCGCTTCCATTCAAATTGTCTTTTACTCTCTTGAAAGAGTAAAAGACACTTTATATTGATATTTGGGGTATATCAGAATCCATATTCATTTTATTTACCAGTGATTTTGCGCTACTTTGGTACCTATACTTTTACAAGTTTTATTTAGAGTTATGTTTTATAAACGTTACTTTAGTGTCAGGTTTTTTAGGTTTAATTTTTTGTATTTATGTTAGGTTAGGGTTTTTTTTTTGGGGGGTGGGAAATCATCCAATGACTTCTCCCGCACTGGGTGGAGCGGGAGGGCGTGTCAGACTCTTACTGACTAAAACCCACCCCTGTTCCTTCCCTGCCTGAGTGCCCAGGGGTGCGGTAACTCATTTTCAGAATTTATCCGCTACCCCGAATGTTAGGTTAGGTTTAATATTTTGTTCTTATCAGATACGACCAACGTATGTACATTGCCAACTTTCTCGCCGGAATGGAACTCTTCTATGTCATGAATAACTTCTGTATGCCAGAAGGGAAACGAATTCCTTCAATGGGCGGAATCAAATCTCGAAGTCAAATCTTTATTATTTAATCATATTACACACATCGTACCGCAAATAAAATGAATATTAAAATTATTCAATCGCAAACACGGTACAAGGGTTTTGGGTACCATTACATTGTAACTAGTCATTAGCTTAGTAAATGGAACAGTGTTAAACATGTTCCGTAGTCTTTGCCAAAGATAGGCTGTGAGTGGCGTTAGCAGTTTAATAAAACTGGACGTATTTTGTACAAAAGTTTGGGTAGCATACTAATTAGGTAGGAATTTGATTTGTTTCAATATTATTAGTTTATATCATTGCTTTAATTACATTTATATTTGGTAAGTAGTTAAACTACCTACAGAAGAATAATGGTTTTCATACTTCTAGATTTTATAATGTTAAATGGCAAATGACGCCAAGCTTTAAGGTTTATTTAAAAACTAATCGAAGTTGTACAGTTTTCAATAGTTCTTTAAATTCATTTATTGTCTTCCAATACTTGTAAGTATTATAAGATAAGTAATAAATATGATTTTGATAACATAAGATTTATCCGCCTGCTGGGGTCATCTTGTGCATTCATATAAGACATTGTTGCTCTTACGATTTGCTATTACGAGTATATTTTTCTGACTACTAGCACGTATTCGACGAGTCGACAGTAATAAATCAAATATTTGCTAGCCTAGTATAAAGAATTATCTTGCAGTTACTTTATAGATAACCTAAGTACAGAATACAATGTTGCACATGACCTTGTGCATTCGTTATTAATTGCTAAATTATTATGTTATGACTGTCATCGTTATGTGATATATTTTGTAGAATATTATTTATTATTAAGGTTGTTTTTTTTTTGTTAAAGCTTATGTTTTATTTTCATTATTTTAATAAATGATGTTAATTTATTTGTTTGTTTGAATTTCTGTAACGGATGAAATCATATGGAATAATCGAAGTGTTAAGATACCTACTCTTTAGTTTAATTTGATGTGGGCTGATTATTATGACAGATAATTTTTAATATAATAAATTCGTATGTCAGTTCCTCTTGGAGTGTTTTTTCAGAAATTGAGAAAGTTTATTAAATTATAGGTAGGAAGCGAATATTTTAAATTAATTTTAGTAGTTAATTTAATTACTTTCGAATGGTAGTAATCATTTAGTGTTCATGAAAAAAACTAGAAGTTGTTACTTTTATAGAAAATTTGAATGCGATAATGGAATAATCGTGTTTTAATCTGACGCAGTGGAATAATCGTAATCTGATTAAAGTCTTAAAGGAATAGTAATTTTTTGATCTAACAGTTTGTGGACTACTCATGTTTTGAAGTAATAATTGTATGAAAATAATAATAAAATCAATAAAAATCTTTTTATTTTATGCTTAAAATAAATGTTTAATAACCAATTTTAAAAGACGTTTCGGAAAGATTGCTCCAAATTAACATGCAATCGGCCATCGCCCTAATTCGCTGTTGTTGTTTCGGCCCTAAATTAATATATTTCCTTCGTGATTCCCACTTATGGAAGCACGCTCATCTTTTGGAAAAAAATTACCGAATTATCCAACTAATACTTTATTTCTATTTTAAATGTGGCCATGGACGACCGAGCTTGGGCTCAAGTATATCTTAGGTACATGGCACTGAAAATTAATCAGGAATATTCTAGCTTCTACACTGATTGATTTTGATCTGCCATGCTTCACCGAGGCTGTGAATCCCTGGAGACTCGCATGCCCGAATACAAATCCATCCGACTACCCATCTTCCCAGAGATGGTGGAATGAGCCACCATACACATAATTGCTACATCTGCTACTACTGCGGAACGTGTGCGCATGCTGACTGTAGGAGAGTGGGTGGTGCTTGACGCACTAGCGTCGTCGAACATAGGCACCTTTATCGACTATACTTTTCGCCTCGCTGTTGCCCTATGTCTAGGTGCTCCTTGTTGTTCTCCACATCACTGCCACTGTGGCGAATTTGTCAACAGCCTCGGACACCACGGCCTGTCATGCAGCCGAAGCGCGGGTCGCATAACGCGGCACGCGAATATCAACGACATCATCCGAAGAGCTCTTGTCACGACCGGCGTTCCGGCTGTATTAGAACCACATGGTCTGGCTCGCGATGACGGTAAATAACGTGTCGTTATTTCCGTGGAAGTTGGGTAGGCCTTTTAATTTTAATAATAATTAATACCTACCTAGACCTACCCATGTCCAATGACATGGATGAACTAAATTCGAATAGCTTCCTCCTCCTCTTCCTGACAGGAACATTCATTGACACCTTGACTGTACTAAACACTCTCTGAAATTCTTTGAAGGATGTTTATGGAATAAACATATTTCGTTTAGTGTTGCCCAAAATCGGTCTTGGTCTTGCAGTCTTGGTCTTGTTCTTGCATTTTCGCAAGACCAAGACCAAGACCAAGACCGCCTTATTTTAGCAAGACCAAGACCAAGACTGAACCCTGCAAGATTTGAGCAAGACAAGACTTAAGCCTGCAAGACTCTTGCGTCTTGCAGTTAAGACAAACTGAGATTTGGGCGTTATTAAGTAGGTATTTGGTTTCAATCCCGATTTTGAGAGACGTTCCCCAGTATCAAAACCGTAGGTGTCGTCATAACACTAAACTAAGGGCTGCAGTTGTATCTGCAGTTGGCAACGTGCCGCTCGTCTGAAAGAACCCTAAAAGGTTGTTTTGATTAGGTAGGTAAGTACTTATTATGTTTCAACTATTTATTAAGTAGGTAGCGTGTTAATACTTACAAATCTGTTCCACTTTCTAGCAAAGTTCATACCTTGTAGGTATCTACCTATAATAATATTTATGCTTGTTTATGTCTAATGTGCAGATCTAACGTTAGTACTCGTAAGTTGGTATGTGCTTAAAATTATAGCCAACAAAATTATATAAACATTATGTAGGTACCTACTTATGTTTCAAAGTTTATATTATTCTTCTATTCAGCAAAATTTGAAACTAACAGCGAGTCGAGTAGGTCTAGTAACAGTTTCTACGGCAACCAATGTTATGGTACAGACGCCAGCACATCAAGCTACTACAATCTGTCAAATTTCTTTAACAGATTTTCAACTTTATCGCTAAAGAATTAAGGTTCAAGGTTGATTGGGAAAATGTGACGTTCTGCGAATAAACTGTTGGTCGGTCGGTGTATTATATACCTTCTTATTTGATAATTTACCGACAAAGACGCCGCAGTTTGCAACAAGTGTATCACAGCATTTGACACTGTTTGAGCGCCGCATTCGCCGACAAAGAGTACGGACAGAGGCACACAAAATTGTTACCTATTTTGGTAGGGTTGGTACAGGAGGATAAAATTAAATGACCTTGAAGATGTCTCAGCAGTAAGTAGGTATAAATTGAATGCTCTGAGTTTCTTGTATAAATACATTCACACACTGGCTCGAATTCGAACACTACAGCGTTTAAAGCTGTCGGGCGCGATGATAATTAATAACTAAGTAGGTATTGCATCTATTGAATTGCGAATATTTTGATTACGAAATAATCATTGTTAATATCGGCAAATGATAGATAGTGACTGACATACTAAAATGTGAGCAGCAAGATTGAAAATTGATATTCAAAGGTCGAGGAATGAGTTTGACCTTGAAAAAGTCATTTTTTTTTAATAATTCCTCGACCTTTATGAACTTGGAGGGTTTTATTGATGATTTTGATGATTATAATTCTGTAACTACATACGTCTTACAGCGCGAATCATAATCTAAAATCTAAACTAACGTGTTCAATAAATAGCAATAGGCTAATAGGTATTTGCAAGACTTGCAAGACTTGCGAGACTCTTGCTGCAAGACCAAGACCAAGACCAAGACTGAGAGCGCAATACCAAGACCAAGACCAAGACCAGGTGTATTAACGCAAGACCAAGACCAAGACTGGCCTAAGTCTCGTCTTGGTCTTGCATTTGGGCAACACTAATTTCGTTGTAATAAGTATCAGTGGAAGTTTGTTCTTTGCCCTATAAGTCATATATTGTAACGGGTACTTTAATATATTAGTCACATTTTTTAAAGTACATCTTCAAATGTGGTTTTTTGCTATATTTTCTATAAAAATGTTGTAAAACCGCCTCTCTTATTCCTTAGGTAAAATATATATTTATGTATGGTCACAGTGAGTCAACATAAAAAAATGGGATTATTTTTGCGATTGGACTTACCGTTTTCGAGATATTTATAATTTTATATCATTAAGATATAAAATCATAAATACCCCCTCTAACCCCCATTTTTAATCATTTTTCATTTAACTTGAGGTTTTGTATCACTTGGCTGAGTCTTGTTCAGCCATCTTCAAAGGGCTGAATTTCAACACGCCAGGTTTCGTCGTCACGTCAGATCCTAGCTGAATTAACTATCGGCCTAGCCATAATTGAACGCCGTCGTTTAATGAACGGCCTAGGCGTCCAATTGAATGGCGAATTCAAACAGATGGCTGCGACATATGCATGTGCGTGTGTGCTAAATAAACTAGTTTTACTTCTTTCTTTCTTTATAAAAATATTATTCTGTTCAAAAAAATACAGTGAAATCCATTGCGTAAATACTAGGCACAAACACAAATTTATTGTACCTAAAACCAGGCTCAACAAGAAAGTAGGTGGTTCGTTTAGATGCCAATGTATACGTTTCTATGATAAACTATCTAGCCAAATTCAAGAACTAAGCCTAAATAAATTTAAATCATTTATTAAACGTAAGCTATGCCAGAAAGCTTTTACACAATGAATGACTACCTTGAAGACAAAATGGCGTGGGATTGAGCTGTTTCAATGATATACATGAGCCATTATTTTCGTATGTACTCGTACTTACTTTACCATCTATTTATATTGTAGAAATATGTAAATTTGTTAGGAAATATATGACTTTTTTTAAAACCCGTGGTGATAAACATCCCGACCGATCGGTTAGATACAAGGATATGTTAATATTAACCTCTCTCTCGCGCATGAATCTGCATTCAAACAGTCCTTATGTTATGTCAATAAAAATATATAATAAACTCCCAAATGTCGTAAAGAATGAAACTAGTGAAATATCATTTATAAATCGACTCAAGCAAATATTATCTGAAAAAGCATATTATACACTAAATGAATATTTGAATGACAATAATATAAATTGACATAATAATTAAATAATGAATAATATAGAAAATGATCTCAATTTATTATGATTTATTTTAAGTAAGACATGTTAATTATAAGTAATTTGACTACCTATTTTATTTCCGAAATTGTAATTATTTAATCAGCTTAGTGACATTGTTATAACATATATTTTTTAATTAGTTTTATGTTTTGCTGTGCCCTACAGGGTCCATAATTGTGTCTTAGCTTTAAGCCAGTATTGTAACATCTTTAATGACATTATGGTACCTACGCAAATAAAGATATGAATATGAATATGAATACTTTGTAGTTCTTATAAACAAATGAGATTTTCTTTTTTTTGACAGGATCACTTGTATAGTATTATATTTTTATTTTTAATTATTTTTATTGACATTGTAGTATTATTATTTTGTTTGACATGAATATTTACTTTGTAAAGTATTTTATATACCTATGTATATTTTTTTTATTACTTAGTTATTGTAAATGTGAGGAATATGTAGGTTATTATTATTTTTCTCCTCCTTTTTACAGTATTTTTTAACGTTGTCTGACAGTTTGAAAACTTTTGCGTCCTACCAAAATGTCCTTTCTCTGGTATTGTTCTTCAAGTCATTGAGCTCCTGACAAGTTCTAAGTTGAACTATTCGACTATTGACAAGTGCTTGCACTGTCTGGACAGGTCCACTCAAATAAGTGTGGTTCTTTCTTCAAAAGACCATTACAGACACTGCTGTATGGTCCTCATATAGCATAATGTGAATGCGAGAACTATGTAGGTCTTTATATTCACGTAGATTTTATGATTGTCTGGCAGTTTGAGTACTTTTGCGGCCTACCCAAATGTTTTTACTTTGGTATAATTGTTCGTCGGTTCGTTGAGCTCCTCAAAGTCCTGAGTTGAGTTTCACGATAACTGACAAATGTTTGCACTGTCTGGACAGGTCTACTCAAATCTGCGTGTTGCTTTCCTCAAAAGCTCATCCCAGACATTAACGTACATGATTTTCATATGATTTGAACAGTACATATTGTATGGATTTGAACACTTTAAAAGAGACTTTGACCTTTGAGTTTGTTTCGGTGCTTCTTCTCAGGGTAGTCAGCTAGGAAACACCAGCCTCATCTAGCTAAAACTGACAAAAAAAATATTGACGTGTAAAAGTGTTGTTAAAACCTACTTACATAAATAAAATCATTTATCATTAGAATAAAAATGAATGTTTCGTGATTCAGGTATCTACTGTGCCTTTTCTATTGGACCTAAGTATATCGATATTTATTTTTCTGGCATCTAGTTCGTACATAGAACAACCTATAAATACATTTTCAAAATCTTAGAATTCGTTTAACATAAAGAAATAAAAACATTTTCGACGTCTTTATATGTAACGACCGTCACTGTAATTTCAGAAAGTAGGTAAATAATTTTGCTGGAACCATAATATTGTTAATATACACATGTCGTTCATTTATCACCTCTCGATTTTGCGTTCATTACATACACGGATTTATTTCGTTTTATTGAAATAAACTTAGTTTTTGAAGTGAAATCTTACTACTTTGAGATTATAGCCCTATAAATCAATTGTTGATTGCCTTTAAAGAATGGCGGCATAACATATTATTAAAGATACACTTTCTGCACTCACACCTAGTTTTTTTTCTCAGAAAACCTAGTGAGTGATGGCCACGGTGAGCGCTTCCACCGAAAGCGTTTTCAAGAAAAATTGAATCCTGCAATGCTTGCAGACTACTGCTGTTTATTTTACTACTGAGTCACCAACCCCCACTTCCAACGATAGGCGAAAAGAATTAAAAAAAGTTAATTTTTCACCTAAAAAAGTTATTTTCTTTTAGAAAGCGATGAAAATCTGCGAAAATTAAGAAATACCTATCTCTTAAAATCTAGGTACATGTGATTAAAAAGTTTTATATACTGTCGTTCTCTGTAGCTTAATGATTACAAATTACATGATTAGATCTCAGAGAAAAAACCGGCCAAGTGCGAGTCGCGCTCACACATGAAGGGGTCCGAAGTATCGTTCAAGATTTAATACTGCTTATGTAAGTATTGCCAGTCAAACCCCTCATTAGCCTGACTACTGCTTGCTGATTATTATTAGCCTGACGGACTAATAAGATCGAGCAAAAGAGGCTAAAAAAACACGTTTCTAGTAGACAATAAGCGTCCTTTAATTAATTTTTATTATTTTTTTGGTTATAGCGGCAACAGAAATACACATTCTGTGAAAATTTCAACTGTCTACCTATTACGTATCATGAGATAAAGCCCGTTGACAGTCAGACGGACGGACAAACGGACAGCAGACGCTTAGTAATAAGGTCCCGTTGGTTACACTTCGGGTACGGAACCCTAAAAAGTATTTTTGAAGTTATACATATTTTGGGGTTAGGGAAATATGATGAGAGTAAATTTTTACGTTGCACGCGCACACCGTCACAAAAAACCGACACCCTGAATTTAGCTAGAACCGACACCATGTATTCAAGTCTGTGGTTCATGAAGAATGATTGTTTTCCTTTTGTAAACTTAGTGACAGTTTGATTTTTATCTTGTTACGCCAAAGAAGTATAACTTACGTGAGTAAGTAACTATTACTTACGTGCGTACATAAGTAAACACACACTTTCTTTTTATGACTAGTGAATTATTGAAAAATTGGCCCTAAAAATCCAAATCAGTTTCTTCGGATCTTTATGTTGGTAACTCAAAAGTTGACTATTAACTTCATCTTTCTTCTATTATTCCCATAAAACGTCTGGATTTGCCTTTCTTTATGTACGACGTCGGTTAATGTTACGCTCCTTTTAGACTATTCAATCGCCAAAATTCGCATCACTTAGTGTCAACCCCAGTACAATTTAAAGTGGTCGTTACATTAAAATTCAAAAGACCCTTAATTAAAAAAGAAATTAATGTTCCCTATTGAAATTTGCCCTGAATGGATTGTATAACTCTGTGATTTACATAACTGAGGGCCATTGTAGGCTTCAGCATTCAATTCTCGTGTTTATGGTCCTTGCTTTACGAATCAACAGGGGTATCCCTTCAACGTTTCATGTGAGCATAAAATATTCTATGGATTATATAATACGTATTTTGATAAAACCCGTTTTGTCCCTTTTGTGATGTTGACCTTGTAATTTTAAATAAATACAAAGGTCGGATGGGAACCCTATTGAATGTTCTTCAGTCACGTGACGCTTGACCTAACAACAGAAGTTCAAGGTTTTAAGGTGGAGTTTCATTACTCTACTGATAAAGCATTAGGGGTTTTTTTTTGTTTGGGTGATATTTGTGTCGTCTTTATTCAGTCATACTCATTTGGCTCATGTTTTGTTTTAAGCCCCGTACGGGTGATACCAGATACAAATGTTTGTGTGTTCATACAAAAATGAGGTAGCATCTCTCTATGTTTTGCCTAAAATGAAAAATAAAACCAGTGTCATTCAGGTAATGCGCACAGATTGTTGGATATCAAAACATTAGTAGCTACCTAATTAAAACTTAGAAATTGAATACTACACATTAATAAAATTAATCAATAGTGAGATTAATGTCTCCCAATGATAGCCTCCAGCCTCCAGTCAGATCAAGTCACCAATATCTAATTATGGAATTTCATTTGAACTTGCATCTATTATTTACAATTATAAGATTAACGTCTAACTATGATACCCTTCAACCTGATTTTGATAAGAAAGTACTTATGTAGTAGTTGTTAGTTCTATTTTTAAGGCCTTTTTCATCAATTAGGTACTTACTATTAAGTTCCCAGATCACTTCATACAAATTATGTTCAATTTTTTAATTTATTCAGTTAGTGGTAAATTAAGATATCGTGAAAGACACTTAAAAAAAAAAAGAAAAAAAGCCGTATGAGTTCAAATAATTAAATTAATATTATTAGTTATTATTATTATTAATTAATATTAATTAAATTATTATTACTTGTCAGCTCGTCTAGTATACTTTAATTTTATATTACCCAAGGAAAGAAATATCCTAGCTGTATTTTAACCAAGTACTTTTTCCGTAGCATTTTATTCATGGGACGTACCTTTAAGCTTGCCACGTGTAAGCCCGTCACCCTAACCTAATCGTCAAGGTTGAAGGGGATGAACGATCGTGTAACGTGGGGCTTGCGCTTGCGCAGTCAGCTTATCGCCAGCCATTCATGCTGGCCTTGAAATTAGACAGTTAAAGCATGATAATATTAAAAAATAACCGATTATAAAAGCACGGACTGGGTAGTAACACAAACTTTTTTACAAATAGATACCTCGAAAAGCACGTCAAACCGTCGGTGCCTCCTCACACGGACACGGCTGTTTCGGGAGGTTCCTGTTCCGGATAAGCGCGGCCACACACCTACTGTTTCTTTTCTTTTCTACCTAGAACAGATCAGAAAAGAATTGAAACCGGGGGATCGTCACACACACACCGGTCACCGGGCTTTCTTGATTTGCGCTCAGTCATGATCTAGCCATTGTCGAGAGACGTACTAGTGTATACGTAATAAATCGTAATGAACGATGATCAATGATTTGACGATGATGTACTGATCTGCATTGCATTACTGCTTGTTTCCAAGCAAGATTTTTAATATCTCTGTTGTGGTATGCTTTTGATCGCATGCCCCACAAACACGGGAATTTTTGAACCAGTGAAATAAGACTGTAGATTACGCAATTTTTACTCCGCACAAACTCCAAATTTTTTTTTTAATATTTTCAAATACCCGTCTGTAAAAACAACTAAAAAGTTCCAAACAAATCACTTTGCAAGCAGTCTGATGCAGTTGGCGGCAGTTATTTTAGTTAGTAAGCAGGTTTTTTGGAAATATTTTTTTTTTTTCTATATTTTAGGGTGTTATATTTTTGGAATCGTCTCAAGCTCTTTATTTTGATATCCCACATGACTAGGTCAAAAACAATACGACTACATTAACCTAATTGAAAAAACTCAATCACTATACATTTGCTATCAAAAGGTGTATTTGTGAAATTTAATGCATTTAATATTTCAGTTTACGTTTGAAGTTTGATCCAATGGAAATGAAATATAATGGGACTACCACGGAGCTATAACTAGAAAGAAAGAAAGAAAGAAAAAATATTTATTTTGCACAGATTACAAAACGCACATTCATTCTCAAAAGCCTAGTATCCAAGCAAAAATAAAATAAAATAAAATTAAACCCAACACTTATGTTGAGGGCTTCAACCTTCAATATTCAACCTTCTCAAAGTACCTATGAAGTGTAAGTATAATAGAACAAGGTTGGTATATTGTTTTGGGAAGTAAAGGTGTTCATTTTTTAAGTAACTAATCATCAAGATCGGTTCATAAAAAAATAAAACCCGAATAGATAACCCCAATAATAGAGTCCTGTGCAATAATGGTTTTAGGATGCTGTTGGGGCTGCCTCGCCGCGCTTTTGACTGCAAAAGCGAGGCAGCCCCAACAGCATCCTAAAACCATTATTGTACAGGACCATTGTTGTTCTGGCCCTATCAAACATATCTACCTGATGTACTGGCATCAAGTATGTCTGCTAAGGCCAGAATGGACTGCTTTTTTATGGGGTGGGAAATTATCCAATGAGATGATCGCCCACCTAGAACACCCAGAGCGGGAGATGTCCCGTTCTGGGTGGAGCGGGAGGGCGTGTCAGACTCTTACTGATTAAAACCTACCCCCTGTTCCTTCCCTGCCCTGAGTGCCCAGGGGCGAGGTAACTCTGTTTCGTATTTATCCTCAACCTCTGGGCAGAGAACGGACTGCTTTAGGGCGATAGTACTAAAAAGGGTGGCTTCCCTGATGCACCGCATGCGAGGCAGCACCAACTGCCTTCTGAATAACATATTGGGTGGGGTTGATGCCCGGTTGTAAGGCAATGGAATACCTACCGTTTACGGATCTGGGCAAAATATTAATTATCGCAATTTGTAAATAATAATAGCAAATAAAAAAAATACTGAATTCATAATTTTACTAATTTAGATAAGTATTATTTTTACTAACAATTTATGGAATGTAAATTTATTCTGAAACAAAATGATTATTATTAATAATCATTTTATGTCGACACGGTTGGCGCAGTGGTTGAGCGTTCGGCTGCTGCGCTGCGTGTCGCGGGTTCGATTCCAGCACGGAACAATTATTTGTATGCAGATAGTTGTTCCGAGTCTGGGTGTCTTGTGTATGTAAGTATACATGTTTGTGAATGCACCCACAATACAGGAGTAAATCCTAGTGTGGGCAACGTTTAAAAAAAAAAAAATAACGCGGATTTTGAACATTACCTACTTGTGAAATGAGTGTGTAAGTACCACGGTGCACTGTAGACATCTTCTTTTTTTTTTTTGGGGTTGGAAATACATCCATCATATCAGATCATAATTGAAATATTTCATGTTGTGCATTAAAACTAATAGAAATGCATTATTTTAACTGTAAAATCACGTAAATTAGTGTAATCGGCAAAAACTTTGTATACGGCCTCTTAAGTTCCCAGATCATTTCATACATGAATTACGTTTGAATTTCGGCTACAGGGCGACCACTAGTTCGTAATACAAGATTTCGGTAATTACCGATTTTTACATTTCAGTGTGCACAGCTCTACGCGAATAGTCGTAGTTATCGTGCGAATGTCAGTGCAATTGATGTGCATTCAGTTGCGCCATTCGGTGACGTCACATCACAAGGATAATAGCGTTCACCTTGACCTTAGGCTAATGTCAGCGCGGCGCCGGGGCGTCCGCACGTGCCCGCACTTATGTAACTATTTGTGATAAGCTCTTGCACAGGAAATGCAGCTTGCATACAGCTTGCATCGGGTACGTCATCTGCGATTAGTTATTGATGTTCTTTTTAACATCCGTTACCAATTTCTGACCGCCACGTTGGTTTAGTGAATTTGGTTTTTCCACCGTGGAATTTTTCAAAAGCAGCCAGCATGCTTTTTTGGCTGGTAAAAACTGTTGTGTACTACAAGCAGGTACCTATGCTAAACGTTATGTTATGTTTATCAATGTCTGTTTTAGGGTTCCGAACATATGAATGTTTAAATTGAACCAACAATTTGAAGTTACAGCCAATTTACTCCGAATCTACTGGTCCGATTCAGTTGAAATTTGGTACAGTATGAATTTCTATGTCCCAAACACGGACGTGTAACGAAAATCAGTATGGGGCAAATCGAGAAAATTAAAAAGTTAAATTTTCTAACTGTAGGTACCGGTTGATATATCAAATGAAAAAGCGTACTGTAAGAGTCACAAATATTTTTCATAATTTTAAATTATTTATAAAAAAAAAACATATTAAAAAATATATTTCGTTCGGAACCCTTTGCGCGCGGTTCCAACTCACACTTAGTTGGTTTAATTTGACAATGACAATGTTCCTGAAAGTAATTGAAACAGACTTCTCAAGGCCAGTATAGAACTTTTACGGGCTGGTCATCATGATGCACTCATCATTGTCAGCGCACGTTTCAGTATCGTTAAGATCTGTTATTATTGTGTTAAAATACTGTTTAAGTACTTAGCTATTCTGAGTATTGTGACATTCAAGGAACTTCCTTGGATGTCACAATACTCAGGGCTTGTTGAGGTACGTATTTCGACCTCGCTTGAAATGCGGACTTCAAAAGCATGGTATGCAGCCGAGTCTGCATCACGTGTCTCGACCTCGAGTCGGGTGGTGAACCCATGGAATGTGGTGCAAGGTTCAGCACTTGTGGCGATGAATACGGCGTTCCACCGGCCGGTTAAGGCCTCGAACCTATGTGAAAGGAAACACACTCCGAAATACTTGATACGTTATTATAATCAAAGCGACTGTCTACATCGATGGATCCCACTGCGGCCGTAAAATAAAATAAATAATTCTTACAATATTCAAAAACCTATTCTAAATTTGCATCACCATAAAAAGGTATATTTGCTCATCCAGCCTGTCTGTCTGTATTTTCAATTTATATTATCGCATTGGGAATGATAAATTTAATTAGATGTCTACTTTTCCAGAGTATTTTTTTTTAATGAATCTTAGTTTTTCAGAGTTTTCGACTCGTAAACTTATCCAGTATTTTTTTCCTTTTACACCATCTACGACAAAATCGTGTTCGGCTAAATTATAATTTTAGATTTTGACTGAAAAAAATTTGCCCGACACGCTCTTGTATGTTTTCTTGCATACAATATGACCTTAATGCGTACTAGAAGTTAATGAACTATTGTTTTCCCGAAAATAAAATAAAACATGCAATATTTGGATGAACTCGACATTTAAGTCTCGATACTTAATCGCGGGTTAAGGTTTACTTTAAATATTATGTTTGTCGAAACATAATTAAGCGGATATCAGGAACATAAATACTCGTACTTACCTACCTACATGACATAAGCATGTGTTTATATAACATCAAAAAAATAAGACACCTCATTTTTTCAGAATCTGGGGCACGGTAGTGCCTCCGCCAAGTCGAGTAAAACAAATGCATGACCGTAGAATACTTTTCTCGAAACCATTAGGGCCATTTTCAAACCCCTGTAACTTCGTTGTGGAAAATACTAGAAGTCTAAATTTTCAGTGACCAAGAGAGCATTACATTTTAAGTTATATTTCCAAATTACATTAAAGAACAATGGCAAGTTTCCATACTACACTTTACCTGACATCGATTTGAAGCGTCTATATTGAAAAAAAAAATATAACCTTAGGGGTTTCATTACTTAAACATAATCACTGAGATTTTTCATTCTAGGGACATGAAAAAAAAGATAATAGTATTTTTGTATTCTGAGGTTATGAAAATATGTAATTAAGTAGTCTACCTATGATTGATGCATTATGTCAAAGCAAAACACTTAAAATACGAATTAATAGCATTATTATATAACAGATCCAAGTTTTACAATGGGACCCTTAATCCTTATCTTCTGTCGGCATAAACTTAATTAAGTACCTGCATTAAAATAGCTCACGCCGTTGTGAAAAAATTAGCCAGTCAGCATAGTAGGTAAAGAGGCTTATCGCCCTCAATTCACTCGTGGAGGCTCTTTCCATATCCCCCATAACATTTATGAATCCTGGGTTTATGAAAACTACAAGGCTAACAGGGATAATACTGCTACCTATATTTTATTCATCCTTTCTAATAACAATATGGTCCAGGAACTCTGCCGGTGCTGATACATTATCCTGATGCCTAGCCCGTCCTAGATACCAGTATATCATACGAGAAACATGATGTGTGCGCAGCAACCAACAGTACGCCAACCAACTAAACAATTGCAGCAATATTGAACAATACCTGATCTACTATTATTATTATTTTCGATTAAAATATAAACAAAGTACTGCTTCCTTGATATGTAGCGTGATTTTACTCTACTTCTTATCAAAGTAGTTTCTGCACTGCCTCGTAAGCTGTAGTCAGAGTTGCCCGGGGGTTGAGGATAAATTCGAAAGAGTTACCTCGCCCCTGGGCATTCAGGGCAGGCAGGAACAGGGGTGGGTTTTAGTCAGTAAGAGTCTGACACGCCCTTCCGCTCCACCCTAGAGCGGAAGAAGTCATTGGATGATTTCCCACCCACCAAAAAAAAAAAAAAAGCTGTACTCAGAGGAATTCATTACTTCACTACATATTTCAATCCTATATCAATCTGCCTAGCCTTTTCCCAACTATTTTGGGGTCGGCTTCCAGTCTAACCGGATGCAGCTGAATACCAGTATATTTCAATCCTGTATCCGCCGTGGAAACGTATATGCTCGCCATAGTATGAGCTACCCTATTATATTATTGTAGTCTTTGGTATGAGAAGGTTTTTTGGCGGGATTTTCTCGAGTGAAGTTCAGTGGCTGTTTTAATTATTCGCTTATTGATTCCTAGTGGTTATTGTGATGTAAAATCGGTGTAGTTTTGTGTCTCAAGTATCTACGCAACTGGACAATATGTGGAATCATTGAAACAGGCGCGATCTCGGTAAAATGGAGATGAGAATTTTATTGTAGTATTGACTACCTCAGCGAAGTTTGCAGAGAAGGCTGACTCGACACATTTGTTGCCAAATATTGCAAAAAACATTAGAATGTGTTACATGTGCATTCTAATGGAAAAAAAATAAATAAAAATACACTACTGATGACTAGGCAGCATGGTCTCTGACCTTAGCCTGTTCCAAAAAAAAACAAAAAATATTTAGTATGAGCGAGTTTGACGTATTTGATACGTTCCTAAGGTGACAAACAAAAACAAGCAGTATTGTCAAAATATCATTCTGACAAAATATTGCCAGAGTATTTTCTTTAATTTCCAACTAGTAGTGTTTATTAATTAATAAATAATTATTTTATCTTTATAAAATATTATTCATGCAACTCCAACACGTAATTAATAACTATGTGAGATGGCTAGATTTGTTCATTGTCCTTAAGCCTAAGGAAGCATTTTTCAAAATATTTTAGATATTATACTGTGGTGATTCAAAATATTTTCTTCCACAGATAAAGCCGCACCGGATATGAATTTAATCTTTCATCATTATATAAATAATTTAAACTAAAGTTGCACATGTGAAAGTATTTATGGATAAAAAACATACTAATAATTTGACAAAGTTTTGCGTAAGCCAAATGTTGCTTATAGACGCTTCCTAAGACATTAATGTAAAAACTCGCCATTGTTCTTTGAACCATTATTTTATGAATTATTATTGTAAGTCAAAGTTTCTTAATTTTGTCACTGACTCACCGATCATCAAAATTCTTAGGCACTTCTCGCTCCAAATTTTGAACACAGTTATTTTTTAAGGAAAAATTCCGAATTTTTAGTCCCATTTTCTATATACAATCTGAATAAGTAACTTTGTAATTCTATAGAAATCCCTTTGAATGGTATGTTATTACAAAGTTACTTTTACAGCTCTCAATTAGACTTCATTGATATTGAATAAAATAGGTAATAAGCACGACTTATATGCATTCAGCATCCAGGCTTGTCAAAAATCAAAACATCAAAGACTCTGAGAAAAGCCCTCAGAGACTAGGGAGTGGGCTTTGAGAAAGCCCGCAGCTGAGGCACAAGACATAATAACTGAAAAGAAAAAAAGGAAGACTACTTACAAAAAGAAATGAGATCCCATCAAAAACATAAAATGTAAAAAAATGCACAAGTCTCGCAACGCAGTTTTTCTGCCTTAAAAAGTTGTGAAACCGAATGTTAACTAAGTCGGTTAATTCAGTACCTACCTGTCTATGGGAGCAGCTATGCAACCACTTTGTCATAAATTGATACCTTGTTAGTTAGCTAACCATATTTTATAGCAACCATATCAATATAACATTTATTTATTTATTTCTTTAATAAAAATAGTGACTTGGCAATTTCACACATCAACATAATCTACTAGGTAATTTAAATAGTCCTCCATCTAATCATCTTTAAACAAATAAAAGCACAAAGCGTTAATAATAGTTAGATTTTGTTTTGTGTAGATTGAAAGATGGGAAGACGAATTTAGAAAATTCGCAAACAACTGGTTGAGAACAGCCCAAGATAAGAAAAAATGGTGTGAGATGGAGGAGGCCTATACTCGTCGAGAGGTCCTTAGTTAAAATTATGTTTTTTTTTTAATGGAAAATAAGGAATTAGAGAGACTTAAATTAATAAAATAAAATAAAAATCACTCCGATAAAACGGTAAAACCAAATCAGGAAAAAAAAATTGGTGCCTCCCTTAAATATAATGGGGATTCGTTTGCGAAATATTAAACTTAAAAGTAATATTTTTTGAAGGAGTCGAGCGTCCCCCCTCCTCCCTACTAGCTACACTGTTGGAATGAAAAATCTGAAAAAATTGTGATTGTAGTACCTACAACCCTATTTTTACTGTATACTAAATCTCTCTAGGGGCCATTGTACTCATCATTACGAACAACATTACTATGGGACCAACCCCGAAATCGCAAAAAAAACAATCAGCTGTTCAGTACATTTGTCGAGTTATTCGCACATAAATGTAGATATATAGTATTTATAATAAAAATACTGTTGTATACAGGGTGTAACGGAAAGGTGTGGTCATATTTTAAGAACTGCATCTGCACATCGATATGAACAACTTTATTCAAGAAAAAGTGAGAAATTTCTCAAAAAAATATTTTACCCCCCATACAAATATTGATCAGCTGATGATAACTTTGTATGCAAAGTCCAATATTTTTTTTGGGAGTTTTTTTATTTTTTCTTAGAGAAAGTTGTTCATTTCCATAGGCTGAACCGGTTCTTAAAATATGACCACACCTTTCCGTTACACCCTGTATATAACGAAATTTGAAGGAAAACTATCATGACTAAATTAACTCAGTTACCGCTCCTCTGGGTACTCAGGCAGGGAAGGAACAGCGGTGGGTTTCAGTCAGTAAGAGTCTGACACGCCCTCCCGCTCCACCCAGAGCGGGAGATGTCATTGGATGATTCCCATACCGCACAAAAAAAAAAGGAACACGTGCGGGTTTTAGTTGTTCAGCAAGAGTCTGACACGCCCAGGGAGAAGTATACTGATCATTGCCCGCACTTAAAAAAACATTGAAATTAGTTATAGATAGGACCTTAATTAATAACCATTATGGAATATTTTATTGAGTCGGAAAAGAAACATAATGTTTTTGTTCTAACAGACGCCACAAAATTTGATGTGTGTTCTTTTCTCCGTATTTTCACAACAAACTCGGTTTCGGGTATCTTATAATATGTTGTACCTAATCACTGCCGAAAGATTCAACCATTCATAAATATTAGCGATACTTCAAGATCATAGTGGTTACTTGTTGTAAACATCAATGAGATAATATTACGATAGGTAGTTTAATTATTTCAATGTTACTCACAACGTTCCACAAATTGTACCTACATTTGTATTTTACTCGTTTCGTGATAAAAAACACCCTATCAGTTTTTAATTTATTTCAAGTTGTCGTGCAATAAACGCTGTAGCCAATCAGCACTCATATAATACCTTAAGTAAATAATTTATTATAGCTATGCTAATTTATCATTAAAAACATTTATACACACAAAATGGTGAATTATAAATAGTACCTACTGGTGTTTTTTTTTTCTTTTAACATCACAACTCTACGGCTAAAATTCAGCTTATAGACACCTTCGTTGCACAAGCAAGCTTTTTGTAGATAACATGTCTGTGCTGCGTCACTTAGCAGTTTCCATTCCTCTGGAATTAAGTGATAAGAACCTACTTGTCTTACAATTAATATAATGTTATAGAGTGGCACCGCGGCCCCTGGAACACGCACCTGAAGGAACTCGGGTGGGTTTTAGTCAGTAAGAGTCACACGCCCTCCCGCTCCACCCAGAGCGGGAGAAGTTATTTGATGATTTCAAACACCAAAAAAAGTAACTATGTCTCTTCTTTAAACTGACTTCTATTTACTCTTCTCTTCTTTTTCGAGGACATCAATATAAGAAAATGAGCAAATTGTTATTGAAGTAATACGAGGGCATCCAGAAACACATTATTTTAATGAAGAACAATTCAATTGTTGTGTCCGAGTAATATTTTGTACCTATTTGTTTTCCTCTGATAGAGACAAATTGCGTGTCGGCAAGAATCAACAGTTAGATTGTTTGCAAGATCTAAATACAAATCTTGATATTTTTCAGGATTGTCTCTTGCTCTTTAATTTTTTTTCAAAATTACATAAATAGTAGAAGTTTCTCAAATAAATCACATTTTCAATATAAAAAATTTAATATAAAAGTAATATAAATGTATTTCAATTGAAAAAATTCTTTGTTTCAATTTTAGATTACAAAAAGATTCTTAGCACGAAAACCCTGGTACATCACTTTCATTTGCAACAGTTGTAACTCCAGGAGCCAATCCAAAATCAAGTTATGATGAGTAAGTATCAACAGATGGGCGAAGGTCGTCACACAATGGGAGCCGACGGCCAGCCAATAACTCCGTGTATCGTGGTCGCCTTCCAAAGAGATGGTGTGGCGAACCATTAAGCGGGTTGTTCGTGGACCGCGAATTTCCCTTTATTGGAGCAACGCCCGATGGTTTGATAGACACAGCAGTGGAAGTGAAATGTCCTTTGGTGGCATTCAAAAAGGGTCTTAAAGATAAAGGAAATCTAGATACAGATGGAAATACAATAAAAAAGTGAACTGATTGAAGTGAACTAAAATAGTAATTTGGTACCATCAGATTCAAGGGCAGCTCCAGTAACACGTAGAGAAAAGTGCTTATTTGCTGTGTGGAGTGGTAAAACAAGCCACTATATACAGAAATTACAAAAAAGATGACCATATTTGGGTAAGAAAACTGAAGGAAAAGCTAGAGTTGTTTTCATAAAATGGTTTTTGTCTGAAATAGTCGATTTTCGACGAACGCTGGGGATGCCAGGCATGTCCCAGTGAGTCGGGATGATGCCCCAGTGAGTCGGGGTGATGATTTCCCAGTGAGTCGGGATGATGCTGCAGGCTCCAGTGAGTCGGAGTGGTGCTGCGGGCTCCAGTGGGTCGGAGCGGTGCTGTGCGACGTAGTGGCTTGACTGCTGGCGTCGACCAGGAGAGGTTCTTCGACCGGCCGAAGGTACTGTTCGCTGCGCCAAGATCATTGATGAGGTTGAAGTTAATGAAAGAGGCTGAGGATGCTGACCAGGAATGCGCGCCCGCTGCATGCTGATGGTCAGGATACCCGTAGAAGCGGTTGGTACTGGCTGGCTGTATGACTCGTTGCTCAAGAGCTTGAAGGAAGCGATGATGATGACGTCACGCTGAAGTAGCTGCACGAAGGCTGCACTGACGTTCATGCTCGATGGTCACCAGTTTGAAGGTGATGACGTCATGACGAAGGCTGCGCTCACGTTCATAGTCGAGGGTCACCAGTGTGGAGGTATGCGAAACAAAGTATAAAGTCCCACAACCTCCATTGAAAAGGGAGGATCCTCCGACCAGACAGGTGTTGTGTCTGGTCCGGGCAACTGCCCGATAGTTGATTTCGGACTGTTGTATATGTTCAAATCGTGTGGAGAACTCTGCTTGCGCGATGTAGGATTTTGTAATTTTAGTTCGTGTGCGGCGTCATAGATGTCGCTACAGCCTCACTCCAGATGTGAATGGTATACGATAGAAGATCCCCAGTTGACCGATTCCGGCGGAAGCCGTATTGTTGGTCACTAAGAATATCGTTAGTTTCTAGGTATGCCAGGAGCTTACCATTCACCACTCGTTCCATACTCTTACTCTTACAGTGGTCGGAACTACCTAATGGTGAAGAAATTGACACGGAATATTGTCTGAATCAGTTGTCAGCAGCTTCAAGCTCCAAGCAATTTGCTGTGTGTGAATCAACATCGGGCACCCTTGTTGCCCCCTGGACCAGGTGGGTGAGATTCAGCGCTAGCGCTAGCTTTCGCATCTCTCGTCCAGCATGGTGTACTGGTATAGGAAGAGCCACTCCTGATGGTGGACATTGAAGTCCCCCAGAAACACCAATTGGGCAGAAGGGTACCGCTGTTGAGCCGCATGCGCCGCCTCACTTAGGTGTTGTTTGATGCCAGTTGTCTCCAGATCGCCGCTTTGCGAACGGTAGACACAGGCGTAGATGATTTTATCCAGACCTGTGTCCCTAAGAACCCAAAGTGTTAAGAACCTGAAGTCCTCAAGGTTGCGGAGACGCCGATAGCATATGTTGTCCCGGGTGTACATACATACACCCGCGCGTGGTTTAAAATTGTGCTCCAGGTATGACACGTCTGACGGACATCCGATCTGCGTCTCAAAATAAAATAAAAAAATGTAAAATACTGGTATTCAGCTGCATTAGGTTAGACTGGAAGCCGACCCCAAGATAGTTGGGAAAAGGCTAGGCAGATGATGATTATGATGTTTTACGAGTATATGAAAAATTCCAAGTACTTACCTAGTTTTATTTTATAAGTTAGTCGACTATTACTCTGAAACTAACGATAGTTTTCCTTCAAAGTTCGATAGCCTGGGTGTAACGGAAAGGTGTGGTCATATTTTTAGAACCAATTCTGCCCATGGAAATGGACAACTTTCTCTAAGAAAAATTAGAAAAATCCCAAAAAAAAAACTTTCCACACAAAGTTATCATAAGCTGATCAATATTTGTGCGGTCCATGGCCCTTTAAGGAGCACCGGTGTGGGCGTGTTCCCTGAGGAAGCGACCAGCTCGCCGGTTGAACGCGTCCCGAAGGGTCATGGCCATTCGGCTCATCCGCGGATACCGCACGGTCTCCTGTGAGGCGGCGAGCCTCCTTGCCGGACTGTCGCCATGGGATCTAGAGGCCAGGGTCCTCGCGCTGCTCTGGGAGTGGCGCGAGGTGGCCAAACGCCGGGGCGAAACTCTGCTGCCGCGACACCTCGCGGCTCGGCGGACGGAGCTCCGGCAGGATCTCATGGCGACATGGAGACAGCGACTGTCGCAACCCAGCGCTGGGTACGCCACCATTGCGGCGGTAGTGCCTCTCTTTGAGGAGTGGCTGGAGAGGCGTCACGGCATCCTCACCTTCCGCCTGACGCAGGTCCTCACCGGACACGGTTGTTTCGGGAGGTTCCTGCATCAGATCGAGCGGGAGGAAACGCCCGGGTGTTACCACTGCACGCCGGACCTCGAATCACCAGTGTCACCGGCGGCTGCAGCCGCGTCGAGCTCGAGCGACGAGTATTTCTCCCCGCCGACGTCGCCAACACCTGTACGTCGGCAGGGGCCTGCTACTTAGGGGCCAACCGGCCCCAAGCCGGGTGCGCTGTCGGTGGTTGTGTGCAGCGCATGAGATGGACTCAGTGCATGAACGAGAACGTCATGCGCGCATATCATGAGTCTACAGAGGGAGGAACTTACCTCACTGCGTACCGTGTCAGGATGCTGTCTCTGTTCCAGGAATTGGAACCAACCGTCGATGTCACGGCGCAACGATTGTCGGATCAGGTGCGGGTCATCCAACGAAACCGCAGGTTGGACGATGCTACACTTGATAGGCTGCGCTCAGAGGTACTAAGCAACCTTATCATCTCGACCCTGACACAGACCGCGGTACAAGCGCCCACTAGTGGCGCAATCCCACCGCGTCCCAATAATTTAAGTGATGAGGCAGATGATAGGGTTGTTACGGTAAGTATCCAGTGCAACGATCAACTGAGGAGCGCACTGGAGGATGCGCTTCGCGAGTATAGGTTCACTCCGACCGAACTTAGACCCCGTTTACCACGGTTACCCATGCAAAAAAAAATAGGGCGTTGGTGTGTGTTTTGATCTTTGAAAGCAGCGAGAACCTCGTTAATACGCACTCAATCTTGTATTGCGGGGCTGTTGCAGCATGTCGTTTGGCCAACGTGAAGTTTCCGAATAGTGACGGAGCTATTCGGTCAAAACCTGCTGCACCAGCCTGGCAATGCAGGATCGAGAGGCGTATCGATGGGGCCAGGGTACTCATCGGCAAACTAATCTGCTTCAGGGAGGGCAATACATGCCCACGTGTGATGCGCTTTGTGAGGCGGTTCTCGGGAACTGATATCAGCCCTCGAGAATACATGTCCCGTGTCACGGAGTGCATTGACTTCCTGAAGCCGAAAGTTTGTGCATGGGCAAACCGTATTCGGCGGTATAAGCGGCGAGTTGAACGGTACTCACAGAATCGCATGTTCCAGAGCGATGAGAGGTGGGTATACAGAGCTTGGGAACGACCTGAACAAAATGTGACGGATGGGTGCCGCCCGGATGATGTCGCCACGAGTACATTCTGGCGCAGCATTTGGTTGGTGCCTGTCTGTCACACTGAGGGTGGCTGGATGCCTGTTATCGACCGCGTGTGTGAAGCCATACCAGACATGGAGAAAGTTGTCATCAGCCCAATAGATATAGCCAGAGCAGTCCGTCCGTTACCGAATTGGAAGTCTCCAGGACCGGACGGACTCCAAAACTTCTGGCTAAAGTGGTATAGCAGCTCACACGCGCTTCTAGCATCTCAATTTCAGTCATCCTTAGAGTCTGGGTCGCTGCCTGAGTTCCTAACAACTGGTGTTACCCACTTGCTCCATAAGACAGGTAGTACCGTGAAACCTAAGAATTATAGACCGATAACGTGTTTGTCGACGGTCTATAAACTTCTTACATCCATCCTGAGAGCGAAAATTAATCTTCATATTGAGAGAATCTCTCATCTCTCAGAATGGATGTAGGAACGGGTCTCACGGTACTAAGGAGCTACTCGTCATAGACATGGCCATAAGCCAGCAGGTTCGTCGATCCCACAAGGATTTGTCGACATGCTGGATAAATTATAAGAAGGCCTACGACTCTGTTCCACATACATGGCTCATGAGGGTGTTGGAGTTGTACAAAAAAGATGCAACTCTGCGCACCTTCCTTGGGTCATGTATGGGGCAATGGAAGACGGTCCTTTGCTATCCAGGATGTCGACCAATCCAGGGAAATGATGAGCCTTTATGGATAAAACGGAGAATATTTCAGGGCGACAGTTTAGAGTCCACTTTGGTTCTGCTTAGCCCTGAATCCTCTAAGCACATTGCTGGAGGATTCGGACCTGGGCTATCGGTTGAGAAGAGGTGGTCAGGCCATATCTCACCTTCTTTACATGGATGACTCTTTGCCCCCAACAATTTGCGACTGATGGAGTTACTGAAGGTAACTGAAATTTTTGACAAATGTGCAGTCATGCATGTAAAGCAAGGGGGGATTTTGGAATCCGAAGTGATTCAACTCTCGAATTCCATACACCTTAGATCCCCCTCCTCGACCGAAACATACAAATATTTGTGTATGTCGGAAGCGTTAGGCACTAACGTTACTGACATGAAGCAATCGCTGAAGGAGCGCTTCTTTGGCCGCTTGAAAAAGGTATTGAATAGCCTTTTGTCAGGCGGAAATAAGGTGCGTGCCTTCAACGGTTGGGTCATGCCGGTTTTGATGTACTCTTTCGGCATACTCATATGGACTCAGACCAAGCTCGACGCCCTGGATAGGAGGGTCCGTACGCTGCTGACCGCAAAGTGGATGCAATACCCAAGTTCATCGGTGATGAGACTGTACCTACATCCCGCGGAAATGTGGAGGTAGAGGTTTTCTAAATGCGAAGACTCTCCACAACCGCGAGGTGTGCAGCCTCAGAGAATATTTTCTTGAAACCGACGTGGGTATGCACCGAGATGTGGTCGCAGTGGACAAGGGACTCACCCCGTTGTCCATGGCTAAAGAGAAGTGGCTTAAACCTAGTAGTAGTAGTACTCACTACTGATGACCGCAAGGAGGTATCGAAAGGCCAGGAGCTTCACGGGCGTTTTTATTGGGCTCTTCATGGGCCTGATGTAGATTTCTTGGCGTCAGTGGCCTGGCTACGTTTCAGCGACCTCTTCAAGGAAACTGAAGGTTTTGTCTGTGCGATTATGGACGGAGTTATCTTGACGAATAACTACCGGAGGCGTATCATGAAGGACGGGACGGTTGACGTGTGTCGGGCATGCCACCGTCCGGGTGAGTCCATCAGACATATTATCTCTGGTTGTTCTCGTCTTGCTAACAGCGAGTATTTGCACAGGCATAACCAAGTGGCCAGGATTATTCATCAGCAGCTTGCTTTAAAATACAAACTTGTGGATTATGAGGTGCCGTATTACAAGTATGTGCCCGACCCAGTTTTCAAAATTGACCATGTCACGTTGTACTGGGATCGGTCAATCATCACTGACAGGACTATTATTGCCAATAAGCCGGATATAGTGGTTATAGACCGATTAGCGCACCGCACAATGATAATCGATGTCACCATTCCACATGACGAGAACCTCGTGAAAGCTGAGAAAGAGAAACAAATCAAATACCTTGACTTAGCACACGAGGTTGTCGATATGTGGAATGTGGACTCGGCTGTTATTGTGCCGATAGTCGTTACCGCCAACAGCCTGATTGCCAAAAGCCTCGACGACCACCTATGGAAGCTGTCGTTGCGCGGTTGGATCAAGGGCCTGATACAGAAGGCAGTACTCCTCGATATGACTCGCATTGTGAGGGGGCTCTCTCACTGGAGCCCTAACCACCGGTAGCTCCCGACACCGGCGGACTACTATATTAATGGAATACTATTTTTTATAATTTTAAATGTTTTTTGCTTTGTTAGAAATATTTAAAATTATAATTGATATTTCCCGAGACCCATAGGCCGACGCACGCGTTCAGGATGGCGCTGGGACCGCCGCGAACCCGTGCCAGCATCGACGCACATCGCTTACGTATAATCGCGTGGAAGCCGTCTACTTGCGCCTCCGCGAACATGCTACTCGCGCTACAGTGCCGCGGCAGCCCCATCAACACCCTGAACGCATTTTTATACTGCACACGCAGGGCGTTGTATGTCCCCAGCGTGTATTTAGCCCACAAACTGCACGTGTAGAAGGTCTGCAAAAATGCCCTAAATACGAGTATATGTATACAGCGTGCGAATCTGCGAGCCAACATGTTACAGCGAACAGACAACGTCCTACGTTCCCTTTCCACATCCATGTTATCTTTAAGGTCTTCGGAGACCCAGTGGCCCAGGTACTTGAAGTGAGTGACACGGTTTAATGGTGAACCATAGAGTAAGATAGGTGGTACCTCCGAGTAATCTTTTTTGGGTGCTCTAAAAACCATAACCTTTTACTCACATTGTATCCGAGCCCATGGGCCTCTGCGTACCCTTCACATATCCGAAGCAGCTTGCGCAGCGCACCAATTGAAGGGGTGAACAGCACCATGTCATCCGCGTAGCTAATATATTAACGCAAATTCCGTCTATATGACATCCGATTCCAGTGCTGCTCAGCTCTCCAATCAGGCGGTTCATATACAAATTAAACAGTTTCGGTGAGGTCAACCCGCCCTGTCGCACCCCACACTCCAAACCATACTCGTCCGATTTACTATCCGCCCACCTAACAGTATTTTTCTGATTATTGTACCAGTACTCAAACAAAGATATAATCTCAGGGGGCAGACTAGTGCCTTGACGCATTTTCGTCCATAGCAGATTGTATGAAACATTATCGAATGCCCGGGAAAGATCTAGGAAACACGCGTAGACTAGCGTTTTACGGTGTAGGTGTAGTACTGCACAGTCTGCTTGAGACACAGGATTTCACTTTCCGTGGATAGGCCAGCCCGAAAACCGAACTGACCGTCGTCGTGCAGTTTTATATTGTTTGCTAAGTGGCCGTCAAGCAGACTGTCCATTACCTTCGCTATAACCGTAGCTAAAGAGATCCCACCCCCCAAAACAAAAAATAAATCCAGTCTCGTTACTTCACACATACGAGTACATCTCAACATTCTCATCTCCGCCACTTGCAATCTTTTTTCATCCGTCTTTTTCACAGCCCAACATTAAAAAAAAAAGAAATACGGAACCCTAAAAAATGACAGTAGACTCGGTATTGCTGCAACCGCATGTCTGTTTATTTTTTATACCATTTCTTAACATTATATCACGCCGGTACACTTTGAAGGGGTGCAGCTCTGCCCAGGGATTGAGGATAAATTCGAAAGAGCTACCTCGCCCCTGGGCATGCAGGACAGGGAAGGAACAGTGGTTTTTTTTTGGGTTTTAGTCAGTAGGAGTCTGACACGCCCTCCCGCTCCACCCTAGAGCGGGAGATGTCATTGGATGATTTACCGTTCCACAAAAAAAAATACATACATTGTTAGTAAAAATAATACTTACCTATGTTAGTAATATTATGAATTGAGTATTTTTTAAATTTGCTATTATTATTTACAAATTGCGCTATCTAATATTAAGCCCAGGTCCGTGAACGGTATTCCATTGCCTCACAACCGGGCATCAACCCTTCCCAAAGTGGTATTCAGAAGGCAGTTGGTGCTGCCTCGCAGGCGGTGCATCAGGGAAGCCACTCTTTTTCGTACTATCGCCCTAAAGCACACTGCGGATGCCTCGCTTTTGACTGCAAAAGCGAGGCAGCCCCAACAGCATCCTAAAACCAATATTGTACAGGAGCCTATTATTGGGGTTATCTATTCGGGTTTTATTTGTTTATGAACTGATCTTGATGATTACTTACTTAAAAAAAAACTTTTTTACAAAAAATGCAACCGATTTCTAAAAATTGCAAAATAACTTCATAAAGTCGGTGTTTGTATTTTTTTGTTTTTGTTTCTTCGTTATTTGACACCGTTTTCCGAAATTAAAGTTATTTTGCAATTTTTAGAAGTCGGTTGTATTTTTTGTAAAAAAGTTTTTATTTTTCACTTTTTAGTTGTTATACCCCAGAAATAAAACTAAATATTAAAGTTATTCTCGAATGGTTTACCCTAATAACATGGAATTTGAACATTTGGAGACAACCAGAACGTCATCTGTGTATACATATTTTTTGTTTATGTTGATTTTTTCAAAAAGTGCAGAATCAATTTCGATAAAATTTATATGGGACCACCTCTGAAGTACGACCTACCAAACAAAAAAAGAATCATCAAAATTTGTTCACAACTGGCGGAGATATCGCGTAACAAACATAAAAAAGAAAAAACATACAGACGAATTGAGAACCTCCTCTTTTTTGAAGTCGGTTAAAAACAAACACTTTTACTTCCCAAAACAATATAACAACCTTGTTCTATTATACTTACACTTCATAGGTACTTTGAGAAGGTTGAATATTGAAGGTTGAAGCCCTCAACATAAGTGTTGGGTTTAGTTATAGCTCCGTGGTAGTCCCATTATATTTTACCCCCTCCTTAGCGAGAGTTACTGCTTCGCATAAGGAGGTGACAGCTTCCCATGCCCTCTCGCTATATACCATGCAATGGCTTAGACCAGGGCCGGACGCAAGAGGTCGCTACCGCCGATCGCCTCCACGAGGACACGGTGGTGCTCCGCCCAAGCGAGCAGACCTCTAACGTATGCGTCACCGTGTCCTCCAGGCGATCCACACAATGGTAATACCGGGGCATGCGGGCGTTTTCTCCCGCCTTATCCGGAACAGGAACCTCCCGAAACAGCCGTCTCCGGTGAGGAGGCATCAACGGCTTGACGTGCTTTCCGAGGCATTTAGTTGTATTTCTTTGTAAAACAGTTTCTGTTACCAGTCCGTGCCTTTATAATCGGTTATTTTTAAATAATAACATGCTTCAACTGTCTAATATCAAGGCCAGCATGAATGGCTGTCAGTTAGTTGACTGCGCAAGCGCAAGTCCCACGTTACACGATCGTTCATTCCCTTCAACCTTGACAATTAGGTTCGGATGACGGGCTTACACGTGGCAAGCTTAAAGGTACGTCCCATGAACAAAATGCTACAGAAAATGTAAAAATACACATAAGATATTTTTTCCTTGGGTAATTTATAATTAAAGTACGAGTATACTAGACGAGCTGACAAGATTGTACTTAACATTTAATTATTTGAACTCATATGGACAAGGTTCTGTTTCGATATGTGAATTTACCACTAATTGATTAAATAAAAAAATGGAACAGAATTTGTATGAAATTATCTGGGAACTTAATTGTAATTGATGGAAAAGGCCTTAAATAGAACTAAAAATCACTTATGTACTTTCTTATCAAAATCAGGTTGAAGGGTATCATTTTTAGAGCGTTATTCTTATTATTGTGAATAATACAAGTTCAAATGAAATTCCATATTAGATATTGATGACTTGATCTGACTGGAGCCTGGAGACTATCATTGGGAGACATTAATCTCACTATTGGTTGTTTAATTTTATTAATGTCCACACCCACACACTACACAAACACATAAAACACAAACACACATGATTAACCAAATGTTCAATTGTATTCGTAGAACTAAATATTTCTTACAACCTTATTTTTATTATTCTTTTTTCTTTTTTTTTTAATTTATTGTTGACATACTTTATTAACTTTAACAGGCGAAGACACTGGTCCCTATAATACAGTTAGCACTAGTTTAGGGACCAGGGGATTCACACTCATGTACCTATAACTTTTATGTCAATAAACTTATTATTATTATTATTAATGTGTAGTATTCAATTTCTAAGTTTTATTATGTGGATAGTACGTACTAATATTTTGATATCCAACAATCTGTGCGCATTATCTGAATGACACTGGTTTTATTTTCTCATTTTAGGCAAAACATAGAGAGATGTTACCTAATTTTTGTATGAAAACACAAACATTTATTACATAATATATCACCCGTACGAGGCTGAAAACAAAACATGAGGCAAATAAGTATGACAGAATAAAGACAACACAAATGTCATAGCCTACTCTTTTATCAGTAGAGTAATGAAACTCCACCTTAAAACCTTGAACTTCTGTTGTTAGGTCAAGCGCCACGTGACTCTGAAAAACATTCAATAGGGTTCCATTCCGACCTATGTATTTATTTAAAATTACGAGGTCAACATCACAGAAGGGACAACGGGTTTTATCAAAATACGTATTATATAATCCATGGAATATTTTATGCTCACATGAAACGTTGAAGGGACACCCCTGTTGATTCGTAAAGCAAGGACCATAAACACGAGAATTGAATGCTGAAGCCTACAATGGCCCTCAGTTATGCATATCGCAGAGTTATACAATCCATTCAGGGCAAATTTCAATAGGGAACGTTAATTTTTTTATTCTTTTTTAGTTAAGGGTCTTTTGAATTTGAATGTAACGACCACTTTACTTTGACTGGGGTTGTTACTAAGTGATGTGAATTTTGGCGATTGAATAGTCGAAAAAGAGCGTAACATTAACCGACGGAATAATAGAAGAAAGATGACGTAAATAGACAACTTTTGAGTATCCAATATGACGATCCTGTAGTGTTTGGGTTCATATAACTATAGTCATAGTTATGTACACTGTCTCGTGTGCACGGTGTGGTGGGGCGTCCGGCGTGCATCAGTCGCAGGATTGTATAATTGGATACAAAAACTGTATAATTTGGTTACTGATTGTATCCTGGACTCTGTGTCAGAAAGCCTAAATTCTATTAACTTGTTTAAATTTCGGAATAAAACTATTTATATTATTATTTTCCACAATCTATGGTGATATTTTTTGAGTTACCCTATGGATGCGCGTTAAACCTGTGAGTACCATAATAAATAAAAAAAATACTTATGTAAGTGCACATTTAGCATTATTGTGTATGTTTAATAAAATTTAAGTACTGTTTGTATCCTTTTTTTTGTGGGGTGGGAAATCATCCAATGACTTCTCCGGCTCTAGGTGGAGCGGGAGGGCGTGTTACTTACTGACTAAAACCCACCCCTGTTCCTTCCTGCCCTGAGTGCCCAGGGGAGAGGTAACTCTGTTTCGAATTTATTCTCAACCCCCGGGCAGGCATCGGCCATGACGGGCCTCGTCTCTATTGCTGACAACTCATTGAGGCGCGCGTGGAACACTACGCGCCGTCGACTCTCGGGCCTGGTGCTGATCGGACGGCGAGCTACCCATTACTCGCCGTCCGCAGGCCCGGGTCTACGTTGGCTGGAGATCGTCTCGCGGCGCCGGAAGTCCCAGGCGTCTCCTGAGGCGGCTGCTGCTGAGAGCGTGAGGGCGACTCCGTTGTTGAGTCTCCCTCACGCGTCCCGCCTCATTCAATTTTGTATCATTTCAGAAACTTTGCCGAATAATTTAAAAATATCTACTGGCAGCCCTGGTCAGTCGACGCAGTCCATTGTGAGCTGTTGGCGAGAGCAGACGCGTTTGCCTGCCCATATGGTGTGTTGCCAAATCAGTGAGACGTGTGATACAGGGTACACCACAAGTGGTGACAAGGGTTTGATTGCATGCACACTTAAAATAACAAATGAAAAAAAAAAAACTTAAAAAACTTAAAATGCATTACTATAAATGTAAGGTATATAAGTAGTAGGTAGGTAAGTATGTAAGGTTTGAGATCGTTTATTCTCATAAGAATTACATTAATCACTTACATCAGAATGTTTAAATTAACTAGAGATATCACAAAAGAAACTGAATGTTGGGCGTATTACAAAAACTAGGCATTGATTGATTCTTTGATGTTTTGAGGGTTGGTTACAAATATGGACAAGTATTGGTCCGATATACGGGTTCAATTGTCAATGTACGTAAACAAGTTTCCGTATAACACAGATCAACGTTATCAGAATGTGGTTCGACACTATGGTAGGTAGGGAAAGTGAAATATGTCACTATAAAACCAATATTTTCGGTTACATTTATGCTAGTTTGGCAGACGGTATGTGGTAAATAAAACACAGTTGTTGCAGATCAGATAGAATTTATATTATTATTATAAATAAAAAAACCGGCCAAGTGCGAGTCCGACTTGCACACGAAGGGTTCCGTACCATAACTGAAAGAAAAACAACAAAAAAAAATACGTGTCTAGAAACGTGTTTTTTTGGGGTTTTTTTTTGTATAGGTAGACAGTTGAAATTTTCACAGAATGTGTATTTCAGTAGCCACTATAACAAATAATAAAAATAAATTAAAGGCGCCTCCCCTACTAGAAACGTGTTTTTTTTGGCTTTTTTTGCTCGATCTAAAAAATGGCAATATCAACATAGTATTAAATCATGTGCGATGCTTCGGACCCCTTCATGTGTGGGCGCGACTCGCACTTGGCAGTTTTTTCCCTGAGATCTGATCATGTAATTTGTAATCATCATGCTTGTAATAATTTTGCTGCTACAGAGAACTTAGGACAGTTTACAAAAAAAAAATGTATAAAACTTTTCAGTCTTATTTATATTGTAAGAGATAGTATTTCTTAATTTTCGCAGGTTACATCGCTTTCTAACAGAAAATATTTTTTTAGGAGTAAAAAATTAACTTTTTTTAAATTTTTTTCGAATGCCGTTGGAAGTGGGGGTTGGTTGGTGTCTCGGTAGTATAAAAAATAGCAGCTGTCTGCAATTTTTCTTGAAAACGCTTTTCAACAGAAGCAATATCATGGTGGAAGTGCTCACCGTGCCCATCACTCACTATTTTTTCTGCGAAATAAACTAGGTGTGAGTGCAGAAAGTGTATCTTTAATAATATGTTATAACGCCATTCTTTATAGGCAATCAACAATTGATTTACAAGGCTATCAGCTCAAAGTAGTAAGATTCTATTTTAAAAACTAAGTTTATTTCAATAAAACGAAATAAATCCGTGTATATAATTTTTAACGCCAAATTAGGACGTGATAAATGAGTGGTTACAGCGAAATTATTTACTTACTTTCTGAAATTACAGTGAGGGTCGTTACAATATATGTGTAGGTTTATTTGATACCTTAGTATAGGACATCTCGTATTCTTTTTTCTGTTTCTTACACACTTTTGTCTACATTTCTTTCTCACTTCTCCTATCGCAGGTCTGCTGGTAGAAATTTCTTAAGAAATAAGCAGTTCCTTTGTACTGTATTTATAATTATGTTTTCGTTTATTCATTTGTAAATACATATAAATTATATTTTTAAATATTTCAATGAAAAAATAAAAAAAAAAACATTTAAAAATATAAAAAATAGTATCCCACCGGTATCGGGAACAGAGTCCAAGCTACCGGCGGTCAGGGCTCCAGAGAGAGGAACCGCCTGACAATGCGAGCCGTGTCCAGAAGTACTGCTTTCTGAATCAAGCCCTTGATCCAGCCGCCTAACGAGAGCCTCCTGAGGTGTTGGTCGAGGCTCGTGGCTATTAAGCCATTGGCTGACACGACTATCGGTACAATGATCGCTGAGTCCACATCCCACATGTCGACAACCTCGCGAGCCAAGTCAATATACTTGATTTGTTTATCTTTCTCGGCTTTCACGAGGTTCTCGTCATGTGGGACGGTAATGTCAATAATCATTGCACGCCTCTCGATTCGGTCCACCACCACTATATCAGGCTTATTGGCTATAATAGTCCTGTCAGTGATGATGGACCGATCCCAGTACAATGAGATATGACCATTATCGAGAACTGGGTCGGGCGCATATCTGTAGTACGGCACTTCCGATTCCACAAGAGAGTATTTCAGAGCAAGTTGCTGATGGATAATCCTGGCTACGAGGTTGTGCCTATGCAAGTACTCACCGTTAGCTAGACGAGAACAACCAGAGATTATGTGGCGGATTGATTCTCCCGGACGATGACATGCCCGACATATGTCAACCGTGCCGTCCTTCACAATAAATCTCCGGTAATTTTTCGTCATGATAACTTCGTCCATAATTGCACAGACAAAACCTTCGGTTTCCCCAAAGAGGTCACCGACACGCAGCCAGGCTACGGACGCTAGTTGGTCTACATCGGGCCCATGTAGGGCCCGGAAAAAGCGTCCGTGAAGTTCCTTACTCTGCCATACTTCTCTGCGATCGTTAGTGTCAAGCACTAGAGGTTTGCGCCAGTTCTCGTTAGCCAAGGAGAGTGGAGTAAGGCCCTTGTCCACTGCCACCACATCTCGATGCATACCCACGTCAGCAGCTAGGAAATATTCCCTTAGACTGCATACCTCGCGGTTGTGTAGGGTCTTAGCATTTAAAAAGCCTCGGCCTCCACACTTCCGCGGGATATACAGTCTCATTACCGACGAACGTGGGTGATGCATTCGAAATGCAGTCAGCAGCGTACGGACTCGCCTATCCAGGGCGTCAAGTTCTGTTTGAGTCCATTTGAGTACGCCGAAAGAGTACATCAATACCGGCATGACCCAACCGTTGAAGGCGCGCACCTTGTTTCCGCCCGAAAGAAAGCTATTAAATACCTTCTTCAGGCGGCCAAAGAAGCGCTCCTTCAACGATTGCTTCATGTCAGCAACATTGATACCTAACGCTTCCGACATACCCAAATACTTATAGGTTTCGGTTGGAGAGAGGGATCTCAGGTTTATGGAATCCGAGAGTTGTGTTCCCACGGATTCCACAATCTCTCCTCGCTTTACATGCATGACCGCACATTTATCCACACCAAACTCCATCCTGATGGCACTACTGAAGGTTTCAGTTACCTTCAGTAGCTCCATCAGTTGCAGATTGTTGGGGGCAAAAAGTTTCAAGTCATCCATGTAAAGGAGGTGAGATATAACCTGACCACCTCTCTTCAACCGATAGCCTAGCCCTGAATTCTCTAGCAGTGTGCTTAGAGGATTCAAAGCTAGGCAAAACCAAAGCGGACTCAAACTGTCACCCTGGAATATACCCCGCTCGATCCTTATCGGTTCGCTATTCCTCTGGATTTGTCGACATCCTGGATAGCGAAGGACCGTCCTCCATTGCCCCATACATGACATCAGGAAGGTGCGTAGCGTTGCATCAACTTTATACAATTCCAGCACCCTCATGAGCCATGTATGAGGAACTGAGTCATAGGCCTTCTTATAGTCTATCCAACATGTCGACAGATCCTTTCGGAAACGCCGAACCTGTTGGCTAATGGTCATATCTATGAGGAGAAGCTCCTTAGTACCGCGGGACCCATTCCTACATCCATTTTGAGAGGCAGACATGATACAGTTACTATCTATATGTGTGTTAATCTTAGCTCTCAAAATGGATGTAAGAACCTTATAGACCGTCGGTAAGCACGTGATCGGTCTATAATTTTTAGGTTCCGCAGTACTACCTGATTTATGGAGCAGGTGGGTTATTCCTGTAGTTAGAAATTGGGGCAGCGACCCTGACTCTAAGGCAGACTGGATCTGAGATGCCAAGTGTAAACCATTAGTATGCGACCTTGTAAACCATTTGATCCAGAAGTTGTGTAGCCCGTCCGGCCCTGGAGATATCCAGTTAGCTAACGGACGGACTGCACGAGCTACATCTTGGGGGCTGATGATAATTGCCCCCATTTCTGGTATTGGATCGCATACGCGCTCAACATCCCGAATCCAATCGCCCTCGGTATGACAGACAGGCACCGACCAGATGCTGCGCCAGAACGAGTATATGGCGTCATCATCCGGCAGGTGCGTATTAGTCACACCTTGGTCCGGTCGCTCCCAATCCCTATACACCCACCTTTCATTACTTCGGAATGTGCGATTCTGGGTGTATCGTTCTACTCGCCGCTTATACCTGCGAATACGGTTTGCCCATGCATATACTTTCTGCTTCAGGAAGTCGATGCGCTCTGTGACACGGGACATATAGTCTCGGGAGCTGACATCAGTCCCCGAAAACGCCCGTCTCACAAAGCGCATCACTCTTGGGCGAGTGTTGCCCTCCCTGAAGCAGATTAGTTTGCCTATGAGTGCTCTGGCCCCACCAATACGACGCTCGATTCTGCACTGCCAAGCCGGCACGGCTGGCTTCGGTCGTGTAGCTCGGTCATTAGGAAATTTGACGTGAGCTACACGACATGCCGCTACAGCCGCGCAGTACAGCATCGAGTGTGTATCGGTGAGGTCTTCGCAGTCATCTAAATAATTTGACAACTGCGAATCCAGAGCAGCCACCAGCGCCCTATTCTTGTTATGTATGGGCAAACGAGGTAAACGTGGCCTAAGTTCGAGCGGCATGCTGCGATACTCCCGAATAGCACACTCCAAAGCACTCCTCAATTCATCATTGCAGTGGGTACTTACGTTTGTAACCATGTCATTACACTCCTCGTCAGCGTGGCTGGGAGCATAGTTGGACGGTGGTACCACAACTGGTAACACAGTCTGCGACGGAGGGGCAATAACATGGCTACCCATTTCAGTTCGGAGGCGATCAAGTACAGTATCATCCAACATATGATTACGCAGGATGACCCGCACCTGATCCGACAGTCGTTGGGCCGAAACGTTGACGGCTGGCTCAAGCACCTGGAACAAAGAGAGCATCCGAACACGGTACGCGGTCAGGTTGTTACCTCCCTCTGTAGCCCCATAGTATGAGCGCATGACGTTTTCATTGATGGATTGCGTCCATCGCATGCGCTGCACACTTCCGCCGGGAGCTGGGACCCTATCAGAGGCCGGTGGGCCTCGAGGTCCTAAGCCGCTCGGCGGCCGGCATCCTCCCCGTCGAAGCGCAGGTGGTGGTGTCGTCGGCGGCGAGAAGAACTCATCGCTGGAGCTCGACGCAACTGGCACGGCCGGTGTCACAGCACTCACGGTGGGGCTGGGTTCCGGCGGCGGCGAGGCGGAGCTGAGCGACGAGGCCGGAGGTGGTGGGCGTGCACGGCGAGCTGCTGATCTAGTCAACATCTATTATGTTTTTCCAATTTTTCTGTTTATTTGTCCATGACAGCTGTCATTTCAATATCATGTAGTATTTTTGTATAAAGGTGATAGTTTTCCATATTAAATTGTATGTGGGTTCTTCCTATAACGGTTATTATTTTTGCTTTTTGTTGTGGGTTTGAAATCACTTGATAAATATTATAAAAACTGAAAAATATTTTGAAAAAATTTTTGACACGTCAGATGTTGTCGGTGTTGCCAGCTTATTTTTCTTAATTATGTTTATTGTTACTGTGTCTATGTGTGTACATAAATGATTAAAAAATAAATAAATACCTACATACATATAAAAACGTCGAAAATGTTTTTTTTTGTCTATGTTAAACGAATTCTAAGAACTTAAAAAAAAACCGACTTCCAAAAAAAAACTTTAATTTCGGAAGTCGGTGTTTGTAATTTACGTTTTCATTATTTGACACCGACTTCCGAAATTAAAGTAATTTTTAACCGACGACAAAAAAGGAGGAGGTTCTCAATTCGACTGTATATATGTTTTTTTTTTTTTTTTTGTATGTTCAGCCCTCACTCCGTCATTTATGAACCGATCTTAATGATTATTTTTTTGTTAGATAGGGTATACCTCAATGGTGATTCCATGTTAAGGAAATCAGGATCTGATAATAGAATCCTGATAAAATTGAGAGAAAACTTCGAAAATTGTGGGCACGTTTAGCGTTTCTGTACGTATGTTCGGCCCTCACTCCGTCGTTGTTTATGAACCGATTTTGATGATTATTTTTTTTATAGATAGGGTTTACCTTAAGGGTGGTTCCATGTCAAGAACATTAGGATCTGATCATGGAATCCTGATAAAATTAAGAGAAAGCCTCGAAAATTGGGCACTAATATGGTTTCTGTTTACTTTTCATAACTTTATCAGGTATTTGCATTTAGGAATCATCACATCATGAAACTGAGCTGATGATGGAAACCATACCTTTCCTAAACAATAGAAGTTAGATATAAAAAACTGGTTTTAGTGACAGATACCACTTAATATACTTTGAAGAAAAGACGTCTTTAGAATATTGGAGGTAACCTCAACTGGTCAATATCCTGGGAACCTCATGGAAGGACGGTTACATCATCAGCTCAGTGCCAAGAGGAATAATGAAGGATTAGAAATTAGCCTCAGAGTATTAAAAGATGATGCGAGTCACAAAAAATTTTGAGTCGGCGCCAAATAATAAAATATAATACATCTAGCCTTCTTCATTTCTACGTACATATAAAATTTAATAATCAGATTGTTGTTTGCCGCCGACTCAAAATTAGTTTATATAAAATTTGATATTTTATGTAGGTAAATAAGCTCAATACTCAAGACTTAAAAGGTTAATTTTTTTTTGCTTTTTATTTTTTTTTTTCGTAAGTTGAATTTTTTGTTAAAACTTTTTTATTTTTTAATTTTTAGTTGTTATACCCCAGAACTAAAAACCCCAATAACATGGAACGTGCAATTTAAAGATTTGGAGCACACCAAAACGTCATCGAGGTATAAGTATTTTTCGTTTTTGTTCAGTTTCTCAAAAAGCGTTAAAGCAATTTTGATAAAATTTATATGGGACCACCTCGGGAGTAAATTCTTTCGGATAAAAAAAGAATTTTGAAAATCAGTCCACAGCTGACTGAGAAATCGGCGGACATACATGAAAAAAAAAAATACATACATACAGTCGAACATAGAACCTCCTTTGTCGAAAGTCGGTTAAAAATGTACTTATAGGTTGTTCTATGTACGAACTTGATGCCAGAAAAATAAATATCGATATAGGTCCAATAGAAAAGACACAGTAGTCACCTGAAAATCACGAAAAATAGAAAATTAAGAAAATAATTCTGTAGCTCATCATTCAAAGACAAATCGTTTAGATTACTTTTTATTTAAATGTTGAAATCCACCTAAAACCCATTAAAAAACTAGAATTTCGTGTTTTCTATGAACTTCGTGACGAAAGAAAAAGATTATTTTTTCTGGTATTATGGACATAATTATCTACGAAATACGCCATGCATATTTCCCGTTTTTTTTTTAGTTGTGTAGACTTATTGTAATCAGTTAACTTTTACCCGAGGAATAAGACAGGCGGTTTTCGAACATTTTATAGAAAATATGACAAAAACCACATTTGAATTTGAAGAGGTACTTTTAAAAATGTGACTCTTACATCAAAATACGACTATTCCGATTACAATCAGTATCGTTACAAAATATGACATATCCAGAGCAAGGAACAAACTTCCATTGATACTTATTGCAACGAAATATGTTTATTCCGTATACTTCTTTCAAAGAATTTCAGAGAGTGTTTGAATGTTCCTGTCAGGAAGAGGAGGAGGAAGCTATTCGAGTTTAGTTCATCCATGTCATTGGATGTGGCCGATGTGGGTAGGTAGGTAGGTATTAATTATTACTTCTTTTATTTATAAAAAAATATATACTATGTATACTACTAACAAACTTATAAAATAGTTAACTAACCAAAACTCCTAACTAAATAAAAATTAAAATTGGCGTCCAAAAATTCTTCAGCATAGCTGTCGACTGAAAGCGTGCGCAAAAGACTGGCGGCATTACCATGGCCGAGGTAAAAGCCAGCCATTGGGTCAGGCGAAGTGTCAACAAGGCGTTTAGATAGATTTTGAAATAATATATGACCCCACGGCCAAAGAATTCAACCCCAAACGGCTCAAAAATATAACCACCGACGAGTTTGTTACATTTCCTCCGCTTGAGGTTCTCCGCAGCCGCTGCGGCAGCACCGGCACAGCACGACGAACTAGGAAGATGAGACGGCGTAAGAGTATCGACACATGTAGCGTCCCATACTAAAGGCCTACCCAACTTGCACGGAAATAACGACATGCCGTCCGGACTTTTACCATCGTCGCGAGCCAGACCATGTGGTTCTAATACATCCGAGGCTGTTGACAACTTCGCCACAGTGGCAGCGATGAGGAGAACAACAGGGAGCGCCTAGACGTAGGGCAATAGCGAGGCGAAAAGTATAGTCGAATAAGGTGCCTATGTTCGACGACGGTAGTGCAGTGAAGCCAGAGACCCGACTCCCACTCTTCCACAGCCAGCAGGCGCACACGCTCCGCAGTAGTAGCAGATGTAGCAATTAGGTTTTCCTGAACTACTTTGCAGAGCGCCTGATCCCACCGTCTCTGGGAAGATGGGTAGTTGGGCGGATTTGTTTCGGGCAAGCGAGTCTCCAGGCATCCGCAGCCTCGGTGAAGCACGGCACATCAAAATCAATCAGTGTGGAAGCTAGAATATTCCTGATTAATTTATCAGTGCCATGGACCGAGGATATAAATGCCAGTAAACTAATATACTGGTAATTTTGCGGACGCCGAGGCCTCCCATGGGCAATTATAGGCCCAAGCTCGGTAGTCCATGGCCACATTTAAAATAGAAATAAGTGTTATTTGGATAATTTGGTCATTTTTTTCCAAAAGGTGAGGGTGCTTCCATAAGTGGGAAACACAAAGGAAATATATTAATTTAAGGCCGAAACAACAACAGCGAATTAGGGTGATGGCCGAATGCAAGTTAATTTGGAGCAATCTTTCCGAAACGTCATTAAAATTGGTTATTAAACATTTATTTTAAGCATAAAATTAAAATAAAAACATTTTTGTTGATTTTATTATTATTTTTATATAATTATTAGTTTAAAACATGAGTAGTCTACAAACTGTTAGATCAAAACATGACTATCCCTTTAAGACTTTAATCTGATTACGATTATTCCATTATTCCACTGAGCCAGATGAAAACACGATTATTCCATTATCGCACTCCAATTTTCTCTAATAACAACTTCTAATTTATTTTATGAAAACTAAACGGTTACTACCATTTAAAAAGTAAAGTAGTAGAAAGTACTCAAATTAACTAGTAAAATTAATTTAAAATATTCGCTTCCTACGTGTAACAAACTTTCTCAATTTCTGAAAAACACTCACTAAGGGAAGGAAGGAACAGAGGTGGGTTTTAGTCAGTAAGAGTCTGACACGCCCTCCCGCTCCACCCAGAGCGGGAGAAGTCATTGGATGATTTCCCACCCCACAAAAAAAAAACAGGAACATATAACAATCCTCATTAATTCAGTTAAAAATTATCTGTCATAATAATCAGCCCATATTAAATTTAAATAAAGGGTATCTTATCACTTCGATTATTCCTTACGGTTTCATCCGTTACAGAAATTCAAACAAACAAATAAAATTTAAAGCATTTTATTAAAATAATGAAAACAAAACATAAGTATTAACAAAAAAAAAAACAACCTGATAAATAAATAATATTCTACAAAATATATCACATAACGATGTCTTACACAGTCATAACATAATAATTTAGCAATTAATAACGAATGCACAAGGTCATGTGCAACATTGTATTCTGTACTTAGGTTATCTATAAAGTAACTGGAAGATAATTCTTAGTACTAGGCTAGCAACTATTTGATTTGTCACTGTCGACTCGTCGAATACGTGCTAGTTGTCTGAAAAAGATGCTCGTAATAGCAAATCGTAAGAGCAACAATGTCTTATATTAATGCTTAAGATGACCCCAGCAGGCGAATAAATCTTATATTATCAAAACTGTATTTAATACTTAACATAAAATACTTACAAGTATTGGAAGACAATAAATTAATTTAAAGAACAATTAAAAACTGTACAACTTCGATTAGTTTTTAAATAAACCTTAAAGCTTGGCGTCATTAAATCACATTATAATCTAGAAGTATGAAAACCATTATTCTTCTGTAGGTAGTATAACTACTTACCAAATGTAAATGTTATTAAAGTAATGATATAAACTAATAATATTGAAACAAATCAAATTCCTACCTAATTACTATGCTACCCAAACTTTTGTACAAAATACGTCCAGTTTTAGTAAACTGCTAACGCCACTCACAGCCTATCTTTGGCAAAGACTACGGAACATGTATAACACTGATCCATTTACTAAGCTTATGACTAGGTACCATTCTATTGAATGGTACTCACAACCCTTGTACCGTGTTTGCGATTGAACAATATTAATATTGATTTTATACATAAATTTTAAGGATTTGAATCCGAGATTTGATTCCGTCCGTTGGAGGAATTCCTTCCCCTTTTGGCACACAGAAGTCAAATAGGAACTCCAATCTCGCGTGTAAGTTGCTAATGCACATCAAACCTACTTAACTAACATAAATACAAAAAATAAACAAAAAACCTGACATTAGAGTAACGTACAAAGAACATAAAATCTAAATAAAGTTTGTAAAAGTTAAGGTACCAAAGCAGCGCAAAATCACCACCACTCATAAATAAAATTAATATGGATTCTGACATATACCCCAAATATCAATATAAAGTGTCTTTTACTCTTTCAAGAGAGTAAAAGACAATTTGAATGGAAGCGGAGCATGGGTAGCACCCAGAATTCCGTCCATTGGAGGAATCTCTTCCCCTTCTGGCATACAGAAGTCAAAGTTATTCATGACATTGGCAAAAAAGAGGAACAGTTCCATCCTTGCAAGTAAATTGCCTATGCACATGCGTTGACCTATTCCAAATTGCATAAAGGTATCCGTGACGGTGAACTTGCCATCACGAATAAACCTTTCTGGCTTGAATAACTCAGGTTCGGGGTATATGTCCGGATCCATATTCATTTTATTTATTAGTGGTACGATGTGTGTGCCGGCGGGAACAATGTATTCTCCTATTTTCCACACCCTGTAAAGAAAAATCAGTGTTATTTCAATATATTCAACAAACATTGGTTTCGGATATAATTACTTGTGTTTGTGTATGATGTCTATTTTTAAGTATCTACAAATTTATTGATTTTAAAGTCATCTAATTTTTAAAATCGTATGTTTTAATGGTGGACTTATAGACAAACGAATACAACTTTATGTTCTTGTAATAGGTAGAACATATTGATAATATTATTCAACATCGATTTTTAACTGTCTTTTCACACTTTTCCTTAAATTATGGCTAATATACTTATACTTCATACAGGGAAATTAATTGGTTCTTTTCGATCATTGATTGTTTTAAGCTACTTGTTGATTTCTTATCAAGAAGATCCTGACATATCGAGAAAAACGTTGAATTTAAAGACATTTTGAGGACAAAATAATAACTTACTCTGAATTGACATGCGTAGTCCCTAATGGTACGATGGACACCATCCTCATCGTTTCCAGAAGTACCGCTTCAACATACGGCAATTCCAATCGATGAGCCATGGTGACCCTCTCGCCAAGAGCCACAACCTTTCTCAACTCAGCCCGCACCTTATCAGCAGTACCTGGATTCTTCATTACCATCAGGCAGCTCCACAATAGGGATGTCATGGATGTTTCCATCCCCGCTGAGAATAGGTCGTTCATCACTTGGACTATTTGTTTAACTGAAAAATTGGGTTCAGTTAGAAATTGCTGTTATAATAGGCTATTAGATAGATTTAAAAAAGAGAATTTATATGATTCCAAAAATACTTTTCTTAATTAAGTTATTAAAAAAATAACTCTAAAAACTTTTACTTTAGACCATCGAACTGAATAACTTTTCATAAGGACCTAATTTGAAATCGCGAAAAAAATCAGCCGTTCCGTACATTTTGACGAGTTAAGCGAACATAAATGTAGGCAGCAGCTGTTTTTTTTCCCGCCATTTAAAAGTTATTCAGTTCGATGGTCTAACGCCACTCCTTAAGGTTTATAGAGCGCATTTTTCAACAAGTAGAAAATTACCTGGATCAACATCAGGGAATATATTTTTCCTATCGTTATTTTTGTTGGCCTTTTCCTCTTCCAGTTTATCGAGGTAATGGTCTAATAAATCCGCTGGTTCCTTCAGCTCTGTTGAAGTGGCCCGCTGCTTGATCCGCTCGTGTATGTGGTCGCGGTGAAATTGACTGACATCAACGAGATTTCTTTTAATCTCGTTCATGACAGCCATCTTGCCAGGGAGTTTCTGAAAAATAAATTATACAGTGTCATTAATTGTATCACTGAGGAGAATCCTATCGTAAATTAGCATGACATACTCGTAAGTGTGTCAAATGCTACAACTGAACAAAAATCTAAGATTTATTAAACCTCACTAAACATTAATTAACAGTTACGTAAGAGAGTTGAAAGAAACACTCAAGGTCCTGACTAAAATCCTGCTGCAATTCTTGTACGCAATTGCTTTTTCTCAATGGGTTAGCTGAACTTCAGGCACTACGCCTATATTTATTAAACCTCTGAATTAATTGGATTTATATTAATTTTACATTATTTTCCTCAAGTTACAGAGACATAATTGAATTGGTATTTTTTCTTAAGAGCCTAGAACCTCCAGTTACGTAGAGGATGAATAACTTGCCACCTGCTTAATATGTGCCCGAACACACAGCTCGGGGTATGCAAAAATGAATCACAAATAAAACTGCTATTAATACGAATAAGTTGCCGCGTAACACTTACGTCATCTAGCTTAGACTGAACTTAGAATTGCATGCGACATTGAACAAGTCATTGACTGAAACAGGAGTTGAACCCGCAACCTTGACAGAGCAGTGTGTCTGTGAGCCCCATGCCATACGATCGAGTTCATCGTAGCGCGATGACCGATGACCCTTATGGTCATAAAAATCAGAATTATGGGGTTTTTCATGGGTAATAAAGTTTCGTGGGTCACATTCTTAACGGAGCCACTGAATGTAGAATTAGGATGATAAATTCCCTGAAGGATGCTAAAAAAGGTATTTCTAAAATTATGAGGATCTAACCAGGAACCTGTTCGTTAGTTGTTATTAAATTATCTTTCACTTACCAGGTAGGTTCTCACGTGTTCTCCGATGAGCACCATTCCAAAAAGCCTCATGCCCCTGGACACCCTCTCGTTGAACATATTGAAGGCTTTGTCGTTGGGCTTGAAGCGGAAGCTCATCATTAGCTGGCAAATAACGTTGTGTATATGCCGTCCAAACAAATGAGCGGGGTTCACGGCCTGTCCTTTAGAATCTTTCAATTCTGTTAAAAGTTCTTCGATTTCCAACTGAAAAAAATCCACGTCAGTACCAGAAACACTTTTACTAAATGCTGGAATGTTTAATTAATTTATTGCAAAACTTACAAATATGCTTTTTTCGAAGCGGGTGTTAGGCCACAGCTTGACTCCAAGAGCCCGGAATTTTTCATGCAGGAAAAGACGCTGCCGTTTCCAGAGGGCACCTTGGCTTGTGATTATTCCTAAAAAAACGATCAATTAAGACGTGTAACGTGTTTCATGATGCAAGAAGAGCAGCTTATTGCTGCTTAGTAATAACAATCTGCCCATTATTGGACGCTATAAAATATTATGAGATTCTTACCTAATCCTTCCAAAAGATTGTTCAGAGGTGTGTCAGGCCGGTCAGTGGAGTCGTTCCTGCTGAAGAACTCCTTCATCAGCTTAGTGGAGCCAATACAGACGGTAAGATTGCTACCCATCTGCACGGAAAACACGTCGCCGTATTGTTTGGCCATGTTAAGGTAGACCAGGTGAGGAGGCCTGCGGTTCATGAAAGGCAGGATGCCCAGCAACGGGATACCCCATGGTCCTGAAATCACAAGAACTTATAATATTCATTCATATTCATTTATTTGCATTCCACAAGGTAAAACAAGATGTTAACAAAAAAGCTAAGAGCCGTTGTAGAACCCCTGCCCTGTTAGGGCACAGCACAAAATATTGTTTGATACATAGCCATTAGAATTGAGCAAGCTTCTTTTAAATTAAGCAGCTGTTTCAAGAATTACGTATAATCCTGTAGCGGCACATTTCAGACTATCCCGGAAAATAAAGCTTAGCAACTTGTTACGCAAAGCCTCAAGCTACAAAGGGCTCGGCGCATTCAGAATTTGAAGATGAAAAGTAGAGCAATGGACACAGCTACTAAATTAAATATATATTATGTATGATGTATACAACATTACTAAACATAGCATAAAAATTGGGGACTTACCAGGCGGAAGGTTTTTATAATATTTTACATTTTTAAATATTACAAAAAATAATAATGTTGAGTACATAAAAATACGTATTATGTCACTCGACAAGTAGTTAATTACTACAATTACAAGACAGTAATAAAGGAAGTTGGAAGACATTTTCGTTAAATTAAAAAAAAAAATACAGAATAAAATTGAAAATTTTTTATTTTTTAATTTTCTAAATAGACTTGCAATACTTTTTTGTTTAATGTTAAGCCCTCAAGTCTATTGAATTTGAAATGCAATTTATTTTAAATATTTATCGTATTATCTAGCGGTTGCCAAAACTTGACCGAGCGTGCAGAATACTATCCGGTTTTGAATAATAATCCGAGGTGCGAGTTGTTTTATATATACTTAGTAGGTACATACTAAGCGGCCGCTGCCATTTTTTATCTATTACGTACTGAATTAGATTTGCTGATAAATATTCAAGTGAACATGTATGAGTGGAATATCGTTATCCTTTACAACATTTGTATGATTATCAAATCTGAGTTCATTGACCTGATTTTTCACGTAGATTGAACGCTAAAATAATTAATTTATGTAATTTTAAAATATTTTGTCTTTGTATTCTTACGTTTTTTAGCGTAAAAAGTGCTTATCGCAACTTTCGTCATTACTGACCCAGTGACCAGAAAAACTTTCGCTGCTGGGGTTGTTTTGCCAGCGAGATTTATTATTAAATATATTTAGGCCACTTAGGGCATTAATAGTGAGAGATACTGATGCATTTCAGTTTTATTCTTTTTTGAGACTAAATGTAGTGAAAATAATAAATCGAAAGTTATTTAGAGAAGGGTCGTTAAATTTTGCTTGGAAAAGTATTTTCCAATCAAATCTGAGTTCATTGACCTGATTTGTCACCAGTTAAGATTAAGCGCTTAAATAATTAATTTATGTAATTTTAAAAATGTTTTATCTTTGTAATCGTACGTTTTTTAGCGTAAAAAGTGCTTATCGTAACTTTCTTCAGTACTGACCCAGTGACCTGAAAAACTTTCGCTGCTGAATAGGTTTGTTTTGCCAGCGAGATTTATTGTTAAAGATATTTAGGCCACTTAGAGTATTAATGCTGAGAGAATACAGATAGATACAGTCTCGACATATTTTTTTTTTGAGACTATGGCAGTGAAAATAATAAACACTGTATTCTCTATCTCTCTAGCGAAAATTTAAAGTTGTTTCTAGAGAGAGGTCGTAAACTATGCTTGATAACACATTATTTTTTAAATTTAAGTACTGGGTTAACACATTAAACATTTACCCAAGTAGTACTTTCTGGTGAAGATTCAAGGTTATCCGGCAACTCATTTTAAGTACCTATTAGTATTTTTGAGCTCTTTCATAGACAAGGAATGGTATAAAGTAGGTCTTACCAGGGTATTTCATACAAAACAAGGTGGTTGTTCTTACATGAAACTATAATCTTGTGGGTAGGAAACATAGAATAACTGTTTGCATTTAATTATGATGCAGCTGCCATCGGCATCCTTGTATGAGTTCGAAAGATATATTTATTATTTACACAAATGTATGATGGAGTAAAATAAAGTCTAAGTGATATGTACCTACGTCAGTGTTATAAATACATCAGAATATTTACGTTACAATTGTATTTACCTGTAAAATATAGAATGTATTCATAATTTAAAAAATCTGAACTAAATAAATAATAGTAGAAGAGGTAAACTAAATTGTTTGTTAGTAAGTAGGTATGCTGAAACTCTTTTACTGGTCGACACTACCATAGGCTACTTTTTGGGAAAATTTACAGCAAAGCCGCGGGAAAAGCTGGTAAATAAATAAGTATGAAAGTGCATCGAACTCATTCCAGTAAAATCTTCCACACGTTACATAACACAAAGTGTCAATCTATCAACAATGGAGAATGTCGAAATGTCAAAAATTAAGGGATTGATAACGTGACATTTCGATGCGCTTGTCAATCCCATACATTTTTGAATTTTTGGCTTTTTAACTATTTTGACTCGAGTTTCTACATTTTTCTGTGACTAAAATATATCTAATCTCAAATTTAGAAGGCTCCCGTCCACATTAAGATTCTTTAGGTGCCTACCTAATGTGTTCCACCACGTCATGATTTCTGCTCTTGAATTTCCTTTGTTATCATGCAATTGTATATTTAATGCAACGCACATTGGGCCCGCGTGGTGGATTACGGCTTTTGTCCCAGCCGTGGAATCATTACAGGCTGATTATTATTATACTATAATGCAACGCATATACCTAGTTCAATTTAATTAAGAACATATTGTGTGTGACGTATGCCTATCGACAGACACTTTACAGTGGAAAATCTATAAATGGGGATTAAAAAACCAAAAACATAAATAGTACAAATCTCATTGGGGTCAAAGATTTGTTACGTAAGAACCGTATCGATAGCGAAAAACACAAGTTAATGCCCACTCATTCTCCTAAAAAAACTGTTGCGCAGATAGTATTTACGTAGGTACCTACTAAGAATATGAGTCAGTATTATATATGTATGTCAACAACCTCTATTGTAGGGGAATAAACTGTGAAGGTCATCACATTACAACGTGTAGGACTTACATAAGCAGCTATCTAGATTGGATAACAGTTTAATGACCTTATCGGCTAGCATGTATTCCGGGTTGAACGCTGTGACAAGGACGTTCATTCGCACGTTATTCTCTGCAAATTTTGAACGTGGTCATGTTGCAAATTTATTTTAAACCTAGCACGCTACAAAAATAATGAAATAGCAATTAGGTTTTCCTGAACTACTTTGCAAAGCGCCTGATCCCACCGTCTCTGGGAAGATGGGTAGTTGGGCGGATTTGTTTCGGGCAAGCGAGTCTCCAGGCATCCGCAGCCTCGGTGAAGCACGGCACATCAAAATCAATCAGTGTGGAAGCTAGAATATTCCTGATTAATTTATCAGTGCCATGGACCGAGGATATAAATGCCGGTAAACTAATATACTGGTAATTTTGCGGACGCCGAGGCCTCACATGCAGATAGGTTCTTATTATTATAGGCCCAAGCTCGGTAGTCCATGGCCACATTTAAAATAGAAATGTGTTATTTGGATAATTTGGTTAATTTTTTCCAAAAGGTGAGGGGGTTTCCATAAGTGGGAAACACGAAGGAAATATATTAATTTAGGGCCGAAACAACAACAGCGAATTAGGGTGATGGCCGAATGCAAGTTAATTTGGAGCAATCTTTCCGAAACGTCATTAAAATTGGTTATTAAACATTTATTTTAAGCATAAAATTAAAATAAAAACATTTTTGTTGATTTTATTATTATTTTTATACAATTATTACTTCAAAACATGAGTAGTCCACAAACTGTTAGATCAAAAAATGACTATCCCTTTAAGATTTTAATCAGATTACGATTATTCCACTGAGCCAGATGAAAACACGATTATTCTATTATCATTTCTCTAATAACAACTTCTAATTTATGTTATGAAAACTAAACGGTTACTACCATTCGAAAGTACTCAAATTAACTACTAAAATTAATTTAAAATATTCGCTTCCTACCTGTAACAAACTTTCTCAATTTCTGAAAAAACACTCCATCATCTTCCTGCCCTTATCCCATGTTACTTGGGGTCGGCGCAACACGTTTTTTTCTTCCATTCTGTCCTGTCAGCCGTCACGCTATCACTAACTCCCTTTTATTTCATATCACTCCTCACACAATCCATCCATCATTTCTTTGGCCTCCCTCTCCCTCTCCATCCTTCCACATTTATATTCATAACTCTTTTAGTTACATGTGTTTCATCCCTCCTCTTTACATATACAAGCGGTTCCTTTTCAACTTTTCTGTGACTGGCGCCACTTTTAAACTACCTCTAATGTACTCATTTGGCACTTTATCCATTCTCGTTACTCCATACATCCATCTCAACATTCTCATCTCCGCCACATGCAGTCTTTTTTCATCCGTATTTTTCACAGCCCTACATTCTAACCCATACAGTACGACAGGTCTAATCACGGACTTATAGATTTTCCCCTTTAACTTAAGGGGCCTCCGTCGGTCGTAAGTTGTTCCAGTGACCTGTCGCCATTTCATCTATCCTGAGTAGATCCTGTGCGTTACGTCTCGGTCTATATCGCCATCCCCTGAACAAGCGACCCGAGGTATCGAAAATCGGAGCAGATCGGTACAGGCGTTCCGTTGAGAGCTACAGGCATAGGACTGGAGAGACCGCCGAAATCGCAGAACAGATATTCCGTTTTGGTTCTGCTCAATTTCAGGCCCAAACTCTCCAGTCTTTGCCACCACGTCTCCAATCTGCTCTGGACCTCTGAGCCGCTTTCGGCAACCAGCACAATGTCATCAGCAAACAGCATACACCAGGGAGCCTCTTCCTGGATGTCTGACGTCACAGCGTCCATTATCATCAGGAAGAGGTAAGAGCTGAGAGCCGACCCCTGGTGCAAACCGACCGCTACATTGAAACTGTTAGTAGTGCCCACTGCAGACCGGACTTGGGTACTGCATCAACTGCACATACTTCCCAGGCACACCTTTCTCCGCCCACCACAGAACCTCTCGAGGCACCCGATCATATGCCTTTTCGAGGTCAATGAACACGATGTGCAAGTTTTTATGCACAGCTCTATATTTTTCGCATAGCTGACGCATACCCCGACCAGGCATAAAACCGAACTGGTTTTGTGAGATTTCACTCTCTTCTCTCAGCCGCTTTTCAATAACTTTTCCCATGCTTTCATACTATGTGACATTAACTTTATTCCTCTATAGTTGATGCACTCCAGGACATCACCTTTGTTCTTGAAGATGGGCACCAACGAACTGTTGCACCATTCATCAGGTATGGCTTCTTCCAGCAACAACTTATTGAAGAACAAAGTTATCCACGTCCATCCATCTACCCGTAATGACTTCCATACTTCAATTGGTATTCCGTCTGGACCAATTGCCTTACCATTCTTCATTCCATTCACTGCTATTCTCACTTCATCCACACTGACCTTTCTCACTAACCCCTCATTCATTGGTTTATTCTCTACAACACCACTCCAGATATTTTCCTCATTCATCAATCTTTCAAAATATCTTCTTCCATCTATCCTTAATCATTTCATCCTCTGATAGAAGCATTCCAGCTTCATCCCTTACACATCTTATCCGACTAACATCCTTCGCCTTCCTCTCTCTGGCTCTAGCAAGCTGGTACAGATTTTTTTGGCCAGCTAGACTGTCCAGTGTATCGTACAGTTTGTCCTGAGCTTTTGCTCTCGCTATTGCCACGGCTTTCTTAGCTTTTTTCTTTAACGCATCATACTCGCTCTTTTTTCAGCTTTTAAACTAACGCTTTCCAGTTCTACACTCTGCCATTCCTTGAATTTCTTCTTTTTTTGCCTTCAACACTTCCTGTATTTCTGTAGACCACCACCATGTCCTCCATCCCTCTCGATTGTGCCCCTTCCTTTTGTCTCTCCCAAAATATCCTTCGCTGCATCCCTAATACACCCAGCTATCTCATTCCAGCTTTGATTTACACTTCGATCATTCATGTCTCCCATTTTTATCATTTTGTCTACTACTCGCTCTCTAAATTCCTTCGCACAATCATTCTTCTCTAGCATATGCCATTTTATTTTAGGAGGAGGACGCTCTTTGCTTTTTGTACACTGTGTTTTTAGCGCTATTACCAGAAGCCTGTGCTGTGAGACTAAGTCTTCTCCTGGCAGCACTTTGCAGTCTTTGACGTGTCTAATATGGTTGTGCCTAACTAGAAAATAGTCAATCTGGGTCTTGTGGTTACCACTTTTGTATGTGACTAGGTGTTCATCTGTCTTCTGGAACCAAGTGTTGGCTACTGCCAGATCAAATGCAGTAGCAGATTGCAACAGCGTCTCCCCTTCGTTATTGGGACTTCCAAAACCCCATCCTCCGTGTACTCTTTCATAACAATTTCTCGTTCTTCCTACATGCCCATTAAAATCACCTCCTATCAAATCCTCATGCACGGGGATGGTCATTACCGTTGTATCAAAATCCTCCCAAAACTTCTCTTTTACCCTTTCGTCACACCCTACTTGCGGGGCATACACACTAACTACACTGGTCAGCAAATAAACCGAGCCACCCGCTACCTAGGAACTCTGATTCGATTTTCTCAAAAAGTATAAAACTTACAACTATCAAAGTTATACCTACAAAAAGTGCGTTTCGATTTTCGATTTGCTCTGTTTTCACCAGAGTTTGAAATTAGCGTTCTTTTTCTCTACAATGAGGGTAGTCGGATATTTCTTATCATTTCTTTAGTTTTTGTCCATCGTTTGCTCAGACGCGTGTGTTTTTGCTACTTTTTTCGATTAATAATGGATACAACACCTCAGGAAGCAGCTCAAGCTGTAGCATTACTTCAAGCAGGCATTGCGCAACGTGAAGTCGCTCGAAGGCTTCGAATCAGCAGATCTTCGGTGCAACGAGTTTACAGACGATACCTAGAGACTGGAGCATTCGATCGCCGTCCAGGTACGGGCAGACCTAGGGCTACATCAGCAGCAGATGATCGTTATATCCACCTTACTGTTCTGCGAAATCGCCACCTCAACGCAGTTCAAGTCCAACAAAATCTGCGTGACGAACGCCAAGTGGTCATAAGTTCAGATATCGTCAGAAGGAGACTTGCTGAACGGAACCTGACCCCAAAAAGAGCTGCAACAGGCCCAGCATTAACGGTAGCACACCGTCGAGCACGATTTGATTTTGCTCGAGAGCATAGGGATTGGACATTAGAGCAGTGGAGTAATGTACTCTTCACTGATGAGACCAGGGTGAGTCTACATGGAAGTAATCGACGTCAGAGAGTATATCGTCGCCCTGGAGAACGTTATTCTCAGTGTTGCATCGAGGAAACTGTTGCTTATGGAGGAGGATCTGTAATGGTCTGGGGCGGCATCTCGTTAACAGCACATACAGCGTTAGTTTTCATCGAACCGACGGGCCGTACACTTGGAGTGACTTCTCATCGCTACATTACTGAAATCCTCGCAGACCATGAGGTACCTTACGCAGGATATATCGGACAGGATATGCAATTGATGCATGATAATGCATGGCCTCATGTTGCTCATGTGGTGACCCAGTATCTACGCGACGTCAGCATTCGTACGATGGACTGGCCAGCTCGAAGCCCGGACTTGAATCCGATAGAACACTTATGGGATGAGCTGAAACGTCGGGTTCGAGCCCGGGTACCTGCTCCAACAAGGCTTCCAGAGCTGCGAATCGCAATTGAAGAGGAGTGGAATACAATTCCTCAAGATTTTATCGTCAGGCTCGTAAGGTCGATGAATACAAGGATGCTGGCAGTTATCCGAGCAAGGGGAGGGAATACGGAATATTGATCAAAAACTTTTTTTTGATTTTATCTTTGTCTTAGGCTTTAATTTTTTTTTTCACTTTATCATTACTATCGATTGTCACGACTGGAAAACGACTCTTCTTTGTAAAATCCTTAGTAAACACTGAAATATTGATTAAACCCAATAAGTTTTCTTTCGTAGGTACAACTTTGATAATTGTAGGTTTTTTAGTTTTTGAGAAAATCGAATTAGAGTGCCTAGGTAGCGGGTGGCTCGGTTTATTTGCTGTCCAGTGTATATTCAGCATCACATCACATTATCCATCATAACTTTCACAACTATCAATCTATCATTAATCCTTTTAACCTCCATCACGCTTTCTTTTAATTTACTATCTAATACTATTACCACGCCATTTCTTTTACAGGCACTTCCACAATAGAAAAACTTGTATCTTTCACCAATTTCCCTCGCCTTTGTCTTCCACTTAGTTTCCTGCAAACACGCTATATTTATTCTTCTTCTTTTTATTACGCCCGCTAACTCTCTGGCCCTTCTGAAAAAACACTCCAAGAGGAATATATAATAATCCTCATTTATTCAGTTAAAAATTATCTGTCATAATAATCAGCCCATATTAAATTAAACTCAAGGGTGTCTTATCACTTCGATTATTCCTTACGGTTTCATCCGTTACAGAAATTCAAACAAACAAATAAAATTTAAAGCATTTTATTAAAATAATGAAAACAAAACATAAGTATTAACAAAAAAAAAACAACCTTATAAATAAATAATATTCTACAAAATATATCACATAACGATGTCTTACACAGTCATAACATAATAATTTAGCAATTAATAACGAATGCACAAGGTCATGTGCAACATTGTATTCTGTACTTAGGTTATCTATAAAGTAACTGGAAGATAATTCTTTGTACTAGGCTAGCAACTATTTGATTTTTATATTAATGCTTAAGATGACCCCAGCAGGCGAATAAATCTTATATTATCAAAACTGTATTTAATACTTAACATAAAATACTTATAAGTATTGGAAGACAATAAATGAATTTAAAGAACAATTACAAACTTTACAACTTCGATTAGTTTTTAAATAAACCTTAAAGCTTGGCGTCATTTAATCACATTATAATCTAGAAGTATGAAAACCATTATTCTTCTGTAGGTAGTATAACTACTTACAAAATATAAATGTAATTAAAGCAATGATATAAACTAATAAAATTGAAACAAATCAAATTATTACCTAATTAGTATGCGACCCAAACTTTTGTACAAAATACGTCCAGTTTTATTAAACTGCTAACGCCACTCACAGCCTATCTTTGGCAAAGACTACGGAACATGTATAACACTGATCCATTTACTAAGCTTATGACCCACAACCTTTGTACCGTGTTTGCGATTGGACAATATTAATATTCATTTTATACATAAGTTTTTAGGATTTGAATCCGAGATTTGATTCCGTCTGTTGGAGGAATTCCTTCCCCTTCTGGCACATAGAAGTCAAATAGGAATTCCAATCGAGCGTGTAAGTTGCCAATGCACATTAGACCTACTTAACTAACATAAAAAAAAAAACAAAAAACCTAACATTAGCGTAACGTACAAAAAACATAAAATCTAAATAAAGCTCGTAAACGTACAGGTACCAAAGCAGCGCAAAATAGGCATAAAATAAGTCACTTCAAAATTACTAACTAATTATTGCCGATGTTAAAGCATTACTTTCTATTACATATTTAACGTTTTTAAATACTAATATTCAAAATAATAACGTTGAGTGTAAAATTATGTTTTTGCAAAAAAAAGCTGAAATCCTTTTTTGGATATTAATCAATGGTACGATGAGAGTGCAGGAACGAGGTTCTAACACTTGGTGCTAATGTTGTTAAATTACTCTTTAATTTTAAGGGAGTAAAGGATAACTTGAATGGAAGTGGAGCAGGGGTAGCACCCAGAATTCCGTCTATTGGAGGAATCTCTTCCCCGTCTGGCATATAGAAGATATTCATGACATAGAAGAGTTGCATTCCGGCGAGTAAGTTGCCAATGCACATAGGTCGGTCGTCTCTGATAAGAACAAAATATTAAACCTAACCTAACATAAATATAAAAAAACAACAAAAAAAACCTAACACTAAAGTAACAAAGAACATAAAATCTAAATAAAGCTTGTAAAAGTTAAGGTACCAAAGCAGCGCAAAATCACCACCACTCGTAAATAAAATGAATATTGATTCTGACATATACCCCAAATATCAAAATAAAGTGTCTTTTACTCTTTCAAGAGAGTAAAAGACAATTTGAATGGAAGCGGAGCATGGGTAGCACCCAGAACTCCGTCCATTGGAGGAATCTCTTCCCCTTCTGGCATACAGAAGTCGAAGTTATTCATGACATTGGCAAAAAAGAGGAACAGTTCCATCCTTGCAAGTAAATTGCCTATGCACATGCGTTGACCTATTCCAAATTGCATAAAGGTATCCGTGACGGTGAACTTGCCGTCACGAATAAACCTTTCTGGCTTGAATAACTCAGGTTCGGGGTATATGTCCGGATCCATATTCATTTTATTTATTAGTGGTACGATGTGTGTGCCGGCGGGAACAATGTATTCTCCTATTTTCCACACCCTGTAAAGGAAAATCAGTGTTATTTCAATATATTCAACAAACATTGGTTTCGGATATAACTACTTGTGTTTGTGTATGACGTCTATTTTTAAGTATCTACAAATTTATTGATTTTAAAGTCATTCAATTTTTAAAATCGTATTTTTTAATGGTGGACTTATAGACAAACGAATACAACTTTATGTTCTTGTAATAGGTAGAACATATTGATAATATTATTCAACATCGATTTTTAACTGTCTTTTCACACTTTTCCTTAAATTATGGCTAATATACTTATACTTCATACAGGGAAATTAATTGGTTCTTTTCGATCATTGATTGTTTTAAGCTACTTGTTGATTTCTTATCAAGAAGATCCTGACATATCGAGAAAAACGTTGAATTTAAAGACATTTTGAGGACAAAATAATAACTTACTCTGAATTGACATGCGTAGTCCCTAATGGTACGATGGACACCATCCTCATCGTTTCCAGAAGTACCGCTTCAACATACGGCAATTCCAGTCGATGAGCCATGGTGACCCTCTCGCCAAGAGCCACAACCTTTCTCAACTCAGCCCGCACCTTATCAGCAATACCTGGATTCTTCATTACCATCAGGCAGCTCCACAATAGGGATGTCATGGATGTTTCCATCCCCGCTGAGAATAGGTCGTTCATCACTTGGACTATTTGTTTAACTGAAAAATTGGGTTCAGTTAAAAATTGCTGTTAAAATAGGAGCTATTAGATAGATTTAAAAAAGAGAACTTATATGATTCCAAAAATACTTTTCTTAATTAAGTTATTAAAAAAATAAATCTAAAAACTTTTACTTTAGACCATCGAACTGAATAACTTTTCATAAGGACCTAATTTGAAATCGCGAAAAAAATCAGCCGTTCCGTAAGTTTTGACGAGTTAAGCGAACATAAATGTAGGCAACGGCAGATTTTTTTCCGCCATTTAAAAGTTATTCAGTTCGATGGTCTAAAGCACTCCTTAAGGTTTTTAGAGGGAATTTTTAACAAGTAGAAAATTACCTGGATCGACCCCAGGGAATATATTTTTCCTATCGTTATTTTTGTTGGCCTTTTCCTCTTCCAGTTTATCGAGGTAATGGTCTAATAAATCCGCTGGTTCCTTCGGCTCTGTTGAAGTGGCCCGCTGCTTGATCCGCTCGTGTATGTGGTCGCGGTGAAATTGACTGACATCAACGAGATTTCTTTTAATCTCGTTCATGACGGCCATCTTGCCAGGAAGTTTCTGAAAAAGAAATATACAGTGTCATTAATTGTATCATTGAGGAAAATCCTATCGTAAATTAGCATGACATATGTGTCACATGCTTAACAAAAATCTAAGATTTATTAAAGTTCACTAAACATTAATTAACAGTTACGTAAGAAAGTTGAAAGAATTACTAAAAGTCCTGATTAAAATCCTGCTGCAATTCTTGTACGCAATTGCTTTTCCTCAACGGGTTAGCTGAACTTCAGGAACTACGCCTATAATTATTAAACCTCAGGGACAAGACAAATTAATTGGGCATGTATACAATCGAGACAGAATGAACATGGGGCAGTCCTTATTATGTACATTATTTTCCTTAATTTACAGAGACATAATTGAATTGATATTTTTTCTTAAGAACTTCCAGGTACGTACAGGATGAATAACTTGCCACCTGCTTAATATGTGCTCGAACACATAGCTCGTATGCAAAAATAAATCACAAATAAAACTGCTATTATTACGACCAAGTTTCCGCGAAACACTTACGTCATCTAGCTTAGATTAAACTTAGATTTGCATTGAAAAAGTCATTGATTGAAACAGGAGTTGAACCCGCAACCTTGACCGTGTAGCAGTGGGTCTGTAAAACTGTGCTCCCCATGCCTTACCATCGAGTTCATCGTAGCGCGATGAGTGATGACCATAAGTTTGCAAAAATCAGAATTACGGGGCTTTTCATGGGTAATTAAATTTCGTGGGTCACATTCTCAACGGAGCCACTGAATGTAGAATTAGGATGATACATTCCCTGAAAAATGCTAAAAAAGGTATTTCTAAAATTATGTGGATCTAACCAGGAACCTGTTCGTTAGTTGTTATTAAATTATCTTTCATTTACCAGGTAGGCTCTCACGTGTTCTCCGATGAGCACCGTTCCAAAAAGCCTCATGCCCCTGGACACCCTCTCGTTGAACATGTTGAAGGCTTTGTCGTTGTGCTCGAAGCGGAAGCTCATCATTAGCTGGCAAATAACGTTGTGAATATGCCGTCCAAACAAAAGAGCGGGGTTCACGGCTTGTCCTTTAGAATCTTTCAATTCTGTTAGCAGTTCTTCGATTTCCACCTGAAAAAAAAATCCACGTCAGTACTAGAAACACTTTTACTAAATGCTGGAATGTTACTGTTTAATTACTTTATTGCAAAAACTTACAAAAATGTTTTTTTCGAAGCGGGTGTTAGGCCACAGCTTGACTCCAAGAGCCCGGAATTTTTCGTGCAGGAACAGACGCTGCCGTTTCCAGAGGGCACCTTGGCTTGTGATTATTCCTAAAAAAAGCAATATTAATTAAGACGTGTAACGTGTTCCATGATCCAAGAAGGCCAGCTTATTGCTGCTTAGTAATGAAAATCTGCCCATTATTGGACGCTATAAAATATTATGAGATTCTTACCAAATCCTTCCAAAAGGTTGTTCAAAGGTGTATCAGGCCGGTCAGTGGAGTCGTTCCTGCTGAAGAACTCCTTCATCAGTTTAGTGGAGCCAATACAGACGGTAAGATTGCTACCCAACTGCACGGAAAACACGTCGCCGTATTGTTTGGCCATGTTAAGGTAGACCAGGTGAGGCGGCCTGCGGTTCATGAAAGGCAGGATGCCCAGCAACGGGATACCCCATGGTCCTGAAATCACGAGAGCTTATAATATTCATTCATATTCATATTCATTTATTTGCGTTCCACAAGATAAAACCAGATGCTATCAAAAAGCTAAGAGCCGTTGTAGACCCTGTTAGGGCACAGCACAAAATATTGTTTGATACATAGCCATTAGAATTGAGCAAGCTTCTTTTAAAATTAAGCAGCTGTTTCAAGAATTACGTATAATCCTGGAGCGGCACATTTGAGACTATCCCGCAAAGCTGCAAACTACAAAGGGCTCGGGGATTCAGAAATTCAAGATGAAAAGTAGAGCAATGGACACAGCTACTAAATTAAATATATATTAAGTATGATGTATACGACATTACTAAACATAGCATAAAAATTGGGGACTTACCAGGCGGAAGGTTTTTATAATATTTTATATTTTTAAATATTACATAAAATAATAATGTTGAGTACATAAAAATACGTACTATGTCACTCGACAAGTAGTTAATTACTACAATTACAAGACAGTAATAAAGGAATTTGGAAGACATTTTCGATAAATTAAAAAAAAATACAAAATAAAATTGAAAGAAAAAATATGTTTAAATTTTCTAAATAGACTTGAAATACTTTTTTGAATATTAATGTTAAGCCCTCAAGTCTATTGAATTTTCAATGCAATTTATTTTAAATATTTGTCGTATTATCTAGCGGTTGCCAAAACTTGACCGAGTGTGCAGAATACTATCTGGTTTTGAATAATAATCTTGTGCGAGTTGTTTTATATATACTTAGTAGGTACTTACTAAGCGGCCGCTGCCATTTTTTATCTATTACGTATTGAATTAGATTTGCTGATAAATTTTCAAGTGAACATGTATGAGTAGGTACTGGAATATCGTTATCCTTTACAACATTTGTATGATTATGAAATCTGAGTTCATTGACCCGATTTGTCACGTACATTGAACGCTAAAATAATTAATTTATGTAATTTTAAAATATTTTGTCTTAGTAATGGTACGATTTTTAACGTAAAACGTGCTTATCGTAACTTTCGTCATTACTGACCCAGTGACCTGAAAAACTTTCGCAGCTAGGGTTGTTTTGCCAGCGAGATTTATTATTAAAGATATTTAGGCCACTTAGGAAATTAATAGTGAGAGATACTTATGCATTTGAGTTTTATTCTTTTTTGAGACTAAATGCAGTGAAAATAATAAGTCGAAATTTATTTAGAGAAGGGTCGTTAAACTTTGCTTGGAAAAGTATTTTCTAATCAAATCTGAGGTCATTGACCTGATTTGTCACCAGTTAAGATTGAGCGCTTAAATAATTAATTTATGTAATTTTAAAATGTTTTATCTTTGTATTCGTACGTTTTTTTAGCGTAAATTGTGCTTATCGTAACTTTTTTCACTACTGACCCAGTGATCTGAAAAACTTTCGCTGCTCAATAGGGTTGTTTTGCCAGCGAGATTTATTGTTAAAGATATTTAGGTCACTAACTTAGGGTATTATTGCTGTGAGATACAGATGCATTTCAGCTTTATTTGTTTTTGAGACTAAATGCAGTGAGAGATTCTACACAAAATTATAAATGGTTCCATAGATGCGCAATTGATTCACTATTTTAACTTTTGGGCTATCCAACGTAGCAAGCGACATTATCGCATTTTTCAATTGCCTACCTCCACCTTAAATACTACCTTTAATAGCCCCTTAAACACGTATGGCAAGGCTATATAATGAAAGGTCCAACTTGACGGATTACCCTATCGAAGTTTTCTCTATGAGTTTCGCTTCATACAGACGTTCCCTATATAAACAGTGCGAACAATGTACGTGTATATAGCTTAAATTGTTTTTGTTTTTGTAGTGTTCTGGTTTTAGGTTTATTGGACACACTTTTCATTTTTTCTTATTGTCTCTAATTTCATTTTGTCAATGTCATGCATACCTGTTATTTGCATGGTTACTGAAATGCCAAATTTTAGATGTTATTTTATTTGAATTGTAAGTGACAGTGCTGTTGGTGTGCTTATTATTATAAATAAATAAATAAATAACAATAAACACCGTATTCGCCAACTCTAGCGTAAATCGAAAGTTGTAGAGAAGGGTCGTTATCCTTTGCTTAGAAAAGTATTTTCCAATCAAATCTGAGTTCATTGACCTGATTTGTCACCTGTTTAAATTGAAAGCTAAAATAATTAATTTATGTAATTTTAAAATGTTTTATCTTTGTCATCGTACTTTTTTTAGTGTAAAAAGTGCTTATCATAACTTTTTTTCACTACTGACCCAGTGACCTGAAAAACTTTCGCTGCTGAATAGGGTTGTCTTGCCAGCGATATTTATTGCTAAAGATATTTAGGCCACTTAGAGTATTAATGCTGAGAGAGTACAGACAGATACAGTCTCGACAATTTTTTTTTTTGAGACTATAACAGTGAAAATAATAAACACTGTATTCTCTCTCTCTCTCTAGCGAAAATTTAAAGTTGTTTATAGAGAGAGGTCGTTAAACTATGCTTGGAAACACATTATTTTTTTAATTTAAGTACTGGGTTAACATATTAAACATTTACCCAAGTAGTATTTTCTGGTGAAGATCCAAGGTTATCGGGGAACTCATTTTAAGTATTAGTATTTTTGAGCTCTTTCATAGACAAGGAATGGTATAAAGTAGGTCTTACCAGTGTATTTCATACAAAACTAGGTGGTTGTTCTTACGTGAAACAATAATGTTGTGGGTAGGAAACTTATAATAAGTGTTTGCATTTAATTATGATGCAGCTGCCATCGGCATCCTTGTATGAGTTCGAAAGATATATTTATTACACAAAATTTATGATGGAGTAAAATTAAGTGCAAGTGATACATACCTACGTCAGTGTTATATACTCGTACATCAGAATATTTACGTAACAATTGTATTTACCTGTAAAATGTGTACCCATAATTAAAAAAATCTGAACTAAATAGATAATAGTAGAAGAGGTAAATTAAATGTTTGTTAGTAAGTAGGTATGCTGAAGCACTTTTATTGGTCTACAATATTGTAGGCTACTTTTTGGGAAAATTTACGGCAAAGCCGCGGGCAAAGCTGGTAAATAAATAAGTATGAAAGTGCATCGAACTCATTCCAGTAAAATCTTCCACACGTTACATAACACAAAGTGTCAATCTATCAACGATGGAGAATGTCGAAACGTCGAAAATTAATGGATTGATCACGTGACATTTCGATGCGCTTGTCAATACCATATATTTTTGGCTTTTTAACTATTTTGACTCGAGTTTCTAAATTTTTTTTTGACTAAAATATATCTAAGCTTAAACGTAGAAGGCTCCCGTCCACATTAAGATTGTTTAGGTGCCTAGCTAATGTGTTCCACTATATCATGATGGCTGCTCTTGAATTTCCTTTGTTATCATGCAATTGCATATTTAATGCAACGCACATTGGGCCCGCGTGGTGGATTACGGCTTTTGTCCCTGCAGTGGGAACATTACAGGCTGATTATTATTATATAATAATGCAAGGCATATACCTAGTTCAATTTAATTAAGAACATATTGTGTGTGACGTATGCCTATCGACAGACACTTTACAGGGGAAAATCTTTAATCTTTATCTAAAACATAAATAGTACAAATCTCATTGGGGTCAAAGATTTGTTACGTAAAAACCGTATCGATAGCGAAAAACACAAGTTAATGCCCACGCATTTTCCTAAAAAACTGTAGCGCAGATAGTATTTACGTAAGAGTCTACTAAGAATATGAGCCAGTATTATATATGTATGTCAACAACCTCTATTGTAGGGGAATAAACTGTGAAGGTCATTACATTACAACGTGTAGGACTTACATAAGCAGCTATCTAGATTGGATAACAGTTTAATGACCTTATCGGCTCGCTTGTATTCCGGGTTGAACGCTCTGACAAGGACGTTCATTCGCACGTTATTCTCTGCAAATTTTAAACGTGGTCATGTTGCAAATTTATTTTAAACCTAGCACGTTATAAAAATAAAGTTCATTTTGCTTTATCTATTTGTAAGACTTAATGACGATGATTAATAGCAATTCTACTACAATAGTAATTAAGGTATCGGTCGACGAACTTTAGAAGCAAATCGTACGGATCGCAACGTGGGTTGGTGGGTTGAGCGGACCTTGAAATTTTTGCGTATTTATAACCATGAACTCGCACAACCCACTAAGGAAGTTCTTTGCACTATTAGATCAGAATATGAAGTCATTGTACTGGAAATCTAATCGAATCGCAAGTCTTAAGATTAAAATGACATGATCGATCATGGATTGATCTGCCTAAGATTTTCTTGGTATCTCTATGAACTTCTCTACATGCACAAAAGGAAAATCTTTCTACCTATTTCCTAAATTATTACTCCTTAAAACCTCTTTGATAACAAAAAAATATATTGGTGTACCAATTCATGATACCTACATATACCTATCAACTGATAATAATATAGTGTCAAATCAATAAAGCGAACGAATAAACAATTCGAGTATGAATTGGTACTTCCGTAATTACTAATTGGGGACTCGATTGTGAACTATTTTATCAACTTTGGCAAACAGGGATCTAATATCAAAGAACACCAAATTGAACTCAATTGAATGATTACTTTGATGAAAATTGACGAGATAAAACTGAACAATCAGCTGAGTAGAAATTGAAGAAATAAATCGATTTCCGAATTCGCCACTTGCCCATCAGTGGCTGCAATTAATACGTTATATATAAATTATGGTACGTTTTGAATAGGGTAGATGAATAAAAAATGTATTTGTTCCGTCAGTTGCATACATTAGGACGGAGACGCATTTTTTCGTTATCACGAATACAAAAAAAAAATTATATTTTTAGAAAACCCCGACTGTAAAAAATAATTGGAGATTAAACGAACTTACCTGAACTGAAATTCCAAATTATACGAGTTGCTTCGTCCGAAGAGATTAGATAACATTGTAGTAATACGTCTAAGATTTCGCCTTTCACCCACTAAGTTTGAGTTTTTTTTTTTGTTGGTACTTCGTCTTCCTTCTCGTTATGCCTGTAGTGTCATTCATTTAGTTGAAAGCCTGGAACATTTTTAACCTTTATAGTCCCGATGACACCCCGGGCTGTCACCGGGCTTCTTCGACAACCCAAGGTTAACGTTTGCTTGGAAAAAAAATTAACCTCTTAGGATCCGAAACTCAACTGAGTTTGAAAACAAAAAAAAACCAGCCTCCTACCTCTTAAGATTCGCGGACAAACCCGGGTTGTCGAATAAGCCCGATGACAACCCGGGTTGTCATCGGACTATAAGGGTTAATATTTCATTTAATATATTGGGAGTTGGGTGGGTATGTGGGAGGTTTTATTGGGTTGGGAGGGAACTAATCTCTTCGGACGAAGCAACTCGTATAATTTGGATAGAACTTCCCTTCAGGTAAGTTCGTTTAAAATCTCCAATTATACTTCGTTGCTTCGTCCTTCGAGATTAGATAACATTGTAGATTTTGAAAAATAGTGAATTATTAAAACACTTTTCCATACATATTATAAACGTGTATAGATCATACAGTATTTTTATAACTAAAATATAGTTACTCATTAATTAAGGTTATCTTTTAATTAAGTACTTAATTAAACTTTCATAACATTCTAACATAATGCATCAATCAGAGGTTAAGATTGATAAAGCAAATTGATCAGATTGTTCACATTGAATATCTCTATGATAATATCTAGCGAAGACATTGGAGGTGCCACTCACAGAGTACATTATAATATGTGTCAATATTGACACCGGCTCTATGTGCAGCTGAGGTGGCTGCGTGTCTGGTGGAGTGAGCAGAAAATATTAAAGTGTCAATTCCGCTAATTGATAACCTATCTTTTATCCACCGGCTGATACTCGTAGCATTTGTGGATATCGGTTTATGTGGTTTTTTTAATACTAAGGAATAGGCTATTGGCATTGCTTCTCAAAAACTTTGTCTTATCTACATAAGCTACCAATGCTTCAGCTGGACATTTATTTCCGGACGATCTATATAAAATGGAATATTAAGACAAGGTTGAGACGAACCTGGGCGAGATGTTTTTAAAAAATCGTTAATCTTATACGTTGAACATGATAGTTATATTTTCTAGTTTTATTTTGCCAATCGTCTGCACTCTATGTGCAGTTATTAGCATGAGCAAAATAACGGTATTTTTAGTCAATTGTTCTAAACTTTAATTTCGGTTTGGGTACCATTTTGATAACTAATCCAAAACCATTGAAGGGTCTCAAGTGATATTTGGGGATTGGAGGACGAAGTCTGTAAAAACCTTTACATAGCCTAGTAACACGGTCATCAGACCCTAAGATCCTAAAATCAAAGACAGCGGAGCGATGACTGTTTAAAGATAATAATAATAATAATAATAATAATTAAATTAAGCTGGCAACACCAACAACATCAGACGTGTCAGAAAATTGTCCAATATATTTTTCAATTTCAGTAATATTTTATCAACTATTTTGCCCTCAACCAAAAGCAAAATTTAATATCAATAAAGCAAGAACCCATATAGAAAAATAATATGAAAAACTACCAACTCTACACCAAACAACTAAAAAACATAGAAATGACAGCTAAGCTGTCATGAACAAAGCTACAAATGAACAAAAAACCGAAATATTGGACAACACACCCTAGATGTTGACGAGATCAGCAGCTCGCCGTGCACGCCCACCACCTCCGGCCTCGTCGCTCAGCTCCGCCTCGCCGCCGCCGGAACCCAGCCCCATCGTGAGTGCTGTGACACCGGCCGTGGCAGTTGCGTCGAGCTCCAGCGACGAGTTCTTCTCGCCGCCGACGACACCACCACCTGCGCGTCGACGGGGAGGATGCCGGCCGCCGAGCGGCTTAGGACCTCGAGGCCCACCGGCCTCTGATAAGGTCCCAGCTCCCGGCGGAAGTGTGCAGCGCATGCGATGGACGCAATCCATCAATGAAAACGTCATGCGCTCATACTATGGGGCTACAGAGGGAGGTAACAACCTGACCGCGTACCGTGTTCGGATGCTCTCTTTGTTCCAGGTGCTTGAGCCAGCCGTCAACGTTTCGGCCCAACGACTGTCGGATCAGGTGCGGGTCATCCTGCGTAATCATATGTTGGATGATACTGTACTTGATCGCCTCCGAACTGAAATGGGTAGCCATGTTATTGCCCCTCCGTCGCAGACTGTGTTACCAGTTGTGGTACCACCGTCCAACTATGCTCCCAGCCACGCTGACGAGGAGTGTAATGACATGGTTACAAACGTAAGTACCCACTGCAATGATGAATTGAGGAGTGCTTTGGAGTGTGCTATTCGGGAGTATCGCAGCATGCCGCTCGAACTTAGGCCACGTTTACCTCGTTTGCCCATGCATAACAAGAATAGGGCGCTGGTGGCTGCTCTGGATTCGCAGTTGTCAAATTATTTAGATGACTGCGAAGACCTCACCGATACACACTCGATGCTGTACTGCGCGGCTGTAGCGGCATGTCGTGTAGCTCACGTCAAATTTCCTAATGACCGAGCTACACGACCGAAGCCAGCTGTGCAGGCTTGGCAGTGCAGAATCGAGCGTCGTATTGGTGGGGCCAGAGCACTCATAGGCAAACTAATCTGCTTCAGGGAGGGCAACACTCGCCCAAGAGTGATGCGCTTTGTGAGACGGGCGTTTTCGGGGACTGATGTCAGCTCCCGAGACTATATGTCCCGTGTCACAGAGCGCATCGACTTCCTGAAGCAGAAAGTATATGCATGGGCAAACCGTATTCGCAGGTATAAGCGGCGAGTAGAACGATACACCCAGAATCGCACATTCCGAAGTAATGAAAGGTGGGTGTATAGGGATTGGGAGCGACCGGACCAAGGTGTGACTAATACGCACCTGCCGGATGATGACGCCATATACTCGTTCTGGCGCAGCATCTGGTCGGTGCCTGTCTGTCATACCGAGGGCGATTGGATTCGGGATGTTGAGCGCGTATGCGATCCAATACCAGAAATAGGGGCAATTATCATCAGCCCCCAAGATGTAGCTCGTGCAGTCCGTCCGTTAGCTAACTGGAAATCTCCAGGGCCGGACGGGCTGCACAACTTCTGGATCAAATGGTTTACAAGGTCGCATACCCACTTGGCATCTCAGATCCAGTCTGCCTTAGAGTCAGGGTCGCTGCCCCAATTTCTAACTACAGGAATAACCCACCTGCTCCATAAATCAGGTAGTACTGCGGAACCTAAAAATTATAGACCGATCACGTGCTTACCGACGGTCTATAAGGTTCTTACATCCATTTTGAGAGCTAAGATTAACACACATATAGATAGTAACTGTATCATGTCTGCCTCTCAAAATGGATGTAGGAATGGGTCCCGCGGTACTAAGGAGCTTCTCCTCATAGATATGACCATTAGCCAGCAGGTTCGGCGTTTCCGAAAGGATCTGTCGACATGTTGGATAGACTATAAGAAGGCCTATGACTCAGTTCCTCATACATGGCTCATGAGGGTGCTGGAATTGTATAAAGTTGATGCAACGCTACGCACCTTCCTGATGTCATGTATGGGGCAATGGAGGACGGTCCTTCGCTATCCAAGATGTCGACAAATCCAGAGGAATAGCGAACCGATAAGGATCGAGCGGGGTATATTCCAGGGTGACAGTTTGAGTCCGCTTTGGTTTTGCCTAGCTTTGAATCCTCTAAGCACACTGCTAGAGAATTCAGGGCTAGGCTATCGGTTGAAGAGAGGTGGTCAGGTTATATCTCACCTCCTTTACATGGATGACTTGAAACTTCTTGCCCCCAACAATCTGCAACTGATGGAGCTACTGAAGGTAACTGAAACCTTCAGTAGTGCCATCAGGATGGAGTTTGGTGTGGATAAATGTGCGGTCATGCATGTAAAGCGAGGGGAGATTGTGGAATCCGTGGGAACACAACTCTCGGATTCCATAAACCTGAGATCCCTCTCTCCAACCGAAACCTATAAGTATTTGGGTATGTCGGAAGCGTTAGGTATCAATGTTGCTGACATGAAGCAATCGTTGAAGGAGCGCTTCTTTGGCCGCCTGAAGAAGGTATTTAATAGCTTTCTTTCGGGCGGAAACAAGGTGCGCGCCTTCAACGGTTGGGTCATGCCGGTATTGATGTACTCTTTCGGCGTACTCAAATGGACTCAAACAGAACTTGACGCCCTGGATAGGCGAGTCCGTACGCTGCTGACTGCATTTCGAATGCATCACCCACGTTCGTCGGTGATGAGACTGTATATCCCGCGGAAGTGTGGAGGCCGAGGCTTTTTAAATGCTAAGACCCTACACAACCGCGAGGTATGCAGTCTAAGGGAATATTTCCTAGCTGCTGACGTGGGTATGCATCGAGATGTAGTGGCAGTGGACAAGGGCCTTACTCCACTCTCCTTGGCTAACGAGAACTGGCGCAAACCTCTAGTGCTTGACACTAACGATCGCAGAGAAGTATGGCAGAGTAAGGAACTTCACGGACGCTTTTTCCGGGCCCTACATGGGCCCGATGTAGACCAACTAGCGTCCGTAGCCTGGCTGCGTGTCGGTGACCTCTTTGGGGAAACCGAAGGTTTTGTCTGTGCAATTATGGACGAAGTTATCATGACGAAAAATTACCGGAGATTTATTGTGAAGGACGGCACGGTTGACATATGTCGGGCATGTCATCGTCCGGGAGAAACAATCCGCCACATAATCTCTGGTTGTTCTCGTCTAGCTAATGGTGAGTACTTGCATAGGCACAACCTCGTAGCCAGGATTATCCATCAGCAACTTGCTCTGAAATACTCTCTTGTGGAATCGGAAGTGCCGTACTACAGATATGCGCCCGACCCAGTTCTCGATAATGGTCATATCTCATTGTACTGGGATCGGTCCATCATCACTGACAGGACTATTATAGCCAATAAGCCTGATATAGTGGTGGTGGACCGAATCGAGAGGCGTGCAATGATTGTTGACATTACCGTCCCACATGACGAGAACCTCGTGAAAGCCGAGAAAGATAAACAAATCAAGTATATTGACTTGGCTCGCGAGGTTGTCGACATGTGGGATGTGGACTCAGCGATCATTGTACCGATAGTCGTGTCAGCCAATGGCTTAATAGCCACGAGCCTCGACCAACACCTCAGGAGGCTCTCGTTAGGCGGCTGGATCAAGGGCTTGATTCAGAAAGCAGTACTTCTGGACACGGCTCGCATTGTCAGGCGGTTCCTCTCTCTGGAGCCCTGACCGCCGGTAGCTTGGACCCTGTTCCCGATACCGGTGGGATACTATTTTTTATATTTTTAAATGTTTTTTTTTTATTTTTTCATTGAAATATTTAAAAATATAATTTATATGTATTTACAAATGAATAAACGAAATAATAATAATTTATTTACTATAGAACAGTATTAGGTACATATATTTTTACATTGGCCCCAAACTAGGCAAGCCTGTATCTTGGGTACCAATATTGAGGATTCAAAAGATTTTTGAAAGATCCGTATAGTAAACCAGAATTCAATAATTCAGTGTGAAATTAAATTACCATAGGAATTGACGCCTCATGTATTTCAATATTCTGAATTTTACAAAAGCTAACCCAGCGTCTAATTGCAATGGCATATTGTTTAATTGAATTTTCAGACAAGGAAACTATCACAATATCTAAAAAGCCTATGTGGGTTCCGTAGTGCCGTCCTGATAACATCCCTACAATCAACGCGAGCTTCGGGAGACTGTTGGAAATAGACAATAATACATTATCAGAGGGTGTAAACTGAATCAATACGGTATAGAGAAGTTTTTAAAACAGTGGAAACCAGGGTTGCGTGGGCCAAAATGGGACAACAATAATACCCTCAGCCTGATCGGTTATTAATTTTCTTAAAACTTTTAATGTAACCGCAAACCGAACCGAAAATCTTTCTTTCTATGCGTTCCCCCTGAACGCATAGAAAGAAAGATTTTCCAGCTTAAAGTAAAAGCGTTAAAAGCGAAGGCTCCTGGGTCTCTATTCCATGAGATGTACTTAACACATTTATTATTTAAACTTGATGCGAAAAGATCAATTTTAGGTTGCCCAAAGGCCTGTACAATCTTTTCAAAAGCCTTATCTTTTATCTCCCATTAGGTATCGGGGTGAGATTTTCTAGACTCCGCATCTGCTATTTTGTTATCTTATGAACTTATGTATGAAGCGAACACAAATATATCGCGAGCTTCACACCATTGCCACAAAGATTTTGTAATTTCAGTTAGATGTGGAAATCTTACTCCACCCATACATTTTAACCACCAGGAGAAATCGTCCTGCAGGTTCTGTGGTAAAGACATGTGGCTATCATAACTACTCGTTTGACACAGTGCAAGGTATTTGCATCTTTCCATTTACTTAGTATAAAGCCAATCGTACTGAATCGCGGGACTAGATGAAGTGAGGAGGCCTACCAAGCGTGCAAAATGTCTTATTTTACATCGAGGTTTTTATTGGTTTTTATTCTTGATTGGAACGATTTTAATTCTTGTTTAATTAAATTTCGTTTATCTTTAGGTAAATTAACATGAAATTTTTTCGTATCTATCACGAAACCAAGGTATTTGCAAACGTTACTCTTAATCATACAGCTCTTCTATTTAATAATAAATCCTAAGGATTCTAAAATACATTTTGTTTGTAATAAATTGTCTAAGCAATCTTGATAATTGTTTGAAATAATGCAAATGTCATCTAAATAAATAGATGACATATAGCCTAATGATCTCAGTAAACAAATTACTGGTTTTAATAATTTTGTAAAGACAAACGGGGCTGTGTTTAGGCCAAACGGTAAAACATTGAATTGGTAAATTTGACCCTCGTACTTAAATCGTAAGTACTTTCTGCAGCTCGGATGTATAGAAACGAGAAAATACGCATCCTTCAAATCAAGGGCGGTCATGAAACTGTTCTTTGATCCTAGTTTTAAAGTTGTTCTCAGATCTTCAATTTTAAAATGTTCTGTTATGAAGTGCTTGTTTAGAGATTTTAAATTTAATATAAATCTGTGTTTACCATTAGGTTTTTAATCAGGAAATAACTAGAAAGAAACTGTCCCTCACATGGTTCGCAATGTGAAATAGCTCCACTGTTTATAAGGTCAGTGATGGCCACCCTGTATTGAAGGGATTCTGATGAAGATAATGTAGGTAAATTAGGTTTGTATGATTGATAAACCGATTTCGTAAATGGTATCTCGTCACCTCTTATCCACGATAATACAACGGGATCATTGGTTATCAACTGCTATTGCTCAGAAAAATGTGATAATCGACCTGCGGAACGTACCAGGTCTATCGCCGGGGGGCTGGGCGCTGCTGCAAGCGCGGCGGCCGTCGCGGTTGCTGCTGTGGTGGCGGGCGCCGCGTCGCTGGCTAGGTCCTCCTCGCTGGCCCCGCTTGCCGCGCCGTCGGGAACGGAGGCCTCTGGTTTAAAGGCTGAGAGTGGGCCTGTCTCAGTCTATGCGCTGGTGTAGGTCTTCTGACTGGTGTGTTTATTTTAATTTCCGCTCCTGATTTGGATATGGCTTTTGCAGCTCTGATGATATCGGTCAGTTCTGTTCGCCAAATAAGAAATTATGGATTTGTGTTAACAATTGATCTTTAATATCTTGTTTTATTGTAGAACATATAAAACTTCGTCTTGTCATAGATTCGCTGTGTTGTGAGTCACAAATCAGTCGACCCGCTTCGATCAGCAATTTTATAACAGACTGGTCTTTGTAATCCAAAGAAAACAATGTATTGAGAGCTTCACTAATACAAGTTATACTTGCTGCGACCTGTACCTGTTTATTCTCCAGTGCTTTGTCTTTTTTGATGAGCACCTCTGATAAAGCAGCCTTTATTTCTGGATTTAACTTCGACGCATCAATCTTTTTGCAGTTATTTGGAACAAGATGCTTTTACAGCAGCTCCTTTCGGGCATCCTTTGTCAAGCCTGTCGTTGCCATGTGTTCCCAGCGAACAGATAATTCTTCTCTAATGTCCGGTCCATATTTTTTAACACACACTAAACGAGTCATATTAACGAAGTTTTGTGGCAGCTAAATTAAGACTGGATACTTTGATTGCAGCTATTTAGGTCTTAAATATTGGTATAGGTAGAATTATTCTATCACATATGAGAAATCTGGAGATAACTCCAGATTCTTCGAGATATCAGACCGCTTGATGTGTTTATACATCAAGAGGTCAGCTACAAATGATGTCTCAAAGCTAATATTGCGACTTACAACAAAAAGTGAAATTAAACAACGAAAATATGAAAAAAGAATTTATATAATAAATATTAAGTACTAAAGATTTCTTAAAGTTACTAATGCACATACTTTGGTCGTCTCTGATAAGAAAAAATTGTTAAACTTACATAACCTAACATAAATACAAAAACTTAAATTAAATAACCAAACAATAAAGTAACGTTCAAAGAATATAAAATCTAAATAAAGCTTTTAAAAGTATAGGTACGAAAGCAGCGCAAAATCACCACCACAGATAAATAAAATAAATACATGGATTCTGACATATACCCCAAATATCAAAATCATCAAATTACAATCAAACTGTCTTCTACTCTCTTCAAAGAGTAGAATTTATATTTTCTCTTTCAAGGGAGTAAAAGACAATTTAAATGGAAGGGAAGCATGGGTAGCACCCAGAATTCCGTCCATTGGAGGAATCTCTTCCCCTTCTGGCATACAGAAGTCGAAGTTATTTATGACGTTAGCAAAAAAGAGGAACAGTTCCATCCTTGCAAGTAAATTGCCTATATGCACATGCGTTGACCTATTCCAAATTTCATAAAGGTATCAGTGACGGTGAACTTGCCGTCACGAATAAACCTTTCTGGCTTGAATAACTCAGGTTCGGGGTATATATCAGGATCCTTGTTCATTTTATTAATCAGCTGTACGATGTGTGTGCCGGCCGGAATAATGTATTCTCCTATTTTCCACACGCTGTAAAAGAAAATCAGTGTTATTTCAATATGTTCAACAAACATTGGTTTCGGATATAACTACTTGTGTTTGTGTATGATGTCTATTTTGAAGTATCTACAAATTGATTGATTTTAAAGTTATCCAATTTTTAAAATCGTAATTTTTGATGGTGGACTTAAAGACAAACGAATACAACTTTATGTTCTTGTAATAGGCAGAACATTTTGATAATATTATTCAACATCGATTTATAGCTTTCTGTTCACACTTAACCTTAAATTATGGCTAAAATTGTAGTAGTAACAAAATAATAAGATCTGTTTGCCCAATCGGATATCACTTAGTTTATATTCTAAATCTAATTGGGCATGTTGTACCACGAACCAATTAAAAAACTTGATATACTTATACTTCATATAGGGAAATTAATTGGCTCTTTTCGGTCATTGATTGTTTTAAGTTACTGCTTGATTTCTTAACAATAAGATACAGACATATCGAAAAAAAACATTGAGTTAAAAGACTTCTTTTGAGGATAAACTAATAACCTACTCTGAATTGACATGCGTGGTCCCCAAAGGTACGACGGACACCATCCTCATGAAGAATTTGAGCAGCACTTCTTGAATGCCACGAGTATCGCCAAAAGTTTCTTGAGAGTTACTTCATGAGGCAGGTCCAATCATGTTCATATCAGGGATGTCATTGAGAACTGGCCGTTCATAAATTGGACGGCTTGTTTTTCTGAAAAATTTGGTTCAGCTATAAATTGCTGTTAAAATAGGACCAAGTAGGTTGGTAATGATGAAAAGAATGAGGGTAGATTTTAAAAAGATAATGTCTATGATTTCAAAAATACTCTTCTTATATAAGTTGTTAAAAAGTTAACTCTAAAAACTTTTACTTTAGACCATCGAACTGAATAATTTTTACTAAGGGACTAAAGTTAAGCGAACGTAAATGTAGGTAACAGCTGATTTTTTTTCCGCCATTTAAAAGTTATTCAGTTCGATGGTCTAAAGCATTAAAATCCTGCTGCAATTGTGCTCAACGGGTTAGCTGAACTTCAGGAACTACGCCTATATTTATTAAACCTCCGGGTTAAAGATACATTAATTAGGCATGCATACAATCCAGACAGAATGAACATGGGGCAGTCCTTATTATGTACATTATTTTCCTCAAGTTACAGAGACATTATTAAATTGATATTTTTTCTTAAGAGCCTAGAACCTCCAGCTACCTTTAGGATGAATAACTTGCCACCTGCTTAATATGTGCCCGAACACACAGCTCGGGGTATGCAAAAATGAATCACAAATAAAACTGCTATTATTACGACCAAGTTTCCGCGGAACACTTACATCATCTAGCTTAGACTAAACTTTGCATACGACATTGAAAAAGTCATTGATTGAAACAGAAGTTGAACCCGCAACCTTTACCGTGCAGCAGTAGGTCTGTGAACCTGTGAGCCCTATGCCTTACGATCGAGTTCATCGTAGCGCGATGACCGATGACCATAAGATCGCAATAATCATAATTAAGGGGCTTTTCATGGGTAATAAAGTTTCGTGGGTCAGATTCTCAACGGACCCACTTAATGTAGAACTGGGATGATCCCTGCAGGATGCTAAAAAAGGTCTTTCTTAAATTATGAGGTTCTAACCTGGTCGTTATTTGTTATTAAATTATCTTTCACTTGCCAGGTAGGCTCTTAAGTGTTCTCCGATGAGCACCATCCCAAAAAGCCTCATGCCCCCTGGACACCCTCTCGTTGAACTGGGTGAAAGCTTTGTCGTTGGACTTAAGCGGAAGCTCATCATTAGACGGCATATAACATTGTGAATGTGTCCAAATAATAGAGCGGGGGGGTTCACGGCCTGTCCTTTAGATTTTTTTAATTCTGTGACTAGTTCGTCGATATCCAACTGAAAAAAATCCACGTCAGTACCAGAAACACTTTTACTAAATGCTGGAATGTTACTGTTTAATTACTTTATTCCAAAAACTTACAAAAATGTTTTTTTCGAAGCGGGTGTTAGGCCACAGCTTGACTCCAAGAGCCCGGAATTTTTCATGGAGGAAAAGACGCTGCCGTTTCCAGAGGGCCTTGGCTTGTGATTATTCCTAAAAAAAGCAATATTAATTAAGACGTGTAACGTGTTCCATGATGCAAGAAGGCCAGCTTAATGCTGCTTAGTAATAAAAATCAGCCCATTATTGGACGCTATAAAATATTATGAGATTCTTACCAAATCCTTCCAAAAGATTGTTCAGAGGTGTGTCAGGCCGGTCAGTGGAGTCGTTCCTGCTGAAGAACTCCTTCATCAGTTTAGTGGAGCCAATACAGACGGTAAGATTGCTACCCAACTGCACGGAAAACACGTCGCCGTATTGTTTGGCAATGTTAAGGTAGAACAGGTGAGGAGGTCTGCGGTTCATAAAAGGCAGGATGCCCAGCAGCGGGATGCCCCATGATCCTGAAATCACGAGAACTTATAATATTCATTCATTTGTATTTGTATTATCTATATGTTGTTAATGCTTGACCCGCTCGTTTATGTGGTCGCGGTGAATTTTGCTGACATTAACAAGTTTTCTTTTAATCTCGTTCATGACAGGGCAGGGAGGAACAGGAGTGGGTTTTAGTCAGTAAGAGTCTGACACGCCCTCCCGCTCCACCCAGAGCGGGAGAAGTAATTGGACGATTTCCCAGCCCACAAAAAAAAAGCCATTTTGCCAGATTCTTTTTTCCGTCATTTGAAAGTTATTCAATTCGATAGTATTTAATAAAGCACTCGCTTAAAGTTTTTAGAGTTCATTTTTTAAGAGGCCGTACACGAGATTTTGGGCTATTTCACTGATTTACGTGATTGTACAGATGTGATTTTATAGATAAAATAATGCATTTCTACAAGTTTTAATGAATAACATGAAAGATCATTTCAATTATTATCAAATGAATGAGCTAGATTCGAAGCTTGTGTTGCGTATTATAAGTCGAAATTTATTTTGTTTTAAAAGATTTTTTATTGCCAAATTTTTGTAATTTTTACATTTTTTTCTCAAGAAATGGATTGATGAAGGGATGAAGTTTATTTTTTACTGTTTTAATTTTATGAACGAGAGTTCTATATAGCCAAAATCAAAAGCAATTCGTTGCCCATTTTCTCTAAAATTTCACTAAGTTATTCGTAATTATGTGATATTCTAATCCCCTTACAGCAAAAAATCAAATAACCGTCGTGAGTTTGTGGTCGATTAATCGTAATTATAATAAAAATTAAAAAAAACTAGCTCATACATTAGAAACGCTCTTTCATTACATTATTTTAACTGTAAAATCACATAAATCAGCGAAATCGCCAAAATTTCGGGTACGGCCTCTCAACACCTGATATACTGGAAGTAGAAAATTACGAGGATCAACACCAGGTAATATATATTTTCCTATCAATATTTTTCTTCCTTGCTTTTTAAAAAAAAACGTTGCCTCATACTAGGAATTACTCCTGTACACTGGGTGCGTTCACTTACATTTAAACTCACATACACAAGACACCCAGATCCGGAACAACTACCTATCTGTAGGCCATACAAATATTTGATCCGTGCGGGGATCGAACCCGCGACACGCAGCGCAGCAGCCGAACGCTCAACCTAAGCCTACGCCAACCGTGCCGTTAAATATGGTTTGTGGGCTAATTGTGCTTCGAGGGCGTCTTTGGCGCAGACACAGTTCAGTTTAGTGCCCCGAAATGCAGTAAGAAAATTTAAAAGCCGAATCGTAGGTACAACCAAAATCTATATAATTCTACGAGAAAAAGGTTTGTCCTTACTGACATAGATCAACACGCAGCCTTACCCGCTGGTAATAGTAACGTGAAATTTGGAAGACATTTTCTTTAGAGATCCGGACTTTTCATACCGGGCATATGTTCTCTTGTGATAATTTTTGAATTTCACGCAGGTGTGCAGATGTGCACACCTGCGTGACTAGTGCCCTTGGGCACTGGCAGAAGCTATTACGAAATAAAATCGTTCATTTTTTTCAAGATAATTATTATTATTTATTGTGAGATTCTTGCCGCCCCTAAAAGTGCCGCCCCCACCGCCCCCACTACGCTACTGATTTAGACATAAAAAGATTTTTAACGAGTAAGGGAATCCCACTGGCCGTTAACACCCATAGCGAGAATAAACGTACAACAGATGATTTTTCGTCACAATTAAATACGTTTATGTAAGGTTCATTATATGCAGTAGTATCAAGTTAATGACATTAGTAAAAAAAACTGCTATGTATTACCACCGTGCCGTTCGGTACGGTGTGAGAGGGTATGGAAAGCCATAACCTTCTATATGTTACTACACAGTCCGTGCCTTTATAATCGGTTCTTTTTTTAATAATAACATGCTTCAACTGTCTAATATCAAGGCCAGCATGAATGGCTGTCAGTAATCCTGACTGCGCAAGCCCCACGTGACACGATCGTTCATCCCCCTCAACCTTGACGATTAGGTTAGGATGACGGGCTTACACATGGCAAGCTTAAAGGTACGTCCCATGAACATAATGCTACGGAAAAAGTATTGGAAGTCGGTTGTTTTTTTTTGTAAAAATGATTTTATTTTTCACTTTTTAGTTGTTATACCCCAGAACTAAAAACGCCAATAACATGGAACGTGGAATTTAAACATACTCGTAATTGGAGAAAACCAAAAAGTCACCTATACGTATTTTTCGTTTTTGTTCAATTTTTCAAAAAGCGCTGAAGCAATTTCGATAAAATTTATATGGAACCAACTTGGGAGTATAAAAAAAGAATTTTTGATTGATGAAAAAAGGCCCTAAATAGAACTTACAATCGCAGTACTTTCTCATCATAATCAGGTTGAAGGGTATCATTGTCAAACGTTAATCTTATTATTGTGAATAATACAAGTTCAATTTAAACTCCATAGTTAGATATTAATGACAGACTGGAGGCTGGAGGCTATATTTTACCTCCAGATCCCATGGCGACGGTCCGACAAAAAGGCACGCTGCCTCACCGGAGACCGTGCGGTGTCCCCGGACTAACCGGATAACCATGACCCTATGGGCTGCGTTCAACCGGCGGGCTGGTCGCCACCCCAGGAAGGGCAGGCCCTTTTTTTTGGGCGTGGGAAATAGAAGAAAGAAAGAAAGAAAGAAAAGAAGTTTATCCACAACCCCTGGGCAGGCATCGGCTATGACGGGCCCAGTCGTGTTTTGCTGACGACTCTTTGAGGCGCGCGTGGAATACTACGCGCCGTTGACTCTCGGGCCTGGTGCTGATCAGACGGCGAGCTACCCATACTCGCCGTCCGCAGGCCCGGGTAGAACGGGTACCCCTTAACGGTTGTTTTCGACAAATCCTTTCTTCAAACTACAGTTCAAAATTCAAGTTTCTATCTTTAGCGGTTTGGGTAAGTGTAGTCGCGTAAATAACACCCTTACCAAAACAGAGCGTTGTATTATTCAATCTAAATTATCTGTCATATTCCCAGTTAAATCTGTTTTTATTATGCCTCTGCTTTTAATGATTGAAGGCTTCTTAATTGCTTGAATTCTTGTGTCCGACCAACGGAAAATTGTTACAACCGTACTAAGTCTACCCTACTTAATGTTATCTAAATAAAAATTACATAAAACCGGTCAAGTGCGAGTTTAAATCGCATACGAAGGGTTCCGCACGATTTTAAATAATTGTTGTTTTAGCGGCAATACAAATACATACCTACTCTAAGAAAATTTCAACTGTCGTCCTATTACGGTTCATGAGATACCCACTGACAGACAGATGGATGAGACTTAGTAATAGGGTTTCGAAGGCTACACGTCAGGTACGGAACCCTGATAAATCAATTGCCACATGTATGACGGAGCATCACTTAAGAACGGCTTGAAGAATTTTTTTTGCTGTGTTTAATAGCAAGATGAAGGTAACTGTATATCTACCTACATATCAAGCTTTGATGTCAAGATAGTTACTGCTTACTTATTGGTGTGAAAGTTCCTACGAATGTTGTGTGAAAGGAAAGGGTTTGAAAGAAGGGCAACAAACTCCATGGCAGCTTTTTTATAGAAAGCACATTGCACGTGTAAGCGGGCACACCATTTATGACTGGAAGCTTGTTTGATTTGGTTTACTTTTTTTGCTTGAGTTTTTCTATTATTGATGGCATATTGGAGTGTGCTAGCTAACAAGTGGCCAGTAATTTATTTTAATGTATGATACCTACCTACCTAAATCTAGTTCTATCTCTTACCATATAAAAAAAAACTGGTAAGGCAAATACCATAAAAGTATTCCATAATACTATCTATAATACTCGTATATATAAATTTATAAAGCTGAAGAGTTTGTTTGGTTGGTTGGTTGAACACACTAATCTCAGGAACTGCTGGATCGAATTGTTTTTTTTTTGTGTTGAATAGTCCATTTACCGAGAAAAGCTATAGGCTACATAATATCACGCTGCGACCAATAGGAGCGGAGCATCAAAGAAAAATGTGGCAAAAACGGGAAAATAATATTCCTTTTAAAAGCTTCCGTTGCGTGCGTTCCATAAACGGTTAAAGTTACGCAAAAAATATGTATGATGGAATTGTTCCTCTTTAAAAGTTCTAAAAAAAAGTCTGGGACAGCATATGTTTATCTATTAGGGTTAACTCACTATAATATTTTTTATGGTAATCATCATTCTCCTGCCCTTATCCCAATTTATTTGGGGTCGGCGCAACATGTCTTTTTCTTCCATACTCCTCTATTAGTCGTCATCTCTGTAGTCACCCCTTTTTTACCCATATCCTCTTTCACACAGTCCAACCATCGTTTCTTTGGCATATTTTTTATGGTAATCAAATTTGTAATATGTATTATAGGATAATTATAATTGTACCATAATTAGGAACAAAGGCTTCAACATGGCACAAACACAAAATCAACACAACCGCAAAAATCAAAACATAATTTCAAATAACTTACGCGTGCCTTAAGTAGTCGTGATTACATTCTTCACAATATCTTAACAGCTACGAGTACTTATAACAATTTGAACAGAGCTACTACTTCACGAGGTTATAAAACAATTTCAGCGACTTTAAAATGTACGGACATGGGACACCATTAAGGTGGGTTTATGCGCTCAGTTACTCAAAAGAGTGACCCAATTTGCTTGTAAAACATCTTTAAATAGCAACCCGTGAATTGACACTTTTTTCAAACGTCAAATATAATAGGTATCCGGTGTTTTTCTACCAATCACAGGTTGACATTCAATAAACTAACAAGGTTTTTTCACTTTTTTATAAATGTACCTTCCTTGCAATGTTTAAAAATATGTATAACTACCTTCTTTTAACATAAAAGTGTAAGCAAAAATATTCCATCATGTTACATTTTTTATTTTTTATTCTATGGTCAAGCATTTTTTCTACGAATCCAACGTGGTGGCAGTAGTTTCATGTTCATTTATTCGAATGAAACATTAAATATCTTGTTTCTAATTTAATTAAAATATCTCTAAGATATTTAGGTACTTTAAATAAAGCTTTGACCTTCTTTCCTTTTTTTTTTGTGTGTTGGGAAATCATCCAATGACATCTCCCGCTCTAGGGTGGAGCGGGAGGGCGTGTCAGACTCTTACTGAGACTAAAACCCACCCCTGTGCCTCTTTGCTGCCCTTACAGAAACTTCCATTTTTCAAAGCCGGTTTCACTTTTGATAATCGAAATCAATTATTTTGGGATATAAACATGATGCAAGATTACTTTTCACCCATTTTAAGTAAAATCAATCCAAAAATCTATAAAAAGAAGACGACTATCCGCCATTTTGTTATTGTTAATTAAGTACTTAAACTACCACTTCTATCATTTCTATAGCCAGACGTGTCAGATTTTTTAAATTTCTTTTTCTGGATAACTTTTTCCAAAATAGACAATACCACTAGTTTACAAATTTTAATATTTCTAAGTAGATAGTAAGTACCTCCATCGAAATGAAATATCATAAATTTGTTACACTACCTTCTCTAGACCTAAATAGGTATGCTATCAGAAATATTCCATCATGTCACATTTTTTTTCGTTAGACATTGATTTTTCCACTTAATCCGTCAGGCCCCGCGCGTCTCCAATCGGATTCGCGACAATAGGTTTTTAATTGTGTCTGCTATTCCGGGGCCTGACGGGAAGCTGTAGTTTGAACGAACATCTCATTTGTTCGGTTAAAACAGTAAATAGCTGGTTTCTAATTTAATTATAATGACGGGTAGAAGCTAATAAAGTATGTAGTTTGAATGAAGTTCTGATCGTCTTTACATAGTTAGTGGAGAGTAGATATTTTCAAAACAGGAGGAGCGTTTTTACCAACAGTTTATGACTTTTGAAGGACTCCGTATCAAAGTTGCGACAAACAAATACCGACAAATGTTAGGGCGACGGTACGCTATGTTGATCATCAGTGGTGCGACAGCACATCAGCTCGATGTAATGACGACGAAACTTTTGATCGACGAACGATAGCGCGACACAATTTTCGCTCGAAAAACTAAAGCGCTAACATTGACAAACATTGCAGCGATATTATAATTACGAAAAATATAAAATAGGAAATTGAAGGTTTAATTTTTATTTTTAATCAATCTGTGTTTTATTTCGTCATGAAATTAACACATTAGGTAGGTTGACGAAACCCCGCTGGGCAGGGCTCCTATTTCTGTCTGCAGGGTTTAAAGTAACCTAACACTAAGGGGATGACGGCGGCTGCGTGCTTTGGTCGCTGACTAAGCTTCCTTTTGAACTTAAACTGTCCGTGTCGGGGTGCCCTAAGTGCCCGAGCTCGCTTCTCTCGCTCTTGGACCACCTTTCATTTAGATTCTCATCAGTTTATTTCATGAGTATTCATGAAGTTGTCTATCAGTAAAATAGTAGGTAATACATAATTTATGTCGAAGGTATGTTCCGTTGAAATAGAGATACACTGAACAAGTACCTACATATCGAAGAAGGGTTCTGTCGAAGTAGTGTTTTTCGAAGGTGTGTGTTGTCGAAGTATGTTCTGTCGGACTACTTGATTTCGAAAGTTGATGATTCGATTTTGAATATATCGAATACACTGTCAATAATTCAGTTGTACGATGTTTTATTCCATCGATGCTTTATTGATGCGATGTAAAGTTTGTGCGAAAAATTCTGTTGCGAAAAACCCTACAGCGACTGCTCATTAGTTCAGTAATTTATTAGCTCGATTATTTGACATTTAATTAATAATCTTATTTTACATTATAGACAAAGCTCAAAAAACTCTTATAATCATTAAAATCGTCAATACAACTCTTTCAGTTAGAATTGATTTCAAATGTAGTATTTAATGAAATCATGACATTTGGCATCAATTGTAACTGAGAAAGTTGTATTGATGATTTTAATGATTACAGTTCTGTAAACACGTACTCGCTACGGTCGCAAATCATATTTTTACCAACATACAACCTGATACCGACCTGCAAATTGCAAAAAACGTTAGAAAATTTGAATTTCGCAAGTTATCCTGGCGCTTTCACTTTAAGGGCCTACTAACAGCCAAGTGGTGCCCTCATTGAAGAAAAAATCGTAGCATAGCAAATAAAATAAATATTAAAGAATTAATGGTTAAACGAACTTACCTTAAGTGATGTTCGACCATAATTATACGAGACGTTACATCCGAAGAGATTTAATAATTACTATGTAGTTTCACTTCTCAATGTACTAGGCGTCGCACATAATTTTTAGACCTGTGGAAATAAAAATCAAATTATAAAATTCAAATTCGTTCTACTACATCCGCCAACTGCAGCGCCATCTCCACATAACTTCATTCATTTTAGAGACGTTACTCTCGTTTGATGAATAATGTTTGAAGGGCTTTAGTTTATGGGTTCGGGAGGGACCTTAAATCTCTTCGGATGTAACGTCTCGTATAATTATGGTCGAACATCACTTAAGGTAAGTTCGTTTAACCATTAATTATACTTACGACGTTACATCCTCAAGATTTAATAATTACTATGTAGATGTTTAGCGCTTTCATTCAAACGAGATTGGTAAGGTTTTTACGAAGAATGAACACGATAATATGAAATCATATCATTCAAATAACATTTATTCAGTAAATAAACAAAAATTGCATCCTCTGCATAATGTGACTATTAAATAAACATTAGGTAGGTTTTAAATAATGATACATTTTTACCTTAAATTAACAACTATAAATTGCCTCCGCAAATGCGTTGTCCTCGTCCACTGTAATCGGACGATTATAAAATTTAGCGAAGGTTAAAGAGTTCCCTGACCAACCTGCAGTTCTTTTGATTATGTCTACTGAAACCCCTTTACGACTAGCCGCCGAAGTTGACGCGTGGCGGGTGCTATGAGCCGTAAAAACCCCTGTATCAATACCACTTTCAGTCAACACATTTCTAATCCATCTACTTATAGTTGTGGCACTAGCGTTATGGATTGGTTTCTTGGCAGTAAGAATAAGTCTATCAGTTAGTGGTAAGCTCCTATAACTCTTGGTGGCTTCAATATACGCCAACAATGTTTTGGCTGGACATATTTGTTCTCTATTACAGAAAAAGGGTATAACTAAATGAGGTGCCGATCTGTTAGGAGCCGAAGTTTTTGTTAGATCGTTTATATTAATAACTATCCTCGCGCTACTTATTTCAACACTAGACAAACGTATAAGCGATAGCGTCTGCACACGTTGTGCAGTTGACAATGCGAGCAGAGCTACTAATTTTTTGGATAGAGAGGCCAATGTTTGGTTTTCATTTGGATAATAATTTGAAAGGTGATCTAATACAAGATTAGGATCCCATGTAGATTTATATCTAGGGAAGGAAGGTTTGGTCCTATAGACTCCTTTCATAAACCTTATAATTCGATCGTCTTGACTTATACATTTACCCAGTATTAATGCAAGTGCGGAACGACAGGTGTTGAGGGTTGAATAATTTGCGCCTAAATGATATTCACTAACCAAAAATTCAAGAATATTCGGAATATTGTTATCAAAAATATTTATCTTCTTTTTAGTACAAAAAAGCCACCATTTTTTTAAAACTACATTGTATTGTTTAAGAGAGCTGTCAGCTAACAATGATATTATTATTTTAATAGCATTATCTGGTAACGATTGTTTTACGTACGCTTGCTTGATAATAGTGACGACACCAGGGTAAGTCCTTTCCAAAGTGGATGTGAAGTTCTGAAAGGTGATAAAAGCAATGAGGGACTTGGTTCCAAATAAATAACCTGGTTTTGAGAAAGAGATAAAAACAGTGGGTACTATGGCTGGCTAGGCCAATAAGGTACAACTACAATCCCAGTGGCTTTATCTGTAACTATTTTTCTTAAGCATTTAAGAATCAGTGAGAACGGGGGAAATGCGTAGAAAAAATAAGGCGACCAGTCTATTGTAAACGCGTCTATGTTATACGCTGATGGATCTCGTTTCCAAGATATGTATGTTTGACATTTTGCGTTCAATCGTGTGGCAAACAGATCTATTTGAGGGATTCCAAAAGTAGTTGTGATTTTATCAAAAGCAGACAAAGCTAAGTCCCATTCAATGTCAATATTTAATCGTCTAGATTCGTAATCTGCTTCTGTATTCTCTTTAGACTTGATGTAAGAAGCAAAAACAAAGAGTTTCCTTTGCTCACACCATTGCCAGATTTCTCTGGCAATATCATTAAGGTGTGTAAATTGGATTCCCCCGTACTTATTTACATAGGCTATAGCTGTAGTATTATCGATCCTAAGTAAAATCTCCTTATTATAAAGATCTTTAGCGAAGCACTGTAAGCCAATAAGAGCTGCTTTCAATTCTAAAAGATTGATTTGCTCTTTTGTCACTCCAAAAACCATGAGCACGAATTCCATTACAATATATACCCCAACCTGTAAGGGATGAATCTGAGAAGATTTCCAGATCATACCTACCACTACGTATTGGATTTTTTGATGTAAAAATATTATTTTGCCACCAGGAAAACTCTGACTTAAGATTGGGCGAAAGGTTCACGACACAATCATAATTGTCTTTAGAATTACACAAAGCTAGAAATTTTTCGCGTTCGAAACGTTTCGTATATAACCAACCATAAGAAATTGCTGGGCAAACCGAGCACAGCAAACCTAAGTACTTTGCAAAATCCCTAATTGTTATAGACCTTTTTTTAGCAATTCGTTTTGTTTGGTCGAGTATTTTTTGACGTTTCATATCTGGCAGCATTAGACACATATCTTGAGAATTTATTTCGAAACCTAGAAACTTTTGAATTTGTTTTGGTACCAAGCTACTTTTTTCTTTATTAATGATAAAGCCTAATCTCTCAAGGACTTTTACTGCTGCTGCTGTACTTTCTAGGCAACTATTAAAAGAGTTATTTATACATAACATATCATCTAAGTAAACAACTAGGAGTAACCCTTGGTTTCTAAGATTAGCTACTACTGGCTTCATTAATTTCGTAAAAACAAAAGGTGCTATAGACAAGCCAAAAGGGAGACACTGAAATTCAAAAGTAGAACCTTGAAATCTAAATCGCAGATATTTTCTACTAGAATTGTGAATGGGCACTATAAAATAAGCTTCCTGTAGATCCATAGTTGTCATGAAACAATCTTTACTGATTAATTTAGTAGCCGTACGAATGTCTTCCATTTTAAAGTGCTCTGGACTAATAAATTTATTTAGACATTTTAAATTTAAAATGAACCTAAACGACCCATCGCTTTTAGGAATCAAAAAAATATTAGAAATAAACTGGTCAGCCACATCACAGCATTCTTTAATAGCCCCTGAAGACAACAGTTTTGAAATAGACAGTTTTAAATGTTGAAGCTCTGTTTTACTAAACCTTGGGTTAGATGGCTCAAATTTTTGAAAAGGAGGCTTATCAAAAGTAATTTTTAAGCCCTTAACATAGTTTAAGACTATTGGGTCTTTGGTTATTGCTTGCCAGTAGCTAACATAGTGGCGTAATCTACCAGCATGAACTATTACCTCTACTGGTTCCTGCGAGTTCTGTAGTCCATCTTCCGGGCAGGAGGGACTCGATTCGCAGCTGGCTGCCTCCGACCTTGCTGTGTTGATTGTCCTTGATTGGATGTGTACCTCGGTTTCTGCCCACCCGGTTTGGTATTCCTGATTGATTGGAACCTGGGTGGGCCTCTCCAGTTTCCCTGTTGTCTGGATGTGGAAGGAACGCTAACATTACTGCGTTTTATTTGAAGACCTGATTTTTCTGCTGTTTTTGTGGCCTTAATCTTTTCTCCAAGATCAACTCCAAACAGAAATGTATCTCGTTTTATATCAGTTACTGTAGTGGTAAATTTTTTATCCAGTGAAGAAGTTATCAACTTTCTTCTATGTTGCGAGTTCTCGTAGTGTAAATCGAGAAAGATCTTGCTGACTTCTGACAGCTTTTTCAAGATTTCCACCTTTGGGTGGTCTTCTTTAATCAGAGATGAAGCCAGATTGCTAAGACCAGCAATGCCCAACCCAAGTTGGTTCTGAGCTCTTTCGAGCAGTTTATCCCGATGCTTAATGTTGTCACTTATGATGGCTGAAATTTCTAAATTAAGCCTTGGCGCTTTCGATAAAGTGAAGTTCTCGGGCGTTAAAGTTTTCTTTAAAGTGGCTTCCTTCACCTCTTTAGTCAACCCTTCTACTAGGATCCTACCCCAACGTTTAGAAATCTCTTCATTTATAGTCGGGCCTAAGACCTCTTCTTTGCCGATTGAATCTCCTAGCGCCTCTAATATTTCAGGCGGTAAAACCTCGGCATCAGCTATTGTGACCTCATTTGAACTAGGACCATGGTCTTGTAGGAGAAAATTAGATGCATCTGCATTGTCTGTAGCATTACCGGTACGCAGTGGGCTAGCAGGGCATACAACGCCAGATCTGATTGGAATATTATCTTCTGGTTCATCTGAATACAAAGACAGCCGCAGTGAGTCTGGTGTTGGCGACCTTGAGTGATAATGGTCATATTCTGTAAGTTAAAAGAAGCAGAACTGTTGTAGTTGACAGTGTTGTCTTTTAGTCTTTGTACGTACTCTCGTTACGCCATTGGACTCATTATTTGACAAACTGCTGTATGCAGTATGTTACATTTTAAAGTCATTGTACGTATTCCCGATACGCCACTAGACTAATTCGTTATCAGCCGTGCTCACGTCACGGAGTATAACTATGTAGATGCAAGAACTCAATGAATGAATGGTCATTTACAATCGTATGTAAACTACATACATATATTGCCCTTACATGTCGCATGTAACACAAAATAAACCAACCATACGAACCTAGTCCTAATTACATCCTAATTACAATTTTCAACAAAATAAAAAGTTACCTTAAATGAAGGTAGACAGCAAAAAATATCGCAAAACGATAGGAGGAATAAAAAGTATATTTAGACAAATTCGTTCATAGTTATAATAATTCATATACACGCACCAATATTTGGCTACGATATTCAAATTAGGAACAACAAAAGATGTGTAAGTACTAACCTTCCTCATCCTTACTTGTTGACGATGAGACACGTAGTTTTCGCTCCAAACGCTTTATCTTTCGACGAATTTTTGAATTACTACGTTCCCTTTTTCGTTTTCCCATAATAACACGTTTTTTCCACTAAATACACACTATTTGTTAACTAAAACTATATTTTTTCAAAACGCACGATGTTACGACGCCCGCACATAAAAAAGGAATGAAGTTATGTGGAGATGGCGCTGCAGTTGGCGGATGTAGTAGAACGAATTTGAATTTTATAATTTGATTTTTATTTCCACAGCTCTAAAAATTATGTGCGACGCCTAGTACATTGAGAAGTGAAACTACATAGTAATTATTAAATCTTGAGGATGTAACGTCGTAAGTATAATCCAACGTCACGTTTGTTACAAAGAGGATAAAGTATTTTTACTTTGTTAAAACAGACACAAGTATCAAAAACGGCCGTTTCTGACACTTTTGCCTACTACTTTGGATACGAAACATTCCGAGTCCTGAAAAATACTTTATCCTCTTTGTAACAAACGTGACGTTGGATTCTTTAATACTTATTTTTTGTGCTATGCCACGATTTTTTATTCACTGAGGGCGCCAGTTGGCCGGTAGTTGACCCTTAACGTCTATAATGCAAAATAAGATCATTAATTAAATGTCATGGACAGCAGTAGGCGTTTCGAACCGACATACTATCAGACTAATAAATTATCGAACTAATATGCAATCGTTGTTGGGTTTTTCGCAACAGGACTTTTCGCACAAACGTTACACCCCACTAATAAAGCATCGATGGAACAAACCATGGTACAACTGAATTATCGACACACCGTGTTCGATATAATAAAAATCGAATCATCAACTTTCGAAATCAAGTAGGGAACCCAATAAAGCTTTGATCGTCTTTGAATTCGTTATAGACAGTTCAATTTTTCAAAGCACTATTTTCACTGAAATCAAATATGAAATCAAAGATTTTGGCATGTAAACATGTTGTGAGATTACTTTTCCTCTATTTTAAGTCAAACCGATCCATATAGTATATATATAAAGAAGACGACTACCCGCAATTTTGTTTTTGTTTATTACTTAAACTATCATTTCCATCATCTCTTTAACCAGACGTGTCAGATTTTTTTTGTTATTTTTTCTGGATAACTCATTCCAAAATAGACAATAACACTAGTTTACAAATTAATTTTTTTTTATGTAGGTATTACATCGAAAAGAAATATCGTTTTGTTAAACTACCTTCCCTACACCTAATTTATCAGAAATATTCCATCACGTCACATTTTTTTTCTACAAGCATTGAGTTTTATGGTTCCGTACCCAAAGGGTAACCAACGGGACCCTATTACTAAGCCTCCGTTGTCCGTCCTTCCGTCCATTCGTCCGTTCGTCCGTCCGTCTGTCTGTCAGCGGGCTGTATCTCATGATCCGTAATAGATAGACAGGTGTAATTTTCACAAATGTGTATTTCTGTTGCCTCATATAACAACAAATAATAAAAATAACTTAAAAGGGGCTCCCCTACCAGAAACATGCTCGATCTTAATAATGGCAACAAGTAGACACTTGAAATGCTCACAGAGTTTGTAACTATTTCTATATTCGCTAAACATCCACTCACGTCATCCTGGAATGCGAGGTTGTAGCTACCTAACGTGCACAAATCCCCGGAACAATGAGGTCGCTCCGCGAAACCTGTGAAGCTCCCAGGAAGCTTCTGTGCTGAGTTAGGCTAGCTATGTTAGCCATGATCCCCAATTCCCCATGCACACCAGATCAAATGGGAGTCTAAGTGCGGACAATGGAGTCCTTAGACTATACCTACTACATGTATATTCGCAAAAAAATAATGTCATAAAAAAAAATTGATGGTACGCAACCCATCATGCGCGAGTCCGACTCGCACTTGGCCGGTTTATTCCAAGTACCCAATAAGGTGGTTGTAGGACTGTTGTAAACTGGTTTCTTATTCAATTAAAATGAAGGGTAGAAACTAGTAAAGGAGTTACTCAAAGTAGATACATTTTTTAGTAAAAAAAAAAATTGTAAAACCAGACGTTGCCATTTGAGTGCCAAAAAAAAAAAAGACGCCAAAATTATTTTATTATTTTTTCCTGGATAACTATTTCAAAAATAAACAACAAATAACCATTTTCAGCTAGGGTACAAAAATCGTGTAAACTAGTGTAATAGATGTAACAATTATCACTTCTCGTATAGTCAATTGTTTTAAAACTTAAGATAGTATTAAGCAATTAAATAACACTTGATTTCTAAGTGTTTCTATTCAAAAGAATAACACTAACTGACAGTATTGTAACAAACTTGTAGTAGCAACATAACATCCAAAATACGTGTACATCACAATTATCACTAAAAATTACGAATTAATTTACAGGAATATCATCAAGCTTTGTTTATTGTTTTCGTGTCTAGTGAAAGAAATGTTTATACATATATATTAAACTACCTTCCCTATACCTACAAATGTTAGCAGAAATATTCTATCACGTCACATTTTTTTTCTACTAAGATTCATTTCTTTCAATTATCTAACCTGTTGGCTGTAGTTTGATGTTCATTTATTTGATCAAAACAATAAATATTTGGTTTCTTATTCAGTCAAAATGTTAAAAAATATATATTAAACTACCTTCCCTACACCTACAAATGTTAGCAGAAATATTCTATCACGTCACATTTTTTTTCTATTGACATTCATTTCTTCCAATTACCTAACATGTTGGCTGTAGTTTGATGTTCATTTATTTGATCAAAACAATAAATATTTGGTGTCTTATTTAGTCAAAATGTTTAAAAATATATTAAACTATCTTCCTTAAATCTACAAATGTTATCAGAAAATAATATTCTATCACGTCACATTTTTTTTTCCAAATAAAGACATAATTTTTTCCAAGTACCAAACAAGATGGCAGTAGTTTGATGTTTATTTTTTCAATTAAAACAATAAATAGCGGGTTACTAATTCAATTAAAATGACGAGTAGAAAGCTATTAAGTAGTTTAAATGAAGTTCTGATCGTCTTTGCTACGTTTGTGGAGAGTAATAGATATTTTCAAAACAGGCGGAGCGTTTTCACCCAGAGTTTATTTATATTTATTTATTTATTTTTCAGAAAGTTTACAGACTAATCACATATTTAAATAATATACATAGATAAAGAAAATTGCTAATTACAAGCTTTCACATATACTTAAATACTATTAACGTTGAACTTTTTAAGATCAAGAATAAAAAGTAAAAATAACGAAAAAATTCAATTAAATAAGTTAAGTACAGTTCCTAACAAAAACAAAGATAGAAAATTATTAACAACCGCTTTGTGTAGTTAATGAACCCAGCCAATCAATTTTTATGACCTTTGAAGATCAGCATCAAGGCTTTTGGCAACATCAAAACATGTTGTGGGATTAGGTACTTTCATCCATTGAAAGACAAACCGATCCAAAAAATCTATAGGTAAAAAGAGGATGAGAATCTGCCATTTTGTTTCCACAACTACTATTTTAAGATTTTTTTTATTTTAACTACCATTTTTAATTACTTAGATATTACCTTAAAGACGTGTAAAATATTTTTTTTTTTCTGAATAAGTAACTGTTTAGAAAATAAACAATAAGTAACCATTTTCAGTTAGAGCCGTTGCGCACTACGTCCGATACTTATCCGTCAAAATACAGATCTATAGAAAACACGGTACGAACTCGGATCGGAAGTGCGTAACCTACCATACAAATTGTTCTACGACCACGCCAGACCGTACTCGTATTTTCACGGATAAGTATCGGATAAGTATCGGACATAGTGCGCAACCGCTCTTAGTGGAAAAAACTCGTGTAAACTACTGTTATTATTGTACACACAACAATATTAACTTAGGTAGTTAAGTACCTATGTATGTAGGTACCTACACACTGCAAAAAAGATAAAAAACCAGGCACGCACACTACAAAACTATATTGCTACTGTTCATTACACTTTCATTGATTCGTTATGTACTGCTCACAAAGACAGCACGCACACATCGCATTCGAAGAGTGACGCCTACTTAAAATTATTTGCTAATTCAGAAGCTAACTACCCACTTTAAAAATATATTCCTGCCTAGTAAGATCATTATTTAAAATCAACGGGCGCATCACTTCGCCCACCCATCTTTTTTTTTTGGGGGGTGGGAAATCATCTAATGACTTCTTCCGCTCTAGGGTGGAGCGGAAGGGCGTGTCAGACTCTTACTGACTAAAACCCACCCCTGTTCCTCCCTGCCCTGAATGCCCAGGGGCGAGGTATCTCTTTCGAATTTATCCTCAACACCCGGGCAGGCATCGGCCACGACGGGCACCGTCGTGTTTGCTGAGAACTCTTTGAGGCGCGCGTGGAACACTACGCGCCGTCGACTCGCGGACCTGGTGCTGATCGGGCGGCGAGTTACCCACTAGTCACCAGTTCGCCACCCGCAGGCCCGGGTTCGCCCACCCATTAGTGCTTGCTTCACAATATATATGAAGCATAAATTTAACAATATAGTTAACCGGCCTCGTGGCCAAGGCGCTCAAGCGCTGGACTGCCAAACAAAACGTTCAAACTTAAACGCCTCGCAATTTCACTAATTGAAACGTTTTGCTCATGCAAAATAATTATCTCAGCTCTATGTAATTAGAGATCGAATTCAAATTATTTATTTCTTTGCCAACATGGGTAGGGGTATAGATGTTATACTTACAAGTTTAACAACGTGTAGTTAAGCGATTCGTATTGATTCACAAATAAAAGCAATTCTCAAAACACGCAGGGTATAATGTCAAAAACGTAACGAGAAACCCAATAGTCAAAAGTATTATGATGATGAACAACTTCTAACATTTATATGATTTGTCATTTTTAGAGGGTAGACAATTAATATATTCCAACCCAAATATAAAGAAGACTTGCTAATAGTAAAGCAATGAATTGAACAAACAATTGTAAATAAAGAATGAAACAAAAATATTGAGCCGTTGGCAGTCGGATTCGATACTCCGGCGGCGGTGCGATTTGTAGGTACATTAGCCAAATTTAAAAAAAAAAAAGCTTTAAATGACAAGAACTTGCAACTGGTGTAAAAATATTCTGCCTACATTTGTTTAATTTTTACTTCCATAATATATTTTTTCTCGAATAATATTCTTCCCAAACAAATAATCTTGTATTGACTGTACCTACCTTACCCATCTTGAGCACACCACTTTTCCTTGTTTGATTTTCTATTTACTTGTTATTTTGTGTACTATAAAATATTGTGTCAAACGTGTTTATAAGCTAATAAATTATTATTATTATAATGTTTTAAACTTCGTTTTTCTCAGGTTAAAACCTGGTATTTGCTAGAATTTCACGGGTGTGAACCAAGGTGAGATCCTAGTTATTTCTTTCAGATGGTAAATTGCTTTGTACTGCAGTGACATTGTTATCTAAATAATATAATATAATAATATAATAATAATAATAATAATAATAATAATTAATTAATCTTTAATTAATCAATCTGTGGCTCGACTGTCAACTGCACTGACAGAAAAAATTTTCTCTGCAAATTTTATTAATTTCATCAACAAATTATCATATTTTAAACATCCAAAAATGCATGCAAGACCGTACAAAAACTACTATAGTACCTACAACATATAAATAATAAAAAACAATAGTGAAAATGAGAAGTAAAAGTTAATAATGACGACGAATAGACCAGTGAGAAAAGAAAAATGTTGACGAGAGCCGCAGCACAAAAAGCACGCCCACCACCTCCGGCCTTGTCGCTCAGCTCCGCCTCGCTGCCGCCGGAATCCAGCCTCTCCGTGAGCGCTGTGACACCGGCCGCGGCAGTTGCGTCGAGCTCCAGCGACGAGTTCTTCTCGCCGCCGACGACACCACCACCAGCGCGTCGACGGGGAGGACGCCGGCCGCCGAGCAGCTTCGGACCTCGAGGCCCACCGGCCTCTGATAGGGTCCCAGCTCCCGGCGGAAGTGTGAAGCGCATGCGATGGACACAAGCCATCAACGAGAATGTCATGCGCTCATACTATGGGGCTACAGAGGGAGGTAACAACCTGACCGCGTACCGTGTTCGGATGCTCTCTTTGTTTCAGGTGCTTGAGCCAGCCGTCAACGTTTCGGCCCAACGACTGTCGGATCAGGTGCGGGTCATCCAGCGTAATCATATGTTGGATGATACTGTACTTGATCGCCTCCGAACTGAAATGGGTAGCCATGTCATTGCCCCTCCGTCGCAGACTGTGGTACCAGTGTTGGTACCACCGTCTAACCATGCTCCTAGCCATGCTGACGAGGAGTGTTGTGACATGGTTACAAACGTAAGTACCCATTGCAATGACGAATTGAGGAGTGCTTTGGAGTGTGCTATTCGGGAATATCGCAACATGCCACCCGAACTTAGGCCACGCTTGCCTCGTTTGCCCATGCATAATAGGAATAAGGCGCTGGTGGCTGCTCTGGATTCGCAGTTATTAAATTATTTTGATAACTGCGAAGACCTCACCGACACACACTCGATAATGTACTGCGCGGCTGTAGCGGCATGTCGTGTAGCTCACGTCAAATTCCCTAATGACAGAGCTACACGACCAAAACCAGCCGTGCCGGCTTGGCAGCGCAGGATCGAGTGTCGTATTGGTGGGGCCAGAGCACTCATCGGCAAACTAATCTGCTTCAGGGAGGGCAACACTCGCCCAAGAGTGATGCGCTTTGTGAGACGGGCTTTTTCGGGGACTGAAGTCAGCTCCCGAGACTATATGTCCCGTGTCACAGAGCGCATCGACTTCCTGAAGCAGAAGGTGTATGCATGGGCAAACCGCATCCGTAGGTATAAGCGGCGGGTGGAGCGATACACCCAGAATCGCACATTCCGGAGTAATGAAAGGTGGGTATATAGGACTTGGGAGCGACCGGAACAAGGTGTGACTGACACGTGTCTGCCGGATGATGACGCCATGAGTTCATTCTGGCGCAACATCTGGTCGGTGCCTGTCAGTCACACCGAAGGCGACTGGACTCGGGAGATCGAGCGAGCGTGCGATCCAATAACAGAAATGGGGGCAATCACTATCAGCCCCCAAGATGTAGCCCGTGCAGTCCGTCCGTTGCCTAATTGGAAATCTCCAGGGCCGGACGGGCTGCACAATTTTTGGATAAAGTGGCTACAAAGGTCGCACGCTCGCTTGGCATCTCAATACCAAGCAGCCTTGGAGTCTGGTTCGCTACCCGAGTTCCTTACAACTGGAATAACCCACCTGCTCCATAAAACAGGTAGTACTGCGGAACCTAAAAATTATAGACCGATCACGTGCTTACCGACGGTCTATAAGGTTCTTACATCCATTTTGAGAGCTAAGATTAACACACATATTGATAGTAACTGTATCATGTCTGCCTCTCAAAATGGATGTAGGAATGGGTCCCGTGGTACTAAGGAGCTTCTCCTCATAGATATGACCATTAGCCAGCAGGTTCGGCGTTCCCGAAAGGATCTGTCGACATGTTGGATAGACTATAAGAAGGCCTATGACTCAGTTCCTCATACATGGCTCATGAGGGTGCTAGAATTGTATAAAGTTGATGCAATGCTACGCACCTTCTTGATGTCGTGTATGAGGCAATGGAGGACGGTCCTTCGCTATCCAGGATGTCGAAATATCCAGAGGAATAGCGAACCGGTAAGGATCGAGCGGGGTATATTCCAGGGTGACAGTTTGAGTCCGCTTTGGTTTTGCCTAGCCTTGAACCCTCTAAGCACACTGCTGGAGGCTTCAGGGCTAGGCTATCGGTTGAAGAGAGGTGGTCAGGTAATATCTCACCTCCTTTACATGGATGACCTGAAACTTTTTGCCCCCAACAATCTGCAACTGATGGAGCTACTGAAGGTAACTGAAACCTTCAGTAGTGCCATCAGGATGGAGTTTGGTGTGGACAAATGTGCAGTCATGCATGTAAAGCGAGGGGAGATTGTGGAATCCGTGGGAACACAACTCTCGGATTCCATAAACCTGAGATCCCTCTCTCCAACCGAAACCTATAAGTATTTGGGTATGTCGGAAGCGTTAGGTATCAATGTTGCTGACATGAAGCAATCGTTGAGGGAGCGCTTCTTTGGCCGCCTGAAGAAGGTATTTAATAGCCTTCTATCGGGCGGAAACAAGGTGCGCGCCTTCAACGGTTGGGTCATGCCAGTATTGATGTACTCTTTCGGCGTACTCAAATGGACTCAAACAGAACTTGACACCCTGGATAGGCGGGTCCGTACACTACTAACTGCATACCGAATGCATCACCCACGTTCGTCAGTGATGAGACTGTATATTCCGCGGAAGTGTGGAGGCCGAGGCTTTTTAAATGCTAAGACCCTACACAACCGCGAGGTATGCAGTCTGAGGGAATATTTCCTAGCTGCTGACGTGGGTATGCATCGAGATGTAGTGGCGGTGGACAAGGGCCTTACCCCACTCTCCTTGGCTAACGAGAACTGGCGCAAACCTCTAGTGCTTGACACTAACGGTCGCAGGGAAGTATGGCAGAGTAAGGAACTTCACGGACGCTTTTTCCGGGCCCTACATGGGTCCGATGTAGACCAACTAGCGTCCGTAACCTGGTTGCGTGTCGGTGACCTCTTTGGGGAAACCGAAGGTTTTGTCTGTGCAATTATGGACGAAGTTATCATGACGAATAACTACCGGAGATTTATTGTGAAGGACGGCACGGTTGACATATGTCGGGCATGTCATCGTTCGGGAGAATCAATCCGCCACATAATCTCTGGTTGTTCTCGTCTAGCTAACGGTGAGTACTTGCACAGGCACAACCTTGTAGCCAGGATTATCCATCAGCAACTTGCTCTGAAGTACTCTCTTGTGGAATCGGAAGTGCCGTACTACAGATATGCGCCCGACCCAGTTCTCGATAATGGTCATATCTCATTGTACTGGGATCGGTCCATCATCACTGACAGGACTATTGTAGCCAATAAGCCTGATATAGTGGTGGTGGACCGAATCGAGAGGCGTGCAATGATTGTTGATATTACCGTCCCACATGACGAGAACCTCGTGAAAGCCGAGAAAGATAAACAAATCAAGTATATTGACTTGGCTCGCGAGGTTGTCGACATGTGGGATGTGGACTCAGCGATCATTGTACCGATAGTCGTGTCAGCCAATGGCTTAATAGCCACGAGCCTCGACCAACACCTCAGGAGGCTCTCGTTAGGCGGCTGGATCAAGGGCTTGATTCAGAAAGCAGTACTTCTGGACACGGCTCGCATTGTCAGGCGGTTCCTCTCTCTGGAGCCCTGACCGCCGGTAGCTTGGACCCTATTCCCGATATCGGTGGGATACTATTTTTTATATTTTTAAATGTTTTTTTTTTATCCTTTATATTTAAATATTTAAAAATGTAATTAATATGTTTAAAAAATGAATAAACGGAATAATAATAATTAAAAAAGCTGGCAACACCAACAACATCAGACGTGTCAGAAAATTGTCCAATATATTTTTCAATTTCAGTAATATTTTATCAACTATTTTGCCCTCAACCAAAAGCAAAATTTAATATCAATAAAGCAAGAACCCATATAGAAAAATAATATGAAAAACTACCAACTCTACACCAAACAACTAAAAAACATAGAAATGACAGCTAAGCTGTCATGAACAAAGCTACAAATGAACAAAAAACGGAAATATTGGACAACACACCCTAGATGTTGACGAGATCAGCAGCTCGCCGTGCACGCCCACCACCTCCGGCCTCGTCGCTCAGCTCCGCCTCGCCGCCGCCGGAACCCAGCCCCATCGTGAGTGCTGTGACACCGGCCGTGGCAGTTGCGTCGAGCTCCAGCGACGAGTTCTTCTCGCCGCCGACGACACCACCACCTGCGCGTCGACGGGGAGGATGCCGGCCGCCGAGCGGCTTAGGACCTCGAGGCCCACCGGCCTCTGATAGGGTCCCAGCTCCCGGCGGAAGTGTGCAGCGCATGCGATGGACGCAATCCATCAATGAAAACGTCATGCGCTCATACTATGGGGCTACAGAGGGAGGTAACAACCTGACCGCGTACCGTGTTCGGATGCTCTCTTTGTTCCAGGTGCTTGAGCCAGCCGTCAACGTTTCGGCCCAACGACTGTCGGATCAGGTGCGGGTCATCCTGCGTAATCATATGTTGGATGATACTGTACTTGATCGCCTCCGAACTGAAATGGGTAGCCATGTTATTGCCCCTCCGTCGCAGACTGTGTTACCAGTTGTGGTACCACCGTCCAACTATGCTCCCAGCCACGCTGACGAGGAGTGTAATGACATGGTTACAAACGTAAGTACCCACTGCAATGATGAATTGAGGAGTGCTTTGGAGTGTGCTATTCGGGAGTATCGCAGCATGCCGCTCGAACTTAGGCCACGTTTCCCTCGTTTGCCCATGCATAACAAGAATAGGGCGCTGGTGGCTGCTCTGGATTCGCAGTTGTCAAATTATTTAGATGACTGCGAAGACCTCACCGATACACACTCAATGCTGTACTGCGCGGCTGTAGCGGCATGTCGTGTAGCTCACGTCAAATTTCCTAATGACCGAGCTACACGACCGAAGCCAGCCGTGCCGGCTTGGCAGTGCAGAATCGAGCGTCGTATTGGTGGGGCCAGAGCACTCATAGGCAAACTAATCTGCTTCAGGGAGGGCAACACTCGCCCAAGAGTGATGCGCTTTGTGAGACGGGCGTTTTCGGGGACTGATGTCAGCTCCCGAGACTATATGTCCCGTGTCACAGAGCGCATCGACTTCCTGAAGCAGAAAGTATATGCATGGGCAAACCGTATTCGCAGGTATAAGCGGCGAGTAGAACGATACACCCAGAATCGCACATTCCGAAGTAATGAAAGGTGGGTGTATAGGGATTGGGAGCGACCGGACCAAGGTGTGACTAATACGCACCTGCCGGATGATGACGCCATATACTCGTTCTGGCGCAGCATCTGGTCGGTGCCTGTCTGTCATACCGAGGGCGATTGGATTCGGGATGTTGAGCGCGTATGCGATCCAATACCAGAAATGGGGGCAATTATCATCAGCCCCCAAGATGTAGCTCGTGCAGTCCGTCCGTTAGCTAACTGGAAATCTCCAGGGCCGGACGGGCTGCACAACTTCTGGATCAAATGGTTTACAAGGTCGCATACCCACTTGGCATCTCAGATCCAGTCTGCCTTAGAGTCAGGGTCGCTGCCCCAATTTCTAACAACAGGAATAACCCACCTGCTCCATAAATCAAGTAGTACTGCGGAACCTAAAAATTATAGACCGATCACGTGCTTACCGACGGTCTATAAGGTTCTTACATCCATTTTGAGAGCTAAGATTAACACACATATAGATAGTAACTGTATCATGTCTGCCTCTCAAAATGGATGTAGGAATGGGTCCCGCGGTACTAAGGAGCTTCTCCTCATAGATATGACCATTAGCCAACAGGTTCGGCGTTTCCGAAAGGATCTGTCGACATGTTGGATAGACTATAAGAAGGCCTATGACTCTGTTCCTCATGCATGGCTCATGAGGGTGCTGGAATTGTATAAAGTTGATGCAACGCTACGCACCTTCCTGATGTCATGTATGGGGCAATGGAGGACGGTCCTTCGCTATCCAGGATGTCGACAAATCCAGAGGAATAGCGAACCGATAAGGATCGAGCGGGGTATATTCCAGGGTGACAGTTTGAGTCCGCTTTGGTTTTGCCTAGCTTTGAATCCTCTAAGCACACTGCTGGAGAATTCAGGGCTAGGCTATCGGTTGAAGAGAGGTGGTCAGGTTATATCTCACCTCCTTTACATGGATGACTTGAAACTTTTTGCCCCCAACAATCTGCAACTGATGGAGCTACTGAAGGTAACTGAAACCTTCAGTAGTGCCATCAGGATGGAGTTTGGTGTGGATAAATGTGCGGTCATGCATGTAAAGCGAGGGGAGATTGTGGAATCCGTGGGAACACAACTCTCGGATTCCATAAACCTGAGATCCCTCTCTCCAACCGAAACCTATAAGTATTTGGGTATGTCGGAAGCGTTAGATATCAATGTTGCTGACATGAAGCAATCGTTGAAGGAGCGCTTCTTTGGCCGCCTGAAGAAGGTATTTAATAGCTTTCTTTCGGGCGGAAACAAGGTGCGCGCCTTCAACGGTTGGGTCATGCCGGTATTGATGTACTCTTTCGGCGTACTCAAATGGACTCAAACGGAACTTGACGCCCTGGATAGGCGAGTCCGTACGCTGCTGACTGCATTTCGAATGCATCACCCACGTTCGTCGGTGATGAGACTGTATATCCCGCGGAAGTGTGGAGGCCGAGGCTTTTTAAATGCTAAGACCCTACACAACCGCGAGGTATGCAGTCTAAGGGAATATTTCCTAGCTGCTGACGTGGGTATGCATCGAGATGTAGTGGCAGTGGACAAGGGCCTTACTCCACTCTCCTTGGCTAACGAGAACTGGCGCAAACCTCTAGTGCTTGACACTAACGATCGCAGAGAAGTATGGCAGAGTAAGGAACTTCACGGACGCTTTTTCCGGGCCCTACATGGGCCCGATGTAGACCAACTAGCGTCCGTAGCCTGGCTGCGTGTCGGTGACCTCTTTGGGGAAACCGAAGGTTTTGTCTGTGCAATTATGGACGAAGTTATCATGACGAAAAATTACCGGAGATTTATTGTGAAGGACGGCACGGTTGACATATGTCGGGCATGTCATCGTCCGGGAGAAACAATCCGCCACATAATCTCTGGTTGTTCTCGTCTAGCTAACGGTGAGTACTTGCATAGGCACAACCTCGTAGCCAGGATTATCCATCAGCAACTTGCTCTGAAATACTCTCTTGTGGAATCGGAAGTGCCGTACTACAGATATGCGCCCGACCCAGTTCTCGATAATGGTCATATCTCATTGTACTGGGATCGGTCCATCATCACTGACAGGACTATTATAGCCAATAAGCCTGATATAGTGGTGGTGGACCGAATCGAGAGGCGTGCAATGATTATTGACATTACCGTCCCACATGACGAGAACCTCGTGAAAGCCGAGAAAGATAAACAAATCAAGTATATTGACTTGGCTCGCGAGGTTGTCGACATGTGGGATGTGGACTCAGCGATCATTGTACCGATAGTCGTGTCAGCCAATGGCTTAATAGCCACGAGCCTCGACCAACACCTCAGGAGGCTCTCGTTAGGCGGCTGGATCAAGGGCTTGATTCAGAAAGCAGTACTTCTGGACACGGCTCGCATTGTCAGGCGGTTCCTCTCTCTGGAGCCCTGACCGCCGGTAGCTTGGACCCTGTTCCCGATACCGGTGGGATACTATTTTTTATATTTTTAAATGTTTTTTTTTTATTTTTTCATTGAAATATTTAAAAATATAATTTATATGTATTTACAAATGAATAAACGAAATAATAATAATATTCCACAACTATCACACAACGCCATCTAGTCCCAAGCTAAGCAGAGCTTGTGTTATGGGTACTAGACAACTGATAAACATACTTATATATTTCTAAATACATACATATTATAGATAAATTACACCCAGACACAGAACAAATGATCGTGCTCATCACACAAACATTTGTCCTGGGTGGGAATCGAACCCACGACCTCCGGCATAGCAGTCAGGGTCACTAACCACTAGACCAACAGGCCAGTCAATCTATTTATATTATCTAAATCTAGTTGTAAAAAAATTCTAACTATTCGGCAAGTGTTTAATATGGCAGCTTTTTGTAGTGTTAGGTATGTGTATTTGGATAGATTCAGTGCATTTAAACTATTAAATATTTGTTTCGGAATAACACCAGTTGTTGATACTACTATTGGAACTATTGTGACTCTATTCATTTTCCAAACTCTCGTGATTTCCTCTTGTAACTCTGTGTACTTCCTAATTTATTATTATTATTATTCCCTTCACACAGAGAGGAGGCCTATGCCCCAGCAGTGGGGACATTAAAAAAGCTGATGATGATGATGATGATGATGAATGTTCTTATTATCAGGTAAATTTCTAAAATAAAAATTCAACAAAATGAAGAAAAGGTTTTCAAAAATGCAAAAAGTTGACGCCGGCTGTGAGGCTCAATCCAGGGACGTTTGGTTTGCCAGTCCAGTGCTTCTGCGCCTTGGCCATGGAACTGATTTACTACATTACTAAATGTATGCTTAATATATAATTATAGGCGTCACTCTACGAATGTGATGTGTGCTTGGCTGTCTTTGTGAGCGTAATGAATCGTTTTAACAGTAGCGATATAATTTTTTAGTGTGCGTGTTTGGCTATATAACTCTATTGCAGTGTTTACTTCTACATTTTTGTTCCGAGCTTCATAAATGTGCCCAATATCAAAGAATGTTCTTGAAACTTCGAAATGTTTGATTGAATGCCGTCATAATTCATTATTTATCAGACGCTCTAACATGTTCGTAATAAATTGTGGTTTACATGAAAATTATATATAAAATAGTACATAATAGTAAATATTTATATATGTACCTATGTGTATGTTGTGTAAATATATATATATTATTAGGTATATATTTATGTGAATATATATTAATATTAACATTTTATGTGTAGGTTTATTTAATTCCTTAGTTTAAGACTTCTCGTACCCTTTTTTCTGTTTTTTACACACTATTGTCTACATTTCTTTTTCACTTCTCTTTTCGCGGGTCTGCTGGCAGAAATTTCTTTAGAAATAAGCAGTACCTTTGTGCTAATTTTTATTATGTTGTTTATTTATAGCTTATCTTGTGTGTACATAAATTGTTAAATAAATAAATAATTTTTTTTCTGAAAAATCCACCGGAATTTTACGAAATCGACTGAATATTAGTGTTTAAAAAATTAATTAAAAAACCAGCCAACTCCGTTTCGAGCCACGCGCAGTATCGGGTTCCGTAGCCACCCGTTACAACATGCGGTCTTAGAAGGGGGCTTTATATCCATTACTATGAACATATTAATTGAGTTCACGGTTTTATGGACAAAAACGTTTAAATTAAAAAAGAAAAAAATGGTTTTTAATTTTACAGGTATATCTAACATATAACTTCACCTTAGTATTTATTTTCTATGAATTTTGTATTTTGTACGAAATTTTCTAAGTAGGTACATTTTATTAGTTGGGCGACTTCGCCTTGATAGTTTTCATTCAAAGTTCATTATATCTACAGGGTGTAACGGAAAGGTGTGGTCATATTTCATGAACTGCATCTGCCCATCGTTATGAAATTGACCATTCCCCACCTTCTTTTTTTTTGGGGTGGGTGGGAAATCATCCAATGACATCTCCCGCTCTAGGGTGGAGCGGAAGGGCGTGTCAGACTCTTACTGACTAAAACCCACCCCTGTTCCTCCCAGCCCTGAATGCCCAGGGGCGAGGTAACTCTTTCGAATTTATCCTCAACCCCCGGGCAGGCATCGGCCACGACGGGCCCCTGTTTGCTGACAACTCTTTGAGGCGCGCGTGGAACACTACGCGCCGTCGACTCTCGGGCCTGGTGCTGATCGGACGGCGAGTTACCCACTACTCGCCGTCCGCAGGCCCGGGTCTACGGTGGTCGGAGATCGTCTCGCGGCGCCGGAAGCCCCTGGCATCTCCTGCGGCGGCTGATGCTGAGGGCGTGAGGGCGACTCTCGTTGTTGTTGAGTCTCCCTCACATATGCCGCCTCCCTCTTCGCGAGGCATAATATTCTTTTTTAAACGAATATCTATAGGGCAGTATAGAGGTCCGAATTTACAATGGCATACTTTTAAAATGGCAGAATTTTATTTGGCATACCAAACCAAACCTTTGGCAAAGTTAATATGCCGCATAATTTCATTAGCCTAGAGCGACGATTATTCGTTACAATTTCACTTGACATACCTACTATGAAGATGGCAGAATTACTTTTGGAATAATTTTACAAGGCATTTTGTCATTTCTATAAAATAGCATTTTTAACCCATTAAAATTGAAATATTGTCTTAAAATGTCAATATGTTGTGCTACAAAAATTAGTGACAGAAACGAATCGCTGCAAAACCGACTCCGCGTGGTCTTGTCTGACCTACCCCTAGAGTGTAATTTAAGCCCACGTTGGCACGGAGGGGCGAGGGGGCCCGCGAGTCTGAGGAGCAGGTGGTGAGCGCTGAAACCATCTGCGACGATAAGCTGGCGTAGGACCGCTGGAGCCCTGCAGCACCCGAGCCGTGACAGAAACCATGCCTGCTGCATTTTGGATGCTCACTTGCATGTTGCAGGCTTGCTTACATGCATGATGTATGCTTGTGTGCATGTTTGCATGCTGCATGCTTGCTGCATGCATGGTATATGCTTGTTTGCATGCTTCTTACAGGGAAATAAAAACCACATATGTTCACAATCAACTGTTTATTGAGTGAAAATACATGTAGAAAGGTAATTAATTAATGAATTAAACAAAATACCAATTGAAATGTATGCCAAAAGATGATTCTAACTGTAAACTTACTGAGATTTCAGAGTTCTGCCTTTTATTGACTATCGATAAGAAATATATGCCAAAAGACGATTCTGACTGTGAACTGTCTGCGATATGGTGGTTCTACTTCTTAATTATTATGGATATGAAATGTATGCCTAAGATGATTCTGACTTTTAAAATTATGAGTTTTGAATGTATGATAATAGTGTTTGCCAAACGATTTTCTGCAAAATGAAGATTATGCTATCCGCTGTTATGGAAAATAATATTATGACACAAAAAGTTCTGCTATAAGGGGTAGAACCGTATACATATACTACCATCAAGATTTTTTCTACATTTTTTAAGCCAAAAATTTAGCTTTTACTGAGGGCCACGCTCGACTCGAACAAAAAATATCATTTTGAAGTTTAATATTTTAACCTCGCAATGATTTTGATAGATCTATCTAACGATACCCCACACTATATGATAGGCGAGCAAAATTTGTTTCGATTTCTTGGCGTGATTCAAATAAAATTGCAGCTTTCTAGTGCTAAAAGTCTCTTAGCTATGCCTCGTATGGACACATAGAAACTATAAGGGTTCCTTGTCCTGGTTAGTGGACTACGGCATCCAAAAATGAGTAAGTACCTCCTAAATTCTGTGATTTTCAAACACGAACAAAGGAATAGGCGAGACGACTAAAAAAATCTAATTAGTCCGTCAGTTAGATTACCAAAAAACATTGGACACGTACTTTAACAAAAAACTTTTTACAAAAAAACAACCGACTTCAAAAAAGAAATTCACTAAAAATTTAAAAGTACCTAACTTTAATTTCGGAAGTCAGTGTTTGTATTTTATTTCTCCGTTTTTTGACATCGACTTCAGAAATTAAAAGTATTTTTTTCAATTTTTAGTTTAGTGTAATTTTTTTGGAAGTCGGTTGTTTTTTTGTAAATAACTTTTTTATTTATCACTTTTTAGTTGTAAACCGAGAACTAAAAACCCTTTTATATAAATAACATGGAACGTGGAATTTAAACATAGTCGTAATTGGAGAACACCAAAACGTCATCTAGGTGAACGTATTTTTCGTTTTTGTTCAGTTTTTCAAAAAGCGCTAAAGCGATTGCCATAAAAATTATATCGAACCACCTCGGGAGTATGTTCAATCGGATAAAAAAAAATTGAAAATCGGTCCTCAATTGACAGAGAAATCAGTGGACATACTTAAAAAAAAAAAAAAGAAACACATACAGTCGAACATAGAACCTCCTCCTTTTTCGAAGTTGGTTAAAAATGAAGAAGATAAGTGGGTTGAAATTTAGGATGACGTCACACTTAGGGTAAAATTGTACCACTTTTTACTTAAAAGTGACGTAACAAGCCCCCTCCCCCACTCCTGAACTTTGATGCGTTGTACCTATCTTTGTAATTTTTCATTGATTTAATAAAGCAAAAAGTACGTGTCCAATATTTTTTGATAATCTAACTTACGGACTAAATAGAATCATTATTTTTAACCTTCCCTATTGGCCGACATTTACTGAATAGTAGTGTTTAAAAATAAATAAAGAATGAGTAAGTACGAGTACCTACTAAATTCTGTGATTTTCTAGAAAAAAAAGTAAATATTTTTTTTTTTAAATAAGCGTTAGTCAGCATGTTGATACTCCGATACGATGATTATGCGATGCATTGCATTCTATATTTTAAATAGTAGATTGACTGTACAAAAAAGCTACGACGCTTTTACGACACCGCTACGACAAAACTACGATTAAGCTTTGGTACATTAGAATACAAACATTACAAGAATAACGCAAACTATATTCCACAATCACATTTTAATTTTCAGTTATATATTTTCGATTTTCATTGTCTTGTATCCTACAAGTAGTTGCAATGGAATTTGAAATTTGTTTTCTATGACTTATTTCTTGTTCCAAAATTTGAAAAAGATCTCGAGTTCAAAATTCAAAAAAAGAAAGGTACCTAAAAAGGTAGGTAGGTTAATAATCAGTTAGGTGATTATTAACCTACCAAGTTAATAATCACCTAAGTGATTATTAACTTTGTCTCACTGTTCACACTGGTCATTCCAGGTATGGGAAAAGACATGAAAATATTTGAATAAATAAGTAAGTTGGTAGAAAACCGTTTGAGGAAAATGGAAATTCTTTAAGAAACTTTACTTTACATACATACTTTACATGGCCTTATGGAAGGAGGAACTGAACTAAATTCACCTTCTAACAGGGTTGAAATATTGTTATATGTAGTTGGTAATTTTTAACAGACTTCGAAAAAGGAGGAGGTTCTATGTTCAACTGTATGTATTTTTATTTTATGTATGTCCTCCGATTTCTCTGTCAATTGAGGACCGATTTTCAAAATTCTTTCGAAAGAATAACTCCCGAGGTGGTCCCATATCAATTTTATCGAAATTACTTCAGCGCTTTTTGAAAAACTGAACAAAAACGAAAAATACGTATACATAAATGACGTATTGGTATTCTCCAATTACGATTAAGTTTAAATTTTACGTTCCATGTTATTGGGGTTTTTAATTCTGGGGTATAGCAACTAAAAAGTAAAAATAAAAACTTTTTACAAAAAAAACCACCGACTTCAGAAAAAGAAAATACACTCAACTTGAACCCCTTTCGGAAGTCGGTGTCATATAACGAAGAAATAAAAAACTTTTTTACAAAAAAAACAACCGACTTCCAAAAAAAAATACACTAAAAATTAAAAAATAACTTTAATTTCGGAAGTCGGTGTTTGTACTTTATTTTTTCGATATTTGACACCGACTTCCGAAATTAAAGTTATTTTAGATAATTATTATTATTGTTATTTTAGATTTTAGATAAAATTTACATGGGACCACCTCGGGAGTATATTCTTTCGGATAAAAAAAGAATTTTGAAAATCGGTCCACAACAGACGGAGAAATGCGCGGACACACAAAAAAAAAATAAAAATAAAAAAAAAAAAAAACATTCATACAGTCGAACATAGAACCTCCTCCTTTTTCGAAAGTCAGTTAAATAGCATTAAACAAACGCGTCGGTTAAATACAAACACCGACTTCCGAAATTAAAGTTATTTTTTAATTTTTTAGTGTAAGTATTTTCTTTTTTGGAAGTCGGTTGTTTTTTTTTTTTTGTAAAAAGTTTTTTTTTATTGTTTAGTGAAAAAAAAAAAGTGTGAAGAACAGGAATCGCCGCGGGACACCTAGCTATTAGTAGATACACACATTTGAATTCTAGTACAACATTAATGTGGGCCATCAATTCTCACGATTTCTATTATGTTATGCCTTCAAATCTGTCGAGCAAGTATTGAAGTGTCATCGACCCCGAGCGTACTAACCCATATTAGGTACTTGTAGTTATAATGAGATACAGACCAAAAAAAAAACAAAAAAACACGTTTCCAGAAACAGTTTTGGTTATTTTTTCAGTTTATGGTACGGAACCTTTCGTGTGCGAGTCCGACTCGTACTTGTTATTTACTCTTTTGTTTGTGTACTTCGCATTTTAAATGTGTCATGTTTGTTCTGAAATTCCTAATGAAAAACGGAACCTCTATTGGATCACTCGTACTGTGTCTGTGTGTCTTAACGTAAATAAATGGATTTGGAATATGGGGGTCACTTTTGGGGTGCATATCGGAAAATTAAAAAAAAAGTTTTTCAAACTGTACCGTGCTACATAATAATACCCATCTAATAAAAGGGCTTATTGTAAGGGTCTTAAATACCTATATATTTTTTTCATAATTTTAAAATACCGACTACAAGTTATTTAAGAAAATAGATGAAAAATTACCATTTGCCTCCCCCCCCCCCTCCTTTTTAATTTAAACCTTCGTTCTTTTCCTGCAAAGATTAAATTATCGCTAAGCGAAAATGATTAATTATTGAGAGAACGTTTTGTGCCTGCAAAATTAATGAGAATTATTGTTCAGGTTAAGCTTGAATAATTAGAAACGAATTTAAAATTGATTAAATGAACGCTACAGCCTAAGTTTACTGCAAAAAATACCGTTTGGTATTATTAGTATTTACACCTGCCATTTGATACGAGATTGTAGGCCTTCGTAGCGGTATTCTTCTTACAATACAGTATGGTGCAGAATGAAGTTAAAATCAGAATAATCTGCATTTTTGGGTAAAGTTTCATAACCATATCGAAATTAAGTAAGAGTCCAAAAAACTTCCATATTTGGTAGTTGTCGTGCAGCTGTGGCGACCACACACCCGTCAATAAACAAAATTCGGCCATCCTAATTGTCTGTATCGGTACTTCACATTTCACTTTCGTCGGGGCGGTACGGCCGCGGAGAGCGGAGGGGTCGTTGGCCCCGTGTCCTCGCGGCCGCGTGCCGATTAGATAATTTCCGCGGTGCGTTGTCAAAATACGCGTGACCCAATGGTACAGTGAATACGCGAGGCCGTTGAACCTGCAGCGCCCGCGCATATAGAGATAGGTACGTGATTCGAGTTTATACCGTGTTGTGATACGATAAAAATCGCTATCGGTCGAAAATTCTTTTTAGTTCGACACTATCTCGGATTTGTATGTTGTTATCTTACAAGATTAGGTAGGTACTTACCTACATATCTAATCTTTAACCTATTTTTGAGGTATTGCGTTGATACGATAAAGAGACATGATTTAATAAAACAAAAGGTTTTTTAGATTTTTATTTTTACATTTTTGATATTCGTCATTGCCCAATCATCGAAATGATAATTTCGTGGGTTGAGATTTCTTATTCTATGATTCTAAAAATTGCAATTTGACACGTGACGATATAATATAAGAATCATGTTTTTAGGGTTCACTACTGGGATAACTCGTGTTTCTGTCTGTCTGTCCGACTGTCAAAACCAATTCGTTCAGAAGCTTTTGGACCGTTAGAGTTGAAATTTGGTTAATATATTATGAACACCGTACTGTCACCCAAATTCGGAAATTCGGGGGTCACTTTTGTTTTGGGGTGCAAATTGGAAAATTAAAAAATTTAGTTTTTCATACTTTAGGTACCGTGCGACATAGCAAATGAAAGTGTCAAAATTGCGAGGGTCTAAAATGTACTTTTTCATAAATTTAAAATAAATATTTTTAAAGTAATTATTATTAAATAAACGAAAATTGACAATTCCCCACCTTTTTTTTTTTGGGGTAGGAAATCATCCAATGACATCTCCCGCTCTAGGGTGGAGCGGAAGGGCGTGTCAGACTCTTACTGACTAAAACCCACCCCTGTTCCTCCCTGCCCTGAATGCCCAGGGGCGAGGTAACTCTTTCGAATTTATCCTCAACCCCCAGGCAGGCATCGGCCATGACGGTCCCCGTCCTGTTTGCTGACAACTCTTTGAGGCGCGCGTGGAACACTACGCGCCGTCGACTCTCGGGCCTGGTGCTGATCGGACGGCGAGTTACCCACTACTCGCCGCCCGCAGGCTCGGGTACCATTCCCCACCCTTATCTCCGAAACTACTACGATTTCCGATTATAAAATTTAATAAATCAGAAAATAGTTTTTTTTACTTAGATTACATGAAAACTATAGTAAAAAGACTGATATATATATATTATATAAAAAACGAGTGGCTTTGCTTAGGTGCAATATTTTTTTTCATTCTTCTAAAATTTTCTTTCTTGCAAATCTTGTTCTGACAACTACGAATACAACAAAAAAATAGGTGCAACCGAATTAACAACATAATTTTTATATATTAAAAACAAATCTTTCAGAACTCTTTGCGCGCGAGTTCAACTCGCACTTGGCCAGTTTTTAGGGTTCCGAAAGTCAAATTGAAAAAACGGAACCCTTATTGGATCACTCGCGGGTCTGTCTGTCCGTCTGTCACAGCCAATTTGCTCCGAATTTAAGTTTTCAATTTGCTCTGAAATTTTGGTACACTTAAGAATATCTGTGACCCAAACACGTATACCATTTTAGGGTGAAAATCGGAAAATTAGCAAAACAAATTTTATCAAACTGTGCCGTGCGACATATCAAATGCACATTGTGAGAATCTCGAATAGAATGAATGGAATGGAAAAAAAATTGCCGTCCCCCTTTATCTTCGAAACCACTGGGCCCAAAATTAAAAAAAAAATACAGAAAGTACTTCTTCAGGAAAACCTATTAGTAGGAGATAGTTTAAAAAAACCCGGAAATAAAAATGATTTGTTCGGAACCTTTTGCACGCGTGGCCAACGCACTCTTGGCCGGTTGTTTTATGCGGTATTGCTACTACGATGATGGCACAACAAATAAATTCCAGTGAATTTCAGCAACGTTTAAGAGCGAGAAGGGCTCCGAATCCCAATAAATTTTATGTCCGATGGCGCCACGAAACTTCTAAGGAAAAGATAACATCTAATAAAACGATCGACTTATCGAAACCGCCCATGTTTCCTTTATCTTATTAGAAGATTCGAGAATTTTAGCAATTTTGTGATTTAAGTGTTAGCGAATTACACGATATTCATACTTCTGCGCCTCACTTCCAGATAACTTTCATGTTACCCTTCAGAATTTGGCAGTTATCTGCAGATAACTCAATAAGCTACCTACCAACGACTTTTGCTTGAAAACGCCTCTGTCACTCTCTGTCTTGTCAGTTGTACCTATTCAGATTTCAGTTGTATCAGGATAGTTGAAAAAGGCTCGGCAGATGATGCTGGGTGTCCATTTCCTTCGTAGCCATAATATCAGCTTTCACGCAGACAACCCTTCTCTTCTTGTAGTCTTCTTCTATATAAGCCTTTTTATTTTTTGCCACATGCTGCGGTAGTCCTTCTGCATCACCTTGATGCTATATCCATATTTTTTGCTAACCTACTGAACCAAATAGCTATCTATCTAAGAAAAAAGTCGTAACAACTCTTTTAAATGCGTAACTCTGGTCCTGTTGCTCCACACTTTCAGCCATAAATTGATTAGGAGTTCAAGAAAGGAGGTAACAATACATTGCGTATGAAACTCCGTGGGGTTTTCCCCAAACCCAGATCAGGGATGGATCGGAAAATCCCTTATGTAGGTATGTCGAGTGCACAATGACAAATGCGGTAGTAAATACTGTAGAGAAGTTTTCCATCTAGGATGCGCGTAAAGCTGCAGACTATACGGGTGATTATTATTTGTTGACGTCAATAGAGCTATGGAATATTGTCGGTAGCAACAATGAGGCTAATCTCCTGTAGGTACACTACCTAGGTAGGTAACTTCTTGTTATGTTTGTTAAAAACAAATAACTTGTTTGTTGTTTTCACAATTCAGAAATTCAATTTACTGAGTCATTATTTAAGACTTTTCGGAAGGTTAGGTCGCTAACCTAAGTCAAGGTTGGATCAACAAAAAATCCAGCGCTTCAAAGTGCACGTAGGTAGGTATGCTTGTTTTAGCATTTATTTATTTTTTCTATGAGTACACGCATAACATTACAGGTTAAAAACATAAGGCGTAATACAAAAAATTAAAACAAAATCTTATCATAAAAAAATACACTAAAAATTAAAAAATAACTTCAATTTCGGAAGTCGGTGTTTGTTTCTTATTTCTTCGTTATTTGACACCGACTTCCGAAATTAAAGTTATTTTTTAATTTTTAGTGTATTTTCTTTTTTGGAAGTCGGTTGTTTATTTTTTTGTAAAAAGTTTTTTATTTTTCACTTTTTAGTTGTTATACCCAACTAAAAACCCCAATAACATGGAACGTCGAATTTAAACATACTCGTAATTGGAGAAAACAAAAAACGTCATCTATAAATGGTAAACGTATTTTTCGTTTTTGTTCAGTTTCTGAAAAAACGCTGAAGCAATTTCGATAAAATTTATATGGGACCACCTCGGGAGTATATTCTTTCGGATAAAAATAGAATTTAGAAAATCGGTCCACAACTGACGGAGAAATAAATAAAAAAAAACATACATACAGTCGAACATAGAACCTCCTCCTTTTTCGAAAGTCAGTTAAATAGCATTAAACCAACGCTTGTAAATTAAACGTAATAACATCGCTTTGCCCCTGTAAAAACATCTGATCTCTTTAAATAAGTAAGTAATTTCAGTCCATCTACTAACCTTTTTTCTTCCGTTGCATTTTTTTGTAGAATCACTGTCCTACTCATGACGGAAGGTGAGTAATAGAAGCTTTATGTCTTTTCTGGTTCCCGATACACCTAACCCCTAGGTAGGTAGATATCGTTAGATATTACGTAGATACCTAACCTACTCAATCCAACTGTTAAGCGTTGTGCTATCGCGCCTCAAAGAGTTGTCAGCAATAGGGACGGGGCCCGTCATGGCCGATGCCTGCCCGGGGGTTGAGGATAAATTCAAATCAGAGTTACCTCGCCCCCGGGCACTAAGGGCAGGAAGGAACAGGGGTGGGTGTGGGTTTTAGTCAGTAAGAGTCTGACACGCCCTCCCGCTCCACCCAGAGAAGTCATTGGATGATTTCCCACCCCAACAAAAAAAAAAAGCGTTGTGCTACGCTGTAGTAGTTGCTACGACGGTTCTACGACTGTTGGTGTGTTGATTCCAAACAAATCCACGTGGATTTGTTTGGAATCTTTGGTTCAGCACAGCATGATCCTAAAATCCTAAAGCTTATATACCAACCTACTTGTGAAATCATTTTTAGGTCTGAAATTCTGAAGCAGAACTTGACTAAAGTCAAATTTTGATGATGTTTTGACTCAAGTTCAGTTCAGTTTAGTAACACATGCAAGAGTTTGTAAGTTCCGAATTGGGATTATCATCATCATTTCAGCCGAAAGATGTCCACTGCTGGACATAGGCCTACCCCAAGTGTCACCACAATGACCGGTCCTGTGCGTCTCGCATCCATAGGCTACCCGCGACCCTCACCAGGTCATCGGTCCACCTTGCGAGTTGCGATATAGACTTGATAAAAAATACGAAGTAGGTAGGTGAGAAGCCACCTTCAAAAACTCTCTACTACGTGATTAATTATGTAGGTGTGGTACCTATGCTGAATATTTGTCAACACCGCATTTTTAGAATGTCGCCATTGCGCCGGGTGCCTACCAATACAAACATTCGAAATGCATTAAGTGAGTTCATTGAACTCTTACTCAAAATGATGTGTAGAAACTTAAGACGCTAGTAGATAGGTAGGTAAATAAGCGCGTAAAGGTAATGAGCTGACATTATTCTTGATGAGGTAATTAATCTCGTGCTTGCGCACTCGGGTACAAAACGGAAACATCTACTTGGAAGATTCGGTAATTGCCGATTCGCATAATTAGTCGTACTTTGAACTTTTGTGTGTTCTCGAAGGTCGCATCTTGACTATTGCGTGGCAGCAGATTTGAACGTCCATGATCGGAGAACGCACGCGCTCAGGCAGGCCGCCCGGCCGGGTACGAGGCCGGCCAATCACCTCCTTATGTAACCCGCCATAAAACGCAGCTCGCTCCAAACAAACCACGTAAAGATGGACCAAGAACAGGGCCACATGACCCACATTGGTCTTTGATCTTGATGCGAATGCACTAAGCCAATGGCCGATTATATTTGTTTGCTTATGCTGTTTATAAATAATTGCATTGATGGCAGGTCATTAGCACCTAGTGGGTGTCTAATTACGATAGGTTGTAAACATCGCGACCATTTCTTATCGATTACGATGTAAACATATCTAAACAAATAAAACTGAAAGTTCGTAGATAAGTATAGAAAGATTTTATTTAAAAATATTTTTAACATGGCACTGTCGAACAGCTTACTATACTCGATACTTCAAGGTGAACAAGTTAATAAGTTGATAATAATTTATATATGGACAAATTACGTAAGCTGCAAATGTTATATCGATAAGACATTAGAACATATTTAAAAATAAGCCTAGGTACTTACTTAAAATACAAAGATACTTTGAGTTGCAAGAAAAATACAAAAAAAAAACTAGACTTTAAAAAACAACTAAAAAAATCTGAATATTTACAAAAAACCCGACTGTAAACAACAACTAAACAACATGCCACCAACTGCATCGGACTGCTTGAAAAGTGACTTGTTTGGAACTTTTCAGTTTTTTTTTACAGTCGGCTTTTTTGAAAATAGTTAATTTTTTATTTTCTACATTTTAGTGAGTTATATTTTTAGAATCGCCTCCTCGAACCCTTTATTTTGATACCTACCCCACTTAATATAGTTCATCGACTTTCATTTTTAGGATTCCGTACCCGAAGGGTCCAAACGGAGCCCTATTGCTGTCACTCACGTGTCCGTCTGTCCGTCTGTCTGTCACAAAATTTTGTTCCGAAAATTATTTTACTTCCCATTGACCTATATGAATTTGAAATTTGGTGATAACGTTTATTATTAATTTATTACGTATACCTAAATTGATAAATCAGATTTTTTCTTTGATAATTCCCTCATTTGCTACGGAACCCTAAATGTGCAAAGTCCGATACGCATTTGGCCGGTTTTTTTCTTTTAGCAATATGGCGTCTGGTTGTCGCCATATTATATTTTGATTACTGGTATGTCTTTAATAGCACTCGCAAGATTAAGACGAATCAATTGACGTAAGAATTATCTATCAAAATCGACCCACGCGAAAGGAACATACATACATACATAGGCTGATAAACACATAACCCTCCCTTGCGTTGTACATTCGGGTAATAAGGCGCGTATTGATGCCACAAAAACTACAACTTTTATTTTAGCCTTGATTTTCTCAAAGTGACATTGTTTTACTTACCTACCTACAGCCCGACAAGTAGGTATAATTTACATTAATGAAGGCCATACGGCTATACCTATAGTTAGAGATCATCGCCTCTGAAATTACCATATTACACATTACTTCTACAGACTACCATATGTAGGACAAGTTGTATTGTCACTTACTTCTATTATAACATGTTAACGTGACGCACGCTGCTAATTATTTGTGATCAGTTCCATTAAAAAATAAATCAATATGCCCCTTACGAAATAAGTCTAGCAACACACTGGAACGAAACGCTGCCAATGAAACGACATAGGTACAGTGAAAAAACGCCAGCGATGGGCACAATACGATGTAGCTTATATTTATGAACTTGTGACACCAACAGCCTTATTTATTAAACTTGCTAACCATATGCTTAGTTTAAATACTGAATAGCGGATCATTAATTCAAGATAACACCGTCTCATCCATCACATTGGACAAAACCTCCTTCAAATGATTATTCAGTAACGAAATAATTTATTTAATTATTTTTACCAACCACGTTAATCCATCTTCCAGGCAGAAATTTTTAAATTAAGAACCTCCTAATCAGTGTTTAAACTACTTAATAACATGGTTAATTTTTAAACATAATTACGGCAAGATAATATTTATGAATGCAAGATAATAAAATCATTTTAAAAAAAAGCAGTCAAGGTGGAAGCGCCAATGAAGACCGCGAAATTCAAATTTTCTTACGTTTTTTGCAATTTGCAGGTCAGTGCCAGGTTGCATCTTAGTCAAAATTTGATTCGCGGTCGTCGTAAGTATTTATTTATAGAATTATGATAGTTAAAATCATCAATACAACTCTCTCAGTTAGAATTTTGGACGACTTGGTTCGCCTTTAAGTGCACCCAAAGTTGGTGTTTTCTTTACGAAACTATTAGCGGGCAGTAATGAGTTTTTAATCCTCTTTATAAGTGCGACGCAATTATCTTTCCCGCGCACTTTTTGAGTTTGGAACATCTTAGTGTTCAGCCCCAAAGAAATCGAACGCAAATATTGTTTGAATAAAGACTGGCTGGTACGACGCACCGGCTGAATAAAAAAAAAAGAAATCAAATTAAAAACGCGTGAAGTACAGCCCGCGTTTTCGTCAATTTTTACGGATTGTTAGAAATTCATGGCTTTGTTTTGAAAAATGAGTTCTTCAAGTGACAGTGAAAGTATAGAATTAACTCCGGAAAGTATTAGAACTGACGCAAGAAATGCGATGTAATCTATTACCTGCAAAATCCCGGGAGAGATATATGAAAGCCTATGGTAATTTTATTGAATGGAGAAATGCAAGAGGCGCCAAGAATTTTTCAGAATCTGTGTTTTTGGCCTACTTCCAGTACTTAGCCAAAACTAAACAGTTACATAAACTATTGTTTTAAGTATACTATTTAATTTCAATATAATTGTTACTCTGTTTTATTAAATAATAATATTAAGTACAATAAAATATGAGGCGCCTTTTATTTTCTCATAGTGGGTGATGAAAAGTAGAGTGTATCACTCGGGCGCAATATATATATTTTTGGCTCGGGCGACGTACTTTGAATCCCTCGCTACGTTCAGGATTCTACTAAAGAATCCTAATTCTACTCTAGAATCCCTCACTTCGCTCTGGATTCAAAAAAACGCCCTCGCCGTAAAAATGTTATTTTGCTCCCTTGTGATACAATCTACTATTACTCCCCATACAAATATTGATCTGCTGATGATAACTTTGTATGGAAAGTACAATTTTTTTTGTTGGAATTTTCTATATTTTCTTAAGAAAGTTGTTCATTTCCATGGGCAGAACCGGCTCCTAAAATATGACCACACCTTTCCGTTAGGTACACCCTGTATATAAAGGCTATTATTAAATACTTATACAGAGCTAATACAATAGTAGATTGTTATACAAGGGTGGAAAGGAACCAATTCCCCTACAAGGTATTTAGTTAGACGCTATAGTCCGAGTAGGAATTGGTGACTTTCACCCGTGTTAAACACTCTACTTTTCATTTCGAGAAATTAACAATAAATAAAATATACCTACGTCTATAAAACCGAAATTTTGAATTTCGGTGCAGCTTACAGAGTTAGTATCCCACCAAATTATAGTAGGAGTGAGGCGTATTTATTGTAACAGTTACGAATCACAAGTATTCATACTCGTAGATACTAGATCTGTTAAAAACTACACTCTAAAGTAATAACAGCCGCATGAGTCGATCCATCAGGTTAAGCTACGCTTGCCGGGGTTGGTCCATGGTGGCCATCTTTACATACAGAGACTTTAACGTTAAGCCGTTGCTCCCGGCTGCCAAGTTGGCCGGCGTCGACCGGCTGTGAAGGTCAGATAGGCACTCACTCCATGTAAAATAATTTTGTTCAGCTGCATCCGGTTAGACTGGAAGCCGACCCCAAGATGGTTGGGAAAAGGCTAGGCAGATTGATTGACAGTCAGTCTCAGTAGGTACTCAATAACAACTATTCTTCGTATGTGTTGTTATCTGTTTTATCTTCTTCGTATGTGTTAATCTGTCTCACTCACTCTCGCTTCATTAAATCTTGCTATAACGAGAAGCACATAGCTAGTATTACTTACTATCCGAAAATTCAAATAGTAGTCTTACAAGATATCATCCTTGAAAAGTGACAACTATTTCTAGTCGTATTATCTATAGATAATAGATAATTCGACCAGAAATAGTTGTCACTTTTCCAATAGTCCTAACTTTCAGTTCGGAAACACTGCAAGAATAATGCTAACATTACTAAGTATCTTATTTTACAATGTTGAAGTATTACTTCCTTTAGAGGTATGTAATATAAAAAGGTCAAATATCTATGACAGGCATAAAATTATCAATTTATAAGATCTAAATAAGGGTAAAATCAGTACTGTACGGGATTTATTTACTGACAGACCGTGCTTAGAAAAATAACAGGCTGTTTAATAGCAGATAATGACATCAGTTATTATTGCGTAACAGTAACAGAAATAACATATATCTTGATAAAACTGTTAAAACTCAAGTCTAGTTAGTATCCCGCCAAATTATACAATGAAGTCTTTTTTTTAATTTAAGGCGCAGTAATACGACTTTTAATGGTTTTTAATTGAACATCACGTCTAAACGACTAGTCTTATTTCTTTGAAAAAAATATATGTTACTCTAAACAATATCCGTCGTAATTTGATCTGAGAATATTTTAAATTATATTTTTATAACCTAGTGTAATTAATTTGTAAAGTTACGTCTAACACGGATAAAAAATTGAGAATCACGCAAAAACTATACAGCGTATTTTTATGAAACCTTCACCATTTTAAAGATCATTTATTTATTTATGATTTAGTCTCAGTGTTTTATTTTAACGCATTAAGCCCCTCATTAGCAGACACAATTAAAAACCTATTGTTATGGCGACGCGAGGGGCCTGACGTGTACCTGTTCTTTTACCTATGTGTAATAAATTAATAATGCGTCTAATTCCGGACAGCGCTCCTTGATGGGCGAGTCCTATTACTGGGTGGACATATAACGCGTGACGTGAGCTCAGCACAGAACACGCAAGCTAACCACTCAAGGTCCCCGGGCCTGCGGACGGCGAGTAGTGGGTAACTCGCCGTCCGATCAGCACCAGGCCCGAGAGTCGACGGCGCGTAGTGTTCCACGCGCGCCTCAAAGAGTTGTCAGCAAAGGGAAGGGGCCTGCCACGGCCGATGCCTGCCCGGGGGTGGAGGATAAATTCGAAAGAGTTACCTCGCCCCTGGGCACTCGAGGCAGGGAGGAACAGGGGTGGGTTTTAGTCAGTAAGAGTCTGACACGCCCTTCCGCTCCACCCTAGAGCGGAAGAAGTCATAGGATGATTTCCCACCCCCCAAAAAAAAAAAAAAAAACACTCAAGGTCATTGGCAGCTAATAGCGCCTTAATACATTGACCGCCATGGGGGACACATGGTGACCCCCAAACAATAGATTTTTAATTGTGTCTGTTTTTCTGGCAGTCAATATGGAACACACCGCGCCACCACAGGTATTTTTTTTAATTCACACTAGCTGTTTACACAAAATAAAAAAAAATTGTGCAATTATTAAAATTCATTCAAAAGCAATTACTATGAGTTTTTCTCACCCTAGGGAGGGAAGCAGCGTTTTCCACCCGCTACTCGGATCAAACAAACACTACTTTCCGAGTATGAGAAATGAAAAGATAGTAGGTACCTATTATGATTATCTTTATCTGACCTTATTATGTCCTCCTGTTTTATTCGTAAAGATCTGAACGATTATGTAAAGTTCAAGGCTGACGTATGTACTTTTTTCGTGAATATGTTTTCGTTGCAGTTTTATTAAAATGTGAAAGTTTGTGAGGATGTATGTTTGTTACTCTTTCACGCAAAAACTACTGAACGGATTTTGATGAACTTTACAGTAATGTTGCTTATACATAATAACACTTATGCTATTTTTTTGTAGTTTTAATTCTAATACCACGTGGGCGAAGCAGCTGGCAGAAGCTAGTAATAAGTAGGTATTATAAAAATGTAAAAGTTTGTGAGGACAGGGATGTTTGTTACTCTTTCACGCAAAAAAGACTAGACGGATTTTGATGAAACTTTACAGTAATATAGCTCATACCTACATAATAGGCTATAAATTACTTATAGTGGGGGAAGTACCTACAAATTGCAAGCGGGCGAAGCCGCTGGCAGAAGCTAGTAATAATTATATAGAGGATGGAAAAACCCAGATAGCTGCATTTAAATTACTTAACTCTATCTAACCTTCGTGCGTCCTTCTGTTTTTGACGTCTGTTTTGTACGATATTGTGGTTCAAGGCTAAAATCTAGTATGCACTTTTTAGCATTTGTAGTGTAAACAAATCTTAGAGAAGTTATCTAAAGTTAACCCAATTACCGGTTTCTGATTAAGCTGAAATTTTGCGTACATGTTTAGTTTGGATGACAAGTGACGTCATTCTAAATCCAATATGGTGGATGGAGAAGATGGCGGACTAGTTATTTTGTATGCATTTCCTTATTGGAGTACTAAAAAAGTTAGATATTGCAAAAAAAAATCCGATACATTTTGTATGATGCCCGCGCCTACGGTGGCCGGGAATCAGCTTGCGACTCCCGGTGCCCAGAGCGTCTCCTGTGACGACTAAGGGCGTGAGGGTGCGAGGATTGCCTCTCCCTCACGCGTCCCGCCTCATCCTTCGCGAGCATTACCTAAGTACTACTTCGCAGAAAGAGGTGACAGCTTCCCATGCAAGTTCCGCACCATGGCCGGATGCGAGAGATCGCTACCGCCGATGGCCTCCACGAGAACACGACGGTGCTCCCCCCAAGTCAGGTAGACCTCCACCGTGTCCTCCGGGCGATTCACACAATGGTGACACCTGGACGTTTCCTCCCGCCTTATCCGAAACAGGAACATCCCAAAGCAACCGTATCCGGTAAGGACCAACGGCGTTAGGCGGAAGGTGAGGACGCCGTGGCGCCTCTCCAGCTACTCCTCAAAGAGGGGACTTATCGCCGCAATATCATAAAAATATAAATACATAAAGAGAATGTTAATACCCAGACAGTAGCATTTAGATTAATTTTAGCTAACCTTCGAGCGTCCTTCTGTTTTAACGTCTGTTTTGAACGATTATTGTGGTTCAAGGCTAATGATCTTATGCACTTTCTTAATGAAGTGTTAACTATGTTGCAGTTTTGTTATATAATCATAAAAATATAAGTGCCTAAAGAAAATGTTAATACCCGGATAGTTGCATTTAGATTAAATTTATCTAACCTCTGGATGTCCTACTGTTGATGTGACCGATGATGTGGTTCAAGGCTGATCACATTCGCATGCACATTTTTACATGCTTGTCACGACCACAGATAATGACGCAAATAATAATTCATTATCAAGCATGCTGTGCCCGTGAATCAGTTAGCGTAAAAAAAATTTTTTGCTAAAAAAACAACCGACTTCCAAAAATGAAAACACTAAAAATTAAAAGCCGGTGTTTTTATTTTATTTCTCCGTTTTTTGACACCGACTTCCGTAAAGTTTTTATTTTTCACTTTTTAGTTGTTATACCCCAGAACTAAACACCCTAATAAAATGGAACGTGGAATTTAAACATACTCGTAATTGGAGAAAACCAAAACGTCATCTAAGTATAGGTACGTATTTTTCGTTTTTTGAAAAGCGCTGGAGCAATTTCGATAAAAATTTATATGGGACCACCTCGGGAGTACCTATATTCTTTCGGATAAAAAAATTAAGAATTTTGAAAATCGGTGCACAACTGACAGAAATCGGTGCATACCTACCTACATAAAAAAAAATCCAGTCGAACATAGAACCTCCTCCTTTTTCGAAGGTTAAAAATCAAAGGAAACAACATTGAGTCGCAAGTTATGAAGAACCGAAGAACAAATCTTTGACAAAAAAGAGAAAGAATACTTTTTAAATTCTTACACTGCTGAAGACTTTACCACCACGTGATTTTATTATACCTACGACCTCCATTAGTCCCGTGTGCTTCTCTGACACTATCGCAACGACCGATGAGTTCTTATTGCATCGGCTAAAATCAAGGTTTCCGAACAGTTTAAGGAGACTTACTGTTAGATACTTTAGGTTTCGCCACTGCTCTCCTCTAGAGTTACGAGCTACAACCTCGTGCATCAAAGGCCTTAATCATATTAGGCCATCAGTCCATCACAAACCAACAAGCTTGTACTACGTACCTACAGTTGATCGGTAGGTAGTCTAGGCCTCTAGGGTTAGGGTCGCGGTAGTGTTTGAAAGAGTCACTGCGACCCTGGAACGCTCAGGCAACTGAAGGGACACATGGGTTTTAGTCAGTAAGAGTCTGACACGCCCTCCCGCTCCACCCAGAGCGGAAGAAGGGATTTGATGATTTTCCACCAAAAAAAAAAGGCCCCTAGGGATCAAATGGAACTCCTAGCCGCATTAAGTAGTGGAACATATGCATCAATAGATCACGGGGAACAGTGAATCATTTGCTAAAACTCTGTATCTATTGTACTCACACATACACGCGTTGACTTCGCTAACGCTATCCTCTACCACGCGTCACCCGACAAGTCGTCGTCACGTCACTGAATCACAACGGCAGGACGCTCGACAGCGCATCGATCAGTAGGTAAGTATGAAAAAAATCATTTACGTAATGTTTGAAATTATTTTTGTTCAAAGTTATATAGATATTTTAAAGTCTTTGCATATTTTCCTTGAGTAGGTAGGTATGTGTGTCTAATTATAAGTATTAAACTGTATCTGATAAAGTGTTGTGTGATAAGCGATTTATATTTTGTTAAAAATATTATTTCTGTTATTAGTAAATGGGTTACCGTGAATCATCATCATCATCAGCCTTTTAATGTCCCCACTATTGGGGCATAGGATTTCTCTCTGTGAGAGAATGTGTGTCCGTGAATCATGTGGTAGGTAATGGGGTTGGATTGTGATCCACTGTTCCCCCCTTGTTTAGAGGTAAACATGCCACGTGATAGACAAAGGAAGGCAGAGATTGGTCTTTGTATAGAGAATAAAAAATTCGTAATGCTTTTAACATGATAGTGGAGGGTCAAACCATAAGAGCCGTTTCGTAATTAAGGCCCATATAGCCGCCAAGTGGCGCCCTCACTGGATTAAAAATCGTATCAAAGCATAGAAAATAAAGATTAAAGAATCCTATGTTTCGTTTGTTTCAAAGAGGATCAATGAGGGCGCAACTAAAGCGGAGGTAAGCCCTTAACCAAGATCCCGTTCACCACTCTGATAAGAAATATTGATTTACGTTAAGATTTTGATAAATACCTACCTAATTTACTATGCTCAAAACATTGCTAATTCGTGAGACAGTTTGATTTAGTAAAATTTATATTTTTAATTTTTGCGTGATTTATTAAGTGCATTTTTTGTTATTTTCGTTTGTTTTATTGTTTATGTTGTTACTCGATATTTTTTAGATTTACTTATGTTCAAGAAGGTGTACTTTATGTTGTAAAACTAAAGAAAAGTAGTAGAAGTTGGCGATTTTGTTTTCTCTCATAATTTTCTGTACCTACTATTAATCTTAACAAGATTAGAGCAATGACTGATAAATAAATTTTATTTGTAAAAAATAAAGAGTTTTATTAAACATAATTAGTTTTGTTGAATTTTAAACGCTTATGATTAATAGTACCTCATTCGATCCACTGTTTCTCAAACCCTGATTCAATAGGACCCATTCATCGGTCACAATGGATCAATTCGCTGTAGGTATGAAAAAAAAAATATCTTATAAAGTAAACCAAACTGTAAAAGAGGCATTTGGAAAAGTTATGTTAAAGATTAGACATATAGTGGTCCTTAATCCTAAAAGCTGGACCACTTTACGCCACACCCTGTACTTACATTGAATTAAAAACCTCAATAAAGCAGAAATTTAAAAATTATCAATTGAGTCTCATGTTCCCCTAGCCATTGAAATATTGGCCCGACAAATGCTTCCATTTGTCAACCCCACTCATTTGATTATATGTGATTTATCTACTATGTTATATATAGGTATTAGTTATGCCTTTTCTCTCTTCTTTCTCTGGCTTAGCATTCGGTTATTTACTTGCGACTTCGTGATTTTTTTGATTTTCACAAGGACAACATCTCGTGTAAAGCTACAAGGTTCTTTGAACTAATATTATAAAGAGGTACCTACCTACTTAATGTTTTAGTTCGTTTGTTTATATGAGGTCACGTTCCGCAAAAGGTTGATAACCTATGGAAGTACCTACTGCACTGATTATGAAATTTTTTACCTTCTGATTGAAAGCAGCGGTCTCAAAACGGTGAAGGGAAACATTGTGAGGAAACCGGCATGTCCGACCTTCGAAGACTTATGAAGTTATGAGTTATGACATCCACCAAACCAACCCGCATTAGGCCCGCGAGGTGGATTACGGCCCACACCATGGTCTAAGATACGATTCTATAACTATATATCATCTGTTATATAAAGATGAAAAAGTTCAGGGGTCGCGGAAGTGGGGTGCAGAGCGGACCAAACCCCCCTTCGCCTAAAATCAAACAGGGGAGTCGCGCCCCTCCCATTTTACTACCTGGTAAAGGTTTCTGTGTTATCCTTCATAGAGATTTGTTCTTAGGGTCCAAATGGAGCCCTATTGTTGTCACTCACGTAAAAATTTGTTACGAAGTATTTTTTAACTTCCCAGTGACTTGACATTTGGTGATAATGTTTATTATAACGTATAATTTACTAAAAAATAGCAATATTTGGTACGGAACCCTTAATGTGCGAAATCCGATACGGACTTGGCCAGTTTTTTGTTTGTAACCGAATCTTTGAACAAGATTTTCACATACCTACTTCATTCAAAATTGATTGAACTGGAACTTTGCGCACTTAATAAGGACTGATGACAATACAACAATTTGATAAGTTCGTCCTATTATTCTTGCCAGGATCTTCAGGATCAACGATTTTACTTTAAATCCATAAAATTATTCCAACCACTACCCGCCTCTCTTTACATTTATCACTACCTACATATTATAAAACTCCCCCGCCGCGTCTGTACCTACGCGATAATCTCAAAAACTACTGAACGGATTTTCATGCGGTTTTCACCAATAGAAAGAGTGAATCATGAGGAAGGGTTATATCCGAAAAAAATATTATTATACCCTAGAATAAAGTGACCAATGAGAAAATTAGGAAGGGGTGACCAAAGAAGTTTGCAAGCCTCCAACATTCAGTACTTCCGCGATCCCGGACAAAGTTTACCTAGTCTGGCCATAAATTGTTATAAAAAAAAAAACTTAACGAACGTAGTAAAACGAATGTAACTAATATTTTTAGAATAATTTTGAACATGTAAAAGGGAATCTAAACCAGAAATGAATACATACTTCTACTCAAAATGTCCACCCTTAGCCTTAACACAGGCCTTTAAGCACACAGTAGAGATTTTTTTAAGGATTCCAAATTATTGTGACGTTTAGAGCAGGCCATGCCCTCTAATACAATACAGACCAAAACTTTAGTCCAGGTTGAGGGTTGAGGTCTGGGCTTTTTTTTCTTTTTTTTGGTGGGGTGGGAAATCATCCAATGACTTCTCCGGCTCTGGCTGGAGCGGGAGGGCGTGTCAGACTCTTACTGTCTCTGTCAAGACCCTTTTTCTCAGAAACGCGTGGAGGTATCAAGCTTAAATTTATATTAAATACTCAGGTCTACTGTCCCTAGAAGCTGTGAAAAAATCAAACTTCTAAGCCAACGCAATCAAAAGATACAACCGTTTATGCTGCAAATTTTCGACACTCGCAAGGGAATCAAAACTTACTAAACCTGCTAACTAAACTCAGAATCTTGAAATTTGGTACAAAGCAACGTCTAGCACAGATAAAGGAAAAATTGCGAAAAGCATAAATCTTCAGTTACATCATATAATAAAAATGTTTTTTACTTATATACCTACAGGTTTGTACGGAACCCTCGGTGCGCGAGTCCGACTCGCACTTGGCCGGTTTTTTATTTTTGCATATAATAAATTGCAAATGGGTTGCCTAGCTAAATCCGGGCCATTGTTAAACAACATAAACTTTATTTAAACATTTTTTTATTAATTTCCCCGATCTAAAACCATAGCAAAAAGCATATACCTACCAAGGTATCTGTGAGTTAATAGCTGGAAATAACTGGCTAAGAAGATTAGGTTTATCTAACCTTGAAGTTATTCCTATGTTTTTACGTGCGTACATTTTGATTTTGAGCGATTGCTTTCGGTTCAAGGCTGAAAATAAGTATACCATATCATAATCTATAATAATTATTATGCTTGTCATTATGACATAAATTGAGTAGGTATACACATAAATTGTAACTTGATAATGCTGCGGAAATTTTATCATTGAAAATATCGGTCGTTCTAGTTTATAACAGTTCTGCGTCATTCCTTATTTCAATCAGTAGGTATAGATGACTAAAGCCTCTCTTGACTGCTCATACGCAGGTTCACGACACGACACATAATATGAAATTGCACTTATATTAGACAGCAATATGAGTGGGGGCATTTTCGTTTTGACCAGTTATTAGATCTCTGCACACGTGGTTATTTTGATAACTTCTAAAACATTTCTGCATTATATACAGGGTGTAACGGAAAGGTGTGGTCATATTTTAAGAACTGCATCTGCCCATCGATATGAACAACTTTCTAAAAGAAATTCCGAGGAAATTCTAAAAAAAAATTTTTACCCCCCATACAAATCTTGATCAGCTGATGATAACTTTGTATGGAAAATCCAATTTTTTTTTTGTGAATTTTCTATTTTTTCTTAGAGAAAGTTGTTCATTTCCATGGGCAGAACCGGCTCTTAAAATATGACCAAACCATTCTGTTACACCCTGTATAAAAACAATTATGAGTTTCTGATCAATTAAATGGCGTGGGAAATCGCCTAGACCATCCAGCTATAAAACTTTTCATCGGTGTGTAAAAGATATTTCGTCGTGGTACGGAACCCTAAATGTGCGAAGTACGACACGCACTTGGCCGGTTTTTAAGTTTCGTTTGTAATCTATGCTTTTTTTTTTTTTGGTTGATATTGTAGCAAGGTAGCAAGGTACCTATGCTATCTCTATTTTGGTAAAAAATCTTTTAGTTTTGTTGTTGTGACGAGCTTTATTTTTTTTTTCGAGCAGTTTGAATATGAAAATCTTGTCAATTTCCGTCGTCATAATTATTCTTCAAAGATAACCTACTAAATATTTCATCGGACGTCTATCATCAGACCACTAGACGTACGGCAACACTAGTACCTGGTGGACAACCCAGCACACACAACACAACACATTCATTGTGCGTACAGCTAAGGAGTGGAATTCCCTCCCGGAGCCAGTGTTTGCTGATAGCTACAACCTGCAATGGAGTCTTAAGTCAAGAGTGAATAGGTTACTCCTAGGCAAGCGAGCTCCATCGTCGACCACACGCTTACCATTTGGCGTGTCAGACTCTTACTGACTAAAACCCACCCCTGTTCCTCCCTGCCTTGAGTGCCCAGGGGCGAGGTAACTCTTTCGAATTTATCCTCAACCCCCGGGCAGGCATCGGCCATGATGGGCCCCGTTCCTATTGCTGACAACTCTTTGAGGCGGTTTTCGAAGAAAAAGTCTTTTTACAAAGTATACAACCAACTTCCAAAAAAGAAGACACTAAAAATTTAAAAATAATTTTAATTTCGGAAGTCGGTGTTTGTATTATAATTCCTCGTTATTTGACACCGACTGCCGAAATAAAATTATTTTTAAATTTTTAGTGTTTTTTTTTGGAAGTCAATTGTATTTTTTGGAAAAAGTTTTTTTAATCAATTATTAAATGGATTATAAAAAAGGTTATGTCAATGTCAGTTGACACTTCCGACTTCAAGCACTTGTCCAAAGAGTATAATAATAATACGCACTTGTCATTCGATTTGTTTCTTGTCATCGTAAATATTTTTTTCCTCGTGTTAGTGTGATTGTTTTAAGTATTTTTTTGGCTATAAAAATGGACACTGATACCCCTTCTCACGTTGACCCCGGCACGCCTATGGACGCCGACACCAATCCCATCGTTGAACCCAACTAACTGTTTTATTTAAAAAAATCAAGTAAGCAAAACAAGTCTTAAAAGCATCACGATACAATCTTATAACAATATTATTTTTCCTACTGGTATTAGCTACTAAACCTGTATTATATTTATACTTAGAGTGCTTGTCCATGCCGAGCCATATTCCCATAGAAACTTTACAATTTCCTTTCAAGTTCAAAGGACAATGTGAAGTTAATAAATTCTTCGGAACAAAATTTTGTGACAGAGCACGGACAGACAGACGGACACGTGAGTGGCAGCAATAGGGCTCCGTTTGGACCCTTCGGGTATGGAACCCTAAACAGATCGGTTTTAGAGAAATCGATCTTATAGACCTCCATTTTTTTTGTGAATCGATTTAACAGACTTCGATTCGAATCGATTCAAAAATCGATATTTTTCGGAGAACAGACATCCCTAGTGCATAGTTTTTGGCGCAAAATTCGCATTTCTTATCGGCACATGATGGTCTATGCATACTAACAAAACGAGAACCGTACGGGTTCCGTAACAATTAATTGGCAGTGACTTAATATTATTTATTGCTTTTAATTTTGTTTTTAAAGTGTTCGTGACAATGAAACCAAATATTCAAAGCAGACAGCTGTTTATACCAAACATATTTGTACATATTGTTTGAAGGTATGTCAAAATTTTGATACGTTAATACCGTACATAACAGTTTTATCGTAGGTACAACAGATTTTTTTTTTGTGGGGTGGGAAATCTCCCGCTCTGGGTGTAGCGAGAGGGCGGGCGTGTCAGACTCTTACTGACTAAACCCCACCCCTGTTCCTTCCTGCCCTTAGTGCCCGGGGGCGAGGTAACTCTGTTTCAAATTTATCCTCAACCCCCGGGCAGTCATCGGCCATGACGGGCCCCGTCCCTATTGCTGAAAACTCTTTGAGGCGCGCGTGGAACACTACGCGCCGTCGACTCTCGGGCCTGGTGCTGATCGGACGGCGAGCTACCCATTACTCGCCGTCCGCAGGCCCGCCTCTACGGTAGCCGGAGATCGTCTCGCGGCGCCGGAAGTCCCAGGCGTCTCCTGACCACAGTTGTTGCTGGAAATTTTGAAGGTTGAACGTCCACTAGCGTCAGACGTGACATGCCTTTTCCAAAACCTCCCAGTTTTTCAAAAAACACCACAAATAAAAAGTTGATGTTGTTATATAGGCCAATTTAATTCTCGTATACTCATGTTTGATACAATTAAGCCAAAACTTATCAAAAGTGTAGTTAAATGAGAAGTTTTGGTACAGATTGTCTCTTTAAAAAACTTTTTAACAAAAAATTCGACCGACGAAAAAGAAATAAAAGCAAAAAATAAATAAACCTTGTAAAACTTGAGTATTGAGCTTATTTACCTACATAAAATATCAAATTTTATATAAACTAATTTTGAGTCGGCACCAAACAACAATCTGATTATTAAATATCTAAATTTTATATGTACTCGTACCTACGTAGAAATGAAGAAGGCTAGATGTAGGTAATTAATCATTTTATTATTTGGCGCAGACTCAAAATTAGTTTATATAAAATTTGATATTTTATGTAGGTAAATAAGCTCAATATTCAAGACTTAAAAGGTTTATTTATTTTTTGATTTTTAGTTCTTTTTCGTCAGTTGAATTTTTTGTAATTTTTTTATGTTTTATGATTTTTTGTGACTTGCATAATCTCTTAATACTCTGAGGCTAATTTCTAATCCTTCATCATTCCTCTTGGCACTGAGCTGATGATGTAACCATCCTTCCATGAGGTGCCCAGGATATTGACCAGTTGAGGTTACCTCCAATATTCTAAAGACGTCTTTTCTTCAAAGCATACTAAGTGGTATCTGTCACTAAAACCAGTTTTTTATATCTAACTTCTATTGTTTAGGAAAGTTATGGTTTCCATCATCAGGTCAGTTTCATGATGTGATGATTCCTAAATGCAAATACTTGATTAAGTTATGAAAAGTAAACAGAAACAATATTCGTGCCCTATTTTCGATGTTTTCTCTCAATTTTATCAGGATTCCATGATCAGATCCTGATGTCCTTGACATGGGACCACCCTTGAGGTATCTCTATCTAAGAAAAAAATAATCATCAAAATCGGTTCATAAAAAACGGAGTGAGGGCCGAACATACGTACAGAAACGCTAAACGTGCCCACAATTTTCGAGGTTTTGTCTCAATTTTATCAGGATTCCATTATCAAATCCTGATTTCCTTGACATGGGACCACCCTTGAGGTATACCCTATCTAACAAAAAAATAATCATCAAGATCGGTTCATAAATGACGGAGTGAGGGCTGAACATACACAAAAAATTTATATATATATACGGTCGAATTAAGAACCTCCTCCTTTTTTTTCGTCGGTTAAAAATATTTACTGCACCTCTAATTTATTATAAACAGTATGTTCGTACCTGCATCTTGCCGCTGACTGTACTTATAACAAACGTTTTGCCATCAGTCCCTGGGAGTGTTTTATGAAGCCCATTTTCAGACATCACATTTTTATTAAAAAAACTGATAGAAATAATCATTTCAATGCAAGATTTCGTATCCCCATTTAACTAAGAATTCTAGTTTTTGAGTAACATATTTTTGAAAATCGTTATATTTCCATCCGGATATTAAGAAAAAAATAAATTACGCTTAAACTAAGCATAATACGAAATATTTTGTTAGGAACATTGATGGCGTCTCTTATGCTGAGTATTTTAGAGCACAAATGAACCTCGAACTTTGTTAGTTCCAGATATATATGAGTTTTTTTGGTTATTTGTTTTTCTTTTTTTTTCTCGAAAATTCCGCCAAACTGGGAAAAGTTATTTATATCAAAATAATTCTGTTTACTTCCCCAACACACCACATAATTATGACATCCCAAATCCATGGAACTTAAAAGTTGTTCCAATTTAACTATTCTTGTTAGGGTTGTTACATTTCTATCCGGATTTTGTTGATCAAATTTTTATTCGATATTAATTATTGCAATATAAGTGTTAAATTTATATTTAAAATTTAACGCTCATACTATTATTTAGGGTTCCGTAGTCACAATGACAAAAAGAACGTACACCATTTTACTCTCAGCCTACCGAGGCCTTTCAAAAATATCAAGTTACAAGTTCCGTTTAGATTTACCTACAACATTAGTTTGTTTGTAGAAACTAAGAAATATATGGCAAATCAAGTGCAAATAGAAGTTTGCATTGAATGCTTTTGATATGATATGATACGAATGCCTTCGTATTTAATTGGAATATTCCAGCGTCGTATATCAGATAATCCAAACCACTGATTTTACCAACAAGGATGCTATAGATATGGCAGACATATTTTTTGGCAAAGTCAAATAAGATCCGGACATAAATCATTATCTGTGATCGTGACAACCCTGACGACGTAAAATCCGAATTTATGTGGTGTGTTGGGGAAGTAAACAAAATCATTTCAGTATAAATAACGTTTCCCAATTTGGCGGAATTTTCGAGAAAAATAAGAAAACCAAAAAACTCGTACATATCTGGATCCAATAAGTTACGAGGTTCTTTTGTGCTCTAAAATGCTCAGCATAAGAGACGCCATCAATGTACCAACATCATTATTTGGTATCATACTTAGTTTAAGCGTAAGTAATATTTTTTTTTCTAAATATCGAGATTGAAATTGGCCGATTTTCAAAAAAAAATATTACTCAAAAACTAGACTTGATAGCTAAATGGGGATATGAAATCTCGCATTTTAATGATTATTTCTATCAGCTTTTTTAATAAAAATTTGATGTCCTTAAAATGGGCTTCCTATAACACTGTGCGTGGGTTGATGTCTCACTCATTCATTCACTCACTCACTCACTCAATTTAATGTTTGTTTCGAGATCTATCTAAATAGGTACTACTTTATAAAGTAATTTCAATTCCTTGTTTCACTTTCGTTGTCTTATTTTGATTTTATAGATTCTTTGATACAGATTAATTACAATGCTTAATTTCTAGATTTAAAACAAAAACATGCAATTATTTGCTATGCCAACTACTTAGCTAAGCCAAACATAATTTACACATTCGAATATAATTTTAAAAATTCATAAAAAGTTTAATAGATCGTTAACTAAGTGTATATTTTTAATTCCTACTAACTAACGTAAAAAGGCATATTAGTGAGCTCTTTCGTGGCCAGTCTAGCTGCCCTATTCAGTGCCACATTACAATGAGTATGTAAAGCCTCAATAGAATTAGTCTCTTTCTTACTCCACCTAGACTCCATGGCTACAGAAAATGCGGTACAGGAGAATGTACAAAGCAAACTTATTAATATACAAACTCTCATCCTCAACGCATCGCTCGGTTGTTCTACGAGGCTCAAAAAATTAAAACATTTTTCATCAAAGAGTATTTTCTCGACCACATCAGCATGTTCTGGCAGGTCTTGGAGCACAGTGATGAGGAGGCCCACGATGTTCAGTGCTATTCGCGGCAACTTCGAATCTGCAAATAAAAATATTTTTCAAACAACAGGAAGTCAAAATTAATTGGAGGTCCGGCATTGGTTTGACATAATTCAGTTTAAATAATCTTAGCATTATGTCAAGATGTCTGGTGGCAATTTTGAAATGTCACTTAGCGTGAGATATGAGTATCATTTGTCTAGGCGAAAGTGAACTATAATTAGTCTGTAACGTGACCTTTTTACACTGTGACAGCAATTTACGTCATCTTTTAAGAAATATGATTAGACGGTTTCATTCGCGAAACTTGAGTTTCAAATGTACAATGTTTCAATCGTGTAAATCATGCTGTAGTTTTTATAAACAATTTGTTTTTTTTTTAATACTTGGCTGAAACCATGGGTATAAAGTACATAAAAGCTACCGTTTAACTGAGACAGCGCTTGCGGTAGCTCCGCAGTACGTTGTTTAAAGAATAGTACTAACGTACAGAAGTTGCACTCCTTTGATCATGAAGAAAGCCGCTCTTACAATAGCCTACAAACACTTACCCCCCTCCCCCCACGTTTGCACGTGGGGTAAGTGATTTGTAGAATCGCACTTAATCGCCGAGCTTGAGAGTTGTTATTACTTTGTGTCCTTTCTCATCGTAACATACCTACACCGCTTGACCGAGTGCTAGGGCTGTCCGGAAAGAAAAATAAAGTACGGTACATACCTTTTTATACTTATAATGTACTAGCGACCCGCCCCGGCTTTACACGGGAGCAAAATGTTCATTGTATGGCCCAAGGAGTAAAAAATTTCACATAAACTTCCACCCCTTATTTCACCCCTTTTAGGTGGGAGATTCCTAAAATCCTTAGCTGACGTCTCCTACTCATAATCTACCTGTGTGCCAAATTTCATCTTCGTAGGTCCAGTACCTAGTTTTTGAGATTTTGCTTTTATATATAGATTTCTTGAGAAAGCGTATGATACCTCGGGATGTGTTGTGGTGGGCCTTGAAAGAGAAAGGTTTGCCTGGGAAGTATGTTGAGTTGATTCGTGCTATGTACAGACAATCTAGTACCTACGTCCGGTCGGCTGCTGGCAACACCGGTGAGTTCAGTGTGGCTGTAGGCTTACATCAAGGGTCGGCTTTAAGTCCTTAGCTCTTCCTGTTGATTATGGACGCTCTTACGTCGGAAATACAGGAAGAGGCACCTGGTGCATGCTGTTTGCCGACGACATTGTTCTGGTCGGTAAAGATGGACCTGAGATCCAGAGCAGATTGGAGAAATGGCAACAGAAGCTGGAGAAAGTTGGCTTGAAAATCAGCAGAACCAAAACTGAATACATGTTCTGAGATTTCGGCGGTCTCTCCACTTCTGCAAGCTGTAGTGCTAGATGGCGCGCTTCTCCCAGTCTGCTCCGATTTTCGGTATCTCGGTTCACTCGTGCAAAGCGATAGCGAAATAGATCGGACTGTTAAGCACAGAATTAACACTGGATGGATGAAATGGCGGCAGGTCACCGGGACTATCTGTGACTCCCGCATTCCCCTAAAACTTAAGGGGAAGATTTATAAAACAATGGTCAGACCTGCTGTCTTGTATGGTTCAGAATGTTGGGCCACAAAAGGTATAAATGAAAAGCAATTGCATGCCGCTGAGATAAGAATGCTAAGAGCGATGTGTGGTGTTACGCGCATAGATAGAATTAGGAATGAGTAGGTATCTAAAAGGAAGTCTGAAAGTTGTGTGGAAATCGGTTGTCGTGGTATGGGGCATGTGATGCGGAGGAATGAAGAAAATGTCGTGAGGAAAGTCTTGTGTATGGATGTGGATGGCTATAAGAGTAGGGGAAGGCCAAAGAAACGATGGTTGGACTGTGTGAAAGAGGATATGGGTAAAAAGGGGGTGACTACAGAGATGATGACTAATAGAGGAGTATGGAAGAAAAAGCCATGTTGCGCCGACCCCAAATAAATTGGGATAAGGGCAGGAGAATGATGATGCTTTTATATATAGATTTATGAGTAAGTAGTCTATCTAGAGTTGTTTCACTGTAATGTAATCTAATATATAAAAATCTCGTGTCACGGTGTTTGTGGTTGCACTCCTCCGAAACGGCTCGACCGATTTTAATGTTTTTTTTTGTATGTGGTAGGTATGAGAATAGGTCGTAAAGTATTTTTCACCCTCCTACCCCCACCCCCCATTTTTAAGTGTGCCGGGTCAGCTAGAGTCTTATACAATATTTCCCTTCTCTTTTATTAAATTTAAATGTTGCAAAAATTCTAATTCTTTCAAATAATTTGATGAATTTGAAATGTTTTTCGACACAATATTTAATAAAAAAAATTTAATAAATATTGTGTCGAAAAACATTTGCATGAAGGAATAAAATAAATATTTTATACGAGTGTAAGTAGACTAGCCAGCTGGGTTTTGAGTGAATACATTTTCAAAATTATTCAAAAATATATATTTTTTAATTTCTTAACATAGTGGGTAGAGGGTGCACAAAATCAAAAATAAAAACCGCTCGGTCGGCGGCAGCGCAGCGGCGGCGCGGCGGAGCGTTGCGTGATCGCGTCGTACGTGTCTCACTGAGCGCGTATAGACACTGACTAACGTCTCGAGGGCGTTGCGAGCTGTAGGTATGTACTTATCTCGAGGAATGTACCAGTGTAATAGGCCTACCTCATCAGGTACCATCTCAGTTTTGTGTTAGTCTAATAGATCTGTAGTCTTCACCCGTGAGTTATTATCGTGTAACTTACAGTGCATCAGGAGTCTCGTGAACACCAGATGCGCGTTGTATGCGCTGAGCGCGGTGGCGAACTGTCGCACGCCGCGACACGAGCGCACGCACAGCCACGCGCACACCTCCAGCATGCGAGCCACGCCCTGCAGCCTGTCGAAGTTTTATGATAATTATGAATAACATGTTCAAACAGAAATTTCCTCCCCGTTTATCAAGTGGAGACTTTTGGACTTTGGCCCGCGGTTATCATGCGTGCGGCAGTCGTGACCCGCCCAATTCTGAGCCTCGTAGCCTTTTTGCCCATGTCTATAAATCTTGTTTTGGAGCGCAGCATGGTGTTTCTTATCGGAATCCTCTGGGTGCAATAGGGAGAGTAACGGACAATACTGCGCTCCATTGCTCATTGATATATCCGAAGGCGGAACTTTTCCGATTCGGTGAACGACCATGTTTGAGCACCGTAAGTTAGGATGGGTACCGCAGCGACCTCAACTTCCGCGCAGGACACGGTTGTTTCGCGAGGATCTTGTTCAGGATAAAGCGGGAGGAAACGCCCGGGTGTCACCATTGTGTGGATCGCCCAGAGGACACGGTGGAGCATACGGTAGAGGTCTGCCCCGCTTGGGCGGAGCACCGCCGTGTCCTCTTGGAGGCGATCGGCGGTAGCGACCTTTCGCGTCCGGCCCTGGTCCAGGACATGGTACGGAGCGACAGGGCATGGGAAGCTGTCATCTCCTTCTGCGAAGCAGTAATGCTTGCGAAGGAGGAGACGGGACGCGTGAGGGAAAGGCAATCCTCACGCTTTCACGCCCCAAGCCGCAGGAGACGCCCTGGGCATCGGTAGTCGCAAGCCGATTCCCGGTCACCGTAGGCGCGGGCCTGCAGACGGCGAGTAATGGATAGCTCAACATCCGATAAGGACCAGGCCCGCGTCGACGGCGCGTAGTGTTCCACGCGCGCCTCAAAGAGATGTCAGCAACAACTGACGGGGTCCGCTAGGACCGATGCCTGTCTGGCTGGGTCGCGGATAAATTCGAAAGAGAGTTATCGCGGCCCTGGCAATGCCAACTAATATATAATATATATATATATAATATATATATATATATATAATATATATATATATATATATAATATATATATATATATTTATAATATAATATATTCCACAACTATCACACAACGCCATCTAGTCCCAAGCTAAGCAGAGCTTGTGTTATGGGTACTAGACAACTGATAAACATACTTATATATTTCTAAATACATACATATTATAGATAAATTACACCCAGACACAGAACAAATGATCGTGCTCATTACACAAACATTTGTCCTGGGTGGGAATCGAACCCACGACCTCCGCCATAGCAGTCAGGGTCACTAACCACTAGACCAACAGGTCAGTCTGAAAGACTGACCAAACTGAAGGAACAGGGGTTGGGTTTTAGTCAGTACAAGGCTGACACGCCCTCCCGCTACACTCAGAGCGGGAGAAATCATTGGATGATTTCTCACCCGCCAAAAAAAGAAAGTTAGGATGGGTAAGGTGTGTGTGACATGTCCGAGTTTGCGCTTCAGGGAGAAAGGCAGTGTTGATTTACCTACTGCATAAGAGTTAAATCACTAAATTTTGATTTCAGACTTGTATTTTACAGCTTCTGCTTCTGGAAACTAGCCCAAAAGTAAACAGCCTTTACACGACGAATAGTGAACCGTGCGGAAGGTTTGATCAAGTGCCCTAGCATATTATAAGCCCGTAAGTTTACTCAACCCGAGAGAAAGACTAAGAAGTTAACAATACCTGTCATGCGCTCCATCATCGTTGTCTTTGCTGTCTTTCATGAGTGTGTTGATAGCCGCTACGAAGTTGTACACCACTTTAGCTTCGAGGTACACCTGTAAATGTAAATATTTTTATTTTTTTATTATAATTATTAAGGAAAACAAACAATTGTACATTTTGTCTTACATCTAAGTATACAATAAAGTAGGTCAATGTACAATCAACAACGTTTCCACATATTGCTATAAATATTATTTACTTACACAGGTACAATATGGATGAAATGTAGGGCTATTTTTTTATTTTTTATTCTTTTTAAATACCATATGAGATAATATGTCTATTTTAACAAAATGTTGGTTGTATATTATGTAGCAAAGAGTGGGTAAACGTGGGCCTCTCGTCTTATATTATTCACAAGTTCAGGGCAATCAAACTTGTTACTATTTAAACTTGTTACAATATTACTTTAGTAGGTCAAACGCGAGCCTATCAAACATAAAAAAAAAAAAAAAGGTACTATTTGCCAACGGTCTGGGTAACAAAAATCTAAGGTATGTATGAAACGATAACTGCTCTCCATCTATACTACTATGTGTTAACTATAATATATAAACTCACATCTTGTATATTAAGCAGGGTGTGTCTTGGCAGAGTGTGCGCAAGCGCCGGTAAAGTCAGTAAAGCAGCCACAGCGCCACAAACTCGTCCACCGCCACTCGCCCTTGCCGCGCTACCCACTACGCCTATCACCATGCTAACCTGTTATCATAAAGAACAGAAAATTATAAGCTCTATCTTTATACAGAAATAACACACCTGTTGAATGTTCATAGAAACTACACATCCTGTAATATAAGTTTGTATGAATCTTTCAAAGGGTACTGTTACCCTTTGAAAGATTTTACATTTTTACGGGATTGTTGAGAACTAACATTGTTTACAATTAATAATTGTTTACCGGTGAAATATACACTTCAGGATTAGTATTTTTTCAATTTGTAGGTTAATAATTTTAGATCAACCTATAAAGCCTGCGTTCGTAACTGCTTGACATTTTTGAGGGTTTTTTTCTGATGCATCTACTCGATTTTAGCTAAGGCTTTGATTTAGAAAGAGGACACCTTATATTACCTCATCTGTCACGTAGGTCATATGTGACCACAAACAATATATTTTCTTTTGTGTCTGTTGTCTGACAGGTCAGCCATTAAAGCTCTTGGTTATATGGGCCTAAATGAGTAGATTGGTAGATCAGTACTAATCATGAACAATGGAACCATAAAAGAACCCACCTCTGCATTTTATCTTTAACTATCCATTCTATGACTAAATTGGCATTACAACAACAGTATAACATACCATATTGAGTTGAGTAAGCGACTCGACGTCGCCATCCATAACTTCACTAATGTTGGAGTTGAGGAATGCTTCCCATTCCTCCAGTTCTATAGGAGATGGTTCTTTAACTGGAAATAAAAAAAAGCATAGTCATTATAATCATTAAAACATGCATAAATATAGATTAAAAAGATACAAACAATTATTACCATCACTTTTATCTTCAGTCTTAAGAATCCTATCATTATCAGCTACCTCTTTATCATCAGAAGTCTCCTCAATAACTTCAGATTTCTCCACATCCTGATCTTTTTCCTCTTTAGAACATTTCTCCTTATCATCTACAAAGCTCGAAACTTCTATAGCAGGTTCGCTAGTCCGTCGTTGTGTTTCACTTTTGTTTTTATCCCAACTTCTACTAAAATGGAATGATCTCTTGATACTTCTTGTCAACCTATTTCCTCCACTACCAAACCGTAGTTTATCACGTGAGAATTGCAATATTTTCTGCTTATATGAAGGTGGAACGCTCTTACTAAGCCCAGAACTAACATCACTGCTACATTTAGTGGAACTTTTTGGATGCTCCAAGCTTTGCGATGCAGTATCTATAGATTTCGATTTCTGTTTTGTCTCCAACAATTCTTTTTGACTGTCACTGGCGCTTAAAGGTTTCTGTGTTTTCTTTTCTTCAATATGTTTTTCTGTATTAGGCTTTTCTTCATCTATTTTATCCATTTTGTTGAGATCTGATTGTTTTTTATTAGCTGCCATTAGTTGGGCCATGTTATTTTCTAGGTTGCAAACAACGAGGTTTGAGTTGCTCAGTACATTGTACTCATGTCTGAGTAATTTCGCGTTGGCGGCTGTGATGGGGTGTGATTGGTCTTCGTCATCAGTCTTGAGGCTGTCTCGAACGCTAAATGCGCTGGTTGCTCGGACGCTGTCGTCATCAGACATGGGAACACACTCCATGGCTTGCATCACTCGTGCGTTTCGTAAGTCATGTTCTTTTGGTTCCGGTTTTGGTTCAGGTATAGTTCTAGGAGTAAGAAATTATAATATCAATGGAAAATTTGAAAGAATTAGAGGTTTGTCACTATGGGGTATTATATTATATCACGGATCTATGACTGACAATAGCGAACATAGATTTAAAAAATACAAATTCTTTCATTTCTTAGCTAAATTAATTCCTTACCTTGTATTACTGCTAACTTTATCTCTCTGAAGCTGCTTTGCCTCTTGCTGGCTGTGGGTCAGTGGTTTTGTAAATGGAGATTCACTCTGGACATCTTCTGGCAGAATAGTCACATGACCAGAAACAAAAGGATGGTCTAGAATCTCCGGCCAAGTTAGTCTTTTCATAGGATCTTTGTGTAGTAGACCCTAAAACATCCCATAAGATTTTTTGAGTACATTTACTTCTGAGGCTTCAGTGTGCTGTGTGACTATGTCAGTTTCATAGGACAAACCTACTATGGCAAAATTTATTAGCGTGCTTATTGCAGTGGCAGCCAGCATGCTATCAACTGCCCCATCTAGGGTACTGCAGTTAGTAAAATTATTTTAATAGCCACAATGGTTCCATACATACTTTGACAAACAAGGGTATTTTAAGTAATTACTAAAATAATGCAGAGAATTCTTATGGATCTTGCCTTTTAGACTGTGATCTTTACAGCAAAGAAAGTTTTATAAAATCTCTTCATGACTTATATTTAACAGTAAATGTATAGTTTCTTATTTACATAATAAATACATACCTGCAAGAAGGACCTAGCTTCAGTACTGATAAAGCTAGGCCACTGCACTGGCTTGTGTCTGATCATCCGCACCAGCTGCCATATTGACATGGTGCAGAAAGGTGGCTGGCCCGCTATCAACTCATAGACAATGCACCCAAGAGACCATAGATCTGCCTGGAATAAGAAAATAAAGTGTATAATGGCCACATACATAATTATATCATCATCTCACAGGGTAATTTGACACCCCTTGGTATTTTTGAAACACAGTATTACCATAACCATAATGGAATTGTAATTATGGGCCTGAAATACAATACCCCATGGTAAGACTCCACAACAGATGCACTTAATAGTGTTCTGTGTGTAAATATGTTACTGAGAAAATCAAAAGCAATATTGGGAATTGGAGTAACTTTGTAATTAAATTGTTAAAAAGGCCAATGTCAGACTTTTTTTTCAAAAAGCATAATAAACACTGACCTGATGATCATAAGGCTTCTCCTCAATTAATTCAGGTGCCATGTATAACGGAGTACCTTTGATGGAAGTCAGGATATGTGTTGCATTTGTCATGATTCTTGCAAGACCAAAGTCACATAGTTTAGCACGGCCAGTACTGTCCAGTAATACATTTTGTGGCTTTAAATCTCTGAAAAGTAATGTTTTTACATAAGTTATCACATTTTGAGTTCAAATAATACTCAATCTAGAATTAGGTGTTCCCAAAGAGGTTTTGACTAAAATTGGGCATCTTTAAAGTTCCTTTTTAAGATTCAACATAAATAAAAGCCATAATCCACTAAAAGCAAATTGAATTACAAATCAAATTAGAAAATATGCAACTAACCTGTGAAGCACTCTATGGGAATGCAAGTAGTACAATGCTGAGACCAAATCCCAAGTGATTTTCTTAACTTGATCTTCATTCAAACATCCTTCTTTAGCGAGGATACTATGTAACTCCTTCTCCGCATACTCTGTGACAACAACCAACTCTGATTCTGTGTCAAAACTGTCTATCATCCGGATAATGTTTGGATGTTTTAGCTCCGTCTGGATATCACATTCTTGTCTCAAGTTTTTCAAGTCTTTGACAGAACGTCCTTTCTGTAATTGAGGTTAGAGAAGAAACTTGTCAATATACTTCAATGAGAATACAAAATGTGTAACACGAACCTATTATCATGTAGGTACTGAGATAACAGTATATAACAGTGCAAATTACAATTCTTGTTTTGCTTGTTTCTTAAATAAGTGGTTAATTCGTGACATACATCTTTCACTTACAAGGAAGTAGGTAGTAACTAGTAACAAACATTATATTAACACGAAACTGCTCCTCAAAGTCCTAAACAACATACCTTTCTTATAACTTTTAAAGCTACAACAGCATCAGTTTCTTTATGTTTAGCTTTAAAAACACGACCAAACGATCCTTCCCCAATAAAAGATATCACAACGTAACTTTCCATTTTAGATTAAAAAATCAGATTGAACACAGATTTCAATCATTTAGCATTATTTGTTGTTAGATAGCTACACACTTTAAAAAAGCTTTGCAAACTGCACAGTTCTTAAAAATAAACAAATCGAACAGTCGATGCTGAATTGCGGACTGTCAGTGTCAAACTCAAACTTCAATTCATTTTTTTTTTTCCTTCGCCCTTCATGGGCAGGCTAAGGTCTTGGACCATACCGCCTCGTCTTCAGTGCTTATTATCTTTCTTGTTTATAGGTAAGGCCAAAGCCTCGTCTTCAGTTTAATCCTTCTTGTTCAAAAGTAAGTAAGGCCGAAGCCTCGTCTTCAGTTTTATCCTTCTTTTTTCCATTAGAATGCAGATGTAACACATTCTAATGTTTTTTGCAGTATTTGGCAACAAATGTGTCGAGTCAGCCTTCTCGGCAAACTTCACTGAGGTAGTCAATACTACAATAAAATTCTCAGCTCCATTTGCCCGAGATCGCGCCTGTTTCAAAGATTCTACATATTGTCCATTTACGTTGACACTTGAGACACAAAACTACACCAATTTTACATCACAATATCCACTAGGAATCAATAAACGAATAATTAAAACAGCCACTGAACTTCACTCGACAAAATCTCGCCAAAAAAAACACTTCAATTCAAAGCCGAAGGCATTGACATATGCTTTTTTCATTCTGTCATTTTTGACGTTAACAGATTGTCAATGTCTGTATAGAATGGATGCACATTCTGCTGACTCTTTGTTCTCCTGCCCTTATCTCAATTTATTTGCGGTCGGCGCAACATGTCTTTTTGTTCCATACTCCTCTATTAGTCGTCATCTCTGTAGTCACCCCTTTTTTACTCATATCCTCTTTCACACAGTTCATCCATCGTTTCTTTGGTCTTCCCCTATTCCTATCTTATAGGGAACGTGCACGAACTTTAAGTGGCAGCACAAATCGACACGAGCGCTACAGTGTGGCAAGAAAATTAACTATTCAGGTAATGTCCTTTTTTTTTTTTTTGGTGTGGGAAATCATTCTATGACTTCTCCCGCTCTAGGTGGAGCGGGAGGGCGTGTCAGACTCTTACTGACTAAAACCCACCCCTGTTCCTTCCTGCCTTTGAGTGCTCAGGGGCGAGGTAACTCTGTTTCGAATTTATCCTCAACCCCCGGGCAGGCATCGGCCATGACGGGCCCCGTCTCTTGCTGACAACTCTTTGAGGCGCGCGTGGAACACTACGCGCCGGCACTGTTGCTGATCGGACGGCTACCCATTACTCGCCGTCCGCAGGCCCGGGTCTACGGTGGCCGGAGATCGTCTCGCGGCGCCGGAAGTCCCAGGCGTCTCCTGAGGCGGCTGCTGCTGAGAGCGTGAGGGCGACTCCGTTGTTGGTGCTCTCTCACGCGTCCCGCCTCCGCCTTCGCGAGCATTACTGCTTCGCAGAAGGAGGAGATGGCTTCCCATTCCCTCTCGCTCCGTACCATGGCCTGAACCAGGGCAGGGCGCGAGAGGTCGCTGCCGCCTATCGCATCCACGAGGACACGGCGGGGCTCTGCCCAAGCGGGGCAAACTTCCACCGTATGCTCCACCGTGTCCTCTGGGCGATCCTCGCAGTGGAAACACCCGGGCGTCACCTCCCGCTTGATCCGAAACAGGAACCTCCCGAAACAGCCGTGTCCGGTGAGGACCTGCGTCAGGCGGAAGGTGAGGGCGCCGTGAGGCCTCTCCAGCCAAGCCTCAAAGAGGGGCACTACCGCCGCAATGGTGGCGTGCCCAGCGCGGGGTTGTGACAATCGCTGTCTCCATGTCGCCATGAGATCTTACCGGAGCTCTGTCCGCCGAGCCGCGAGTTGTCGCGGCAGCGGAGTTTCGCCCCGGCGTTTCGCCTCCTCGCGCTCCTCATAGAGGTTCGCGAGGATTTTTGCCTCCAGATCCCATGGCAATAATCCGGCAAGGAGGCTCGCCGCCTCGCAGGAGATCGTACGGTATCCTCGGATCATACGGATCGCCATGACCCTTTGGGACGCGTTCAGACGGCGAGTCGATCGCTGCCTTAGCGAACGCGCTCACACCGGTGCTCCTCGCTCCATGGACCGCACCAGGTAATGTCCTTGCCATACATTTTGCATGAAGCGTTAGCGTTAACATTAACAGATAAGTATTTTGTCTAAAAGCCTAAGGGGGTTAGACAACTGCCCGGGGGTGGATGATAAACTGCCCGGGGGTGGAGGATAAATTCGAAAGAGTTACCTCGCCCCTGGGCACTCGAGGCAGGGAGGAACAGGGGTGGGTTTTAGTCAGTAAGAGTCTGACACGCCCTTCCGCTCCACCCTAGAGCGGAAGAAGTCATAGGATGATTTCACAGCCCCCAAAAAAAAAAAAAAGGGGATTAGACAAAATACTTTTCTGTTAACGTTAACGCTGACGCTGCGTGCAAAATGTATGGCTACGACATTTTGCACGAAGCTTTAGACAGAGTACAGTCACGTGACTCACGCCCAGTATGGTCGTTGCCATACATTTTGCACGAAGCTTTAGAGAAAAGTACTCAATACTCAATACTCAATACTCAATATCTTTATTGCTTTTCCATAAAATATAGGTATGCTTAGGTGGTATGTGTTTATAATAGGGATTGTTATGGACCCTGTCGGGCACAGCAAAAAGGTAGAAGAGAGGAAGCTCTATTTTAGGTAGTTATTAGATTTATATGAACTATAGAGCTAACGCGCTATTATAAAAGTTACTTGGCTAAGAGGGCAGAGCTGTTAACGTTTTGCCGTCTATTTGTTTATCGATTTATTATGATTAAAATTATATAATATAAAAGAAACGCTAAAACGCTAAGTTAAGCTCGCCTTTGTAATTAACTGTCCCATTGTGTTTTTCTGTATATGTTTTATGTGTACAATAAAGAATAATAATAATAATAAATGGATGTAGGAATGGGTCCCGCGGTAATGTTTTAGGGTCCAACAGGTTCGGCGTTTCCGAAAGGATCTGTCGACATATTGGATAGAAGGCCTATGACTCAGTTCCTCATACATGGCTCATGAGGGTGCTAGAATTGTATAAAGTTGATGCAACGCTACGCACCTTCCTGATGTCATGTATGGGGCAATGGAGGACGGTCCTTCGCTATCCAGGATGTCGACAAATCCAGAGGAATAGCGAACCGATAAGGATCGAGCGGGGTATATTCCAGGGTGATAGTTTGAGTCCGCTCTGGTTTTGCCTAGCTTTAAATCCTCTAAGCACACTGCTGGAGAATTCAGGGCTAGGCTATCGGTTGAAGAGACGTGGTCAGGTTATATCTCACCTCCTTTACATGGATGACTTGAAACTTCTTGCCCCCAGCAATCTGCAACTGATGGAGCTACTGAAGGTAACTGAAACCTTCAGTAGTGCCATCAGGATGGAGTTTGGTATGGACAAATGTGCGGTCATGCATGTCAAGCGAGGGGAGATTTTGGAATCCGTGGGAACTCAACTCTCGGATTCCATAAATCTGAGATCCCTATCTCCAACCGAAACCTATAAGTATTTGGGTATGTCGGAAGCTTTAGGCATCAATGTTACTGACATGAAGCAATCATTGAAGGAGCGCTTCTTTGGCCGCCTGAAGAAGGTATTTAATAGCCTTCTATCGGACGGAAACAAGGTGTGTGCCTTCAACGGTTGGGTCATGCCGGTATTGATGTACTCTTTCGTCGTACTCAAATGGACTCAAACAGAACTTGACGCCCTGGATAGGCGTGTTCGTACACTGCTGACTGCATTTTGAATGCATCACCCACGTTCGTCGGTGATGAGACTGTCTATCCCGCGGAAGTGTGGAGGCCGAGGCTTTTTAAATGCTAAGACCCTCCACAACCACGAGGTATGCAGTCTAAGGGAATATTTCTTAGCTGCTGACGTGGGTATGCATCGAGATGTAGTGGCAGTGGACAAGGGTCTTACTCCACTCTCCTTGGCTAACGAGAACTGGCGTAAACTTCTTGTGCTTGACACTAACTATCGCAGAGAAGTATGGCAGAGTAAGGAACTTCACGGACGCTTTTGCCGGGCCCTACATGGGCCCGATGTAGACCAATTAGCGTCCGTAGCCTGGCTGCGTGACGGTGACCTCTTTGGCGAAACCGAAGGTTTTGTCTGTGCAATTATGGACGAAGTTATCATGACGAAAAATTACCGGAGATTTATTGTGAAGGACGGCACGGTTGACATATGTTGGGCATGTCATCTTTCGGGAGAATCAATCCGCCACATAATCTCTGGTTATTCTCGTCTAGCTAACGGTGAGTACTTGCATAAGCACAACCTTGTAGCCAGGATTATCCATCAGCAACTTGCTCTGAAATACTCTCTTGTGGAATCAGAAGTGCCGTACTACAGATATGCGCCCGACCCTGTTCTCGATAATGGTTATATCTCATTGTACCGGGATCGGTCCATCATCACTGACAGGACTATTGTAGCCAATAAGCCTGATATAGTGGTGGTGGACCGAATCAAGAGGCGTGCAATGATTGTTGACATTACCGTCCCACATGACGAGAACCTCGTAAAAGCCGAGAAAGATAAACAAATCAAGTATATTGACTTGGCTCGCGAGGTTGTCGACATGTGGGATGTGGACTCAGCGGTCATTGTACCGATACTCGTGTCAGCCAATGGCTTAATAACCACGAGCCCTAACCGCCGGTAGCTTGGACCCTGTTCCCGATACCGGTGGGATATATACTTATTATTTTTTAATATTTTTGAATGTTTTAATCTTTTCTATTGAAATATTTAAAAATATAATTTGTATGTTTACAGAAAAATAAACGGAATAATAGTAATAAAATATGGGTAGGTACCGGCCGATTAATAATGATCATCCGCATGGTCAGAATATGTCAAAAGGTCAAAAAGTGTTCGAATCCGGGTATGTCATATAAGTAGAAAGTTATGTTTACCTACATAGGTACATAAAAAACTTAATTTTACAAACAACATTATTGGTACAATGTTCCTCAATGTTTTTGAAACTTATACTTACATGTTTTTTAATGCATTTATCCACTTTTGTAGTATGACCATGGAAAGTACAGGTACTATTCGTAGGAAAGTAATAGAATTTTACACCATTTGACTTATTTTTCTTTGAAGTGTTCGAGCATCCCGAAATGCAACAATACATTTTCACTTAGTTTTATGTTATTTTTCACATCTTTAATGTGAATATTTTCTAATTTGTTTCCATAGATAGATGATTCGGATTTGCGCCACCAGGCGGCAGAGTCTTCGTCGTGCGCGTTCCCATTAGGCATATAGGCATCCACATCCATACACAAGACTTCCCATCACGACATTTTCTTCATTCCTCCGCATCACATGCCCATACAGCGACAACCGATTTCCACACAACATTTCAGTCAGACTTCCTCTTAGATACCTACTCATTCCTAATTCTATCTGTGCGCGTAACACCACACATCGCTCTTAGCATTCTTATCTCAGCTGCATGCAATTGCTTTTCATTCATCCCTTTTGTGGCCCAACATTCTGAACCATACAAACGTCGCGAGACGATCTCCGGCCACCGTAGACCCGGGCCTGCGGACGGCGAGTAAAGGGTAGCTCGCTGTCCGATCAGCACCAGGCCCGAGAGTCGACGGAGCGTAGTGTTCCACGCGCGCCTCAAAGAGTCGTCAGCAATCATGACGGGGCCTGTCATGGCCGATGCGTGCCCAGGGGTTGTGGATAAATTCGAAACAGAGTTACCGCGCCCTTGGGCACTCAGGGCAGGGAAGGAACAGGGGTGGGTTTTAGTCAGTAAGAGTCTGACAAGCCCTCCGGCTCCACCTAGAGCGGGAGATGTCATTGGGTCCACCACCCCACAAAAAAAAGTGTGTGTGTACTTATGTACCTACGCACGTAAGAAGTTATACTTCTTTGGCGTAACAAGATAAAAAACCAAACTGTCACAAAGTTTACAAAAGGAAAACAATCATTCTTCATGAACCACAGACCATAGCTAACTTCAGGGTGGTCGGTCCTACCCGGGCCTGCGGACGGCGAGCAGTGGGTAGCTCGCCGTCCGATCAGCACCAGGCCCGTGAGCCGACGGCGCGTAGTGTCCCACACGCGCCTCAAAGAGATTAGTGTCAGCCACCATTGACGGGGCCCATCGTGGCCGGTGCCTGCACGCCTATGGGTAGCGGATAAATTCTGAAAATGAGTTACCGCACCCCTGGGCACTCTAAAACAGGGGTGGGTTTTAGTCAGTAAGAGTCTGACACGCCCTCCCGCTCCACCCAAAGCGGGCGAATTCATTGGATGATTTCCCAATCCACAAAAAAAAAGGGTGGTCGGTTCTAGCTAACTTCAACCTGTGAATTTTGTGTGACAGTGATGCGCGCGCATCTTAAAATTTCACACTTATCATTTTTTCATAACGCGCCTGAAAGAAGTATAACTTAAAAAACTAAAATAATAAGAATAAAAACTTAGTGGTTAAAATTTTGTTAGTCGACAAACCGCCAACTTCTGCACATATTACCCGGTTCACATTATACCAGTCCAGTAATCCAGCGAATCAATCCAGTACTGGACTGGATTGATTCTCTGGATTACTGGACTGGATTAGGTACATCGCTTACATTATTCCAGTCTTTGAATTGGTAGGTAACACTACAGTGTTAATGATTTCAGTGACATTCCAGTACCTACTGGAATGTTTGTCTACACTATTCCAGTGGCGCTGGATTGGACGAGCTGGAATGAAAAATTGGACCGTCAATCCAGACACTGGACTGGATTCCTCACTGGAATGAGTACATACCAGTTCCGGTTTACATTAGTCCAGTTGCATTTCAGCGCTGGATTCGATATAACTAAATGGAATATGCAGGCAATAAGTAAAAAAATGTGATGATGCCTATACGACAAAATCAAAATAGGTTTGCGGGATTTTTTGACGTGATTTTGGTACGGCTGATAGAAAATTATTTTGTAATGATTCCTTCTGGATCTCGTTATGTAAAATTGGTGTTTTTTGTGTCTCACACTCAAGTGTGACCTACGCAACTGGACCATAATATTATGTAGAATTATTGAAACAGGCGCGATCTCCTGTATTGATTACCTCAGCGTAAATTGCCAAAAAGGCTGACTATTGATATTTGCTGTCAAATAGATAGGTGCTGTGGAAACATAAAATATGTTACATCCGCATTTTAATGGAAAACAAAGTGACTTTACAAAGCAAACAATCAATCACTTTCAAAACTTGACACTTGCACAAACCGAACGAAACCAAAAGAAAAAAACTTAAAACTTGAAAAGGCGGGCAAATATGTTTAGATCTTGCATCGATATTGGCAAATAATTATAAGTATCTATCCTGCGGATCATTAAGTGGGCACCTAAATCAGTTTTATCCGTATCAGGCAGTGCGATATGTGTCAAAAAACACAATAAAATTGCCTACCGATCTGTGCCCAAAGACTACAATAATAATATATATTCTGTGCCCAAGAAAGTCGTCACAGAAATAAAAATTATTTCCAACGCAGATAAAATATGGCATTCCTTGCCATAACTGTAGCGGTTTTCATTTTCAGAAAAAAATTGCCAAATCTTTGTATTTATAGGGTTCCGAAAGTCCGTGTTTAGTTCACACATAAATATCTGTGACTCAAACACGAGCGAATAAATTAATTTGGGATAAGTAAGGAAAGATGTGAAAATCGGAAAAACAAAGTTTTTCAAACTGTGCCGTGCGTCATACCAAATGAAAGGACACGTTGTGAGGGTCTTTACATAATTTTTAAATATAGTTATAGTTTTAGTTATATAATAAATAAATAAATAATAAATAAAGTTATTTATGAAAATAGATGAAAAATTACCGTCCCCCCCCCCCCCCCCTCCCTTCCCTAAATTCGAATCCACTGGGAGTAAAATTTTGAAAATAAAATAAGTACAAAAAGTAGTTCTTTACCTAGAGATTACACTGATTACAGGCAAACCTTAGTTAGTAGTAGATAGTAGTTTAAAAAAAAAACCTTAATAAATATGATTTGTTCAGAATCCTTTGCGCGCGAGTCCGACTCGCTCTTGGCTGGTTTTTCAAAGTTCCACTGTCTGACTTCCACCCATTCGCACCAACATCAACCATCATAAATTGAATAATTGGCATTTACACAAAGCCAAGAGATGAGAACAATTAAATAGGTACATGTCTTCATAATAGTTAAAATAGTAAGACCCAGAATTTGAAGGTTTTTCTATTTCGATATACTTGCCAAGCTTCCCGCAAAACCACGTCTCTAGGTTCTGTTCATCGTCCGCCATCTTCGATGTTGCGGTTGCAAATGAAAAAAGCTTGTCAAGTCAAGTTCCGTCAAGTTGCGTCAAGTGCAAGCGCATCAAGTGCCGTCAATCAAAACTGTCAATTGCGATCAAGCACGTAAGTAGATTAGGTAAGTACTTAACGGTAGCGTCAAGTGTACGCGGTAAACGATCAATATTGGCTTCAATCACGTAGACTTGTCAAGCGCACTTGATCGTTTCGGGGACCCATAGGGGAGTAAGGACTCATACCCAGAAAGCACTAGCTACAAGTATGTAAACCGGAAAGCATCGGCGTCATGTCGTCTCTCCAGCCAGCCTCAGCCACACCTATATGACGGGTTTTTTTACCGCCAGTGCCACTTGCCACTAATTTATCCATAGTTGTTTCTGGCTTTCAACAGTTGCAGTAGTTAGAAAGATATAGTGGGGCGAGCCAAATTTTTTGTTTTCGTTCACAATTGGCTGACTCAACTCGGTTTGTCAAACCATCCTTTTTTGGAGGTTATATATTTATGTCAACCAATCCTCGCAGTTAACACAACAATAATTGCTCAAAATAGTCAATATCGGTCCACGTAAAGGAAGCCGCGGGAAAATTAAGCATGAGTTGTTATAATAATAAAGGTCGGTATAGCTGTTTAATATTTAGATGACCCATATACTACACACATATCTACGTAGTCAACATCTAACTAGTTATCTCTATCTTCTCAGAATTTTACTTTTCACCTTGAGCTTTTTAATGATACCTACTCGTACCTACCTGATTTTACTGACGATAATATAGAGACGGCCGGCATTCTGGTTTCACTGCTTTAAAAGATCAGTCAATCTGATAACAATTTATGGCTGAATATTATCTAATAAAGAGGATTTTTTTTTGTTTGTACCGATTAAGCTCCGAAACTACTGAATCGATTTTAACCATTCTTTGACCAATAGAAAGCTAAATTATCAGCGAGTAACATAGGCTTTTTCACACAGGAAAAACAGTTCCGCGGGATAGGTCACGGGTGCCAAGCCGTGGGCAAAGTGCTAGTCATGAATGCTTATAGACGAGTCTAGAAATAGAACAATTTTAATAATTTAGAACGGCCATAAAGTAGGCGAGTCGGCCTGCTAACCATTCGACAGCAAGCCGCGGTACCCGATACGAGTTGGATTTGTTGATGCTTTGTTGTCTATACGCTATTTATACCCGGATTAACCGGCAACCAGCTGTACGAGATAAAACTCCGAATCGCGTACACACAATAAAACACCAAGTGGGCTAAAGTTCGGCCGGGAGCATTATTTCTCGTTGAAACATATCATTCCACAATCCACAGTCGTGCACAATTCTGTAAACAAATGAGACACGGTGCGTGGGCCGATGTGTACATTAGGGTTTTTTAGTAACTCGCAGTTTTGTCTAATCAATCTTTATTATTCATTTCGTAAGATTGAGAACTAAAAACACAATCTGTCTGTAAGAAATCTAAATAATTGCCCATTAACGGTTTCGTCACCTACGACAGAAATAGCTTCCACAACAGATAGTGAACATTTTCTACGGGAAGCGCTAACCTACGTCAGTGAAAATTTTGATGGTTTCAGGAAGTTTGATGAATCAGATTGGATTCAATTGCTTTTTTAATAGCAGAGATTTCGTTCTGTACTAGACTAGACACTATAGAGGCCTTATTTATAAAAAAAAAATAAACATCATCACGGGCGTAGACAGGTTTTAGTATAGGGGGGAGGTGGTTTCAAGAAAATATAACGACTAAAAGTGCATGAAATAAATATTCTTATGATAAAAAATAAACATTTATACAAAATTGTTTCTTCTGGAAATGGTAGGAATAAATTTATTTTGTAATATGTGCATATATCAGTATGCCTTCCGAAGATATGTGGCATTTGTAGAATACTACAATTTTCTTCGAGCAACACCTTTGCTTCTTCATAGATGAAGGTAGGTACCTACTCTTCGTCAACTTTATTTCTCAAAAGTTGCAAATAAATAATAACATCATCCACGTGGCTGAATGCTGTGTTATGAGGTCGGTGTTAATTGCTTGTAGTTGTTTTGCTAACAACAATGTAGGTAGGTATAGCTCATGACTTTTTGAAGAATCGAATGGATGAAGACGGATAGCTATAAGAGTAGAGGAAGGCCAAAGAAACTATGGTTGGACTGTGTGAAAGAGGATATGGGTAAAAAGGGAGTGACTACAGAGATGACGATTAATAGAGGAGTATGAAAGAAAAAGACATGTTGCGCCGACCCCAAATAAATTGGGATAAGGGCAGGAGAATGATGATGGGCCACTTACTGGGCCTAAACAGTGCCCAGTAAGTGGCCACGTTTATAGCGGCGTCGGAGGCCTTGTTCAGATCATCGAGTGTGCAGGTGTAAGCACATTTGGGACACTCCAGCAGATGGGACATAGTTTGAACAGGAGCACCGCACTCGCACTGTGTATTAGATGGATCGATATTCCTCTCTGTGATTAGTTTCACATTGACTAGCAGGTTCTTAATTCAAAATTTTGTATGGAGAATTTCAATTAAGATTCTGATATTCAGTATTTAAATAATAAGTAGGTGTATTGTTAGCGAGTTTTATTAATTACTAGGTGACCCGACAGACGTTGTCCTGAATTCCTGATGCGCGAACTGTCCAACTCGCGAAGATCGGTTTTCTGAAATTTTCCAATTTTCTGTGTAATTTTCCTATTTTTTTTAATTCATATGAACCTTCTCCTGACAATACCAAACACAACAAAAAAAGAATTAGCGAAATCGGTCCAGCCGTTCACGCATGATGCCGTGACCAATGAAATAGGGATTCATTTTTATATATATAAGATAAAACTGTACGGTTTGATTTATAATGCTGTAGGTTAGCAATAGGACATTCTGGAAATGAAAGTATGATCTTATTCTTGAAAGTTCCTTTGCGTTCGCACCTTAATTTCCCATTTGTAACTGATAAATCATAATGCCCGTGAAAATGAGAAAAACTAACGTAGGCGTGAACAAAATATTAATATAAATTATTTAGAAACGAATTTAAGTTTAAAATAAAAGGTGTACCTACAACACAAATATATCAGAGTAACAGACTGATCTAAAGGGTTTGCTGTTGCCAATAAATCATTTCTGTTATTACAAATCGTAAGTGGGTAGGCATAAATTTAATTTGAAAGAGTATGTACTGTAATAATTTCGATGAACCATATAATAAGTCAGGTCTTGCACAATGTATTTTGTCTAACCAACCACTTTTTTATGAGACATGAGAAAAACACTAATTTAAAATCACTAAACGTTTCATTTTCCAACTCGCGGGTATTCTTTGCACATTGTTTACCTACAGATGTTGTTTTGACGAACATGGTAGTTAGCTACACAAGTAGGTGGATATTTACCTACCTAAAAAATAAACAACAATGAGAATTCGCAGTATTCCACTTTACATGCATAAGTATTCAATCATCGTTAGTGCTAAATATACTTTACGTATTCATTATTTGCATAGCCTTTTCCAACTAAGTTTAAGCTTGGGTCGAGTTCCAGTTCTGGAAGGTCCAGTATAACAGTATACCTAATTTGCATGATCCAGTCTCTTAACTGAACTTCACAACCTCTTAACTGGGTAACGTGTTACCTGTTGGTAAAACTCGTTGTTAGACCATTCGGGCTACGGACCTGCGGACGGCGAGCAGTGGGTAGCTCGCCGTCCGATCAGCACCAGGCCCGTGAGTCGACGGCGCGTAGTGTTCCACGCCCGCCTCAAAGAGATTAGTGTCAGCCACCACTGACGGGGCCCATTGGCCCGTGCCAATGGGCCCCGTCAGTGGCCGGTGGCCGGTGGCGGTGCCTGCATGCATGGGTAGCGGATAAATTCTGAAAATGAGTTACCGCACCCCTGGGCACTCAGGCAGGGAAGGAACAGGGGTGAGTTTTAGTTAGTAAGAGTCTGACACGCCCTCCTGCTCCACCCAGAGCGGGAGAAGTCATTGGATGATTTTCCCACCCCCCCAAAAAAAAAAAAGATCATTCGGGCTCCAAACTACGTATCTACGACTTTCAAAGATCTAGGGTACCTAATGGCTAGAGAGAATGAACTGGGGGGTCCAGTGAATAAATAAAACGCAGTTTTATCCAGAAAACAAGAAATTGGGACGTTTCTATCAGATATAGTATTTTTTTCATAATTGCAAATATATTTCCTATTTTAGTGGCAAAATTAATTTCATAAAAGTCACATTTAATTTTAAAATTGCGAGCTTCTAAAGTGTCGGTTGTAGAGAAACTGTAATTTTGTTCGAGCCAGGATTTACGACTCGGGTATGAGGAATCAGTTTTGATACGTCATTTTAATTTAAATAACAGTATTTTCGTTAAGTTATTAGTTAATTTAAATGATAGCATAGTTAAGTAAGTAATCTGTTTCACATAAATTAAGCTGAGATTTTAGACCGATAGGTACTTACATTAAATTTTTAAGTGTGTCAGCATTGGAACTAAAATGGTTAAAAACTCAGTAAATGAACGGTCGTTCATATATTGGGCAATCGTCAATATCACATTTTAACATAAATTATTTTAATGCTGTAAGAATCTTATATTGTTCACACTGCGTAGACTCGGGACACTACTCTTTAGGAGAGGGAATGGGCCGTAATCCAACACGCGGCCCCAATGAGTGTTGGTGGATATCATATATCTTAGAAGTTTTGGTTCTAGGACATGCCAGTTTCCTCACGATGTTTTCCTTCACCGTTTTGAGAGCAGTGGTGATGCAATAATTTACACAAAGTAAAGCACCGACACCTGCAACTGGGCCACCATTGCTCTCGTTCTGCTCGTGCGCCATTAATTCCCATAAAATAACTAGTTCATAGTTACGTGTTCTACTGTGAAATGTTCCTAGCTAGCTAGTTAGATAATACGATGAATAGTTTTACATAATAACATCTGCAACTCTTCGTTCACTCGTATTATTGTAGTTACGATCATTCCGAATGTTTATTTAACAAGAGCATTTCACATATTTTCTTATCACGTCATTTCAATTGGTACCTACTCGTCTGCAAACGAAACAAAAAGCTAATAATAAAGGTGGAGCGGCATGTTTTGCATGAATTCAAGATGTTATGATGAGAATACCTCTGTATACTAATTTGGCAATCTCGTGGACTGTTATCCCTCAACGAGCTACGTAAAAGCTAATCAATAAGACTTGTCAGCATCCGCAGATTCTGATTTATTCAGTTTTGAAGACTGATAAATAATAAATAAATCTGGGGGCACAGTAGTGCTTCCGCCAAGACGAGCCTAGCGAAGCGCAAATGCATTACCTACCTTTTCTCGAAGTGCTTCGTCGTTTTTTTGAACCCTCATAACTTTGGTTTGGATACCAGATAAACAAAATTTTTGGAATGTGATGTCAATAGTAGACTTATTAAACATATAATGTTTCAATTGCATAGCTTTTATACTTTAGATTTTATTGATATCTAAAACCCCGATTTCGTCACTGAATCACTCACTGATGATCATCAAAATTCTTAGGGTACTTTCTAAAGTCCTAAAGGACTTTCCGATTAGGTGATCCGATTTACGTTTCTCGAAATTGATTCAACGGTTTTTGAAAAAATAAAAAAAAAAATACAATCATTCGAATTGATAACCTCCTCCTTTTGGAAGTCGGTTAACAAAATCAAAAAATATTTATATACCTACACAGATGACGTTTTGGTTTGCTCTCATTATGTTCAAATTTCATGATATTACGATTGTCAATTCGGGCATAAATTTAATTTTTAGTTTTAGTTCTGGGGTACCTACAGCAACTAAAAAGTTAAATACAAAAAACAACTTTTTTTCAAAAAATAAAGAAAATACAAAAAAAATGCAAAATAACCGAATATGAATTTCGGAAGTCGGTGTAACAAAGTACAAACACCTCCACCCTCCCATCATCCACTATGGAAGTCGGTTGTATTTGTTGTATTTTTTAAAAAAACGTTTTTAATGTCCATATAATCTGTACTGGTCAAATCATATGAGAACCATGTACGTTAATCTCTGAAATGAGCTTTTGAAATCACCACACAGGTTTGAGTGGATCTGTCCAGACAATGCCAACATTTGTCAGTTATCGTGAAGCTCAACTCGGAGCTAAACGAACCGACGAATAATATCAAAGTAAGGACATTTGGGTAGGCCGCAAAAGTACTTAAACTGACAGACATCGTTAAACAATTACCTACTAGAAAAAGAAAAAAAATAGCCCACATAGTTCTCATATTTACAATAACTGTGTATAAACACGTATAGGTAAAGTATGAAAACATTGGCTCATGTATTTCATTGAAGCAGCTCAATCCCAAGCCTTTTTGTCCTCAAGCTAGTCTTTCATTGTGTAAAAAGCTTTCTGGCATAGCCTACGTTTAAAAATGATTTAAATGTATTTAATCTTAGTTCTTGAATTTGGCTAGGAAGTTTATTATATAAACGTATACATTGGCATCTAAACGAACCACCTATTTTCTTGAGCCTGATTTTATGAACAACAAATTTGATGTTGACTGATAGGGAATCGGCGCAAAAGTGATGCCTTAGATATTAAGGCGTATATAGCCGCCAAGTGGCGCCCTCATTGAATAAAAAATCTATAACAAATATAATGCTTACTACTTTGGATACGAAACACTTTGAGTCCTGTTTTAACAATGTAAAAATACCTTATCCTATTTGTAATAAACGCAACATAGGATTCTTTAATCTTTGTTTTCTATGCTAAGATACGAATTTTTATTCAATGAGGGCGCCACTTATTGGGAGGTAGGCCCTTAACTATGTAGCTGATACCTATGTTATACAGGATTTAATAACTAAATACGCTGGCGTAAATGATAGATGACTTAACATTTCAGGTGCAGCGTGTTTTTAGTAAAAATGTTGTTTGTGTTCGTTCTAGAAACCAGTGTGTAAAAATATCTCATATGCTACATAGAACACTTTATTCATTTATAAACAATTAATGTAATATACTATATTAAAAACTTATAAAATATTTAACTAACTATAATTAAAACAAAAACTTCTAACTAAATAAAACTTAAAAAATGGCGTCATAAAACCCCTCCGCATCGCTGTCGACTGGAAGTGTGCCCAAAAGACTTGTATGGCAATAATACTTAACCTATGGATGCGGTAAAAGCCAGCCCTTGGGTTACGTGAAGTGTCAACAAGGCGTTTAGGACCTCACGGCCCAAGGGTTTCAACCCCAATCGGCTCGAAAATGTAACTACCGGCGAAGTTGTTATATTTCCGCCGCTTGAGGTTCTCCGCAGCCGCAGCGGCAGCACCGGCACAGCACAACGAACTTAGAATATGAGATGGCACAAGTGTATCGACACATGTAGCGTCCCACACTAAAGGCCTACCCAACTTCCACGGAAATAACGACATGCCGTCCGGTCTTTTACTATTGCCGCGAGCCAGACCATGTAGTTCCGGAACGCCGGCGGCGGTGACAAGAGCTCGTCGGATGATGTCCCGCGCTTCGGCTGCATGACGTACCTATGCTACGAGTACATTGTGTGTTTTATAAAATTATAACGCTACGAAGTATCGCAGAAGCATACGCTGCCTACGTGTGTCGTGTAGACCTAATTATCATCATCCTTTTAATGTCCCCACTGCTGGGGTAGGTAGACCTAATACTATTATTTTTTTAAAGTTAGTGATTAATAGGTACCTACACCATTTTTGGGGGGGGAGGGGGGGGAATCATCCAATGACTTCTCCCGCTCTGGGTGGAGCGGAAGGGCGTGTCAGACTCTTACTGACTAAAACCCACCCCTGTTCCTTCCCTGCCTGAGTGCCCAGGGGCGCGGTAACTCATTTTCAGAATTTATCCGCTACCCCTAGGCATAGGTACCTACACCATGGACTTTTAAACCTAAAGTTGTGATACTATTCAATGTTTAATACCGATCGGAATTTATTGTATTTCGTCTGCCAAACCTGAGCCTGAACAATAAAGAAGTCACAAAAAAATGTTGGAAGCCGTCTAAATTGGTGACAAAACGATTCGCAATAGATTACGTTTGTTTTTATTGTTAGTAAATTAAAATCTTTTATTTCAAGCTCATCCGATTGTACTGTTTAGTTGGAACCTACGATAGCTAACGAACCAACGGCTTTCATTGTTTTCCCGAATGAAAAATCCTTTTCATAAGTTACAATCATAATAATGGAGAATACATTTTCGATTGATATTCGTCGTTTTATCTTTGAACCCGAGTTACGTTCGGTTGTCCTGGATTCAAATTGTTTTACGAACTGCCGAGTCCATAACTGTGGCTCAAAATAACCTGTCTCGAGATTTCCAGTGCTCATAAAAATGCGATTGATTTATAGTCAGTACATTTATATTGGCACCCACCCATTACATTACACTACTGAATAACGCTACTCTTGCACACGCACATAATAAATTCATATAACATTATTTAATTTCTATTACGTTATTATGAATAAATTACAACATAATCTGGATTTGTATTTGGTGTTTCACAGCACTATTTATATGAAATGTAAAGTAGAATTAATATTATATTCGCACGACAGCTCTGCGCAACAGAGCTTGTCTTCTTAAAATATTCGCATCGATCACTCATAAAATGTTTTCTGTAAGTCTGGCTGAGTCTACACTTCCATAGTTTATTTCGATCTGATGATGGAAAAATAAATAAAATCTACGTTTTAGCTAAGTAAAACAATCGATCGACGTTGGATTGGCAGAGTAATGTCTGGGAAAACAGATTCTGGAAATTTCGTAACCCAGCATATATTAATTTTATAGCAATTTAGATAAACATACTTAACTATAGTATTGCACCTACCTGAAAGACTTGAGAACCTATAGAGCGGTTAGTCATTCACCCGTACATAAAATTACTTTCTTGTCGAGGATTTTTCAAATTGATTTGAAATTCGAGTTCAAATACATTAATAGTCCAATCTGTACAAGCATTTCTTTCTTATAAAATACCTACCACTTTACGAAAACCAATCGAAATTAGAAATCCCTCTGAATAAAAGAAGAATATAATTAAGAAAGCCAAAACATTTTCTTCTGAGCTCCACAAAAGCACGAAGCTTGACAAATTTATAGACCAGCAAGATAAACACGAAATGAAGCAATACCGCACGAAAATAAAAATAATAGTGCATTACGCGCGACGAGGATTTATTTACAAAATAAAATTAAAAAAACCGGCCAAGTGCGTGTTGGATTTCGCACATTTAGGGTTCCGTACCAAATATTGGTATTTGTTAGTAAAATATACGTAATAATAAACATTCTCACGTATTCGTATTACCCAGTAACTGGATTGTGGAGGTCAGATAGGCGGTCGCTCCGACTCGCTCCATGTAAAATATTGGTATTCAGCTGCATCCGGTTAGACTGAAAGCCGACCGCAAGATAGTTGGGAAAAGGCGCGGGCAGATTGAATAGACATTGTCACAAAATTTCAAGTTCGTAGGTGAAAGGGAAGTTAAAAAATTCTTCGGAACAACATTTAGTGACAGACGATAGACAGACAGACATACGGACAGACGGAAAAATACAGTCAGACGGACACGTGAGTGACAGCAATAGGACTCCGTTTCGGCCCTTCGGGTACGGAACCCGGAAAATACACTGTAATATTCCTAAATACTACATTTTAAGTGGCAATTAGTAGAGGAGAGCAATGCACCAGGGACGAAAGGACGAACGTTATAATGGAAAACTCACTTTGTGCCAAGTCTCCATTCACACATCAGTCATGGGTCATCTGCCATGATGATGGGTCGTCATTGCCGTTTAATCATTTTTGAAAGAGTAACACACTTACAATTACAAAAGGACATGTTTTTAAAACAATGTCTATTTTCATAAAATCAATCTTCGTCTTTTTTTTTCTTAAGGCCGCGTTCACAATGAGAGTTTTAAGTCTTCATAATGGAATACTTTTCTCTGAAATGTGTCTTTGCCCTTATATAAGAGTAATAAGGTGAAGATTTGCAGATATATAACTGTAAATAATACAGTTTTGAGGTGCATGTGAACAGGTAGCTATATGATATTTGAATCAAAATTCTTTGAGCTTTGATTCTACACTATACTGTTACAAAACCGAGGTGTGGATAAAATACTCAAAATATATAATTCAGAAGAGAGTACACCAAAACGTTTTTTTTTTACTGTGTCTACGTTAGAGATATATATATCAACAACATAAAATGATTGTTAAATGGACACTTTTGCCAAATTTCAGTTCACTAATTTGCAACGCAGGAACTATACGTAAATCATGATAGCGTAATGAATGATGCCTACCGAGGTTTTTGACAACTAATGTGTTGGCAACATGTCTTGTGTCGTTTTCTAATTAGAATTGAAGCACTGAGGTATAGAATTTCCCAGATCGCTATAATGTTTGTTGACTTTCTCGCTAGTGGTCTCTTAGTGATCCTAGGTTGGATCGCCAGGTCTGGGTTCAGGTTATTTTATTTTTTCATTTAAACAAACTCAAAGCATTTATTTCAATCTAACCATTTACCTACAGGACCTTTTGAAATGTCAAGAAGTCGGCCAGTCAGAAAGATGAAGCTGATTGATGAAGATGAAGCACATTCCAAAGCGTAGATCTCTATGGACAAGAACGTGCAAGAAACTTCCATGGAAACTCGTTAAAACCATCTTATGTATTACAATAAGTGTGCATAGCAGCACGGAGTCTGGGTTTGTACCCGGTTGATGTCAATAGCCTAGCCTCCTAAAACAAGGGGTTATAACACAGCTGGTGAAACGTGGCTGTATTCTCTACACCTCTGCCATCCGCTTCGGACACTACGAGCGTGATGTTATTATGTTGATATAGTTTTCCTCTTACTTTTATTCCGGGAAAGCGGCTCAATGGCCTGTAATTCAGGCCACTACAGTCCAGCCATTCATTTTCCTCAGATGACAACTTACATAAGAACTTATATTTGTATAAATTACTGTAATGCTACAATCTCTGGGTAAATTTATCGTAGCGGATCATTTGCGAAATACAAATTAATTACTCTATATTAGAATTAAGTTTCCTAGGTGCTACTACTTTTAAAAAATAACAGAATGGAAGTTTTAGTTTTGGTAGAGCTCTTTAAAAAGGTCGTCTATCGATAGTTAGTAGTTACTAACTCTACAATATCAGTTGCTAGCGTGACTTACAAATTGTCGAACCAATGCCTAGGGGTAGCGGATATGCCTAGGGGTAGCGGATACATTCTTAACAGAGTTACCGCACCCCTGGGCACTCAGTTAGGGAAGGAACAGGGGTGGGTTTTAGTCAGTAAGAGTCTGACACACCCTCCCGCTCCACCCAGAGCGAGAGATGTCATTGGATGATTTCCCACCCAGCCAAAAAAAAAAAGGCAGACGCTTAACTTTGAGTAAATTATTTCATCATCACTGCTCTCAAAACGGTGAAGGAAAAAATCGTGAGGAAACCGGCGGCATGTGCTAGAACCAAAACTTTGAAGACATGTGACATCCACCAACCAGCAATGAGCCCGCGTGGTGGATTACGGCCCACATCCTCTCACAGAGAGGATCTGGCTGACCTATTAGCCGTGCCTCGGCAAGCACGTTAAGCCGTTAGTCCCGGCTGTCAATCGTGGATCTTTGACAGTCGTTACGGGTAGTCAGAAGCCCGACAGTCTGACAACCAGTCTTATCAAGGGGTATCGTATTACTTAGTAACTGGGTTGTGGAGGTCAGATAGGCAGTCGCTCCATGTAAAATACTGATATTCAGCTGAATCCGGTTAGACTGAAAGCCGACCCCAAGATAGTTGGGAAAAGGCTAGGCGGATGATGTGCAGCTAGAATAGCAATAGTATTTACTTACAAAGCATCAACGAACTCCCCAAGTTTAATATTCCACTTACGCATTAGTTTGGTATTGCTGTTTGCTAACCATCACATCCGCTAGGTATGCACGTCTAGCTCGTTCCAACTCTTATAAATATTTTTCTTTCGTTTACCAGAGTAAACTTCCTTAAATGCTACGTAGTCAAATTACTTCAAAACCGGCATCCATACTTCCATTCTAATATTTTAATGCGATAAGGTGTCTGTCTCTTATGTTTTTGTAACCGCTGAACGAATTTGGATAAAATTAACTCTGGTAGACCATGGTTTGGAACGGTACGTTCCCATGGGATAATCTTTGACTTACACCCACGGGTAAGGCAGCTGGCGAAAGCAAAAGTCTAAATAAAATGTCGGTTTATGATATTCATGAGTAGCTTTACGTACATTTTGTCATAAATTAAACAAAAGTTTAGATAATCCAACAAAAATATGAAGACATAAAGTGTGCCGGAAGAGGTACCATGACGTGACGTTACGTCTATTCTCCCCGAGCCTCGCGTCTCTAGCTTTAATGGCGCAAAAGTCAATGGCGTGTGATCCCCTAATGATTGACGCCACCCAGTAAAATAAGCCGTAGTTAACGCGCGTGGGCGATTGGATCATACACATAATTACTCACTTGCTCAATTAGCAGCTCATCCAACCGTGGCTTATTCGCACTCGTTGAATAAATCACATTCACAACTTATCTACTATTATCCAACCCTTAAATGGATTCAACAGGTAATCTCTAGAAGAAAAGACTGAGCAGTAAAATGTATTAATAATAATGCTGAAAATTTTCCTAACTTCTAAGAATCGTGTCGGTAGCCAGATACTAAGCAGGCACCAATAAAAAATATTTTCTAAAATATAATTAATAACGACTGCGTCGATAAAAGAAAAACTGCAATTTCCTAACACCATAGTAATAAACTGCCTACACACGACAAACGTCTTTAAAATTATACCTAATTATTCGCATTTATGACACGCCAGTCGCGGGGTCGTTTGGGCGGGCGGCGAGGTTACGGGGGGCGGGCGGCACATTACACGCTCCAGCATCGCACGCACCGCTTGTTTACGTTTTTCATAACCACGTTTCAACTAAAAATACTTTAGCATCCTGCCGTTTGAGGCTCACGCCATTGGTCGGCGCAAGCGCAGGAAGCCGGGGAGGACTCGGGGGCCAACGGGGCCGCCGGGGGCTCCTCGCCCCCCGCACCTCCCGACCCCCGCGCCGCCGCACATATCGCCCGGTTTATAAGAAAGTATCAGAAAGGCCAGCCTAACTCGTGGGGCAGCAGAAATAACCCTGAACGCTGGAAACATCAGACTAGCGGGCAGTCGTGTTGTGCGTCTCATAGTGTTAACTAGTGACATCAAACATGGTTCTGGATACAACAGACTGGGTAGGTTTCCAGAAAATAAAAATAAATCGATAATAACTTTATTATTTACATTATTAAAAATTAAATTAAAATATTGTGGCTGAGGCATGTTACTAATTATTCAAAATGAAATATGAGGGGATATTTGAGAAGAAACAAATGGTGATAGCTGTTGAGTGGATGCTAACAGGTGCTGTCACTGCTCGTCGTGCGGCCGAACGATTTTGTGGTTGAGTGACAGCGTCTTGGAAGTGACAACTAACTTAACGTTTATTTTGTTATTTCTAACAGTTAAATCTTCATGACAATAACATGACACTGAACATTGTGCACCTGTCAACTTTTCCTAACAATAACAATAAAATAAAAACTTTTACTATGCTTGAAGTAAACAAACTAACACTGCATAGTGAGCTTTTTGTTACTATGCATGTAATATTAGCTAGGGAGTCCTTTTGCTGAAACTGAACGAAATAAAACAAAGTTTTTCAATAGACAGACTTAGCAATTTATCAGTTAATTTACTTTAAGAAAGCTTTTAACACAATGAGAGGAATTTCTCGTTCGCGAGTTCCTATCGTTGCTTGTTCTAATTAATGACACATTCACATACTTCTCGAGATTTTTATTATGTTCGTATTATTGCTAACTGACACATATGTTTCAGTTGTATTTACTTGCTCCCATAGTAACATTACATTATTTTCATTGAATTTAATAATGGAATTTTCTAACGATAGATATACATGGCAAGATTTTAATGACAAATTGTCATTAAAATCATTAAATTTTTTTTCATTATGGCAGTTCTTAAAATGTGACCACACCTTTCCGTTACACCCTGTATAGGTATTTATGTACAAAATAAAGTTTTCAGGGTCGCCAATGGCGCATTTAGATTGTATCGTACTAAAATTATAGTCTAGTAAAATAATTTCAGGGTACCTTATATACATAATTATCAAAGTAATTTTAGTTAAAAACATGAACATAATAATGTTCCTAATTTGATAGGTGGTCTAGTAGTGTTTGCAATGAATCGTATTTAAGAATCTTGCATTAAAATTTGAACGAGTTGGATGTTCTTCAAAGTAACGTAAAGCATCATAAAGTTTTAAGTATTTAAAGCGGCTTGAAATAATTTTAGTATCATGTACGCAACTCCAACAGGTCTATTTCAGTTCCAATTGCACATAAAATAAATTTATTATGCTTTAGTAACGCAATCCCACGGAAAGTTGCGTCTTTCTCCTATTTATCTGCATAGAAACATACGTATTTAAATAAATATTATGTGCACATTATTTTCTACAAAAATATTTTTATTTACCTCTGCCAACACAAATAAAGCCAACAGAACATTCCTGAAAACGCACAGATAGGCACAATGCAATAACTTTGATAAATAATAAGACAGACTTTGTTTTAAATAACTCTCTGTTTTTGCTATGAGTTTAAAACGATTTTTGCGAGGCTTTTATTTTCCATTTTTGTTTTATTAATAAATTCATTTTCATGATTTTCAGGCCGATGAGCTCCCTGCAGAACAGATTGCCGGTAAGTTCACTGACCTTATCAAACCTATTGCTAACATTTATTTTTAATCCAAACGCTCGAATAAATAACGTTTTAAAATAAAACATGAAAATGTAAATGTTATAATGTTTACATAAATGATGGAAAAACGCAAGCTTTGTATTGGCGATACGCCAACTATACAATGGAGGATGAAGTTAATAAAAGGGGACTCGTGTGTGGCGAAAGAAATTAATGATTTAAACTTTGCATGTGGGCCTAATTAGGAAGACGAAAATAGGGGAAGACCATCTTAAAAGTGGCTATTGAAAATGTGATCACATAAAACATGTCCTATTCTTAGCCTTAAAAGGTACAAAGATGTATCCAAATACCACATATAAAAACATACCTAGTATGTGTTTGTTACTATTTACGAGTATTTTGTGAGTAAAATCCATGAGACAACTCATGATTTGTCAAAAGTTAATATAGAAATTACAAAGTACCTACCTTAATGTATTGTAGGCATTTGACAGCAGTGCATTACCTCCCTTTAATATTTTACATTGCACCTTTCCACACTGTTGCTTTAATGCTTTGCGTCGGATTGTAAAAATTAGTGAAATATAATTCATTTAAAATATTTATGTTGTCACAGTGCATTTCTGTGCAGCGCAGCGCTCCAAACTGGGGCATACCACAGGGAGCCGTTCTGGGACACATCTTTCGTGAAGAAAAATGTAAAAAAGATATCCCCCAGTTCAAATGAGTACAGTGCAAACCCCTGGCGTCATAACAAATGAAATTAGATACCTGCTTAGGTGTGTTTCTGGAACTTTCAGAGAACTCATAGAATCGTAACGACGACTATAGTCGATAATACTACTATTATAGACTATTAAAAGTTTACAAACTTTTCATTACAATGCACGTTTGTATCACGTATCATTTCCCAGTGTCGTATGTCACAGAGCTTTTGCCAGTAATGTGTAGAATCTTAAGTACGCATGAGGAAAACAAATTCAACAAAGTCGAATTCAGTTTGTATTTACATCCGAACATTGAAGGAATCATACATGCATTGCACTGCCGAGAAAATAACTACAGCAAGTTCTGATACTGTCGCAATATGCGTCGGTCCCAAATCTTATAAATATTTTATGTAGCTCCAATTAATTAATTTAATTAGTTTTTCAGTACAAGTGTGAACGTGTTCCGTTAGATGTACACAAACTAATGATTAAATGTATCATTGCCAACTATTATCTAGTGTCGTTAAAAGTATAAAGAAAAATAAACACCGCGATGAAATTCTGATACATTGATAATAACTTGTCTGCAGTGATGAAAACGATTTGTTATACAAACACAGACAAGCGGACGCTCTGTATAAGTTATTAAAAGAGAATAGTTATTTTTCATCGAGTGTAGAAAAAACAATGTCGTATTTCGGAATCCGTTTCTAGAAAACCGTTTGGAATGTTCTTCAAATTGCTATAAAACAAATTAAAAGACTATACAGGATTATCTACAACTAACTATTATTTCGACCATACTTCTTCTTGAAACTAGTTAATTGTTTTGTTTGTCTCGATTCGACTTTTATTTTTACTTTGTTGGTAGAAAATTAATGACTTGTTTAATTGCCAAAGATTTTCTTAAGAGCAATTAATCAAAGTATTGTATAGAAAGAGAGAAAGATTCTTGGTTATAAACTTGCTGAGGTAGCTTTTGAAGCAATAGGCAACCAATTTACTTTTAAGGGACTGTAATGAATATACTTATTTACATTGAAAGACTACTTCACGATTTAGTTTTTTTATATATCAAATTTTAACGTTTCTTTTTGAAAAGCTCAAAGTTGCATCAAATTACTTCCACGGATAACTGACTGCAAGATTTTTTTGTTTATGGGCGTATCATAAAATTTCCTTGGGTGTTTGTCGGGCGTCGGCCGCGGTGTCCGGCGTGGCCGCGTGGTAACACGGCTGGACGCCTGCCAATCGAGCGTGGAAATCAGATAAAACGTGCTATCGTCATTGTTTAACCAATAACGTGGAACCAATTTCCCAGAACTTCAAAATAACTGTAAACCGTTATTATTGATATTTCGATTCTAAATTAGAATGATGACTAATTGAAAGCTTACGGTATGTGTGCCACTGGTTTAATGTTTATTACTAAAATTATTTCTGTATTCAAACGGTTGCAGCTATTTCCAATGTTTACAATAGTTTGCGATTCGTACAACATTACTTTGTTTACACATAATGACATGACAGCGTATGTATACAATATGAAAGCGGTGCGAATTCACTTACGTACAACATGTTTGAATTGAGGTGAGGACAGCATGTTTTCATTATTTGACGTAAACGCGTAAAACAATTTTCGTGGAAACTCACCTATTTCATGTCATTTTATTTAAACTTCACACGTTTATCTATTTTGAAATCATTATGAGCTTTGAAGTCAAGATTAACGTAAGGGACTTTTTTTATTGAAAGCATGAAGTCTGACAGGCTTACACGCATTTAGGTTAATATAAATATTCTTTTTTTCAAAACAGTATGAAAATTGTGTAATATAAATATTTTTCCAGCTTACCAATTTCCATGATTATAAATAATCCTATCAAAGAAGAAATTAAATTTTCACAACATGTCGTTAATATTTTGAGTTATTTTCGACACACTTGCTGGATGTCAGACTCAACACCTACTCGAGCTTGTATAAAGTGTGGTTGTCCACAATAAACTACACGTAAATCGTTTATGTTCCACGATATCTGCCAACGAACCTAAATCATGCGAGTCCAGCACTGGACGTTAAGATTACAGCCAAATGCACAAAATACTGTTAAGTATATGCAATTTGTTATAGTGATTCATTGCAGTCCCTATAGCCTGCCTACACTCATTCACGACATTGGACATGCCTACACCATTTTCACACTGCGACAGTTAATCATACTAGTATTGGCTTAGAGCATGTTTAACTGTCTCATAAAAGAATGATGTGAAACATCTTTTGAAAAGACGGTGTTATGAAACTCGATATGAAATGTTCCAAACAACTTTAATTGATGAAACCATAAAGTGTGCTTCAGCCGAGCCCTGAATTAAAAAAAGAAACTTTGCAGCAGCTTGCAGTAGCAGGGAGTTGAGTTCGTAGCGATTTCGTAAGAGAATCTCGCCGCGCGCCTGTGGGTGGGTAATTAATAAACAGCTAAAATCTAGAAAAAAAACGTAATAAAACTCATGGGACTTTGAGTCAACTGCCAAGAAGTCTTGACGATTAAAATTAACACTCCGGCAAAAATAAAAAATCATGTTTTTAAAACTATTTTGTTGCCAAAATAACATGGAACAGCTGCACAATGTTGAATCGAGCTGCGTTATCGCGCTCTACTGATAATAACATTAAAAAAGTTGTAAATAGCGTTTTTTAAGATGCACGGATAATTAGGAGATTATAAAAAGTTTTATCGTCGGTTTCATCCTTGATTCTAATTGCGCCTGTCACAAAAAATTCCGCGTCACTCTGAATAATTGAGGAAACTAGACCCGGTGAAATGTGCCACTGTCCACAGATTTAGATTCATTAGCTCGCTGAAGCTGATCAATCTGCCTAGCCTTTGCCCAACTATCTTGGGGTCGGCTTCCAGTCTAGCCGGATGCAGCTACCAGTATTTTACATGGAGCGACTGCCTATCTGACCTCCACAACCCAGTTACTGGGTAATACGATACCCCTTGGTAAGACTGGTTGTCAGACTTTCGGGCTTTTGACGACCCGTAACGACTGTCAAAGATCCACGATTGACTATATATTAATATATTTTATTAATATATTACTTTAGCCACGAGCTCCTCTGCTCAAAGACATAATATCAGCTCAGGTCGCTGTAGCTGATATTATGTCTTTTATAACATTGAAAATAATATAATGACTCAGCCCACTGGAATTTTTTGTCATGTACTCGTAACTCCATACTAAACTGAAAGTGCCGTTACCTTCATAAAATATTTTACGCATAAATTACCAGAATAAGACCAAAACAATGAACATGTATCTACAGAACCCACGAAGCGTAAAAGCAGTTATATGGCAACAAAGTTGCGGTGTGCTGGGTTCAGTGTGTCATGTCTAAAACGGTTGCAAATAAAATTTAACTGCACGCAGTCGACGTGCGGTTCCTGAGTGAAGCACAGCGCTTCAGATTCATGTGCGTAGCTCCACGCCACGAATGAGATCAAAAGTTTACGTAGGATCGCAGGTATCCAGTATCAGTCGTAAAAATGTATTAAAAGGGTTTTATAAGACAATGAATATCCCCAAACATCTTTGTTTGCTTTGAAGTGACGGATATATCCTTTAACATCAAAATATATAAAATCTGAATCAAAAACCTTCTCTGCTATTTATCACTCAAGCAAGTCATTAAAACACTGAAAGATTTTATTTCGGTGAGCTACATAAGAATTTTATATATTTATATTAAATTCGATGACGCACGTCCGTTATTACGGCTATCAAACTAAAAGTCAAGAAAGTTATGATGAAAAATTTATTACAGTCGTTTAGTCATCGGAAATGATTATTAACTTATTCCAACGAGTACACATTATCAATTTCAAGAGTATTCCACATCTGAATTAAATATAGTTTAGGGTCATCGCCGTAAACCTTGTGCCAATACGTGCTTGCGTAAAGAGCGATAAGTAGCTTGGGCAACTGAACAGCTAAAGTAAATAAACATGAATGAGTGAAAGATTCATTACGAAGTGACTACTCTTCGATTACGTAGGTCCATTAAATGGTACGATAATTTATTATGAATTCAAAACTATTTAGAACTTAACGAATCAGAGCGCCTGCGTTACTCAGTCTAATCGTATACAGTCGAAAGATATTACCAATTGACCAGCTATGCCACTGACCAATATTGAACTTATACAGAAATATAACGTTAAAATAGTAGAGTACTCTTTATTTTTATAAAATCGTCTTATTTGTAACCTTATAATTATACGATATTATGAGCGTGACATAACAAATTTTCGCGTCCTGACTCTCAAAGCTCAAGTAGATCTTAACAGTTTGGCTATTTTTGAGGAGCTCAACCCAAAGCTTTTAAGAATTTGACGTTCAAGAATGGTGTGAAAAAGGACAGAGTAGTGTTTGATAGGGGACTATGAGAGACATGCATGTTTGAGTTGTTTTTGTTATTTACTGCTGCCCCACATTCCCACGCTGCGCCACGCGCGCGCCGCGTCGCGCCGGAGTGCGCCGCTGCACCACGCTGATGCACCAAAATAGCTGTATTGCACAACTTATTCGCACCACATCTCAGTGCATTGAACCGATGTCCTAATCTCATCGCTAACCGCCCAGTCGAACGATCAGTTTAACTAGTTTTATTGCCAGTGCAACACAGCATTTCTCTGGTCTTCAAAACGAATTTTGAACAAAAAAAGTCACTTCAAGTCTAGTCCTAATCTATCGTGCAATTGACATCATGTCACATACGCTAAATATTGAGGGTAGGAGACGGGGAGCGTTTGATTTGTAGTTGAGTTACGTAATGTTCTGGTGGATGGTTAACGCAGGATGTTTGTTGCAGTCCTCCGCAAGGCGTTCGATGGCTTCGACCACAACCGCTCGGGCAGCATCCCTTGCGACTTCGTCGCGGACATCCTCAGGATGATGGGGCAGCCCTTCAATAAGAAAATCCTTGAAGAGCTCATCGAGGAAGTCGATGCTGACAGTAAGTTTTCTTTTTGTATTATGTAGTGTGACTACTATTTGTCATTACAAACCTGTGTCCAAACACTTTTTCCTTGATCACTGACCCTTAAAGGACCAATAATTATATCTGAAACTTATCCGATTATTTTTAAACTATTGCTCATACCTCCGCAGTCTATTTGAGTCATTTTAATGTAGCTTAGTTGTGCTATATACGTTACTGTTAAACTATCGGTTTGAATTACAATATCTGTGATTTTATGTACTGCTAAAACTAGACCATATTTACCGGGTCTGACCCGCCTACCAGTACCTGCTTTGGACAAGGAACTAAATTTAATTAAGTATTCCCATCGTAAATGGTTCGAAACACAATATATCAAGTGGGCAGCTCTTCAGCGTTCATTGTCCTACATGAGAGTATATAAATAAAATGAACTGTTTGAATTCCAGAGTCGGGTCGTCTTGAGTTCGGAGAGTTCGTGACGCTGGCAGCCAAGTTCATCGTTGAGGAGGACGCGGAAGCCATGCAGAAGGAGCTCCGGGAAGCGTTCAGATTATACGACAAGGAAGGTGAGAATCTCATTCACTGATATTCCGTAAATCAACACTTTCTACTACTACCTTTCGAAAACTTAAGCACTATTACCGATGCAGCAATTGCCACACCACACTATTTATCGTCAATTAAGTGTCATCATATCTGAATTGAATTTCGTTGCTATACCTGATAATTCATTATATTGTATCTTTATTAATATGAAGAAGGTTACCTTCAGTAATGTTTGAAACTCATGAATTTATATCATGCATTTACCTCTTATATTCATAACTGTAGCGTCTGTACCTAAAATCCAAGTGTCTTTGACGTCCGACAATAATAAATCGATTTGTCGCCAGGCAACGGTTACATTCCCACGTCAAGCTTGCGCGAGATCCTTCGCGAGTTGGACGAGCAGCTGACAGAGGTTGAACTGGACGGCATCATCCAGGAGATCGATACCGACGGCAGTGGCACCGTGGACTTCGATGGTGAGACATTACAACTGAATTTTGTAGACAACCTTGGTAGGAACAGGGAACAAGACAGAATATAAGTATTTGGAAGCAAGCTGATGCTTATACAGCTTTTGGGCTCGAAAGAGCTACCGCGCCCCTGGATGCAAAGGGCAATTGAAGGAACACGGGTGCGTTTTAGTCAGCAGGAGTCTGACTCTCCCTCCCGCTCCCTCAGAGCGGGCAAAGTCTATTGATGATTTCCCAACCTCAAAAAGAAGGTATATTCTATTCAGATACCTAACTGCCTTCAGTGGATCGAGACAAATTAGAAGTATTCAATATTATAGTCATTGTTTTGGGTTGCTCAGTTCATGTACAACCTCCCCCGATACCTGGCCATACTAATGACCAAGCCAAAAATGAGAAATCTAAATATGAATCAGCAGTGGGTGGACATGAGCCAAATCGAAACGTTATTTAGAGTAGAATACAACGCATATTAATTATTCCCGATACTAATACAGAATGCATAAAGTTTATAGTTCATCCCATTTGTATACGTGCAGACTACTTTAGCAAATTAATATATTGTTGCAGAGTTCATGGAGATGATGACAGGAGAATAAACTTGTATATCTACACACTTTTATATATTTATACGATCTAATGTAAGGAATCTCTACTATATTTCGGTATACTTCAACCTTTCAAGTCTTGGGAACATTGGACAAGATCACTTCATGCAATGGAATGAAAACATCACATCTGTTTCATTGATCAATATCATTAAAGTATTATGTATGTATTGTACAAAATAATATTTTGTTCTTGTTTAATTGATGTGTGTGATTGCGTATAATGTATATATCTACTTTATTAATAAATCTTTTATTCTATTACCTATGTTTGAATGAGGTCTACGAAATCACCGCAGCCGACGGATTTAGAACGCAACGCGTGTAAGAACGACTAATTCTTAAAATAATATTCTTGTCGAGAATGTTGAGATATCATTTCATTTCTTAAGATTTCTATTCAAGATAAATATAATGACTCCTCTGTTTTTAAAGCGGACGCCAAATTGTCCTAGATAATTTTGATGACATAAAACTTTAAGATATTTGGCGGTCAGCCAGAGACAAGTAATGGGACCATCGGAGATAACATTCCGCTCTAAAGAGTTATAATTATTGTGAAACTAAATGTTACTACAGGCTGAATAAATAAAAACACATATCAATAATAATTATTATTTATTACGTAATTCTTTGTTCATCGTTTTCATTATAATCAAGATCGCCAAATAAGTAAATAACATTCAAAATATTATTGTACCTTGGGTCTGTATATAAAATATACGCACATAACGAGGATTATTCACGATTTTATGACACATTATAAATACCACATTCTCACATTCTTTGACATAGACATCAATTTTAATTTCGTATGGCGTTTGTATACCTAGGTACCATTTATTAAAAAGAAGTTAAAAAAATCATATTTTAATTAAATGCATCTCTGTTATATTATTCAAGTAAAATAAATCAATAAGATTCACTCAATTTTTTCACACGGTAGGTAGGTATGTTAAATAATATTGGACACATTTGCTGAACATAATTTTACTTACCAAATTAATTATATAAAATAATTCTCTTAAATAACTTAAAAGCCTACATAAAACGTAGACCCTGCTTAATAATACGAAATAAGTAGTACATAATAGTTATTTTGTAAAGGAGTCTTGGTGAAATAAAATCAGATATTAAAAAGAGAGTTTAGCGGCTTTTTTACAATTGGATGAAATCTACTAAATAAATAGAATAACATTTCATAATATATAGCAGAATGTATCGGTTTTGGCTCGGTACCAAGTCCGAAGCAGGACGGGGACGAGATAAAAGTTGATGCTCGGCAGACGAAGAATAAAGCACCCTATATACATAATATTCTGGAATATATTTAAACACTATATTATAATCGTTACGCGCATTATTTGAGGGACATACACATACATATAATAATATAGGTAAATAAGTAAGCTATAATTGTAGAACAATGAGGCATTGACAGATATCATTATCACAATTTAGTAGATTTTAGCCGCCTTCTGATGGCACTTAGCACATTCACAGAGAACAATCAAATTCGATGTCACAAATTCGCCCGTGCGAACTGTGATAAATACCTTATAAACAAACAGCTAACATTCCTTCAGCTAAATAATTATTTTTACATACATCAAAGTCAAATATTAAAATTCATTGGTAACGTATTTAACAACTAAGCTTTACAAAGAGTCTTCGATTAAAACATAACAGCTATTCATCCTTAGTGTAACAGTGTTAATGCATAATGTGTATGTATGTACATCTATACATATCTCTCACAATCTCTTTAGCATCTTGGCTTCGGATAGCTAGATTTATCTAAGATTTCGTAAAGAACTACCTACAGATGAGATCTCAATTTGAACTATGTTTTACCAAACGTCCCTCTCTTGCCTGAATATTCAAAGCTAATTATCACATTTTACAGAAACGTTTAGTATTACAATGCAATAAATTACTAAATTTATTTTCATAAATGAAAACATAGTGCTTGCCTATCACATATTACAACCAGCAAACAAACAGATGCACTATATTATAAACACGTCGAGCGGTACTGCGGTTCTATTGTTTCATATAGAGCAGCTAGCATACTGTATTCCGATCCCAATTATTATACCTATACTTCTAAGGAATGAGCGACAGGATGCTGGTCGGAACTGGCGAGGCAATAGTGAGCTATACAGGTGGTCTTAGTTATAATATTCTTGTTTACTTAACTAGAAATAGTTTTATGAATACTGTTTAAGTAGATAGATCTTCATTCCTTTTAAAGCTGGCTGTGTCTTTCAGACGCAACCCACGAACAGTCCAGTTGCGAAATATTCATAATACTCTGAAACAACAAACTTCATTTTAATGCAAATCCTTACAAATTACCTACTTTCAATAATTTATTATTTTATTTATATAAAACCTTGGCAACAGCTGCAACAGTGCAAGTCATTCCAAAAATCTTCTATTTAATAATAAACACACCGTTCCAGACAAAATGTTACAAATTAATTGTGGAATCCAGTGTTATTTAAACATTGTTTATTAAAATGGAACATCAGGCTAAATATTAGCTCAGTACGTTATAGGTGCTATTTAATACTCAATGCTACAAATCTGCTCTACTCTACAACATAATAGGGTTTATTTTAGTAAAATAATATAATTACCTCACGTCGCCACACTGGCTTTTGACTAGTAGAAGCATCGCCATAAATACATTAGTGCAGTATAGGAGGCGGCGGCCGGGAGCGGCTATTGTTGGGCTTGGGGACGGCGCTGGGGTCCAGCAGCCCCGCGTCGCGCTGTGGCGGCGTGCGCGCGCCCGGGCCCTTGCGGCGCCGGCTCAGCCACGGCGGCGCCGCGCCCTCGCACCACGCCGTGCGCGCCCAGCCACGCGGCTCCGCACCCACACGCGAGCACTCGCGCGCGTACGCTCGGTACGCCGCGCAGTGGCAGCGCGTCCCTGTACAACTGCGTGCGTCCACCTCGCAAGCTTCTTGGTAGTTGTGGGGATTCACCTTAGTCGTGCAATCTGTGAACGCTTCGTACCTCACGAATCCTCGACATAACCGTCGAGCCTTCATGACCTTTGACTGACGAGACATATTCGGGCCTGGACGCTTCTGACGCCTCGTGCACGCCCGGGTCCCTCCTACTCGCCATGAAGATCCGAACCTCCAAGTGTCGTTGAGTAGCCTACCATCACGAGTTTTCATATCGTCTCTAGCTACCGAATTAAAATTTCCACAGAGACCACACAATTTTCCTTTATACACACTAGACACTGTCACTTCGAGAAAACCATCACCGTCCCATAGCATCTGAATACCGATATCAGCCTTTAGTAGAACAGATCCATTACTGCGGGTTATGTCTGCAACTCCGTTTATTGTATGAGGCAGAGTCACTCTATGTCCATTCACTTTAATTCGCATCTTCTTTCCCATGTTAATCTTAGTGGGGCCTATTCGTAGTGTTGCCGTTCGAGTCCACGACGAGTGAGACGTGTTTCTAGCATCGTTTGATATTCTGATCGAGAACGTGCCGTTAGAACAATCTGAAGCCAATTGATACTTGCAAGATCCTTGGAAACTGTAAAACTTTCCGTCGAAAGTCTTGTAGTGAGGATCTCCGAACACAGTGCAGATGCCGTCGATGTCGACGCACTTCTGACAACACTGTCCGGGTAGTTGCCGCAGCGTCTGATCTGGAGGGCAGGTCAGAACTGGGCAACGTTCCATGGCACATCTTGGTTCACCTCCATGGCATTCACACGACTTGCAGGCATCCAGTTGCCATGTTTCTCCATCCTGTAATTAGAAAATTATACTTAGTTTATTAATACATCTATCACAACAAATCTTTCTGTGAGACAGTAAATAAAATGCTTTAGTAGGTAGTCTAAAGATCGGCGAACAATCGGCGATCGAGTCTATAGTACAAAAAAAAAAAAAAAAAAATCCAAAAAAAAAACAACAGACTTCCAAAAAAGAAAATACACTAAAAATTTAAAAAAATAATTTCGGAAGTCGGTGTTTGTATTTTATTTCTTCGTTATTTGACACACTTTCACTTTTTAGATTTTATACTCCAGATCTAAAAACCCCAATAACATGGAACGTGGAATTTAAACATACTCGTAATTGGAGAAAACGTCATCTATGTATACGTATTTTTCGTTTTTGTTCAGTTTTTCAAAAAGCGCTGAAGCAATTTCGATAAAATTTATATGGGACCACCTCGGGAGTAGGTATATTCTTTCGGATAAAAAAAAATAATTTTGAAAATCGGTCCACAACTGACAGAGAAATCGGTGGACATACATAAAAAAAAAACAGTCGAACATAGAACCTCCCCCTTTTTCGAAGTCGGTTAAAAAGTCTTATGTATTTTATTTCTTCGTTAATTGATACCGACTTCCGAAATTAAAGTTATTTTTCAATTTTAAGTGTATTGTCTTTTTTTTTGCAGAGTTATGATCACCCGTTATTTGTCATCACAGAAATAATCTCAAAAACAAAGTCTCTAAAACCTGATATGTGTCTGCCACAACGCGAATTGCAGATCCATTTGGATAAGTAGAAAAGAGAGTCGCCGCATTCGCGTTATTCTAAGACAAACCCGCCACACTTTTCCCAACCACACCTGAAAGCTAGAGTCAACAGTGGTGACAACCAGAAAAGCACCGAGGCAATGAAGCTCCAATAGTCACGGAGAGCCGATTTCGGTTTTCGCAAGAAAATGTATGAGGAAAGAATAGCACAGGCAGTCAGTCAGTCACTCTTAAAGAATCGGCCAAGTGCGTGTCGGACTTCGCACATTTAGGGTTCCGTATCAAATGCGGAAATTTCAAAGCAAAAATCTGATTTATCAATATATTGGTATTTGTTATTAGTAAAATATACGTAATAATAAGCATTATTTAAGGGAAGTTAAAAAATTCTTCGGCACAAAATTTTGTGACAGACGACGGACAGACGGACACATAAATGGCAGTAATAGGGCTCCGTTTGGACTCTTCGGGTACGGAACCCGAAAAACAGATGATAAAACTAACCTGATAAGTCTTCCTGCCAATGACACAAGCGGCCTTAGCTTCTTCGACCTGCGGGCACTCGGGGCAGCATTTACCGGATGGAGGCGGTAATGCACGTGCCCCACACGTGAGCACGGGGCACGTGTGCCGGTTGCACACCGCCGTACCGTTCAGACACGTGCAGTCCGTGCACGGATCCACCCGGAATGGACTTTTGTGGGCGTGATACTCCTTCCCAATTATACATGGCTTCAATAGCATGGTGCCTGAAACTGAGATACAAAATTATGTTAGACGGTGTAAAAAAATCAAATAAGAAATCTTTTAGCAGTCAAATCGTGCATCATCATCAGCCTAGCCTACCTAAGTAATAATAATAAAGATTACAAAATACAAATACAAATACAAAAACAAAATCTTTATTTCTGAACCAAGATTAATAATAATAATAAAGATTTGTTTTATTTCTCACTACAATCTATGGTACATTTAACATAGTATCAAGAACAATACATAACAACTACAGTTTAATAATTATATTGTGGGAGACCTGGTGCCTAAGCTAGACGTAAAGCCTGTATTTCAGGACACCAGGACTCCCCCCCATTCGGAGATGATTACATTTTGTAGATGATTATGTACTCACACATTATTCAATGCGGTAGGTTATTTATAGCTATGTATGTTAACAATTTTATTATCCATTGCAGTGTTAGTATTTGAGTGAATATGTGTCACGTGTGTGTGTGTGTGTGTGTGTGTGTGGGTGTGGGTGTGTGGGTGTAGGAGGGAATATAACTGAGATTAGGAAAAGTGTGCTAATAATAGGTTGTATTAACAGGAGGTATTTAAATTGGTTTAAAATAATAATAATAAATAATTGAAAAATTGTTATATTGCTATAACAACATGTGATTATTTCACGAGTAATCAAGTTATATCACATAAGTATGTTGGGGTTGGCTTAATTTCACTGCAGTCTGACCAGATGCAGCTGAATACAAGCATTTTACTTGGAGCGACTATATATAACCTCCACAAACCGGTTACTGGAAGATATACTACATATCGAATACTGAATCATCGAATATCAATTGATTGACCTCGATTCATTGGATATCTAAAAATTAATTGTATCGTAATCGTAGCGTCGTAGCAGCGACAGAGCAGTGGCGTAGCAGCGGCGTAGCTACGTCGTAGCAGTGACTTAGCACTGTCGTATGACTCAATATTTGTAGGTACACAACATATAATGCAATGCATCTCATATTCCTATCAACAAAAAGAGAAGTCGTGGTAGACCCAACAAGAGATGGAGTGACGACATATCAGGCTTGATAGGAAAAACATGGAGCAGACTAGCTAGGGATAGAAAAAGATGGAGACAGATGGAGGAGGCTTTTACCGCACTAGGCGGTCCTTATAATAATCCTAGATAAGTTAACCAAATTAAAAATTCTCAAAGAAAAAAAAAATTGCTAATAATTTCAATGTATAATTTATTTGATTTTACAGTTATTTATTTCTGACATTTTTCTGCACACAAAAACTAATATTTATTCAAATTTTGATTGGAATGAAGTTTAAAATTAATTTATTTATTGTAACTATTTTTAACTGTGTTATTAGATAGTTTTAGGTAACAATTAATAGAATGTAGAAAATGAATCTATTTAGACGAAACTATTTCTAACTGTGATAATTTTAATATTAGGTAAACAATAATTATTAATGATTTTATCGAAATTGAATTGAATTGCACACTATATTTTTATTAATAATGTATGAAAAGATTGTATAATAATTGTAAGGAATCAACAAAAAGCTTTATTATTATTATTATCTCATATTCACTGCCTCGAAACATCATTGATAAATCATTCGAAATAAAGTGGCAGATATATTGATCTAATACGATGCTTTGGCTTTAGATATGGCATAATATACGCATTACTGGTTGATCTATACAGGATGTAACAGAAAGGTGTGGTCATATTTTAAGAATTGCATCTGCCCATCGTTATGAACGAATTTCTTCAAGAAAACCTATGGAAATTCTCAAAAAAAAATTTACCTCCCATACAAAATATTGACCAGCTGCAGATGATAACTTTGTATGGAAAGTCAAATTTTTGGAATTATAAACTTTTTCTCAGAGAAAGTTGTTCAGTTTCATGGGTAGAACCCGTTCTTAAAATATGTCCACACCTTTCCGTTACACCCTGTATATACCTTTTGTCTTTTGTCGGATTTCTGACCCGCAACGACTATCGAATCTAAGGTCTACATATGGATGGGTCTCAGTAGGCAATAGATTGTTACTCATCCACGAACCGACGTCGACAATTGTAGCCAAACCTTCGATTAACCCTTAGGTACAGCTATTACATATGACGCCTCGCCACAAGCTCCTCAAATCAAAGCCATTGGTGTTAAAACCACATTAAATCTGACTGTGATGATGACTATCAAGACAACATTTAAACAAAACTTACTTGGTAGTATTTTATCGCTAGTAGGATGCGAGCACCGGGGACAGCACTCGCCAGGCGGCGTAAACTGCTGCGCGCGCGTGCACGGCAGCACGGGACACGCGCGCTTTGCGCACGACAGCGCACCGTGCACGCAGCGACACGACAGGCACGGCTCCTCGGGGATGCGCACGTCACGCCCCTCCCACACTCGCTGCCCGTTGATCACGCACTCTGAAATGTAACAATCATACATTCAAATATCGGAAATAAATTTACAGTTTAATCATTTTTAAAAACAAACTTTTATACCGGTTCATCATCATCATCATCATTCTCCTGCCCTTATCCTAATGTATTTGGGGTCGGCTAACAAGTCTTTTTCTTCCATACTTCTCTATTAGCCGTCATCTGTTATACCGGTTATCATAATTTAAATGCGTAAGTACACAAAACTTCGTGTCTATGCTTTTGGCCTTTGAAGAGTTGGGCTGATCCTGGATGTCGATTCAGATTATGCTTGCCATAAAAATACATTGTCATTGAAACTGAACAAACATGTAAACATTCAACTCCGTAGGATAGGAGGAAGTGGTTCTAAATTCAGCTTGCAAGATTTGGCCCAAACAAACATAAAAACATTGCAAGTTAATAAATGCTTGTAAAATAGACGAGCCCACCACACTATTCCCAATCACTGCAACTCCTGAAAGCCAGAACCAAACAGTGGTGACCACCAGAAAAGCATCGAGGCAATGACATTCACCCGGGGAAACGATTCAACTGTATTGGATCCCACAACGAAAGTAATCAGAAAATAACGACCGAGGAGTAAGAAATTAGTTATTTGATAAGCAAGACTGCAAAGTGGTTTTTTGGTGCGAGTACTTGTATTGAAACCTGAATTACCAAAGGATTCTAGGATTGAATTGATTCAAAATATAGAATCCTGAGCATAGCGAGGGTTTCAAAGGTATGAGACACAGAATAAATTTGCAGCCAAGCGCAACACACTTTTCACCTCACTACAGCGAGAAAAATGCTAGGTGCAAGAAAAACAGCATACGAATTAGTGTTCATTTATTTTAAAAATTAAAAGTAAAATTGCTACAATTGATAATATTGAAAGTTTAATTTCATTCGGAACTATTATGCTTGTGTTTGTCAAATGTAAATTACTAGGTAAATTATTTGGCCAATTGCGGCAAATTGCTCAATTTCATTGGATTCCATTGTGAATGTTGGAGACGAAAGACTACAATAATTTATAGTATTATACTCTTTGATTTATAGGGTATTGGAGACAGACGGATTGGCAGGCGATTGAAAACGATTTTTTTTTCATCCAGTCTTTGCTGGCCAGTGCGATTATTCTAAAAATGAGGTTGGCGCACTGACATGAAATAAGTATTAATGCATTTTCAGTGAACTAGCGGTATAAAAAAATATTGAATAGAAAGGTTCGAATTATGAAAACTCTTTCCACGCTAGTGAATAATTGCATTTTTGCACTCAGATTTCGAATGAAAAACAGAATCTCTACGAGGTGAGGTAGAAATATAATTTAAAAAAAAAACTTTTTTACAAAAAAATGGAACCGACTTCCAAAAAAAGAGCAAAATAAGTTTAATTTCGGAAGTCGGTGTCTGGTTTTGTCTTCGTTTTTTGACACCGACTTCCGAAATTAAAGTTATTTTGCTCTTTTTTTGGAAGTCGGTTTAATTTTTATTTTTTAAGTTTTTTATTTTTCACTTTTAGTTGTGGTTCCCTATTATACTGTGTTAACAATTCATAGACATACGATAGCAGCAATCGCGGTTGATTTGCTGTCAATTTTTGAAGAGTTCCGTTGTCTGTCTCCGAAACCCATCATCAGATCTTTTTGAAATTTAAATGGGACCATTTCGGAACAAACCCCTTTCAAACAAAAAACAAATCCGTTAATATATGACGAAGTTATGCCCGAACATGCATAAAAAAAAATACAAACATCCGAATAGATAACCTCCTTTTGAAGTCGGTTAAAAATAGGCCTTTTCAAAGCACAGGAACTCCTTTCAATCAGTCTGCCTACCAAACTATCTTAGGGTCGGGTCTCAGGCTAACTGGATGCAGCGGCCACATATCTATCCTCCTCAAGTCAGTAACTGGGTCAAATAATACCTCTTGGCTAGACTAGTTATAAGATTTTCTGGTTTCTGAGTACGGTACTTCATGAGTAAGTACTCAAACTGACTGTCAAAGACCTACAAAAAACCCAGCACCAAAGGTTTAACTTTCTTTTCGAGACATGAAGGAAGGGGTTTCGTTATGTAAGGGATGGTCACCCATTTACGGACCGACCTCGGCAAGCGTTGCTTAACAAGATCGACTCGTATGGCTGTTATTATTTAACTATGAGCCTCACAAATAATACATTTAAAAACCATAAAGACAGACAGGCCTTTTCAAGGCCAAGGAACTCCATTAATCAACCATAAACTCTTTTAAGATTTTACACACGATCTCATTATCATCAATTTATAGCATCGCTAAAAGTCAAACGTCCTTTCGATCCCTCAGCAAATAAATGAATACAAAAGAGATACCTTTTAGGGAAAACAAACTCTTTAGATTAGCAGTAAAAGCTTAAAACAAAAATCTGAGCCATTGTTCGCTAAATGGGAATGAGGCCTGGCGGCAATGGCGGCGCAGTGACTACGACAAAGCGCAAACTCCATAAATTAGTACGGGTAGACGATGAATCAATCAGGGGTTAATGAATGACGTGGCGGACGGCCGCACACGGCGCGCCCACCGCTGCGCCTGCGCTGCCCATGCCCATAGTGCCCACCTGCACACCCCCTTGCACCTCGCCCGGACTTGAACACATCACACTACGCCATTGACGCAAAAGGTTCAAGTTCGACAACAGTCCCGACAAGACTGTTTCCCACATTATTTGCCATACCCCTGACTGATGATTGTACATTTCGCTGCGATGTTTATTATAATAGAACATGATGCCATATTTACTGTACATTTAATTCTGACTAGAATACAATTTTAACGGTGGAGTATACGAACTGAATATAAACCATTAGGCCTGGGATTCCAATGGGAAAAGGATTAAAAGTCTCAGTTGAGCGCGGTTTATTCTGTCCATATAAAACCACGTACTGCATTGACAAACCGTGTGGTTCGCGGCGAGTCACTTAGAATGATAAAGCATTTAGAGCTTCAGAGTACAATATTTACATTTATTTTGTCCTCATGTTAGAATGCGTTTCATTCAACAGTCACGGACATTGGAGTGAAGGCGCGAAGGACCGCCGCCTCGCCGCATATAATTGTGACAATGAAAACGGTCAAGTGTCTGTCGTAAAACTAGAGACGACTATACAAAGTAGGCTGTCCTTTTGTAGCCATACAATTAAGTATTCATCGCTGGTGCGCGTCGTTTATATGAGCGATGTGCTTTGTCATATGATGTGCCACCAGCACATGCGCCATTGGATAATAAATAAGTTTGGTTGTGTAATGAAGGTTCCGTGCATACTTTACTTTTTATTATACGCTATAAATATTTATCTAGCCTTTGTCGATTTCGAAACATGTGATAAATTGATATCTTATTAATATCTTGGCAATAGAGTCAATTAGATTCTGATTTATTCTACTACATTAATGAAAACAAACCAGCCATCTTTTCGATTATCTGGATCCTTGTTGTCCGCAATACATATCATTAGACGGTATAATATAGTTGACAATATGATGGTGTACGAAGGTCTTTAAACTATTATACCTGGTAATTGTTTTGAAAAACTATGGAGTCGACTGCTCACAACTCAAAGCAAGAATGTTAAACGGACACGCCCAAACACTTAGCGAAGATTTATTCCTCTGAATTTCGGTTTAAAACATAACGTGATCATAAACTATGTATTACAAAGTCATATCACGCCAAAGTTGTTCATCACAAGCTAATTATTTTAATTTCTCAGGTTGCTGTGGCAGGCATACCTACCTGATAATAAGAGGTGTACGAAACATTACTTGAATTTAGATTAGTCAAGTTCTTTGGCGTAGAAACTTTTCTGCCTCAAGTATTGCACCTGCAAATTTAGACTTATATTATTTTATAGTAGAGTCTGCATTCTTCGGATTTTTTACTTTTTATTTATGGAAATATTATGTTTAAATTATTGTAGATTTTGTCTCAATTAAATAATAATGAAAATCGAATTTGGTGAACCACCTTTTTTGTTAGACCTTTAAAGCTTCAATAAGTTGCACACTAATCGTCACTTTTCACTTAAGATCCATGTTGATTTCCCGTGTCGATAAGAAAAGAATCGTGAAGAATTAACAAGTAAAGAAAAAATCTAATGCAATGTTGGGATCGTAAAACAAACAAACAGAGGGCACACGTCTTGGTTCCCGTAGCCCGCAGGCCGGTGCGGCGGCGCTTTGACCAGCGGACAAAAACCCACCCGCCCCAACCTTTAAGTAGGTTGTTAACTTTTTGATTTATGGACAATAATAGAGACGCAACGCCGTGGGAGACTCGCAGACCACCACAAATATAATTTTAACGAACCCCCGTCGACTATAATAAGACCTTATTTTGTTGTCAATTTCTTTGTCTCTAGTTATAGAGTAGGCATCCGATAAAGGAAGCGGCTTCGCGAAACGCGCGTCTCGGGTGGTCCGCGCAGAAAACAATTTCAAAATAATTCCAGACCCCTTCATTACAAAAGTACATTTTAAAAATTGCTTTCTGCTTTCATTACTACTAAAATTTCAACAATCAATTCTTTGTAACACAACTTCGCGCTTCATCTGGGATTTTATTGCAGACTTTAAATGCTTTTGTTGTTTATTCAGCATCCACGGACGGAGTAATTACTCTTTGGCGCCACCTCTATGTACATACCGCATCGCGAGCCTTTTATAGTCAGGTTGTTGAATAGCAAATAATTGTATAACAAGTTTTTTTTTCTTGTATTGTATCATGTAACCTTCAATATTGTGATATATTAAATTACATTCAGTAGATGACTAAATTATTCTGTTGTTGTAATAGTCATCTCTGACTCGGTATGGAGCAAGAAACGGGATTGGAATTATGGCAGAGTGGTCCATTGTCTATCACGTTGCTATGTCACGTTACGTGTTATGTGCTCCGGCGTCACACAGCGTTGTGCCGTGTGTGGGCGAATTGTCAAAAGTACAACATACCTACATCATGAAAAATCACTAGGCAGCAGGTGGAACGCTAAACACTTTATTAATTCGTCTATTTCCGAAGCCTGGTGCAACGTCCGATGATCCCTTGATCTCCCCGCTTAGCGACTGGCGGGTAATTAATAAAATATAAACACAGGCAATAAAACGATAGTTAGGAATGTGTCGGCGATATTCAAAAGCGATATCGAGTCGTCATCTTGTAAATTACTATTATTTGTTATGGAATTTAATAAACTTGTTAAGGTTTGGAAGCACAGGTAAATTGCTTGCCGTTATGGTTTTATTAAGTTCGCGTGGCGGCGTGTTTGTTTTTGTGTGGGATCATGGTGGTTGTTTTAACGGCGCGCGCGTCTGGGTGGGCGCTGGCGCAGCGCTCGCGAGACAGGGCTGCGCCAGCGCAGGCCCGCGGCCCCGCCACCCGCGCCCCCGCCCCGCTCTCACATTATGTGAGATGAATAACGTAGAGATACTCGGCGATTGTGGTGGGAACTGTTAGCGTGAATTGGCTAGTAAATTGTTTCAAGGCATTATCGTTTTTTAAATCCTTTATAACATTACATGACTTTCATAAATTCTGATGGTCTTGCTAAGGGAATCAAGAATTATATTGACTTTTCTTTAATTTAAGAAATGTGACTTCTTAATACCGCATAAGACTTGTAAACTTCTTCTTGTTTTGCGATTGTTAGATACTCAATCTCTAACAATCGCAAAACACTTAAAATAAAAACAGTGTCTAGCAAACATTCTTCTTAAACCTAAAATAACAAATCTTAACTCACCATCGCAAACAGGACAGTTATAATGCGTGTGCCTCTGATGTTTGGGCCTGTCACAGGGCACGTAGCACTCGGGCTTGGTGATGGTGACGACTCCAGCCTCGCACCTCAGCACCTTGTTGTCTTCGTTCCACTCGGTGTGGGAGTTGTGCTCCGTGCCGTTGTACCAGCAGCCCTTGCACTTGGCGCAGCATCCCTCGCGAGGCATTACGACGGCGCAGTCGTCCATCTGCCCACACTCCTCCACGCCACTCCGACACTCCACGAAGCCGTTCTAGAAATGAATGAGAGGCCTTTTTAGACAAATGTGAGCTTTATAACCTGAGTTACTTAAATAAATAAAACATTGGTTTGTAATCCCTCAAAATGTAGACAAATGAGTCTTCTCGAGACAGAGAAGGAATAAGAAGATGATCACCATGCTTGATCACTTGACGATTTTATGAATTCCAGGTTCCGCACAATATTTGACTTCATTATTTAAGCTAGTGCGGGGTTCAAGATTATCTTATGATGAACATTGAATCTGAAAACATATCGTTACTTGTAATATCTCCAAAACACTCTTGACTAATAGCCGAAGTGCTTTAAATTTTTTTAAATACCCAGGCATAACTAAAATATCAAAATGTTTTATCTTCCTGTAATATAGGAGTAACCTTATTCACCACGCCTACTTTCTGAGCGAACTATTTAAAAAAAAAAACGAACTGAAATGTTATCTAGAGCGGCCTAGGCATTTATTTCAAGGGCTCTATTGATTTACAGCCGCAGTTGATTACTTTATTTATGCCATCAATATTCATACATTTTATTGAATTCAAATTCGTTAGTAGGTAGTACCAGATTCTCCTTATAAGTACGGTTAAAATGCTGTAGTATTTGCTACGAATAACAAGGCATAATGTGATAATAAAGTAGCAACTAATTGTGTTTCAGTATTCACATTTGTGTCTCCATCCATCACGGATGCACAATTGTATGAGCATTCCTTAACAATTTACCGAGGGCTGCTACATAAATAACATAAGTCCTAGGATTGTCGCCAGTCACATTGACAATAGCAAATAAATTGTCCTTATATTACACATGTACAATATTTTATGAGGAAACAACAAAGTGGCATAAAGACCACGAGACCACCTAACGATAAGTTTTATCGCGTTATTCTACCAATTACACGCTAGCTTTAATTAAAATTGGTTGGATAATGAGCGGATGGTGGTATCAGGTACAAGTGGTACAACCAAATATTTTATTGGTCACAAGTACAAATGGGAGCCAGTGAAGCCGCGGATGTGGCGTGTTTTGACATGGAAGAGGTTTCTCTGAAAATTTTCCTTGTTCTCTCCTTGTTTGTCAGTTTTACGGTTTTTATATGCAGCGAATGTATTTGGGATTTTATTGGCACTTTGTTTTGTTTATTTTTTATTATTATCTTTTATGTGGTTGTGGTTGCTATGTTGATATGGAAATGTAGAAATACATTAAAGTGTGTCAGCCATTATGTACTGGCGAGTCGCGCAACGACCATCTGAGAGATTGGTTTTACTTTATGTTGTTTTTAATGCTCGTGGACGACGTACTACTGTAATAATACGACCCTCTTACTGCTGCCCTTGCCTTTAATAACTTTAACGTTTAGCACTATTTACATCTGGTTATTATTAATATTAGGTTATAGTCAATTATCAAAAGAGCGAAATGAATTTAAAACTAATATTACACAGTAACCAAAAACCCAGCATGTCCTAGAACCAAAAATTTGAAGACATGTGACATCCACCAACACGCATTGGGCCCGTGTAGTGGATTAGTACGGCCCACACCCTCTCACAGAGAGGAGGCCTGTGCCTCAGCAGTGGGGACATTAAAAGGCTGATGATGATGTAAATACAGTTATAGTTTCATTCAAACACACACATGAGTAGCTAGTCTTAAACAACACAATATTTAAACTCACTTTCACAGAGCATGACAATACGTTTATGCAATTTTTGTAAGCAAGCTACTAAATGCAGACACGTTCGCGGGCATATTGTCTAACCGAGGCAAAGGAATGCAATGATTCATCCAACATTACACGGACAATAAAAACGGAGAGCATAAAGACTGATTAGAAAAACAAAACGGAACTTAAGAACTGCACATTTCAAAACAGCAATTAAAATTATCTAATACATAACGGTGTTATTATGATTGAGTACTAACTGTGTATGAAGTATGGACATCCATAATAAGATCAAAAAGCATTGTCGTAATGATTGCATGCGTTTATTTTACGGCTCTTTGTTCTGAAACGCATTTGCATGGACACGTGGCGCAGGCGCAGTCAATGTTAATTGCTTTTCTACATAATAACCTCTCGGTACTCGTATCTCGTAGGTATATGCACACAAGTACATGTATATACATATCTACAATGCAGGGTTCACTATGGCTTCTTCCTCAATTAATTTTAATTTTTGCTAAGCTGCATTTATTGAGATTTTACCTCTACATTAATTTGGTAATTCAAACAATAACAGACTTATTTATAAAAGTCATTAATCATAAATGCTTAGTGTTGATTAGTGTGCTCTAAATTCAAGAGAACAAAGTCAGCCCTTTACCACCCATCTATTCCCTTCCGGGTAGAAAATGTTGCAATAGAAACCTGCTAATCATAAGGCCGTAAGTATAATTAATTATAGAGAACATAGTACTGAAAAGTTAGAATTTCACCTGTAACAGTAGTTTTTAATATGCCCGGAATCAACAGTGGTTTTCTTCTCTTTCAACTATTGTTATTATCATTTAGTACAGTAGCGTACTTAAAATATTTGTTTAATTTTCTTCGTAGAGGTTCTCGGTAAGTGGAAAATGTTATTTTAACGACCTCATGATATAACAACAACAGCTCAAAAATCCTTCATCTGTGACTCGGCAAAGTTATTCCAGGAAATGGTTTATTAAAAATAATATTTATCCATCCAAGAAGTCAAGCAACTTATTAGCATGTAAGCTCGCAGACATGATCAATATTAGAGGCCAATATTTGCACAAATCTGTAAACTTATCAAACGTTTTAACACCAAACATTATGGTGTCCTAATTTGTATAGTCCCATAATGGTTGCGAAGGAAACTCGGGCGCAACGCCGCCATTGCTGAGAACTTAATAACGGAGATGTACGAGTGGCCCTCGGGTCTACTAACCAATATATAACCTGACTCGTCAGACTTAAAGTTTATAACCGATCGTTCGGCTCACAGGGTTCTGTTCGTGACTCTATGCCGTGTTACCAACTCCTGGCACTATTATGACGAGCTAACAGTCCCACAGAATATACAATTAGACTTTTTGTCATCACATTTATCAAGTAAATTAATGATTTGTTTTATAAATGGAACTGTGACATAATCCATCTCTTAGGATACCTACATTTAAATAATACGAGAAGTTGTACCACAGTGACTGATATTGATTAAAGTCTACTTGCAAAGTTACCCAACTGACTAAATAATTGTCAAGACCTGGAAAAGGACTTAAGATACTTTTTATCAACATTCAAGGCCGGCGAAGCCGCGTGCAGAATGAATTAAGGTGACGGAAATATGTTTTTACAAAATTCCGTTTTTCTTGAAACTTGCTTTGATTGAGTTACAGTTAAAGGCTATTAAAGTTATAGTTAAAGGCTATAAATGTACGAAACGCAGCATGTGAAATAACAACATAAAGCGTGAATTACAGTGTTTACATGATTAAGAGAGACACAATGTACTTACAGTAAAATAAATTGTACTTTATATTAAATATACAGGATGTAACTGAAATGTGTGCTCATGTTTAAAATAATGTTTCTACCCATGGAAATGAACAACTGTCTTTAAGAAAGTAAAAATTTATTCCCAAAATCAAAAATAGACTTTCCTTACAAAGCTATTATCAGCTGATCAAATTAGTATGGATGGTAATATTTTTTCTCTCTATTTATTAAGTACGTCTTTCTTGACGAAAGTTGTTCCATTTTTTCCGCGCAAGCAGTATTTAAATATGACTACAATTTCCGTTAGATACAGCCTGTATAATGATTTTATCGCAAACAAACCACTACTTAGGGAGACTGAAGTAGGTACCAATTAAAATCAAAATATCACTCGTAGAATTGCAGTTTTTTTTTTATGTTAGATAGGCTCGCAGATATCAATTACAGCCGTCTTTAAAAGCAACAGGAACAAAAGAGGTGCCCTCCTAATTTTTTAGTTCAATATATAACGAACTAGTTCCGAGGTCACTACAACTCTGATGTTTATTACTTTTCAATACTTCGGCCGAATTTCACGTGCGGCTCTCTTTGAAATCACCCTCAAATAGCGTAATATTTACGTTACGCGTTGTATAATAACTGTAAGTCTGTCGACTGGCCATTACATGTTATAAATAATGTGGAGGCACCGAACAAAATAGAACAGATTATGAACACAGATTTTGTTAGACAAATCGGGGTAAGTAGCTAAGGTGAAAATCGGACCCGGATTCAATGGAAAATTCTATTTTAAAGATTAACTTTACCTGACTCATCTTCACGTAGCTTTAATTTCGTCGAACAAATGGTGCAAACCATCTGCTCATGTAAGGTATTTAGTGATTTGAATAGAGTACCAGGTGCTTTCAAATGGGTTGCAAAGCTACGCCATTACTCGTAAGCCGCTACATTAACAAGTTGTCGTGTGGTCTCAATTGCAAATATACTCGATGCACGCATAATGTATTCAATTCATTCATTTAATTCGAAAGAGGAAACCTGGGATTAATGATATCAGGAAGACAGTATTGTACTGCGATCATGAGAGGAGATTAGGCTCCAAGGAGAGCCACTTTATTAATGTTAAGCCTTCGCTGTTGAAATATTATGCACAATTAGCGTCCTGATATTATGATCATGATGATAAATAGCAGCGATTTGATAAACGATAAGCAATTATTAATGCATTTAAAATGTTGACTAAGTACACAAAATATAAAGTACATGGAGTTGTTCTAAATATCATCATCTGCCTAGCCTTTTCCCAACTATCTTGGGGTCGGCTTCCAGTCTAAGCGGATGCAGCTGAATACCAGTATTTTACATGGAGCGACTGCCTATCTGACCTCCGCAGCTGGGTAACACGATACCCCTTGGTAAGACTGGTTGTCAGACTTTCGGGCTTCTGACGACCCGTAACGACTGTCAAAGATCCACGATTGACAGTCGGGACCAACGGCTTAACGTGCTTTCCAAGATACGTAGGAGTCTCGGTAAGTAAAGATGGTCACCCATCCATGGACCAACCCCGGCAAGCGTAGCTTAACCTGATGGATCGACCCATGCGGCTGTTATTACTTTAGCCACGAGCTCCTAGGAGTTGTTCTAAATACCAGGAGTGATATAGAATATTATTCTTAAGCAATTCTCTGTTTAATTGGGATCTAGAAATAAGAGATAATAGATTTTGAATGTAACAGCTGATTATCTTTCCGCACTAGACATGTTGAAAGACTGCACTGAAAAATGGGTTAGTGAGGTAATCGTAGGCGTTTTCTGCAATGATTCGCATGTTTAGTAAATTATTCGTTTAAAATTAACTAAGTTCTACGTCATGCTGGCTCCCTCAAATACCTGAGAGCTAAAAATTCGAACACTATTTCTATTTTACAGAAAATTTGTTTATTTTTGGTTGTTAGTGCAAGCCAAAACAACGTTTGTTAGCACGTCGAAGTAGATACAGATTACCTGAGATACTACGTCAGTGGAACTTTTTATTGCAGTCTTCTAGTTGTAATTTATTAGTGCACTTCTTTATTTTAAGAAAATTGTCTTAAATCATTCAAAACCTCAACTCTTCACGTTACCAGAGGGCTGGGCTTTTCTTTGACCAACGAATCGAAAAAGGCATTGCTATTCAACGTGGCAGTTCTGCCAGCGTTTTGGCCATTTTTCCCATTGACAACGATGCCCAATGAGTTGTTATCACATAAGTTTGACATGTTAATATTATCAGTTTGTGATACCTATTTAAGTTATTTATTAGTTTAGTTCATATGAATTGTGGTTATATTCTGTTGTAAATAAAATAATACTTAATTAAAAAAAACCTCAACTAGAATTGCGTTAATATCAAAAACAAAAGCTTCTGGGACACACGTAGCAAGATATTGCACGTAGTGAACTGTGTGATAAATCATTATATTGATCTGATATCTTAGATCCATATTTTTATCTACAATCATCACGGCTATTTCTATACTTCATTACCATAGATAAAGAAAAATCTATAATTAATTTAAAATAAATCGACATAAATATTTATAAAAGACAAAATTATAAAAAAAAAATACATCAAACTTGACATTTTAATTATTTACTCTCAATAACAAAAGAGTTAATAAATACAACAGGTGTGCAATTGTGTGTCATAAAATATAATCAGATTCGGTGGCAATGATAAGATCGAAGCGATTACTGCGAGCATCTATGGTTTAAGACATATGACATTTTTATAATTTTCACAGAATGTGTATTTCTATTGCCACTTTAGCAGCAAATAATAAAAGTTAAAAGAAATTAAAAATTAAAGGGGGCTCCCCTACTAGAGACGTGTTTGTTTTGGCTTTTTTTGCTCGATCTTAATAATGGCAACAAGTAGACGCTTTTATTCTTGTACGATGGTACGTAACCCTTCATTCGCGAGTCCAACTCGCACTTGGCCGGTTTTTTTACCATTATAGATATTAGTCACACAAGGTCGTCTGTTATCGTTTTACTATTTTTTTTGTTGTGGGTTAACCTGGTGACCCACAGGCTTTTTTCAAAAACCTACTTCAGACACCGCAATCTCTTATAATGGTGTAATATAGCAATACTCACAAACATTGTTAATATTTCAAGCAAACTAATATTTTGAAAAGAGAATAAATAAATGAATTGAATTGGATATTATACGAAGTCCATCCGATGTACGAGAACAGTCACGTGACGTAAAACCTCTATTAATAAAGAAAATCATCAGATCGCTAATAAACTGTGTAGGAACATTAAATAGTGTAAATTTATTTAATCAATTCTATGTAATTCCAAAATTTTCTCATTAATTTTACTTCTAAATACAATTTTCAAATTGTTTTTTTGCTTAAATTAATTAATGTACTTATGTACATAAAACAAAAATATATCTATCTAACTAACTATATGACACACTAGAAATAATCTAAAATATGGCGTCGAAAAAATCCTCCACATTGCTGTCGGCTGGTTACGTGCGCCCAAAAGACGCATGGCGGCATTGCCACGTTGTATGGCAATGCTTATACTCTGTCCAAAGAAAAAGCCAACCCTTGGGTCACGCGAATTGTCAAACAAGGCGTTTAGATATTTCTTTAAACAACAATTTTTTATTGCTGTATTTAGGATATGAAATCGAAAACGGTATTTGAAAACACTCTGTTACAAGATTTTTTGATCGAGAAAATTAAAAGTAATCGTGTTTTGGTTCATTAACTTTACTAAAATAAGCATCTCGTCAATAAGAAAAATAAGAAGATCGTGCGTCACTGCGGGGTGCCAACTGAAAACTAGCGCTGGGTGTCCAACGCCCAGCAAATGCTGAGATGGTAACCCTTTCGGTATGGACACGCTCAGCACAATTTTATTGTATCTTTGTGTACCTACTATTATTTTCCTTACCTTTTGTTTATTGCTGTTGTGTCTGTGTCGAATAAATGTTTATTCTATTCTATTCTAATCTGTCACATATTTTTTCTGGTCTTAATTTCACTAATTTGACCATTTAAAGTTGACTTTCAAAGAGCAAAAATTCGAATAACACCTCGTTAAATGTACATTTATCTATTTCTCCAAATGCCAGTGCTTTCGTAGTAGAATTCGAATGCGTTGGTGGAACGTTTAATGCAACAGAGGTAACGTAATGTACCTGTTTAATAGCCTGGCTTTTTCTCCTATTTATGCAATTACTTTGCTCCCACTCCTACAGCCTGACGTTTATACAAAGTACTATATTATAATATTGCGAGTCTTGTCAGACGAATTTTGAAGCAAATCAAAGTTTAGTAGTAGTACTTGATACGGATTTTGTGTCTAAAGATCTTAACTATATGGAAATAAATATTTTTATATCACAGCGTATAATGTGTGTTATGTACTTATCAGAATATCGCAAAACAGCAACCAAATGGGTGCTTAGCATAAATTTAAACGAGAATCATCGTGTGGACCGTCCCCGAGCAGTCTGTGTAGATCGCGACTCCATTATGTAAATTAAGAGATAAACATTTTAAATGAATGTTAACGTCCACATTTTATACAACACAGCTAGTATTTCTTGTAATATAACTACTAAGAAACTGTTGATTGAAATTATCAAGCATTGAAATGAAATTACGCTTTGGTTTAATCACCCACGGGTTTGGTGGCAGGTGTAATGAACCATTGGAGTATCTTAGATATAGCCAATATGTAGCAGAGTTTTCAAAGATATATACTTAATAAGCTAGCAACTGAGTATCATTAAAAAATTAGGATTTCGTAGTCCTAACAAGGACAAGAAACCCTTAGAGCAGTTGCGCACTACGTCCGATACTTATCCGTCAAAATACAGATCTATAGAAAACTCGGACCGAACTCGGATCGATAGTGCGTAACCTACCATACAAATTGTTATACGACCACGCCGGACCGTATTTTCTCGGATAAGTATCGGATACGTATTACGGAGCGGCAACCGCTCATAAGGTTTCGGTCTGTCCGTCTGTCTGTCCGAGGCATAGCTAAGAGACTGTTAGTACTAGAAAGCTGCAATTTTGCGTGGATATATATATTAATCACGTCATGATAAGGAAATAATAAAATCGTGAAATAGTTTTTTTTCTCCCGTATGTAAATAAATATGTAAAGTGGGGATAACTTTTTACTCTCGCATATTCTAGTGTGTAGGGCATCGTTAAATAGCACTTTCAAAATCATTGCGGGGTTAGACAGACTATTTTTATTATTGTTTTTTTTTATTATTATTATTTCTTTCTTTTTATTTGTTTGCGAAATATTAATGTGAGTAATATAGCAGCTTAACTTATAAAATGTTTCGACTTGTTAAATTTCGTACAAAATACAAAATCCTTGAAAAAAACATAACTTAGGTGAAGTACTGTCTACGGAACCCTACCTTGCGCGTGGCCCGACACGCACTTGGCCAGTTTTTTTTGTTTATGGCTTTCGCAGATACGCTTCTAAACAACTAATGGGTACAGCTGTTCGTCTTATCTCTGTTCATGTCGGTTCATTAGAGGTATAGTACAACACAAGTTGAGTTTGTTTTTTTGGTTTTATTTAGCGATAGGATTACTTTACCATATGATACTTTTTATATGAAATATACTACAGGAGTCTGTCCAGCTCTTTTCTGTCTGTTAGCGGTTAGCTATATAAAGCTTGGCGGCTCAAGTGCCTTGCTGCCGAAAACTTTGACCGAATGGTAGCCCAAACAGGTGATGTTTGACCTGTGATCCGAGCTTTTACGAATATTTATAGTTTCATAAAAGTTTCGCTTGGATGTTTCTCTACATTATATCATGATTTGTGTTATATTCGTATGGTAGTAGCGACCTGCCCCGATTCCGCACGGGTACAAATTATACATGAGAAACTTCCTTGTTTATCGTTATTTTTATTAGTAAAAACCACATCAAAATCCGTTACGTGGTTTAGGAGGAATTAGCGGAGAAACATACGGACGCGGAACACGACTTTGATTTATACTACGAGTATGTAAAGAAAACTTCGACATTTTCACTGTGCCTGACAAGCTACTGATTCTACAGATGATATTGATGGCAGCAAAGTAAAGACGGACATCTACATTTTTGCCAAAATGTTTTTTTTTAAATAGCTTACATCAACCCTCTCTAAAATCTGTATTAAAATTATTTCAAAATTCAAAATAATTACAAAAATATGGCACGTAAATAAAGACACTCAGTTTCTAAAAAATATCGTAGTAGAAGCGGACTTTTGCATTTGGTCGTCTTTACTTCGGAATATTGACAGATGATTGAAACGTAAAAAAAGTCATCTGTCACCTGTCAATCGGGAATTTTTATTTTCTCTTTACTAATACTTAGTACTACTTTTATTTTTATTTAAATTATATATTTCGTGTGGTTTAAAAACTAAATAAATAATATAACTGACATAAATAGCTGAACTTTGGTGGTAGATAACTCATTTAGTGAAATGTATAAATTGATAATTTTAAAGTAAATAAAGACATCTACAAAATTTGGTTAAAAAAAGCGAAATTTTTCTTTTTTTTTTAAAACGTTGCCCCACACTAGGAATTACTCCTGTATCGTGGGTGCGTTCACAAACATTTAAACCCACATACACAAGACACCCAGACCCGGAACAACTATCTGTAGGCCATACAAATATTTGTTCCGTGCGGGAATCGAACCCGCGACACGCAGCGCAGCAGCCGAACGCTCAACCACTGCGCCAACCGTGCCGTCATATTGATTGCATGTTGCTTAGATTTTCTTTAAATATCCACATATGTATTACTGAAGATTGTTATCTTAGTTATTCGATATTTTAGATAACGTAGAAACGGATATCAGGCACATGTCTTCTTCTACGTAAAAGACTTATCAAAGTAAAAAAGTACATTTACATTATTTTAGTAAAACAACGAGTTAGTGATTAATTATTTTATAAAATCGATAAAAAAGGCTATTTTAATGCATCATAGAAAATTTCATGTTAACCAGTCCACAACTCTCAAAATAGTCACAATTTTTAACTAAATATGGTCTCCTGTAAAATTGCGATTTTGTAGATGTCTTCTTCTACTCTGCTGCCATCGATATGTTCATTGGTTTTTCTTTATATCCTTTTATTTTAGTTACAAATGCTTTTAGTCCACTGACTAAAAGCATTTAAAAAAAAACTTGAGAGGTGTCAAGGGACACCCGGATGGAACGAAGTTCCTTTCGATTAATTAGTGAAGGAATTGTAATATAATTTTATTTTTTTTAATTTATAATATTTTTTTTATTATTAACTACGCACACACGCACGCACGTAAGAAGTTATACTTCATCATCTCATCTCATCGCAGCTCAGCTCAGCTCAGCTCAGCATAGCTCAGCTCAGCTCAGCTCAGCTCAGCTCAGATCAGCTCAGCTCAGCTCAGCTCAGCTTAGCTCAGCTCAACTCAACTCTTTAGCAATAACAACAACTATAACAAATAATGTTTGATAATGCTTGATCTGCTTGCAAACTTTGTACCTACCCACCAAAAATACAAGAAGTTTTTATTAGATTGTTTTTCCAACACAATCTCTTTGGATGGACAGCCTCATTAGTGTCGTGACAACTTTTCGTAAGAATTTTTTCCGTCTAGCCCCCTTTCACAACGCGCGATAAGGAACTTCGTTCCAAAAAGGAAAAAGAATTGGTAAAAGAATTTACCATGCGTATGTCACTACATACGCATGGTAAATTCTTTTACCAATACTACATACTCTGACATAGAAACTCTTTAATTCTTTGTATTATTTACTCGGCATATTTCCGTGTATTCTCGGAATTATATAATTCATGATTATTCGAGGTTGTCAGTGTGTAAAATTACGCGAATTTCCAGGAAGCGGTGGGGATATTGGACGCTTCACTATCAGATACAGGAAGTGACGTACTACCGAAATGTATAGACATTATACCACAAATTACAAGACACAATATAATAAACAACAATTGAGTAGCTATTTAATAATATAGGTAAGTAAATAATGCAAGTATCTATTTTTATTTATTGATAAAAATAAAATGGAAGATATATTTTTTTAGGATGGCGAATCATCAGCCCCCTTATCCAAAATATATTTCTGTTAACGTTAACGCTAACACTTCGTGCAAAATGTATGGCAACGAAAAACGTCTTTGCCATACATTTTGCACGAAGCGTTAGCGTTAACGTTAACAGAAAAGTATTTTGTCTAAAGGCTCAGATCACTTCTCCCGCTCTGGGATAAGTGGGAGGGCGTCTCAGACTCTTACTGACTAAAACGCACCCGTGGTTCTTCAGATGCGTTTTGCGTTTCAGGGCCGCAATGGAAGTCTTATTTATCAATTTTTGCGCCCAATCTATCTGATCTACACCAAGGGTTACACAAAATAGACAGAACATAAACAGAGTCAAGTATTCCAGTGTTTGTTACACTTATGTAACATAGATATCTATTTCTAAGTTACAAAGCAGGAAAGCAAAACTTATCCAGTTTTCAGCCCACTCGGTTTCCAAAGCGCACTAAAGGTAAATAAATAATACCGTTAAATGCTGTGCAAAGGACACTGGACGAATTTATCTTAACTTACATCATAATAAAGAAACAAAATTGTTGGTTTGTTTATAAAAGGTAAACTCTGGAAGGCCTAAATCCAAATACAATAATTCTCTCACAGATTAAAAGCTACGCACTATCGCTGATTGTCATATGCTATTAACCTCGAAAAAATGCACGTTTTTGTACGATTGGTCAAGGGAACGAAGCCAAGGGAAAATCTAATGTGTAAAACTACTTAAGTTAATCAGTTAGCTATGACTTTGCCCGAGAAGGTGACAATTAAGAGCCAGTAGGTAAGTGCAATCTGAACAAAATCCTTGATATACTTATTTTTATGTAGATTTATCGGGTTTAGAATGGAGTGCTAATTATACACATTTAAAGGCAGGTACTCATAAGCTGTAATTGTATCTAGTCTAGTAAGTGATCCCGGGCGGCGGGGGGCACGGTCGCGCAAGGCCGCGTGTGGGCGCGAGCGCAGCCAGGTCCGCCGCCGGCCGCTCGCGCTGGCGCCTTCACAACCACCATTTTTTGCGAGCGCCACGCGCCTCGCCTCGTCTCCGCTTTAATATACTCATTTGATGCGAACAATGTTATCTATCCCGACGATTACTGAATAAACATTGCTACTAGGTACTACTGTTACATGATTTGTTGATGCTCTAAAGTTACCGGGAATTAAATAGGTTTCACGATTGACGTTAAACTGAACCATTACTACGAACTCAATGTTTGTAGATTGACTTCGAAATTTCGACGTAGTAAAAGAAATTCTCAAAAACCGACCTAATCTGACTCATGCAACAACTATGCACTAAAAGCTCGGCTCATATTAACCACGGAGTTTTGACTTAGCAACTAACTGTAAATATTAATTATTATTAAAATAGACGCGGATATGGAACGATAGAACGAAAGCTCTTGGTTCTTGGTATAACGGCTCAAAGTCCGTGTAAATACCTGCAACTGAATTAAACTTGATTTTTTTGCATCATAGCAAAACACAACAACAATGTCGATGATGTGTGGCGTGTAAAAAATACGCGTTGCTAGAAGAACCGGTGCGACCGCATACCGCGCGCTCGCGGCAAGGCCTCGCAGCACCTGCCCGCGCTCGCGCCCGCTGCCGCCCGTGCCACCGCGCCCGCCTCCGCCGCTGACAGCACCCACTTTCACATTTAAATACAACGTACACCAACTACCACAGGTTGCGAACCTTAGTACCTCATACTTCAGCAACGCATATGTTCAGATTCTTCTTTACCTTCCGCCACTCATGAAACAATTCCTACTAATCACTGTTACGACAGATAAGTTATGAATCAGATACGAGATAACACAGGGGTTTTGAAATTATGAGCAATAATCTTAAAATATCTCTCGTTATTGAATACATTCTCGGGTGCCGCCGCTGCTGGCTCGAGTCGAACGCAGTGCGATCATTACAGGTACTTGACTTAGCAATTTACTTGTAACTATAAAATACAATTTATGAGATATTAATAGATTGCAGGGCCGGGACAAAAATAGCCTCTCGTGTAACATTACTTAATTACCAAGCAAGTCCGACGGACACGTTGCCAGCAGACTTAGGAATTACTGCGCCTGATTCAATTATATTGTCATGAAGGAACTCGGGAGCTATTATTACGGTACAGTAGTATTTAACTGTTTATTTAGGATCCGCTCTGGTCTTAAATGCGTTTGTTTTGCAGTTATGAAACAGTGCTACGCATGGAGGAGTCGCGAAAAATAGGCTCAAATTTATATCGGCGCTGAACTGCTTGGACGCTCATTAGTCCATAGTGATTATTTTTTAGAGCAGATAAACATGGAGATATTTGGGCCGCTGAATAGTTTATGAGCCACATGCTGACCACTGACAGCTACAACCTGGTAAACCTATTACGATTGCCGACAAACTCAGTAATTGAACAACTTCGTATCTAGTTAATGTTTTATTGCCAGTTAGCAGCTTAAAAGCTTTTAAAATTGTACATAATTCCAATTATAGCCGAGCAACTTTTTCGAAAAACCTTGATTTCAAAATAACGAATTCTTGTTTGTGAAAAAACATTGAAACTGTTCAATAAACAATGATTTGCAAGTTATTTAGGTAGATACCTATCTTAAATCTCGTATGCTAATTATAAAACTGGATCACAGTTTGGTATGTCGCTAATTTATTGACTTTTCGATCGTAGTAGATGCAGAGATAAAGTTTACACACATTTTATGGTGGTTCCATTTCATGTTACGTAAGTGGAGAAGTGGATCGTTGGCCAGACTTCCTAAACCGTAATGCTGTGAAGTTCATTGGTACATCCGTACGTCGCAGGCGCATATAATCCGCGCGTCGATAAATGGCATGGCTCATTAAAGTAAGCGGTGCGCGGGAGCCGCGATGCTATCAACCGGCTACTGGTTTGTATAAAAAAGCAAGACTAATGGCACCCTCGGGTCACCATGACGCGCCGCTACTCTGCCCTCTTCAATCTCAACTCTACCGAATATTATTTACTTTGTTATAATGTCGATACAAGAAAAAGCAATTAACCTTCACTGCCTACATTCCATCAGACGTCCACAACATTGATAAATCATAAAAAAACACCATCCTCCACATTTTTGTCCCGTAGTCGCTACGTGGCACGTGACAAAAAATGCCCATTAAGTAAGCAAATGTATATTTTAATTCAGAATAAGCGATAAATCTCGCGATGGGCTTTCGAATTCCGCGCAAGTCATCCGACGAGGTGAGATCGGCTGGGAAATACCATTTGTATATGTACGTACCGAGTCGAGCTGCCGACGCCGGTTCCTACATACATACTGATGTCGAGTCCGCCACAACAGCTATGCAGCGATCACGTATTTATTATGTCTTTTTATTCTTTTATGAAATACCATACACTGTGAACTTCTATCGGAGAGGCACTTTATTAAGCTGAGGCGGATTCTGTGGGTTTACCTATTAGAAATAAAAATCTAAGTTGAGGAATGCGGTCGGGGATAAATAATAATGGAATGTTAGGAACAGTTGCGTCGGATTCCTGTGCTCGCAGTGCTTGTCAAGAGGTTCCGCATTGTCAGTTTTTGCAGCGCGCAGACAGGCGGCGCGCGCGGCGACTCGCGGCCCGCCGGCACGCGCCGCGCCCGCACCGCCCGCGCCGCCACATCGCACGCTGCACGCAATTAGCACCAAATCACTTACGTCTCCTCAAATAAATCAATTAATCCAACTACAACCCACACGTCTAGCTCTAACATAACCAATTGTGTCGTGGGAATTCTAAGGACCAAAATGGATATGGACATAACCTTATAGAGAACTCTCAAACTGTTCAAAATAGTACCTAACATGTGCGGCATTTACAAGTTCACTAACTAAATAAGTGCGACGTGAAGTTGATATAACAGGTTATTTCCTATGTCCTTCGATGGCACGTGGAACGTCACGGAGTTGCAGTAACAATTAGCACTACTCTAGGTACACAGAGACTACTATATTCGAGCTCGACACAACACATGTCATGTTAGGACATGGCCTAACTTGTCTAAGTGGGAGATAATTGAACCGATCTCCTAATTTCAAATTATGTTTTATTTTCATAAATTATTATCATCCCACTGTATGCTGTTTAGCATAAGCTAAGTTCATACGTAGCTGATGATGATGATGCCTAGTGTTGCCCAAAATCGGTCTTGGTCTTGCAGTCTTGGTCTTGTTCTTGCATTTTCGCAAGACCAAGACCAAGACCAAGACCGCCATATTGTAGCAAGACCAAGACCAAGACTGAACCCTGCAAGACTTGAGCAAGACAAGACTTAAGCCTGCAAGACTCTTGCGTCTTGCAGTTAAGACAAACTGAGATTTGGGCGTTATTAAGTAGGTATTTGGTTTCAATCCCGATTTTGAGAGACGTTCCCCAGTATCAAAACCGTAGGTATCGTCATAACACTAAACTAAGGGCTGCAGTTGTATCTGCAGTTGGCAACGTGCCGCTCGTCTGAAAGAACCCTAAAAGGTATTGTATTGATGGTAGGTAAGTACTTATTATATTTCTACTATTTATTAAGTAGGTAGCGTGTTAATACTCACAAATCTGTTCCCATCATCCCATGTGATAAAATGTACCTAGGATAACTTTCTAGCAAAGTTCATACCTTGTAGGTATCTACCTATAATAATATATTATGCTTGTTTATGTCTAATGTCCCGATTTAACGTTAATACTCGTAGGTTGGTATGTGCTTAAAATTGTAGCCAACAAAATTATATAAACATTATGTAGGTACCTACTTATGTTACAAAGTTTATATTATTCTTCTATTCAGCAAAATTTAAAACTAACAGCGAGTCGAGACGACAAATTGCCTATAAAATGTACCTACGCACACTGTAATGAAATCTGCTAATCTCAAAACACACGCACTTCCTTATTTTGGCCGCATAGGTAGGCTTTGCCTGTAGTCTTCTTTTATTGGTTGATTAACATTGTACATTGGTGAATGCTCCAGGATAGCCCGCGAAATTTAAATTTTCTTATTTTTTTTGCAATTTGCAGGCCAGTGCTCGATTGTTTGTTGATTAAAATATTATTCGCGCTGTAAGACGTATGTAGTTACAGAATCATAATCATCAAAATCATCAATACAACCCTCCAAGTTCAAAGGTCGAGGAATGAGTTTGACCTTGAAAAAGTCATTTTTTTTAATAATTCCTCGACCTTTATGAACTTGGAGGGTTGTATTGATGATTTTGATGATTATAATTCTGTAACTACATACGTCTTACAGCGCGAATCATAATCTAAAATCTAAAGTAACGTGTTCAATAAATAGCAATAGGCTAATAGGTATTTGCAAGACTTGCAAGACTTGCGAGACTCTTGCTGCAAGACCAAGACCAAGACCAAGACTGAGAGCGCAATACCAAGACCAAGACCAAGACCAGGTGTATTGACGCAAGACCAAGACCAAGACTGGCCCAAGTCTCGTCTTGGTCTTGCATTTGGGCAACACTAATGATGCCCAAAGTCAAGATGTAAAGAAAGGCGAAGCCCCTTAGTGATACATGTTTAAAACATCATTTTCACAATCACCTAGCTCAGCGTTGACAGGAAAACTGCAAAGTACCACTTAGAACCACAAAACAAGCAATTAACTAAGGAAATTCGACTTTAAACTTTTTGAATCTGCCAATAAGTTGTCATTTGGGTCATAAGAGTGGTTGACTCCAAAACACTTTAGCTACTACCTCTATCACCACGTCCCAGAAACATTCCAAATAATTGAAAGATTTTCTTAACTTTTCCTAATACACAAAGCGCATCCCATCACTAAACATTCAAAAATTCGAAGAAAACGACTATTCAAACACTAGTTACTGTCTAGGTGTGAGTTAGTCGCACGCGCGGCTCCAAATTTATATTCTATACTTGGTCCGTGATAAATTGATTTGGTGACAGTGGCCGCCGTATAGGCATACAAACGTCCCGTAACTAAATCCCAAGACAATTACGATACTTGCTTGCTGTATTTCACACCTCACATTTATTTATACATTTATCGATAAGTGCGTAACTTGTTAGATGATAGTGTGTTACCAAGCAGTTTCCATGTTTGTCGATGATTTCCTAAGTGATTTGTGGCATGCCTCTCGCAATATCTATGAAGGCTACATTATTTTAATTTCTTAATGATATTCTAAGCCTTGTTTTTAAAATCAAGTCACATGTCGCTAATGTTAATTGATAATCTTCATTAATTTTATCTTAAACATAATTTTAATTAGTTTTATATCTAACAAATTGCTACAAATCCTCCTAACCATTAATAACCAAAAGTGACCTTACAAAATAGGCATATTATGTTCAATACTGTTTAGGTCCAACCAACGTTATCTACTAATTAACCGCCTAATCAAGTAAATTCGATGGTAATAAGTTTCATCTAAGTTTTTCTCAATATTTCAAATGTCAAATGGTAGATACCGATTCCAATAACGATCCGGGTTTAAGATGATTAGTCTGTTGAAATTGGAATATATGAATGCGAGATTGACGTAAGTTATTCTAAACTTAGAATAACTTATTTGAACCCAAGTTCACTTTAACCGCAGAATAACTTATAAATAGTATTATGAGTAATTGGTTGTATCTTAAACAGTACATACTCGTTATGTCAAATGGCACATAACTACTTATTAATCAAGCGTTAATCTGCTCAGATTTGTTTTGTAATCCATCTATTTATAAGGTATGCCTAATTGCTTATGCATAAGCTTACTTGCTTAAGCTAATAATTAAATCGGTGTATAAATAGGACAGTTAGGACCAACAATAAATTAAAAAAAAAAACATCTAAGAGCAGGAAAAACTCGCGCGCAAAGGGTTCCGAACAAATCATATTTTTGAGGGTTTTTTTTTAAATTAACTCCTTATAGGTTTTCCTGTAATCTATAACTTAAGAACTACTTTCTATATTTTTTCAAAATTTTAGGCCCAGTGGTTTCGGAAATAAGAGGGGTAGAATGGTCATTTTGCATCTATTTTCATAGCAATAACTTTAAAACTTTGGACTTTAAATTTATCAATAAAATATATTCCAGACCCTCACAATGTGTTTTTTCATTTGATATGTCGCACGGAACAGTTTCAATGTCTTTGTTTTTTAATTTTCCGATTTTCACCCCAAAAGTGATATTATTTAGGGTACATGTTCGTGTTTAGGTCACAGATATTCATGTGTGTACCAAATTTCAATTCTATCGGTTCAGCAGATTCAGAACCAATTGGCTGTGACAGACGGACAGACAGACACACGAGTGATCCTCTAAGGGTTCCGTTTTTTTCATTCGGACTCCCGATACCCTAAAAAAAAATTAAACAAGCTTTATACCCTCGTCATCATGTGTAGTGGAAAGTATTCATGATAGCAAGACTACTAGCCCAAATTGAACTGTCCAACAATTTGCCATCAGGCAGTTCCAGTCCCTACATCCCGGTGTCATCATCAGGTCAGCTCGATGGTATCATAATATTGCATTGTCACCGGACTTACATAAGTATACCAAATTTCAACTCTATCAGAAACCAACAAGTGGTCGAAAAATTTAAAACTTACATACCTACGTACATTGTCAGTTAAATAAAAACTTGTAAAAAGAAAACGTTGAATAAATCCTTAATTAATAAGTTAGAACTATCACAAGTAACTTTGAGTTACCTGCAATCGTAGAAACAAGTATCTAACTTTAATACCAATGGCGCTTATCCTTGTTGAGGGTACTTCACATTCTATATTAAAATAAATATAGCAGTTGCTACGTCTCCTGACGCTCAATTAGATTCTCTAGCACGTGTGCAGAACGATCAATATCATCGTATTTGTACGCTGAACACAGCTCCAATCACGTTGGAATTTAAATAAATCTTAGGTGGCAAATTGCAAATAGGTTAACCTTCGGATTAATGGCCGTTGGTTTTTCGGACCCTTTGATAACGTGATGAGAATATGGACAAAAAATAGAGGTACATAACCTTCACATAAATGGTCATAGTATGTTTTTATCCCACATGATTGAAGAATCACACGATCATGATCCATGAACACGTGTTGACACGTATTTCCAACTAGCTGATTCTCATAAAAATGTTGTTTAGAAAGGTTTACCTATTACGATATTTGTAGGACCAAAGGGCACTATTAACACCTTGAGGTTACGTTTTCCCAGTAGACTACATGGAAAGTAACTCAAGATAAAACGGTTAATTTATAGGACAGACAATCATTGGTTTGCTTTTAGTTTTGAACTTTGAATTTTTACTCCTAGCACATACATTTATCATACTAAATCCTTAGATTATTTTATTGTGCAACTGACACGAGTTACTTATTTTAACCAATGTAAAGGACGTTCCTTTACATTGGTTTAAATAAGTAACCCATGTTCATGGCTAAAAGAGATGTATAGAAGAAAAGGATAATAATGCCAATGCCAACCCCCAATAATTAAGATAAGAAGCTCTAAACTAAGTGACATTCTATTTATCATGGCTAAGAATTGTCAAGAAGGCCAAAATGTATGAAATTGATTGATAAGCGCTACCTACACACATTTACAAGACTTTTCGACAATCTTTATCGCTGACAGAATAACACTTCGTTAAAGGCCTCCGAGCAGTAGAATAAAGATGATTAAGGACATTCCAAAGTCTTACCTTACAGATACAGCGGAAGCAGCTGCTCCAGTCCTGCTCCAATCTGGCGTCCTGAAGCTTGACAGGCTCGCCTTCGTTGGAGCACGGCGCACGCTGCCCCTCTGAAAGTACAGCACGGCGTTAATTATTGTTAATTGTTTATTTAGCACCGGTAATTGATACTGAGTTAGTGCCCAGTTGCTGGACTACAGACCAAAAGTGAAGTAATTTGGTATCGAATGCATAATATTGAATTTAGTTGCGACATGGCGGAGCTATGTTGTTTCGAAACCATTGAAAATGTAGATTCGAAATTTAAAATAGGAAACAGAAATAAAACTGATGAATTTAAAATCCTATGTGGTGAGGTAAGTAAGTTTAAGGAAGCTGAAATCAAAGATCCTGTAACAGACAAAGCAGTAAAACTTAATAGCGGTTAACAATATGAAGCTGGAGTTGCAGAACATGCCGTATCTCCCAATAGCGTTGCTGACAGGCACGAAACATAATGAGAAGTCTGAGAAGCTATACAAGCTTGCCATTCCGATTCACTCATGATACCTGCGAGTAGTGCCGAGTGTCGTACGAGTGACCACGAACTGCGGAGGAGGCTGCGGTTTGAGCAACATGCGTGGGAAACGACTGTCCTATATAGCAGTGTACCGAGCGCTGCACTACTCTATACAAGCGAATTTATTTACTCATTACAGCCAGTCTCATTATACTTTGAGCATGAAGAACTTCACAAACCGATAACAGAAGTTCTCTAGGAAGGAATCGGAAACTTAAAAGTTTATCTACAGTAGTAACAACAATCAGAACAGAGAAAGTTTATCTCCTATCTGTACGATAAGTAATCAAGCAAATAAGGATAAGTAGATTCACTATCATTATGTTTACGTCAAACAAATTGATTATAATTGTAAATAATATGAATGGCAAAAGAGAGATATATTGACAGAGCAGCTTAATCAAATGTTGTCGTCCTTCGAGATACCAAATTCCAATGTAATTGGAGAGCCATTATTGAAACTTCGGTATAAAGATGTCTACGGAATCGGAACCTACACAACGGTTCTATAAAAAACATAAGATACAACCATCATTCTTGCATATATTATAGTGCACCGAATGTCCCCGCATGGCAACATAACATATAAAGAGTTTAAACAAGGCAATGTGTCACATAATATGTATAAACTTATTTAGCAAAATGAAATAGAAAAAAAAAATCATAATAAAAATATTCCCAATGAGGTTATCACAAATACATTTATCAGTAAAAAACTTGTCGTTAAACAGCCTATTCTGACAGTTGTATGTTAATCAGAGCAAAGTCCCTTCGTTAGTGGTGTAGTGATGTGCTGAAGGTAGAAGTTCGGCGCGTCGAGTTTCGTTTGGATGACATCGACATTGCGCCTCAGTGTCGATGTCGCGGCCGCCTGATCACATTTCTGTTACCTTGATTTAGATCCACGGATCCGCATTCTTATTACGTAGCCATCGGGCGCCAGCCGCCACCGATTCCGGCACCGGTTGGACTGTCCTGCGCCGCGTCAATATTTTTGTAGGTAATTAATATGTGCTCGTCTACGAATGAGAATTCCTCTCCAAATGTTTACTCGTCGCTAACATATTAATGCGCTGTTTTTTCAGACAGAATAAATTCCTTTAATCCGCGACCACATTACTGCATTGTTGCTTCAATTAAATACCAAGTTCATTTAGAAACAATGAATCACTCATTCAATTCAATTGTATATGGACGACAGACCACTATGCCGTATAGATTTTTGTGGGCACGCAGTATATTTACATTTCATAATACCTCATAGCAACGAACGAGTTTCAAGGTAAACGCTTTTATAAATAATTCGCTGAATTGTAAATTAACAAATTAGATAGGTAATTCGTATTGTTGAAGAATTATATTAAAGCTTGGTTAAAAATAAATATTCACAATTTAATGCGTGCTAAAGTGGTGAACTTTGCGTGACTGACGTCAAATTAGAAACAGGCACAGATGTCTGTTCTATTGTAAACCTATATGTAAATAATAGATAGGTACAGCATACATTGCGACGGAAATAAAAAGTTGTGAAAGAAGTATGAAATGCTAGTGACGCATCAAAATACGAAATGAGTCCTCGAATCGGTTAAGCCTACATTCCCGTCACGGCTGTCCTTTGCGCTCGTATTAGATGAGTGTTGATAACAACTTATAGATAAGCGCCTTAATCGTAAATCAATGTCGTTATGCAATGTCACAGTTCGACACTGAACTTGTCCTTTGCTGGATGAACTTGTTCTGTCAGGATAATAACTCGATTGATTCGTATCGAGGGGCTTAATAGAGATGATACGTGATACTCGGATCGTCGGCGGCCTAATTAAGAATCGATACACCATTTTATTGAAGGTCAAACGATAAATCCTTTTAAGAAATAATATTAGTGGTTCAAATAATATCATATCAAGTGGTTTTGATCGCGTTTGCGAATAGTTTTGGGCGCGTAGTACTTTCGTAGACCTTTTTCGTAGCTTCGTAGAGGGTCTACGAAACTTTCTTTTGATCGTTTATCTTTAAATTTCATTGTTTTCACTACTTAATCTTAATATTTTTGCTAATGGTACTACGTAGGCTGCACGAGTTATCCGTGTGTAATACATTTAATTAAAACACGCGTTAACGGTTCAAGGCTTCGCCGGACAATACTTTGTATATTGTAACCTGATCTCTCGAGTTACTAAACATCCCAAAACAACAAATACAATGCCATTAACTTTAAGAACGCGATAATAATTATAAATGTATTTTATATTATAAATACGATAAAATTATCGAGCCCATAAAATTGGTTAAGTGTGATATTATTTTTTAATTTATTCTCCACCATGGCACCATTACAAACTTGATATATTTTGGAACGCTCATAATTTTTGAAATTAATGTTTTATACGAGCTTAAAGTACTTACTAAAGTAATATTCCATTACGGCTAAATTATATTATTATTCCGGTTAAGTGACAAGAAATTATGCAAATATCGAAAATATACGGTACTTTAAACACTTTACACGCGATTTGATTGCAGCGTTTCAGGCATTTAAGGCATACGCGAAATACCGATTACAAGATATGCACTTAACGGCCATTTCAATACCTAATGGCGGCTAGATGAGAATAATTTTTAGAAAGTTGCTCCTGCAGCGATCAACGATAGTCATTCCAAGCCTAGGGATAATATTAACTTAAGCACCTATTCATATAAGCCCCTGGGACCGACTGTGATTATCAATTTGATCTCAATGGCTTCTGAATACAACCTAATGAAGTTGTAGCGGCCTATTACGCAAATAATAAACTATTCATGATAAATAACCCGCAATCTTCTAACGTCTCTATATCATTATTTTTCTATTTCGCTACGATTCCTTTAATTCTGTGGCTCAATTTAAATGTTTTGTCTATAAATCATTACTCTGCGATATATCATACACGGATATACCTATAATACTCTTGTTTCCAAGTGTTTTTACCTGCATGATACCTACGATTGAAATTAAACTTTGTGTAGCTAACTTAAGTGTTGATTAACTGATTGAGGCAATACCTAAAACAAGGAGGAAGTAGCCACACGCGTTGGAGAGGCAGGAAGATGACGAACTCCCTTACCGCTGTCACGGTAACTGCCTGCTCAAAATGACGATGTAAAGACATCTACATAAACGAATAATTTCAACACCCACAACATCGTGTTCGTGTTTCAGTTCAATTTGAAACATAACACTTTATTCGCTGTCGAACAATCCTAGGTTTGATAGCTCTAAACAAGGTGCGCTGCGCTCACTATGCACGTCATGATCGAGAGGCGAACGAATGTGTGATCTATGTGGGAACGGTCCGGACGGGGTTTCGCAATGGACCAATTGTCGTGCCTTGCGCAACCGACCTGTCGAACCTTATTGTTAAGCTATATTGTTGCAAATATAGCTTTCTTTTATAGTTGTAAACATTGTGTGTTGATATATTACTCTGTAGACGTTCAGCTTAGTTCATATGTAGCCCATAAAGTAAAACAAACCGAATGACTTATGCCTAAGCAATGAAAACTTCTCCGCGGGGAAGGAATATGTCAGACTTTCATAAAGAAGACCGTCTGACAGTAAATATAATGAACAGCATTAAAGCTGTAGCTGCGATTATGGCCGGGCCTCGGTTGAGCGCGAATACTCACTGATTTCTTACTAAACTAAGAAGAAATTCGTTTCAGCGAGCAGACGATGAGGGTGGAGGCGAGTGCAGCTCGGCCACGCACGGTCACGGCTACTCGCTGTGTTAACAAGACTGAGACGACGGAGGACTTACTGATGACAGCGGTTGGACGCGTATGTCGTGCTAAGTAGCGAGCAGACGATGACGGCGGTGGGTCGCGGCCTCACTGTGTAACAACACTAAGAGGGCGGAGGACTTACTGATGACAGCGGAGGACGCGTGTATCGTGCTAAGTAGAGAGCAGACGATAAGGGCGGCGGCGAATGCAGCTCGACACCGCATGGTCGCGGCTACTGGCTGTGTAACAACACTAAGAGGACGGAGGACTTACTGATGACAGCGGAGGACGCGTGTGTCGTGCTAAGTAGAGAGCAGACGATAAGGGCGGCGGCGAATGTAGCTCGACACCGCGTGGTCGCGGCTACTGGCTGTGTAACAACACTAAGAGGACGGAGGACTTACTGATGACAGCGGAGGACGCGTGTATCGTGCTAAGTAGAGAGCAGACGATAAGGGCGGCGGCGAATGTAGCTCGACACCGCATGGTCGCGGCTACTGGCTGTGTAACAACACTAAGAGGACGGAGGACTTACTGATGACAGCAGAGGACGCGTGTGTCGTGCTAAGTAGCGAGCAGACGATAAGGGCGGCGGCGAGTGCGGCTCGGCCCCGCATGGTCGCGGCTAGTCGCGGCGCCGGCGACCAGCGCTCCGCCCGCCGCGCATCACACTCGCGCGCCACGCCACACAAGCGGAACACCTGAAACAAAAAAAAACAGCGTTATTATTTAATACTGAAGAAAAGTTTAACTTAAACTTTGTTGAGACCCATGCAGAAAACAATTGCCTAAATAATAGTCAGACAATCACAAGGATCGTAAATATAATATGATATTGGTGTGTGTGAAGAATGAGATTGAGTTACATCTAACGCAACTGTTTGGCTGCGACTACGGCTTGCGTAGCCGGGTAGTTTAGTTTAGTTTATTAATTAATAATTATCAAAAATTACATGTCAGGTTTGTAAAAAACAAAAATAAAATAAAAACACAAGTCAATACGAATACATTATAAAGAGCATCAAAAACAAATTATAATAAATTAAAACAATAATAAAAATCATAATTACGGAACAGATACAAAAAATAACAATAATTGCAACAATTAGGTACCTAGAACCATTCTTTTAGGTCATATAATGCCTGGTCGGTTAGCCAGCTTTTAAGCTTCGCTTTGAACGCATTGTCAGACGTCGCGCTTAAAATGTTATCCGGTAGCCGGTTAGATACCGATGGACCCATAACATGAATTAACTTTCCAGATTTAGATAGGGTGTGTGGGTAGCCAGCTAATTTGTTTCTACCACGAGTATAGTAGCCATGTCTATCTCCGCGTTTATTATATTCGTTTAAATGTTGCCTAACGTATACCGCCGCCTGTAATATGACCATAGCGGGAACAGTTAATATTTTTAACGCTTTAAAAAGTGGTCTCGCGGTGGCATCCTATTGTGATCGCGTAATGGCTCTCACGGCACGCTTCTGCATCCTGAAGGCTCGCTCTGAAGAACCGAGTGTACTAACGCGAAATAACACCCTCGTAGCACTAGCGGAACTTTGGATTTTTCAGTTTACGGTAACACGGTACATATACTGCCTCCACCAAGTGCATTCAAAGATGGAACGTTACATTTTTCAATAAGTATATACAGTTAAAATATACAGTTAAAAAATATAGCACAAGCACAATCAGCCTTTAGTGTTCCCACTGCCTTGGACACAGGCTTCGTCTCTATGAGACAGTGTGGGCCGTAATCCATCACGCGGGCCCAATGAAGGTTGGTGGATACCATTATGTCTTCGAAGTTTAGGTTCTAGGACATTCTAGGCCGGTATCTTCACGATGTTTTCCATCACCGTTTTGTGAGCAGTTGTGATGAAATAATTTACCCAAAGTAATGAATAATAAAGCCGGGTTTGAACTCACACAGCTCGTGGCTAAAGTAATAACAGCCGCACGGGTCGATCCATCCGGTTAAGCTACGCTTCCCGGGTTTGGTCCATGGATGGGTGACCATCTTTCATACTGAAACTACTCCGTGCCTCGGAAAGCACGTTAAGCCGTTGGTTCCGGCTTTCAATCGTGGATCTTTGACAGTCTTTAGGAGTCATCAGAAGCCCGAGTAGTCAGACTTTCGGCTGACAACCAGTAACGTAGTAACGTCTTATCAAGGGGTATCGTATTACCCAGTTACTGGGTTGTGGAGGTCAAATAGGCAGTCGTTCCATGTAAAATAGTGGTATTCAGCTGCATCCGGTTAGATTGGAAGCCGACCTCAAGATAGTTGGGAAAAGGCTAGGCAGATTTTTTGAACTCACAACACCTCACCTACTTATAAGTCGCGGCCGTTTCAAAACGGCCACCACTGCAGTTAAAATAATAAAAGATAATTACGCCCTGATGCTGTCACGAAATTTTTAGTTTAAGATGTTTTATTTTTTGTCTAAAATACTCGTACAACCAACAAATAATAATTATGCTAAAAAATCCACCGACACACTCCACAACTTCACATACAACGAACTTGATGAAGTTTTTTCGTTTAGTTTATTCTTTACTTCTTTCCGACAAGTTTTTCCAAAACGATAGATAATAACTTTTAATAGTACATTACCGTCAATCACCCGATTACGTGTGTCAGAATCTGATACACAATTAAATTGAAAAGAAGTGATGAAATCATAATTTTCCGTCTATTTCACAATTTGATTGAATGTTTATTTATTTTTCTTCGTCATCGTTTGTATTCGTGATACTTGTTAACTCCTCAATACATTTGCTTCATAATAGAGATAGGTTATCGGCATCAACACACAAATATTTCACTAAATCAACAAATATTTATAAGCCTATCATTTATTGAAATTGACTAATAAATATTAAGGAATTTACTGCAATAAATAATGCGAAAACACTATCGTATAGTTTGGTACTTAATCTGCAAATTAGTATTATAATTTAAAGAAATTTAATTTAACAGCCTTATTTATAAAACTCACTAACCACATGCTTTGTTAAAACACTGATAATAATACGTCCCATTCCTGAAATTTTATAAAATACTTAAGTAACTACACTAAAACTAAGAATCTTAACTTAACTACGTACATATTATGTATATACAAAAAATACAAAAAATAAATAAAAAATAAGTAAATAAAAGATATTTTTAAATTTTTTGTGTATTTTTTTTTTTGGAAGTCGGTTGTTTTTTTTGTAAAAATGTTTTTTATTTTTCACTTTTTAGTTTTTATACCCCAGAACTAAAAACCCCAGTAACATAGAACGTGGCATTTAAACATAGTCGTAATTGGAGAACACCAAAACGTCATCTAGGTATACGTATTTTTCGGGAGTATATTCTTTCGGATAAAAAAAGAATGTTGAAAATCGGTCCTCAATTGACATAGAAATCGGTGGACATACTTACATAAAAAAATAGAACCTCCTCTTTTTTTGAAGTCGGTTAAAAACAATCGATGTCATCTGGAAACGTGCCCAGAAGACAGCGATGATTATGAAATTCAACTGTATATGGGACCAAACTTCCTATAAATGATTAGTCAGCCTTTTTCGGTTAGAAAAACTTGTAAAATTACCTGCTAATAAAAGAAAGAAAATACGTTTATTTGCGGTAAATATGACGCAAAGACAGAGAAACAAATAAAAAAAGAAAAGGCTGGGGGAAAACATGCGTCACATCCACGCAAAACGGCCAATCAGTGTTTAAATAACCACATGGTTAATTTTTTTATAAATAGGAAACCACATTTCTTTTTGCTTATTAAAACAGAAAACTACTTCGAACAGTATTTAATTAAAGAAAATTATATCATAACAAGCATATCGCGCGATCCAAGTTCTAATTATTAATTCAAAGCTAATGAGAGAACGAATGACCCCGCGCACGCGCATAGTGGACCATCGGTTCTACAGTTCTACTTGATAGAGTGCCGGGCTGATGTCCTTAACGAATTTTTTACAACATTCCGTACGTACGTTGACCTCGAGTACTCGGACATATAGCATTTATTCATTAATAATAACAGAGTCAAGCAAAAAGTGGTTGATATTAAGTGCGTTTACACGGAGATCGAGTGGTACCCGACGGGCCAGGTCGCACTCAGAACCTCATCTCAAACATATTGTCAATTACGCCAGTTCCGGTTCCAGATCCTCCTCAGTAATGCGTTTTAGGCACACTCCATAAAAAAAACTCATAAAAACGTAATTGAATCGCTTAACACAGTAAACTTTTTGTAGAATGTAAATAAAACATACCTCGCTTTATTAACACGGAATGAGTTAACGAATCCTTGTTAAAGTGATAAAGAAAACGCACCGTTGGAATTCATTAGATTTAAATTATAATTATAGGAGCTTGATATTTTATATTATACTTCAGCTAATTATAAAAGTTTCATTACCCGTCATAACTCAACATCCCGGCGCAGACGGCAGAAAAAGTCACATCGAAGAAAAACTTATAGGTGCAAAAGCATTTTATACAATTGAAACTCAAGTGAAGTCTGTTTTCTTAGAAACTAGAATAAGTAGTGATAATATTAATCAGCAATTTCCGAGAAGAGTCGAGGAGATCAGTGAACAAAACATCAATGAAGAGTCTCCGAGAATGTCAGATAAAAGCTAGTAGCGAGCGCATGCGCTACTAGTATTGTTTCATTTTTTGTCCAACATGTCAATCATACCGTTGTTAATCGAGAAAATACCGATCGGACAATAGGAGCGATAAAAAGTTTAAGTTGATATAAGAATAACAAACACATTATTAGCATACTACGCATATAATGTTATCGCGAATGCTTTGTTACTTAATGAATGCTCACAATTTAACTTACGAGCACATTAATCATAGATACGATAAATTGTTTTGCCTCCTGAGTGGAGTCTTGGAATTATTGTAGAAAACGTGAACAGGGCACATGTATATTGATATTATATGTTATGATGGAGGTACTAACTTTCAAATCTGTAGACATGGCACGTAGTGGTGAGTTGGAGATCCTCACAGTGACGGTCGACCAATCGAACAGGACATGTGAAGGCAACTGACTGAAAGGCTGAGAGGCAACAGGTTCCCCGAAGAGCTGCCGAGTGGGCAAGCGCGAAAATCCTGGAAGGCCGTGCTAAGCATTTGATTGAATTCGTTGAGTTCTACGTGGACATTATTCACAATGGAATGCTTCTTCGAATAAGTTGTGCAATCCGATTACTGATAAACTGTTGCAAAAAGAAAGTCCCACACGATTCGTGTAACTGATTTATAACAAAATGATATATTTATAACCGTCTTCAATCTGTTGATTCAGTAAATAACTTTATCCATTGTGTTGGACAAATTATTATCAGTCCTGGATATCAAAATAATCCGAAAGCGGCTCGGGCCTCCATCATTATACCCCCCAATGTATTCATTATTTACTGTTTATACAAAGAAATCACATTAATAAATTATTATTTTAATTGGACATCACTGCACGAATGCCTAAGTAGCCTACAATCACAAGATTTACAGTTAATTGCATGTGTAATTCATGAGACATGTTTTAACGAATAAAATATACCTAATTAAAACGTTATTTTTCCACGACATTGTGCCCCTTTAAGGTAAAAACTGCGACTGTGACACTAACTAGACTTGATCTCGATAACGTAGCTCTGATGATGTTTGATTACGTATTCAATAGGAGCAATCAAGCCTCAATCACCTACCTAATGACTAGGTAAACACACACAACCCTCGTAACATTCTAACTAGACGAGGTAATTTTAGTAATTTAGCAAAATTATCTGTCTATAATAAAACCGATTTAGAGGTTTCAAATATTTTTCCTCAAGAATTTTCAGGTATGACGTTAATCTAGATGTTTTTTGCAATGTGCAAAAGCGTTAAGCCTGAGACGTGATTAGTTTGCCAACTCATTTATGTGAAAGACGATGTGGCCATGTATCAACTGCCTTCTATGACAGCTGCAGACGGACCATATACTTAAGCGCAGTCACATACAAGTACAAGCATACGAGAACATTTAGAAAGCCGCTTTTAAAATCGGGCGTAGGGCCCGCAAGTGCCAAGCGAGTGTGAAGACGGGTGCCACCGCAGCGGGCGTCGTGCCGTCACCTACTTTCACGGAGGCAGCAACGGAGGAGCGCCCGGTGGCGGCGCGGGCGCAGGCGATGCGGCTTGCCGGGCCGGGGGGGGCAGGCGGAGGGGGGAGGCTGCGTGCGCGCGACAAGGTCGCCGTGAGGCAAACCACTCGTCGACAGAATTTCTTCGGCGCAGAGACACACGCATACCAGTCTGGGAGCGGAACGCGGTCGCAATAAAAACGCTCGGATATATTTCACGCGTGCGCAACATTATCTCGTCGCTCTCGGCTCCGATTACTTAATGCTCCGCAGCTAACTGTACAAGCGGAGAGAAACAAGATCAGGTTTTTTCTTAGCAGGTTCGATGATCGCAGGGCGACACCTCCAGGGTGCACTTCTTAGCGAAATTAGTCGTATGACAAACACACACTCACTGCGTAGTGCGTAACTGAAAAACTCTAACTTCATACCCTGCTGATCTGATGTCGAGTGATTTTCTGCCCGGTATATGTGTCTGTAACTACGCTTTTCCTGAATTTTCTTTAGTTTACAACCAACAAATTAATTAAACTGTACACCTTATCCACACATATTCAGGTCTTTCAAAATGATAAATGATTTTATTTATGTAAGTAGGTTTTAACGACACTTTTACACGTCAACATTTTTTTGTCAGTTTTAGTATATGAGGCCGGTGTTTCCTAGCTGACTACCCTGAGAAGAAGCACCGAGACAAACTCAGAGGTTAAAGTCTCTTTTAAAGAAAGGGGTAACAAGCGATTATGTGAACCGATTACACAATTTAGAGACAACAGTCTCACATAACTACTAAGTGTTTGTATTTCCTAAAGAGCGGACAACAGTATAAATATCATGTTTGCCATTATACGCCCTCTAATCTGGCTTATCTTCAACAGACATTATTTTTTTGGGCTCGAAATCCTCGCAGAATAAGCAGTGGTCTGCGTAGCTCTCCATGGAACCTAATTTAAAACAATTGTCTGTGTTCTCTTTCGAAGCACCCATGCAAGTGCAGTGGGCACGTTATTTATATAATTAACACAGCGATTACCATTATGCCACTGTGCTGCGATTTATCTTCAGCAAATATTGAAGGTGAATCCGTAATTACCTCTTGTTTGTTGATCTTAGATAAATTCGGTTCGTACCTATGTGCGAATGGGTATTTCCTGAGAAGCGGTGTATATCATTGTTTTAATTTTACGTAGTGTTTGACTAAGTTAAATGAACAAAGTCTACGAAGGTTTGAATTAAAAAGAAGAAATCGTAGTTACAGTGGTAGATGTTAAAGATTTCCTGGTGGCGTAAAAACAATGAGTACCGTTGATTGACGAGGCAGCGTCTGGCAGCTAATTGAGTTAACAGCCCAAACACAACATGTCCATTAAGTGCCTCCACAAACAGTGGCTGGTGTGTGGTGCGGGACCGCGGGGCAGAGCACGTTAGTGGCAGGTCATCATCCCGCCGACATTAATCCGATACAATGACAATTAGGCAGCAGATGCTTCGGGGACGTACACAATTGAATCGGCTCTATTTAATGAGTGCATTTGCGTACAGCTTGCGAACAGTGACGTCACTTTGTTGAGTCCTCGCTTTAATATGCTTTTAGTGTTGTGAAAACAATAAATAAGACACGTTTAACGTTTCATTTTCCATATGAAGGTATACCTTCCATATACCATACCTGCGAGTCCTTGGAGTATGCCAAATCTATGCATTAGCCGTACCATGCCTAGTATACAAGCACATACCTACAAAGGTTACATACAAACACAAACGAGTTATCCTCCTTCCTTGCATAGAATCCAAATACCTCGTAAACCTCATGTTTTGTTTTTCATACCTTCGCATTATTCGATGGTAACTTAGACTTAGTATTTTCCTTGAGAATTCAAGCTTTTCAGCCTTATTTTTAAAACTTGCTAACCAAATGCTTAGTTTAAATACTGATTAGCGGATTCTATATTCAAAATTTTGAATTAAGAACCTTTACATCAGTATTACTAATCAAATGGTTATTTTTTATTATAAACTAGCTGACCCGGCAAACGTTGTTCTGCCCAAAAATCGCGATTATAAATGGGGGGTGGTGGTAGGAGGATGAAAAATACTTTGCGACCTATTCTCATACGTACTAAAAATACAAAAAAAAACATTAAAATCGGTCGAGCCGTTTCGGAGGAGTGCAAGCACAAACACCGTGATACGAAATTTTTATATATTAGAATAAGGTCATTTAAGTACGCTTTCTTAGGATTCCCAGTAGCTTTTTAAGTAAAAAGAACAATAGAATAATGAGACGTACCTAAGTGGCTCATGATTTATAACAGGAAGTACAACAGGCCTTAAGTAGTTTCTCGCATTGTTGAGGTTTACATAAAACCCACTGCTGAGGTATTCCAACATTCGCAAAGTATCACTATTGTTCGTACTGTGAGACATTAAAATGGAAGAATTTAAGAATCCATTAAGGCTATCAGAACTGTGAGATTATGTGACGATGAGTAATGGTACGTAGAAGTTAACAATTTTATTAGTGTCAAGTTGGATTTGATTTATGTCGGGTTTTCACCATACTTCGGCAGTTCACCTCGGCTATGGGAAAAATTAACGAACACTTTGAAGTAAAGATATTTTTATCTCTAGGTATACAAATTACGTCTTCGTTAGTCATTTAAATAATATATAAGATAAACAAAGAGAACCTCCGGTTTTACGCGGAGGTTCGGTTTAATGTGATTTAACTGAGTTGTTCTAAAACTTGAATTTTGTTTATCGTGTAGGTAGGTTATTTACATCGTGAGCAATGAAAAATCTTTTTAACAAAAATAATGGAACCGACTTCCGAAAGAAGTGCAAAATAACTTTAATTTGGGCAGTCGGTATATCTAGGTTTTCGTCTTCGTTTTTTGACACCGACTTCCGAAATTAAAGTTATTTTGCACTTTTTTTGGAAGTCGGTTCCATTATTTTGTAAATAAAAATATTTTTTACTTTTTATTTGTGGTTCCCCATTAAATTGTGTTAAAACTACATAGACATACGATCGCAGCAATCGCAGTTGATTTGCTGTCATTTTTGGAAGAGTTCCGTTGTCTGTCTCCGAAACTCATCATCAGATCTATATGAAATTAAAATGGGACCATTTCGGAATAAAACCCTTTTGTTATGAGTTATGCCCGAACATAAATAAAAAAATACAAACATCCTAATTGATAACCTCCTCCTTTTTGAAGTAGGTTAAAAATCAATAAAACTAAAGATCAAAATATTATCTATTACTAGCGACCACCCCTACATCGCATGGTTAGAAATTATACACACAAACCTTCCTCGTTTATCGATCTTTCTATTAGTGAAATTGCATCAAAATACGTTGCGTGGTTTAGGAGGACTTAGCGAGAGAAACAGACAGACGCGGAAAGCGATTTTGTTTTATAATTTGAAGAGATTATTGTACCTAGTTAAAAAAGTGACTTTTCGCATTTGATACAAAAGTTTAATAAGAAATCAGTATCCAATTTAAAAAACATTTTTTTTTTTTGAGAGCAATCGTGGCCCAGTGGTATTGGCCGCGACTTACAAGTTGTATGTAGGTCGTGAGTTCAAACCCAGGCAGGTGCTTTGCATTGTGTAAATTATTTCATCACCACTGCTCGCAAAACGGTGAAGGAAAACATCATGAGGAAATCGGCATGTCCTAGAAACCAAAATTCGAAGACATGTGACATCCACCAATCCGCATTGGGCCCGCGTGGTGGATTACGGCCCACACCCTCTCACAGAGAGGAGGCCTGTGCGCCAGCAGTACATTAAAAGGCTGATGATGATGATGATGGTGATCCATTTTTTTAACTTGTTAAATCCAGTATTTATAATAAGCTATGCGGAAATTATAATAATCTGCATAAAGTTTAGTAGTAATAATAACAAGTCTGTCGGTAATGATATAAACAGTTTTATCTGCGCTATCCATACGTTTTATTTTGAATATTATCATTAAATTAATTACATTTATTGCTACTAATTTCAATTGCATATGTAGGAGTAGCCATTAAATTATATTAGCTGTAATCGTTGTAATAATTTATACGTACATGGATATTTTATTATTTTAAATAGTATTGCATTTTTGCAAAATTATGCAGTATTTTAATTTTCCAAGAGGCTTATTTGGAAAGACTAAATACCTATGAAGGTTCAGGTAAACCAGACAACACTTTCAAAAATTTCAAAAAATATTGGTGAAACATTCGTGTGAAATTGAGGGTCCTTTCAATTTTGAACAGTAGTGGGAGTGGCGGGTGTGGGGAGGATTGCTTGAGTGCCACGCCCTCTCACCTGGTCACGCCTACCTAGCCTATCACCTGACATCTACATCGTCACGTCTATACCTAAACTTAGTAATCAGATCATGTGACCTATCTGATTTCAATAATGACTAGAGTAATTTTAAAACTTCACGTTGAAAATACATCTTTTTTTTACGTTGCTGACTTAGATAATATTATTTTTACTGTAAGGTGACGAAAATGTTCCAAAAAGACCATGCAAAAATTTCCATTCCACAAAATAAGAAAAGCCACAAGGTAACTCCCATAAAACGCAAAATATTAAACGTTGTTGAACGCGCAGACAAAATGGCCATGAACCGCACTTTGCCTTATAAAGAACAACACCGAAGTTTACAAAGAGGTAATCTTCAAGAGCAACAAAATGTCACATCGCAGAGATAATTAACTCGTATAGGCGCGTGGAATGGAAAATAATCTGGCAGAACAATAGGGTGGAGATACGAGTTGAATTATTAATAGAGCTAATGAGGCGTTCGTCGATAGTGGGGTGAGCGGAGCGACCTCGCGCCGGCGATAGGCCCACGCAGCCTGATTGTCGCCGGCATCGCACCCGAAACCAGGGCTGGCAACACCGCCGCGGATCACTGCGCGTACGCACCGAGCTGCAATCTCGCGGGCTTCCCCAGAATTCACTTGTCAATGCTATGGGCTGGTGGAAGCAAACATACATAGCTACACGGTTTCCACGAGAAACGTAAATCATCTGGGCCCTGTTTAATATAACTGACAATGTGGCATATTTGTCGAAAGATTATTTAAGAATCACATTTTCGCGACAGATGCTGTTTCATAACGAAGAAAATGTTTAAAAAAGTAAGGATGTAGGTAATGGTATGTGAGAATAGCCAGATATCGGAATTTAATATATTTCTTAAACGACGAGAGCTGAATAATAATAATAATAATTTATTTCCAAAAATAGTTTCACAATATGTTTACACTTTAATATGGGCTAGAATTTTAAGGCAATTATTTGAAAACCGCAACAATTGCTGAACTAGGTTCGAAACCCGTATTTCAGCATTTGGCGCCATTCCCCGCAGAAAATTTATGCCAAACTAGCCTTCCTAATAAAAGTAAGGCAAGTAACTTCATAACACTAAAATGAGCATATGAACTAAAATTAAACAAAATAACTTACAGTGCTAACGAGTAAGGAAACCTCTCTTTGTGTTTAGTGCTGAAGTGAGTGTGTGTGTGTGAGAAAAGTTGTGTGAAAAACTTCAATTACAATCTGATGAATCATAATTTAATATTAAGATGCAAGACTAAAAAATATCACGTTACCTTAACACTGCTAGAATAATTCGTATAATTGCGTAGGAATTGGATTACGGTAATATACCCGTCTACATACACGTTTATTTCCCCGCCAAAACATAACATATACTCCCACATAAATATCACATATTTTTAGAACAACCCTATCCCAATAACTACTTTTAATATCTGTAGGATGTAACTCTAATCTGTGTTGTATTTAAGCTCAGATTCATCCAACAGATAAATTATAAACTGCGAGTTTACACGTTAAACTTTATCTAATTGTTTAACTTGCTGAAAAAGTAAACCACGTGCTACTAACGCTATGAAGTTGTATCAGCAAATCCGTTTTAATAGCACATTCAGATTAAAAGATTACGTGATACGAACCTAGCAACTGATTTCGTGAGATACCTGTGTAGATAGAAGTATAATAACGTTTTCTGTTTTACAGTGTACTAACTTCTACCCGGGCTTCACCTGCATGGAATTAGTACTGCCCCCAGTAAAAATTTTTGCCTATGTGCCATTCGAGACTAAAATCTATCTTTGTGCTAAATTTCATCCGATCCGTTCAGCCTTTTCAGCGTGATTGAATAAAAAACATCCACCCTACCTTCAATACTAGAAGGATTCATAATACTTAATAAAATGTGGAGAATTTGGAATCACAGCTTACAAACAGGATATTCAGAATCAGAATTCTGTGATTCATTTCTCCCATTCTTGAATAATATAATGACAATTCGGAAATACCAAAAACAAAACAAAAGCATGATTGTAACTTCCTAAAGCACGTATTCAGTGATACATTCCGGAAATTCCGATTGAACAAAGAATTGTTAAAAACTAAACAGTTGTGTATCCATGATCTGTATCTTTTAACAAGCGCGTCGGTTAATTCCTACTTCCTATCCAGCATTTATATCACAGCACTGGAATCATTGGAGGCTGGAATCCATCAGAACATCAATAAAAAAAAATGTTCAATGAAATATTCCATTTATTGTTATCAATATTCATACATAGACGGTACGGTTGCACAACGTACTTGTATAAACTCGGATTGAGCCCAGCACTCGCCACTCTGACTCCTGATAACAGGGGTCGCCGACTATTCATTCAAGTTGTAATTAAAATAAAATGAATGAAGACTGTTCCAAATTCCTCTTCAGAAAACAACGTAGCACGTTTTAGATAAGTACTACTTTAGGACTCATTACTCACAATCCGCATTAAGGGTCTACTACCGGCCAACTGGCGCCCTCATTGAATAAAAAATCGTAGCATAGCATAGAAAATAAACATTAAAGAATCCAACCTCATCCTCAGAATGTTTCGTATCCAAAGTAGTAGGCAAAAGTGTCAGAAACGGCCGCTTTTGGTACTTTTGCCTACTACTTTGGATACGAAATATTCTGAGACCTGTTTCAACAACGTAAAAATACTTTACCTCTTTGTAACAAACGTGACGTTGGATTCTTTAATATTTATTTTCTATGCTACACTACGATTTTTTATTCAATGAGGGCGCCACTTGGCCGGTAGTAGGGCCTTAATATTGATTTCTTTCATGAAACATGTATATTTCGTCCATCAAGATAAGCTGGTTGCCAAGTGTTCATACTTGTATCCGCATCTAGCTTGTCACTACGTGTCTGTACGTGCCTCAGTTGTGTTCCGCTAAAATGGAGCGTGTGACGTTCAAAGATAAACAGAGGAACAATAAAAAGTATTGATTCGTGTCTAGTACCTACTCAATGATTGGACGTTCAATTTGTCACAAAGCAATCGTAATTATTCTAATTCATTTTAAAGTAACGTTTTGACGAAATTAAACAGGATTTATTACCTACTTACTTTACTACACAGGATGTAACTGATATTTGACATACTGCTTCTGCTCATGCAAATGATAAACTTATTTCAAAGAAGTCAAAAACGGACTTTTCGTGCAAAGTTATCATCAGCTGATCAAAATTAGTATGGGAAGTCAATTTATAGGGTTCCGTACCCGAAGGGTAAACAACGGGACCCTATTAATAAGCCTCCGCTGTCCGTCCGTCCGTCCGTCCATCCGTCTCTCTGAAGCGGGCTGTATCTCATGATCCGTTATAGGTAGACAGTTGAAATTTTCATAGAATGGGTATTTCTGTTGCCGCTATAACAACAAATAATAAAAAATTAAAGGGAGCTCCCCCTACTAGAAACGTGTTTTTTTTTGGCTATTTTGCTCGATGTTTTTTTTTTCTTTTCTTTGAATTATAATTTTAGCATTACAAAAATGTGCATATATACCTATCATGCTGTATTAAATTAGAAAACATATTTTTTGCTGGCTTGTTTACATCACCGAATTGGTTGTCGTACGTAATTATTTATTTATGGCAAAAGCCTTTTATTTTTTTTTGGTTCCTTTCAGAATATTCATGACATGGCACATAACTGACGTATTGAGTAAAAGCTAAAACCATTGTTGGTCCCAAACTAGGTCAGTAGAAAAGAAAAGAAAACTCAAGGATGAGTAAACTACTCGTACCTACAGTTTTCCCGTCTGGATCGTTTTTCTATCGCCTCCACCACATAAACACAGAATCTAGTGAATAAGTGTTTTCTTTTAACATAAAACGAACGTATCTTTCTTGGAAAAAGCCCAAGCTTTCAATGCTTTTGCTTCTAATCTTAATCTTTGCTTCGAGACGGGCCCTATATTAACTATAACTCGATTAGGACTGACAATACAATCGGTATTCACCTGTTTTCATGTTGTTATCAGCAGGGTTACATCACTAGCAGACTCTATTGTATCGGAATGTAATAATCGATAAGCTATTAAGATATCGAAGAAAACAATCGTGCTCTTCATCGATACCTCGTCTGTATAACAACACGATAAACATTCTTCAAATATTTACTGATTACGATCACATGTGTGACGTCACTAGGGACTCAATTGCTCGATGACGTCCTTATCGATAGGAGGCAGCTTGTTCGTCGATTGCAGTACAATTTCATCAGCGCTGGTAATCTCTTTGTTTACATAGAATGAGCCTTCATTAAGCTGATATCGGGACTGATGAAAGTAGATTTAATGGCCGAATGTCTAGCTTATGTAGTGATATTAAATCGTTATAATTATTCTAATAACATCTGCGTTCAATATAATTGCGTCTCTATTTCGCGTAAATGGATTTTACACGGCTGTTTGACCTCATATTAACACAACAAATGTAAATATATCTCAGTTATATAAGATGGATGGCTAGCAAAGTAACTAGGTAGGTGGTCGCAATCAATTAGTTCGTATTCAAATACCTATTACAATATCCGGGTTTACAAAGTATTTAGAAGCGTAATCAGATTAATACGCATGAATTGTCGTACCTAGGCATGGTAGTTTTTTTTAACCGACTTTAAAATGGGATTAGGTGTTATGTTCGAGTGTATGTTTTTTTTTTGTGAATTTGCCGATTTTTCTGTCAATTTTGACCCGTTTTCAAAATTCTTTTAGTCGAACGAGGTGAATTCTTTTAGTCGAACGAGGAAAACTTCTGAGGTGGTCCTATATACATTTTATCGAAATTGATTCAGCGCTTTTTGAAAAAATTAACAAATACAAAAAATATTTATACACAGATTACGTTTTAGTTTCCCAAAATTATGTTCAAATTTCATGTTATTGGGGTTATTAATTCGGGCATATTTAGTTTTAGTGGTGGGGTACCGCAACTAAAAAGTGAAAAATATATTTTTTTACAAAAAATTTAACCGACTTCCAAAAAAGAAAGTAGGTACCTACACTGAAAATTGTAAAATAACTTTAATTTCGGAAGTCAGTGTCAAATAACGAAGAAATAAAATAATAACAACGACTTCCGAAATTAAAGTTATTTTACAATTTTTTGTGTATTTTCTTTTTTAGAAGTCGGTTGTATTTTTGTAAAAAAAGTTTTATTCCGTATTCTTTGCCCAAAACTTATGCAGGTTTATTTACGGTTTAAATCTACTTACGAATAAAGTTTTGGACCTCTACGCCACAACGCTGGGAGCTACGAACCGTTAGGAATAAATTCACGAGTCGAATTACGGTTGGTAAATTATAGAAACCAACTGGAATAATATATTTCTGGGCTTAGATCGACATTAGTTATCGATAAGATCTTAAAAGCAAGTCATGATAACACTCTTAATTTCAGTTTTATACGATCTACAAAATGTCTACAAGCTGCTACGGCGTAGCAAGTATAAAGTTTATACGGTTACGAAAATTTAATAACAATGGTTTATTATTCTTAATCGACTTCACAAAAAGGAGAAGGTTCTATATTCGACTGCATGTATGTTTTTTTTTATGTATGTCCACCGATTTCTCTGGTAGTTGTGGACCGATTTTCTAAATTATTTTTTTTTACGAAAGAGTATATCTAGAGGTGGTCCCATATAAATTTTATCGAGAAAAAAAACTTTTTTACAAAAAAAAAACAACCGACTTGAATAAATGACTTTTGATATGACTCTAAAGGCGTAGTAGTTACGGTCTTTAGGATAATTTAAAAAAATCCGCAAATTGAATGTTCCCTTGAACCTTCAAGGGAACATTCAATTTGCGGATTTTTTGCCTTTCAACTAGATTCGAGCCTTAGATAAGTAGCTCGGTAAACATTTGAAATTAATCTACAAATTCATAGATAAGCGTGGACGATGCCCATTATGCGGAGTTATCACATATATATTTTGAATACACTCTTATATTAAAGGTGCTGAAATATAAGCTAAAACAGGCGGACTGTAGGCAGGTAGGTCAACAAACACGGCTTGTCTTGAGGCCGTGTGCAATACCCGTTCAACTTTCCTTAGTAGGTACTCTGTCTACTTGTATTGTTTTATTGTATTCTGAAGATGCGGGGCAACTAATTAGGGTATTAGTGATGTCATTGAGGACATAAACTTTTGGAGAACCGACTGCAGGCGGAAACAGTTGGAATCACTAGTTTAGCTTCTGCCATCGACTTAGCCCGCGTGGAATCTACTTCCCCACTTTAAATTATAGTCAGACTATAATCTATCTCTGTGCCAAATTTCATACAGAACCGTTCAGCGTTTTGGCATGATTGAGTTAAGTACAAACATCCATTCTAACTTTCACTTTTAGTAGGATCTTCTGCTTAAACTTCTACAAGGCTTTTTCAATATTAGGTACCTACTGGTTACGAGGTTATCACCACATTCTACACAGTAATTTATGATAAAATAGTCTTGGTAAAAAACTTAAGTAAGGGCATTGTCTTATGCTCACAAAGACTTGGATTTCCCGACACATTTATGATACACTATTTATATTATAAAGAATCCACTGACCATTGTCTCTTCGTATAATAGGTATAGCCAGCACTCTATCATATTGATTACCAAAAATAACTCGAGGACATTTTTAGAAGTCGTTGTCTAAACGACACGCAATCAAATTCAGATTGTGTAGGTTTTTCTGAACAATGAAGGATGGTTAATTAATACAAAGTGTAGCGAAGATAACCTTTTAAACTGGAAGATAAACCGGGCAATTTCACTGAGCGTTCTCACGAGCAGTCCGCTAATTAAAGTTTACTGGACGTCGTATAAGTTAGGACACTTCAGGTTGCGCGGACGCAGTTAATACTAGAAGACATGTTTACTACTTTCTTGTTAAGTGAACCTTTTCAAAACGTTGCCATTGCCACAAGTTAGTTTTCGTTCTGAGACGGCGCTCGCCGCCCATAATTATTGGTTTTCAAGCCATCCGTTTGCTTAACTGACCGCCTTTCGTCTTATCCTAATTATGTGTCTCGATAGTAAATGTACGAGTTTGTAACTAAACGCTGTTTTAATGCTGTCAGTGTTACAATATTGTTTATGTGACACACATAAAACATATTACAGCTGCGTTATTGAGAAAAGAGTTTTTACCTTAAATTATGTGCAAGGTTCTACTTAACATCAATTTAAAAAAATTAGGTGTTTTATACGTAATTTTAAATAGAACTTAGAATTATTATTTAAATAATTTTTTTACGTACTGAGTTCTTTGTTTAACATTTTATTATGAAGAAGCGACCCGCCCCAGCTTTGCACGGGTGAAAATTATACATTTAAACCTTTCTCATGAATCATTCTGTCTATTGGTGAAAACCGCATGAAAATCCGTTCTGTAGTTTTTGAGTTTATCGCGAACAGACAGTCAGACAGATGCGGTGGGGGGATTTAGTTTTACAATATTACTAGCACCCCACCCCAGATTTGCTCGGGTAAAAATTATACACATGGACCTTCCTCATGAATCACTCTGTCTATTGGTGTAAACCACATGAAAATCTGTTCAGTAGTTTTTGAGTTTAGGGGACTTTATTTTATTTTATGATATGTAGTGATTAAAATAAAGGTTTTATTAACGTACTGAGCTCATTTTTTAGGGTTCCGTACCAAAAGACGATGGCGACCTATACACACTGTGAAAATTTCAACTGTACGAATCATGAGATACAGCCCAAAAAAAAACACGTTTTTAGAAACGTGTTTATTTTTTTTTTCAGTTTATGTTACGGAACCCTTCGTGTGCGAGTCCGACTCGCACTTGGGCCGGATTTTTTTACATTTTATTATGAAAAATAACTTTTTTATAAAATATACAACCGACTTCTTTTTTAATTTTTTGTGTATTTTCTTTTTTGGAAGTCGGTTGTATTTTTTGTAAAAAAGTTTTTTATTTTTCACTTTTTAGTTGTTATACCCCAGAACTAAAACTAAATATAAGTTACGCCCGAACCCCAACAACATGGAACATGGCATTTGAACATATTCGTAATTGGAGGAAACCAAAACGTCATATTTTTTGTTTTTTTAACCGACTTTCGAATATGTTCGACTGTATGTATGTTTTATTTTTTATTTTTTATGTATGTCCGCCGATTTCTCCGTCAGTTGTGGACCGATTTTCAAAATTCTTTTTTTATCCGAAAGAATATACTCCCGAGGGGATGGAATAAAATTTATATGGGACCACCATATAAATTTTATAGAAACTGCTTCAGCCCTTTTTGAGAAACTGAACAAAAACGAAAAATACGGGTACCTCGATGACGTTTTGGTGTTCTCCAAATGTTTAAATTCCACGTTCCATGTTATTGGGGTTTTTAGTTCTGGGGTATAATAACTAAAAAGTGAAAAATAAAAAACTTTTTTACAAAAAAAAAACAACCGACTTCCAAAAAAAAATTACTCTGAAAATGAAAAAATAACTTTAATTTCGGAAGTCGGTGTTTGTATTTTACTTCTTCGTTATTTGACACCGACTTCCGAAATTAAAGTTATTTTTTCATTTTTAGAGTAATTTTATTTTGGAAGTCGGTTGTTTTTTTTGTAAAAAAGTTTTTTATTTTTCACTTTTTAGTTATTATACCCCAGAACTAAAAACCCCAATAACATGGAACGTGGAATTTAAACATTTGGAGAACACCAAAACGTCATCGAGGTACCCGTATTTTTCGTTTTTGTTCAGTTTCTCAAAAAGGGCTGAAGCAGTTTCTATAAAATTTGTATGGTGGTCCCATATAAATTTTATTCCATCCCCTCGGGAGTATATTCTTTCGGATAAAAAAAGAATTTTGAAAATCGGTCCACAACTGACGGAGAAATCGGCGGACATACATAAAAAATAAAAAATAAAACATACATACAGTCGAACATATTCGAAAGTCGGTTAAAAAAACAAAAAATATGACGTTTTGGTTTCCTCCAATTACGAATATGTTCAAATGCCATGTTCCATGTTGTTGGGGTTCGGGCGTAACTTATATTTAGTTTTAGTTCTGGGGTATAACAACTAAAAAGTGAAAAATAAAAAACTTTTTTACAAAAAATACAACCGACTTCCAAAAAAGAAAATACACAAAAAATTAAAAAAGAAGTCGGTTGTATATTTTATAAAAAAGTTATTTTTCATAATAAAATGTAAAAAAATCCGGCCCAAGTGCGAGTCGGACTCGCACACGAAGGGTTCCGTAACATAAACTGAAAAAAAAAATAAACACGTTTCTAAAAACGTGTTTTTTTTTGGGCTGTATCTCATGATTCGTACAGTTGAAATTTTCACAGTGTGTATAGGTCGCCATCGTCTTTTGGTACGGAACCCTAAAAAATGAGCTCAGTACGTTAATAAAACCTTTATTTTAATCACTACATATCATAAAATAAAATAAAGTCCCCTAAACTCAAAAACTACTGAACAGATTTTCATGTGGTTTACACCAATAGACAGAGTGATTCATGAGGAAGGTCCATGTGTATAATTTTTACCCGAGCAAATCTGGGGTGGGGTGCTAGTAATATTGTAAAACTAAATCCCCCCACCGCATCTGTCTGACTGTCTGTTCGCGATAAACTCAAAAACTACAGAACGGATTTTCATGCGGTTTTCACCAATAGACAGAATGATTCATGAGAAAGGTTTAAATGTATAATTTTCACCCGTGCAAAGCTGGGGCGGGTCGCTTCTTCATAATAAAATGTTAAACAAAGAACTCAGTACGTAAAAAAATTATTTAAATAATAATTCTAAGTTCTATTTAAAATTACGTATAAAACACCTAATTTTTTTAAATTGATGTTAAGTAGAACCTTGCACATAATTTAAGGTAAAAACTCTTTTCTCAATAACGCAGCTGTAATATGTTTTATGTGTGTCACATAAACAATATTGTAACACTGACAGCATTAAAACAGCGTTTAGTTACAAACTCGTACATTTACTATCGAGACACATAATTAGGATAAGACGAAAGGCGGTCAGTTAAGCAAACGGATGGCTTGAAAACCAATAATTATGGGCGGCGAGCGCCGTCTCAGAACGAAAACTAACTTGTGGCAATGGCAACGTTTTGAAAAGGTTCACTTAACAAGAAAGTAGTAAACATGTCTTCTAGTATTAACTGCGTCCGCGCAACCTGAAGTGTCCTAACTTATACGACGTCCAGTAAACTTTAATTAGCGGACTGCTCGTGAGAACGCTCAGTGAAATTGCCCGGTTTATCTTCCAGTTTAAAAGGTTATCTTCGCTACACTTTGTATTAATTAACCATCCTTCATTGTTCAGAAAAACCTACACAATCTGAATTTGATTGCGTGTCGTTTAGACAACGACTTCTAAAAATGTCCTCGAGTTATTTTTGGTAATCAATATGATAGAGTGCTGGCTATACCTATTATACGAAGAGACAATGGTCAGTGGATTCTTTATAATATAAATAGTGTATCATAAATGTGTCGGGAAATCCAAGTCTTTGTGAGCATAAGACAATGCCCTTACTTAAGTTTTTTACCAAGACTATTTTATCATAAATTACTGTGTAGAATGTGGTGATAACCTCGTAACCAGTAGGTACCTAATATTGAAAAAGCCTTGTAGAAGTTTAAGCAGAAGATCCTACTAAAAGTGAAAGTTAGAATGGATGTTTGTACTTAACTCAATCATGCCAAAACGCTGAACGGTTCTGTATGAAATTTGGCACAGAGATAGATTATAGTCTGACTATAATTTAAAGTGGGGAAGTAGATTCCACGCGGGCTAAGTCGATGGCAGAAGCTAAACTAGTGATTCCAACTGTTTCCGCCTGCAGTCGGTTCTCCAAAAGTTTATGTCCTCAATGACATCACTAATACCCTAATTAGTTGCCCCGCATCTTCAGAATACAATAAAACAATACAAGTAGACAGAGTACCTACTAAGGAAAGTTGAACGGGTATTGCACACGGCCTCAAGACAAGCCGTGTTTGTTGACCTACCTGCCTACAGTCCGCCTGTTTTAGCTTATATTTCAGCACCTTTAATATAAGAGTGTATTCAAAATATATATGTGATAACTCCGCATAATGGGCATCGTCCACGCTTATCTATGAATTTGTAGATTAATTTCAAATGTTTACCGAGCTACTTATCTAAGGCTCGAATCTAGTTGAAAGGCAAAAAATCCGCAAATTGAATGTTCCCTTGAAGGTTCAAGGGAACATTCAATTTGCGGATTTTTTTAAATTATCCTAAAGACCGTAACTACTACGCCTTTAGAGTCATATCAAAAGTCATTTATTCAAACTAGACTGAGAGACAGCACTTTTTGAACGTCAAGTTCTACATAAAGACAGTCGCCAAAAATGCCCGCCCGTCACCACTTCCTAGTGTTTTAGCTTGGAAGAAGAAGTGGTGCAACAAACTCCCCATTCAAATGAAAAAAATCAAAAACTTAAGAGTTTTATCGGCCGAAAACTATTTCAATTCCATAATTAAAAAAAAAAAACTGAAAATATGGATTTTCAGTTGTTTTTTTTGTAGAGTTTTACCGGCCGTTTTCGCGCAATTCCATAATTGAAATAGTTTTCGGCCGGTAAAACTCTACAAAAAAAACAACTGAAAATCCATATTTTCAGTTTTTTTTTTTTTGTCCCAACCAACATTTAATGATGGTAAAATTGTATACTCTACACTCAACAAGAACCTTTTGTTTGATAGATTGCGGATAAATTTGAATGTTTGCCAAAACATAATTTAAGCCACAAAGACTTTATTTTCCTTTCCCATATATCAAGACGTACGACACTTTATTCTTAAAGAATTATGTAATGTTTACTATGAAATCTTATTTACTACAACGCAGTCCAGTTAACAATACAAGTATACTATTTAGATATACAATCGTTACATGCTAGAAGCACGTATGAATGATAGCTTAGTCACACAATCTTTCGCTGAAACGATGAAGCATAGTTTCGTCATAGGGAGCGCTTCTAGTCGTCGGGACTAATGTATCTATGGTTATTGCCTCCTGTCTGGCTCGTGAATCATATTTGAATGAAAGAAAAATAATCCAGAACAAAGGAGTTCAATGAGTTGCTATTGCAGGTAATAATACTAATTTTCTTATTCATAGGGATTATAGGATAATGAGGATATAACAAAAGAGTAACATAACCTCATTTGTGGATTGAGTAATTATAGACGCTAAGACTACTCTTATGGAATAAGCAGAAACTTGGTTATTTATCGATTTTCTTAACGAAAAATTTAATGAACCTTTAAATCCTTAAGACACTTATTCCTGTCTGGTAATCCTACTAGTCTTTCGAATACTTAAGGCGTATATAGCCGCCAAGTGGCGCCCTCATTGAATAAAAAATCGTAGCAAAGCGTAGAAAATAAAGATTAAAGAATCCTATGTTGCGTTTGTTACAAATAGGATAAGGTATTTTTACGTTGTTAAAACAGGATTAGGACTCAAAATGTTTCGTATCCAAAGTATTAAGCAAAACTGTCAAAAACGGCCGTTTTTGGTACTTTTGCGTACTACTTTGGATACGAAACATTTTGAGTCCTGTTTCAACAACGTAATAATACCTTATCCTCTTTGTAACAAACGCAACATATGATTCTTTAATCTTTATTTTCTACGCTTTGCTACGATTATAAATTCAATGAGGGCGCCACTTATGCGGAGGTAGGCCCTTAAGATAAGTTTGGAATAACACATAAGGTTTAATTTATAATGGGTGAAGCTAATGCCACGCGGGCACAGCCACTGGCAGAAGCTAGTAAGTTTTATATTGATTTAGGTTATTTATCATCAAGTCTGAAACTAGGACTTGTTACGAATGCCAAGAAATAATTTGCGTACTCACCACACTTGGCAAGCTATGGTAAGCAAAAAGTTTCGAACAAAGACTCTGGATTGCCATTGAACATGGTAGTCTAGCACCAATATTTTCTGTAGTAATAATACACTTTGGTCCGAACCTGACTATGGACCTACTTGAGACAATTGACAACTACTTGGTTGGAGTCCATTCATAGAATGACGTCGAGGCTTCAGTTAAGAGAGTTATTATGATCAGTGCTACTGTTTTATGGAGAAACGTCCAAATATTCTGCCTTAGGGCTACTTTTTGGCAAATTTTCAATATTCATAATAACTTTTATCTGAATAGTTAGGGCGCTTTGAAATACTTTCTATACATACATAGGTTTGATACATATTTGTCACATGGCCATTTACTATATTCTTCGGTGAAAAGTTATCAGACGATTGAAGAATCAGCCATTAGCCGATTTTATTAGAAGCAACAGCCTAACTTTAGTTGGCTCGAGTTGAAAGCAAGAGCTTAAAGCTCTGTTGGGATGCTTAAAAATGTTTACTGATTTGTGACAATAATAACCATTTAATTACTTATACATTCAGATTTTTATTACATGTGGTTAAAAACACGTTAAGTATACGAGTTCTTTTACGTTTATTAGAAGTGCTAATGCAACAAAAAAATTTGATTATCCGTTTTCCTGAACTTTTCAGAGTTTCCAAACACAGTGCCCCCTTTTTAACCGACTTAGAAAAAGGAGGAGGTTCTATGTTCGACTGTATGTATGTTTTTTTTTATGTATGTCCACCGATTTCTCTGTCAGTTATGGACCGATTTAAAAAAATCTTTTTAATCCGAAAGAACATACTCCCGAGGTGGTCCCATATCAATTTTATCGAAATTGCTTCAGCGCTTTTTAAAAAACTGAACAAAAACGAAAAATATGTATACACAGATGACGTTTTGGTTTTCTCCAATTACAAGTATGCTTAAATTCCACTTACCATGTTATTGGGGTTTTGAGTTCTGGGGTATAACAACCAAAAAGTGATAAATAAAAAACTTTTTTACAAAAAAAAACAACCGACTTCCAAAATAGAAAATAAAATTCAAAAATAACTTTAATTTCGGAAGTCGGTGTCAAATAACGAAGAAATAAAATACAAACACCGACTTCCGAAATTAAAGTTATTTTTTAATTTTTAGTGTATTTTCTTTTTTGGAAGTCGGTTGTTTTTTTTTTTGTAAAAAAGATTTTTTTTTTTCGTACTACTTGGTATGATATTTTACCCAACTGCCCCTAAAGGAGAGCGATGTTTTCGAGAGTTTGGATATTATGTATGTATGTATGTTTATTATTTCATTGGCAGGCCCTGTAGCCTGAACGGCTGGATGGATTTTAACGACAACTTCGTGGGTCAAGCTACCTATCTGTGATTGAACTAAAATTAATTCCACCAACTTCATCAGACTGCTTGAAAGTGACTTGCCTAGAACTTTTTGATTATTTTTTGTCAGACGAGTTTTTCAATTTTATTTTAGTACGATGCACTTAAGGCTTTAGTGATCAATTTTGTGTAAGACATATTATTTTGATGACCATCGCATAGGAACCCTTTGAAACATAATTATTTACAAAAGAAAATATGAGAAAAGTTGTACAATAATGTTCTTTCTTTTATAGGTCAAGACTTGACTGATAATATAATATCCACTACATTTAATTACGAAACATGTTTTGTTTTCATAGCACCTTGTCTGGTTTGTAGTATCTCTGTACTTTGTTTTTATTGAATCATACAACCTTTTGTTTCATAATGTGATGCAACTATCTTGACAACTATAAGTTTCAGGACGTTCAACTTGAGGTCACTTGCAAATCAGCCATTTGCATTCTTACATTGAGTAAGTCAATATCTAGGTATTATGACTTTACCTTATCTAGTAAATAAACAAAGAAATCATGTATTTGTAAACAAATGGCTGTTAATGAGTATATTTCAATGATAATATTATTTCCTTTACCCATAACTACTTTACCCTGAACTCAGAATAACAAAAACACCAACGTGGTTTAAATTCCGATGTACAAAACCGTAATTTATGAGAATAATGGACTAATATATCCAAATACTTCTGAATTACAAATATAATAAGCCAATTAAAAATAAATTTAATCAATTAAAGTCGGGCTGAGTTACGACTGTATCCGCGACAACTGATTTTTATTTGTTATTGCCTATATTTTAATTTCTGTTGATAGCTTTCTAAATTTATTCGACTTGTATGATAAGTGGCAGGCGAATAAGTTCGTGGCAATATGCGCGTGTCGTACCTCGCTCGTGGACCCGGCTCGTGGTGGATGAATATCATATTAGAGTTACCACATCATTAACAGGTTTATGGTCGTGTTACCTTAGTAATAGTCGTACACTGACTAGTATCGCGTTTTAACGTCATTATATAACTTAACTTAATTTTACAGAACCCACGAGCAGCAAGCTTGCCAACCGTTGTTATATTCTTCGTGAGTACCTACAGTGTTTGATTGTTTACGTTGGAGTAAAAAATGCCATTATCAATAAGGAAAATTATGATTGATTCAAAATATTTGAGATTTCAAACTTGCCAAATATGTAAATGTGTTTGAAGAATCGGACATTATTTAACTTGTCCCAACATAACGAGGTTACATCAACTCGAGTACCTACTTGCTTACTTATAGTACGTTAACTTGTTTCGTTGCTGTGCAAGTGACTTTCTAATATAACATTAAATATTTTTAAATGAGCATAGCTCAAAAACATACCCTAGGGGTCGGTGCGAACTTTTCTGTAATTTTATAAATTAAAATTTTCTTACCTTAAAATACAGTATCTTGATTCCTCAAGCACCTTCAAAATTAATAACTTCACTCGCGATGCACTTAGATGAAACTTGGTAAAACAAAAAATAGCACCTTCGGAAAATGTAAACAGAAACAGCAGTGGTGGCGAAACTCACGTGTTACAAATATTTGCAAAGTTTTCGAGGGTCTTTAATTTTTGAGTAATAGATAAATAACGAGGGGGAGATGAACGTGAGTAGATTGTCGCGTGCGAGTCTCGTGTGCGTCGGGTTGGTCGGGAGCGAGGAGCGTGGAGCGAGGTGGTCGACACGCAGGCTGGCGGCGGCGAGGCAGCGCGTGCACTGAGTGGCGAGGTGGCGGTGGCGCGCCGCTGCCGGCCGCCGCGAGACTCTGCCCCGCGCGTGCGCCGGCACCGGACCAGTTCCGCGGTGCGCCAGCCTCCCGCGCCGCGCCACCACGCGACCTGCACCACGCACCGTGCACTTGCCAAACTATCACCCGCCTGCACACACCGCACCATACACTTCAGCACAAACGCCACAAAATGTCACTAGTCAATTTATGTTACTAGGATGTCGTCAGATAGGTCCGTATCGAGGCAATAAATATCCACTAATGGGCCCTGTTGCCCTTATCTCTCAACTGGAGCAAGGAGCAAATATCACAACGGAACGTAATTAATTCTGTTTACTCATTAGGGAAATTAGATTTCTTGTATGATTTCCTAATTGTCATATTCCCGCATTCATGTTCTGCGTTTGGTATTCTAAAGTAACTTGACTAATGAATCTAAGAGGTAGGCAGACAACCAGTCTTAGTACAACAAAATAAATTATTATGTTCAGTTTGTGTAATGTATCTGAAGACAAATGATGTTGACCATTAATTTATGTTAATCAGCATCCGTGTAATAGCCAGCCCGTAATTTTGACGTCAACGTCTATTCAAATCCCTTACATTACGCAGTGTACAATTGACTCCACTATGGATTTATTGAATGAAACATCGTAACATGCAAATACTGCGAATAATAAGAGGAAACACCTGACAATAGTATTGTCGCATTTAAATTAATGACGGAGTACGCAATAAATTAATAACGATGCCGTTTAATGCATGTATTTATTTCTAAATCTTAAACACGTATTGTTAGCGTAGATATTTTCTCGAAACTTGTATATTTATGATCAGTTTTTCCACATAATATAGTATGCTCAATTATGACGTACTGACCGTTTGTCTGTTCACACTTTTTTTTAGTATCAGCCCGTTTGATGTGGAGGAGTTCTGATTATGGCATATTAACAGTTAGTTTGAGAGCTAAATAGTGATTTCGCTCGATGTTTTGTCTGAAATTTCATATGCAAATGCTGACATATTAATATTAAAGAGAATAAAGAGGAAGTTACAAACAATAGTAGTTATTTGAAATGAACCAGGTAAATAGGCACATTAGATGTACCTAGGTGAGAAGTATTATCATATCTTAATATGCCTCTAAATAACGGTTTCAGATAAAGGAGGTACACTGAAACTGAAAATAGGATTGACCTTTAATTTTATCTTTCTAAAAAGTAAATATAAAGTTAGATTGATTCCAAACAAAGACAGTACTATTCCTATTTTGATATCAACATACGTTTTGACAAACTTATTTATTGACAATCGATCGAATTTGAGATAAGAGCTTGCGTCTATAAATTTTATATTTTTTAGTTATTCCCCAACATGTGAGTGTCATGTGTTTGGCTACTCAGTACTTACAGCTAGATACCATTCCGCTACTGATAAACTACAAATACTTAACGTGACCTTTGCTCCGTATTGGCCATAATTTACTGTTGCTATTTGCTTATTCGGAAATTTCATTATCATTCTTAAGCTAATTTAATGGCTAATTGGCTCTTATTATCGCTCGAATATTTGGGTCGATCACTGCATCTAAAGTTTTCTACTTTTTGTTCGAAGTAAATGTGGAGCAAATGCAGTAACTACATGTATTTATGTGGAAGTTTTTTCTTCGTAAGGCAGCTACTTCGATCGGCTCAAAATTTGAAGTAGGTTCCGTTTTGATTGGTAGCCCAGGGAAAATTGATATGATACTTTTGCAATCTACATAGATGAAAACCTCAAGCGGCGGAAATATATATATATAATTACCTTGTTGGTAATTATATTTTCGAGCCGTTTGGGATTGAAACTCTCGGATCGTGGGGTCCGAGAGCTCACAAATTATTTAAAGATATATCTAAACACCTTGTTGACACTTCGCGTGACCCAAGGGCTGGCTTTTTCCTTGGACAGAGAATAATCATTGCAATACAACGTGGCAATGCCGCCAGCCTTTTGGGCACATTACCAGCCGACAGCGATGTGGAGGAATTTTTCGACGCCATATTTTAGATTACTTTTAGTTTTAGTTTAATAAATCTACATATTTATCTACATCCGGAAATAATGACTGAAAAATGGAAGGCCACTTCTAGTAAGTAGCAGAGTCTTACATAAAAGCCACACGTATTCCCATCCATGCAGAAAGTATCCGGGTTCGAATCACTCATATACGAGTAACTTTATATGTAAGCGCATGCGCCTCTTATGAACAACACAGTAAGAATTTTGTAAAGAAAGGAATAATGAATGAAATGACACTTGTTACCTTGATACATTTTTCCTGTTTCAACAAGTGTTCGAGATAACGACTTCATATGTGCTGATTCAATTCCAATCAATGTTTCTGCTAGATATGACGTCATCAGTCAACGTCACTGCGCACGCGACGGTAACCGACGACAATTACGAACAATATCGATAAGTAATCAGTCTTTTTTTTTGTGGGTTGGGAAATCGTCCAATGACTTCTCCCGCTCTGGGTGGAGCGGGATCGGGACTCTTACTGACTAAAACCCACCCCTGTTCCTTCCTGCCCTTAGTGCCCGGGGGCGAGGTAACTCTGTTTCGAATTTATCCTCAACCCCCGGGCAGGAAGTAATCAGTCTTGTCGTCTAAGGTGGAAGCGCCAGGGTAGCCCGCGAAATTCAAAATTTCTTACGTTTTTTGCAATTTGCACAGGTCAGTGTAAGGTTGTATCCTGCAAATTGTAAAAAACGTAATCAAATTTGAATTTCGCGAGCTACCCTGAAGCTTTCACCTTATCAGTTTTTTCCGACGACTTTTTTATTACAATACCTACTGTTAAGTAACTAACTAGCCTTAGATTGAAGGCCATATAATGTAGGAAAGTTGAACTTCTCCGGAAAAATCAATGGCATTACTTTGAGAACTTGTACCTTACATTGAACTACTAACAAAAAATTTACCCATTTGTTTCTTAATCACATTATAACTTCACAGTCAAACTTAGAATGTATCCTATAAAAACTTCCTTTTGAGAACAAAGAACATCTTCCACGCGACAAACGCCGACATCAGTATTAAAATATAATTTCATATTTATCATAGATAATTACTGCATCGCGTTAAACCTTTGTTGTATAATTAGAAGTAACGGGACGAAACGTGTTATGACACTCGTCTAGACATTAGAATAGCGATAAATTTTATTGTAATCTTTAAGTCCATACGTATGTAATAGGCCCCCACACGTGTTCCTATATTTGTAGACTGCCTACAGATTAGTGTGCCGAATACCGGAATAAGTAGGGTAAAGAAATTTATTAAAAAAATAAACAAAGAAAGAAGAAAAGACAGAAAGAAAAAATATTTATTTTGCACATATTACAAAACGCACATTAATTTTCAAAAGCCTAGTATCCAAGCAAAAATAAAATAAAACTAAACTAATTAACTAATTCCTAGTGATATCGTTTATGGTGCGATGCACCACTACGCGCCATAGACAAAACGTAGGTCTATGAGGCCTCGATTAATGACAATGACATTAGGAAGGAGATCACTACAGCAAACAAAACGGAACGTATATTACATATTACAAACAGAATACAAGGAATATTGCATAAATGAAACTGTGCGTCGTATCCGTACAAAAATGGTCATTGCTCAGCGAAAATACTGTGGCTTCGGACGGACCGAAAGTCAACAGCGCTGGTATTCTGCAAAGACCAAGAGTGACATGTTGACGCTATACGGTGTAATTCAATGCAAAGTCTTTGCATTGAATTCGAAGTTAAGTTTCTGACAAACTGAATTAGCCTGAAAACCTGTCAAGCTTGAGCGTTAAAGTAGGATTTGACACTTTTATTCCCGGAGATGAGAATGTTGATATGGATGTGTGGAGTAACGAGAATGGATAAAGTGAGAAATGAGTACATTAGAGGTAGTTTAAAAGTGGCGCCAGTCACAGAAAAGTTGAAAGGGAACCGCTTATCTTGGTATGGTCATGTAAAGAGGAGGGATGAAACACATGTAACTAAAAAAGTTATGAATATAAATGTGAATAGATGGAGAGGGAGAGGGAGGCCAAAGAAAGGATGAATGGATTGTGTGAAGAGTGATATGAAAGAAAAGGGAGTTAGTGATAGCGTGACGGCTGACAGGATAGAATGGGAGAAAAAAACGTGTTGCGCCGACCCCAAGTAACATGGGATAAGGGCAGGAAGATGATGATTCCTTTTGTCATACTTTCCCATATTACACAAAGAGTAAAATGATTCCTAAATAATGATCTATCGCCTTACGAGACATCTTATCACTTATTGCAATTATATAAACTTACAAATTCTATCTCAACTCATAAATACTTCTGCTATCTGATCTATCGAATCCATTACAATGGGCACGTATATTGGTATATCTTCAAAGATATAATTTGCTTACACTATGACTGACAGGATGAGTCACCGCGCGTTCAGGGGGATTCATAGTATTTACGGCTGTAATCAGTCCATCGGTTTGTCATACGAAGCGTGCCACTTCTGTATTCAATAGGGATGGGACAGATATGACTCATTCATTTTTAATAAGGTGAACAAACTAGTCTCCGTTGCATCATTATTGAATACAGAACTTGCACTTTGTACCTATAACGGGTGTAAAAAGACAGTTTCCGAAGCCGAAAGCCACATATTCTACCCATTATTTGGATCATGTTTTTCCACTAGACCATACCTGGGAACCCACTGGTTCTGGAGATATTGAAGGTCAAATTCGCAATTAATTTTTTAACTTTTTTACGAAAATGAATTCGAAGTGTTATTACTAAAGTTTTTTACTAACAAACATTACCTGAATTTTCGATTGACTTTTCAAAATTTCGAAATTACGCATTTGCAGTTACAAAAACGCAATGAATATCAAACGTATCTGACGAGTACCTACGTGGCTTAGAGCGAAGGGGCAGGGTTTAACTCCACACACGCCTGGGTTTGGTTTACATTGCGCGCAATAAAAAATTGTATTTTTTTTTTCTTACCTGAAACTAAAAGTTGTTTCCCAGCAATATTTTTTGCGCAAAACTACTTTTTTTAGACGTATAGTATGCGTAGTTAACGGCTCTGTGATGTGTCTTTTTACACCTTGTATTAAATGTTTTAATCTTGTAAATATTAGTGCCATTTCTGGCAAATAAGGTTACCCACGTATATTTCTCAAAGATTGTGACCCCTGCATCCAAAGTTATACCTAGTCAAAACCAATGCTTCGACTAACATTTTAGCCACATTTCGACATCAAAAACGTAATTATATATATATACAAAACTATGAAATCGCAATACTTAATGATAATTCGGTCGGACAATAAAATAAAGTGACGCTTATACATAGGCTTGCGCAGGCGCAGGCGCCACGAAGGATCGGCGCGGCCATGCGTCGGCGCCTACCTTACCTTAGCACTAAGGTATTAGGTTTAAAGGTCAGACAGCTCATAAGAGTGAATAACTAGTGACAGTTCAGTGTTTACTAGCAGACCGCAGTATGATTCTAGTTACCAATACCGAGTATATTCTAGAAACTTTGTGGCAGATTCAAAGAATCAATTGTTTGCTAAATGTGGACTTGTTCATGAGTTTAATGTATTTATAGGGAACTGGGTTTGCGGTGGATGACGAATAGGGACACTAAAAATATGTTTCAGCCTGAAATTGTCGTGTCCACCCTTGAATGGTTAAAAGGACCTTTTAGGAGCCATATGACATTTCGACCGTGATTTATTAATTAATGGCCAGCCTTTTATTCAGAAAAACTAAAAGATTTCGACAACTTTGACTTATTAAATGGTCGAGAACAGTTATTAGTATAGTTCATACCGGGCTCGCTTTTCATATTTTTTTCTTATCTATGAGCCACAATTCCGAAGTACCTAGGTACGTTTTTCATAAAATGCGCGACGGCACTTTTTCAAGCTCGTGCATTGCACTAGGCTACTGTACGAAGCAAACAAAATTAAATACAACATGATAATATTTCTTGAATAGTTCATAGTGTCCTCGGGATTTTGATATACCTTCTATTACCTACCACACATAATGCAATATGTAGAAAAAAAAAGGCATTTAAACCATAAAACTTTTAAAAACGCTCAGAATTAACGGTAAATTTCTTCTTACTACATTAAACATTTCTACGTAAAAACTATTTACAAAAAAAAACAACCAACTTCCAAATAAAAACTTTTAAACAAAAAAATGGAACCTACTTCCAAAAAAAGTACAATAACTTTAATTTCGGAAGTCGGTGTTTCTGGTTTTGTGTCTTCGTTTTTAGACACCAACTTCCGAAATTAAGGTTATTGCACTTTTTTTGGAAGTCGGTTCCATTTTTTTGTAAAAAAGTTTTTTATTTTTCACTTTTTTGTTGTGGAATGAAGAATGGAGAACATTAAATTGTGTTAATAATACATAGACATACGATCGCAGCAACCGCGGTTGATTTGCTGTCAATTTTTGAAGCGTTCCGTTGTCTGTTCCGAAACCGATCATCAGATCTATATGAAATTTAAATGGGACCATTTCGGAACAAACTCCTTTCGAACAAAAAAGAATTTGCAAATCCGTCAATATATGACGGAGTCATGCCCGAACACACATAAAAAAAACCGAATTGATAACCTGCGCCTTTTGGAAGTCGGTTAAAAAGAAAATACACTAAAAATTATAAAATAACTAATTTCGGAAGTAGGTGTTTGAATTTTATTTATTCGTTATTTGACACCGACTTTCGAAATTAAAGTTATTTTTTAATGTTTAGTGTATTTTCTTTTTTGGAAGTCGGTTTTTTTTCGAATTTTATTTTTTATTTTTCGCTTTTTAATTGTTATACCCCAGAACTATAAACATAGGTACTCGTAATTGGAGAAAACCAAAATGTCATCCATGTATACGTATATTTCGTTTTTGTTCAGTTTTTCAAAAAGCGCTAAAGCAATTTCGATAAAATTTATATCGGACTACCTCGGGAGTATATTCTTTCGGATAAAAAAAAATATTATTAAAATCGGTCCACAACTGACAGAGAAATCGGGGGAGACACATAAAAAAAAATAAAAAAAAAACATACATACAGTCGAACATAGAACCTCCTACTATTTCGAAGTCGGTTTAAAATGTATAATATAGTAAACGTTAATTCATAAGAAATTAAATAAATATCTTTTTTTATTTATAAATCCTTAAATAAACGTAACTAACTACAACTGCACTACTACTACATTCGTCGTTCGAACTTCCAGTTCCAATGTATGAAAGAACGATATTTTATGATAGCACCCTTTTTAGGCTTCCGTAGTTCAAACCCAGGAAGCTTTAGCTTTACTTTGTGTAAATTATTTCATCACCATTGCTCTCAAAACGGTGAAGGGAAACATCGTGAGGAAACCGGCATGTCCTAGAACCAACAAATCGAAGACATGTGACATCCACCAATCCGCATTGGGCTCACGTGGTGAATTACGGCCCACACCCTCTCACAGAGAGGAGGCCTGTGCCCCAGCAGTGGGGAAATTAAAAAGCTGATGATGATGATGAGTCCCAACCCTTATAATTTCGGTCTCTCCGTCTTTTCGTCCGAGCCCTAGCTAAGTAAGAGACTGTTAGTACTAGAAAACTACAATTTTGCATAGGGATATATATACAGAGTGGAAACTTTCAGCGGGGCAGTAAGGTGAACGCCGACTCAAAATTAGTTTTTATAAAATTTAATATTCTATGTAAGTAAATAAGCTCAATACTTAATACTTAAAAGGTTTATTTATTTTTTGCTTTTTAGTTCTTTTTCGTCGGTTGAATTTTTTGTTAAAAAGTTTTTTAGTACTCCAACCTGGATTGGTGCCATAGAAGTTTTTGATCAGTATTAGAATCCGGATCGATTGGCATAAAAAAAAAGTGTAAAATGACCATTTTCTTGCTAACTGTATTTTTTTTTTAAATCTGTGAATGCGGATCAAAATTTCGCAAAAAAATTATGGATGGTCTCCTAAGAGCCTTTTCGTGTAGCTGCAAGCGTTACGGTATTTCCCCTTACTCAACAAAAACTCACGCTTAATTAAATACCTTTCTAAATATACCATTCTGCCCCTTCTCAGTTTGGGTTCAGGCAGGGAAGGTCTACTGAGGATGCGGTATTGTCACTAACATCTACTATAGTTGACAAAGTGGATAAGGGTAGCAAATGCCTGGCAGTTTTCCTTGACCTCAAAAAGGCCTTCGACACAGTCTCTATCCCCATACTTCTACGCAGGCTCAAAAGCAACGGCATAAGAGGGACCCCTCTCGAGCTATTCAAATCCTACCTGAATAAACGCAAACAAACAGTAAAAATAGGGGAGTTTACTAGCTCAGAAGAAACAATTTCGTATGGCGTCGGGCAGGGGAGTGTCCTTGGTCCGACATTGTTCCTTATTTATATTAATAATCTATGCAATATGAGTATTGACGGGGGTCACATTATCTCTTACGCGGATGATACGGTCTTTGTTGATAAGACTTGGACAAAAGTTAGATTCTAACTTTTGTGACTCTAAACGTTACGATGATTTTATGATGTAAAGTAAAAGGCAATAGGATCTAGTTTTTTTAATTTTATTTAATCATAAGGTCAAGATTCGTCGGTTGGCACGTCTTGGTCACATTATTATTTTTTTAATATTTAATATCACGTTCACCAATAAAGGTTCGCCATCCCTGAGTTAGAAGGTCAGCCGAATCCAGCCTGTCAAAGATTTCAGAATGGCTTAATCGTAACCTCCTCACACTAAACGCCTCCAAGTCCAACTACATATGCTTCACCAAGTATGCACGCACTCAACCACTACTCGAATTGCAAAAAAAAAGAAACTGCTGTGCCAGCCCCCCAATTCCTGACTGCTCTTGTACAAAAATTGACAGGTTACAGTTTACTAAATACTTGGGTATCATGATTGACCAGCGCCTGTCCTGGCATATGCATACTTAACTGATCATAAAAAGGGTTAGAAAATTGATATGGACTTTTAAAACATTGCGACACATTGCTTCAAAGAATCATCTGCAGAAAGTCCACGTTTCACTAGCCCAATCGATTCTTACGTACTGTTTGCCATGCTGGGGTGGGACAACAAAAATTAAATTTTTAGAACTTGAGAGGGCGCAGCGATCTCTGATTAAGGTTATGCTCTTCAAACCCTATAGGTTCCCAACCCATAGCCTTTACCTAACCTCTGACCTTCTGTCCGTAAGAAAACCTTATTTACTCCATCTTATCCTGAGAAAACACAAATCCCTCCCGTAGGATCCCGTAACACCGAGTACGAATAGCAGATGACGCTACTTAGTCGCTCCAACTGTTCCAGTTAGATCTGTTTTTGCTAAGCGGCAGTATGCAAGGCAATCTTCCCATTTATGCAACCTATTGAATAAAGAATTACACATCTATCCTCTGAAACTCCGTGACTGTAAATTAGTTGTGACTGAATGGCTTATGACTAAAACCTACGACGACATTGAGGACATGTTAACATCGCTTCCATAATCTGTCTGGTTATCAATAGGACCGCAGTAATGAAATCGTTAGTGGAGGTAGCTGTTCCTGGGTTCCTCCGATCCCAAGACATTGTCGCAGGGCTAACCTAAACCTAAACCTAGATCTAAACCTAACTGAATCCTGAAGTTATATCTATATGCAGGTAAACGAATTTAACTCATACACAATATACACTCACACTATTATACACTCTCACGCACACTCACACTATTACACGTACTCACGCACACACACTCCAAACCCACTCGCATACATCGCACAAGTGCGCTTCTTCTTGTATTTTTTATTCTTTTATTATTCTGTTTCCAATTGCATACTCTGTATAATGTTAACTGGAAGAGCGGAGTCACCTAACACAAACATCTTCTTGCTTAAAAGGTGATCTCCGAATCATGTATGCTAAAGCTTTATGCAACTGAAATAAACATTTTTATTTTATTTATTTTATTACTGCCCCGTACTGTACTGTATACTAATCACGCCAGAAAACCGAAACAATAAAATTTTGAAAAAGATTTTACACACACTTTTTTTTTTTTTTAAATGTAATGACATGAAGCTCCCCTTCATGTCATTGTCAAGTGGGTGTAATTTTATCTTTCTCGCCTATCCTATAATGTGGGGTATCGTTGGATGGATAGGTCTTTCAAAATCTTTGCGGGATTGTGAAGACTATTTTTCAATTTAGTAATTCGTTTGCAAAATATGAAACTTTAAAGTGATATTTTTTTTCGAGTCGAGCGAAGTGCGAACCCCTCAAAAAATTAAACTGTTTTTTGTTTAGATTAAAACCCAAAAAATATCGTGGTATAGTATAATAACGAACTTTGAAGGACTACTCTCACGGCTAAGTTAGCTTTGTTAGTTTAAGAATAATAGTCACCCAACATATAAATTGTACAATTTAATGAAATTCGTACATTACATATACAAAAGCCTTCGAAAAAAAAATACGTAGGTGGAGTTCTTACTTATTTAAAATGTAAACTTGCCAAAGGTTTTTTTTTTTCGTTTTTATTTTTAAAGGTTATTATTGTCCGTTAAACCGTGAACTCAATTAATATGTTCATAGTAATAAACATAAAGCCCCCTTATAAGTCCGCATGTTATAACGGGCGACTACAGAACACTACACTGCGTGTGGCCCGACACGCACTTGGCCGGTTTTTTTTTTGGGTGAGAAATCACCAAATAACTTCTCCCACTCTGGGTGGAGCGGGAGGGCGTTTCAGACTCTTACTGACTAAAACCTACCCGTGTTCCTTCAGTTGCCTGTGCCAGGGACCGCGGTGACTCTTTCAACATACACATCTCTTCCAACACACCAGCGACCCAAGCAGGAATCGGCCCCAGCGGACCCCGCCAATAAGTGCTGACAAATCTTTGAAGCGCGCGTGGAACAGAATGCGCCGTCGACCCGGGCCAATGGTCCTCCATCGGACGACGAGCTACCCATTGCTCGCCGTCCGCAAGCCCGCGCCTACGGTGACTGGAAATCAGCTTACGACTCCCGACCCCCAGGGCACCTTCTGCGATGGCTATGAGCGCTCACGCGTCCCGCCTCATTCTTCGCGAGGATTACTGCTTCGCAGAAGGAGGTGACAGTTTCCCATGCTCTCTCGCTCCGTACCTTGGCCTGGACCAGGGCCGGATGCCAGAGGTCACCACCGCCAATCGCCTCTATGAGGACACGGCGTTGCTCCACCCAAGCTGTGTAGACCTCCACCATATGCTGCACCGTGTCCTCCGGGCCAGCCACAGAATGGTGACAACCGGGCGTTTCTTCCCGCCTTATCCAGAACAGGAACCTCCCAAAGCAGCCGTGTCCGGTGAGGACCTGTGTCAGGCGGTAGGTGAGAACGCCGTGGCGTCTCTCCAGCCACTTCTCAAAAGTGATAGCGCCCTTAAGGGGGCTCCCTTTATTGCCCTCTGTGTCCCAAAACATGCAGTCTAACTGACATTTGCCATACCACCAACGACGCCATGGAAGTGGCGATTTTTTAGGCGTGAAAATGTACTCTCGTTCACCCAAAACGAAGAAGGACCTTTTAATCAAGGTCACAAATACTGCGCAGTTTGATTTTCAAGGCCACTCAATGCGGTTTTCTTTTCATGTATTTACTGTTGATTATTATCAAAATAAATGTTGACTCACATAGCAAAACAAATAGGATGCATCAATAACATTCCGATAAGGACATATTTTTCTTGAGTCGCTTTGCTTCCTGTTCATATCTTTATTTGAAAATCGAATAAAAAGATTTCTCGGTATCGCCGCCGATCGTGCGAATCATCAGATAATGTTTCGGATATGTCATTAAAGTCCGATACTCATCCGACTGAATGTGTACAATCATTTTTTAATTGAGGATTAAGATTATTATATACTAGCTCTCGCTAGTGGCTTCGCCCGCGTTGTATTAAGTCTTTCTCTCCATTACAAATCATAGCCTGTGTTATTCTGATGTATCTATCTTATATATATAAAACAAAGTCGAGTTAGTTACACCATTTATAACTCAAGAACGGCTTTACCGATTTCAATAATATTTGATTTATTGGATTTGTCTCCACCCCGATTAGCAGAATAACTATTAACCCTTCAACCCCCGCGGCCAAATCCGGGTTGTCAAAATGAACCCCGACGACCACCCGGGTTGACAGCCGATTTTTTTGTTTTTTTTTTTTCTCTTTAATATTTTTTTTGGAACGAAGTTCCTTATCGCGCGTTGTGAAAGGGGGCTAGACGGAAAAAATTCTTACGAAAAGTTGTCACGACACTTTTTGCTACAGTAAAAAAAATAAAATTTTATTACAATTACTTTTGTTATAGTTGTTGTTATTGCTAAAGAGTTGAGTTGAGTTGAGCTGAGCTGAGTTGAGTTGAGCTGAGCTGAGCTGAGCTGAGCTGAGCTGAGCTGAGCTGAGCTGAGCTGAGCTGAGCTGAGCTGAGCTGAGCTGAGCTGAGCTGAGCTGAGCCTAGCTGAGCTGAGCTGAGCTTAGCTGATCTGAACTGAGCTGAGCTGAGCTGCGATGAGATGAGATGAGATGAGATGATGAAGTATAACTTCTTACGTGCGTGCGTGTGTGCGTAGTTAATAATAAAAAAAATATTATAAATTAAAAAAAATAAAATTATATTACAATTCCTTCACTAATTAATCGAAAGGAACTTCGTTCCATCCGGGTGTCCCTTGACACCTCTCAAGTTTTTTTTTTGTCCGACTCACCAGTGAGTCGCGGAGCTTCACAGGAACATCGAAACTATTAAAATAAGGAAAAAAAAGTAGTGAAGAAAATTAATTTTCTCATATATTTTGTATGGAACGCATTTTATGTTCATTGATTCTGAGGTGGTACGAAGTTCGCCGGGACAGCTAGTCTATATCATCATTCATCATTCTCCTGCCCTTATCCCAATTTATTTGAGATCGGCGCAACATGTCTTCTTCTTCCATACTCCTCTATTAGACGTCATCTCTGTAGTCACCCCCTTTTTACCCATATCCTCTTTCACACAGTCCAACTATCGTTTCTTTGGCCTTCCCCTACTCTTATAGCCATCCACATCCATACACAAGACTTTCCTCACGACATTTTCTTCATTCCTCCGCATCACATGCCCATACCACGACAACCCATTTCCACACAACTTTTCAGTCAGCGGTGCCACTTTCAGACTTCCTCTTATATACTCATTTCTAATTCTATCCATGCGCGTAACACCACAGCTAGTCTATATATTTATAATAAAATTCAAAGTCCTGACTGACTGACTGTCTGATATATCAACGCACAGTTTAAACCGCTGGTCCTAGAGACATGAAAATTGGAGGGTGTGTTCTTTGTGATAAGTAGGTATCCACTAAGAAAGGGGTTTTTAAAATTCCATCCCTGAGAGGGTGAAATGGAGGTTAAAAGTTTATAAAGGAGGAAGTACTAATTCCACACGGGCGAAGCCGCTGGCAGAAGCTTGTCTGTATATATAGGGTGACTGGTAATTAGTGACCGATACTTAAACACGTGATTGTACTCATGATTACAAACAACTTTCCCAAAGAAACTTTTTTTTATACTTATTCACTTTTATCACAATAACAACAGTTTGAAATACACGCGCGCGCGAGGGCAGTGACCGCTGCAATCAGCTGTTAGACGCGGTCTCGTATCGTACAGAGCACGGCTCGCAAGCCCGCCTGGCCGGGCATCACGTGCCGTTTTCACTGTACCTAAGCAGTGTAGGTACCTACATGTTTCAGTTGTTGCTAAATAAATAAAAATATTTCAAAGACAGCGTGTTTGACTAATATTTTTAAGATGAAACGTATGTCCGCATAACTACAAAATATCTAGGAACGCGCGCGCCGTTACATTAAAAGAAGGCACGATCTATCAGCTGATAGTCTGACCTCGGGAAAGGGCAAATGTACTAGTAGTAGCGTCTCACGCTCCCCCGCCGCCCGCACCGCCCCCTTTGCCTCAGTGCTAACAGCTGATCGCGGCGGTCACTGCCCTCACGCGCGCGCGAATTTCAAACTATTGTTATTGTGAAATAAGTGAATACGTATATAAAAAAAACAGTTTCTTTGGGAAAGTTGTTTGTAATCATGAGTACAATCACGTGTTTAAGTATCGGTCACTAATTACCAGTCACCCTATATAAAGTTCAAAGTCCTGACTTACTGACTTATATATCAACGCACAGCCTAAACCACTGGTCCTAGACACTTGAAATTTGGAGGGTGTGTTCTTTGTGAAGAGTAGGTATCCACTAAGAAAAGGTTTTTCGAAATTCAACCCTTAAGAGGGTGAAAAGGTGGTTGAAAGTTTATAATGGGGGAAGTACTAATTCCACGCGGGCGAAACTGCTGGCAGAAGCTAGTAAGCTATATTATTGTAAAGTTTCATCCAAATCCGTTCAGTAGTTTTTGCGTGAAAGAGTAACAAACATACATCCTCACAAACTTTCACATTTATAATATTAGTAGGACAAGATTATCCCGTTCGTGGTATGGGTTTTGAAGTCACTACGCCGTATGTTTGTGTTAATTTAGGTTACAGACAGATGAGTTTAACAAATTGATGCTTACGTTTAGTGTCAGACCGAAACACAATTTTTATCCGAAAACGAATGTTCGTTTCCCCAGTTTCGGCCGAAACCGGAACTCACGTGGTAACAAAAAATTTGTCAAAATTACAAAATGTTTAGAAAAAGTTAGCAGACCATTGAAAATCTAGCCCTAACTTTCATAAAATCCTACTAATATTATAAATGTGAAAGTTTATGAGGATGTATGTTTGTTACTCTTTCACGCAAAAACTACAGAACAGATTTTGATGAAACTTCACAGTAATATTGCTTATACATAATAACACATACCTAGGCTATTTTTTTAAAGTTCTAATTCTAATAAACAGGCTATTTTTATTTTTGTATTATAATAATACCACGTGGGCGAAGCCGCTGGTAGAAGCTAGTAAGTACTAAATAAGTTAATAAATCGATGATAAAACAAATGATTACACATTACACTGAAGAACGAGACTGTCAGTTTTTAGGTCTTTTTCACAACCTTCAGCTCAAAGGGGCTCGTTTCGATCCGAATATTCTTTTGTTCGAAACCGAAACTCCAGATGAAACCAGTTTTTCTGGCCGAAACCGAAGCCGAACCTTGGGTCGGACACTGCATACCTTTTTAGGGTTCCGTACCCAAAGGGTCCAAACAGTGACCTATTGCTGTCACTTACGTGTTCGTCTGTCCGTCTATCCGTCTGTCTGTCTGTCCGTAGTCTGTCACACAGGTTTTACAGCCAAACGGTAGGAGCAAGTCTTCAAATTTTCACAGTATAATCATCTTGTTAACCCAAAACCATATAAATAATCAAAAACATATTTGGTCCGGAACCCCAAATATGCGAAGTTTCGATTCGATCAAGCCGAATATTCTTTTGTTCGAAACCGAAACTGCAGATGAAACCAGTTTTTTTGGCCGAAACCGAAGCCGAACCTTGGCTCGGACATTGCATACCTTTTTAGGATTCCGTACCCGAAGGGTCCAAACGGAGACCTATTGCTGTCACTCACGTGTCCGTCCGTCTGTCTGTCTGTCTGTCCGTCGTCTGTCACACAGGTTTTACAGCCAAACGGTAGGAACAAGTCTTCAAATTTTCACAGTATAATCATCTTGTTGACCTAAATCCATTAAAATAATCAAAAATACATTTGGTCCGAAACCCTAAATGTGTGAAGTCCGACTCGCACTTGGCCGGTTTTTATTTTATCTCGGAAAATTGGAAACTTTCCAATAAAATTAGCGCTTAGGTACTACCTTATTCCAACATACGTTCAACATTCTTAGCGACAAAACATATACTTTATTATCAGTTTTCAGGTCACAGCTGACCCTATTCCTGTAAAAAATATAAGTTACAATATATAATTAAATTAAATCTGATTTAATCACATCTATAAGAATCTGAAATACCAGTCCCTATACACATTACGGATGGCAACTAAATCAATGTTGCTACCAATTAGTGTCAATATCTACGATATATAAAAACATAAGTATATATACTATGTACGTTAGTCTATCAGCAACGAATACTGATTGGGGCTGATACATAATGCATAGAGTCCGCGTACATTTTAAAAATTGATTATTACCAGCGTAAGTATGTAGGTTAGCAGATACTAATGGCAAACGTCAAGTATAGCATAGTAGTTAAGTCTATGACTATTTCATAGTTTAAGAGTTAAGTATAGTTTTGTAATAACATGGTGTCTAGTAGACGTAGCTTGACATGACAGGTAACCGTCATGCAAGCTGTATTTAAAATCTTCAGTAGGGATGATTCTTGGGTAGGTACTAAAACTAATAATTCTAGTCCGTGAGTTAGGTTATCAAAAAATATTGGACGCGTATTTTTTGCTTTATCAAATCAAAAAAAAAATAGAACCGACTTCCAAAAAAAGAAAAAAAATTTGGAAAATAACTTTAATTTGGGAAGTCGGTGTCAAAAACGAAGAAACAAAATCAGGGACACCGACTTCCGAAATTTAAAGTTATTTTCCACTTTACTTTTTTTTTTGGAAGTCGGTTCTATTTTTGTAAAAATATTTTTTTTATTTTTCACTTTTTAGTTGTACTATTTGAGGTATACATAGACAAACGATCGCAGTAATCGCGAGTCATTTGCTATTAGTTATAGAAGAGTTCCACTGTCTATATCCGAAATTCTTCATCAGATCCAAAAAATAAAAATAAATTATTAAATACTAAAACCTTCCTAGAAAAATATGCATTTGAATGAACCCCATCTAAATCGGATAAGTAGTTTTCGAGAAAATCGCGTAATCGTAATACGTACCTATTTATGTATATACGGGTCGAATACAGAACCTCCTTTTTTGGAGTCTGTTAAAAAATTACAAAGATAAAGCGCATCAAAGTTTAGGAGTGGGGGCTTGGTACGTAATTTTTGAGTAAAAAGTGTAGCAGGGTGTGACGTCACGCAAAATATCAACGCACTGTATCGTCCTCATGTTTTTTTTTTGTACGGGACAGAAGAAAAAATACGTGTACAATATTTTTTGGTAATTTAACTGACGGCCAAAAAAATTTTTTTTAATCATCCACCCTATTACGAACGCATAAAAGTTATTTTCGGGTAGTGAACAAATATATATAAAACTTAATTTACAGGTGACAATGATATACAGCTGTAACGGAAAGGTGTGGTCATATTTTAAGAACTGGATCTGCCCATCGATATGAACAACTTTCTTCAAGAAATTTCGAGGAAATTCTAAAAATAATTTTTTACTTCCCATACAAATATTGATCAGTTGATGATGGAAAGTCCAACTTTTTTTGCGAATTTTCTATTTTTTGTTAGAAACAGTTGTTCATTTACATGTGCAGAACCGGCTCTTAAAATATGACCACACATTTCCGTTACACCCTGTATATATACCGACGTAGAACCAAAACCCGTAGTATATCCCAAGATAGTTAGTGAATAGGTCAGGCACATGATAATCCCTCCCTTGATAGCAATGTACCTACAGCCATGTTTATAAAACCGTATGCTTAGTGTAAGTGCTGATTAGTAACGGATTCTAAATTCAAATACTCCATATAAAACTTCGAAGACATGTGACATCCACCAATCCGCATTGGGCCCGCGTGGTGGATTACGGCCCACACCCTCTCACAGAGAGGAGGCCTGTCCCCCAGCAGTGAAGACATTAAAAGGCTGATGATGATGATGATGATATGCTTATTTTTTTAACCGACTTCGAAAAAGGACGAGGTTCTATGTTCGACTGTATGTACGAGTATCTTTTTGTTTTTTTTTTAGCGTATGTGCACCGATTTCTCTGTCAGTTGTGGACCGATTTTCAAAATTATTTCTTTATCTGAAAGAATATACTCCCGAGGTGGTCCCAAATAAATTTTATAAAAATTGCTTCAGCGGTGTTTGGAAAACTGAACAAAAACGAAAAATATGTATACCTAGATGACGTTTTGGTTTTCTCCAATTACGAGTAGGTATGTATAAATTCCACGTTCCATGTTATTGGGTTTTCAGTTCTGGGGTATAACAACTAAAAGGTGAAAAATAAATAAGTAACAATTTTACAAAAAAAAAACAACCGACTTCCAAAAAAGAAAATACACTAAAAGTTTAAAAATAACTTTAATTTCCGAAGTCGGTGTCAAAAAACAAAGAAATAAAATAAAAACACCGACTTCCGAAATAGAAGTTATTTTTAAATTTTTAGTGTATTTTCTTTTTTGGAAGTCGATTGTTTTTGTTTTTGTAAAATGTTATTTTTATAAATAAAGCTCGTAGTGTTAAACTATGCGGAATTCTGCTTTAGCTAATCTCAACAGTGGTAAGAAAAGACGTGAAGAATCTCGTATCAATACATATTGGGTAATGTTCTCGAAAACATAGTTCGCTTCGTAATAATGCCTACGTCCATAGCCAATCTCAACATACTCGAGAAAAGGCTATACCTATGTACATTTTGCACAAGTCATGATAAATCTCGTAGCAATCCATACAGGGTATCCTCATAAACTTGTAAACACGCCTACTTCCGTAGCCAATCTCAACATAGTTAAGAGAACGGCTGCGTGCTGACGTGCGTGATGAATCTCATAGCAATCCATAAATAGTAATAATCTCGAAAACAAGCAATCTATATGCCAAGACATATTATGTCCATAGCGAAACACATATGTACTTAGTGGAGAAAAGGTTAGGCAGATTAAGGAAACTAGAAGCAATACATATTGGGTACTTTTCTTGTAAACAAAGATAACTTCGTAATACCTACGTCCGTACCCATTGCTAACAAAGTTGGGAAAAAGCTACGCCCATGATGAAAACTTGTAGCAATCCTTATAAAGCAATATTCTCGAAAATATAAATCTCTACGCCCGTAGCCACAGCAAAGAATGAAAACTTGTAGCAATCCATACAAGGTATTATTCTCGAAAGCATAGATTGCTACGTAATTCCTACATACGTAGCCAATTCTAAAATAGTTAAGACAACGATAAATATTTATTTAAACTTCATATAAAATAGTGTTACGTAGGGTGTAACGGAAAGGTGTGGTCATATTTTAAGAACCGGTTCTGCCCATGAAAATGAATAACTCTCTCTAAGAAAAAATAGAAAATTCCCAAAAAACATTGGACTTTCAATACAAAGTTATCATCAGCTGATCAATATATGTACGAGAGGTAAAAATTTTTTTTGAGAATTTCCTCAGGTTTTCTTGAAGAAAGTTGTTCATATCGATCGTAAAATATGACCACACCTTTCCGTGACACCCTGTATGTGGGCGGACTTAATGCGCTTCGCTCGCTCGTACATTCTGCATTTTCCTATTTCTCAGACTGTTCTGCTTGAGTCGACAAAGTATCTTCTATTTCATTTAAAGGTTAAGTTTACCGAAATTTAATATATTAAAGCTCGGTAAACTTAACCTTTGCGAGCCGGGTGGTAAAATATTCGAAGTCACTCCGCTCCGCTCGCTCTTGTTTTCTATATTTCCTTAATCCTCAATTTTTTCTGCTTACGAGTATGTCGAAAAAATAACAGAAATTGCAACTGAATGCGATATGTAATTGTTCAAAAGAAAAAAAAAACTGAATCGGTTATAATTAATATCGAGCTCACTTCGCTCGCTCCTGTGTCTTGCGTTCTCGCTTTTATGCATAAGTCGTGTGAAGGTTCCAAAGTAAACCTAGAACCCAGAATTTTCGAGCTCGCTTCACTTATTAATTTATGTTTCTTTTCAGTTTTAGGTACTGCATCCCGTAATACGCCACTGAAATACCTACAATCTGAACGATATGATAATCACTCGTATTAATCCAATTAGGGTAACGTCATCGTCTGAAAATCAGTTCCCTACGTAATAACTATGTCTGCCTATAGCCTATGTGTATGACAATGATACGTAACAGTCCATAATAGGGTAACGTCATGGAGCCGAAAATATCCCTACGTAATACTTACGTCCCTAGCCCATATAGAGAAATATACGGCACATGACGATCTCTCGTAGCAGTGCATATGGGGTAACGTCATCGTCTGAACATCATTCCCCTACATAGTAACTATGTCCACAAATGTGTATATTGTGTTTGCCAATTTCAGCAATATGATACAGATAGTGGCAATCCAAATAAGTAGCAGTATTTTATAAACTATGTCACGAGTCACGACCCACTGGTCCGTTGCGGGCGAATATTGAATGGATCCTGAAAAACTAAAGCTATGTGTAGCGTCGTAGCACTCGTAGCGGATCGCCTAGCGGATTGAAGTGAAAACTTCTTTAGGCGCGTATGGCTGACAAAAAATAGGAAACAAATTTAATTTTAATGAGAAAGATGCTCTCCTTTTATTTAATTAAATAGTAATGACAAGAAATGCTTTTAAGATAAAATCGATTGTACCTTTATTTTTTAACCAACTTCCAAAAGGAGAAGGTTCTCAATTCGTCAGTATGTTTTTTTTTTGTATATGTTTTACTCTGTTTCTCCGCCGCTTATAAATAGATTTTGATGTTGATGTTTTTTATTTGGTAGGCCATACTTTAGAGGTGGTTACATAAATTTTATCGAAATTGATTTAGCACTTTTTGAAAAAATCAATATAAACAAAAAATATGAATATCTAACAAAATAATTAATAACACATTAGACATTTTGGTTGTCTCCAAGTATGTTAAAATTTCATGTTATTGAGGTTATCCATTGGGGCATAACTTTATTAATTAGTTTTAGTTCTGGGGTACCAGCAACAACTAAAAAGTGAAAAATAAATAACTTTTTTACAAAAAATACAACCGACTTCTAATTGCAAAATAACTTTAATTTCGGAAGTCGGTGTTAAATAACGAAGAAACAAAATACAAACACCGACTTCCGAAATTAAAAATATTTTGCAATTTTTAGAAGTTGGTTGAATTTTTAAAAAAAAAAGTTTTTTATCTTATTAATAGTTAAGTCCCTTTTTGAAGTGAAAATTCTTTAGAATCGTTGTGATTTTATACTCGATGAAACGACAAAGCGACACTAAAAAGAGACAAACATATTCAGATTTAGCATGCAAGAGAATGAGATAGAAGGCGAAGAGTAGGTACAGGCGTAGACCCACGGAACAAAATCTTGTTCAGTTCAAAGCTCTGCGTAACAGCTGCAATCGTCTGTGTCGAAATGCAAAAAGACGCTACTTTCATGAATCTCTTGTAGATCGCAAGTCCTCCCAGGTTTGGAAATTCCTGAAGTCAGTCGGTATCGGCAAATCTCCTACTAACACGTGTAAAGATGTTGACCTGAGTGCTCTTAATAGGCACTTTTCTCTTCCTCCTGTCTCTCTGGACCTAAGTGTCAAAACTTCTACTTTGCTTGAGCTTTCCAAATTGCCGTTACCGAATTGTCCAATTTTTAATCTTAGTTCTGTCTCAGAAGATGATGTTAAAAAATCTCTTCTTGCTATCTCCTCTTCTGCTGTGGGCCATGACAATCTGTGTTCCAGGATGATATTACCTGTTCTCCCTCAACTGCTTCCCATTCTCACTCATATTTTCAATTATTCCTTATTCTCTGGCACATTTCCTTCAGCCTGGAAACAGGCACACATAATACCTCTTCCCAAAATAGACAATCCTTCGTCCTTCTCTCATTTCAGACCCATCTCCATCCTACCTTTTCTTTCTAAAGTTCTCGAACACATTGTTCATGGTCAAATTTCTAGATACCTAACGTCAAATGCTCTTATTTCCCCTTTTCAATCTGGCTTTCGTGCTGGTCACAGCACTGTAACTGCACTTCTGAAAGTCACTGACGACATCCGCTGGGCTATGGACAATAAATCTCTTACTTTATTAGTTCTACTTGATTTCAGTTGTGCGTTCAACTCAGTGGATTTTGACATACTGCTTGGAGTCCTTCGTTCTATTAACTTCTCTTCCTCTGCCTTATCCTGGCCTGACTCTTACCTTCGGGGTCGCTCTCAGTGTGTTCGCCTTGACGAGATTTTCTCTGATTGGAGTGATCTCACTGCTGGTGTTCCTCAGGGTGGCGTTCTCTCTGCACTGCTTTTCTCTATTTTCATTAATACTGTCACTAAGGTTATCACTTCTAATTTTCATCTTTGCGCAGACGATTTGCAGCTTTATCGTCATTTCTTACTTGCTGACGCGGACTCAGCGGTCAATGCCATGAATCATGACCTGGAGCGTATTAATCAATGGGCTAAGTCTTACGGGCTGCAGATTAATCCTTCCAAGTCCCAGGCTATGATCATAGGCAGTCGGTATTACCGCACTGCGCTTGACGTTTCCACATTGACGCCATTATCCCTTAACAGCTCAATCATTGCATACACCGACTTGGCTAAGAATCTCGGTGTCTTAGTTGACAACAACCTTTCTTGGCGAGCTCAAGTGAACGAGGTTAGTCGTAAAGTACACTTCACCTTCCACTCTATAAAATCCCTGCAAAGTTTCTTACCCTTTAAAACTAAAATTACTTTAGCTCAAACCTTAATTCAGCCGATCATTTATTACGCTGATGCCTGCTATCTGGATGCCACTGAGGAGCTCTTAAACAAGCTTGAGCGCTTGCAAAACCTGTGCATTCGTTTTGTTTTTGGTCTAAGGAAATTCGACCATGTTTCTCAGTTTCGCAAGGATCTCAAGTGGCTCCCTATCCGTCTTCGCAGGAACACTCGGATATTATGTCTCCTGTACAACATCCTTTGTAATCCTAAATATCCTGGCTACCTGCGTGATCGTTTTTCGTTCACTCGCCCTGCCGACGCCCCTTGTAGATCCTGCCTTAAGCATCATCTCAATTTCCCATCCCATAAAACCCACTTCTATTCCCACTCCTTCTCTGTTCATGCGGTACGATTGTGGAACTCACTTCCACCTAATATCCGTGATTCTAAAACTGTCTACCAATTCAAGAAACTAGTCAAAGAGCATTACCTCTCCACCATTCCGTGATTAAATTTATTATTGATATTTATTTTATATTTAATTATGTATTAGGTATATTTTATGTATGAAATATTTATGTATTCTAGTCTATTTTATGTTTCTATATCTATTTATACACACTGTGTCTACATTTCTCAACCAACTTTCCAGTCGCAGGTCTGCTGGAAGAAATTTCTTTTGAAATAAGCAGCACCTTTGTGCTCTTCTATCTGTATTTGTTCATTTTTCTCTTGTAATTGTTTTTGTGTGTGCATAAATAAATAAATAAATAGAATAAAGAAATACGGTCGCTGTTTCGATTTCGGAAAGTTTCACTTCTACTGCGTGTGAACCGACAACATCTTTTTCTTTTCTTCATGGCAGCCATGAGATGCGTCCCGTATTTGGTAGTTTTTGTTTGGTGGGTGGCGGTCCAGTAACTCTGGGTATTGCCATATAGGGTAACGTCATAGTGGTCACGAAAACATCTCCACGTAATTCCTACGTCCTTAGCCTATAACCATTTCCAACATAGTAGAAAGAAGGCTAGGCACATGACCATCACTCGTAACAGTGCATTTATGGTAACGTCATCGACTGAAAATTATTTCCCAACGTAATAACGAGAAGATTGGTAAACTCAAAATACACATGGTGTGGATTCTCTTATTCAATAACTAAACTAAAATTAGAGAATTGCTATCTTTTACTAAAAGGCAGTGCGAGAAAAGGACGGCTATAGCTATGCACTAAGTTAGAGATGTCAAACTAGTTTACGCCTTGCGCTTCGCCGTGTTTTTAGACAACATGTTTTTACGTGTACCCTTACTTTGTATGGAAATATTAGTTCAAACTAAATTTGACAGCTCTAATTTACGTCCGTCTCTTTCTTGTTTTATTACAGAGAAAAAGATAGCAATAGCCTAAATTAATTTTAGTTTGTGCACAACGGAATCAACAGGCAAACATAGCCAATGTGTAAATTGTGTTTGCCAATCCCAATAGAATGATAATGATTCGTAGCAATCCATATAGGGTAATGTCATCATCCGAAAATTTGTTCCCTACGTAATAACTACATATTTATGCGCCACTGTGTATATTGGGTATGTCAATTTCAACAATTCATATTGTCAGTGTGTGTTGTATTGTTGTTGGTTGTATTGTATTATCATTAATGATTTGTAGTAATCCATATCACAGTATTTCCCCAACTATGACCCACTGGTCAGTCGCGAATGAATATTGATGGGCCCTGAAAAACTAATGCTCTAATGATGAAAACCGGCCAAGAGCGAGTCGGACTCGCGCGTAAAGGGTTCTGAACAAATCATATTAGGGGAGGGGGAATGATCATTTTTCATCTATATTCTTAAATAACTTCAAAATTATATATTTTAAAATTATGAATAAAATAGATTCGAGACTCTGTGTGCCCTTTCATTTGATACGTCGCACGATACAGTTTGAAAAACTTTGATTTTTAATATTCCGATTTTCACCCCAAAAGTGATCTCCTTATTCCAAATTAAGTTTTTGAGGGTACACGTCCGTGTTTGGGTCACAGATATTCATGTGTGTACCAAATTTCAACTCTATCGGTCTAGCAGATTCGGAGCAAATTGGCTGTGACAGACGGACAAACGGACAGACATACAGACAGACAGACACACGAGTGATCCTATAAGGGTCCGTTTTTTCATTCCGACTTTTGGAACCCTAAAACATAGGTCTTTATTTTTCTTCATTCGTAATAGTTGCATCCCTTATTTGGTAGTTTTTAACTGACTTTGAATTAGGAGGAGGTTCTATGTTCGACTGTATGTATATTTTATATATGTTTTTATGTATGTTCATCGATTTCTCTGTCAGTTGGGGACTGATTTTCGAAATTCTTTTTTCATCCAAAAGAATATACTCGAGAGGTGGTCCCATATAAATTTTATCGAAATTGCTTCAGCGCTTTTTGAAAAAATCAACTAAAACAAAAAATATGTATACACATGTTGGTCTCCTCCAATTATAAGTGTTATTGGGGTTATCAATTCGGGCGTAACTGTAATATTTAGTTTTAGTTCTGGGGTACCTATAACAACCAAAAAGGGAAAAATAAAAACTTTTTTACCAAAAATACAACCGATTTGCAAAAATGAAAATACACTAAAAATGTAAAAAATAACTTTAATTTCGGCAGTCGCTGTCAAATAATGAAGACATAAAATACAAACACCGACTTCCGAAATTAAAGTCATTTGTAAATTTTTAGTGTATTTTCATTTTTATAAGTCGGTTGTATTTTTTTGTAAGAGGATTGCCGTCGAGTAACTTTGGGAACTACTGTCATATAGGGTAACGACTTAGTGGTCTTAAAAACGTCCCTACGTAATACCTACGTCTATAGCCTATAGTCATCTCCAACACAGTGGAGAGAGGCGAGATCTAGAGAGAGGCTATAAGAATTCGTACCTATAGTTATAGAGGGTAACGTCATCGTCTGGAAATTAGTTCCCTACGTAATAACTATGTCCACCAATGTGTATATCGTGTTTGCCAATCTTAACAATACGATGAAATCGTTCGTAGCATTCCAAATAGGGTAACGTCATGGTATCGAAAACATATTTACGTAATTCCTACGTCTGTAGTCTATCGTTTGTTTACGTTAATAGGGTACGTAACTGTGGACGGCAAACATTTGATTAATTTACTAATCTGCTACGAAAGGAAATACGTATCTACTTACGTGTTTGTGGGCGCAACACTATCTCATGTGCGACTGTTTGCGAGGATTTTATATTATCAAGTCTTTTACACTAACTGGAGGTATACCTATGTCGTAGGATCCTTCACTTTTGCATTTTTTGGATTTTTACGAAAAAAAAATACAATTTTTATTTCAATTCTTCTCAAAAAAAATACTGTAGCTCCTGCAATATTTTTTCTAAGCAGATTTGGAATCAAAAATAAATAATAATAGCCGTCGAGTCATATAAGACTACAGTTAGTTGAAAAAACCTCGTATAATATGATAAAAATCGTAAAATTTTGGAATTCGGTGTTTCTAACTTTGTTTCTTCGTCATTTAACACCACCGACTTCCGAAATTAAAGTTATTTTGCATTCTTTTTGTGTTTTTCTTGGCAGTCGGTTGTATTTTCTCGTAAAAAGGTTTTTATTTTTCACTTTTTAGTTATTGAACCCGATAACTAAAACTAAATAGTAAAGTTATGCCCGAATCGATAGCCCCAAAAACATGGAATTTGAACATAATTGGTGAAATTAGGGTGTATCAGGGTGAACTGTACAAATCTATGTAAGGGGTACACAGATTTGTAGAGAGCGTATCAGCGTGATGTTATGTTATGAAGTGTTGTAAACAATAAACAGACATATGCGATTGCAGCAATTCCGGAAGGTTTGCTATCATTTATTGAAGAGTTCCATTGTGTATCTTCGAGGTTCTTCATCAGATCTTCACCAAATTTAAACGGAACCACCTGGAAAGTATAACCATTCAAACATAAAAAAAATCCATATCGGTCAAGGCCTCTTCGAGTAGGTAATCGGGGAACATACATAAAAGATAAAAGATTCCGACGGATCCGTCGGAATCTTTCATTTTTTTATCTTCTTTTATCTTCTATCTTTTTTTTATGGATCTTCGCGATTGAGAACCACCTCCTGTCTTGAAGTCGGTTAAAAAAATAGATATGGTAATTAAATAATTTCAAAATACACATGGTTTGGCATTATTATGGTTAATATTGCTAAATCTTATTTCACAGTACTCACCATTTGGAGCAATGTTCAATCTACGACGGAGATATGATAACCCACAGACATAAATTAAGTACCTACATGTAGTACTACGTACATATATACAAACTTCAACAGAGTACACATGCACGCTACGCGAAGCTTGCGGTTTCTCAGTTCACACCCGATCCTGTACGACGCAGATCATTATCCGACATTATCGATCTATGTGATTTACTATAGTAAACTAATAATGGCGCCACTAATAAGCACCGGCCAACACATGCCTCAGTGTCGACTCGTTTAGCAAAATTACAATTGTTCATACCTAACGAATCCCGGTTAAATTGTGTAAATTGATCAATAATAACACATAACGAGCAAAGCACACTACAATGATTTAAACAAAGTAACGAATTACCACTTATACAATACAAGCAATTACCTTTGAAAATATACACCTCGAGACCAATCATGCCTTAGCTGCTTATTAATAATTCACGCGAGGCAAAATAAACAAATTATAATAGGTAGCGAATAAAAATATACTCTGTTAAAATTGCTCGAACCGGTAAACGAGGACAATTATCGGGCAAATAGTTGTTTATACACGGTATTTGAGCTAGCTGTGTAATTTCCTGTGTTCTATCTAATATGATCGGCGCGACGCGGCGCCAGCGCCGGCGGCTTCTTATAAAGAACGTTTATGCTAATATATGAACCACTAACAACTGTCCGGTGCACGAGACACTTGTCGTCCAATACTACAGCTTATAAATTATTGAATAAATTCTAATTCTGACTATCGTATCAATCTATCAGTAGGTACGCAGTTTTTGTGCGACGCGTGAAGGAATTTAAACTTAGCTTCTCTCTAACAGATATAGGATCGATTTGGTAGCTTACCTGGAAGACTTTTTTAAAAGCAATCTATCACTGGAGGCAAGCAGTCCCATATTTGCATAAACATGCAAATAGTTATTTGATGTTGGGTAGTGAACAATGGTTCAAATATCTAAAGAGGTTTGTTATGCGACCACATAGAATTTTAGACTTTCCCGGAGCGCTAAAAACGACCAGGGCAAATTTTTAACAGTCCAATAAATTTTGTCCAAAGAATAAATATGGCTGCTTGACAAATCTGTACAGAAGCTGTCAAACAAATTTTTATTCCTCAGATAACAGTTATCTGATTAATGAAAAATCGGCCCTAAGTTGGAAAACTAGGGTAACAAGTAGGCTACAAGCTCAATAATTTCGGGGTCGGCCGTCAGTCCAATTAAATGTTAGATACTGGGCAGTATTCTAGATACAGATTGCAGTGAGCTTTATAATGTTATCAAGAGAGACCTTATTTATAATTTTTGTCGCAATGGCAAAATAAACTACGAAGCCAATCGTATGTCTTTCAAAGGCAAGAAAATTTATCACAATGGCGGAAATTCTGCACCCCATTCATGCAAAGATGAAAATATAACGCAAGACCTAGAAACACGCCGAGAATAAAAGTAGCCGTCAGCTCAGCCATAAAGCTCATAAGGAGCCTAGCTCAAATATACATAGGTACAGACTAAACAAAGCGCTCACAGGTGCGTCCAGAGGTGCTCACGGTCAGATTGTCCGATACATGTACTTATGCATGACCTGCTGAATGTACTATCAGCGACAGAGATTGGTGTGTAGGCCAATTAAGATCTTTTTTTTTTAGGTTAGAAATCATCAAATAACTTCTCCTGCTCTGGGTGGAGCGGGAGTGCGTGTCAGACTCTTACTGACTAAAACCCACCTGTGTTTCTTCAGTTCCCTGTACCAGGGCCGCAGTGACGCTTTCAAACACATTCGCGTCACGTTTTTTTGCCATGGGATGGGCAGAAACTACTGGATCCTGCTACGATCGTCGAACCTTTAATACTCATTTTGCTTCGTTTATGTTCATCTTGTCATACACTGACGTTGGTTGAGAGTAGACTACTATAAGGTACTACGACGCACCTGACCTTTCTAAAGAACATCAACAATAAGGTCTGCGTAAGTCCTTCTAGGACATTCTTTCCACTACTTGCTTTCATATTGACTTATTCAACGTAACACACTATCCAAGGCTCACTTCACCTCTAAGCCCACGCACATCATGAGTCAAAAGGTAGTCCAATTTAGCTTCTATTCTCCTTTGCCGACTGTACTTACATGGCGGTACCACGGCAATTTAGCGTGTGTCTCACATACCAAATGGCTAATAACAACGGGTAACCCATGTGTTGCTACCCGGTGCCGCAATTACATCACCTGTTGACTTCCAGACGTGATTACTAGACGGGCTTTGTTTGAAATTATGACTGCGTTCGCAAATAAAAGCTGTATGTACTAAGAACTTAGGACTTGCCTATAAATATTGGAACAGAAAGCGAGCAGTTACAAGGGTAATTACCACCACTGCGGAGGCGACCTTGATTCTGTACAGTAGATATTGCCCTGCGTGTACCTCCGAGCGACGGATCTTGGTCTCCAGGATCGGGCGAGACCGGTTTCTGCCAGTAATAGTGAGGGTTATGCTGGCAGGCACCGATAACCGGAGGGAAAAAGCCTTTTTTCGTGAGACCGTGATGATCCAGCAAAAGACCGCCGAGCGGGATCGTGAGATGGCCGATCCCCAAAAGTCTTTTAAAGGTTTCCTAAGAGAAAAACAAAATTATAGCACTTGCAGCTGGGTGGACATTGTTACGTGTTCTTCGTTTAAATCGAACCTTATGACCTACAACTAATGCTTATGATTGAGCCATTTTGTCTACAAAGCTGTGTCTGTAACCGCTATGTAAATACTAGAGTAATGTAGAGTCTTTTGAACTAACTTACTAACTAGTCTATTTTATCCATTGCTTGACAAAGGCCTCTTTTGAACATGGTCATTAATCGTACAACAGCAGCATGCATTTCCATAGTAAATAAAATTTTCATTACTGGTTTTTCATCTAAGTAACATCTACCAAACAAAGAACTGGATTTACGATGACGCGGCGTTAAGAAATGCTAGAAAAATCGCAGCTTCACAGATTATTACACCAACTTGTCAAGTAGAGCGATCATTAAGATCCACGTGGCAGCATTTGTTTTTTATTTTATTTGCATAGACACACAGTAAAAGAAAATCTAGGTGTATTTCCCAAATTATGACTAAGAATTTAAAATCCAAAATGTCAGAAAATTGTGTTGTGTTTTCCGTGTATGTTCCTGAGTTTGCCAAAATGTATTTCAGTGTTTCGACAAATCGAGAAGAACCAAAGCCCTTGTAATTTACCGAGAAAAGTTAATAGTCACTGTAATTATAAATAGAATAGAAGTAAAACAGAAGCATGACTCAGCTCCACGTCGCCACTCGCCACGTCTGGATTCAGGAAATAGAAAAATCTCCACTTTGGAGCGGAAACCACAATATTTTGTGTTGAACAAAAGTAGAGTGTTTCATGAATCATTTTCCATCTGCGCATAATAAAATACTTACAATGTATCATGCAAATAGAGTGTGGTTACTAATCCGCAGGTGCTGTATGATGGATGATGACTAGTCGTGTTGGGAGGCACTTCATCGGTAATTACTTAATTAGGTACCTATTGCGTGTTAAGAAATGTTTTTCTGTGACGTATGAAGTCCCTAAAGTATAAGCATCCATATGCATAACCAGCCTTGTAATGTTCCCACTGCTGGGACTCAGGTCTCCTCTCTAGGAGAGGGAATGGGAAACAATCCACCACGTGGGGCCAGTGTGGGTTGGTGGATGTCACATGTCTTCGAAATTTCGGTTCCTCACGATGCCTTCCTTCACCTTTTTGAGAGCAGTGGTGATGAAATAAAGTACACAAAGTAAAACGCCGGCTGGGGTATAAGGCGCTATTAACTGCCAACGACCAGGGCCTGCAGTCTCGACATTGATAGCGATCGCTACGTCCTAACGATCGGTCGCTATGTCGGAAAAATAATTGATTTTCTTGAAATACGTATGTACGGAGACCAGCAGATCAGTTGATCAGTTTTCATGAAAAATAGTGCTTGCAAGTTAAAAATTACGCCGTCTCTGTACATATTTCAAGAAAATCTATTATTTTTCCGACGTAACGATCAATCGTTACGACGTAGCGATCGCTATCAATGTCGAGACTGCAGGGCCTGTGGCAGGGCCTGTGGCAGGGCCTGGAGTGGTTAGCTTGCATGTTCTGTGCTGAGCTCATATAACGCGTCGTACGTAGGTACACCCAGTAATAGGACTTGCCCATCAAGGCGCATTATTAATTTATTATACATAAAACAACAGGTATTATAATAAAACACGTATACTTAAATATAAATAATTAGCTGACCCGACTGACGTTGTCCTGACGCGCGAACTGTCAAACTCGCGATAATCGGTTTTCTGAAATTTTCCAATTTTCTGCGCAACTTTCCTAATTTTTTATTTCACAAGAACCTACTCCTGACAATAACAAACACAACAAAAAAAAGAATTAGCGAAATCGGTAAAGCTTTTCTCAAGTTATAGCGTGACCAGGAGAAATAGGGGTTCATTTTTATATCTATAGATTAAATGATCTTTAAAATGGTGAAGAATGGTTTCAGAAAAATACGCTTTATAGTTTTTGCGTGATTTTCAATTTTTTATCCGCGTTAGACATAACTTTGCAAATTAATTACACTATGTTATAAAAATATAATTTCAAATTTTCACATATCAAATTGCGAAAAAAATTGTCTACAGTAACATATATTTTTTCAAAGAAATAGGATTAGTCGTTTAGACGTGATGTTGAATTAAACACCATTAGTAGTGGTATAACTGCGCCTTAATCCCGCGACGTTACCACTGGGCCACCGCGGCTCCCCTCTAAAGTACCTACGTAATACCAAATGGGTATATATTCAGGGTCCATTTGTCTATCTAGACATATGTGTCGCCGGGGAGTTTGTTGCACCGCTTCTTCCTCCCAGCTATAACACTAGGAAGTGGTGATGGGCGAGTGTTTTTGGGGTACGTCTTTATGTAATTTTTGACTTTCAAAAAGTGCTGGCTCTCAGCCTAGTTTAAAAAAATAACTTTTTGATTTTGATCATCCTCGGAGTACTCCCGTTGGAGCACCTATTTTTTCGGCACCTATGCATTGAGCACCAAAGGTATTCACATTTGAGAACCAATCAATACAATAGCTTGGTGCTCAATGGGGAACAATATTCAGGTTGTGCGTTGCTTTATACGAGAATAGTTTTAAAGAATTTCGTTTATCGAATCATTTCATAAATTAATCACACATTATACTCACTTTGAAAAAAATTAAATCATTGATTTTTGTTTCACATAAAGTTTAATGTTAGAATATTCATATCATAGAATAAGAAATCAGATAAATATTCTTTATCCATATATTTTATTCTTTATCCAATTATTTAACATAAAACTTATTACCGAGAATAACACTGTATCGAGTGACAGTTTCTAAACCTTTCAATTAATACCTTTGATAAAATGAATACCTTTCACTAAAATTAAAACACCACGTTCACAAAAATAATGCGGGTTAATTCTTGTCAATCAGGAAAACAATCTTGTTATTCTCACTCATAGTGACTTCATGCACTGTGTTTATTTTGATTTTTTTTTTGTTAAAATGAGTGATACAGAAGTTAATACACCATGCATGCAGCAAGCATGCGGCATGCAAGTAGGCATGCAGCATGCAAGCGAGCATGCAACATGCAGCGTGCGTTATAGCACAACTTGTTGAGTTTTTAGGATTATATTTATATTTTCGTCGAATTAAAATACCATTTAAAAATACACCGAACAAACAATATTCGTTAAAAAATAATTCTACTGTTTGATAAGTATGTAATATGTAATAAGTATAAAAAATGTGATTATAAAATTCATTGAATTGAGTTTCTGTAAAATATGATTCATTCAAGTAAATAGTAGTTGAAACAATAATATTAAAAATACAAGGACCAAATATTATGTGAAACATTTTCTAGGAAACGAAATCCTATGATATTTCTGTATGCGAAACTAGGGGACACCCAATATTTGGCATACAAATAAAAAATGGTGATATGTCAAGTATATATGAGGGCGGTATATGAGAGATGATACGATATATGATTTCGGTCACTGCAGTAGATAACTTTGTTGGGACTAATCTTCCGCTTCACTCTAATTAAAGCCAAACAAAAAACATGACCGCAAAAGCTCACCGAACTACAACTAATTATTACATAACAAAACAGCTCTAATCTAACGGAAAATTACATTGGGAGCAAATAACAAAATTATAATAGGATAATAATGAGGTTATCATTACCTACAGTACACTAGACCACAGAACATATTGCAGACAGTCTGCGGACTTGTTCCACTTACTCAATGAATCTCAATTATTATTTAGGGACGGTGTTCTCGCGCATGCGTTATCTATCAGATATGACACTATTAGGTTAGTTAGTGCTTGTGTTCACGTTTGTTCCCCAAACGTAAACTAATTTAGTTTATTAGGGTTCTGTACCCGAAGGGTGAGCAACGGAACCCTATTATTAAGCCTCTGCTGTCCGTCTGCCCGTTAAACAAAATTAAGAGAAAGGAGAACGAGGGATATAATGCACATAAAATGTATGAAAGATGAACTCGGTAAAGTCTTGTCGAAAGATGACGAAATAAAAGAGCGATGGAAGGTTTATTTTGAAAAGTTGATGAACGAAGAGAATGAATGGAATGGTGTGCTCAAAGAGGTACAAGTAAATATGGGTTTGGTGAGAGAAATTAGCATGGATGAAGTAAGAAGGGCAGTTCAATGTATGAAAAATGGAAAGGCCATGGGCCCTGATGACATACCAGTAGAAGTATGGAAGTGTTTAAAAGAGGATGGATGTATGTGGCTGACTTTATTCTTCAATAAGTTGTTGTATGAAGAAGTGATCCCACAAGAATGGTGCAATAGTTCGCTAGTGCCCATCTTCAAGAATAAAGGGGATGTACAGGACTGCAACAACTATCGAGGGATAAAGCTCATGTCACATACTATGAAAGTATGGGAGAAAGTGATAGAGAAAAGATTGCGAGAGGAGAGTGAGATTACCCCGAACCAGTTTGGGTTTATGCCAGGTCGAGGGACAATGGACGCCACCTTCGCTCTCCGTCAATTGTGCGAGAAGTACAGACGTGTGCACAAGAACTTGCACATGGTGTTCATTGATCTTGAGAAAGCGTATGATAGGGTACCTCGGGATGTGTTGTGGTGGGCCTTGAAAGAGAAAGGTTTGCCTGGGAAGTATGTTGAGTTGATTCGTGCTATGTACAGACAATCTAGTACCTACGTCCGGTCGGCTGCTGGCAACACCGATGAGTTCAGTGTGGCTGTAGGCTTGCATCAAGGGTCGGCTTTAAGTCCTTACCTCTTCCTGTTGATTATGGACGCTCTTACGTCGGAAATACAGGAGGAGGCACCCTGGTGCATGCTGTTTGCCGACGACATTGTTCTGGTCAGTGAAGATGGACCTGAGATCCAGAGCAGATTGGAGAAGTGGCAACAGAAGCTGGAGAAAGTTGGCTTGAAAATCAGCAGAACCAAAACTGAATACATGTTCTGCGATTTCGGCGGTCTCTCCAGTTCTGAAGCTGTAGTGCTAGATGGCGCGCTTCTCCCAGGCTGCTCCGATTTTCGGTATCTCGGTTCACTCGTGCAAAGCGATGGCGAAATAGATCGGACTGTTAAGCACAGAATTAACATTGGATGGATGAAATGGCGGCAGGTCACCGGGACTATCTGTGACTCCCGCATTCCCCTAAAACTTAAGGGGAAGATTTATAAAACAATGGTCAGACCTGCTGTCTTGTATGGTTCAGAATGTTGGGCCACAAAAGGGATGAATGAAAAGCAATTGCATGTAGCTGAGATGAGAATGCTAAGAGCGATGTGTGGTGTTACGCGCATGGATAGAATTAGGAATGAGTATATAAGAGGAAGTCTGAAAGTGGCACCGCTGACTGAAAAATTGTGTGGAAATCGGTTGTCGTGGTATGGGCATGTGATGCGGAGGAATGAAGAAAATGTCGTGAGGAAAGTCTTGTGTATGGATGTGAATGGCTATAAGAGTAGGGGAAGGCCAAAGAAAAGATGGTTGGACTGTGTGAAAGAGGATATGGGTAAAAAGGGGGTGACTACAGAGATGACGACTAATAGAGGAGTATGGAAGAAAAAGACATGTTGCGCCGACCCCAAATAAATTGGGATAAGGGCAGGAGAATGATGATGATGTCCGTCTGCCCGTTCCTCCGTCCGGCCGACCGTTCGTTCGCCTGTCTGTCTGTCAGTGGGCTATATCTCATGAACCACAGTAGGTGGACAGTTGACTTTTCACGGAGTACCCACGATTTCTATTGCCGCTATAACAACAAATATTAAAAATCATACGGAACCCTTAGTGTGCGAGTCAAACTCGCACTAAACAGGTTTTGCTTAAACGCAACATGAACGTTTTATGATAGAAGGTGCAGTACCAGTATGCTGGTATGTGTGTTGAAACACGGTTCGGATACGGAGGATGTTTAGGTCGGATGTCGTGAGGTCCACCTCTTTCATGTCATGTCATTGAAAGCCCGTAATTTGCATTAAAACATAAACCGATTATCAGCCTTTTTAAGGCCCTAGTACCGGCCAAGTGGCGCCCTCATTAAATAAAAAATCCTAGCCATAAAAAATAAATATTAAAAAATCCTACGACACTTTTGTTTCAAAGAGGATAAAGTACCAAAAACGGCCGTTTTTTACACTTTCGCTTACTACTTTTGATACAAAACATTTTGAGTCTTGTTTTAAAAGAACGTAAAAATACTTTATCCTCTTTGTAACAATCCTGACGTAGGATTCTTTAATATTTATTTTCTATGCTATGCTATGATTTTTTATTCAATGAGGGCGCCACTTAGCGGGTAGTACACCCTTAAGGGTTGGAAATAATCAGATGACTTCTCCCGCTCTGGGTGGAGCGGGAGGGCGTGTCAGACTCTTACTGATAAAGCCCACCCGTGTTCTTTAAGTCGCCCTTTGCGTTTCAAGGCCACAGTGACTCTATCAAACAACCACGCGACCCAACACCAATTTTTAAATTACTTTACATTTTAAATTAAAATCTACAATGAATCAAACATATACTTACATTTAAGAACAATTCTCGTCAAAAGGAATTCAACTCTTGTCCATAACACATATCACACTCTTGTACAAACACCGATAAAATGATTAGTTCCAAAAACGTGCCAAGTTTTCGGAATAAAAAAACTCCCACCAATCCGCACTGGGCCCGCTAGGTGGATTACGTCTATTCCCTCTCCTAGAGAGGAAGCTTGAGTCCCAGCTGTGGGAACATTATTTAGGCTGATTATGCTACATTTTATTAGGTACAGCTCTCACCACAATAAGTTTTAATGTAAATATTCTGCAAAACTTAAACTCAACACTTTAATGCATCTGCAAAACTATTTGCGTCTTTGACAATAACCTTTGGCAATGTATCAGCGGTTGTCCCACAATGAACTTGAAGAAACAAGAAAATAACTTATATCTCTCTTTGTTTCTTCATGAATTACTAAACATCACAGAGACTTATTATGTATCGAGATAATCGTTGATATCACACACTGAGCTTCTGACTTCAATTTTATTCATGCGATAAATTATTTATGCGAAATATGACACAGATAAACCCACAAACATGACATAAATTTAAGAGTTAATCTAACCCACATAGTGTTTGATTAGTGTCTTAGACTAGCGTAAAAACTGGTGTCATGAAGCGAATGAATGTTGTGCGAAGGGCATCTAATAGAGTCTCCTTTAATCTAATATGATTAAGTTGTACAGCATCATAAAAATATAATATATCGCTGTGATTGAGCAAGCCCAATTTTTGCTTGGCAGCTATCCAGTGGATTATTCTGCATGACTTTTAGATAACTCATTACAGTAGGTATTCATATCGGTATTATTCAGACAATTTCTTTTATTTATGAAGCGGCTTTTACTGAAGTAATTTGGGGAATGTTTTCGCTGGTTTGGGAAAATATATTGTCCGTCAGCTGGTTAGTTACTACCGTATTGTGGGTAAGGGTGTGTTATAATAAGAGATAACTGAATTTAGATACTTTGTTCGAGGAGTCTGTGACAGGTAGGTAGTTAGTTGAATTTAACCTGCTATTTCTATGTACCACTTCCGAAGAACTCTCCTCCCGGTGATCAGCATATGGAAGGGGACACCGTCTACTCTTAAAATACCATCACTCCGAAATCCCGTCTGTACAACGCTTAAAGGGGTCCCCTGACCCCCCTATGGCACGGCGGCATGTGATCACTGTTGCCACCATCTTTCCTAAGGTCACTCGGTGACTCGCGACACCTACTGTTCAGTACAAAAACTATCTAACGATTTATACACCTAAATCGTGCTTTATCAAAGTTGCTTCAAAGAAAGTGATAACCCACAAGGTCTTTTTTTAATTAGGTAAGCCTTATCATTAGGTACGGTACCTACATAAAATTAGTCCACCTTATCATTCATGCATTCTCATGAATAAATCGGATATCCCAAAGGCCAATGTTTATCTTGAGATTTATTGTTATATTCACATTTGGTGCGATCCATCAAGCTCAAGTCATCATCACGATATCTCGGTGTTAATCTGCGATTTAAAATTGAGAGGTGATTCCACTTAAATTGATGCCGAAGATGAAGAATTAGTTACGTAAGTACTTAATGCAATCTGAAATCTGTACTCATTAGGTAGGTTTTTATTAGGTTTTCCTACTCGTTTTCTCCCAAAAATTATTTAGGTATTTCAACTGTATGCACCACAAACGGTACAAAGACGGACTTTATACCTTAGCCATTCTCTACCAATCAACCACGGTTGGTGGAGCAATACACAGAGTACAAAGAACAGAAGCTCATTTGAGTGCGATGAAAGCAAAAAAAAGAGCCGAAATTAGAACTCCTGACATCGCATCTCAGCTCTATAGCTCACGAAGTCGACCACTTGCATTAAACGTGGTAATAAAAAGAGTATTTTTATGTTATTTTCATTAAGTTATTCAGTTCGCATGTGAGGAGTTGAGGACGTGCTCGCGGGTTCTGTACGTGTCAGCGCCCGACACCCGCGCCCGCCGCAGTCCAAGCAGGGAACGCTAACTGCCCCCTAATTGCATCAATTAAAACGACCACTTCGAAGATATTAAATCCTACAGCCTCTGAATATCTAATAACTTATTCGCGGTAAACTTCAATTGATATAATACCGCCTTTATTATTATTTCATTTAAATCACAAGCGGTGGCCAACTTTGTCCGGTTCGATGTACATTTTATGTTATATCCTGTTTTGGTAGATTGTACCCTGGTCAATTTTGGTCAGACTATTAGTCTACTGCCATAATAAAAAAACATCAAGGAATATGGAACACGCAGAATTGGGTATGAGTAAAAAACATCAAGGAATGGGACACGCAGAATTGGGTATGAGTAAAAAACATCAAGGAATGGGACACGCAGAATTGGGTATGAGTAAAAACATCAAGGAATGGGACACGCAGAATTGGGTATGAGTAAAAACATCAAGGAATGGGACACGCAGAATTGAGTATGAGTAAAACACACGCAGAATTGGGTATGAGTAAAAAACATCAAGGAATGGGACACGCAGAATTGAGTATGAGTGAAACACACGCAGAATTGGGTATGAGTAAAAAACATCAAGGAATGGGACACGCAGAATTGAGTATGAGTAAAACACACGCAGAATTGGGTATGAGTAAAAAACATCAAGGAATGGGACACGCAGAATTGAGTATGAGTAAAACACACGCAGACTTGGGTATGAGTAAAAAACATCAAGGAATGGGACACGCAGAATTGAGTATGAGTAAAACACACGCAGAATTGGGTATGAGTAAAAAACATCAAGGAATGGAACACGCAGAATTGGGTATGAGAAAAAAACATCAAGAAATGGAACACGCAGAATTGAGTATGAGTAAAACACACGCAGAATTGGGTATGAGTAAAAAACATCAAGGAATGGAACACGCAGAATTGGGTATGAGTAAAAAACATCAAGGAATGGAACACGCAGAATTGAGTATGAGTAAAACACACGCAGAATTGAGTATGAGTAAAAAACATCAAGGAATGGAACACGCAGAATTGGGTATGAGTAAAAAACATCAAGGAATAGAACACGCAGAATTGGGTATGAGTAAAAAACATCAAGGAATGGAACACGCAGAATTGGGTATGAGTAAAAAAAATTAATCCGTCCATCAGTTAGATTACCAAAAAATATAGGACACGTATTTTACCTTTTGTCACGTAAAAAAACAATGAAGACGAAATACAGTGCGGTTCGCATGACGTCACACCTGAGTTAAAAATGTACTTTTATCTTTTAAAATACAAACACAAACTACTACTACTACTAATATAAATACAAACATCCGAATTGAGGTTATCAATTCGGACGTTGGTATTTTTTTTTTATTTATTTGTATTCGGGCATATCTCTGTCATATATTGATGGATTTGCAAAATTCTTTTATTGCAAATCAATTCATTTCAATGCAAGGTTTTGTTCCGAAATGGTCTCATTTAAATTTCATATCGAAGTCTTGTCTTTCTACACAAAAATTGACAGCAATTCAACCGCGATTGCTGCGATTGCTGTCATTGTCAGTCTATGAATTGTTAACACAGTTTAATGGGGAACCACAACTAAAAAGTGAAAAATAGAAAACTTTTTTACAAAAAAATAGAACCGACTTCCAAAAAAGTGCCAAATAACTTTAACTTCGGCAGTCGGTGTCAAAAAACGAAGACACAAAACCAGAAATACCGACTTCCGAAATTAAAGTTATTTGGCACTTTTTTTGGACGTCGGTTCTATTTTTTTTGTAAAAAAGTTTTTTATATCTTTGTCATTTTTTATTGATTTTAGAAAGCAAAAAATACGTGTTCAATATTTTTTGATAATCTAACCCTACGGACAATTCAATTATTATTTTTTCGTCCTTAATCTCTAAAATAAACATTAGAAGCTTGAACCACTTGGACCAAGTTTTCCGCCCTATGAAATTTCACGTAGGTACCTAAGTAGATAGAATCCAACATAGAAAACATTTGCTGGTCCATAAACCATTTCACTCTATTTTACGTAGGTACATAAATTTACCTTACCACATTACGTCTATAGGTACCTATTATCAGTACCTACAGTACACATTCATTGTAGGTTTTAAATACGTATAATCAGTGCTTAAAACCACACAAACGTATCATACTTAAGCAGACTACTAGCCTTTATATGGGTCATTGTCTACGACAAACGTTACCTTTTCTCATGTGGTTTACCTTACCTATGGTGATCTCATATTTCGAATAGAAGTCCTGCGTTTTAGAAAACCATTCCCTTCTAGTCAGAGGTCGTAAAATCGATTCTGACAGAAAATACAGCTGAAACTTTCAATTTTCCACCACGTACTTAGTCACCCTTACATTCAGGGACCACTAATATAACGGGCAGATGATGATGTCTAAGAACCATCGCTAGAAAACCTGCTTTCAAATTAAAAAAAACTGCATTCAAATCGGCTCGCACGTTTAAGAGCTACGGTGCCACAGACAGACAGACACACATAGTGGTCAAACTTATAACACTAACACCCCATAAAAAAGGGGTGTTATAAGTTTGACAGTTTGGGAAAGTGTGATGTTTTTAATGGGGTTAAAATCTATCACACTTTCCCTTACGAGCCAAATAGCCAAAACTAGGAAAGTTTTCAGCCACAAAGACCTTCAAAGAAATTGACAACAAACCTTGCGTACTTATACAATAAACATTACACTATTTACACCTAAAGTCGTATAATTAATTGCGAGTTAAATCCACTCAAAGTGTTCATATAAGCAAACACGGCACAATACGATGAGTGCCTCTACAGACGCTATTTAAGACCTTTTGTCTCATTGTGCCTTAACTGCGTGGGCGCCCCTCGGCTCATTCAGTTCATGTGGTCTGTTTTCTTAATGACGAAGCCTTCGAGGCGCCAAAGGGTTTTGTGCACACTATGACTGTCGCCTGCCTATTAAAACATATCCAAGGTCCCGATAAGATAGGGTGGCGGTTCTGTTACTAGCTTAGAGATTCTGCCAAAAGAGGTTTGAAGCTTTTGGTCCCACAGATATCATGGTCACAGTTTCTGCAATCACTATTTAAGTTCTGTAACTTATTGTTTAATAGTTGAGTGCGCCAACATTTGCGCTAATTGTTCCTAAGTAAGTCGAGCAGAGTCTATCCAATCTGAAAATTGCAAGCTCTTCCATGTTACGAGTAATTTGCTATACCAATTGCAATACTATAGAATGCTAGTCTGGCACAACACGTCACTAGCATTTTGGTGACGCGAACTTACAAATTTTGCCTCTACCAAAAATCGCTCAACGCGGCTAAAGAAGTATTCACTTCAAAAATGCTTTAAAAGCACATGAAGTCCTGTTTTCAAAATAAAACAGAAATAGTTTACGCAACACAAAGCTACAACGTAGTTAAGTTACGCACCATAACCTTACTCTCATTTAAGCCATTGTGTGAATAATATTTGGCAACTACAACTTTGCGCCCACTTGCTCCGAACAAAACTTATTTAAGTTTCAGTAAAGAATTTTACAAGCAATGAGAATAACACAAAAGAAACTGGGTCGCACATCCCGTTCACAAACAAAGCTATGGGAAAAGTGGGTTATGTGATTTTTAAAGAGGTAGTATAGTAAAATTTATTCAAAAAGTTTCGACTTTTTCATTAGGACCGTTTGGGGCAGTAGCTTGGCAACCCTAGAGCGGCGGCGGCGAGTTGAGACGGAAAGATCTGCAGCATCAGAAATTATTTTTTTATAACTAAATACGAATGTTGAATACCAATGAGTTTCTTGAGATATATCTCGTATTATATGAGTTTTTACTAAAAGATATAAACTGCACGGGCAGGCGGGTACCTAATGACAGCGTGTACATGGGAGACGCCGAACTATGCAAGACTCGGTAGTGCTGAAGTTCATACGTGCTCATATTTTTATGTTGTCAAACAAGAAAGTTATGCAGCTCATTTTCATTAAAACTGTGTTTTCATGGTACTGTAAGGCAATGAAAAGGCACTTCTTATTCATAAATAACAACTCACACATGCCGTTATTTGCAAAACAACTCTCAATTCAATTAAGAGGAGCGACAAAGCAAGGAATAAAAGTTTCTCAATTGATAATAATTTAGCTAAAAGTATGACGGAGTATGATATGTCGCTAAAATACACAATGGGGCTCAGAAACTTGAGCAGTAAGCTGAACGTAATGTATTCACGAGGGGGAAATAAATTAAAAAGCAAAAAGTACGAAACTGGCTGGATGCCCGCAGTCACGGATATTGTTCCCAAGTATTCGAAGCCTCTTTTTCTACCCGAATGCACAAGAAAAGAATGTTTTTAGTAACATATCGACGTTCATTCCTGATTTTCTGTTTACTCACGTTATTATTCCAAAGAGCATTTTCACATATCGGTCCGTTTATTTTCAATTTTCTTTACGGAGCTACACTTATGGCAGACGGATAGTCGCAACAATGGAGTTTTTTGGTAGTCTTATCTTTTAAATCTAGTGGGCATGGACGTATAAAATGTGTTGACGAATACCTTGATACGTAGGTATTCTAGTGTGTGCTTCTGTTGTGCTGTTCTAGGCTCTGGTGTCTATCAAAGAAACATTGGACTGCAATATTTCTCTTATTAATTATTTAATTTGAATCCACAACACAAAACCATTAAATTATTTTCTAATAAAAAAAAATACACTATTTTTGCACAACCCTTTAAATATGTTCGAACGACCAGCCTGTCTGCTGACATGCTGACAAGGTTCGTTGACACAAAGAGAAGCGTCCACGTCCGTAGAATCCTTCTGCGCCATAGACAACCCGCTCATTGCCACTGACGTCAGCATTACTTTGTTGCATCAGGCATCAGGCAAGTGGAAAGTATTTGCCACTCATTTAATCAACGCACCGATGTGAAGGGCTCATTGGCTGTTAACCTCTGAGCTCTGTCAGTCAACACGTAATTGAAGAGAAGCCTTGATACGTTTCAATTGTCCGAGATCGTATTACTTGCCTTTATAAATAGGCGGTTAGGACGATAATGTTCTTCTGAGGTTGAAGTAATAGCGAGTCATCGACATCGATTGATCGACGATTCGACAGTCTTGAGATATTTGTGCAATTAATTCCGTGATGAGACGGGTTCAAAGTCAATAAGATACTGCAGACGCCAATTAATATGTCTGGACACGAAAAAGTCGAGCTGTCTTTATTGTTGTCTGCAACTCGGTTTCTCTGGTGGCAGTTTTAACACCACTTAGAAGTCAGTACATTGTTAAACCTAGGGGCTTTTAAGGCAAGAGTGAATAGGTTACTTTCAAGTTAAATAGTGGTCAAAAACTAACCTATCAAAAAGTTATAAAAAAGATAGTACCTAAAGTAACAAGCAGCATTACCAAAGACCGTATTGAGAATCTGTGTAGACAACAGTAAATAAGCTCCTTTGTGGAATATAAAATGAATCACCTTCTTCATAAAAGCGATCTAAAATAGAAGACTGTGATGAGAAAAATGATTCACGCTTCCTTGATTGGTACTGTATTACGAGTATGTCTAAATAGATGGTTACCTATCATATGTTCGAAAAATATTTGACCGAATTTCATTTCACCTAAAACTTTTTAACTATTATTGTTTCGTTTTTTTTTTACTTCATCGAAGTCTCGTCTGCCACTGTATCAGTGGACCTATTATCAATTCGATTTTTTTCGTTACTCCGACGTTTCATTTGGTTGAAAAACTATTTACCGAAGTTACACTTAGCCAAAATAAAAATTTTTCGTAGTTTTATTTCCGAACATACAGGGTGTAACGGAAAGGTGTGGTCATATTTTAAGAACTACATCTGCCCATCGATATGAACCATTTTCTTCAAGAATATCAGAGGAGATTCGAAATATTTTTTTTTACCTTCCATACAAATATTGATCAGCTGATGATAACTTTGTATGGAAAGTCCAATTTTTTCTTTGGGAATTATCTATTTTTTCTTAGAGAAAGTTGTTCGTTGCCATGGGCAGAACCGGCTCTTAAAATATGACCACACCTTTCCGTTACACCCTGTATATTATACCACTGTCCTATTCACCATATTTTCATTTCACCAAAGTGGTTTTAAGTGGTCCCAGTAAGAAGCATGCAAACAAGGATACTTGCTTCAAGCATGTAGCATGCAAGCAGGTATATGGCAGCATTCAAACAAGCATGCAGCATGCAAGCAAGCATGCAGCCTGCAAACAAGCATGCAACATGCAAACAGGCATACAACATGCAGCAAGCATTGGTTTTGTCACGGCTCCGGCGCCGCTGGGTTTGGGCGGCCCCACGGGAGCGTATCGTCGCAGATGGTTTGAGCTCGCGGGCCGCCCCACCCCGCCGCGCCCACGTGGGCTAAAATTACACTCTAGGGATAGGGCAGACAAGACTGCGTGCAGTCGGTTTTGCAGCGATTCGTTTCTGTCAGTCACTAAATTTTGTAGCGCAACATATTGACTTCATAAGACACTATTTTATTTAATATTGAAAATGCTACCAACCGGTTATATATTTGTGACCAAATAATATTCTGTAAAATATTGTTTTGGTGTGGTGAAATTATGGCAAATAAATAATTTTGCAAATAAAAAAAGTTCAAAAAAGGCTTCGGCCAATAGCTAAAAGTTATTTTGTAAATCGGTGAAATACATTTCGGTAAAATAATACATAAGACATTTCGTTGATCTAAAAATATGTCAAACAAAATATTGGTTGTCTGTAAAGTTGGTTTACGGACGATAGTTTAACGTGACAACGTTATAACAAAACATTAACGGGACACTTTTTCGTGCATGCAGCCGGCGTTCATCGATTTATTAGACGTTGTCACGTCAATAATGCATAATTATAGCAAAAAAGACGTCGGTCAATAGTTTTCGGTAAAAAGAAATTCGAACATTAAAATTTCGGAAAACTGATCGGTTCCCCTAAATAGATATGTTGTAGTTTAAAGGTAAGGTAGCTATTCTAAATCATCCTATGCTGAAAAAAAATATTTTTATTCCTAAATTATTCTAGATTTTGTGTTTAGGTCGGTTCTCCCCCACACCAAACTTCAATGTTAGGGAATAAGATATACCTACCTAAGTACATAGAACTTCAAATAATTGGTTGACTTAGTATCAATTAAATACCTTCCTATGTCAACTCAATATCCTTCAATGTAAAACACCTACTAAAATTGACATTCCACGAGTTTATGCGTTCGTGAGATAAATCAGACATAATTACTGAGCTAAAGGCAGTAGGAACGCTGCTGACAAGAGTGCCACATTTTGATGTATTTAACATAAATTAATGGTACCCACCATTAATTTATGTTGAATATCATATGATATCAATAGCTCTATCTCTACATAGTATAAATCAAATTCGCTTTCCGTGTCTGACTGTTTCTCCGCTAACTCCTTCTAAATCACGCAACGGATTTTGATGCGGTTTTTAACCAACTTCAAAAAGAAGGAGGTTATCAATTCGGGTGTTTGTATTTTTTCGTCATATATTGACGGATTTGCAAAATTCTTTTTTTTTTCGAAAGGGGTTTATTTCGAAATGGTGGGACCATTTAAATTTCATATAGATCTGATGATGATTTTAGGAGACAGACAACGGATCTCTTCAAAAATTGACAGCAAACCAACCGCGATTGCTGCGATCGTAGGTCTATGTATTGTTAACACAATTTAATGTAGAATCACAACTAAAAAGTGAAAAACAAAAAACTTTTTTACAAAAAAATAGAACCGACTTCCAAAAAAAGTGCAAAATAACTTTAATTTCGGAACTCGGTGTCAAAAAACTTAGACACAAAACCAGAAACACCGACTTCCGAAATTAAAGTTATTTTGCACTTTTTTGGAAGTCGGTTCCATTTTTTGTAAAAAAGTTTTTTTACTAATAGAAAGAGCGATAAACAAAGAAGGTTTGTGTGTATAATTGGTACACCTGCGGAGCCGGGGCGGTCGCTAGTATCATAAAACCATCAATTTTAGAATCGAAACAGCAAAATAAGAAACATCGTGAAAATTGCAGTTATGGCGGAAAAGCAGTCCTTTTTTTAGGGTTCCGAACCCGAAGGGTCCAAACGGGGGGGTATTGTTGTCACTCACGTGTCCGTCCGTCGTCTGTCACAATTTTTTTTTACGAAGAATTTTTTAATTGACAGAATTTGAAATTTGGTGATAATGTTTATTATTATTTATACTTTGCCAACAAATACCAATATTTGGTACGGAACCCTTAATGTGTGAAATCCGACACGCACTTGGCCAGTTTTTTTTTTTGTGGGTTTGGGCCTGAGTTCATTTTATGGAAAATTATGAAAATTGAAAGTACTTACTCAAATAGGAATGTGTACGGTTTTCAGTAGGTATTCAGTCTCCCGGGCCTGCGGACGGCGAGTAATGGGTAGCTCGCCGTCCGATCAGCACCAGGCCCGAGGGTCGACGGTGCGTAGTGTTCCACGCGCGCCTCAAAGAGTTGTCAGCAATTAGGACGGGGCCCGTCATGGCCGATGCCTGCCCGGGGGTTGAGGATAAATTCGAAACAGAGTTACCTCGCCCCCGGACACTAAGGGCAGGAAGGAACAGGTGGTGGCTTGGTTTAGTCAGTAAGAGTCTGACAAGCCCTCCCGCTCCACCCAGAGCGGGAGAAGTCATTGGATGACTTCCCACCCCACAAAAAAAAAGGTATTCAGTCTAATTTTTGAAACTAGCAGATTCTAATTTCAAATTCTCCACAGAAAATTTTGAATTAAGAACCCGCTAATCAGTGTCCCACATGGTTTATTTTTTTTTATAAATAAGATCCATTGTGCGTAAAAGATAGCTCTATCTGTAATGATTGTATTAACAATACTTAAAAATAATAATAACCATCGGTCTCAGCTTTTGCTCAGATTTAATTAATACATATTTAACCAATTTCTGGATTATGCCCATTGCAAAATACATAAACATATGTATGTAGGTTATTATATATAATTACTATGAGTATCTACTTATGTACCCACTTTATTATTTATATTAAAATAGTTAAATATCTCGGTACTTAGAATTACCCGCTTATCCGTGCTTTCGGGTCACAGACTCAGAATTTGCCACTAAATCTAATCATATAATTTGAAATTAAATCATTTGCAGTAAATTGATCAAATCTTATCTAAATCGAATATAATTATACTTGAGTCAGCTAACTACTTATTTGAGAACAAGAACTATGACTCGTAGGTACCCAAACAAGGCGTCAATTTGATATTAACATGGGCATAAACTTTGTAATATCATAGTTGAGTAACTATTTAATATTCCATTACCTCAATAATGTTCGATTAGGCCACAGCCACCATGGAAATATTTGTTTGGTATCAAACACGAAAATTAGTATAGATAGAGACGAAAAACTCATAATTATCTACAGCATGTAACAAAGACCCTGTCCGATCCATTAAAGGCGTATTCCGGGTTTAACATACTCGTACGTACTAGAAAAAGTTGTAAAAAAATGTAACTCATAAAAATTAAAAGTTATAGATTTTTTTTATTTTTATAAAAATTTTTTTTTTTTTATGTTTGATAGGCTCGCGTTTGACCACTATGTCACCTGATGGTAAGCGATGATGTGGTCGAAGATGGAGCACGCTTGCCTAGAAGTAACCTTGACTTAAAGACTCCCAGGTTGTATCTTACAGGAAACACAGATATGCGAAATTTAACATTAAATATGGCAAATTTTCATAAGTTGACAACACTCCACCGGCCGACGCAATCTTTTCATTTTTACCTATTTTTATTCCAAACGATACCGCCCTGCACTAGCCAAGCTGTAGGCACTCTGTCTCGCTCAAGCGGCATCTTTCAAAGGAAACAGTAGGTGAAATTTGTCGAGCGCTCAGTGTTGCTTTTGATAAGTTTTTAATTTTATTTAAAATTAATTATTTTCATGATTACGTATATGTGTACGCAGTACGATACCAAGTAATACCCTTCAAGATCAGGGTACCCAACAGGGTTTTTGTTACATGCTGTATATAGGGTGACTGGTAATTAGTGACCGATACTTAAACACGTGATTGTCCTCATGATTATAAACAATTTTTCCAAAGAATCTTTTTTTTTATACTTATTCACTTTTATCACAATAACAACAGTTTGAAACACGCACGCGCGCGAGGGCAGTGACCGCTGCAATCAGCTGTTAGACGCGGTCTCGTATCGTACAGAGCACGGCTCGCAAGCCCGCTTGGCCGGGCACCACGTGCCGTTTTCTGTGTACCTAAGCAGTGTAGGTACTTACATGTTTCGGTTGTTGCTAAAAAAAAATATTTTCAAAGACAGCGTGTTTGACTTATACTTTTAAGATGCAACGTATGTCCGCATAATTACAAAATATCAAGGAATGCGAGCGCAGTAACATTAAAAGTAGGCACGATCTATCAGCTGATAGTCTGACCTCGAGAAAGGGCAAATGTACTAGTAGTAGCGTCTCACGCTCCCCCGCCGCCCGCACCGCTCCCTTTGCCTCAGTGCTAACAGCTGATCGCGGCGGTCACTGCCCTCACGCGCGCGCGAATTTCAAACTGTTGTTATTGTGATAAAAGTGAATAAGTATAAAAAAAAGTTTCTTTGGGAAAGTTGTTTGTAATCATGAGTACAATCACGTATTTAAGTATTGGTCACTAATTACCAGTCACCCTATACATATTATATCTATATTCTATCTATTATGACACTCATCATTATAAACAACTTTTAATATGGACCAACCCTGAAATAGAGAAAAAAAACCGGCCAATTGCGTGTCGGACTTCGCACATTTAGGGTTCCGTACCAAATGTATTTATAACTATTTATATGGCTTTAGGTCTACAAGATGCTTATACTGTGAAAATTTGAAGACTGTAACTCCAACCGTTTGGCAGTAAAAACCTGTGTGACAGACGACGGACAGAAAGACAGACGGACACGTGAGTCACAACAATAGGACTCCGTTTGAATCCTACGGGTACGGAATCCTAAAAACCGGCCAAGTGCGTGTTGGGCCACGCGTAACGTAGGGTTCCGTAGACCGTACTTCAACCTAAGTATTTTTTTTTTGTATTATGTTTAAAATTTAACAAGTGGAAACATTTTATAAGTTGTGCGACTATTACTCTAAAACTAACAGAACTTACTTAGCCGTGATAGTTTGCCTTTTAATCTTGCAGCTTCATTTTTTTTGAATGGCTGTTGATTTTATTTTTTTTGGGATTTCACTCCCCGATCTCCTTGGCTACTGAAAACTGGCGCAAACTTGAATGTTTGATGCTACCAAGTGCCACACATTTTACGTATATTTATTTAATGTAAACGTATTTTAATTATACTGTACTCGTTATAACTCTACTGTAATTGAAAAGTTGCGGGTATACTTACATTAAATACTCCTTGCATAACAATGTCACAGAACCAACATAATTATCACACCCGGGCCTGCGGTCGGCAAGTAATGGGTAGCTCGCCGTCCGATCCGCACCAGGCCCGAGAGACGACGGCGCGTGGTGTTCCACGTGCGCCTCAAAGAGTTGTCAGCATTCATGACGGGGCCCGTCATGGCCGATGTCTGCCCAGGTGTTGAGGATAAATTCGAAACAGAGTTACCTCGCCCCTGGGCACTCATGGCAGGGAAGGAACAGGGGTGGGTATTAGTCAGTAAGAGTCTGACACGTCCTTCCGCTCCACCCTAGAGCGGGAGATGTCATTGGATGAATTCCCACTCCACAAAAAAAAAAACATAACTATCACGTCTGCTCGGCGTCCGTATGTCACTGCAGGGATTTATATTTGCCTGACACGTGCTGAGCTGGACTCCCATTTGGTGCAACCTTGAGACGCACACCGCACTGTGTACATTCGTTATTATTTGAAATGTGACAAGTGTCACTTTTATTATGTTTTCCTTTTTTTTGTTTTTTTTTTTTTTTGTATTGGCACTTTGTTTTTATATATAAATATATAAATTAAAATAATTGAATTGTGATTTTGTGTGTTGTGCTGTGTCTTTTGTGTGCACTGAATAAATATTTTACCTATCTATCTATCACATGGGTCTGATGCAGACTTGTTAGCGTCGGAAGCTTGGCTACGTTTCGGTGACTTTCCTTTATAGAAACCGAAGGTTTTGTCTGTGTAATTTTGGATGAAAGTATCATGACGAATATATCTACCGCAGATTTATTGTCCGACGTCACGGTTAATATCTGGCGGGCATGTCACCGTCTGGAAGAATCGATCCGCCAGGTTATCTCTGAATGTTCTCGTCTAGCTTACGGAGAGGACTTGCATAGGAACAACCTTGTAGGCAAGATATTTTTTTATTTGGATTATGTATACAGTGACTTACTCTGAAATGCACTCATGGAATCTTGTGACCCGGGCCTGCGGACGGCGAGTAATGGGTAGCTCGCCGTCCAATCAGCACCAGGCCCGAGAGTCGACGGCGCGTAGTGTTCCACGCGGGGCCCGTCATGGCCGATGCCTGCCCTGGGGTTGAGGATAAATTCGAAATAGAGTTACCTCGCCCCTGGGCACTCGAGGCAGGAAGGAACAGGGGTGGGTTTTAGTCAGTAAGAGTCTGACACGCCCTCCCGCTCCACCCAGAGCGGGAGAAGTCATTGGATGATTTCCCACCCCACAAAAAAAAAAAAATGGAATCTTGTGGAAGTTCTCGATATTCTCGAATAAACGGAATGATTGATATAATTTCGATTAAAGTTTATATGCTATGAAAGAATTCTACCTTATAATATCTTGAAACTATGAGTTTCCATACGTTCCCACATCACCTTGAACAATTTTCTCATAAACCTGGACACATCTGCTTAACCTGATACCCTTTTCTCATTAGCCTGGGCAACTCTTATTTCTGCGTTATTTATTTAAAAAATAAATAACTAGAGAATATCTTTCCATCGCCAAATTGAGATCAAGAAATTGTTCTCTTTCAATTCGTTCGTGTTCGTTTCGTGCTGTTTTTAATAAACCGAAAATTCACATTTTTTGAGAAAACCCCATAATCCTGATCTAAACAAATGCTAATTAATTTCTTGTTAAAATTAAACCCTTGAAATTCAAGACCAATACCTACTGTACACCTTCAACATCCATATTGTGCTAAAAACCATATGCGCCACTCAATGTCTAATGAACTCAATATTAGCACTAAAGCAAGTTAATTTTCATAGTAATCGCTTATTGAATAGATAATAACTACATAAACGATGTAAAATCACCGTTTTATCCTTCATGTGTTATGTCACTAGTTTTATTATTTTTTACATCCCGTACCGTTCTCATTTTTAGATCGAGGGAAATAAGAAACTGGCGGACCTAAAGTACATTTTGATTGCAATGATAACAATAAGGAAGTGGGCTATAAAACTGCACACATAAAATACAGGAACTTGTGGTAAATAAAATAGTTATTGTTGATAGTGGTGATTTCATGTTTTGATCTAAGACTATGAATACAATAATTTTTTTATGAGCTGATGCTGCAAACAAAAACTACCTAAACATGTGTTGTTTTGTTAATACTTATTAGCCAAAGTCCCACCACATTAACTTTTTTTTTTGTCTTTTTTTAATTTGCGATGGGTTTGATCTTGACTCTAGTATAGGTCAGAGGTGACAGATACAGAGTCGACGATGGAGCGATCTGTCCCAGAAGAAGCCTTTTCTCTCTAACTTTGAAGATATTATGGTTGTAGGTATGCGTTCGGAAATACAGACGCAGGTAGAGAGTGTTTTTGGGGAAAAGACCAGTGACCACCCCGGTGATCACCATCTGCACATGGCAGGGGTCGCCGCTGAGCCTCGCTGTGCACGACAGCACGTAATCATTGTGCCACCTACTTTCCGGAGATCACTCGGTTGGCGTACAGAGTCCCCACTCTGTGCGCCCGCGACCCTGAAGTCCCGCCTGCCTATGCAGACACAGTACTGCGGCGCATGGGAACTGCGCTCAGCACTCTGCACTGCTGGCCGATTATAATGTTCCATGTTTGGAGAATAATTCGTATGATTAAATTAGAATAGGATTTTGAAAGCATCCTTTGTTTAAAGAGTTAGTTGAGAGTAGCTTGTCGAAGAGGGCACATGTTGTAATCTTATAAAGTATAGAGTTCAGTGTGCGGTTCCCTCCTCTTTCATTCCTTACACTCCACACATAGTGAGTACACTTGACACACGACCCTCGCAGCCAGCGATTGAGACAGCTCCCCAAGCTACATAAGCACCCCTGAAGCCCTGAAGGCTCCACAGTACCTAACCTAAGCTGCGACAATCACAATTTCCTAGACTAACTTTTTATAAGCATGTTACAATGTTATTTCACGACAGAAGTACCTGCTACAACAACTCCTTGTAAAACATATAGTCAAAACAGCCACCCGAGCTAAACTGACACCAAACCCGCATAGGTTCCTAAACGTAGACAAAACAAACACTACCATTGTTTATTAGCTATTGCAGACACATTTAATTAGTAAAACAAATCAAAACAAATGTTAGCTTGGTGTGAATGCAGTGACGTCATAACGACTGCTACAAAGGGTGTAGTGACGACAACGGGCGATTAAGTTAAACAAATTGACGCAAGTCCGTGAATAGACTGAATAAACCCTCTAATGATATCGCCCACGCCTTCATTATGTAGCTGTAACACTATCGTTTAATCGAGTACATCATCGATGTCGTCAATCGGTTTTTATTCGAGTACCTACTGATACCCACCTCATACATACTAATATTATAAATCCGCAAATACGTCTGTTACCTTTTCATGCCTTTACGGCTGAAAGGATTCGTATAACACTTGGCCTTATAGTGTACCATGATCTCTGGGACCTAGGATAGTTTATAACCCGGTAGAAAGTAAGTTGCCTTGGGATAATAATCTTATATTATACTAGCGACCCGTCCAAGCTTCCCAACAGTACAAATTATACACTTAAACCTTCCTCATGAATCGCTCTATGTATTGGTTAAAACCGCATCAAAATCCGTTCGGTAGTTTTTGAGTGTATTCCGAACAGATAGACAGACAGATGCAGCGACGGACTTTGTTTTTAACCGACTTCATAGAACATGTAGTGATGCAATATTAATAGTATTCTTTCCACGCGGGTGAAGTCGTGGAAAGAAACTGTCAATACCTACATAATAACAAATAAAGATAAGAAGTTTAGCGAATAATAAAGTGCTGTGTGGTATCGTGGGCGTTGACAAAGTATGGCTTTTATTATAGCCCTTACAACCTACGAACGTGTTTGCTAATACATAAGTTCCTGTTATTCCTGATATAACTTGTCAAGTTCCAGTAACAGTCCATTGAGGAAAATGCTGGAATAACTTAAGACATTGTTGTAGGTACTATCTTTGTTACCTTTGTCTCAGTATAATGTAGTTTCAATCAAATTATCAAATTTGGTCAAAAACATTACTACGTTGGTAATAAAAAATGTCCTGAAACTTAAAACCTGCTTAAGTTTTTTAGGATCAAAAAAATTTCCCCACTGCTAAAAAAGAAGAAGTAGAGCACTCTCATTCAATCGGAAAAGTGTATAGAGCCCTTCATATGTTTTCGCTTTCCCATTTCACAATATTGCTCAGTCTCTAGTCGTAAATATATTATTCATAACGGCGACAATTTCTATTTTACGATACAATTTCGTCATTCGGCAAACAATGGATTAAGTGTGTTTTATTATCTTTTAGGTACTGACGTAATCCTAACATTTACAGAGCATAAGCCGCGGTACCGGCCGTCCGGCCCACATGAGATTGCATTTGAAGTTAGTGGAGTCAGACGCGACTCGCGACTCGGGAGTCGTGACGCTACAATGCACGATAAAGATATAGAGGCCAAAGTTTAGCAGACGTATCACTGTGACTTTTTCTGACAACGCTCATTCAGCTGATAAGACGCCATTCAAGAGTATCTCGTTTCCTGTGATCTAGATCCGTTTCGCAAAAGGCCAACGTCCAATTCTTCAACATCTTAGGTCACACAAGGCAGTTTACAATCACGCACTGGGTGTCCCATCATTAATGCAAATTATAACCATTATCTAGATACATCCTGCAAATTGCCAAAGACTATCACTCAAACTTCTACACTTCGAGACCTCTGCCACTACTCCCGTCTACATATACTTCAAAACACGAGGGCGAAAGTAGGGCCAATATTATTACTTATATTATTTATGACATCGCATAAATACATAAAACAATATATCAAACTCAGATACAGTAGCTAGGTAGTTGTGATCAATTTATGATGTTGTAAATTAGCCTGTCAAATGTGAACGGAGCTGCTCCATGAGTACTCACTGAGCATAATGTTTAGAAATCTTAATTATCTAGCTTTAATTAATATATCTATCTGGAAAGTTTATGCAAATAAAATCTTGTGAAACCATTCAGGTTTGTTTTGACTAAACTTAATTAAGGATGCAAGCTAGCGGTGGTCATAAATCATATCTACTTTACATCATAGTTCAAGTGCGTAAAAAGACCATAACTCCATTACATTGACTTTTGTGCTTGTAAACAGTTTTGATGGCCTTAATATCATTTAAGTGTTCACTTTGAGAAACGACTTGTCAGACGGAGTAAGGTCAAAAACCTTCATAAAATATCCTATTGTATGAATTTATTACTAAAACTGATAATGCACGAGAAGACAAACGATGCATTTTGAAGAGAACCACGAATCGATTTACCGTCATGAAGTGCATTGCCCTCAGTGCAAGTCGATGCTCCACATGTGATGCAGATAATTATTTTATTATTGCACTTCATTGTCATCCGACGATAAAGTCATCTTGTTGCAGATAAAAGTTCCAAAAGTTTATCACACAGGTGACTTTGAGATACCTCAAGCATACCTACCTAATATTCAATAAATGGGTACTATCTACATTTTTATTCAAATGTGGCATTGTGAATATTATGTTTTTAAAACCGTCCGGTGGTTTCAATTTTAATATGCGCCGGCTGTGGCATTAAAACTGCCTGTTTAAAGTCACCAAACAAAACCAAGTGATAAATCTCACTTGCATTCCTACGTAAACATCTTCACAAAAAATGAAACTGTATAAATATTTAATTTTTGGACAAGTAATATGCTGTCAAAGATTAATGACTCAAACATTCAGTTTTCTTTGGCAGTGCCGTGACCGTTATGCACACAAAACGACCCAGATAAGCGTTATTGATTTTGAGTAACAAAAGTTTGTGTCTGTTCCCTTTGCGGCTCGGCGCTAAGTGGCAACCCACCGAGCGCTGCCAGGGATGGCACATTCCGTAGATAAGATAACCTTCCCGAAGCTCCCCCAAGCCGCATTGCAATCCGCTCAGTCATCTCGTCGTCGGGTGCACTGCGTGCCGACGCGGTGGTCATCCTGCCATACTGCTTAAACGACTAATTTACACCAGGACATGATGAGCTTTCGTCGATTCAGTAACATTGACTTCTCGTTAGTGACCGGATGCATTATTTGGAAGTCGTATCTGTGAGAATTTTCAGAACTCATGATTCTAGCGAACAACGCCTTTCTTATAAGGACAAAGGACAAGTCAACGATCAGCCTTGAGATTAATTATTACGTACGGTGGATCCTTCCTTACGCGCTCTGAAAACTCGAGGGTCAGTGCAAGTCTATAAAGATAACCGATGCAGCTGGTTGAACTCGTAAAACGACACAAACGAAGCGTTTGTGCGACCAAGTTTTATTACTCCATCATAATGAACGAGTTTATTCAATTATCGATACCGAGAAGCAATGTCGCAGGATGAGTGATTTACGTCGCGTTTGTTACTCGCTACTGTACGATGATCTCAATATCGCCGGCTGTATGAGAATGAGCACTTGATGATACTATTACGTGTCAGCGGTGTGTATAATTAAACAGACAGACCCGAAGCAACAGCATAGCAACGGGAACAAAAGCCAGACGCAACAGATCTCAGAATCGAATTAACTAATTGGAAAGGTTTCGTCGCCAGTCAATTGCCGCTGTCGAGCTTATTCGTATTTATCACTGAGGATGTACGGGCGTGAAATTGGGAGTTCTGTATGCTCTCATTTACTATAGAGATATAGTTTGAGAAAGTAATTCTGTGTTAAAGAAACAAGGTCCCAGGTAGTGAGTATTCCTGGAGAAATTTTAAGTTCCAATTAAATAAACTATTTAGAGATCGAAGCGCCTGAAAATCATGAAACATTTTTCATGAATAGGGTTTTTTTGTCAATAATAGAGCAATAATAAGAGGCTTATAAGAGAGAAGATATAGATTTGGGAAAATAAAACAATAAAAGTGTTTCAAGCGTTTCTGTTCCGATTCTAAAAGCTGACGATATCACATTTTTAACCGACTTCGAAAAAAGAAGGAGGTTCTAAGTTCGACTCATACAGTCGAACATAGAACCTCCTAAGTTGTTTTTTTTATGTAGGTTCACCGATTTCTCTGTCAATTGTGGACCGATTTTCAAAATTCTTATTTTATCAGAAAGAGTTTCATGTTGCTGGGATTTTTAATAATTACTCGTAGTTTTAGTTCTGGTGTAAGTATAACAACTAAAAAAGAAAAAAAAACTTTAATTTCGGAAGTCGGTGTCAAATAACGAAGAAGTAAAATACAAACACCGACTTCCGAAATTAAAGTTATTTATGAATTTTTAGTGTATTTTTTTTTTTGGAAGTCGGTTGTTTTTTTTTGTAAAAAAGTTTTTTTATTTTTCACTTTTTAGTTGTTATACCCCAGAACTAAAAACCCCAATATAATGGAACGTGGAATTTAAACATTTGGAGAACACCAAAACGTCATCGAAGTACACGTAATTTCCGTTTTTGTTCAGTTTCTCAAAAAGCGCTGAAGCAATTTCGATAAAATTTATATGGGACCACCTCGGGAGTATATTCTTTCAGATAAAAAAAAGAATTTTGAAAATTGGTTCACAACTGACGGAGAAATCGCGTAAAAAAAAAAACATACAGACGAATTGAGAACCTCCTCCTTTTGGAAGTCGGTTAATAAAAAACTTTTTTACACAAAATATAACCGCCTTCCAAAATAGAAAATACTCGGTAATAATTCGGTGGACGGTGTCAAGTAACGAAGAAATAAAATACAAACACAGACTTCCGAAATTGTATTCATTTGTATATTGTTATTTTATACAAAGTTTGTTCAATATTTTTGTTCGACGATATATCCTTTCGTATAATTTGCCGGGTAAGCCAGCGAGTGCCCGCGAATAGTCGTGTGAACCTCATCCAATTCCCATGGGTCGCCATTTACTTCTGAAACTCTAGCCATAGAGATGGCTTCATTAAGATTCAGTCTTCCTCCGTCACCGGTTGCCTAGTGCCCGAATTAATGACCATCTGAATATTAATTGTTATTTCCTTTTTACAGTCGACTGCCCCAGAAGTGACTGTCTGAATATTAATTGCTAATTAATTACTATCATTAATTGTTAACCATATTATTAATTATTATTTGTTAATTATTATTATTTAGTTTATTCATTTCTTTCATATTACATTATATTTTTAAATATTTCAATTAAAAAAAAGTAAAAAAAACATTTAAAAATATAAAAAATAGTATCTAATTATTATTATTATTTGTTCATTATTATTAATTGTTAACTATTATTAATTGTTAACTATTATTAATTGTTAACTTTTATTAATTGTTAATTAATGACTGTCTGAATATTAATTGTTATTTCCTTTTGACACTCGACTGCCCCAGAAGGGGTGTTTTTTTTTTTTCAGAGTATTACAGAGTTTTAGATAGTGGGTCAGTAATTGGTACACAGTTGTACGAATGGCAACCATAGTTATCCGAATTACGCACCTTTTTTGATGGTAGTTTAAAATTTTAAATTATCATCAAAAAACTTCTGTTCTTAAGTCTTTGTGCTATTCCAGACTACAATCTATCTCTGTGCCAAATTTCATCCAGATCCGTTCAGCCGGTCAAACATCCATCGATCCATCCATCCAAACTTTCATCATCATCATCACTTCAGCCAAAAGACGTCCACTGCTGGACATAGGCCTCCCCCAAGTGTCGCCACAATGACCGGTCCTGTGCGTCTCGCATCCATCGGCTACCCGCGACTTTCACCAGGTCCACCTTGTTGGAGGCCTTTCAACGCTGCGTCTTCCGGTACGCGGTCGCCACTCTAGAACTTTTCGGCCCGACCCGTCTGAACCCATTCCACCCATTTTTGGTCTGAACCCATTGATTGTCCAAACTTTTACATTTATAATATTAGTAGGATGGTACAAATTAATGTCCCAAAAAAAGTTAAGTACAAAGGTAAGTACCTACATTAAACTGCGTTAAGAGAAAGAGGTAACCCCAGTAAGTAATAAAATATACTTGTGTTAGGGCTATCTCACTAATTCCCATAGCAAAAGTACTTACTGAACTAAATCACTCTATGTATTTTAGTTGATTATTAAGTGGGAGTCCAAGCAAAAAGGATCCAGTAGTGGGGTATTCACTTATGACTAGATTCGGTATCTAGAACAGTCAATTAATAATAAGGATAAAAAAAATATTCAAAAACTAACACATTTTTTTATCAGACATTTCAAGTTGAAACTCTGAAAAAGCTTGAAATGAGAAAAAAACATTTAAAACTTTCTTCATCATCATCAACAGCCTTTTAATGTCCCCACTGCTGGGGCACAGGCCTCCTCTCTGTGAGAGGATGTGGGCCGAAATCCACCACGCGGGCCCAATGCGGATTGGTGGATGTCACATGTCTTCGAATTTTTGGTTCTAGGATATGCCGGTTTCCTCACGATGTTTTCCTTCACCGTAAAATATATATATAGGTATACAAAAAAGAAATTTCTGGTAGGGTACTTCGAAACATCATTAATTATACTTACAAGTCATTTACTATACGAACTTATAGATAATTGAACATTAAATTAATAATCAATTGAAATCGCTAAATGCAATTTTTTCTCCCAACTTTGCAAATCTCGGCAACTAAATGCCGAGAACTGACCCCTTTTTGCTTGGACACCCACATACAGGGTGTAACGGAAAGGTGTGGCATATTTTAAGAACTGCATCTGAACATCAATATGAACAACTTTCGTCAAGAAAACCTGAGGAAATTCTCAAAAAAAAAATGTTTTACCTCCCTTACAAATATTGATTAGCTGATGATAACTTTGTATGGAAAGTCCAATTTTTTTTTTTGGGAATTTTTGAAAGTTTTTGATTTCCATGGGCAGAACACGTTCTTAGAATATAACCACACCTTTCCGTAACACTCTGTCTATCTAAATGAAGATGTAGCCACGCCACTACCCGCTAGATAAAGGCGTCCCTATTAGTTTAGAAATTGGGCAACTGAGAAAAACGTGCTCTGTCGGTATTTTTCTTAGCGTTGGAACTTGAAAATAATGACGTCTTATGTTACAGAAATTTTATATTTCAAGCGTTATAATACAGCGTCAAAATTGGATGGACGGATAGATGTTTGTTACTCAATCACGCCAGAATAGCTGACTGGATCTAGATGAAGTTGGCACAGAGATAGATTTCTGAGAGTCTGGAATAGCACAAAGGTTATAATTTATAGTGGGGAAGTACTAATTCCACGCAGGCGAAGCTGCTGGCAGAAGCTATAGTTCGTTATTTTTCAGTAAGTACAGTAGGTAATTGAGAACTCTCGGAGAAACGGCTAAAGGGTGCGGATGTGGAACTGCATTGCAATTGCAACTGCAACTATGTTTCATCCGTATTCCAGCCACTTGTCCCTCAAAAATTGCCGTTAAAGGGACTTTTAAGCTGCCACCGACGACTTGGCGAAAGTGACGAAGAATTAGTTTAACGTTTAACTGTACCTGCAATGGACGTGAAGAAGAATGAAGAAGTAAAACCCATGTGGACCTGCATTGCAGACTTTGTTTCATCTGTTTTCCAGTCACTTATGCCTCAAATACTGCCGTTAAAGGAACTTTGAGCTCCCAACGACGACTTGGCGAAAATGACGATGAATAGGTCCAACGTTTAACTATACCTGCAATGAACGCGAAGAAGAAGGAAGAAATAGAATCCATGTGGAACTGCATTTCAGACTAGGTTTCATCTGTTTTCCAGCCGCTTGTGCCTCAAACACTTCCGTTAAAGGGACTTTGAGCTGCCACCGACGACTTGGCGAAAGTGACGAAGAATTGGTCCAACGTTTAACTGTACCAGCAAAGGGCATGAAGAAGAAGGAAGAAGTAGAAAGCTAGGTAAAAATAGTGAGGTCAGCAGTTCCCAGTCGAGAGTTAATCTTGGTTTCACCTAAAACATAGCATTTAACAAGGTGGAGACGACAATCCAACTTGTATTTTTTTAGTTTTAAGTTTCTTTATATTAGGTCCCCACCTATGAAATCAGCGTTTTGTATGAAGAATATTAAAGAAGTTGCATTTTTCATACTAACATTTTCTTAATTTATTTAACAACTAAGAACACTAATGTTTTAAAACTTTTATGCAATAATGTTTAAAAACTAAGATAACGTATGCCACTTAGATTAAGCAACAAAAATAAGTTTTGGCTAAGTTAAAACAAATATAGTGGTCATCACTGCTAACAAAAAGTGGGGTCATTTTTAAGGTATTTTTTTTTTTTGTTTATAGAACTATAAATAATAAGGTTTCGTTACTATTGGCAGTTTTCTATGACGGTAATTATTCGATATAATATCAAGCAATTGATGAATATTTTAATTTATAGAAGTGATGAGGTTCTCTATTTGTAAAAAAAACACGCCAATTTCACAGGTAGGGACCATTATATATGTATCATGGTGTACATAAAGAATATAATATATAAATGAAAATACTGGCAATAATCATCATTTTTAACCGACTTCAAAAAAGAGGAGGTTTTTTTTTTGTATTTTTGTTACGCGATATCTCTGCCATTTGTGAATCGATTTTGATGATTCTTTTTTTGTTTGGTAAGTCATACTTCAGAGGTGGTCACACACATTTTATCAAAATCGATTCTGCACTTCTTGAAAAAATCAACATAAACCAAAAATGTATACACAGATGACGTTTTGGTTTTCTCCAAGTGTTCAAATTCCATGTTAGTTTTACTTCTGGGGTAAAACAACTAAAAAGTGAAAAATAACAAACTTTGTTAACTTTATTTTGAACTACCTACTTTTACTATGGGGCCAACCCTAAAATCGCGAAAAAAAAACTGTTCAGTACATTTTGTCGAGTTATGCAAACTTAAATGTATGGGCCCGCTGTTATTTTTTTTTCACTAAAAACACAATCGATTCCACGAAATACCTATACCCTGATATAGGTAGTTTCGCGTTGTTGTAACAACATTGATTTTGGGAGTACCCATAAATTTTCACTTTATGGTTCGAAACCCTTCGTGTGAGAGTCAGACTCGCACTTGGCCGGTTATTTAAATACTTATTGCTCTCATTTAAGTGAAATTTAATTTTATTTATGAGTAGGTAACTAAACTAGCGACCCGCCCGGCTTTACACGGATAATAATAATAATAATAATAATAATAATAATTTATTTGAAAAAAAAAAAAACCCTTAGACACTAATAACAGATTTGAGAACAAGTATACGGTAGATATGGAGGTCACATTACTGGTAGGTACGGTAGGTAGATACATTGTAAAATAAATGAGGTTGGGTTTACAGTAATTATGGGGCAAATACAGCAGTTGAAAACTCTGGCTCTGAAACTAGGCAATGCCTGTATCTTCAGAGTCAGTGATTCCTCTAAATAGTTAAAATGAGCCTGAGTACAACAAGGACACAGTGTGGCGAGTAGTAGTGTGCAAGGGCAACTATTTGTATGGTTTGTAGGGTTTACGTATTTGGGTAGTAAAGAATGTGGGTGTATGTGTGTGGTGATGGTGTGTGTGTGTGTGTATGCGAGTGTGTCTTCGTGTGAACTCTCTATATACTTATATGATTATATTTCATGATATACATATAAAGAGATTTTCTGTTTCGTCATAAGATAAATGCAGTAAGTAATCCGTCAATTTGTTTTTTACTTCAAATTTATTTAGGGAATAAATGGATAATAATTTATTTAATTTGTTATATAATTTCGAAGCAAGAAAGGAAAATTGCCGTCTCGCGAAACTTGTTTTTATTTGCTCTGTTCTGCATATAGGTTTACCGGTGCGAAGGGTGATATTTTTGTCGAATGGAACGGAGCCGTGTTTCCTAAGAATAGTTCGCAAAATGAAGAGTTTTCTTACAGATAGGATATTGCATTCTGAAAATAGGTCAGATGTTGGATATCGACGTGGCTTTTGCATCATTACCTTTAGAACAGCCCTTTGGGCTCGTTCAATGCCTAACATTGCCGTCTTGTCAGTCCCACCCCATACTGGGATACAGTATGAGAGGATAGACTGGCATAGGGCGAGGTAAACATTTCTTAGGGTGTTATAATCTGCCGACTCTCGGAGGCTTTTGAAAATATAGAGAAGACGTCTAACTCGGGTTTTTAAAGACTCTAAGTGTGTATGCCAGTTCAATTTCTCATCCACATATACACCTAAATATTTTGTGTTTGTGACAAGAGTAAGAGGTGAACAATTACAAGCATGAGATGGGTCCAGACATACATGTGCCTTGATGACTGATTCTCGGGGTGAAGGCGCTGATCTCGGGTTAATACGGAAGGCAACTGCTTTTGTTTTTAAGAGGTTTAGGGTAAGCAAGTTGGCAGAAAGCCAAGCCATTACTGCTTTCAGCGAGATCTCAGCATTTTGTTTAGCCGTTTTCCAGACGGTACCATATGCTAGGAGTACTGTGTCGTCTGCGTACATATACGTTTCACAGTTTTGCAGCTTAAGTTTGCACAAGTCGTTAACATATAACTGGAAGAGAGATGGGGAGATTATGCTGCCTTGGGGCACACCATAGGTGATTTTTTCAACATTACTGGTCACTTGGTCTATTTGGACGAGTTGTTCCCGATCGGTGAGGAAGTCTTCGAAAATCCTTAGGGCGTTTCCCCGAATACCCGCAGCTTCCATCTTATGGAGGAGGATGGGGATAGAGACGGTATCGAAGGCCTTTGATAAGTCTAGAAAAATTCCGAAACAAGCCACCTTAGAGTCCATTTTCTTTGTAACTGCTTCTGTAAAACTCAATACGGCGTCCTCGGTAGAGATGCCCGGGCAAAATCCGTATTGATTATCTGCTATTGTATTATTAGATTGGAAGAATTTTGTTAAACTATTTTTAAGGATACGTTCGAGAATTTTAGAGAGAGTGGGAAGAACTGAATAATATATACACAAACCTTCCTCGTTCATCGCTCATTCCATCTTAATTCTTTATTGTACACCAAAATTTCACATAGTACTTAGTGGTTACACAATGCATGTACAAAGGCGAGCTTAACTCAATGTTGAGTTTTATCCCTGCAAACCTTTGAGTGATAGAGAGAGATCACATTTGAGGGTAGGATCCAGTGCACAATATAAACCTACATAAATAATTCCAAATACATATTATACCTACATACTAATAAATACCAATATATACTAATATTATGTCAATTTGAAAGGAAGTGCTCTTTGATTTTCTTCTTGAAGACATCTAGAGAAGGACTGTCGCGTAGTGAGTGTGGGAGAGAGTTCCAGAGACGCACTGCAGTAACAGAAAAAAACTTTTTAACCGACTTCGAAAAAGGAGGAGGTTATCAATTCGGATGTTTGTATTTTTTTTTTTTTTTATGTATGTTAGTGCATAACTCCGTCATATATTGACGGATTTGCAAAATTCTTTTTTTGTTCGAAAGGGGTTTATTCCGAAATGGTCCCATTTAAATTTAAAAAAGATCTGACGATGGGTTTCGGAGACAGACAACGGCACTCTTCAAAAATTGACAGCAAATCAACCGCGATTCCTGCTATCGTATGTCTATAAATTGTTAAAACAGTTTAATGGGAACCACAACTAAAAAGTGAAAAATAAAAAACTTTTTTACAAAAAAATAGAACCGACTTCCAAAAAAAGTGCAAAATAACTTTAATTTCGGAAGTCGGTGTCAAAAAACGAAGACACAAAACAGGAACACCGACTTCCGAAATTAAAGTTATTTTGCACTTTTTTTGGAAGTCGGTTGTATTTTTTTGTAAAAAAAAACTTTTTTACAAAAAAATAGAACCGACTTCCAAAAAAGAAATACACTAAAAATTTAAAAATAACTTTAATTTCGGAAGTCGGTGTTTGTATTTTATTTCTTCGCTATTTGACACCGACTTCCGAAATTAAAGTTATTTTTAAATTTTTAGTGTACATTTCTTTTTTGGAAGTCGGTTGTTTCTTTTTTGTAAAAAAGTTTTGTATTTTTCGCTTTTTAGTTGTTATACCCCAGAACTAAAAACCCCAATACCATGGAACGTGGAATTTTAACACTAGGAGAACACAAAAACGTCATCAAGATTAATATATTTTTCTTTTTTGTTCAGTTTCTCAAAAAGCGCTAAAGCAATTTCGATAAAATTTATATGGGACCACCTCGGGAGTATATTCTTTCGAATAAAAAAAGAATTTTGAAAATCGGTCCACAACTGACGGAGAAATGCGCGGACATACATAAAAATAAAAAAACATACATACAGTCAAACATAGAACCTCCTCCTTTTTCGAAAGTCGGTTAAAAAGGAGCCATTATAGCGGCTGGAAGTGTGACGCGGAGTACGAAGGAAAAGAGAATTGGCATTGGCGTGGTTTAGGAGGAGTTTGCGGAGAAAAAGACAGACGCACTCACGACTTTGTTTAATAGTATGAAGAGATAGAGATAAGACATCTTTTTTTTTGGAAGGTCGGATATCATCAAATGACTTCTCCCGGTCTTGGTAGAGCGGGAGGGCGTGTCAGACTCTTACTGACTAAAACCCAACCTTTTTCCTTCAGTTGCCTGTACCAGGGCCGCAGTGATTCTTTCAAATTTATCTGCGACCCTTTTTTCTTTTTTTTTTAGGGAGTCAAACATCTTTAACCAGAAATTTCTTGAGATGCAAGTGAGTTTCATGACAACGAAACCGTATTACACCTAGAACCATAGTTATTTGCTTTAAACATCTACCTACGTCCAATTACAATTAACAAACGAAGTCATTGTGTAGTCTAGATTCGAACCTATCTGATTGTTTAATGTCTCTTTTAACAGCATTCTTTCCCACAGTTAAAATCACGATGGTATATAGCACATGCACGATTTACTGCGTAGTTAAAGTAAACCCGTGATATACACTCGCAAAATAATTACAAGTACAGTCCAGTTTTATTGACCGCAGTAAAAATTGTTTGTTTTATGTTAACATCAATCAAAATCGGAGAGGAACAGAGAAACGCGTAAACAAGCAAATAAAGTGGACCTATCATAATGGCCGATTCAGACCATATCCTCCCATGGTTGTTTTAACAGGGCATATTAAAGTTTCTAATTATATGAAGCCCATAAATATAATATTGCGTGCTGTATTTTATGTTGTTTATGCAAGTTAATTAATATAAGCAGTAATTAATGATAATAGCATGTTTATAGGCTGATATTTCCTGCAGGTTTGGTAGATAAGTAAATGTGCCGTTCAAGATATTATAATTTATTTGACATTCGGCAATTTTTGCAAGACCTTCGAAAATAGGTAAAGATTAAGAATTTTAATTTCTCAAAAGAATCACAATGTACTTCACTTAACCCCTTACAGCATAACGTGAGGTCGATATGACTCACACCTGATTTCAACCTCAGTGTACTGATGTTATGTCTAGGGGTAGCGGATAAATTCTGAAAATGAGTTACCGTACCCCTGGGCACTCAGTCAGGGAAGAAACAGGGGTGGGTTTTTGTCAGTAAGAGTCTGACACGCCCTCCCGCTCCACCCAGAGCGAGAGAAGTCATTAGACGATTTCCCAACACCCAAAAACAAAAATTAAAAAAAAAAGAAGTGTACTGATGTTTGTAAAAAAAATGTTAAAATTATAAATAAAAACCTCAATTAACGATATTTTTCTCTAGAACTGATGAAAAGTAATGTTGATTTTTGGCGTTGTACGAGTACCTATAGAACGCCAAAAATCAACATTACTTTTCATTTCATTAAAAATCACGTAACTTGTTACAAATTATACTTTCCTATAAACTGTAATATAAATACAAAAAAAAACTATAAACATATTATATGAAATGTAATTAGGAAGGTATATTTCATCATCATCATCACCATCATCATCAGCCTTTTATTGTCCCCACTGTTGGGGCACAGGCCTCCTCTCTGTGAGAATCCACCACGCGGGCCCAGTGTGGGTTGGTGGATGTCACATGTCTTCGAATCTTTGGTTCTAGGACATGCCGGTTTCCTCACGATGTTTTCCTTCACCGTTTTGAGAGCCCAGTGGTGCTTAAATAATTTACAAAAAGTAAAGCGCCTGCCTAGGTTTGAACTCACGACCTACAACTTGTAAGCCAATACCACTGTGCCAGGTATATTTCATATAATATGTTTATAGTTTTTTTTTTGTATAGGTTGGTATATATATAGGTTCTAAAACAATTGGTACCTCCGATAAAAAAACTTCTTTACAAAAAATATAACCGACTAACTTCCAAAAAAGGAAATACACTAAAAATTGCAAAATAACTTTAATTTCGAAAGTCAACCGACTTCCAAAATTAAAGTTAAACTTTTTTTCTTCTTTGGAAGTCGGTTGTATTTCTTGAAAAAAGTTTTCTAATTTTACACTTTTTAGTAGTTTTTATTTGTTGTACCTACCCCAGAACTAAAACTAAATGTTAAAGTTATGCCCGAAATAATAACCCCAATATAACATGGAATTTGAACATATTTGGAAAAAACCAAAACGTCATCAGTGTATACAAATTTTTGTTTTTGTAATTTTTTATTAAGAAGCGCTAAATCAATTTCGATAATATTTATCGGTACTATAACCTACTAAACATAAAAAGCATCATCAAAATCTATTCTTTCACAAGTGGCGGAGTAGTCGCGTAACAAACTTAGAAAAAAAAACCTGGCACTCCGGGAGTACCGTCAGAAGTGAAAACAAAAATTTTGGACAAAAATGCGCAACGCGCCTCGCGATCCGCTAAGAGTGCTACGACAGCGGTGTCGGTGGCGCGCGAGTTGTTTTTTCCCATCTGAAAACTGCCCAACGCGCCTAAAGAAGTTTTCACTTCAAAAAAAAACATTATAGACGATCTGAGAACCTTCTCCTTTTTGAAGTCGGTTAAAAAGAATGTGTTTTGAAAATACATTCAAGTCCTAGAGACGATCCTTTAGGACCTACTCACCTAGTTTGTAAGTGTTTCCTGTACCTGTGCCTGTGCCTTTTTTAACCGACTTTCGAAAAAGGAGGAGGTTCTATGTTCGGCTGTATGTATGTTTTTTTTTTTTATGTATGTCCGCCGATTTCTCCGTCAGTTGTGGACCGATTATTGCTTAAGCGCTTTTTGAGAAACTGAACAAAAACGAAAAATACGTTTACCTCGATGACGTTTTGGTGTACTCCAAATGTTTAAATTCCACGTTCCATGTTATTGGGGTTTTTAGTTGTGGGGTATAACAACTAAAAAGTGAAAAATAAAAAACTTTTTTACAAAAAAAACAACCGACTCAAAAAAAAATACACTAAAAATTAATAAATAACTTTTATTTCGGAAGTCGGTGTCAAATAACGAAGAAGTAAATTACAAACACCGACTTCAGAAATAAAAGTTATTTTTTAATTTTTAGTGTATTTTTTTTGAAAGTCGGTTGTTTTTTTTGTAAAAAAGTTTTTACTATTTCTGTTTGTTTACATTATTATTGGGCACAGCACAGGTCACCACATTAGCCGTGCTTTATTTTCCACTAAGAGCAAGTAATAGGTACCTTGAAAAGTCAACGTCTTTAACCCAATCGCAAAAAGTCTCTATCCTAAAAAGATGTTCTCAAACTTCTCATTTAAAAAATCAGTTTAGTTTCAGTTGAACCGTGAATGAATCGCGGCGATAATGTATTTGTCACGTCTGGGGTATTAATAGAGCGAACACTCATCATCCTAATGGAAACTCATTGAGTGGAGTCGGCCAGCCGTCGCCGCCGTATCGCACGCCTTCCCAGAACGACGCTGACGTGAGCTTACCAGAGCTTCTGGGCGTCCTTAGAACAGAGAAAACTGTGGAGTCGTTGTTATTCTTTTAAGGATTTTATTATGAATTTTATTTGTTGTTACAGATGTATTATCTTTACAATAAAGTTTATTCTATTTTATTCTACCTTGTAGACATATGAATAGAACAGAAAAGGTTCAAATGGAAATACTATTTAAATCTATGTGTGGAAAGCCTATTTCGCTTTGAACCTAGTACTCTGACATTGACACAAGACAGAAGCCAAATGCAGTAAAGACAGAAAGCGTAGCGTTTGAAACGAGAAATCTAGAAATAAATTAAAATTAACCTAAAAGCTCTACACCTCACAATCTCCATTAATTTTCTTTTATCTTTATGAGCTTAAACAATTTGTTCGGTGATCCATCCTTGAGTAGGTAATACCCTTGGGGCTAATACGGCTCATTAAGTTACACAATTAAGTAATACCTATCTTACAATAGATATCTACCTACTTAGTAGATAGGAAGGTAGCTAAGAAGTAATGAGAAATGACGAGTAGTTCGTGCGAATTGTAAACACAAGAGGGAGTTTTATCCTACCTAGTTGTAATTAGCCTTCATGCGAGTAAGTGCTTATTCGATTGATTAAATTTTTGATGAACGTGTTATTTTTACGTCAATATCATAATCAACAGCTGGAAAGCTACCACTGCCGCAATGGTGTCTCAGTTGATTATATCGCTGTACTGTGGTGGTTACATTTACAGCAATATGATATGATGTGAGTAGCACTTACTTAGACGTCATATCATGGAAGGATTGGCAGCCTACTTCGTCGTTGCTTACGTCAGAAGTTGAAACGCAGATGACACAGATACGCTGAGTCGCTGACTTTCCGAGCTTATATTCGATTATTGCTAAGGATATTTTTCAAATGTTAAATTAGTTAAAACTATTCACATTTCTAAGAATTAAGTACCAAGATCTACGGAAGTGCTTGTAGCTAAGTAATAACAGTCGCATTGGTTGCTCTTCTAGTTTAAACAGCACTTGCTGAGGACGCTCTGCAGATGGGTGACAAAAATAATAATAAATAAAGTTTTAATAACAAAAAGTTTCGGTTTGTAATGCATGTGACCATTCATGCATTAAAAACCGAAACTTTTGGATAGCACACTAAGCCGTTGGACCCTGGTTGGACCCCACTGTCATTTTTTAGATCTTTGACAGTCGTCACGTGTACTCAGAATCAGAATATCTGTCACCAGTGCTGCCAAGGGCTATCGTGTTATGCCTAGGAGTAGCAGATAAATTCGTAACACAATTACCGCGCCCCGGGGCACTCAGGGCAGGGAAGGAATAGGGGTGGGTTTTAGTCACTAAGAGTCTGACACGCCCACCCGCTCCACCCCGAGCGGGAGATGTCATGGCATGATTTCCCACCCCACAAAAAAAAAGGTCTATCGTGTTACCCATTTACTGAGATGTGGTGGTCTAACAGGCAGACGCTCCATGTAGGTAAATTACTTCACTCACCTCAACATAGATGGGAACAGGCTAGGGAGATTGATTGTCCTAGACCTAACGGCAGAGCTACGTAAGGTAGACATAGCATAACTTAAGCATCATTTTAATGTTCCCACTGCTGGGATACAGGCTTCCTCGCTGTGACGGTGCGGGCCGTAATCCACCACAAGGGCATTGGGCCCGGGTGGTATTGTGGATGTCATGTCATGATGTGGCGCGTCACATGTCAGGGAGTTAGACATAGATATAGGTAATCCTCTCAAAAAGTTACAAAGCAACGTGAGTAAGTACATAATTATGTACCAGGGTCGCGGGAGTGTTTAAAAAGGTCCCCGCGGCCGCTGGCACGGGCCACTGAAGGAACACGGGTGGGGTTTGGTCAGTAAGAGTCTGTCTGACAGGAAGAGCAGGAGAAGTTATATGATGATGTGTCCCCGCTGCTGGGGCACAGGCCTCCTCTTCGTGAGAGGGTGTGGGCCGCAATCCACCACGCGGGCCCAATGCGGATTGGTGAATGTCACATGCCTTCGAATTTTTGGTTCTACCGGTTGCCGGTGGCCGGTTTCCTCACGATGTTTTCCTTCACCGTTTTGAGAGCAGTGGTGATGAAATTATTTACACAAAGTAAAGCGCCTGCCTGGGTTTGAACTCACGACCTACAAACTTGTAAGTCGCGGCCAATACCACTGGGCCACCACTGCTCACGGACACGTGAGTAACAACAATAGGGCTCAGTTTGGACCCTACGGGTACAGAACCCCAAAAAACCAAAAAAAAATATATAGGTAGATACATCATCTACCTACAAAGAAAAAATCCAGACAATGTGTTGGGCTGTCTTGAGACATACGAGTGGTACCTACCTTGAACTCCTCAATTCGTTCGATGGACCAAATACCGTATTGTACCCCGTTTAGTCATTGTACCTTATCTTTTCCTGTTGGCCGTCAATCAACAGAGGGGAATCGGTAGATATTTTGTTAGATGTGAATAAGCTACCTTAAAAAAAAGTACTTACGCACATTTACCTTAAATTGCAATAATTTCCTATAGGCAGGTGGACATTTGATATTATATTTATATCTTCATAAAAATAAATAATATGACTTTAAAAAAACCCGACTGCAAAAAGCAACTACATATACAGTTCCAAACAAGTCACTTTTCAAGCAGTCTGATGCAGTTTGTGGAATTTATTTTAGTTCTATCACAGATTTGATGCTTTGTTTTATGCAGTCGGGATTTATGTTTTTTTTTCTACCTTTTAGTCTATAAGATTAGAATAATAATATATGATGTAGGTATATAATATAATATTTAAAGAGGTCCTAAAGCTTGTAAGTTTGTTTGTAGGAAGTAATCTCTGGAACTACTGAACAGATTTTGGAAATTCTTTCACCATTAGAAAGCTACATTATTCCTGAGTGACATATGCTATATGTATTTGGTTGTGATCAAGGACGCTAATGATTTTGCTCCCGTGCGAAGTCCGGGCGGGTCGCTAGTGAGTTATATTTTTGAAACAGTCTCTTTAAGCCCTTTATTTTGATACCACACAGAACCATGTCACAAAAATATTCGATTACTACCTTTTGACGGCCGCTATTTTGTTTTTTTTTTCAAGACCTATCTAATGAAAATGATACTTACCTCATTTGTTATAATCCAGCCATACATACACACATATGTATACATAAAGTCTCGAAAAACATCCTTCTAGTAGGCAGGCAGTCGGGTAAACAAGGGTCAGGTGTTTTTTCATTTTAAAAATAACAATACTAAGTAGAGAGGTATCTACCTAAATTAGACAACGCAAACAAGAAGTACCTACCCAACCAGTTACTGTAATAAATTGGTAATATTTAATTTTTATTTAGTACCTAGCAGCACTACGAGTAGGTAATTCTTGGACTTCCTTATCCTTACATTTAAGTACATAGATACCTAACTATGCTCTTTTAAGGCGCTATTAACTGCCAATGACCTTGAGTGCATTCTTGCGTGCGTGTTCTGTGCTGAGCTCACGTAGCGCGTCGTACGTTACGTCCACCCAGTAATAGGACTCGCCCATCAAGGAGCGCTGTCCGAAATTAGACGTATTATTAATTTATTACACATAAAACAACAAGTTTTAAACTAAAACACTGAGACTAAATTTAAAATAATTAAATGATCTTTAAAATGGTTTCATAAAAACACGCTTTATAGTTTTTGCGTGATTCTCAATTTTTATCCAAGTTAGACATAACTTTACAAATTACTTACACTATTTTATAAAAATATAATTTCAAATATTTTGATATCAATTTGCTAAGGAAATTGTCTAAAGTAACATATATTTTTTTCAAAGATATAAGACAAGTTGTTTAGACGTGATGTTCAATTAAAAACCATTAAAAGTCGTTTAACTGCGCCTTAACTAACACTATGCGACTCCTGAATAGATGCATCATTATAAGCGTGCGCAAGGATTTCCAGCACCCGATGACCCGACTCAACAACGCCGAGAGTTAAAAATCTAACAAAGCAATAATACTAAGGCATAGTTACCTATCTACATTATTGTACGTGTCGTGTGTCTGTCGTAGGTATAGTGTTAGTGAAAACGGACACTACACCGAATAAAACTATATGCTAGGTATGCTGTCATCCCGGTCGATGTCCTAAAGTCACACCCGCACTCATAGATTTGAACTGCATTATAAGTTGTGTAAACAAAACTCGAGATTACCATTCATGGTAATTCAGATTTCGTTATGCTGCGCTGCGTGCAGAATGGTGAATCACCCTGAGCCAGGCTGGCGCCTACTACAAACACTGGCCACCGAAGCCTTGGCTATTACGCATTGGTCATAAATTTAGACACTTTTGGACTATGAATAGCCATTATCAACCGGCTACCTACATGCACATAAAAGGATATATTTATAAAATTCTTACTACTTACGATAATAACCACGGATGCTTCATAATTCAACGGTGTTTGTTTATTTTTCCTTGTATTTCAAGCAGATGTAATTAGTAGGAATTTCGGTTCGTTATATATAAATAATTCCATTAATTAAATGTACGTGTGATGTGAGTAGGTACCTAAATGTATAGGTTTGATACACTAATAAATTATTTTTAACCGACTTTTGAAAAAGGAGGAGGTTCTATGTTCGACTGTATGTATGTTTTTTTTTTCTTTATGTATGTCCGCCGATTTCTCCGTCAGTTGTGGACCAATTTTCCCTCTCCCGAGGTGGTCCCATACAAAATTTTATCGAAATTGCTTCAGCGCTTTTTGAGAAACATAACAAAATCGAAAAATACGTATACCTAGATGACGTTTTTGTTTACTCCAAATACGAGTATGTTTAAATACCACGTTCCATGTTATTGGAGTTTTTAGTTCTATAACAACTAAAAAGTGAAAAATAAAAAACTTTTTTACAAAAAAAACAACCGACTTCCAAAAAAAACACTAAAAATTTAAAAATAACTTAATTTCGGAAGTCGGTGTCAAATAACGAAGAAATAAAATACAGACACCGACATTTTTTTTTGTAAAAAAGTTTTTTTTTTAACTGACTTCCAACAATCACTCAAACAAAATATTTATGTACCTACTTATCTAACTTATTAAACAATACACAGCACAACAGTACCTATATTTTCTTTTTTTTTGTTAATTGGGGCGAAACCTTCAAAAGGAGCCTGGACTTTTAAGAAAAAGACCAGGGAGTGTGAGATTCTTACCTCACTAAAACTATTCCGGTGATCACCACCTCTTTATAGACCACTCCGGAAACAGAGGGGGTTAAATACCAGTTAGGTTATAAAGAGGCTGTAATGGGGTCTCCCCTGAGCCTCGCTGTGCACAGCAGCACGTCACAGTGCCGCCATATTCCCTGGAATCGCTCGGTGAGCAATCAGAGTCCCCAATCTGCTCGAGATTACAAAGTCCCATCTGCATTAAATGATGTAGGTGGGGTTTCTGTGTGTCCCCAAAGTTTTTTGTCTCCGCCAGCATAGCCTTCACTACTGCTGGCAGAGACATAATATATATGTATACCTGTATCTAGACGTTAATGTACATACTGTGTGAAAGATGAGAATAATAAGACTACCTATGACTAAAAAGAGACTGACCGCAATTTAACGCAAGTTAAAGTTAACCGTTTAAAGTTAACCATTCAAAACGTACCAATACTACTTTTGGCGCATTTTGGGATGTTTTACAGAAGTAAATAAAAGAAAAAACAAGTGATAAGTACATTAATTAATTTAATTATCGCGCCGTGGTACCGGAGGGAGGTACCCGTACACCCAACGGGTACCTCCCTAGCAGAGCATACGCGCTTAACTCTTTCAATCTTCACCTCTTTCCAATTTCAAATTAAAAAAATCCGTGCCCAACCAGTTACTGCAATAAAATCGGTTGATTTATCATGAAAGTTCGAACCATACTTGACAGAATGCGAGTGGTATATTAAAGAAATGACTGTTCATTTGTGTTGAATTGAACATTGCATTAGCGTACTTTTAGTCGCGTTTTTATAAAAAAAAGGTGTTCAACTAAAGCAAAAAAAGTGTGTGTGTACTCATATAAGTACGCACGTAAGAAGTTATACTTCTTTGGCGTAACAAGATAAAAAACCAAACTGTCACAAAGCTTACAAAAGGAAAACATTCATTCTTCATGAACCACAGACCATAGCTAACTTCAGGATGTCGGTTCTAGCTAACTTCAACCTGTGAATTTTGTGTGACAGTGATGCGCGCGCATCTTAAAATTTCACTCTCATCATTTTTTCATAACATAAAGAACACATAATAACTGCAAAAATGAAAAACGGGTAAGTGACCTTTTTTCTTCAATGTTTTTTTATTTGACTCAATGTATTCTCCTACGTCTATTCTAGACGACGTGTTCACATAAAATTATCATTAGTTTTAAATTTTCAATGTTTACTCACAACGAAAATAAAGTGGTTAGTAACCACCGTGACTGTTGCGAGTTTAGTGTCATAAGGTCGTAAGTGTCTTTTTTGTATTTGTCGCGCCGGAAAATCGAACACGACTAGTGTTGGGATTTTATCCGGATAAATACTCAAAATTGATAAATACCTTCAGTTTTATTTACGTTGTTTAACGTAAATTTTGTTATTTTACAAACAAAAGGATTGAAATAAATGAATATCTGAAAATATAGATTTGAACGTTCTTTATTTAATCACTTTAATAATACCAAAAAGACTGCTCAATCATGAATATTTTCGTCAAGCACTATGAAAGTTAGACAACATTATCAATTTGTGCATAGCATAAATGCACAAAATTAGTTAGCTACTTAAATCATTGTAATAATTAGAAAATTACATAATAAGTAAAGAAAAATACTAAAATAACAATAGACCCACACAATCATAATCTTTTTCGTCAAACGATGTCAGTAGGTTATTAGGTATAACGTTAATTTGAAATAAATGCTTTGAGTTTGATTAGAATATGAAAATATAGATTAGTGCGTTACTTTACTGATACTCACTTTAACAATAACAAAATATTTTAATAACAATGGCTTCACTACACTTAAATATTATACACCTTAAGCGCATCCACCTAGAGGTGAATGCTCGCTTTTCTCTTTTAAGGCCCACCACAACACATCCCGAAAGCCCTAATAACAGTACTAGTCATTAAATTTTTAAAAAATAATCATCTGATTCGCATAAAATTTAACTCGAATATTTATCCATTTCGGATAAATACTCGAGTTTTTATCTTCAGAGTATTTATCCTTCGCCCATCACTAAACACGACACGAATCCCTAATAATTCTACAACGGGTTTTAGGGTCCCGTTCCCAAAGGGTCCAAAACGAGCCCTATTGCTGTCATTCACGTGTCCGTCTGTCCATCTGTCTGTCACAAAATTTTGTTCCGATGAATTTTTTAACTTTCCATTGACATAATTATAAACTTGAAATTTGGTGATAGGTAATGTTTAATAATAGCAGTGGTGGCCCAGTGGTGTTGGCCGCGACTTACAAGTTGTAGGTCGTAAGTTCAAACCAAGCCAGGCGCTTTAGTTTATGTAAATTATTTCATCACCACTGCTCTCAAAACGGTAAAGGAAAACATCGTGAGGAAACCGGCATGTCCTAGAACCAAAAATTCGAAGACATGTGACATCCACCAATCCGCAATGGGCCCGCGTGGTGGATTATGGCCCACACCCTCTCATAGAGAGGAGACCTGTGCCCCAGCAGTGGGGACATTAAAAAAGGCTGATGATGTTGTTGTCTAGAATACGTATATTTTGATAACACACATTGATTTTAAAAAAAAGCGAAGTCCGACGCTCACTTGGCCGGTTTTTTTGTGTTAGTCTTTGAAGTGTACTGTACTCTACTCTCTGATAAAAGAATAGCACCTCTAAGCCAATTAGTTTTAACCCCTCAGGCTCTACGCGTGTCAAATGTCAATATCTGTCAAACCCCGTTGACAGTCGGTCATCGTGTAACTACAGACTTTGTCAGGTTCCGGGTGTATAAACCTTGCCAGAGGTCTTGGTTAATAGTAATAATAGCGGTTTAAAACGCGTGAATCGGGTTTATTGGCAATTTTTTGGGTTTGTAAAATAATTCATGTATTGACAAAAAAAAACATAAATGACACGTTTTCCTAAAAATTTTGTAGAATTCTAAGAAATGCCAAAAAGACGTGTGAAATTACGTTTAATGATAAATGATTTTATTTTTGTAAGTAGGTTTTAACAACACTTTTACACGTCATTATTTTTGTTTTGTCCGTTTTAGCTAGATGAGGCCGGTGTTTCCTAGCTAACTACCCTGAGAAGAAACACCGAAACAAACTCAGAGGTGAAAGTCTCTTTAGTGTTCAAATCCATACAATATGTACCTACTAGGCAAATCATATGAGAACCATGTACGTTTATGTCTGGGATGAGCTTTTGAGGAAAGCAACACGCAAATTCGAGTGAATCTGTCCAGACAGTGCAAGCATTTGTCAGTTATCGTGAAGCTCAACTCAGAACTCTGAGGAGCTCAACCAACCGACGAACAATACCAAAGAAAGGACATTTGGGTAGGCCGCAAAAGTACTCAAACTGTCAGCCTGCGAACGGCGAGTAGTGGATAACTCGCCGCCCGATCAGCAACAGGCCCGAGAGTCGACGGCGCGTACCTCGCCCCTGGGCATTCAGGGCAGGGAGGAACAGGGGTGGGTTTTAGTCAGTAGGAGTCTGGCACGCCCTTCGGCTCCACCCTAGAGCGGAAGAAGTCATTGGATTTGGATGATTTCCCACCCCCCAAAAAAAAAAGTCTGTCAGACAACGTTAAAAATTACTGTAAAAAGGAGGACAAAAATTATAATGGTAGCCCATAAAGTCCCCACATTACAATATATAAGTAATCAAAAAAAATAAAATAAAAATATTATCTATCAAAACAGTGTCTTTACGAAGTCATCATTCTCCTGCCCTTATCCCAATTTATTTGGGGTCGGCGCAACATGTCTTTTTCTTCCATACTCCTCTATTAGTCGTCATCTCAGTCAGTCAGTCACCCCCTTTTTACCCATATCCTCTTTCACACAGTCTAACCATCGTTTCTTTGGCCCTCCCCTACTCTTATAGCCATCCAAAACCATACACAAGACTTTAATCACGACATTTTCGTCATTCCTCCGCATCACATGCCCATACCACGACAACCGATTTCCACACAACTTTTCAGTCAGCGGTGCCACTTTCAGACTTCCTCTTATATACTCATTCCTAATTTTATCCATGCTCTTAGCATTCTCATCTCAGCTGCATGCAAAAGCTTTTCATTCATCCCTTTTGTGGCCCAACATTCTGAACCATACCTACAAGACAGCAGGTCTGACCATTGTTTTATAAATTTTTCCCTTAAGTTTACGGGGAATGCGGGAGTCGCAGATAGTCCCGGTGACCTGCCGCCATTTCATCCATCCAGTGTTAATTCTGTGCTTAACAGTCCGATCTATTTCGCCATCGTTTTGCACGAGTGAACCAAGATACCGAAAATCAGAGCAGACTGGGAGAAGCGCGTAATAGATTATCCTAATTAAAGGTACCTATTGTTATTATCATGAGTATTCATTTTACTGTTAAAAGTTGATAAAATAGTACCTAATGTTTGGCATAACCTAAAACTTGTAACAAGTATGTAATACCTAATTTACAATAATTCTTACATTATTTCAGTAGGTATGTCTGAAAAATAAACTACTTAAAATATTAAGGAATAATGTAGCAAAACATAGAAAATATTCCAAACAGATATCCACCTTTTACGTCGTTGTATTTTGGATGACGGTAGACAGAAACGTCAAAGTTGTTTGTATACGACTAATAAAGGGGAGCTCCGAGTGACAGAGAAAAATTCGGAGAATAATTCGGTGTTTTGGCTAGTTGTTGCTATAATTATATATTATGAAAGATCGACTACCAAGGCTTACCAAGGCTCACTTAAAGTTATTTGATGTTATATCATTGTTTCTACTTATGTTAAATGGTATTGAGGAATACTTATTAATGCTCTTTGCCTTGCCATTGTTATTGTTTCTAAATGACAAGATATTTATCGTGTAATATAGCACAATTAACAAATCAAAGATTTAGATTTATTGTGATAAACGATTATTTATGATGTGTCGATATAATAATAAAATCGAGTTAAAATGGAGTTTCTTGCCGTTCTTTTCCATGAAGACCTAGTATTGTGAACAGGCAACTAGATTTTCGATCAATGACAAGTCTATCCTACTAATATTATAAATGTGAAAGTTTGATAGTGTGTATGTTTGTTACTTCTTCACGCTCAAACGGCTGGACCGATTTGAATGAAAATCAGAATGGTATGCAGATAGCTTATAGCCTAGATTAACATATAGGCTACTTTTTATTCCGGTCTAGTCTTATCTTTCTGACTTTTCTTAATAAACCCCTTCCTTAAACACTACATTCATAGTTTTCATACAGAGTAAATAATTAAGTAAATAAGTACATAAGTAAATTAGTAACATACATCTAGTTACACATACATATACAAAAATTCCAACACGCGCCATCTAGCACTAAAGCTTCAGAACTGGAGAGAACACATATTTTGCTACTTGCCCTATACGAGTACAATCCGCTATCTCTTTCCAACATTCAATCACAGATTTTCCTACTGGACTTGTTCCTACTGGACGAGACACTGACAGCTGACTGTAACGTCCATCATTATGAGCCTGTGTTGAGAAACTAAGTCTTCACCAGGCAACACTTTACAGTTTTTGACTGTTTTAAGACTGTTTCGTCTCACCAAGAAAAAGTAAATTTGGTTCGCGTGCTAACCGCTTTTGTAAGTGATCAGGTGTTCGTCTTTCTTTTTGAACTAGGTGTTAGTTATTGCCAGGTCAAAAGCCGAAGTAGCTAGCAGCAATATCTCGCCATCAGTACCTATTACGGTCTTCGTACCCCCAACCACCATGCACTCTCTCATAACCATACTTCAGACTTCCTACATACCCATTAAAATTACCCCCTACAAACACCTCTTCACTCTCCTGTACATTCATCATCACACAATCGAAGTCCTTCCAAAACTTCACTTCTACACTATCCTCACATCCTGACTGGGGTGCATACGCACTAATAACGTTTACTGTCATACTCTCCACAACCACTTTAATAGCTATCACTCTATCACTTACTCTGTTAACATCCACCACACATTCTTTTAACTCACTATCCAAAACTATGCCCACACCCATTCCGTTTGCCGTCCCTTCCACAGTAATACATCTTATATCCTTCTCCTAATTCTCTTGCTTTTGCACCCTTCCATTTCGTTTCTTGCAAACACGCTATATTTATTCGTCGCCTTTATAGAACATCTGCTAACTCTCTTCCTTTTTTATATTTAAACTTTACAAAGTATTCATGTCAAAAAAAAAATCGTCTTTGGCTCAATACAAAAATATCTTATCTTTTATGTGTTAGTTGAATACTTATTTAGATTCTCTATTTTTGAAGCCATAGGGCTGTAAAAATAAAGTTAAATGTAGGCCTCTGTGAAACCTAGGTCCAAAATAGTTGTTAGACTATGTGGATATCGAAATAAGTGTACCATCAGGTGAGATAGTGGTCAAACGTGTGCCTAACAACATTAATAGTTGTTTTTGGTTTCCACTAATAATAAAGAGCGCAACAAGGATCTTTTAGTGGGTGGCCAAAATCGGAACTAACGCCACCAGCTTGCTTTCTCAATACAAGTTTCCATTTCGTTTCATTAAATATTTTTATTTACTTAGATACACGTTTCTGTCAAGTTAGAAGTTTTTAAAACCCAAGCAGTAAGATTTTTCATACAAACGTTCAACCCTCACTTTTTAACCCCTTAGGTCTAGAGAATTGGGGTGTTTTGAACCAATAACTTTTGTTGCATTGCTAAAAACAAGAATCGGTGGTAACTTCCAGTGAGTTTTATTATAACGGTGGTTAAAAATTACAACGTATTAAGGAAACGCCTCAGCGGCACTCTCAAAACATTCCACAAACTGAAAAAAATACGTATATGCACTGGCGACGGTTTCGACTGGCGGTTCGTGTCGTGACAGAAATAAGAGGTGTAAGCTCCAAGGTAGCCCGCGCAATTCAAATTTTCTTATGTTTTTTGGAATTTGTAGGTCAGTGTCAGGTAGTATCTAAGTCAAAATTTGATTCGCGGGCGTAGCAACTATGTATTTATAGAATTATAATCATTAAAATCATCAATACAACTCTCTCAGTTAGAATTGATTCCAAATGTAAGTATTTCATGAAATCATGATATTTGGCATCAATTCTAACTGAGAGAGATTTATTGATGATTTGAATGAATAGAATTCTATAAATACATACTTGCTATGGCCGCGAATCAAATTTTGACCAAGATACAACCTGACACTGACCTGCAAATTGCAAAAAACGTAAGAAAATTTGAATTTCGCGGGTTACCCTGGCGCTTCCACCGTAAAGAATTTTCGTCGCCACAAATGCCTACTGTGTGGCGTAAGCAGTGTAAATCACTGAAAGTATGATTAAAAAGGACCCTGGGTAATTTAAGTTAGTAATCTGACAACACTGGCTTTGATTAGGGTGGTATTCCACTTATCAAATATCTTTGTCCAATAACGATGTACAATATTTGATCAAAGTTTGAGAGATGCCCATTCCATTTGTCCCTGATTTTGCGTAGTCTGAGAAAATGAAGGAACGTGGAGTGACTTTATGTGCTGTTATTATCATTAGATTATTAAAAAAGAATTAACAAAACAAAAAAGCTTTGGGTGAAGCCATGGATCGAAAGGTGAAGAGAAAAAAACATTCAATATATTATTTTATTTTAGTTCAGATGGGTTTGCTCTTGACTAGGTCAGAGGTGACAGAGACAGAGTCGACGATGGAGCGAGCTTACCCAGAAGAAGCCGGTTCACTCTAACTTTGAAGAGATTAGGGTTGTATGCGTTCGGCAACACAGACGCAAGTAGAGTTCCACTTCTTTGCTGTGCACATTATGAAAGACGTTTGAAAACGCTTAGTGCGAATTGGTGAAATAGCAACAAGATAGGGATAGTAACTTGCTGTGCGTCTAGAAGTCCGATGGTAGAAGGGGGCCGGTGGGATGAGGTCGTGGAGTTCTTGGGCACACTCTCCGAAGTACATTCTGTAGAAGACCGACAAAATAGGCAACCTTGCGGCAAATGAGCTATCAAAGAGATTTGATCAAATATTGGACAAAGATGTTTGATAAGTGGAATACCACCCTTATTTATGATCCAGGCTGTTATTATCACCTACGTCATTGTCAAGTAAACATTGTCACTGTCAGTTATGTCAATGCTGTCAGTCAGCCAGAGTGACAACATGGTGACAACTGACATTACACCACTAGTCAAGTCTGGTCAAGTCACTGCATTATCAAGTTATCAAGTTTCTAACGGTTCGATTGAGAAGACTTGATTTTACAATATAATTTTTTAATAAACATTGAATCTCACACTAAATAATAGTTCAAAGGTAAGTGTAAAACACGTTTCACTATTTCCGCCATCCATAACATATTTGTAGCCATGTAAAATTATACGCTGTTAATTTTTAGTTACAGATTTTGGCGGGAAACGTTATCTACTAAAATTGTCTATTGAAAACTGCATTCTGCAACGCAAAGCGTAAATAATGGACAAAAAGAAACAATTCAGTAAACCACCGCCACCAAAGAGATTTAAGTCCGGTGACGATGACGAAGATAACGAAGTGCCATGTAGTTTTGAAGAGCAACTGGCTTTTATGGACACTGAGTTTGAATCGCAAGAAGTGCTTGGTGAAGGTCCAGAAAATCAGTCTACCAACATGAAATGGTCACGACCTGCACCTCCCTCAATGGATCCAAAAAAAGATAGGTTAGTTTTTCAACAATTAGATATTGATCACTATAATGGCCAGCCTATGCCGGACATGCCTGGGTCACAGCTGGCTCCTGTACCAATAATGCGAATGTATGGTATCACCATGGAGGGAAATTCGGTTTGCTGCCATGTTCATGGATTCACACCTTATTTCTATGTAACAGTTCCCATAAGTTTTACTAATTCATCATGTAATGAACTCAAAAGCAACTTGAATAAGGCAATATTGGAGGACTTGCGCTCAAATAAGGATAATATTAGAGAAACTACATTAGAAGTGCGCTTGGTAAAAGCTAGATCTCTTATGTACTATCAAGGTGATAAAGACATAACCTTTGCAAGAGTATCAGTGGCACTTCCCAGACTTATTGCTGCAGCCAAAAGATTAATTGAAAGAACACCAACATCTTTTGGGTTAATGGATCCTTATTTTTATGAAAGCAATATTGATTTTGATATCCGATTCATGGTAGATACTTCAGTGGTTGGTTGTAGTTGGATTGAGTTGCCAATAAATAAATGGTTCCTGAGATCAAAAGATTCACAAGTAAAACCTGAATCTAGATGTCAAATTGAAGTAGATATAGCCTGGAATGAATTTATAGCTCATCAGCCAGAAGGGGAATGGTCCAAAGTTGCTCCATTCAGAATATTGAGTTTTGACATTGAATGTGCTGGACGTAAAGGTGTCTTTCCAGAACCCAACCATGATCCTGTTATTCAAATTGCATCAATGGTTATTAGGCAGGGTGAGCCTGAGCCTTATGTTAGAAATGTCTTCACATTAAACACATGTGCACCTATAGTAGGATCACAAGTTTTGAGTTTTCAATCAGAATCTGAAATGCTTGCAAAGTGGTCCGATTTTTTCCGTGAACTTGATCCTGACATTATCACTGGTTATAACATAAATAATTTTGATTGGCCATATCTCATAAACAGGGCGAAGCATTTAAAAGTGGGCAATTTTGACTTTTTGGGGCGCATCAGAAATGTGAGATCTGTTATAAAAGATGCTGTTTTACAATCAAAGCAAATGGGGCGTAGAGAAAACAAAAACATTAACTTCGAAGGCAGGGTTCCATTTGACTTATTGCTTGTTTTGGTTAGAGATTATAAACTAAGATCATATACTTTAAATGCTGTCAGTTACCATTTTCTTCAAGAGCAAAAAGAGGATGTTCATCACAGTATAATTGGAGACCTTCAAAACGAAAGTGAACAAACCAGGAGGCGACTGGCAATGTACTGCTTAAAAGATGCATATTTGCCACTAAAACTTCTGAATAAGTTGATGTGCATTATTAATTATATGGAAATGGCTCGTGTGACAGGAGTTCCTCTGCTATGCCTGCTAACAAGAGGCCAGCAAATAAAAGTAGTGAGTCAGTTACTAAGGAAAGCTAAAGATGCAGGATATTTAATGCCAGCTTATCATGGCCAGGGCTCAGATGAACAATTTGAAGGAGCAACTGTAATTGAACCCAAAAAAGGATATTATGCAGACCCTATATCCACTTTAGATTTTGCATCTTTGTATCCAAGTATTATGATGGCTCATAATTTATGTTATACAACATTAGTCCAACCCCAAATGCAAAACAAAACTAATTTAAAAGATGATGATGTAACTGTAACACCTTCAAAAAACATGTTTGTAAAGGCAACTGTTAGAAAAGGTCTCTTACCTGAAATATTGGAATCTTTGCTTGGTGCAAGAAAGAAGGCAAAAGCAGACTTGAAGGATGAAAAGGATCCATTTAAAAGATCTGTTCTTGATGGCAGACAATTAGCTTTAAAAATCAGTGCCAACTCTGTGTATGGATTTACAGGAGCTCAAGTGGGCAAACTACCATGTCTAGAAATATCTGGCAGTGTTACAGCTTATGGTCGAACAATGATAGAGTTTACTAAGTTAGAAGTAGAGAAGAAGTACACAAAGGCAAATGGTTATAAAGAAGATGCAGTTGTCATTTATGGTGATACTGATTCTGTAATGGTAAAGTTTGGTGTTAAAACTCTTGAGGAAAGTATGGAATTAGGAAGAGAAGCTGCTGACTTTGTAACAACAAAATTCGTCAAACCAATCAAACTAGAATTTGAAAAAGTGTATTATCCATACTTACTTATTAATAAGAAGAGATATGCTGGCCTCTACTTCACTAAACCAGATAAATATGATAAAATGGATTGTAAAGGAATTGAAACTGTTAGAAGAGATAACTGCCCTCTTGTGTCCAACATGATGAGCACATGCCTCCAAAAGTTGCTCATAGATAGAGATCCAGATGGTGCTGTTAATTATGCAAAACAAATAATTGCTGATCTATTATGCAATCGCATAGATATATCTCAACTTGTTATAACAAAAGAGCTTACTAAACACGACTATGCTGCTAAACAGGCTCATGTTGAATTGGCCAGTAAAATGAAAAAACGTGATGCTGGTACTGCGCCTAAACTTGGTGACAGAGTCCCATATGTTATATGCTGTGCAACTAAAAATACACCTGCTTATATGAAAGCCGAAGATCCTATTTATGTATTAGAAAACAGTGTGCCCATAGATTTCAACCATTATTTGGAAAATCAGTTATCTAAACCACTGTTAAGAATTTTTGAACCAATATTAGGTGAGAAAGCTGAATCTCTCCTTTTGAAGGGAGAACATACTAGAACCAAGGCAATGGTAACTTCTAAAGTAGGTGCTTTGGCTGCTTTTACGAAGAAAAAAGAGAAATGTATAGGTTGTAAAACTGTTATGCCTAATGATTCTGTAAAGGCTTTATGCAATCATTGCATACAAAAGGAGAGACCGATATACATTTCAGAAGTATTTAAATTAAGGAAACTCCAGGAGAATTTTTCCAGACTTTGGACTGAGTGCCAAAGATGTCAAGGCAGCCTTCATGAAGAAGTTCTTTGTACTAATAGAGATTGCACTATTTTTTATATGAGAAAAAAGACAGGAATTGAATTAGATGCTCAAGAGAAGACAGTTCTAAGGTTCGGAGAACCCACATGGTAATCATTGATTTCTTTTTTATTAAATTAAAGACAAGTATTGTTATACCTACTTTTTTATTATACATTTCTATTGTTTATTAATGTGAAAAAGGTACAATTTATATAATTGAGTATATGACAATTACAAATCACTAATAATTTGCCAAAACAGTTACATTTTCATTTACAATCATTTTGCCTGTAAAATCAAATTTGACACTTGGAATGTATATCTTCAGTTTTATTATTGCATTTCAAATCTAAATCATTCAACTTTTATCACAAATGTAAACAAACATACAATCAATACTTTTATCCAATAAGTCGCTTATAAGACTAATTCATACTACAGACTAATAATTTAATGTTTAAAGTAAATCAGATAATAACAATGTATAAAATACATTGCCTCTATAAAATTAGCTTATTATTTAGGCATTATGATAGCCTAATTTTCTATGTGATAAACAGCTGCTTTACTTATTTATATCACAGGAATATAATATTATGCAAGCATGATAAAATTTATAAATAATATGTAAGTACAAAAAAACAAAATAAAACCCCAAAAAAAAGAAAGTATAACCAAGATTGTACCATTTTAAATGGGAGTAGGAAGTGTAACACGTAAGTACAACAATATTAAATATTACATAGATATGTGTAAGATCTTGAATAATTAAAATATCTTGTTATTTCATGGATAATAGAATCATATGTATGAAACAGATACCACTATGATGTCTATTCTGTAAAAGAAATTAATTATGAGTGCCAATACATTAACAATTAATAAATGACATGTAAATTCATGACCTGCATAATCCTACAACTTGAAAATATTTTTTTCGGTTTATGGAATAGTATTTTGAAAAGCAACATTTTTTATCACCTGTCGTATAAACATGAATATAGCATATTATGATTTTTATATTATAGTTATAAATATAATTTAAATATTAGGTATGATTATTTCATCTATTCTCTTGGGATACAGTCCGACTTATACTTTGTCTAAGAGTCTTGTTGGAACTGTTGTTCTTTGTAATATTTGGTATTGGCATCTCAAAAGGTACAGAATTCATTCCTGCATGTGAGGTTAATCGCATTATGTCTTCTAATGTTCTTATGAAGGTATCACATGTTGCAGTAAGTAAACTCGAGGCATCTTCAATAGCCTGGAATTTTAATAGAGAGGATCAGTTTTTTTACTACTAAGTCTATTTGGGTACTGGTGTTAACAGTAAATACTGGCATATAAAGTCTGGACAGTTTGGTCCAATTCAGATAACTGGCCTATAAAATATCAAGATATAAAAGAACTAAAATAATAGTTAACAAAGTTATGCTGATGATATTCACCTGGGTATCAGGACCAAGTTCAGAGTTAGCTGCACTCTTGACAGCATGGACTTGCTGCATCATCAGATCACAGTACAAACGCAACTCAGATTTCTTATGTCCCAAAGAATTTGTGTCTTCCAATGCTGCAGCTGGAAAATTATGATTAACAAGGCTATAAATAATAAATATATTAATATAAGTTTTACCTAGTTTTAGTGCCCCATATGTTTTGTACAATAATTCATTTGACCCGCCTTAGAGTTGTAGTTTTATGTAGCTTTAGTTAACTTGTGTTCATGCCCAGGACCCACCTAGCAAGTCCAAATATAAGTATGCTTTAAAAATGAAATAGGTAAACAAAGGGCAAAGCAGTTATGACTATTTTTGACACGCCCTAGCCCTGAGCTCAGCTGGTGTGTCATAAAGTGAATTCTGATCCAGGTGCTTGGTCAAAAGGTTTCCATTACATAATCATCGTACCAGTAGACTCGAATGTCGGGTTAGTTATACTTAGATAGTATTTGCCAAACAGTTTATGGGCATATAAGTTAAAATGTATTATTTTAACTGGGCAGGGAAAGAGTTAATATATGTTGTTGCCATGGTGATAAGGATTTAGAGAGGAAGTGTAGGTAGGTACCTAAACTTCGAAAAACAACAAAAACCTATTATTTTTATCACTCCAAGGACAGCTGTTAAAACTTGCTGATAATACTATTTCAAATGAAGCACTTTAAAAAAAATGTGTACCTTTCAATTCTTTTGAGTCCACACAAGCTTTGGCACTGCCTAAAGCCACCAGCCACTTCTGTCTGTCTTGGGGAGAAGGTGCTCTCAAGTACATGTGTTGCTGTCCAGGTATAACCAGATCAAGCCTTGTGCTATCTATAGCATTCACTGAAAAATTTAGGAAGGTTAAATATTACCTTATTTCTTACCATGAACAAGTAGGATGAGACCTGCTCTACAGGTCTATGGGTGGAAACAAAGCTACCAATAGTGGTGAGATAGATCAGCAAGCATTAAGCATCGTCCTAATACAATGCGATCATCGCCTGAACATGCGATCGTCATGCTTATTAGTATGGCAAAACCGGAAAGCGCCCTCTGTCGATGCGACAACGCGATCAGCCCCCTTAGCCAAAATACATTTCTGTTAACGCTAACGCTTCGTGCAAAATGTATGGCAAGGACATTACCTGCGGAGAGAACTGTAACATGACTCACGCCCAGTAATGTTGTTGCCATACATTCTGCACGAAGCGTTAATGTTAACAGAAATGTATTTTGTCTAAAGGCTCTGGTTTGCTATACAAATATACACGAAGATCGCGTGTTCGCGCGATGATCGCGCTGTATTAGGACGACGCCTATGACACCCCACAATACACAATACAATACATATGGATACTAGTGTGTGATTTTGGCAAAAAAAAAAAAGCTACTGGCCACATTTCTCACTATCAGATTTTGTTTGAAACCATAAATAGGTACCCGTTATTATACCTTGTTATGTCAATTTAAAAATTACACTGATGTGCAACAAAGTTATTACCAAACCAAAACAACTTTCACTATGCAGTTACTAGTTTGTGCCTTGAAAGCCTTGACATGTGAATGAGTATTGTCAGGACTCAGGAGCATATGGTTAAAAGTTCCATTCTGGTATAAAACTTTAAAGCAACTATAAGCAATACTTACCATTGATTTGGCAAACTGATACTTTGACAGACCCTTTGCATCCTTGGCTGACTTCCTCCTGCGATTTATAATATGAAATTATACCATTCTCCAGTACAAACCACCTGGTTTGCCAGCCTGAAATGGAAACAATACGTTATATTAGAATAAAAATGAGGATCTTCAAACATGTAATGTATTATTCACGACTCTCGAATGATAGAATACCGTTCCAATAATTAGTCCACTTCCACAGAACTCCCTCCATTCTTAATTTACCGTTTCAGCACTCGTAAGTTCCTTTTATTTATATTTACTTTACGTCTGAAAAAAAATTAAAATTTTCGTCTTGTTGGATTACAAGTGTCAAATTGATTGTGTCTGTGTCGACTGTCAGCTGTCAGTCACCACTGACTTGAGGAGTTTTTGGCGGCATTTTGTCGAGTGAAGTTAAGTGGCTGTTTTAATTATTCGTTTATTGATTCCTAGATGTAAAAATTGGTGTAGTTTTGTGTCTCTAGTGTCAACGCAAATGGACAATATGTGGAATCATTGAAACAGGCGCGATCTCGGGAAAATGGAGCTGAGAATTTTATTGTAGTATTGACTACCTCAGCGAAGTTTGCCGAGAAAGCTGACTCGACACTTTTGTTGCCAAATACTGCAAAAAACATTAGAATGTGTTACATCTGCATTCTAATGGAAAAAAGTAAAAATATAATACGTAAAACTAGGTAATATGATCAAAAGACTTTCGCCTTCCCTTCGGGGTAAATAAAAAAAACATCACTGACCTGACAGTCAGTGTGGTACTGGCAAAAAAGAAAAATTAATAAGAGGTCCACGACGGATCGACTCACTGTAGTTCATAATCAATCAATCTGCCTAGCCTTTTTCCAACTATCTTAGGGTCGGCTTCTAGTCCAACCGGATGTAGCTGAATACCGATATTATACATGAAGCGACTGCCTATCTAACCTCTACAACCCAGTTACTAGGTAATACGATACCCCTTGGTAAGACCGGTTGTCAGACTTTCGGGCCTTCTGACAGGTATTTCCCGCTGGTTAATACTCCGTGGTTAACAATAATTAACTACTGGGAATGATGCGTTCTACAGCCGGTCGATTCTGTTCACAGCTCACCGTAAAAACTTAGAGTGAGCGTGAAGTGAACTGTCATTCTACCTTAATTGTATGGATTGACAGCCCACTTTACGGTCACTTCACCTACGTTTTCACGGTGAGATTTTACAGAATAGCTCTACTGTTAAGTTTTGACGAACGCGACATTTTTTTTTTGAGTTAGGTTACTGACAAGTAAAAAGAAATGACAAATATAACGGTTCTTAAAAGTGCTATATTAATTAAAACTTGAGGCACCAAATTAATAGTGATTGCTTGAAATAGATAATCACAATAAATGTAATAATAACGTTTTTATTTATAATGTAAAAAAATAATCTAGTTTTACATCAATTGAGTTTTTTTTAGTGACCGACCGAAACATGTTATTTTGCCGAAACCGAAACCGAAGGTTCGGTTTGATTGTAGTTTCGGCCGAAACCGAACCTTTTATAAAAAAAAAAGTCCTTTAGAAGTCGAAAAAATGTTAGTAAGCCTGTTTTTTTCTAAAATTAATATCTTGCCGACCTATAATTACAGGTAAAACTTTCAAAGATTTATCACAATGAAATTTCAGCACAGTTACAGAGGTTCTATTTGAAAATTTAACTACCCTATAAAGTGAAAAAAAATACATTATTTGTAACACAAAGTTAGCGATTTTTCAATGGTGGTATAAAATAAAACAAATTTATTATTAAAATATGATGCTCATATATTATGTTTATTTATTTTCAGTTACTTACATTTTAATTATACTCACAAATATCACAATCAGTTAGCCTCGAATGGCTAATTCAAATATAATTAGATAATCAAAATAATCAAATTGATCACCTTTGGTAATCATTTTAGCGAACCTTTTATTTTATTATGTAAGGTGCATGTGATATCTGTAAATAGTGGGTACTCTTTGTTAAGGAATATATGTGATGCATACGTCAGTCCAGTCTGTGAATATACGTCGTATCGCTAAGTCGTTGTTTTATTACGTGCCAATATCCTTCAGTGGCGACGAGGAACATCGAATTCCACGCGAAAAATAAGGTTGCTAAAATGTCAATCGGGAAGATTACAGAGTTTAAAGTGAAAAGCGACGATTGGAGATTGTATGTAAAACGTCTAGAACAATATTTCCTAGTGAATAAAATACCGCTTGAATTACAAGTACCTACCGACATTGATAACGGTGATGGGAGCAGAATCTTACGAACTTTTAGTTAATTTGTGCACACCGGAGAAACCAAAAAACAAAACGTTCACACAGATCACAGACATCATGGAAAAACATTTGCAACCCAAACCAAGTGAATTAGCGGAACGTTACAAATTCAGGCATAGAAAACAGGAGGAAGGTGAAACAATGTCGGAGTATACCGCGGTTTTGAAGAGAATGTCAAAGACTTGTGAGTTTGGTGCCTGGCTAGAAGAAAGTTTGAGGGACCAGTTAGTTTGTGGCATAACTAATGAAACTATACGACAACGGTTATTCGCCGAAAATAAGTTGGATTTCGGAAAGGCGTATAAGTTGGCAGTAAGCATAGAAGCAGCAGAAAAAGACGCGGCAGAAGTGGTTCGACATGGAGGGTCGGCGAATGAAGCAACGGCTCCGGTCCCGGCAACGTGTCAAGCGATGGCAGCGACAAAGGCAACACGGCGTAAGTGGACCACACCGGCGACAGGTGCTATGCGTGACGTCAGCGGAGTGGCGCGGGAGGCCACTGCGCAGGCCGCGTGGAGGCGAGGGCCGCGCCCACCGTCATCATCCGCGCACGCGCAGCTGGGGGAGCGTGCTCGGCAGCAGTGTCAGGTGTGCGGTGCGAATCACGATGCAGGCACATGTAAATTTGTGCGTTACGTTTGCCGAGTGTGTAACCGGCCTGGGCATCTGCGGCGCGTGTGCCCGAATTTGGCAGGACATCACAATGTTAACATCGATCAAATGATGGAAGGACACGAGAGTGGAAGTACAGGAAGTGACGAGGTAATTTTTGTCGATGTATGTAGACTGTCCGCCATAGAATGTAAACCTGTGTACCTAGAGCTAAACGTTAATGGTAGGAATATTAAAATGGAATGTGATACCGGTAGTGCTATCTCATGCATAAGCCGAGAATGTTATACAGGGTGGAGAAGACAATACGACAATAAATGAAAACACGGACAATACTAGTTCATAAGAATAAGTTTAAGCTATCAAAAAAATCCTAACATCGAAAATAAAAAAATAAAAATTTCAAACAAACTAAATGGCATAAAACTAGAAACGAAATAGAACTCCATTTATAAATATGAATTCACTAACCTGTCGTAAGAGCGGCAACAACGCGCGGTCCTGTAGCGACTTGATTTTTTGGCTTTTAATTATGGATTAATGCTCAATAAAATTACACTGAATCACAGATTATTAACCAAATAATCAGGCATCTCTCAACCGCGTGTTATTTATTAATCAAATTATTAATCACGATCAGGATGTAGGTATGAAAGTCACTAAATTTTTCGTTTTTCAATATGGCCGCCATGAATTCGAATACACAAATTGCACCGTCGTAAAAGGTTATTTCTAACGTCTAACAAAAGGTCCCCATTCGCAGCCATGTGTTTTAATTTATTAAAAGATATGATTATTCTATCTTTTAAATCATCAACAGTATCAACAGCTGTTGAGTACCTACACTTCATTTTTGATGACCCCACAAGAAAAAATCCAGTGGTGTAAGGTCGGGGGACCTGGCTGGCCAACGCGTTGGTCCATAACGGCCAATCCACTGCTGTCCGAACATTTGAGACAAACGCTCTCTAGCAGACACCACTGAATGAGCTGGTGCTCCGTCTAATTGGTACCACATCTGCCTGTACGCAGTTACCGAAAGCTCATCCATGTACTCGCAAACAGGTCCATTGAGGAGTTCTAAAAACTTTTCAGCATTTAAATTAAAATTTAAAATTCGTTCCTCAAGTGTCACTTTTACACGTGGAAGAGCACTATCCACGCGGGATTAAGGATCGATTTTCTCGCATCCTCTGGACAGCTTGGACAATGGTGCGCCCGTTGGTCGGACAAACTCGAGTGTTTCCAAACCTCTCTCGGTATGTCCGAATAGCCAAAGCGGCATTTCTTTGACACTTCCCATAAATTAAAATCATGTCGGTGTACTCCGAAGCTGTGTAATTGTAGCGCGGCATGATTATTAAAAAAAAAAACACGAAAACAATAAAAACTAAGCGTCTAATTTCGCACAATTCACTCACTGTTTAACTAAATACCTATTAAAACGTTACGTGTCCTGTCACCAAAATAAAGCGTCCAATTTCGCACTAATACCGCCGTAAATGAATTTACAAAACACGACACACACGAGCGGCGGGGAAGTACCTACATCAAAGACGCGGCTGCACTACAAAGCGAGGACGCGTAACTCATCACAGGATCGCGGCCGGCGACACACTAACCTAAATTTGTTGTAGCAAATTTCTTCAAGAAAGCGAAGTAACAAACGAAACTAGATTTATCTCTTTCGCACACACTAAATTTTCTATTAATATTATGAGTGCATTGCAATTTCCGCATTCGTTCCTTTCTTATCCAACTCTGATGACACGCTTTATGACTCTTATAACTCAGAAGTAAGGTATAATTTTCACTAAATTAGATGAAAATACTAATTTGGCGAAAGTGTTTATGTCCTCGTAGCGAGTTGGCAACGTGACTTTAATGTTTTGATGTTTATACCGATGTGGGTCGTTCACCTGACAGTGTTTCCCTATTATCAGATACATCATGTAGCAAATGTTAAAAATGAAAAATAATTTCCTGTGACTAAACTACTGGATATATTCAAATAATTTTTTGTATGTAGACTGAGAACGTCTTGAGGTATGCGAGCTTTAATTTAATGTCGTATTGTCATCACCACTCTGTATACAATTATTTAACGGCTTATGTCTGAAACCTTGTCAATTAACGCTTAGATATTATACGGGCGAGATAGTCAAACCTCTAGGAGTAATAATGCCAGTTGTAAAATACAAAGGTATGTGTAAGACATTAGAATTGTTTGTTGTAGAAAACGGGAAAACGATTCTCTTAGGTCGCCAATGGATGGCTGAGTTAAAAATACAGTTACCAATAGTAGAGTATGAATGCAATAATGTGGCTATGTACAAAAATGAAGGTTTTGACTTGTCTGATTTCAGTTCCAAATACTCTGAGGTGTTTGCGGACGGACTGGGCCGATTCACCGGGGGCAAGGCGAGCATACACTTGCGGGAAGGGGCGCGGCCGGTTTTTATGCGAGCGCGGCCGCTGGCCTACGCGCTGCGCGAGCCCGTTGAGCGCACGCTGGCCCAGCTGCAGCTCGACGGCATTCTCTCACCGGTGGAGCGGTCGGACTGGGCGACTCCAATCGTGCCGGTCGTCAAGAAGGACGGTAACATTAGAATATGTGCTGATTACAAATTAACACTAAATAAAGTTATAGAAGTTGACCGTTATCCGCTGCCTAGGATGGAGGAACTGCTGCTTCGGTTAAAGGGTGGGGAACACTTTAGTAAATATGGACTTTCGTCAAGTCCAGGAATATTTCAAAAACGTTTAGAGCAGTTATTCGCTGATTTACCTCAAGTCGGGGTATTTCTAGATGATATTATTATCACGGGACCAACTAAAGAGGCTCACATGCGCAATTTATGTCAGGTATTTGATCGTTTAAAAAAAATGGCTTGAAAATAAAAAAAGAAAAGTGTGTATTCTTTGCGGAATCAATTAATTATTTAGGGCACACCATTAGTAAAGACGGCGTTCACACGTGTCCCGACAAGGTTAAGGCCATAATAAAAACACCAGCCCCAACGAACGTCTCAGAGTTGAGAGCATTCATTGGAATGGTCATGTACTATGGCAAGTTTATCAAAAATATTAGCACAGTGTTAGCACCACTTTATAACCTACTCAGGGCGGGTGTTCAGTACAGATGGGATAAAGAGTGTCAAGACGCGTTTAACAAAGTTAAAAATTCACTAACTTGTAGTGAAGTTTTAATGCACTATACACCGGAGTTGCCAATAATTTTGACGACAGATGCGAGCGGTGTTGGTATAGGTGCGGTGATATCACACGCGACCGCGGGTGGCGAGCGGCCGGTGGCGTACGCGTCGCGCTCGCTAACGCAGGCCGAGAGCGCTTACTCGCAGATAGATAAGGAGGCACTTGCAATTGTTTACGGAATTCGTAAATTCCATCAGTACCTTTACGGCCGTAAGTTTATATTGAGAACAGACCATAAACCTTTGACTTACATTTTTGGAAATAGGGTAGGGATTCTAATAATGGCTGCGTCCAGATTACAACGTTGGGCGGTACTATTAGCGGGGTACACCTATGATATTGAATATGTTCCGTCAAGTAAGAACTGTGCGGATGCATTGTCACGACTGCCATGTAAAGAAGTAAATAATTTAAAAATACAAAAAGAAAGCACTTACGTTAATTTCGTCGAGGATTTTTTACCAATCACTGGTAAAGATATTAAGGAAACCACAACTTGTGATAAAATCCTTAGTAGAATATTAACATATACTCAATCTGGTTGGCCACTCACTTGCCCAGACGAATCGATTCAACCCTATTTTAGAAGACGAAATGAACTATACTTTGAACGCGGGTGTTTAATGTGGGGATATCGAATGATCATACCTTATTCATTACAAAATAAAGTGTTAAAACAACTTCACAGTAGTCACATGGGTATAGTGAAGACAAAGAGCCTAGCTCGTAGCTATGTGTGGTGGCCTAACATAGACGAGGCAGTTGAAGTTATGTGCAAACGGTGCGAGACTTGTGCGGCAGAGGCGGACGCTCCCCCGCGGGCTCCGATACAGCCCTGGCCTTATCACACTCGTCCCTGGAGCAGGCTTCACATTGATTTCCTAGGTCCATACAAAGGTTTAACATTTTTCATTATAATTGATTCTACCTCCAAATGGATAGAAGTATTTGAGATGAAACGCACTAATGCTGCACATGTAATAAAAGTCTTAAGATCGACTTTTGCAAGATTCGGTCTACCAGAACAATTAGTTTCGGACCAAGGTCCACCATTTACCAGTTCAGAATTTAAAAAGTTCCTACAAAATAACGGTATAAAACAGAATTTTTCACCGGCTTATCACCCATCCTCAAACGGAGCAGCAGAGAACGCAGTAAAGTTATGCAAGCGGGCTATTAAAAAAGCGCATAGGGATCAGGTAGACGTTGATACGGCTTTACAAACGTTTTTATTAGCATACCGCAATACAGTACACAGCACAACCGGTGAAACCCCGGCCATGCTATTACAGAGACGAACTTTACGATCCAGAATAGATTTGTTACGCACTGATCGTGTCACGGAAGACAGAGTGCGCGAGGCCCAAAGGCGTCAGGTGGAATACGCGGGTGGGACACAGCGTAACCTTAGAGAGAGGTCCTCAGTCTGGGCACGGGAGTATGGTTCAGGAGATAAATGGGTGAAAGGCACTGTTCAAGGGGTAGACAGTTTACGTAGGTATTCAGTAGTGACGGATAGCGGTCAATTATATAAAAGGCACATAGACCAAATGCGTCGCAGATCTCGATTTTCTGATGTTACCTGTCCGGAAGGAAATGTTGAGAGAGAGAGTGGTGAAGAGAGTGTTGTCGAGCCGCTAAGCAAAGGGTTGGAAGAGGTTACACTGCCCGAAACCTCAATAGTGAATGCCAACAAAGAGGCTGAAAACATTAACCAGGGTGGTCAAAGCGGTGTTCCTTCTGAACAATCCTCACCTAAGTTGTTATCACCGGTCACCGGTGAATCGGTATTCCAGGCGGACTCGGAAACCAGTGGACAGATTTAGAATAGAATAGGATATAGTTAGTTATAAGAATGCCTAGTTATTATGCTAAGTTGTATATTGTACTTATTGTATTCATGTAAATTATTATTATAAGTCTTGGTCATTTGACCCTAATTCTAGTATAGTGGTGGAGGTGTGATATCTGTAAATAGTGGGTACTCTTTGTTAAGGAATTTATGTGATGCATACGTCAGTCCAGTCTGCGAATATACGTCGTATCGCTAAGTCGTTGTTTTATTACGTGCCAATATCCTTCAGTGCATAACATAGGTTATGATAACAAATCAACAAGTATAATATAGTAACAAATCTATACTTATACTTTTTATTTTTTATAACTAATTATCTAATTAAAAATAAAAACAGTGTTTTTGACATACTTACTGAGATCAACAGCCGTGGCGAGCGCGCCCGACGTTAGCCGAGCGCGACCCGAAGGTACGATGTTGTAAGTTTCGGCGCGGCCGAAGGGTTCGGCCGTTTTTGGCCGAAACCGAAACTCGGGCCGAAACTGGCCGAATCTGAAACCGAAATTTCGGTCGGACACTAGTTTTTTTGTATTTTACACGGTTTAACGTGATCGGGCTATAAAGCCAGGAATGTGCCACCGCTCGCATCACGTTGATCACGTCTCCGCAGCGCGTTTCCCTACCTGCTTACAAAACAGCAAACTTTTTTTGTTCGCCCTACAAAATTAAGATATCTGCTCTGTTCATAGCTCAAACGTGTCCACTGAAGCTAAGCGGAGACGATATGTGTAAATAAAGGAATACTATATTGATTGTTTAGAACACATCCCTCCTCTGGTCTTATCTCCGCAATGGTGGACTCCAGGCCTTAATCATGTCTAGAGTGCGCGCACGAAAAGTCTGGGCGCGGCTGCTAGCGCTGCTTCAAATTCCAAGCCTTGTAAATCTATTTTCCTTTATTTAATTAAAAAGCGATATTACGTAACTCAAATTTTAGTTAAAAGAATTAGCTAGTTAGGTATAAATAATGTACTTACTAGTTAATTTTTATGATTATTTTTTTTATTATAAAATTAAGAGGTTAAAACGTTTAGTTCAGGTTTCGACCGCTCGCGTAGTTATCGTGCGCGCGCTTTAGTTTGGTATTTTTTTTCCTTTTGTTCCTTGTGAAAAGGGCTAAAGTCAGAGACCATGCTGCCTAGTCATCAGTTATAAGTATACACTCTAATGGAGATAACAAGTCTTGTTATCTCCATTAGAGTGCAGATGTAACATATTCTAATAATTTTGTAGTATTTGGCAGCAAATGTATCGAGTCAGCCATCTCGGCAAGTTTCACTGAGGTAGTCAATACTACAATGAAATTCTTAGCTTCACTTTAGCGAGATCGCGCCTGTTTCAATGATTCCACATATTGTCCAGTTGCGTCGTCACTTGAGGCACAAAACTACACCAATTTTACATCACAATATCGACCAGGAATCAATTTGCGAATAATAAAAACAACCACTGAACTTCACTCGAAGAAAGCCACCAAAACCCCCGCTCTAGTTTGGTATTTAGGCAGTAGCAACTAGCAAGCAATAGCAACACTACAACAATGAAAACTCGCAGACTACTATAATTATTACAGAATAATTATAGTAGTCGGGGAGTTTTTGGCGGGTTTTCTTCGATCACAGATAATGTAATACTAGCGTACTTGGAGTTAGTTCAGTGTTCAGTTCAAGTTCAGTGGCTGTTTTTATTATTTTCAAATTGATTCCTAGTGGATTTTGTGATGTAATTCTGGTGTAGTTTTGTGTCTCAAGTGTCTACGCAACTGGACAATATGTGGAATCATTCATCTGCTTTGTCCTTCTCATACTTCTAATTTTATTCATTCTTCCTTTCATATACAGTCCATCCTTCTGTGGAATGCGCTTCCCCTCAATATCAGGACGGCCACCAGTCAGTATGCATTTAAGCGAAAGTTGCGGAATTACCTTCTTAACAAGTAAAGGAGTCGTCTCAAAATCCTTATCTCTAACTTTATATATTATTATTATATATGTAGGTATATTATATTAAATATATATGTATGTTTAACTTTTGTAACTATTTTCGGCTTAGTATTATTATTTTTTTCAGTTTATGCACCTGCCATGTTATCTCTCCACCACCCTTGGTTGACTGGTAGAGAATGCCTAAGGCATTAAGTCCGCCTTTGAACATTTGTGTTGCATGAAGTTTTAATAAATAAATAGGCGCGCTCTCGGTAAAATGAGAAAACGGTGTGCACTGATGACTACGAAGGACTAGGCAATATGGTCAAAAGACCATAGCCTTCCCTTCGGGATAAAAAAAATGGTTGGCAACACTTAACTGTCAGTACGGGTGTGGCATGGCAAATAAATAAATGTTCGTTGTTTGGTCGTTTACATTTACATTTTTTTACAAAATAAATGAAGCTTTAAAATTCAGATCTAAAAGTCATAATCAGGCCTCATTTTAAAACAGAAAGATATTAAAATAACAACATGTACAAGCACTGCCTTTTTGTTTGTGTTTTTATACTTCTTTCAGTCATAAATGGTAAATAACGAACACTTTCGGCCAATGCAGCAAAGTTTTTTGTAAATAACTTTGTATACTTACCCAAATTTAATTATAGTTTTAGGTCTGGAATGTTACGTTTGTGAAAATCAAGAGGACAACAATGAGAAATGTGTGAAAACTATCAAAAACTGTGAATATAACCAGGATGTTTGCTTGACTGAGATCAAATGGGGCAGTACACCTTATTGGTCACAAGGCGCTAAAAAACAGTATTATGTATCGAAGCGGTGTTCAAATAAGACGGAATGTGCTACTACTAGGCAGCGCTACATGCCACTGTGTACACACATTTGGTACCAAGATTGGGTGTGTTCAGATTGTTGCCTCGGTGACAGATGCAACTACTATATCATAGTAAGTATCTAACCAGACCTCATACTTGTTCCAGTTTGTTCATTAAGCATAGTTCCTCATATAAAGTTGTCAAGCATTCAGATGTGGTTCATCATGGTATTTCAGAACTCAGCTTCTTATTCCTTTGGCTTTCTATACATTTGCATTTTTTTTTTTCAGAGTGGAAGTGATGCTGTAAAACCAGTGTTTATTGTATTATCAGGACTACTTCTATTAAAGACTATAATTTTATAGAGACTCAACAATATTCTAATAAGACTTATATTTTATTCAGAGACGTAATATGTACTTGTTTTAAAAACAGGCAGCTGGCTGCTGACCAGCAATAAGAATTTGTGTTTTGTTTGTATAATGTTTAACTTATTTTAACCTGTCAGGCACTGCGCGTAACCAATCGGTAACGCTACAATAGATTTTTAATTGTGTCTGCTATTCGGCGCTTGATGTGTTAAAAGCAGACATAAATGAACATAAATTGCTATTGCCCTGGTAAAGTAGAATGTAATTAGTGACTCGTTTTCATGTTATTAAGGCAGCTAAAATCTCAGCTCATTATAATGTATTAAAATAGATAGGGAGACTACTCTATAAAGTATCCCAGTGAAATGTTATTAGCAATTCATAAAACATACACAAGTGGCCTTAAAGTTAAGCTAAATTCAGTGTATGTCATTTGAGAAGAATCTCTGATTTTATTAACCATTAGATTAAGATATTATGTTTGTATTGTTTACAAAATCCGTCCAATTAAGTGCTTTACTTTTATTTTGTAATAATATGGTAATAATGTGTTTTTATATGTAATGATGTATGCCCATTTTCGGATGAAACTGGAATTTTTAATATAAATAAGTACATTCTGAAGTAACTATTTTACTATCTAAACTATTATACAGAGGTATAATTTTATTGTATGTTTGTAAAAGGTAATCTCTGGAAGTAGTAATCCCATCTTGCTGACACCTACTGACTACCTATTTCTTACCTAAAAAAAACTTTTTACAAAAGAAATTCAACCGACTTCCATAAATTAAAAAAGAATGCAAAATAACTTTAATTTCGGCAGTCGGTGTTTCTAGTTTGGTTTCTTCGTTATTTGACATTTATTTTTCACTTTTTAGTTGTTGTACCCCATTCTAAAACTAAGTTAATAGTAAAGTTATGCCCGAATTGATAGCCCCAAAAGTAGGGAATTTGAACATAGTTGGTGAAATTAGGGTGTATCAGGGTGAACTGTACAAATCTGTATTCCCCTTCAGAGTGACCGTCAGGATGGCTGGACCAAACGAGATATTTACATGAGACCATGTGCACTATTTAGTACCTATTTGCTACTATTTACTACCTATAGTGAAATATTTGCTACCTTTGCGTTAGGAAATATATCAAAGAAATAAAGTGGTCAGCCATTCTGACGTCAGGTTGGCTGACCACTTCCAAGTTCTCATAGTTTTAGCGTTATATTAACCGCGCTGTTAGAGTAAATATTTACTACCTATTTGCTACCTTAACATATATTTTTTACACATCTTTAAGAAGCTCGCATAAAAAGTTATTAATAAAAAACATTAAAACGCCTGTACTTACATAATATATTTACGGTTTTTCTTCTCAGAATAATTAATTGCTAACAGTGTTTTTGCAGGCGCTTAGTGGTTTATAAACAACTTGTTCAACTTTGCAAATAGCTATTAAACAGTGCACATGGTCTTATGTACATATTATCTCGTTTGGTCCAGCCAAAATTTTATAAATGGATAAAACTTTACTATGGTTATCCAGAAACAAGTTGTTTATAAACCACTAAGCGCCTGCAAAAACTTTGTTAGCAATTAATTATTCTGAGAAGAAAAAACGTAAATATTTTATGTAAGTACAGGCGTTTTAATGTTTTTTATTAATAACTTTTTATGCGAGCTTCCTAAAGATGTGTAAAAAATATATGTTAAGGTAGCAAATAGGTAGTAAATATTTACTCTAACAGCGCGGTTAATATAACGCTAAAACTATGAGAACTTGGAAGTGGTCAGCCAACCTGACGTCAGAATGGCTGACCACTTTATTTCTTTGATATATTTCCTAACGCAAAGGTAGCAAATATTTCACTATAGGTAGTAAATAGTAGCAAATAGGTACTAAATAGTGCACATGGTCTCATGTAAATATCTCGTTTGGTCCAGCCATCCTGACGGTCACCCCTTCAGAGCGTATCAGCGTGATGTAATGTTGTGAAGTGGTGAAAACAATATACAGACATCCGATTGCAGCAATTCTGGAAGGTTTGCTATCATTTATTGAAGAGTTCCATTGTGTATCTCCGAAATTCTTTATCAGATCTTCACCAAATTAAAATGGGACCACACGTGAAGCAACAGCTTTCAATTAAAAAAAAAAATCTTCAAAATCGGTTCACAAAGTAAAAAGTTATGAAGTAACACGCTAAAAGAAAATACAATCGAATTGAGAACCTCCTCCTTTTTTTGAAGTCGGTTAAAAATGCATGGCTCCTGTCACTACAAGTGCAGTCTCGGGAAAATAATCGTTTTACTAATTGATGCCCAAGCACTTCTGGCGCCGTAGGCGAAATACTGGAACGGCGCCTTTTTAAGAGAATTCGTGGTAAAATAAAACAATAAAAGGCCACTGGGCCATTAAACTAAGCATATTATCGAATTTTATATGAGTGTTCATTTAACACTCATATAAAATGTTAACTTGAAAAACTAAATGCTTACTTTAAATACCGATTAAGCAGTGGCCTTTTTTCCCAGTCGCCCCCACATGGATTGCCACCAGGTGGCAATCTGGAAGAAAATGCCGAGTTGCCACCGGGTGGCGACTGGGAAGTTATTGCCCCACTTCATATCGCTGTACACTGCGGCGCGGATCGCCAATCCCCTCATCGCTGTCTGTCTTACGGCCGCGATGAGGGGATTGGCAGTCAGACTTTTCCAATGTGGTTTTATTATTGGATAGTGATATTATTAGCGACATACAAAAATTTCCTACATTCTATGCAATGGCGGATAATCAGCCGGCAATGGCCTAACTACGGTCGTAAGTAAGATAAGTTGACGGAGCACCGCTGCACGGCGTTCTAATTTCTGTCTGTAGGGTTTAAAGGAACCTAACACGAAAGTGAAGAGGCTTCGTTCACTCGCTTTGCTCGCTCACTATAATAGCCCCAATGACTTTTTATTCTCTTTGAATAGCCCCATCATCGTCCCCTTCGAACCTAACCTGTCCATGTCGAGGTGCCCTAAGTTCCCGAGTTCGCTTCGCTCGCTCATGGACTAGTTACATAATTCAACTAAGTATAACAAATTGTATAACTTATGTCCCTAATAATAGTAATAATAACGCACGTTTACGAAATGCACAACCAATATCTTCGGGTTCGTCGCTCAGCTCCGCATCACAGCCGCCGGGACCTACGCCCACCGTGAGTCCAACGATTCCGGTCGCTGCAGTTGCATCGAGCTCGAGCGACGAATATTTCTCTCCGCCGACGACACCACCACCTGCGCATCGACGGGGAAGAGGCCGACCAACAGCCAGTTTGGAACCTCGAGGTCCACCGGCCTCTAATAGAGTTCCCGCTGCCGGTGGAAGTGTGCAGCGCATGCGATGGACACAATCCATTAACGAAAACGTCATACGCTCATACTATGGGGCTGCAACAGAGAGGCGAAGTAACCTGACTGCGTACCGTGGTCGGATGCTCTCTCTGTTTCAGGTGCTTCTGCCAGCTGTCAACGTTTCGGCACAACGGCTGTCGAATCAGGTGCGGGTCATCCAACGTAACCGTATGCTGGATGACGTCCGAATTGAATCACGGAGTAGCCGTGTCTCACCTGCTTCGCCAACGGCCGCGGTGCAACTGCAACCCAGTGCCCCACCGCGACCCGACCACGTTGGTGAAGATGATGATGACGTGGCAATATCCGTGAGTACCCAGTGTAACGAACGATTAAGGAGCACTTTGGAGGATGCATTCCGAGAGCACCGCTCCACACCGCCTGGGCTTAGACCTCGTCTACCTTGTTTGCCCATGCATAAGAAAAATAAGGCGCTGTTGTATGCTATAGATTCGCAGCTATCAAATTGTTTTGATAGCAGCAAAGACCTTGCCGATACCCACTCAATCTTGTACTGCAGCGGCATGTCGTGTAGCTCACGTCAAGTTCCCGAACAGTGACAGAGCTGCACGACCAAATGCACCTGCTTGGCAGTGCAGGATCGAGCGTCGTATCGGTGAGGATAGAGCACTCATTGGCAAGCTTATCTGCTTCAGGGAGAGCAACACTTGCCCTAGAGCGATGCGCTTTGTGAGGCGGGCGTTCTCGGAGACTGATTCCCGAGATTATTTGAACCGCGTCACAGAGCGTATCGACTTCCTGAAGCAGAAGATCTATCCATGGGCAAACCGTATTCGTCGATACAAGCGGCGAGCGGAGCGGTACACTCAGAATCGCACATTCCAAAGCAACGAAAGGGGTTTATAGGGCTTGGAAGCGACCGGAACAAGGTGTGTCCAGCATCTGGTCGGTGCCGGTCAGGCACGCCGAGAGTGATTGGACTTGAGAGGTCGAGTGCGCGTGCGATCTTATAACAGAAATGGGGCTATTGCCTTCAGCCCCCAAGATGTAGCTTGTGCAGTCCGTCCGTTGCCTAACTAGAAATATCCAGGGCCGGACGGTCTGCATAATTTCTGGATAAAATGGTTTCAAAGATCGCACGCTCGCTTGGCAGCTCAGTTCCAGTCTGTCCTAGAGCCAGGGTTGCTGCCCCAGTTCCTTACGACAGGAGTAACCCACCTGCTCCATAAATCAGGAAGTACTGCGGAGCCCAAAAATTATGGGCCGATCACGTGTTTACCGACGGTCTATAAAGTTCTTACATCCATCCTGAGAGCCCAAATTAACAATAATATTGACATAAATTTTATCATGTCTGCCTCTCAGAATGGATGTAGGAACCGGTCTCGCGGTACTAAGGAGCTGCTCCTCACTGGTGTTGCCATTAGCCAACAGGTTCGTCGTTCTCGAAGAGATCTGTCGACATGTATAGATTATAAAGAAGGCCTATGACTCAGTGCCACATGGTTCATGAGGGTGCTGGAGCTGTACAAAGTGGATGCAACTTTGTGCACCTTCCTGATCGTCGTGTCGGGTCGTGTATGGGGCAGTGGAGGACGGTCCTTCACTATCCAGGATGTCGACATATCCAGCAGAACAGCGAACCGATAAGGATCGAGTGTGGCATATTCCAGGGCGACAGTTTGAGTCCACTGTGGTTATGTCTGGCCCTAAACCCTCTCAGTACTCTACTGGAGGATTCGGGCCAAGGCTACCGGTTGAGAAGAGGTGGTCAGGTCATATCACACCTCCTTTACATGGATGATCTGAAACTCTTTGCCCCCAACAACTTGCAAATGATGAAGCTACTGAAGGTAACAGAAACCTTCAGTAGCGCCATCAGGATGGAATTTGGTGTGGACAAATGTGTAGTCATGCACGTAAAGCGAGGAGAGATTATGGAATTCGTGGCAACTTAACTCTCGGATTCCATACACCTTAGATCCCTCTGCTCAACCGAAACCTACAAGTATTTGGGTATGTCGGAAGCGTTAGGCATCAATACTACTGACGTGAAACAGTCGTTGAAGGAGCGCTTCTTTGGCCACCTGAATAAAGTACTGAATAGTCTTTTATCAGGCGGGAACAAGACGCGCCTTCAACGGTTGGGTCATGCCGGTTTTCGAGAAAATCGCGGACAAACAAGCATAGGTACATACATACGGGTCGAATACAGAACCTCCTTTTTTGAAGCCGGTTAAAGACAACAGCCCATTGGCTGTTGTTTTTAACCGGCAACGTAAGATTTGATGTCATATTTATGTTGGTTTGTAGCATTCTACAAACCAACATAAATATGACATCAAACCTCTTTAAAGAGGAAAATATGAAAATAATGATTACACCAGAGATACCTACACTTAATAAGTATAATTCAATCATATTTAACGGGTGTAAAAAGACAGTTTCCGAAGCCGAAAGCCACATATTCTACCAATTATTTGGATCTCTTTTTTCCACTAGACCAAACCTGGGATCCACTGGTTCTATAGATATTGAAGGTCAAAATAGCAATTTTTTTTTTTAACGAAAATTACTACTAAGTGTTATTATTAACTTTTTTTCGTAACAAACATTACCTGAATTTTCGATTTCTTTTTCGAAATTACACATTTACAGTTACAAAAACGCGATCAATATCAAACGTATCTGCCAAGTACCTACGTGGCTTAGAGCGAAGGGGCAGGGTTTAACTACGTTTAACTCAGCTTGCTTTTTTATGTGGGGTGGGTCCAATGACTGCCCGCTCTGGGTGGAGCGGTTCTCCCGCCTGATCTGATGCAGGAACCTCCCGATACAACCGTGTCCGGTGAGGACCTGCCCTGCGTCAGGCGGAAGGTGAGGACGCCGTGACGCCTCTCCAGCCACTCCTCAAAGAAGGAACTTCACTTGCCCTGTTTTGCGTTACATTGCGCGCAATAATAAGTAGTATTTTTTTTAAACCTAAAAATAAAAGTCGTTTCCCAGCAATAATTTTTGCGCAAAACTACTTTGTTAGACGTACCTTCAGTATGCGTTTAACGGCTCTGTGATGTGTCTTTTTACAGCCTGTATAAATAATTATAATAAATCAGTTGGACCACGAGTCTAGATTGCCATTGTCCAACCGGGACAGCTGCCCCTATTGAAGACCCGTAGTCCAACTGATTGGACATTATAGTTGGACCACAACCCTTATACGAATCTATCTATTAAATATAAAAATCTTATTATTAAATATCTAAATTTTATATATACTTACAAATGAAGAAGGCTATATGTAGGTAATTAATCATTTTATTAATTGGCGCCGATTAAATTTATTTATATAAAATTTGATATTTTATGTAGGTAAATAAGCGCAATACTTAAGACTTAAAAGGTTTATTTATTTTTTGCTTTTTATTTCTTTTTCATCGGTTAATTTTTTTGTTAAAAAGTTTTTATTTTATGATTTTTTGTGACTCGCATCATCTTTTAACACTTTGAGGCTAATTTCAAATCCTTCATCATTCCTCTTGCCACTGAGCTGATGATGTAACCATCCTTCCATGAAGTTCCCAGGATATTGACCAGTTGAGGCTACCTCCAATATTGTAAAGACGTCTTTTCTTCAAAGCATGTGGTATTTTTCACTAAAACCAGTTTTTTTATGCCTTAATTCTATTGTTTAGGAAAGGTATGGTTTCCATCATCAGCTCAGTTTCATAATGTGATGATTCCTAAAAGCAAATACCTGATTAAGTTATGAAAAGTAAACAGAAACAATATTCGTGCCCAATTACGTTAACTAAGACTCAAAATGTTTCGTATCCAAAGTAGTAAGCAAAAGTGTAAAAAACGGCCGTTTTTGGTACTTTTGCCTACTACTTTGGATACGAAACATTCTATCTGTAACAAACGCAACAAAGGATTATTTTTTAACCGACTTTCGAAAAAGGAGGAGGTTCTTTATTTGACTGTACCTATGTATGTTTTTTTTTTAATGTAAATATGTCCGCCGATTTTTCCGTCAGTTGTGGACCGATTTTCAAAATTCTTTTTATCCGAAAGAATATATTCCCGAGGTAGTCCCATATAAATTTTATCGAAATTGCTTCAGCGCTTTTTGAAAAACTGAACAAAAATGAAAAATACGTATACCTAGATGACGTTTTGGTGTTCTCCAATTACGAGTATATTTAAATTCCACGTTTCATGTTATTGGGGTTTTTAGTTCTGGGGTAAAACAACTAAAAAGTGAAAAATAAAAAACTTTTTTACAAAAAAACAACAGACTTCCATTAAAGAAAATACACCAAAAATTAAAAAATAACTTTAATTTCGGAAGTCTGTGTCAAATAACGAAGAAATAAGATATAAACACCGCCTTCCGAAATTAAAGTTATTTTTTTAGTTTTTAGTGTATTTTCTTTTTTGGAAGTCGGTTGTTTGGTTTGTTAAAAGTTTTTTATTCCTGCATCAGATCAGACGGGATACTAGACAACGAGACGGGGAGGAAAAGCCCGGGTGTTACCACTGCGTAGATCACCCAGAGGACACGGTGGAGGTCTGCCCCGCTTGGGCGGAGCACCGCCGTCCTCGTGGATGCGATAGGTGGCGGCGACCTCTCGCGCCCGGCCCTGGTTCAGGCCATGGTACGGAGCAAGAGGGAATGGGAGGCAGTCTCCACCTTCTGCGAAGCAGTAATGCTCGCGAAGGCGGAGGCGGGACGCGTGAGGGAAGCTCAACGGAGTGGCCCTCACGGCCCCGGCCGCTACCACCGCAGGAGAAGATCTGGGCATAGTGGGCGTAGGACGTCGCGAGACGCCGTAGACCCGGGCCTGCGGACGGCGAGCGGTGGGTAGCTCGCCGTCCGATCAGCACCAGGCCTGTGAGTCGACGGCGCGTAGTGTTCCACGCGCGCCTCAAAGAGAAGAGTGTGCCTGCATGGCTAGGGGTAGCGGATAAATTCTGGAAATGAGTTACCACACCCCTGGGCAGGCAGGGAAGGAACAGGGGTGGGTTTTAGTCAGTAAGAGTGTGACACGCCCTCCCGCTCCACCCAGAGCGGGAGAAGTCATTGGATGACTTCCCACCCAACCAAAAAAAAAAAAACATAGGATTCTTTTATCTTCATTTTCTACGCTTTGCTACGATTTTTATTCAATGAGGGTGCCACTTGGCGGCTATATGTACGCCTTAAGAAACATGGTATCTAACTTCTAATACTCTGGAGGAAATTGTATTGTACTGTGTTATCATACTTTTTAAGTAATTTGTATCTCATTATAAGCGGACTGTAAGTTCTTATTAGAAATAAATTTCTTTAAACCGAACCCTTCGTGCGCGAGTGCGACTCGTTTATAAAAAAGGCACCCAAAAAAAAATATTTTTACGCAAGAATTTAGAGTACAGAACAATTAATTTCACCTTAAAAAATTAGCCTATGGAATGCAAGGCGATTCTCTCCGAAAAAGATAGATTTTTAAATCGGCTCCAAACGAAGAAAGTCGGGGAGTGTGCGACGGAATTGCATAGTTTGATTCCGCCAAGCCCGTTTCATCAACGGACCACAAGACGTACGGCGAAGTGCCACCGGTTCATGGTGGACATCCCATCCATACGCACAAAGCGTTTTGAGAAAACATTCATTGTGCGTACAGCTAGGGAGTGGAATTCCCTACCGGAGTCTGTGTTTCCTGATAGCTACAACCTGGGAGTCTTTAAGTCAAGAGTGAATAGGTTACTTCTAGGCAAGCGTGCTCCATCTTCGACCACATCATCGCTTACCATCAGGTGAGATAGTGGTCAAACGCGTGCCTGTTAACATTAAAAAAAAGTCGAAGTCTTAAAATACTATAACAAGCTTTTATTTAACTAGCAATATATGTATGTGGTGCGCTACTCTGGGAATGGCGCGAGGAGGGCAAACGCCGGGGCGAAAATCCGCTGCCGCGACATCTCGCAGCGCGGCGGACGGAGCTCCGGCAGGATCTCATGGTGACATGGAGACAGCGACTGTCGTAACTCACGTCACCATCGCGGCGGTAGTGCCCCTCTTTGAGGAGTGGCTGGAGAGGCCTCACGGCGTCCTCACCTTCCGCCTGACGAAGGTTCTCACGGTTGTTACGGGGGGTTCCTGTTTCGGATAAGGCGGGAGGAAAAGCCCGGGTGTTACCACAGCGTAGATCACCCAGAGGACACGGTGGAGGTCTGCCCCGCTTGGGCGGAGCACCGCCGTCCTCGTGGATGCGATAGGTGGCGGCGACCTCTCGCGCCCGGCCCTGGATCAGGCCATGGTACGGAGCGAGTGGGAATGGGAAGCAGTCTCCTCCTTCTGCGAAGCAATAATGCTCGCGAAGGTGGAGGCGGGACGGGTAAGGGAAGCTCAACGGAGTGGCCCTCACGGTCCCGGCCGCTACCACCGCAGGAGACGCATTGGGCGTAGGACGTCGCGAGACGATCTCCGGCCACCGTGGACCCGGGCCTGCGGATGGCGAGCAGTGGGTAGCTCGCCGTCCAATCAGCACCAGGCCCGTGAGTCGACGGCGCGTAGTGTTCCACGCGCGCCTCAAAGAGATGATTTTCAGCCACCACTGACGGGGCCCATCGTGGCCGATGTCTGCATGCCTAGGGTTAGCGTATAAATTCGTAACAGAGTTACCTCTCCCCTGGGCACTCAGGCAGAGAAGGAACAGGGTTGGGCTTTAGTCTGTAAGAGTCTGTCCCGCTTCACTCAAAGCGGGAGATGTCATTTGATGATTTCCCAACCCACAAAAAAATATATAAAAATGTATTTATGTAACTACGAGTATATTTGTTCGGGTGGAATCTTGCAACTCTAATTAGACCCACTTCCCGATGTCCGATTAGACTCAAATTTGGTGTACTTATGCATCTTTGGTGACAATACAATGATATGGTACCATGAAGCTGGACTGATGATGGAGACGGAAGATGGCCATAGAAACTTCTGAACTAAACAAGATAAACCCATTGAGTCTGGTCTCGATTTATTCGTCTTGAGGAGCATTTTACGTCTACATGATATCGAGGGTCTGATGATGAAGCTGGAAGGTGACCACGGCATCTCTGTGATAAAACAACATAGGTAACCCCACCGAGTTTGGGCTCGATTGATTCGTCATGAGGAGCACTTTACACCTAGATGATATCCAGGGTCGCTGGAAGGTGGCCACAGCATCCCTGTAATAAAACAACATAAGCCCACCGAGTTTGGGTTTAATTGATTCGTCTTGAGGTGCACTTTACATCACATCATAATATCCGTAGAATATTTTAAAACATCACGCATACTCTAAAATACTAACCAACTAAAAAGCTAAACATAAATTAAAGGTAAAACAATATTTTTGAAAACAAGCTTTTAATATGGACAATGAACTAAAAAGTTTAAAATATATTCTAATGCATGTGGCGTGTACCTAAGTTCAATTAAAAGTATTTTTTCGAGTGCGAAGTTTAATGGCAGTTTTAATTATTCCCAAATTGATTACTACTTATTAGAATATATTTTTAACTTTTTAGTTCAGTGTCCCAGATAAAAGCTTGTTTTTTAAAATATTTTTTACTATTAATTTATTTTTAACATTTTAGTTGGTTAGTATATTAGAGTAGGCGTGATGTTTTCAAACATTCTGCCGATGTTATGATGTGATGTAAAGTGCTCCTCAAGACGAATCAATTGAGACCAAACTCGGTGGGCTTATATTGTTTTATTACAGAGATGCTGTGGCCACCTTCAAGCTTCATCATCAGACCCTGGATATCGTGTAGACGTAAAATTCTCCTCAAGACGAATCAATCGAGTCCAGACTCGATGGGTTTATCTTGTTTAGTTCAGAAGTTCTTAAGGCCATCTTCCGTCTACATCATCAGACCAGCTTTTTTTTTTGGGGGGTTGGGTTGACTAAAACCCACCCCTATTCCTTCCCTGCCTGAGGCCATCTTCCGTCTCCATCATCAGACCAGCTCCATGGTACCATATCATTGTATTGTCACCGAAGATACATAAGTACACCAGAGTCCAATCGGACATCGGACAATTTGAGTTGCAAGATTCCACCCAAACAAACTTATTTACCTAAATACATACAATAAAAGCTTGTAAAAAGTGACAGTTTATTATCTAAAAACTAAATACTTTCTAAACTTAAAACTGGCTACAAACGCAATTATATGACGAATATAAAAAAAAAACAGACCAAGTGCGTGACGGACTTCGCACATTTAGCGTTCCGCTGCATTCTGATGGAAAAAAAAATGTATACGAACTAATGATTAGGCAGCATGGTCTCTGACCTTAGCCTGTTCCACAACTTGGAACAAAAGGAAAAAAAAGTCTGTGGTTTCTTCTCTGCCAAAGTGCCACTGCTGCTACATATTAGTAATCTGTGCACTGCAGCCAAGCAGTGTTGCCAACTCAACGTCTTTCTATGTAGATCTACGTATTTTAGGCCTTTCCCGCACACCTACGAACCCAGTCAGTCCCAGAATCTACGTATTTTCTTTCAAATTGTTCAAATTTGCAAAATGACATCATTAGGCTGAAGAACCATATTTTACGTTACTTTACTCACCTATAAAGACAGTGGCGCCTCCGTTTGCGGCACAAGTTATGTGGCGAAGACTCCCACAAACGTCCCGTTTCATACCAGAGTCCACGCCACAAGAAGTCCCGCAGACATGGGCGCTAGTGTTTTTTTTTTTTTTTATTGTTGATAGGCACGCGTTTGACCACTATCTCACCTGATGGTAAGCGATGATGTGGTCGAAGATGGAGCACGCTTGCCTAGAAGTAACCTATTCACTCTTGACTTAAAGACTCCAAGGTTATAGCTATCAGGAAACAAACTCCGGTAGGGAATTCCACTCCCTAGCTGTACGCACAAGTAGTGTCTGTAGTGTCCATGTTATTTCTGACAGGTGGCGTCAATTTCATAGTAAATTGTGACTGTAGCTCGTGTGAGTGTGTATAACGAAACATTTCGTCACGCCGAAAAAAAAAGTGAAACTTAACCTAAACATATTACGATTCGAATTCGAAGGAATGGTTTGTTTAATTTTAGTCATATTTTTATCGGATTTTACACTATTTCGTGTACAGGGCTGGCCTTTACCATCAGGCACCTAGGGTGAGTGATTCTTTTGGCGCCTTTTTATTCTTGCTAATATTATAAACGAGAAAGTTTGTACGGTATGTTAGTATGTATGGTTGGATGTTTGTTACTCTTCCACGCAAAAACTACTGAACGGGTTTTGATGAAACTTTACAGTATCATCATCATCATCAGCCTATAGCAGGCCACTGCTGGATATAGGCCTCTCCAATTGCACGCCATTCAGCTCGGTTCTCGACAACTCTCATCCAGCTGCTACCAGCCACCATGCGAAGATCATCGCTCCACCTAGCCTGAGGGCGTCCTACCTTACGTTTGCCGATTCGCGGTCTCCACTCGAGAACACGTCATCCCCAACGGTCATCGGTTCTACGGCTAATATGGCCGGCCTTTTGCCACTTCAGCTTGCTTATTCTGTGAGCTATGTCGACAACCTTGGTTTTTTTCTTGGTTTCTTGGTTTTTTTTTTCCTTGATTTTTTTTTTTTTGTTTTTTTTTACCTTGGTTTTTTTAATTTTATGGTTTTTTTTTCTTGGTTTTTTATTTTTTTTATTTTTTACACTTCATGCAACTGAAGTACAAAGGCGGGTTCTCTTGGTTCTCAGCTGGAACACCTCGTTTCGTATTCGATCCCTCAATGAGACTCCAATCATAGCCCGTTCCATAGGTGGCTGAGCGACCTTGAATTTATGGACCAGTCGTACCGTGAGGGTCCACGTTTCGGCTCCGTAAGTCATAACAGGCAAGACGCACTGATTAAAGACCTTGGTCTTTAGGCTCTGTGGAATACGCGACGCGAAGACTCGTCGAAGCTTCCCAAACGTTGCCCAGCCCAGCTGGATCCTTCTGTTGACCTCCCTCTCAAAGTTCGTTGAACACAACCAGAGTTTTGTCCAAGTTCATCCGGAGACCAATGCGTCCAGAAGAATCAACTAGGCCGTCCAACATCTGCTGCAGATCATGCAGCGATTCAGCCAGTATGACGATGTCATCTGCAAATCTCAAGTGTAAGATGTATTCGCCGTTGATGTTAATGCCGCGTCCCTCCCAGTTCAGCGTCTTGAACACATCCTCCAATGCGGTAGAGAACAATTTCGGGGAAATTACGTTCCCTTGTCTCACACCTCGACGCAGGTAGATCGCCTATCCTGAATTTGGACGGCCATTGTCGCGTTTTTATAAAGACATCTCAACACTTGGATGTATAGCCAGTCGACTTGGCATCACTGCAGAGACTCCAAAACAGACCAGGTCTCGATAGAGTCAAATGCCTTCTCATAGTCCACAAACGCAAGACATAGGGGCCGATTATACTCTTCTGACTTCTGTATAATTTGCCTCACTGTGTGGATGTGGTCCATGGTGCTGTATCCTCCTCGAAACCCGGCCTGCTCCGGTGGCTGATGCTCGTCAAGTCTTCGCGCTAGACGATTCGTAACCATTCTTGAAAACAGCTTATATACGTGGCTAAGGAGTGAAATGGGTCTGTGATTCTACAAAAGGGTCTTATCACCCTTTTTGAAGAAGAGAACGACCACGCTCCTTCGCCACGCTTCTGGAGTTCTCCCAGAGAACAGGACAGAGTTGAAAAGCTCCCGAAGCTCTTTCAGCACAGGGCTTCCTCCCGCTTTCAGGAGTTCGGTCGTAATCCCGTCCTCACCAGGGGCTTTTCCATTTTTAAGCTTTTTAAGAGCCGCTTCGATTTCGTCTTGGCTGATTTCTGGCAGGTCTTCTGTGAAGTGGCGGGTTAAGGTGGCTCTGGAATCCTCATTTTCGGGATTAGATCGCGATGCGTGTGATGCGTATAATTGGCCGTAGAAGTTTTCGACTTCCGAAAGGATCTCCGGCTTCGAAGCGACGATATCCCCATTGGATTTGGTCAACTTCGTCAGATGGCTCCTCCCAAGTGACTGGACGAACACTTTCGACCCCCGGTTTTGCTCAATCGTTTTTTCTATAGTGATACCAGTGTCCTAATATTTCTGTTGAGCGCCCGTTGTTCTGACGAAGTGACACGTGGGTTTTCACGTCGCTCCATCATAAGCTCCAGAGTCTCTTCTGAAAGTTTCGACCTCTTTCCCGAACGCCGCATTTTGCATAACCGCATACCTTTTTCTCTGAGGATTTCCACCATTTGGTCGAGCGCTCGGTTAACGTCATTTGTGGTTTCCACGGCAGCAAATCGGTTCTCCAGGTCTGACTGGAACACTTCAGATCCTAACATTGTTTGCAGCATGTTTGGACGGAGCCTAGACTTCATCAAACGAGTCCGCTCAAGCTTGAAGTTGATATTCAGAGAGCCTCGGACAAGTCTGTGATCACTACCGGTGTTGAACCTGTTGATCACTGAGACATCTCTGAATGCTTTTTATCTGTTATGATGAAATCTATCTCATTTTTCGTCATAGTATCGGGGCTTCGCCACGTCCACTTCCTTTGCAGCTGTTTCATAAAGAAGGAGTTCGTCAATTAAAGCTCCTCCTTCTCAAGGAAGTTGACAAGCATTTGCCCCCTATGATTTCTGCTGCCAAACCCGTAGGATCCTACTACCGATTCACTTACACACACAGCGTTAAAATCCCCCATGAGAACGCTGTAGTGGGCTTTAGTTGTACAATCCAAGGCCCTGGAGATGTCCTCGAACATTAACTCCACTTCGTCATACGAGTGTGACGAGGTCGGTGCGTAAACCTGAATAACCTCTCGGTTAACTTCACGAGGTACGCTACCCTGTTCGAGACACTGGAGACTTCCACAACGTTGTCACGAAGGGATGTATTTACCAGGAACCCGACTCCGCCTTGGGATAGCTGGTCTCCCTCTCGAAAATATAAAAGGTGGCCTGATTCAAGGGTTATTGTGTCCTCCCCCTCTCTTCGGACTTCACTCAACCCAAGAATGTGCCACCTTATTCTTCCGAGTTCTTCTTCTAGCTGCGCTAGGTGTTCGTCGATTATTGAATTAAGCAACTACAAAACTTTACAGTAATATAGCTACTATTCATCCAGATCCATTTTGCCGTTCTGACGTGATTGAGTAACATACATTCATTAATCCAAACTTTCGCATTGTGTAAATTACGTTAAACAGACTACGCGAGTGAAACCGCGGGTGGGTTGGTAAATTGATTATAATTAAAAACTTATTTTTAATTTTGAAGCTTTGTACCATATTTTTTATTAAATTAATTAAGCAACTACAAAAATATATTTATTGTTAAAATAATTAACATATTTTATAGGTACATTGTCGGGTAGACTGTAAAATGATTGGCCTTAGCAGTTTTCGCCATGTCACTGATAAATGATAATGATAAATGATGTTTATTCAGTAAATAGGTTACAAGGAACACTTTTACACGTCAATGTTTTTTGTCAGTTTAAGCTAGATGAGGCCGGTGTTTCCTAGCTGACTACCCTGAGAAGAAACACCGAAACAAACTCAGAGGTCAAAGTCTCTTTTAAAGTGTTCAAATCCATACAATGTGTACTGGTTAAATCATATGAGAACCGTGTACGTTTATGTCTGGGATGAGTTTTTTGAAGAAAGCAACACACAAATTCGAGTGGCCCTGTCCAGACAGTGCAAGCATTTGTCAGTCATCGCGAAGCTCAACTCAGAACTTTGAGGAGCTCAACGAACAAAAAGTAAGGACATTTGAGTAGGCCGTAAAAATACTCAAACTACCAGACAATCATAAAATCTACATGAATATAACGGCATACATACGTAGTTCTTGCATTCATTTTATTCAATATGAGGACCATGCAGCTTAGTGTCTGTAATGGTCTTTTGAAGAAAGAACCACACATATTTGAGTGGACCTGTCCAGTCAGTGCAAGCATTGGTCAATAGTCGAATAGCTCAACTTAAAAACCACTAAGGAGCTCAATGACTTGACAAACAATACCAAAGAAAGACATTTGGGTAGGCCGCAAAAGTACTCAAACTGTCAGTTGTTAGTCACTGAAACTAAACCCCAAGTCATGTGAATCATTTTATAAAATGAATAGGGTGGATGTATATCAAAATCTAATCAACTCGTCACTAGCATGTCGGTGACGCGAACCTATAAGTTTTGCCCCTACCAAAAATCGCTAAACGCGGCTAAAGAAGTTATCACTTTAAAATTAATGTTTTTACTACCTGCCGCAGTCGGGTAAAAACGTTGACTAGGTAACTGAAATATAAAAATGTTCGAATTTATCAAAAATCTCAAATAATATCACGGTCACGACTTTTGCTCCAGTCGCTATACGTATAATTTTTTGATAAGTAATACGTAACATAGCATAGCTTGGTAACCACCAAGCTATGCTATTAACAACTTAGTTTAGTCCGAATTCTGACAATTTCATTACTTATAACATTCATCACACTTACTAATACTATGTTACTATCAACTAAAATATGTCAGACAATATTCAGATAGAAATATATTGAAAAATGGAATGAATTAATGAAGGTACGAACTACTTACTTCAGAAAAATATTTCTTGAGACTTCCCCGCAAATAAAACTTATTGACTCTACAGAGACTTCCACGACTGTAAAAAAAAATATAAAGGGCTTTTTGGACGAGGTTAAGTTAGTACTATTAACTTAATCTAGCTACTTCACCAATACTAAATTAATAATTCGGAGGTAATTTATGGATAATGTACAAGTTTTTCTAAAAATATTTGATATGAACTTAACAGTATGTAGGTAAAAAGCTAAGAAGTAAATATGTAAGCTAGGTAAGAAGCAAAGTATATTATAGGAAACCTAATACGAGTTAACATTTGTATCCAGTCGCTCAGTGCGTCTCTTTCGTTCTACATTAGTAAGTGACAAAATGATATGCTGAATGTGAATACTGATACTCACTGCGACATGATATGTTTGTAAAAGTTAATACCTACCTACGCTGAATCTATTTTTCTTTTTTTTAGATCGATAGAGATAGGTATTAAAATGCAAATTAAGTGGTTAAGTTAGGTTGACGCCTAGACCTCGGCCCCCCGGGTGGCCACCCGGACCCCCCTCCCCAAAGTCTGCGCTGTTCATGTACATATCTATATATATCATTAACATTATATTTATTTTTAATTATTTATTTGTTTTACACAGCATAAAAAACCAATTACATAAATCAAAGTTAAGATAATAAGTACAAACAAGAATAAAAAAAAAACAAACTAATAACAACAGTTAAGGTGAAAGCTCCAGGGTAGCTCGCGAAATTCAAAATTTGTTACGTTTTTTGCAATTTGCAGGTTAGTATCAGGTTGTATGTTGGTCAAAATATGATTCGCGGTCATTAGGGAATATTATTAAGAATTTATTTAATATTTTTTACCTACCATAACTTCTTCATTTCACTCCGAAAAAAAGTATGAGATTTATTTATTTATATTTATATAATCACTTACAACTATTATTACAGGTAAAACCCAATGCAATAGTGAAGCCAACTTAATACTAACAACTTATTTTCTAAAACTTATTACATACAATGTTATCCTTGTGAATTCACTCCGTGCACAATCAAAAATGTCAATTTCCTCTGCAAGGTTAAGAGTGCGAAGTGCCCGCGTCAGGGGCGCCTCTTTCAACAGATTACTGCGGCCTTGAGGTACAGCCAGCAGCTGAGGCCGCCGTCGCCGCCACACATATCTGTCGGGCACACTCAAACACACTAACTCTAATATGTTGGCGTTATGTATCTTGCCTCTAATTAATTTAAATAAATATGAGACAAGTGCGAACTCACGCCTCACTCTCAGCTCGTTGTATCCAACCATGCCTAATATAAACAAGGTTGGATACATAAGCGGGTAAAAGAAGCGGACAAATTTGTTTTGTATTCGCGGAGTATACCCTATACTCCGCGAATACAAAACAAATTTGTTAGATTTTTATATTTTATGCTCTATTCAAATATAAAAATCTAACAAATTTGTTTTGTATTCGCTCCAACATGAGACTATATTTAGTCTCATGTGGGGCCCAGATGACTGTGTTGCATTCTAATTGGCTTCTCACCAAAGTGTTGTATAAAGCGATAAACGCAGCAATATTTGTGAAACCGCGAACTGTACGCATGATAAACGTTTTTTACAGCACTTGACTATATGATCCCGAAACGCCAGCTCCGCGCTAAGACTAACTCCTAAGTCCCTAACCTCTGTAACCCTGTTCATCGGCATCCCATCAACGTTGTAATTATGTACAATAGGACTACGTGCACGCGAGAAACTGATGGTGACACATTTTTGGGCGTTGAATTGCAGAAGGTTTTCCTTGCTCCAAGTAACTACGCTATCTATGTCCTTCTGTAAGCGTTCACAGTCATCACCCCTCACTGCAATGGATAACTTAAGATCGTCTGCAAATAATAAACAATTTGCATCCTTAACGACTTTTGGCAAATCGTTTACCATAATTATAAATTGCAAAGGTTCGAGGTTACTCCCTTGGCTTACACCAGACCACGTAAAGTACGGCTCTGACTTGTGTCCCTCGTACTCTACGTATTGCTGCGTAGCCCTCATGTAACTGGCGAAGAAATGAAGTAGGTGCGGAGTGAAACCAACGGCTGCTAACTTCTTGAGCAACACGTCATTATCGACTAGGTCAAATGCTTTTTTTAAATCGAAGTAAGCAGCGTCAGCTTGCCCCCCACTGTCTACAATCGGCAGCACATGAGCCATGTAACTCAGTAAGTTACTGGTTGTGCTCCTCATTGGTCGAAACCCGTGCTGTGCATCTGAGAGTTGCGTTCTCACTTGCATAAAAATGCTGTTATGAATAGCGCTCTCCAACACTTTCGCCGGTGAAGACAATACTGCAACCGGTCTGTACCCACTAACATTGTCGTTACGTATACGTCCTTTCGGTACCGGGACGACACGAGTGGTCTTCCATCTCTCTGGAAGCACGGAGATGTGTGCGGTGTGCTGTGTGCTGTGCGAGAAGAGATGTTTTTCAGCTCGGGTGCGAGGCGTTGAATGCTCAGTACGCATTCTGACACGAAAAGTAGACGATGTTGCTATTATTACAAAAAAGTATATTTTTTTACTTGAAGAAGAAAAACTACGGTCTGAAGAAGCAAAATTGATAGATGAAGAATAGAGAATTGATAGATGGCCGGCCGGCGCGTGCGCGGGGCTCTGCGGGTTGCTGGTGGGCGAGAGGGGAGAGGGTGATATCGCTCACTGTACGCCGCTCACATCTCTCGTCTCCACTGCGCGTCGTCCGCGCAACGCTCACATCTCCGCTTCCATCGCACCATACAAATATTACACATCTCCACACAGCGATCTCCACTGAAGCTGAGCGGAGAGGACATGTGTCAATAACACAATTCTATTGATTGTTAAAAAACATCTCCTCTCCGCTTGTCTCGTCTCCGCTTTAGTGGAGTCCCGGCCTAATTCTATGTAATTTTCTAGTCTAGCCTATGCCTTTTTCAAAATCAGAGTTGGCAACACTGTGGCCAAATGAGCTGCTGCGCCTGCTGCTGTAGTGTTAGTGTCAGTGTATAATCTATGGTGTTAGCCAACCAACTGCCAAGTGCCACCGAACCGAACACTAGCAGCGGTAGCCGCAGTAATATTTTCACTTCTTCATAAAAGTGATTTGTGTTACGATTCACAATGAATTGGAATGCATTTAGCTTATATAATTACAAAACTTTTGCTTGTGTCCTTGTCCTGGTAAGTATTTGTATTGTCAAAGTGTCTGAAAATCTTTTCACAAAAAGTCCATTAGTGGATTGTTGATTTTATGGTCTATTATGAATAAGTAATTGCTGCTTAATATCCGAGGATTGTTATGTTTCAGATATGCCATAGTTTTTACAACCCTACCGATAGCGGTGCTGTGCAAATTACTCAAAGTAATTTGGATATGGTATTGGGTGAGTTACATACCTACTCCACGTTTTCTAGAAGCTTGTTATTTTCCTCCGAATTACGGAGATAAACCAACATATTTTCCCTTACTCTAACAAGTTATCTTTATTTTGTTTTTGTAAACACAATCAATTTGTTTATATTTTTGTATCTAAAAAATCTCACCAATCTGATTAAAATTGATTCACAACATGGTTGTATAAGGAAAATTTGATATGGCTTATTTATGCATTGATAACTTTACCAGGCTTCTCCTGTTAGTTATATCAGTTCAGGGACATATAAATTGTATTATTAATCTCCCAAAGTACCTGGCGTTAACATATACATAGCCACATCATTAGGTTTTAAAAATGAAATTAATGAAAACTTTCAAAGTAAACAAAGAAATATTATATCAGTAGTCTTATCTTAAATTACAAAGAAGTTAATTCTAGTATTTTATTTGTACTTAGCTTTGCTTTCTTTATTGTTTCACACTTTTATTATTACTCTAATAATTGCAGAAAAGGTACACTACATTGCCATATAACCATATTAGAAGGCAAACAGCAGTGTTTCTACAAAATATCACTGAAATTAATGATCCTGAAAAATTCACTCATTTCATGTAGATATAGAATTGCTGATTACCCTATTCTCAAATTGATCAGTAATGGTGTTTCTGTATATGGTTGCAATTGAAATTATGCATCACTGACAATGTTTGTTATTTCAGCTTCCAATGAAATAGTATTTATTAATTTTTATGCTGAATGGTGCAAATTCAGTAATATGCTGATGCCAATATTTGACGAGGCTGCTGATGAAGTAACAAAAGCGGGTTATGACACTGGGAAGGTAGTCATGGGTAAAGTGGACTGTGACAAAGAAGGAGCTGTAGCAACTAGGTTCCATATTACCAAGTATCCCACTTTAAAAATGTTCCGAAATGGCATGCCTGCCAAAAAAGAGTACAGAGGTGAGAAACAGCTTTTACTTACTGACCAACTCCTTTAAAATTCAAAAGTGCCTGTGAAATATAAATCCTTTGAGATTAAAAACATTTACATTGTGTATGATAATGTTGTTAATCTTAATTTATTTCAGTTGTCTATCACTATAACATTCATTTAAAAGTAAAAACGAAACTAGTTCTTGGTTCATTATCTAACTATTAGCATTCCAGTCAATTTCCTTAAGACATCCAGACAATTTTCATATACTTTTTTTTATTTATTTTTGCCCTATTTAAACCCCTGATGCAAAAAGAGGGGTGTTACAAGTTTTACCGCTATGTGTGCGTGTCTGTCTGTGGCACTGTAGCTCTTAAACAGGAACCAATATGAATGCAGTTTCTTTTTTATTTGAAAGCAGGTTATCTAACGATGGTTCCTATGAACCATCCCTTATCAAAATCGTTTCAGCCGTTTCAAGATCCTCAAGTCTTTTGTGTTTTCTAAATTTTCACTTTTCTTTTAAGCATTGGGGCTTTTAATAATTTTTAATTTACATGGTATCTTGTTAATTTATTTTTAGGCCAGCGCTCAGTTGAAGCCTTTGCTGATTTTATCAAGAAACAGTTAACTGACCCTGTTGTCACATTTGGTGCTATCAAAGAGCTACATGATCTCAGTGAGGACAAGAGGCACATCATTGGCTACATGGACAGACGGGACCAGCCGGAGTATGACACATTCAGGAGGGTGGCTGCTAACCTTAAAGATGAGTGCCAATTTCATGTTGGGTTTGGTGATGCCTCACAGCAGATGCATCCTCCAGGTAATTCCCTATTTTATAAAAAACAAACACTATTTAATTAAATAGTGTCTGCTTTTTTAAAAAGCTAGAAATGATGAATTTCATCTTTCATCTGTTTTTTTGTTAAATTTTTATGAAATCTAACAACAAAAAAGTTTTATTAACCAATCTTTTTGTCTTTCCAGGTCAGCCAATTGTGGTGTTCAGAACCGACAGGAAGAAATCCACGGAGCCTGATGAAACATTCACTGGTTCCTTATTAAACTTTGAAGATTTATACAAATGGGCTCAAGAAAAATGCATACCTTTGGTCCGAGAGATTACATTTGAGAATGCTGAAGAGCTCACTGAGGAAGGATTGCCATTCCTGATTCTATTCCACCACCCTGATGACAATGAAAGTATAAAGAAGTACAAAGAAGTTATTCAAAATGAGTTGGAGGGAGAAAAACGTAAGTATAGGAATACAATATTTACTCTTCACTATCACTACATAGTATAAAACAAAGTCGCTTTCTCTGTCCCTATATCACTATGTATGCTTAAATCTTTAAAACTACGCAAGGGATTTTGATGCGGTTTTTTTTAAGAGATAGAGTTATTGAAGAGGTAGGTTTATATGTATAATTTGTACCCGAGCGAAGCTGGGGCGGGTTGCTAGTATTACATAAAATAAGAGCAGTGGTGGCCCTGTGGTAAAAGGCCGCGACTTACAAGTTGTAGGTTGTGAGTTCAAACCCAGGCAGGCGCATTACTTTGTGTAAATTATTTCAACACCACTGCTCCTAAAACAGTGAAGGAAAACATCGTGAGGAAACCGCCATGTCCTAGAACCGAAGATTTGAGGACATGTGACATCCACCAACCTGCATTGGGCCCGCGTGGTGGATTACGGCCCACACCCTCTCACAGAGAGGAGACCTGTGCCCCAGCAGTGGGGACATTAAAAGGCTAATGATGATGATAGTGACATAAAATATGTACTTGCATGATAAGTTTCCTTAAAATATTACTGTTTTGTACATAATATACCTTATTATTACATTTGCCGAATGTTCTACCAATTTTACATATAAATTCATGAAAATCTTCACAATAATGCCATAATATTATTCAAATGATTATGGTGTCAAGGTCAGAGTCAAATGTTTCATGAATTGTGAAATTATTTTGTTTGCTTATACACATGTATGTACACCTGGTTTTCAATACAAATAAGTGTAACAAATCTATCAGTGAGACATTTACATCTGGATTAATGTGTGCTACTAGCTTCGACTTTCATACTGACCAACTCCTTAGCAAGTCACATGTGTTTGTTCTTAAATTACTCTAGACTTATAAAGTTTAGTTTTTTACTAAAATTATCATACCTACTTAGTGTATATATTTAGTGTTATGGTCCGTTTCCCTCAAGAAGCTTTCTCTGAGTTTGAATCTTTCGTATAACAATTTCAGAAAACGTGAACTTCCTGACGGCTGACGGCGTGCGGTTCGAACACCCCTTGCATCACCTCGGCAAGTCCATCACAGACCTGCCACTGATCGCCATCGACTCCTTCCGCCACATGTACATGTTCCCCGACTACAAGGAAATGGAGAAACCTGGCAGACTAAAGCAGTTCCTACTGGACCTTTACTCTGGAAAATTGCACAGGTATGTCTTAGTTCCTGAGAATAGCATAATCAGCCTATAATGTTCCCACACTATGACACAGGGTGTGTGAGGGTGTGGGCTGGTCGCGGATAAATTCGAAAGAGAGTTACCGCGGCCCTGGCACAAGCAACTGAAGGAAAAGGGGTGGGTCTTAGTAAAGGTCTGACACGCCCTCCCCCTCCACCCAGAGTGGGAGAATTCATTAGATAATTTACCACAGCCAAAAAAAAAAAGTGGGCTGTAATCCACTATGCGGCCCCAATACGGCTTGGTGGTAGTTCTTCTATGCTATGCTTGGTTACCAATCATAATTTTTGATTATGATTATAAGATTACAAATAGAATGCCTGATATGATGAGATCTGATGTGTGGTTCATTTAAATAAATGCCTTAGTTATTTAAGCATACTAGCACACTAATATTATAAATGTGAAAGTTTGGATGTGTGGTTTTGTTACTCACGCCAGAACGGCTGAATGGATCTGAATGAAATTTGGAACAAAGAAAGATTATAGTCTGGAATAGAACATAGGGTACTTTGTATCCCAGCAGCATGTGAACATTGTATGTAATAAGTTTTAGAAAATAAGTTGTTAGTATTAAGTTGGCTTCACTATTGCTTTGGGTTTTACCTGTAATAATAGTTGTAAGTGATTATATAAATAAATAAATGTTCACTTGACCTTGATTTTCGCGGGTGAAAGTAGTAGTTCATATTTAATTACTGCTCTGATAATACATAATTAACCATTTTAAAATCATTCATGATTCAGTATTCATTCACGATTCAATTTCTGTTAGTAATAGTTTAGTAATGCAATTCGATTTTTGCATGCAGAGAAACAAAACTTCTTATGAACCATCAATTTCTGTGTAATTGTACTCAATAATAGATGAGTCAGTCAATAATACCGATATTCAAACACATTTGGCACATACTTTCACTTCATTCAAGTGTTGAGCTGATTGCCTTTGACAGTTAGATTATCTTGTTGATAAGACTTAAGATAAAGACACATTCGTAATAGAATTTGTAATGAGAACTTAATATAGGTTGTATCCAATTATTGTGTTTTTTTTTCTAATTATAATCTCATCTAAGAATTTAGCTCTTTTAAGTCTTAGGTCGGGGCTTTAAAATATGATTGAACTAGCGACCCGCCCCATTATATACACAAACCACCTTCCTCGTTTATCGCTCTTTCCGTTAGTGCAAACGGCATCAAAATCCGTTGCGTAATCTAGGAGAAGTAAGCGTATAAACAGACACGCGGAAAGCGACTCTGTTTTAAATTATGTAGAGATAATCTATATAAATAAAAATCAATTGCCGAAACTATGTAAGCGCATCATTTCAGAACGGCCTATTTGGATTTTTTTTTGTGTTCGTAATTGTAAGGACAGTTTGTGTGAAAAATAAATTAGGATCTCGAAAATAAAATATTGCACCCGTGCGAAGCCGGGGTGGGTCGCTAGTGTTTTATAAGAATACTAGCTGTGCCTGCGGTTTCACCCGCGTTGATGATACATATATCTATCGTAATTTTTTTTTTACCTATAAATTATCATAACTTACTATAATAGAAGTAACTTATGATACTTTACTCCAAGAATATGTGTTCAAAGTTTCATGATGATCGGTTAAGTAGTTTTCGCGTGAAAGCGTAACAAACAAACTTATATTCACATTTATAATATTAGTATGAAGTACCTACGTAAGGAAAATGTCCTAAGGAAAGTTATAATTAATTATTAAAAGTATTAAGGAATTTAATGCATGAAAATGAATCACTATCTCTAATTATTTCTAGGGTTCCGTACCCAAAGGGTAAAACGGGACCCTATTACTAAGACTCCGCTGTCCGTCTGTCTGTCCGTCTGTCACCAAGCTGTATCTGGGCCGTGATAGTTAGACAGTTGAAATTTTTACAGATGATGTATTTCTGTTGCCGCTATAACAACAAATACTAAAAAACTGAATAAATTAAATATTTAAGAGGGCTCCCATACAACAAACGTGATTTTTTTGCCGTTTTTATAGATAATGGTACGGAACCCTTCGTGCGCGAGTCCGACTCGCATTTGGCCGGTTTTTTGTTATCACTCAATCACTTTAAATGTTCGCAAGTTTTAATTATGTTTATTGGTAACAATAGATAACAACTTTACGCTCGCATAAAATTTAAATGGTTCATAATAAAATAATTTATTAGTCTTTAATTGTATGTTGTATATGTATGTAGTGGTTTTAAATTGCTAGAATTCAGTAAATTCCGAGTAGGCAACGTGTTATAAGTCGTTTTTCTCAAAGAAACGCGACATCGTAGTAAAATAAATTATAATTACCTATTCTGTTCGACAGTACGTTAATTTAATCGTGCACTTGTATCAAAATGGAAATAGAAATAATTTTGGACGTTATGTATTTATTTTTCGTGTAAGTTATCAGTTTATATTCAAGTTCTTCAAACTTAACAGACAGATGTGTTGCTGGGGAGTTGGCTGCGTCATTTCTTCTTACCAACTAAAAAATAAATAAAGCTAAAACACTAGCAAGTGATCAAACGCGAGTCTTATCAAATCTATCTATATATATTTTATATATAAAACAAAGTCGGGTTAGTTACACCATTTATAACTCAAGAATGGCAGAATCGATTTTTATAATCTTTGATTTGTTGGATTTGTCTCCGACCCGAGTAGCACAATAACTATTAAAACTTCGGAAAAATTCAAGAAAAAAATTGTTAGAAAAATCATTTTCTCATACTTTTTGTATAGAAAAGCTTTTTTGATGACATCTCGAGAACACATTAATTTATTGATTCCGAGGAGGTACGGAGTTCGCCGGGCCAACTAGTAATAAATAAATAAATAAAACAAAATATTTTCAAAAAACCCGACTGTAAAAAACAGATAAAAAGTGCCAAACAAGTCACTTTTCAAACAGTGATGCAGTTGGTGGCAGTTATATTAGTTCAATTATTGATTTCATGCATGTTTTTTGAAAATATATAATTTTTTATTTTCTACTTTTTAGTGAGTTTTTTTTTTAAATCGCCTCCTCAAATCCTTTATTTTGATAAACCCCGTTCGCCGACTCAATTTTTCCTTTTTCACAATATGGCGTCTGGTTGTCGCCATATTGTGTTTTGATTACTGTCTAATGTCTAGTAGCACTCGCAGAGTAGGACGAACCAATTGACGTAAGAATGATCGAAATCGGCCTACGCGTTTGGCCTCTAAAGTGCCACAAAGGAACAAACATACATACATAGGCTGATAAACACATTACGAGGGTAATGTTGCTCCTTGCGTCGCGGAGTCGGGTAAAAAGTGGTGATGGGCGGGCGTTTTTGGGAGACTGTCTTTATGTAGAACTTTGCGGTTCAAAAAGTGCTGGCACTCAGCCTAATTTGAATTAGGTTGAGAGCCAGCACTTTCACTAATAAATGAGTTCTGACGTTGATAAATTTGTTAAAAACGTAGGTATAAAGCGGATAAGATGAAATGTTTATAAGTGACACACCAGGGTTAATCTCAGTTTGAAGATAAATTTTTACAAGCAACTACGAGTATACTCAGCGTATGACGTTTGCAAGTTGTTCCGTCTTGCTACAATCGTCGAGACAATAGATCGTTCACAATGAGCTCGAGATATTCATAAGTCTCGAGAAAATGTGAATAACATGCCGATAAAATGGTTGGCGTTGTATTGTATTGTGACCCTCGAGAATTCCCACATAAAATTGCTCTCAAATCTCATAATATAAAGTTGTTAAAAATGGCGTTCTTGATTTCAAACATATTTTATCTGGATTGTTATTCTGAATGTAGATTGAAGAGAAAAACCTTGTCCATAGGTGGTCCATAATATAAATTGTGGTGTCTTTATTTTCCAGGGAGTTCCACTACGGTCCTGACCCAGACCAGCCCATGTTGAACCTAGAAGTCAGGGTAACCACTCCTCCTGAGTCCACTTTCAAGAAGCTAGCGCCGTCCAAGAACCGGTACACTCTCCTCAGGGACGAATTATAAGGTTACTGCACCTAGTTCATGAAATTTAGTATAAAGGATATAGCACACATATCAACTCGGAAAGGGATCGTCATCGTATCACCTTTCGCCTTGTTATCAAACAGGCGTCAACCTAACGTAAGCACGTAACCAAAGCGGATCACCAGCTCCGGTACGTCGATTCGGCTACGGCTAGGCGACGCCGCGCTTACGGCTCGCCGACCGGTGGTTGACCTGGCTGGCACACAGTTTGAATCTGTTTTGTTTGTTTGAAATCTAACCAACAAAATTCAATAAAACGCGCGCAACACGACTTGAAGTTATCTTGTGAATGACATGACAGCACGTTCGGCAACAGTAATGTACTGCAAGTGCGGGGACGACGAGCCGTAAGCGCGTGAACTGAAAGTCGACCACGCACCGCACCGCGGTTCGTGAGCTTGTCCCAAAACGAGGCGATTACGTTACGATTCCGATTAGTGTGCGTTGCAGTAGGGAGTTTCATACAAAGAATACTGCACGGCTCGAGTTGATACGGTGACGATCCCTTTCCGGGTTGATGTGTGCTATGACCTTTAGTTACTTACTAAAGAAACCTTATTGTATAAAACCGTTTTATCTCGTTTTTTTTATTTGTAAAATATTATATTTTTTCTTTTTCTTTTAAATCTCCGAATTATACCCGAATTGTTTACTTTTTCTTGGTTGCGAACAAAGCCAGTTGTTTGATTCCTTTATTTACTATTTATTTCCAATGTTTCGGTTTTCCGTTCGCTAATCATGTAATTTTGTGATACAACATTATTGAAAATGGCGGATTTATATGATTAGACTTCTGTTTCTCAAGTTTTTACATAACTGTGAAAAATATTTATTGAAGAATGTAGTTAATTTAAACTTTTAAGAGCTATTCTTTGATCCCGTAGTGTTTCTACTGGTAGTGTAGTTTGTAGTTATTTTTTATTTTTAAGTTATGCCTTTTGGATGTTAATTTCCGACTACATAACAACAAGCAGTCAAATGCTTGATAAGTTAAACAATTTCCTTCTCTTAATGTTTTGTTGTTGTGAATGAGTTTGGAAGAATTTGCTTGTACAATAATAGAAGACGTATCAATGCAAACCATGTTAAATATTCCTAATTTATGTCAGTTCTTGTATTTCATCTCGTATAAAACATTGTTTGCCCATTCCTCGTTTAGAAATCTTAACTTGCATTTTGTTATTTCATTCTATTGCTCATCCTCTCAGTGAGAATCGAAAATTGTTGATATTGAATTTATTTATTACATATCTAGGAATCACATTGGCTTGAAAGATATTAAATAACCGAAGAACACTCATGTATTTAATATATTTATAGGATCTTGTGATTCAAATTATAATGTAAGTCTTATTGTGTATTATTGATTAATGTATCTAATTTCTATTGAATCCTGAAGGACTTGGCTTGTTGACTGCGAGAAATGTTATAATCGATCTTTATAGTTTTTGTACCAACGGCAACTTGCGTAGATCTTATACACTCAGAAAATTTGCGACACTCTTACAAGAATACGCGTGATGGGGCGAGTAAAACTATAGGCAAATTACTATGTCACGTCATGGCGCGGTAACCAATCAAACAACTCTGTTCAAGCTTACGACATATCACAACGAGTTTTGTAGCCAATCAACTGCGTCAGAAGGCGTCACGACACGACACGACATAATAATGTAATCTTGGCTATGTTATACATATAAATGGGCCTTTATGATATAGTTTGGCTCTCTAAGCGTGTTAATAAAGTTTTTGTCAATACGTATTGCGTTTCTCGTAGGAAACTTGTTAAACTTGAATCTATTCGGTATGATAACTCCCTGTGACGAGATAAAACATTCCTCGATCTAAAACTGAATAGTCATTATTTACTATATTGTATAATTATAATGTGAAATGGTTGTACAAATGTATGTTTTGTGACGTGTGTTGTAATAAATTTTTTCGAACCGAAAGTTCTTTATATTTTCTCCTTTCTCTTGCTTGATTTTCGGGTAACAAATATTAATTTGTTATAATCTTATCATACTAATCATATTAATAAATACTATGGTTAAACTATGTATAGATATTCTGTTTCGCGAAGGCAGGTGTTCTAGGATGTGTGTATATGTTCACTGCACATTGTTTCTGTGTGCGTGAGCTATTTTCAAGAGCGCGCGCGCGATAAATTTACGCGCGGTCGAAATTGGAACTAAGTTTTAATTTTATTATGCTAAAGAATTTATTCTAGTACATTCATTATACCTAGCTAGTTAATTCTTTCAATTACAATTTCAGTTACGTAATATCGTTTTTAATTATATGAAGGAAATAGATTTAATTAGGCCTGCAATTTGAAGCAGTACCACCATCCGCGCGCAGACTATCGTGTGCGCACTCTATGACACCAGGCGCTCCGAACTTACGCACTCAGATAAAACAGTTTACGTTAACATAGTTTCGCCTTTTGTGAAAATGTAGACGGTATCGTCCAGTGCAACACGCACGAATGCGTTCGTGGCAATAACATGAACCACGCACATAACGTGGCAAACCACCTTTCGGTGCATATTCTTTGTACGGTATTTGTCCTTTCATGAATACCGAGTTACTAAGATATCACCGGCTAACACCGGTTTTGTTGCTGAAGTCAAACACATAATAAGGGTTTGTTATATTACCTATGTCATGTAAAATATTGAAAAAATCCAGCAGAACTTGAGATAAAACTCAGTAAGTATACTCTACTAAAAAAGAAAGTCTAAATATATCGTAAATGTTTTAAAGAGAAACTAGCTTTCATTGCTTTCCACACGTGGGTTGCACTTACGCGGTGATGTCAATGGTTTAAAAACATTGCGGGGTCGGAGTCAAGCATCACCCGTCTTTCAGCCTGTTGCCAGCATTTCCTTTGCCTCCGTTGGTGACGGCCTCTGTACCAACTTACTATTGGTACTAAGCATTTTGGCGCGCATCGATTTCGGTGATGGACCGATTTATAGCCGGTCGATTCTGTTCACAGCTCATCGTGAAAACTTAGGTGGAGTGAGCGTGAAGTGAACTGTCATTCCACCTTGATTGTATGGATTGACAGCCCACTTCACGGTCACTTCACGTAAGTTTTCACGGTGAGATTTTACAGAATAGCTCTACTGTCATTATAGCGTCGTTTTCGTGGAGTCTCCTAACACAAGCATACTTGCTTATAAGGAGGCTCCAATCACCAACTAATGTAAAGTTTTTGGTTCAGAAAGAAAGATTTTGTATTTTTATTTGTTTTCGCGCCGTTCAGTTCTTAGCGTTATTTAAACTTTGCGAAACGTGGCCATCGCACAGCAGCATCGCAGGTTCCTGAGGCTAAATTATCATCAAGACTCACATCAGCATCAGCTACTTCAGATGATCTGTTTGCCGTTCGGCCTTTCATTCATCGGCACCCAGGACTTTTATAGGTAATTACCTACCTTAATAACTAATTGGGTGGCAGAGTTCATCAAATCCTCGAGCACTTGTCTGATAAGCTCATATAACTTGAATAAACCTTAATTTTACATGCAGAGGGTCCAAATTCGTTTGTTTTTAGGGTGGGTTAGATAATGTTGACAACGGACTGTACAATTTACTCTTGGTGTACGATGCTTTTCTAAGAGTCTTGGGCCTATAATGGCCAGGAAATATGTTCTTGTAAACGGTTACAAGGTAAAGTTATAGTAGTAAATGTACTTAAGTTAAAATAACATTTATTTATGCTGTTAAAAGCGCAGGAGCAAATATTGATGATAATCGGAGTTTTATAAATCCAAATAGCCATAGAAAGTAGGTGTTTCAGGATAATTTTGCTAGTTGGGCATGGGGTAAGGAAAGTCGATGCTGATTCACATGAGCTGTGTGACACACCTATTGACCACAGACGCTTCAGATATCGAATGGGGGGCTCAACTCAGCGATACGAATATTGTGGGAACCTGGACAAATTCACAAAGGACCTGACCAACAAAAAACTTTTTAACAAAAAAATTAACCGACGAAAAAGAACTAAAAAGCAAAAAATAAATAAACCTTTTAAGTCTTGAGTAATGAGCTTATTTACCTACATAAAATATCAAATTTTGTAAAAACTAATTTTGAGTCGGCGCCAAACAACAATCTGATTATTAAATATCTAAATTTTATAAGTACTTACAAATGAAGAGGGCTGTAAGTAGGTAATATATCATTTTATTAATTGGCGCCGACTCAAAATTAGTTTTTATAAAATTTGATATTTTATGTAGGTAAATAAGCTCATTACTCAAGACTTAAAAGGTTTATTTATTTTTTGCTTTTTAGTTCTTTTTCGTCGGTTAATTTTTTTGTTAAAAAGTTTTTTATTTCATGATATTTTGTGGCTCGCATCATCTTTTAACACTCTGAGGCTAATTTCTAATTCTTCATCATTCCTCTTGCCACTGAGCTGATGATATAACAATCCTTCCATGAAGTTCCCAGGATATTGACCAGTTGAGGTTACCTCCAATATTGTAAAGACGTCTTTTCGTCAAAGCATATTAAGTGGTATTTGTCACTAAAACCAGTTTTTATATCTGACTTCTATTGTTTAGGAAAGGTATGGTTTCCATCATCAGCTCAGTTTCATGATGTGATGGTTCCTAAATACAAATACCTGATTCAGTTATGAAAAGTAAACAGAAACAATATTCGTGCCCAATTTTCGAGGTTCTCTCTTAATTTTTTCAGGATCCCATCAGCAAATCCTGATATCCTTGACATGGGACAATCCTTGAGGTATACCCTATCTAAGAAAAAAAGAATCATCAAAATCGGTTCATAAATAACGGAGTGAGGGCCGAACATACATACAGAAACGCCAAACGTGCCCACAATTTTCGAGGTTTTCTCTCAATTTTATCAGGATTACATTGCTAGATCCTGATTTCCTTGACATGGGACCACCCTTGAGGTATACCCTATCTAACAAAAAAAGAATAATCAAAATCGGTTCATAAATGACGGAGTGAGGGCTGAACACACATACAGAAACGCTAAACATGCCCACAATTTTCGAGGTTTTCTCTCAATTTTGTCAGGATTCCATTGTCAGATCCTGATTTCCTTGACATGGGACCACCCTTGAGGTGTACCCTATCTAACAAAAAAAGAATAATCAAAATCGGTTCAGAAATGACGGAGTGAGGGCTGAACATACACAAAAAAAAAAAAAAAAAAAAAAAAAAAAACATATATACGGTCGAATTGAGAACCTCCTCCTTTTTTTTCGTCGGTTAAAAAAGAGATGTTTGCGGTCTGACTTCATTAGTCACATTCACATTCACATTTACATTTCGAAGTAAGTAAGTTTTAAGTAGGAATAAAACGAGTAAATATATTTTTGTTTTACTATGCAGCTGTATATTTCTTACAATTTAAATCGGAATAAAGTTTAAATTTACTAAATCTTATTTTATTTTATTCTTAGATAATTCTAATTACCAATCCTAATTTATTCTTTGTTTTATTTTTAAATGCATTCAGTGCCTGTGATACAACTACAAAGCGTTCATCATATTACTACAAAAACTTACCAATTTCAACGAAATAGGTCAAGTTTTTCTACAAGGAAACTGTCCTGTAGGTTCAGCAATAATACGAAAATGGAGTACGCATCTTGCTAGCGATATATAATGCTCCAAAATCTGACATTATCGATCATCTTCAATATACCCACCTACTCAGTTCATTAAATCTACAAAGCTTCATAATTTTCTTCTTATTTTGGAGTTGATGCCGGTTATGACTTAGGTACCTACTGTAGCTGCGTAGACCGCAAACATCTCTTTTTTGTTGGCCAGGTCCTTTGTGAATTGGTCCAGGTTCCCACAATATTCGTATCGCTGAGTTGAGCCCCCCATTCGATATCTGAAGCGTCTGTGGTCAATAGGTGTGTCACACAGCTCATGTGAATCAGCATCGACTTTCCTTACCCCATGCCCAACTAGCAAAATTATCCTGGAACACCTACTTTCTATGGCTATTTGGATTTATAAAACTCCGATTATCATCAATATTTGCTCCTGCGCTTTTAACAGCATAAATAAATGTTATTTTAACTGAAGTAGGTACATTTACTACTATAACTTTACCTTGTAACCGTTTACAAGAACATATTTCCTGGCCATTATAGGCCCAAGACTCTTAGAAAAGCATCGTACACCAAGAGTAAATTGTACAGTCTGTTGTCAACATTATCTAACCCACCCTAAAAACAAACGAATTTGAACCCTCTGCATGTAACGTTAAGGTTTATTCAAGTTATATGAGCTTATCAGACAAGTGCTCGAGGATTTGATGAACTCTGCCACCCAATTAGTTATTAAGGTAGGTAATTACCTATAAAAGTCCTGGGTGCCGATGAATGAAAGGCCGAACGGCAAACAGATCATCTGAAGTAGCTGATGTGAGTCTTGATGATAATTTAGCCTCAGGAACCTGCGATGCTGCTGTGCGATGGCCACGTTTCGTAAAGTTTAAATAACGCTAAGAACTGAACGGCGCGAAAACATATAAAAATACAAAATCTTTCTTTCTGAACCAAAAACTTTACATTAGTTGATGATTGGAGCCTCCTTATAAGCAAGTATGCTTGTGTTAGGAGACTCCGCGAAAACGACGCTATAATGACAGTAGAGCTATTCTGTAAAATCTCACCGTGAAAACTTACGTGAAGTGACCGTGAAGTGGGCTGTCAATCCATACAATCAAGGTGTAATGACAGTTCACTTCACACTCACTCCACCTAAGTTTTCACGGTGAGCTGTGAACAGAATCGACCTGCTGTAAATCGGGCCATCCGCGAACCCGATGCGCGCTAAAATGCTTAGTACCACTAGTAAGTAGGTACAGAGAGCCTCACCAACGAAGGCAAAGGAAATGCTGGCAACAGGCTGAAAGACGGTTGATGCTTGACTCCGACCCCGCAATGTTTTTATACCATTGACATCACCGCGTAAGTGCAACCCACGTGTGGAAAGTAATGAAAGCTAGTTTCTCTTTAAAACATTAATTACGATATACTCGTATATATATAATTTCTTTTTTAGTAGAGTATACTCACTGAGTTTTATCTCAAGTTCTGCTGGATTTTTTCAATATTTTACATAACATAGGTAATATAACAAACCCTTATTATGTGTTTCACTTCAGCAACAAAACCCTCGTAAACTAATGTTACCGTAACTCGGTATTCATGAAAGGACAAATACCGTACAAAGAATATGCACCGAAAGGTGGTTTGCCACGTTATGTGCGTGGTTCATGTTATTGCCACGAACGCATTCGTGCGTGTTGCACTGGACGATACCGTCTACATTTTCACACAAGGCGAAACTATGTTAACGTAAACTGTTTTATCTGAGTGCGTAAGTTCGGAGCGCCTGGTGTCATAGACTGCGCACACGATAGTCTGCGCGCGGATGGTGGTACTGCTTCAAATTGCAGGCCTAATTAAATCTATTTCCTTCATTTAATTAAAAACGATATTACGTAACTGAAATTGTAATTGAAAGAATTAACTAGCTAGGTATAATGAATGTACTAGAATAAATTCTTTAGCATAATAAAATTAAAACTTAGTTCCAATTTCGACCGCGCGTAAATTTATCGCGCGCGCGCTCTTGAAAATAGCTCACGCACACAGAAACAATGTGCAGTGAACATAATATACACAATTTTCGAGGTTTTCTCTCAATTTTATCAGGATTCCATTATCAGAGCCTGATTTCCTTGACATGGGACCACCTTTGAGATATACCCTATCTAACAAAAAAAGAATTATCAAGCTCGGTTCATAAATGACGGATTGAGAGCTGAACATACGCACAGAAACGCTAAACGTGCCCACAATTTTCGAGGTTTTCTCTCAATTTTATCAAGATTCCATCATCAGATCCTGATTTCCTTGACATGGGACCACTCTTGAAGTATATCCTATCTAACAAAAAAATAATTATCAAGATCGGTTCATAAATGACGGAGTGAGAGCTGAACATACACAAAAAAAAAAAATATATATTATACTAGCTGTGCCCGCGACTTCGTTCGCGTGGTTGTCGAGAACAAAACAACGTCGTTTAGATAAGAGTATATCACCTTTTTGATGATTTAGATAAGAGTCCTGACTTTGGTATAGTTGATTACGTTAATGCTTCTCTATATACTATGTTAGCGGTGGAATTACCCGGAGCATATACAAAAAGGTTGTTTGGGTTGCTAACACGTGATAGAGAAACATAGAGTTGGCCGTGTGAAAAACAATCAAAAGTAAGGTCTACACCCGCAACGGATAACGTCTGGCCTTGGGCTTTATTAATAGTCATAGCGTAACAGAGGCTTACAGGAAATTGCACACGTTTGAAAGTAAACGGAAAATTATTGGGGATAATGGGTATCCTGGGAATGAAAACAACATCACCGGAGCCGCAACCTGTTAAGATTTCGGCTTCGATGACATTTCGTTGGAGATTTGTTACTCTCAACCGAGTTCCATTGCATAGTTTTGGTGGGCTTAAATTTCTGAGTAGAATGATTGGTACTCCGACTTTTAAATAAATTTTGTGTGCTGGAAGACCTGGTGTATTTAGAGAGTCTAAAAACTCTACTGGATAGTGGGTGGCATCTCCTTCTTCTAAAACCGTGTTAATAGATAAATATTCCCTACTTTCTCCAGAAACATGTACCAATATTTGAGAATTTATTGCTGCTGCTTGGTCGTTGCGAGGTGCCAAAATAGCTCGTTGGCATAGCCAAGCAGCGTCATGGTTCGAGATCTCTGATGGATCTCCGTATACAGAGGAAATGAGTTCCTGCTGTGAGGCAACAGAAGAACACAGGCTTTCGACTAAAGTTACTTTACCTCCTTCTTGAGTCGGGTATGTGCCGTTACCAATTTGAAGTAGTAAATTTGAGAAAACCTGCGCGTTTGCGTCACCTCCCAAATATGCTCGCATATTAAAGCTCAAATTAGTTAATATGACACTACGCCATAAAATAGAGCTCTTTAAACAGGCACCTATTTCATCGGCCCTCGTTCCTCTGGGTATTATAGGGAGTGTCTGCCTGAAGTCTCCACAGAATAGCACCGTTAAGCCTCCCATCGGTCGGTCATTTTGTCTTATATCTCGCAACGTTCTATCTACAGCTTCCACAGCTTTACGATTTGCCATCGTACACTCGTCCCAAACGATAAGGGCGCAATCGCGTAAAACCCTTGCTTTATCACTATTGCGAGACACGTTGCAAACAGGGTTTTCTGTGCGGTCCAAGTCGATTGGTATTTTAAATGTTGTATGTGCAGTTTTTCCTCCTGGTAATAAAGTGGCAGCTATTCCTGAGGAAGCGACGGCAAGGGCAATTTTGTTTTGGCTCCTTATTTGAGCCAAGATAACTTTAGTGAGGAAAGTTTTACCTGTTCCACCAGGTGCATCTAAAAACAGCATTTCTCCTAATGAATGTTCTACACTACAGCATACTCTATCAAAGATTTGACGTTGTTCTGTCGTCAAATTTGAACAGCCATTTCGCAATATTTCTGCTAACTCTTCGGGGTTGTAATTTATTTCAGATGTATACTCCCTATTAATTCGTTCCCCACCAACTGTCGGTGTCGGCAAGCCGTATTGACTGAGGGGGTTCCCTCCTATACTTGTAACTATATCTTGTATAGCCAGCAAAGCCCTATTATGGCAGCTTTCACGTACTTGGTCAGAAGTTTCACTATTTATATTTTGCTGTCTCAAAAAATCTTCGGCAAACGCGTCTTTATATTTTTGCCACAACTGCCCAGCGTCCGATAGGCCACAAAATGTCAACAAAATGGCAAATAAATGGCGCAAACGATGTGGACTATCACTGACGCATGCTTCGGCTAAAGCATCATCCCAATGCTGATCGCCATCTAATAAATGCCGTGCGCGGCAAGCAGCTTGAAATGTGGGATATTCTATATCGTCCACTTTGCGGAGCTCAGCAAAAGAAGTAGGTCCTCGCACTGTGTGAAGAAGAAGGCGTAAATAATAACACTCTGCATTATTTGGGTGCACCGTGTATACTCTTCCAATCACGTGTTCTTTAAAAATGCCGGACTCGCCTTCTACAGCAGTTCCACGTCTCCTGCGATTAAAAACACCTTGCTGCTTGTTATAAGTATAATAATGTGGCACTTCATTGTACAACAGAGACTTAGCGAAATTGTCTCTTTCGCAAAGGCGAAAGAATGCGAGCAAGGTGGTTTGTCTTGGGTTGTTCATTCTTTCTGCCACATTTTCTGGCTGAAAGTAAACTCGCTGCCCGCCTTCCAGGTGCACGTCAAGATGGATGACTGGCGGATACCTTTCATGAATAGGGAAACTCAAAATGCGCCAAACTGCCTCCGAAGAGCTTATGTATCGGCCAGATTGATACCTTGTCACTTCATCAAATTGGTTGTTATTTCTTAGTGCTATCATGGCTTGATCACTACCTTTATTAACATATTTACATATATATTTTATAGATTCGACGCTATTACAAATTTCAACATTAATGTGTGCTTGAAAAGCGTTTGACAAAACTGGAGAATACGGTACCACCCAACTATTATTTAGAATTATTTCTTGTCCACGGAATCTGACAGTAGCTGTGAAACCACCTTGTGACGGTGATCTTCGCCGGTATTGCGGATACCCATTTTCCCCAGCCATAGTTAGTTCTTTCAGTGCTCTGGGGTATTTTTTTGAGCATTGACCATCTTTCATGCACGGTGATTCCCTGTTTAAGAGGCCACATGGCCCGTGAACCATATGTGTTTTTACTATGTCATGCAAAATCGGATCTGCATTATAGTCCGGAAATTCTGCACTTATGACACTGTCTATAGCATCGGGACGAATTTTTTCTTCCAGCCACAGAAGAATGTGCGCGTGGGGTAAACCACGCTTTTGCCACTCGACGCTATACATAAAACAAAGAGTTGAACCGAAAACTTTCTCCTTTGTAAGTAGATTAATCAAGACTTTGAGTTTTAAATGAAAAATCCTAGCAATAATGTCATGTCTGTCGTATGACGCCTGTCCTGTGAGAAGTGCCTGGCAAATCTCCGTCCACTTTGGATTTGTTGTAAATGTTATAAAAAGGTCCGGCCGGCCGTATTTACGGACGTAACAAAAAGCATCTTGCGTTCGTTCGTGCATATACCGCGGACCGCCTGTGAAACTGGATGGCAAAATAACCAATCGACCCAAGTTTTCGACGTTATTATCTGATTGCATGGCGTCCCGCAAGTGCACGTATTCTTCAGCGCGTAACCGTCGCTGGTTAGTGCGAATATACACTAAACGTTCAGTTTCTATTTTTGCGTACATGTCCACAATAAATTGGCTGAACAAACCACGAAATCGTTGCAAATATACGAAACTGTTTTGCCTTATTTGTAAAAGGTAGGAATAGTATTGTTGAGCAGATATTTTTTTTTGATAATTAGTGACTCTCGTAGTAGGGTTCACTTGGTACAGCCCAAAATTGTACCCATCTTCACCATGACAATAAATTAGTGGATATTGCAGGGCGTCGTAAGCTCGGTGGGTTTCCAAAATGCGTTGAAGGCGATCGTCGCGTGTACGCAACACGATATCACGTCTCTCACACTCCTGGTCGACTAAAACAACTGCAACTTCATCTGCGACGGGTGCATTGTGTCTTCCACGGTGTTCACCCACAGGACGTCTATCGGCACTTATAACAATTTTGAAATCATTGCTGCCTTGTGGAATTGACTCCAATGCAGCTTTGAATTCACGAACGTACTGGTTAACGTGATGCAGCAATTCTTGAAGTTGACCCAAAAGCTCAGCATTGAGCTGGGGAAAATTGTGATTTCTAACATTGAGCTGTTGCGTGTAATCGGATACAAAATAAATTTGGAGAAATTTGGGTTCCCGTTATTTGTTTTGCCCCAAAGGAAGTCATTTGGAAAGCACTGTTATATAAACGAATATTATCCAAAAAACGGTTCGACTGGGGATGATCGCCATTCAGGAGACTTTTAAGTAAGTGTGGTGGATCTTGGAAATTTGGAAGAACAATTTTTCCATTTGAGCAGCACATTCCATCTGTCTCTTTCCTCCATTTCAAAGCATGACAAAAATTACAAATTTCTCTCATGTCACCCACGAAAGTAAAGCCAGCATAATTAATTCTAGACGAATATGTGAACCCTGATTTTTCCCTATTGTCCCAAGGTAATAAAATATTTGCATCGTCATTTTCCATGGACTCATCAGCTCCGCTATTTGTTTCTCTATTCATATGGTATCGAGCTCGTTCTATTTCTAGGCGAGATTGACGTTGTTCTGCTGTTTCTGCTCGTCTTAGTTCATCTATTCTTTCCCTTTCAGATGCAAGATAACTTTCATTGTTTCTTTGTACACCTACATAGTTATGTCTAGCTATTTGTAATCGTTCTTCTCTTTGGGAGAGAGATTCAGACTCGCGCGAGAGAGCGTGTCGCTCTCGGTCAGATGACAGACGTGCTTGGCGTTCCTCGATACTCTCTTGAGAACGCAAAGTCGCGGTCCGAGTTCTTTGCGAACTTAAGCGCGACTCCCTTTCTGTGAAAGTCTCTGACTCGCGTGAGAGAGACTGGCGCTCCCGATCAGCAGACAGCCGAACTTCGCGTTCCTGGATATTCTCTTGAGAACGCAAAGTCGCGGTCCGAGTTCTTTGCGAACTTAAGCGCGACTCCCTTTCTGTGAAAGTCTCTGACTCGCGTGAGAGAGACTGGCGCTCCCGATCAGCAGACAGCCGAACTTCGCGTTCCTGGATATTCTCTTGAGAACGCAAAGTCGCGGTCCGAGTTCTTTGCGAACTTAAGCGCGACTCCCTTTCTGTGAATGTCTCTGACTCACGTGAGAGAGAGTGGCGCTCCCGATCAGCAGACAGCCGGTCTTCGCGTTCCTGGATACTCTCTTGAGACCGCAAAGTCGCGGTCCGTGTTCTTTGTGAACTTAAACGTGACTCCCTTTCGGTGAACGTTTCCGATTCACGTGAAAGAGCGATGTGCTCTCGGTTAGCAGATAACCGTGCTTCACGATCTTCTTCCGATTCCTGAGACCTACAAAGTCTCATCCTTTTCGCATTTCGGCTACGCAGCGAAAGGTTAGTTTTTTTTCTTTGAGGCATTTTCAAGGAAAATTAAAGCAATAAACAAAACTAACAACACTTATGACTGAATAGCCTACAAACTTAAAAGATCGGTGCGTCGAACAGTCTAGTGTGACAACGTATCGTCTGTTCGTGGTCGTGACTCAACGAATTGGCAACACTAACTTACTGTATAACGATTGGCACTATTGGATTCAAACTACGAAGTAAATCAAATACAATCTTTACTTCGTACTTCAAACCAATGACCAAAGTTGACCAAACGAAACCAATAAGATAAGCAAATACTTTTTTTTCGACCAATTTAGAAAATCGATAAACCAAGCAACCAAAGAACTTTTACGACACACGCAAGAACTTTTAAGACACCTAACGAAACCCAATTTGCCTAGTAAACACGGTGGACGTCATCCTCGCGCGGAAAATCTTAACACCGCGATTCAGAAAATGACGTCATTTGCACAACGCCATCTATCGGATTTAGATTTCAACTATCAACATTAGTTCTATTTTTAGTCTTAAGATGTCGTTGCAAGTACTATACTTAATTGCGTAACGTAACTAAATTAATCATATCTTTTGATAGAGTGAACCGATTTCGATGAAACAAAAACTAAGTTAATCCTCAAGTTGCGTATAATTTTTGTATATAAACATTGTCAGCATTGAATTCGTAGATTTTACGTGATGTGCGCACAAACAAACAGACAAACAGACAAACAGACAAACAGACAAAAATTTCAAAAATGATGGAAATGGGTTCTGTTACTTATCTTTTCACACGCTGGCTATTTTTTGTTTCAATTTCTTCAATGTACAAAAATGACTTTTCTACAGATTTATTATATGTATAGATACGGTCGAATTGAGAACCTCCTCCTTTTTTTTTCGTCGGTTAAAAATAGAAAAATTACAAATCAATCAATGTAGTGCAGCGTTTTTTTTTTTTTTGGGGATTGGGAAACCATCCAATGACTTCTCCCGCTCTGGGTGGAGCGGGAGGGCTTGTCAGACTCTTACTGACTAAAACCCACCCCTGTTTCTTCCCTGCCTGAGTGCCCAGGTGTGCGGTAACTCATTTTCAGAATGTATCCACTACCCCTAGGCATGCAGGCACCGGCCACGATGGGCCCCGTCAGTGGTAGCTGACAACATCTCTTTGAGGCGCGCGTGGACCACTACGCGCCGTCGACTCACGGGCCTGGTGCTGTTCGGACGGCGAGCTGGGCCACTGCTCGCCGTCCGCAGGCCCGGGTCTACGGTGGCCGGAGATCGTCTCGCGACGTCCTACGCCCAGTACGCCCAGTACCTCTCCTGCGATGGTAGCGGCCGGGGCCGTGAGGGCCACTCTGTTGAGCTTCCCTCACGCGTCCCGCTTCTGCCTTCACGAGCATTACGCAGAAGGCGGAGACTGCCTCCCATTCCCTCTCGCTCCGTACTATGGCCTGAACCAGGGCCGGGCGCGAGGGGTCGCCGCCACCTATCGCATCCACGAGGACACGGCGGTGCTCCGCCCAAGTGGGACAGACCTCCACCCTCTGGGCGATCCGCGCAGTGGTAACACCTGGGCGTTTCCTCCCGCCCGATCTGATGCAGGAACCTCTCGAAACAACCGTGTCCGGTGAGGACCTGCGTCAGGCGGAAGGTGAGGACGCCGTGACGCCTTTCCAGCCACTCCTCAAAGGGGCACTATCGCCGCAATGGTGGCGTGCCCAGCACTAGGTTGCGACAGTCGCTGTCTCCATGTCGCCATGAGATCCTGCCGGAGCTCCGTCCGCCGAGCCGCGAGGTGTCGCGGCAGCAGAGTTTGGCCTCCTCGCGGCACGCCCAGAGCAGCGCGAGGACCTTGGCCTCCAGATCCCATGGCGACAGTCCGGCAAGGTGGCTCGCCGTCTCACAGGAGATCGTGCAGTATCCACGGATGAGCCGAATGGCCATGACCCTTTGGGACGCCTTCAACCGGCGAGCTGGTCGCCGCCTTATAGAACACGCCCACACCGGTGCCCCGTAAAGGGCCATGGACCGCACGATCCCCGCGTAGAGCCTCCGTCAGGAGGCGTTTGGACCCCCCAGATTGGGCAGGAGCCGCTTCAAAGCAGCACTGGCCCGCTCCAATTTGGGAGCCGAACATCGGAAATGCTCGACGAAGTTCCACCGGCTGACGAGGACGAGACCCAGGTACCTCAACGTCCTCTCGACGCCGATGTGAACCTCTCCTACCGTAATCTGGGAACCCGACAGTGGCGCGTTCCGAGGACCATGAAAACACATGGCCTCGGACTTGTGCAATGCCACCTCGAGTTCCAGTTGCCGAATCCTCTTAACGACTGTCGTAACCCCGCGTGACATCAAGTCGGCCGCCGCCTGGTACGACCTCCCCTGCGCCAGGACCAGCGTGTCGTCAGCGTAGCAAACTACGCTGACGCCGCTAGGGAGGTCGGCGCGCAGCACCCATTCGTACCCGATGTACCATAGAGGCGGCCCCAGGACCGATCCCAGCGGAACACCGCACGACATCTCTCGCCGGTTCCATTCTCCCTGGTGACCGGGGTAGATGACAGCTCTGTCCGTCAAGTAAGCCTCGACCACGCGACGGAGGTAGGGCGGCACCCGGTGATACTGGAGTGCCTCCACTATGCAACTCCAGGGCAGGGTGTTGAACGCATTGGCGATGTCCAGAGACATCGCCGAAACTACCCTACCCCGGGCCACTGCATCCCCCGTCGTGAGGGCTCGTACGCGCATGATGGCGTCCAACGTGGAGCGCCCCCTGCGGAAGCTATACTGGCTCTCCGCCAGATCCACCACCTGCCCGACGAGGCAGTCTGCAATTACTCTTTCGAAGAGCTTGCCCACCTCATTGAGCAGTACAATGGGCCGTTAAGCGGACGGAGAGAACGCGGGGCGCCCCAGCTTCTTGATCAGGACTAGTTTTCCCGTCTTCCAACATGGCGGGAACTGGCCCCTCTCCATGCATGCGCTTAGGAGCCCTCTCAGTCGAGGCCCGAGAGCTTCCTCCAGGGCCAGGATCCAGACTTTCCCATGAAAGCCATCGGGTCCTGAAGTGCATCGCTACTATCGCAATACAGCATGAATACAGTCGCGATGCAGCATTGATACAGTCGTACAGTAGCTATACAGCAGAATACAGTTGCAATGCAGCATCAGTAAAGTCGTACGCTGTAGTGTGCTTTGGAGCATTTTTTTTTAAAGGAATGTTTTTTGATTTAAGCGCAGTTAAATACAAGCCAAAAAAATACATCAATAAAAATACAAAAGTGTACAACAAAAAATAACCCTCCTTTTTTGGACGGTCGTATAAAAATGTTGAACACTTGATTATTTTAAAAAACGTAGATAATTATACAAATATTTGTTTGTTTTTTGGTTAAATGGGTAAGAGGAAAAAAACAGAATAGAAATCGGTGTTTTTTAGATATCAATAAAATCTAAAGTTTAAGACCTCTGCAATTGAAACAATATAATTATGTTTAATGAGTCTATAGTATTCGGTGGCGACCTCTCGCGCCCGGCCCTGGTACAGACCATGGTACGGAGCGAGAGGAAATGGGAAGCAGTCTCCTCCTTCTGCGAAGCAGTAATACTCGCGAAGGCGGAGGTGGGACGCCTGAGGGAAGCTTAACCGAGTAGCCCTCACGGCCCCGGCCGCTACCACCGCAGGAGAGGCACTGGGCGTAGGACGTCGCGAGACGATCTCCGGCCACCGTAGACCCGGGCCTGCAGGAACAGGGGTGGGTTTTAGTCAGTAAGAGTCTGACACGCCCTCCCGCTCCACCCAGAACGGGAGATGTCATTAGATGATTTACCACCGCACAAAAAAAAAGAAATAAAAAATAGTATTAGTGACATCATACCCCGAGAATTTGGTTTATCTGGTAGGTACTAGCTGACCCGGCGAACTTCGTAGCGCCTCAGAATCAATAAAGAAAAAGGGGCCGTTCAAGAATTACGTAAGCAGATTTATTACAATTATTACCCCAATGTCAGCAAAAGTAAGCAAAGCTCTTATCCCCTCCTCCCATACTTACGTAAACATTGGTAGGTATATGCATTTTTCTTTCAATATACCTAAGTATACTGTTTTTTTATTGATTCATGAACATATTCATTATTTGTGGCAATCCCCGAATATGCGTTTCGTTTTCAAGCATAGACAATGTGTGGGTTGCCATATGTGACAACCCACACACGACGTAATACCTCATGTCATCAAAAATAAGCAAAGCATAGACCCCCGCCCCCATATAGTGCTTACGTAATACTTGAACGGCCCCAAAGCAATTCCATGCAAAATGTATGAGAAAATGAATTTTCTTCATATTTGTATTTCCGTGAATTTTTCAGAAGTTTTATTAGTTATTCTGCTATTCCGGACGGAGACAAATCTAACAAATCAAAGATCAACAAATTCGGAGCTTTTATTACTACCCCTTGATAAATGTTTTGCGCTGTATACGCGAGAGCACATTAAAAAATTTAGCTTCAAATTCACAATTCTTTATTTTCGATGTTCGACTGTATGTTTTTTTTTTTTCTTTCTTATGTCCACCGATTTCTATGTCAGTTGTGGACCAATTTTCACTTATAATACCACAAGAGCTTCAAAATTATCGGGTATTTCCGTTCGTTGCAAACAAATGAAGGAGTCAAGTTTTTCAGGTTAAAAAATCACGAGCGCGAAGCGCGAGTGATTTTTCCTGAAAAACTTGACGATTTTATTTGTTTGCAGGGAACCTATCGGGAAATACCAGATAATTTTGAAGCTCGTGTGGTATTCGGGGGATTATTTTATATATAGCAACGACCAGAGAAAATTTTCAAAAAATTTTCAGTATAATACCATGTAGGTTGTACCACGTGACGTCGAATGGTGCAATTCTATTGGTCGATATTTGGGTCGGAAAAATAATCAAAATTATTTTTTTATCCGAAAGAATATACTCCCGAGGTGGTCTCATATAAATTTTATCGAAATTGCTTCAGCGCTTTTTGAAAAACTAAACCAAAACTAAAAATATGTATACACAGATGACGTTTTGGTCAGGAAGTTGGTTGGTTGGTTGTTTTGAAAGTCGGTGTCAAATAACGAAGAAATAAAATATAAACACAAACTTCCGAAGTTAAAGTATTTATTTTTTATTTTTAGTGTATTTTCTTTTTTGGAAGTCGGTTGTTTTTTTTGTAAAAAAGTTTTTATTAAAACTTTCTTTTTTTAAATAGTATATTTTTGGTCGAAACGAAAAATATCGTATTTTGTAACCAGCCAGAAAAAAGGCGTGATGGCAATGTGCCTTTGTAGCGATATGCTACAAGCGATAGGTACAGCATGGATACAGTCGCGATGCAGCATCGGTAAAGTCGTACGCTGGCTGTAGTGACAACTTATAGTTTGCATCGATGCAGTCGCGTGTTAGTACCTAATGATGCATTATCAATATAGTCGCGCGTTTGCATCGATGCAGTTGCGCGTTGCAAATGCGTCAAACACGAAACGTGCCACTGAATCGATGAAATAACGTCGTCGTGGGCGACCACTAGGTGTGTTTGTATTTGTTGAGAGTGTGTGTGTCTTATGGTTTTGATAGGTGTGAAAGCTAACACTAGTCCAAAATACTTGATACCTACCATAGATGATACACTTTATAAATAAGTAATACCTACGTTATATTAATCACGAAAACCGTCTACATCGATGGATCCCAATCTCCCAATGGAATACCTTATAGTCCAAGATCCCAGAGCAATCAGACATAACTTATTTTCACACGGATGAAACCTGAAGTTTTCAGTAGCGTCTCGTGTGCCTTGAATACCTACGCGCTTTGTGGAACTTGCCGAGTGACACCTGGGCAGGTACCAGGTGAGAAAGGTAACTAAAAATAAGAATTATTTAACTTAAATTCACATGGCTGATTTTTATATATGTCATGTAGAATATTATTTTAAAGTAATATCATAAGTGTCAGACACTTTTGATGGACCAGAGCTTTTGTCAGACGCTTTTAAGCTACCCAAAAAATAAATGAACTTTACTTATTTTTACATGTCTGATTTTTTAATATGTTATTGAAGTATTTATTTAAAAGTTCTATTCAATCAGTCAGACAAATTAGAGTGACCAAACATCCCCTAAGACAAAAATTATTCAACCAGAAGTATGAGGGCGAGAGCACTATGCATGCGCTTCAGAGTGAGTGAGACGTCCATAATAACTCGGTTCCCCTTCTTTAACTCACCATCTGTTTCAATCTACTGTGTATGTGCTGTTTGTGTGTAATATAACTTATAGTATACAGTATAGTCCGAGCCTGCGAGAGCACATGTTTTTGTTGTTTACATCAGGTTATTTGTGAGTGTTTTATTAAGTTGTTTGTAATAGTGATAATCATGGAAGAAGAGAAATTGAAATGTACATTTTGTAAAAAATCTCATGATAAACTTATATTACTCTCCGAAGAAATATTGAAAAGTGCAAAAACATTTTAAAACAGCGAATAATCCATAACTCAACTGATTCTAAGTCAACACTTGACTTCACATTTGGCTCAACACTTGGTTCAGGCATTGAATTAGCTGGACTTGAGTTTGACACTACATCTAAATCTGGAACTGTTGAATTATTTTGTTGACTTGAGGTAGACGCTGTACATAGATCATCGTTAGTACTAAGATTACAAGGTTGGCTTGATGTCGATGCAACTAATGAATTTTTAACAATACTCGATGATTTTTTTTCAGCATTTTTTGGTTTTTCTGGTATGGCGGAAAAATATTTTTTTGGCAGAGCAGTAAAATTTTTATAACATTCTCGATGGTAACCACTGTCATACAAGTCATCCGGTAAAACTACATCTTTGAGTATGAGGTGAGGTGGGGATTATTCGCTGTTTTAAAATGTTTTTGCACTTTTTTTATTTTTTGGGTAGCTTAAAAGCGTCTGAAAAAAGCTCTTGTCCATCAAAAGTGTCTGACACTTATGATATTACTTTAAAATAATATTCTACATGACATATATAAAAATCAGCCATGTGAATTTAAGTTAAATAATTCTTATTTTTGGTTACCTTTCTCACCTGGTACCTGCCCAGGTGTCACTCGGCAAGTACCACAAAGCGCGTAGGTATTCAAGGCACACGAGACGCTACTGAAAACTTCAGGTTTCATCCGTGTGAAAATAAGTTATGTCTGATTGCTCTGGGATCTTACTCTATAAGTTGATTAGTGTATTTATAAAAGAGCGAGACCATAGAGTTACCATACCATAGACCACAGAGTAGTTGTTCTTCTGAACACTGCTTTTGCTTTTTCTTTTTGATTTTTGGCTTTTCGCTTTTCGCTTTTTGATTTTTGCTTTTTTTGCTTTTGTTTTTGGAACTAGTCTTCATGGTTCTATTGTTTTTTTTGGGATGGTTTTTTTTGGTGGTTCTTGCGTCGTTCTGAAGAGGGAAAAGCAAAAAGCAAAAAGCAAAAATCAAAAAGCATAAAGTATAAAGCAAAAAGCAAAAAGCAAAAAGCAAAAAGCAAAAAGCAAAAAGCAAAAAGCAAAAAGCAAAAAGCAAAAAGCAAAAAGCAAAAAGCAAAAAGCAAAAAGCAAAAAGCAAAAAGCAAAAAGCAAAAAGCAAAAAGCAAAAAGCAAAAAGCAAAAAGCAAAAAGCAAAAAGCAAAAAGCAAAAAGCAAATAGAAAAAAGCAAAAAGCATAAAGCAAAAAGCAAAAAGCAAAAAGCAAGAAGCAAGAAGCAAATAGCAAAAAGCAAATAGCAAATAGCAAAAAGCCAAAAAGCAAAAAGCAAAAAGCCAAAAAGCCAAAAAGCAAATAAGCCAAAAAGCAAAAAAGCAAATAAGCCAAAATAACAAAAAAACCAAATGTGAAGTCAAGTGTTGACTTAGAATCAGTTGAGTTATGGATTATTCGCTGTTTTAAAATGTTTTTGCACTTTTTCAATATTTCTTCGGTATAAGTTTATCATGAGATTTTTTACAAAATGTACATTTCAATAAATTTCTCTTCTTCCATGATTATCACTATTACAAACAACTTAATAAAACACTCACAAATAACCTGATGTAAACAACAAAAACATGTGCTCTCGCAGGCTCGGACTATACTGTATACTATAAGTTATATTACACACAAACAGCACATACACAGTAGATTGAAACAGATGGTGAGTTTTTTAGAAGGGGAACCGAGTTATTATGGACGTCTCACTCACTCTGAAGCGCATGCATAGTGCTCTCGCCCTCATACTTCTGTCTGAATAATTTTTGTCTTAGGGGATGTTTGGTCACTCTAATTTGTCTGACTGATTGAAAATAACTTTTAAATAAATACTTCAATAACATATTAAAAAATCAGACATGTAAAAATAAGTAAAGTTCATTTATTTTTTGGGAAGCTTAAAAGCGTCTGAAAAAAGCTCTTGTCCATCAAAAGTGTCTGACACTTATGATATTACTTTAAAATAATATTCTACATGACATATATAAAAATCAGCCATGTAAATTTAAGTTAAATAATTCTTATTTTTAGTTACCTTTCTCACCTGGTACCTGCCCAGGTGTCACTCGGCAAGTTCCACAAAGCGCGTAGGTATTCAAGGCACACGAGACGCTACTGAAAACTTCAGGTTTCATCCGTGTGAAAATAAGTTATGTCTGATTGCTCTGGGATCTTACTCTATTAAACAAAATAAATACCTACATAGCTAATTACTTACTTTTAAAAGTACCTATATTTTCTCAACCAGCCTGTCTGCTGTTAAGGTCCATATTTCAAGCGACCTCTTTGGATATCACTATACGCGACCTTTTTGCGATATCTTTTCAAAATAGCCAAAAAGATGGAACCGCGAAGTAGCGAATAGGTGCCGTCAAGTTATGGTTTGGCCGCTCCACGACAGATGGCCTAGATTGTATCAATTTTCAGAACATTTATTCGTATTTGGGAATTGGGAACCATGTTTTGTGTGCTGGAAGCCTGGAATTCGTATTCACTGGGAGATCTTTTTTTCTAATTTTCCAGTTTGTCCCCCAAAATTGTGACCCCTTAATGAAAATTTATTTATTCACGCTACACGTCCCAGGCCATCCAGCCCTCAAAAAAGTTTGTGGTCACAGCCACACAAAATCGGCCAAGTGCGAGTCGGAGTATGAAGTCGCTTATGATCGATTAGTGCGTTCCTACAAAAGAGATATTAACAAAATATTGTCGCCCTGACCAAGATTTTGAACAGTGTAGAGTTCCACGTAAGCGATTAATAACCCTGTGAAATGTGTCTGTTTGCTCACGAAAATTACAAAAGTAAATGTGTGTTTGTTTGCAAATCACATTGTCACATTTAGACTAAACTACTAAACCGATTTTGATGAAATTATTACAACTAATAATACCAAAGTAAATGCTATTATACATTTAATAATTTTATTTAGGTGCTTACATTTTTTTTTTCGTGAAAACGTTGATAATCTTTGTCTTTATTTAAGAGAGCTAGCCCGGATAACTTTTCTGTGCCATTGAGGCACGCAACCAAGATTTTATTCTACGAAGAGTAGAAAACCATCTCTTTGGGGCAAATACAAAGCGCCTGTATGGGCAGACAACCTGACAACCCGCAACATTGCAATACTGAGAAGACCACAGAGAGCAAATGGCCGTCAGGGTGATAGAAAATACCGTATGATCTCCTTTGAGGCGGCGAGCTTCTTGGCCAGATCACCACGCCACCTGGGATCTTGATGCCAAAAAACTAGTATCACTATATCCAGTGGCGCCGGGATGCGCTGGAGTGCCCACTCCAGCGCGTCCCGCCTTGCGTTCGTCTTCAGCTTTGCGCGCGAGCACCTAATGCCTCGTCATGTCGAGGTGTATAGGGCTGAGCTCCGCCAGAGCTAGTGGTGGAGTGGGAGCAGCAACTTGCGCCACCTAGCGCAGGGCACGCCTCTATAACGGCGGTAAGAGCTGTTGTGAGGGAGTGGCTAGAGAAACGGCATGGCGCCCTTACTTTCCGGCTGACACAGATACTGTCCGGACATGTGTGCTTCGGTAAGTACCTGTGCCGCATAGGCCAGGAACCGGTACCCGGTTGCCATCACTACAATTGCCTCGACGACACGGCGCAGCTCACTGTTGAAGAATGCTCGGCTTAGGCAGTGCAGCGCCGTGACCTCCTCTCGCTTGCGGACATGGTCCAGTCCATGGCTGGAAGGGAGAGCGCGTGGGACGCCGTCGTCTCCTTTTGCGAGGAAGTGATGATCGCAAAGGAGGCGGCGGAAAGGGACAGGGAAGATACAACCTCCCTTCCAATCCGTAGCACACGCACCGGGCGCCGGAGGGTGCGGTACGATCTCCGGCCGCCTTAGGGTGAGGCCTGCAGGCCTTGGCAACTTGGGGAATTTGTTGCTTGAATAGTTAAAGACTTGAGACGGCGGCGCCCCGTGTTCCATGTAAGTACGCCTCTTTCTAGAGGAATTGCGGCCGTATACAACCGCTGAGGGTGACAGAGTCCGCATGAATTTCTGCGGGCCAACACCCAGCCGGGTGCGCGTGCGCAAGTACTCCAGCACCCCGACCAAAGGTAGCAGCAGAACGCCGTGTAGTTTTGGTCAGGAAGAGTATGACAGACCCCTCCCCAGCCCACGTAGGAGGGCATCCATGAGGATTTCCACAAGATAAACAAGAGGGTATAAATCTTGGGTTGGGGCTAGATGAGCAACCGGTAGCTAGAGTCTGTATTCATTTATAACAGTTGATTCACTATCGTTAATGAATAGCTGATACATCTGGACCACTTTTGTCACTGTCGCGATATCCTAGTCCATCAGCACTTACATTTGGTTTAGGTAGAAAAACTGCCAAGTGAAACAGTTCGAGTACCCCCAGAGATAATCTCTGCCCCAAATCATTAATAACGGAATCTAATAGAGGTATGTAAATTGATTTCCGAAAGTACTCTTCTCCCAATTACGCCTGATAATTTGGACCTGTTCGTTAACCTTGCAACTGTACGTGGAGATTTTAATGTAACATCATCATCAGACAGACAGATCGACGTTCCGTCTTTACATTCGAATGTTCGGAACCCTAAAAATAAAATAAATTTAAAAATCAAAGAGGGCCCATGGGGTAGCAACGTGATTTTTCGGTTAATGGACGGAACCCTTCGTGTGTAATATTCTTATTTAATTGTATTTATGTTTTATTGAAAGCTAAGGATACGGGCCCCTCGCCCCGGAGCCTGGATACCTAGGTAACATATCTAAGTTACGTACGGTAGGTACCTAGTTATAAGTATCTAAGTAAATACCTTGTACCTAGGTGCCTGAAAAGAGTCCTGAGACACTGAAACAGCATTTTTAGAGGGTAGGTACCACGGAATAGAAAAAACTGTTTTTTCTATTCCGTGGTAGGTACTGTGGCGATTGTAAACACAGCCTAAACTCAGCGGGTCTGCACCGGCCTTTAGCTGGCTGTTGAGATTATTGAAGAGCCGTTCGAAGATAGAATAAGTAGGCATGACATTCGTTTTGGGACTTCAGTTCGCCCGTTTGAAGTGGGCACATGTATCTACGAGTATTTTCCAATTAATATAAAAGTCCAGTTCGCTATCCCTCTTTGTTTCATTACACTCCATATAAGCCAGTCACTCTTACACACCACACTCTCGCTTAGCTAGCGAGTGAGACAATCCCCCAAGCTATAGAGCACTCCTGGAGCCCTGCAGGCCGTACTGGAGCCTTGGGATCCTATAGTACCTATTATGAATGAATAAAGCTGTTTCAGTGTCTTCAATTGGTTTGTGGGCTACTTCAGCTCATCATCAACACCTTCCTGCCCCAGGCTACTTGGAGTGGGCGCAACCCGTTTTTCACGTTTGTAAAAAAACACGAAGATATTTTCGTTAACTTCAGCTAAGGTCTTTCGCCTGTCCGTAAGATCTTTGTCAAAATTGAACTTTAACATACCTTCCTAATAACCTGGTTCGTTCAACCTAAATAAAATGAAGAACTGCATGATTCTAAATCAACAACGCGGTAGGTAAGGTTTTATTTTAATAGTCGACTTAATAATTCACAATAACAATTATAAAATTAGTTCAGGAGTCCGTATACATATATTAGCAACATAACCATAAAAATACATTCTTGTCCACTCCCAATAAACCTGACACTAATGGCTAGTATCATTCATATGGCCTTAATTACTGACAAAATTGACCATTTTTACAAAAAAAACTATCCTAATGAGAGCAATAGATTGGCGTCAAAAACGTGTCATCGTTCTATCGGAACGGCTTGTTGTGTAAAACAAACTGCTCTCGAGATGTCGTTTATACTGATGTGGGATAATTTCGGCTGTCAGGTTATAGAGCCCTGTCCGTTTGAAATCGGCCGCGGCGCCACGGGGAGTCCTGCTCTGCAGAAATCTTCTACCTACTCTACTCCGTATATTTTTTGTGCCGTCCGCTCGGACTTCACTTTCTGTGTGTGATTTTTGATGTATGTTAGTCTATACAAACATCATGCCGACTTGTTAGATGGTTGCTATTTTTTTCTGTTTCTATGCAAAAAATATTGAGATTAACAACTTTTATGTTAAAAAGTTGCCATTAGCGATCGTTCTAAAATACAAGGCGGAGATGGTATAAATGAAAACACTAATAATACTCCTCATTAATGAACAACTTTTATAGTGGTACCAAATTTGCTGTCGCGAAAAAAATAAATCACCCCTTTTTTTGTGGGGTTGGAAATCATCCTATGACTTCTCCGGCTGCTTCGATCTGGGTGGATCCTAGGGCATGTCAGACTTTTACTGACTAAAACCTACCCCTGTTCCTTGAGTAGCCTCTGTGCCAAGGGCCACGGTAACTCTATTTCAAATTTATCTGCGACCGAAATCACCCCTTTTTTTTTGGGGGTGGGATATCATCCAATGACATCTCCCACTCTAGGGTGGAGCGGGAGGGCGTGTCAGACTCTTACTGACTAAAACCCACCCCTGTTCCTCCCTGCCCTGAATGCCCAGGGGCGAGGTAACTCTTTCGAATTTATCCTCAACCCCCGGGCAGGCATCGGCCATGACGGGCCCCGTCGTGTTTGCTGACAACTCTTTGAGGCGCGCTTGGAACACTACGCGCCGTCGACTCTCGGGCTTGGTGCTGATCGGACCGCGAGTTACCCACTACTCGCCGTCCGCAGGTCCGGGTCTACGGTGGCCGGAGATCGTCTCGAGACGTCCTCCGCCCAGGGCGTCTCCAGCGGCGGCTGCTGCTGAGGGCGTGAGGGCGAGTCCATTGTTGTTGCCTGTCCCTCACCCGTTCCGCCTCCTCCTTCGACCGAAATCACCCATGTTTTTACAACTCGAGTAAATGTACTGAACAGCTCATTTTTCATCCGCGAATAGTAAAAGTTCGTAATGATGAGTACTGCCAGTGTTTCGATGTATTGTAGTATGGTCGTCTCCACCTTGTACATAAGCATGGGTACCCATTAAACCTAATTGGGTTGAAGACAAAAAAAATCTAATTAATCCGTCAGTTAGATTACCAAAAAACATTGAACTCGTATTTTTTCTTTTGTCATGTAGGTAAACCAAAAATGAAGACGATACAGTGAGTTTTTCGCATGACGTCACACGAGTTAAAATTGTACCACTTTTTTACTCAAAAGTGACGTAACAAGCCCCCTCTTCTGAAATTTGATGCGTTTTATGTTTGTCATTTTTCATTTATTTGATCAAGCAAAAAATACATGTCAAATATTTTTTGATAATCTAACATAATATGGACTAAATAGATTTTTTTTGATACCCTACAATCATCCCTATTGAATACTCATGGTCAAACTAAACCGGTCCAGTATTGATAGGTAAGTATCAGCGTACTGAGCAACTACTGAAAAAGAAAGCTCTAAGCAAAGCCAAGTATCAAGGTCTATATGTTCTCTTGAAAATATAGGTAGGTACATCTCCTCTACCTTGTTTATGCTTGCGTATAAATTTTAACACAGTAATGTATAACCCAACTTAAAGCTAATACTGAAATAAAAAAGTGTGTGTGTACTTATGTACGCACGTAAGAAGTTATACTTCTTTGGCGTAACAAGATAAAAAACCAAACTATCACAAAGTTTACAAAAGGAAAACAATAATTTTTCATGAACCACAGACCATAGCTAACTTCAGAGTGTCGCTTCTAGCTAACTTCAACCTGTGAATTTTGTGTGACAGTGATGTGCGCGCATCTTAAAATTTCACTCTCATCATTTTTTCATAACGCGCCTAAAGAAGTATAACTTCAAAAACTTTTGATCCGTTATAAACAATGCGTATTTTTTCATCTCGCCACTGCGTTACGCAAAGATTTGACAGCTCCTATGACAATGACTTGACAAGGGAACATCGCTCGGTACGAACCTGTGCGCTTCATATTGTTGCAACAGGTACATTCGGCGATCTGGTTACACCGACACAATGCACCCTTCACTCCTGTATCGCAGATACTCGTACGACGCGAAATGAGCGGAATTCCGATCAGATAACAACAATGTCCGCTCCCATACAATAGCAATGTAAAACTTATTCGTAACCCGCGTAACATTTCAGCTTTTTACGCACTTTGTAAAGAAGCATATCGGATTTCTATAAAAAGAGATAATCCGAGATCAAGTGAGTTTTGGAGTCACATCTCGATTTTGGATAGTGTTATTTTAGCTGGCACATCGGTTCAAATCGGCTTTTGAATGAAACTTACTTTACCAGAATCGCAGATATATTCGACTCCATGATTAAGTGAATACGTAGACCTATTTCAAGAAGTCATCATCTGCCCAGCCGTTTCCCAACAATCTTGGGGTCGGCTTCCAGCCTTACCGCATGCAGCTGGTATACCAGTATTTACATGGAGCGACTGCCTATCTGACCTCCACAACCTAGTTACTGGGTAATACGATACCCCTTGGTAAGACAGGTTGTCAGACTTTCGGACTTCTGACGACCTGTAACGACTGTCAAAGATCTACGATTGACAGCCGGGACCAACGGCTTAATGTGCTTTCCGAGGCACGGAGGAGTCTCGGTATGTAAAGATGGTCACCCATCCATGGACCAACCCGTGCGGCTGTTATTACTTTATCACGAGCTCCTCTATTATTATATATTTCAAGAAGTATACCATGTTATTTTAAGTAACAATAAAACTTTTAAATTTGACATATTTGTAAGCTCGTGAGATGGTGTCTATAGTTGTTCTGAGCTTTCTTGGAAAGTTCATACACACATACGAGAGGATTCATACCTAACGTTTTAAATTAAGAGATTTTGCTCCAACTTAAAACGTTGAATAGAAAACTTAGGAGCTTTAGAAGATCGATTTATCACATGTAATGACGAATAACGAAATGGGTTCCGTAATGTTGTAATCTCACCCTAAAATCATAATTCAGCTATCATCCCTCACAATAGTCGAAAAATCCACAAAAAATAAAGAACTGAAGCTCCTGTATAGAGCTTCGCATGCACAATTTACTCCACATCGTACTGCATTGCGTGGGTGCCGCGCAGGCTGCCACAATAGTTGACACCCGACACCAAGCCGGTACTTTTGAGTCCCAGTGTTCCCATACAGGACCAGCAAAAGACAGGAAGTGAGGACAGCGTGCGATAGAACCAATTACCCGCCCACGTTATAAGAAACCTGTAATTAATGTAATATACCGGCCTCCTTGAGCGGAAACGGCCGCGCGATTCAGATGTCGATATTTTCGCTAATGATTTTATTATAATGTCGTGAGCTGTGGACGTGAATGGGCTTGGTCTGAAAGTTGAGTAAGTTCAAATAGAGCCTAGTGGTATGAAACAGGCATTTTGTTGCAAGAAAAAAACTTCTGTAAACTTGGGTAGTGTGGGCAGGATAGATAGAGAATACGTTGGTAAAAAAATCTAACTGACACGATGACAGCTATACTTACACTTGCATAACTTTTATTACTAGTTAAACCAGCATGAGCCCATGTTATGCACTTCTCTGTCAATAACCGCGGCAAACACAAACGCGTTTCTATAAAGTTTGTATCAAAGATCAAAAGGAATCGGCACAATATATTGCACATGCAATCGACACGACACATCCGAAGACAGGCAAGCACCGAAACTGCGAAAGATAGATTTTTTGCTCGTAAAAACACAGTAGCTCCCTGATTTATGGCGGGAGACGATCATAGGACATTAGTAGTCCTCATTGTCCACGGCATGTGGGCTTTGTGGCGGCCGGCTTCAACAGAGTAGCCTGTCATCCGAGTCCCTTGCCTGCGTATTGTTCTAGGGTGTCGTAAACATGTCGACAGGTCCTATTTATACTAGCACAGTATGAACGGTAGTCGGTAGTAGCTTCGGAGAAAGGCTTTTGTTACAGTAGCTTTTTGGAGCTCTTTTATCATTAAATTCTACAAGTGCATCGTGTAAATTCTATTAGATGCCATTATACGATCGATTTCATGGTTGTTTCAGAGCAATAAAGGTTTCAAGTAATTTAAAAACGAGAGGGTCCTAATGAAATACAAGCATTGAAAGGCAATCGCGTATCCTGCGTTGGATTACCTGTTGTGCATTTTTATTTGACACATTGCGCCAAGTTACATTCAAATCCGTTGAACCGTTGATTGTTATACAAACATTTATAATAATAGTAGGAAGTTGGAGTTTTATTATCATCATCACTTAGTTGCCGATGATCCTGGTCATGAAATAACAAAGATATATTTGTGTTGCAACTTTGTAAGGAAAAATTACATCATCTTTCCACCGAGAGGCTCGAAAGTTATTTTGGTTTGCCCAAAGCCCAGACCCACTGACACAGACGGTACTGAGTTAGTGATCTGATGAGCGAGTTCTTAACTTCGAAGTACAGAAACTAACGGTACGACTTACGAGTTAGTGATCTGGTGAGCGAGTTCTTATCTTCGAAGCCCAGGAACTAACGGTACGACTTATGAGTTAAGATCTGATGAGCGAGTTCTTATCTCCGAAGTCCAGACACTGACGGTAAGACTTACGAGTTAGTGTACTGTTGAGCGAGTTCTTATCTTCGAAGTCTAGATACGATTTACGAGTTAGTCTTATGATGAGCGAGGTTCTTTATTAGTGACGAAGTTTCCCATGCCTTCAAACTTAAACATGATGTACAAATAAACCTAAGCTGTTGGAAAGCGTGGCAATTATAGGAATAAAAAAATGCTTGATACATAAAATTTCGTTGAAGGAAGAAAAGGGAACGGTTCTCTAAGAGCCGCGGTGTTCGGTAAAACAAAAGCAGAGCGAACGATTTAACAAACTGCCATATTTTAACAACGTGTAATTAAAGGTTTGGCTCCGCTCGAATATGCATAAATCATGCGTCTGCCGCGAACTGCCGACCGAAATAGAGAAAAAATTAAATACATTAAGCGTCTCGGGAACTGGGAACTGAATTTTATCTGCCTACAAAAGAAAGAGGCTGGTATGACTGTGATGTTACTGTTTCGAGGTGTTATTGCATATTATGTGCGGTATACCTATGCTGAAAATGATTATGGACATAGTATAATGAAAAATGCCTGAAAATACATAATAATAGGTTTTTTAATTTAAGTGTTTTAGGTATACCTAAGACACTAAATATGTATATTCAGGAATTTACAGCAAGTTTTGAAGAAACATTTTTCTTTTGAATTAGAATCTCTTCTAATTACAGTATAAAAGACATCAACGATATGACTATGACTTTTTTTACATTGGAAAGCCTAAGACGGTATCGTTAGAAGTTTAATTAATTCAGTTTACCTAAAAGACAATTAAGAACTCCTAACGATTTGAACCCAATGCAGTACACGATAAAGCCCAATGTAAACACACACTTAACGTAACCTTTAACTTTGTTTGGACGGCTGTCTCGCTCTCATGGCTTTCCCGTTCTCATAAGAGCCGAACTGGTAAGCTCATAACTCACGGAGCTTGGTGGGGTGTGTCGGAGGCTGTGGCGGGCGGGGAGGGGGGAGAGCGCGGGGCAGGGGGTGCGCGCGCGCCGACCCTCGGGGCAGAGGGGCCGGGGCGAGGTGACAACCGCTTGTTACGTCTATTCCAAGCCAGTTATTAAAAACGTCTCGGCGCGAGCGGTGCGCCGCCCTGTAATTATCCAGTTGAAGGTTTCGTCGCGCTACGTTGTCACCACACTCACCGGAAATGCAATACGTGGATCCGCCCGCGCAACAGGTCCGTCCGCCCGCCTACCAAACTATTGAACATAATTTGAGAGTTTATTCATATTAGAGTAAATTGCCCCGTAAATTTTTTGTTTGTCACATCAATTTGTATGTCATTTAGTTGATGTTAAAAATTTTGAAAGCGATCCAGTCATATCTTCATAAGCATAAACAAGCTTTAACTAATGATGTATTAATCTTTACAGATGATGAACATGATGTCAGGCTACGGCTGTGGCTACGGCCGCGGTGACGCTATCTCACCGGCTTCCGACCTGTCTTCGTGCAGCAGTGCTTCGTCAGGCACTTGGTGTGCTCCGCCCACTTGGCGTGAGCTGCCTGCCTACCCTGCCCAGTATCCAGCATACTGGCCACCAACACCCGCCGCGACTGAGGAAGCCAGAGAACTCCAGCGTCGCTGTGCCAAGTGCCGCTGTCCCAACTGCCTCACTGAAGCCGCCGGATTCGGCCCCAACTACGGCAAGGAGGGTGCTAAACGTGAACATGTGTGTCACGTGCCTGGATGTGGAAAAGTTTATGGAAAAACCTCGCATCTGAAAGCTCATCTCCGCTGGCACACAGGAGAACGACCCTTCGTGTGCAACTGGTTATTCTGTGGCAAGAGATTCACGCGCTCCGACGAACTGCAACGACACTTACGTACCCACACCGGAGAAAAGAGATTCGCGTGTCAACTGTGCACTAAACGATTCATGCGCTCCGACCATCTCGCTAAACATGTGAAAACGCACGCGAACGTGTCGAAGAAAAGCAAGAAAGCGAAAGATGATGACAAGGAAGAAACGTCGAGTGCTTCAAGTGATAAAACGGAACGTCCAGTTGATCCGCAACCTGCCTCAGCCCCAGTGCCTGTTTCTTCAGTAGGGAGTACGAACTACGGGACAGTGCCAGTCGCAAGTGCTCCTAAACAGATGTCTTTGAACTACGCGGCGGTAGCTCCGAGCATGATGCCGACTATGTCGAGTGCACCAAACTATAACAGTAGTGGAATGTTCGGGAGTGGAGTGATGTCGGGCTGGTACCCAGAGGTGAGGCAAGATGCCCTGTATCCTCGCCCGCCGGTCCGAGACCACAGGATGTACCAACAGTACCCTGCCCCAATTAGCACCTACCAGTGTGCTACTAAAGACAACTACGGAATGTTTCAGGGACATTATAACTTACAACCACCAGTGGCTTTGGGACAATAAGTGGTCAAAATAGGTGTGTATTAAAATTTCATTTCGGTTAGGACATATCTGAGAACTGTGTGTGTGTGTGTCCATTTCATCTTCATTCTCCTGCCCGTAACCCAATTTATTTGGAGTCGGCGCAACAAGTCTTTTTTCTTCCATACTCCTCTATTAGTCGTCATCTCTGTATCACCCCCCTTTTTACCCATATCCTTTTTCACACAGTCCAACCATCGTTTCTTTGGTTTCGTAGTTATTATTTAAACAATATTTTTAAGTTACCGTGAATTTAAAATGTGATGTCTGTAAGATAGATTGTAAATTAATTCTTATAATTAAGTAATCATGTGCCTTTCAATAGTTGTAAATTGTTTAATCTTATTGAAGTGAAGAAATAAAATATTTTTTGATAATATCGTGTTTCGATTTTTTTTCTATTCTTGAATTATGTTTCTGTTGCAAGAGTTAGGCCCTCTAAGTAGGTATATTGTATGTAGGTAACTTGTAGCAAATGCATTTGGCAGAATGTTAGATCTTGTGCAACGATATTCTTATAAACATATTCTAATTTATGCAAGTTGTAATCAATGATTAATCACCAGTATCTAAATTAAGTTTAAAGGTACCTACAACAAATCACAAAGAAAATATAAAATCAACATTAAATCCTAAATCATAACCTGTTAGACATTAGGTACTTTAATAGACGATAGAATATTCCAATTTCGTAACAAACATGGCTGCATCTACACAGGCGATCAAATCGATTACATTAATGAAATACAGCGAAAACTTATTATAGGTACAAAATGACCTTTAACCTTTTATCATATGAAGCTCAGTGACTAGGGGCGTTCCGAAGACTCATTCAATTTTCAAAATTATCATACTAACTCTCAAATATACAAAACGTTATGAAAATCAAAAACCAGTCTTGTAAATCGTCGATCGGCGCGAATATAAATTATGAGTTTAATCACCGATCAAATCTGTAGATAACGACATTTTAATACTTACTATACTACATTTTTTAGTAACATGAATTATCAAATAAATTCTTAACGATGTATCGATATATACACAGTTAAAACATGTTTAGTTCTGCTCCAACGAGTGTTTCAACGAGCTGTGCCACTCGGTATCACCCGCTTAAAATTTCCCAATTTTTCTGTTCCAACTTCAACGAAAAGTTTAAAAAAAGTTCATCTGATTGGTCCACCCGTTCTTGAGTTTTGCACTTAGCAACAGATTTAGCCATAGTTTATATACCTATAGACAGTTAACCTATTAAGTACTCAAGTTCATAACATCAAATTGAGGTAGGTTGGCTGGAGGGAAGGTTATTCAGTAAGGGATTGTTTGGAAAAATTGGATACATAAAATGTAATAAAAGTCTACCTATGTGTACAGCGTCAACCACGACTACCCAGTACTCAGAAGCTTTAAACACCTTGTGGGGCATCGTAAATCCATTCTACTTTTCTTTCATGTTCAACTTTTATAGACAACAGTATAAAAGTCTCGTCAAATTGCATTTTTGCTGGTTAAATAAGTATTTTTAATGAACACCAAATAACCACTGAGAACAGAACACAGTTTGCCAGGAGTAAATAATACACGAAAATAAAATTAGTCGTTTCGAGCTTTACGACCCATTTCTAGCTTAGGTCAAGACAAGAACGATTTTATAACGATCAACATTTAAAGCTTTTAAGCCCAGTTTAGAGGTCCTGATTTCGTATACCTATATTTTGTATATCATTATCAGAATTATAGAAATTTTCCTGTTTTTGTAATTATTAAAATGTTTATTATTTTATGTTGATAGTATAATCTTTGGATAGCATTATTATCCTATTCAATTATTATATTATTTTATTTAGTAGCTACGGCACATGCTACGCGGCGTGCTACGCGCTGTGCTACGCGCTGTGCTACACCTGCTACGATAAATGCACTGATGTTGAAATTTACCATTTTTTTGTGGAAAAAGTTTTTGGTATAAACTTATGGTTAAAAGTACACAGCGTTGATATATTTGCTAAATAAACTTCTAAAATGTAAAACCTATTGAAAATGGAATGTATGTGTAGTATGCCTAGGTGTAGTTTTGACTATGATCTGTTTAACCATTCGGTTGGTCAGCCATGAGTGAAGAAATAAGATGTTGTAAGTGTTGAAATACCACCACATTAATGTTTTTTTATTATTTGTATGCTCACTTCATGAAGTTTGTTAGTTATTTCAGTTCGTCCGCCCGTCACAAGATGGCGCTAGCAGTACCAGTGTGTACACTCGTCACCGCGCGGCGACGTAATTGCACGCGGCTATTAACTGGGCGGTGCCGAGCGCGCATGGCGGCCGGTGCGAGCGGGATGCACTCGATAATACGTAAAACAAAACGAGGGAGTAATAATGGTAAAAAACGAGCAGCACGCAAATTATAGTGAGAAATGAGGCAGCCGGTAGCGGTGGGGGCTCCGGTGCGGTGGGGGCCGCGTCAGTCGAGCGCCCGGCGCACGGAGAACGCGCCACCGCGCCGCCTGCGCCGCCGCCGCCGTGAGTGTTGTGAGTGTGTGACATGCGCCAACACCCGGCGCCATCGCCATGAGCGGCAAGGGCTCCTCCTCTCCGGACCTGCTCATGAATGTGAGTCCATGAGCCGACCTCCGCACCCCTTACTGCTAACATAGTGTAGACAGCCTTACTAACATTCTTATCACTGATAACTTGATAAGTAGTCGATACTTCAACCGGTGATCTATAGGTTATTCTGAGTTTTGTTTAGTAATAACGGCCCATGTATATGTTCCATGAGGTCTTATTCGATTGGATAGGTTAATAAGTATATGTAAGTACCCTGAATGAATTCAAGTAGAAAATACTCTGTTATTTAAACCATAGTATAATGCTAACTTAAAACTTATTTCTTGAGTTTAATTTAAGATAATACCATTCCATTTCCATGCCTGATAACTTCTCTATCATTTAGCCAAAATCTGACACATGTTTATTTGAGTGTTCAACAAGCATAACGAATGTTGAATGAGTTGAACTAATTCCAAACTTATAAATAAACCTTTTATAACGGAGAAATCTTCACGGTTCATGAACTTTAATATTAAGAACAAACCGAGCCAAATAGGTGAGTCCATGAAATTGTTTGTTAGTCAGCAGGGCACCCCCGGGTATTGTCGATTTAGCACGCACCATAAGCGGCACATTACGAGTGAGTGTAGGCAGCGCTCACCCTCGAGCCAACCTCGCCAACCTCCATTACTATTCATGGCCGCCCCCGCGGCTCGAGTGGACCGCCAAATATCCCCCACCGTAAGAGAAAACATTATGTGTAAATTTTCTTCACATTGCCGTGCCTTTGAATAATAATTCAAGTCACCGTTTACTCGGCCGTCCGTCCTGAATAATAAATCCAACTCAATTTGTTCAAATACTTTAAGTAGGAAACTGTAATTGTTCTTGAATTATATATTATATCTTTTTAACGGTCTGTAGTACTAAATCACTGCATACTGAAGTTGCCTGCTAGTTATAACTTACAATATGCTATCCGCCCGGCGCCTAAATCGGTAGGCCTGTTTATTATTTATAAAGCAATAGCCGTCACATAAACGTCATTGTTATTATCTGAATATAGGCCATTACATTTCGTTCCGAACATCACTAGCAGCTCATAAAAAGGTAAAAGTTAATTCAATTAAATGAAGTCAAATATAATAAAGGTTGCGCCGGCAGTTTGGAGCGGCGTGACCAATTCTTAATGACACATAGAGGCTTCGTCCATTTTCTACTCAATTTCCTTTTCATATTAGTTTAATCTAGAGGCAGGACTACTGGCGCCAAAAATTATGCCGCGACGGCCGTGTCGGGCGCGGCTAATCTGTTTAGCGTTATATTGTAGCCGGGTAGGAGCCGGGCTCCTTTGTGCGGTGAAAAAGGAAGAAATTTATGCGTTTCGGCGTTGTGTGTAAGTTTTTTTGTGGGAATGTAATTAATAATTCGGCGGCAAAACTAACAGTGTTTTCGTTGTTACGTCGGCCGGGTGATTGATGTCCACTGCTACGATTGCAATTAGTACGCGGCAACAAAGAGCGTGTTCCTCTTTGGTCTATTACATGCTCTACATTAGTCCGGTCAGTGGTCCTTGCCTTTTGAAATAAAAAACAAAATGACATGTAAAAAGCAAACCCAAACACCATGTAAGATAAATAATTATCTTTATTTTCTTGTAATATCACGCCATGTTAATTATAAATAAACCTGGTTACAGTTGCATCTAAACACATTTACGAAGGAATAGATTTTCTCTGCAATACTAAGAACATTCCCATGAACCTATATCATAAACACCAAACCTGTTATAAACAATAAAACCGTTGAACAATTTAAAAGATCCTTCACTCCACTCCATACAGTCATTCACTATAAAGCCTAGCATAGATTTATATTGAAAGTTTTGAGAACATGTCTGGCCAGCATTGCAAGCGCGGGCGGTGCGTGAGCTGCGTGGGCGCACCTCGGCCCAGTCACGGCGCAACAACGGCTCAGGTGGATCATGGCATTGTTTGTTTTGTTCACCGCTACCTACATGACTCGCGTTTACTGTACTAAGCATGTAGGCCTATAGACAAATAGATTCGGGGTCCGTTACTTTAGGCAGTACAAAAGTTGTTCACAGATCTGTCAGATTAAAACATACTAAACAGCCAATATATTTTGAAAATATTCCTCCCCACGAAAGCCCATCACTAAACAGCTAATTACCGATGTCGAAACTGAGCAGCGGTAACAAGTTCGGTGCCAATTACCGCACGATCTCGTCACGCCTCGCCCTCGTCGCAGCCGTTCATCAGAGACCAGCTACTCCTGTCTTCTCTTTATTTAGATAGCGGAGGATACGAGCAATTCAGAACAAGTCGAGTGTGTTATTTGGCCGTTTTGTGCGCGAACGTACCGTTGCTTGCGAGCGGCACTCGGCAGTGGTGCGGCAACATTTTAATTGACCACGCGATGTTGTGCCGCAGCTCGCCCGACTTTTTCTCCACTCCTCAAATTGCTCTAAAGTGCTTAATGAGAGATGCGTGCAATCGCCGTTTCCCCGTACGAGAGTCTGCTCTTATTTTACATACATAAATAGTTCAACACGACGAACTAATGCCGATTCTCGGTACTGTAATTGCGCCTGTGACAGGCTTCCGTCGCCTTTCCAGAGGCTGGCGGTTGAACGCCAAACGCCGGCGTCGCCTAAATTATAGTTATTTCGCATTAATAGCGAACACATCGACTAGTGCGTGCGCATGCGGCTCCGGGCACCATTGACATTTGCAGCCAACATATTCAACTCGCTCACCAACAATTTGTTTGACGGATACGTGACTAGAAAAAAAAATATTACAATTACATCCCTCGGGCCTTAAATAGCCATTCGGAGTCGATAGAGTTATTGTCTTTGACAGCCTAATGAAGACGATTTAGAATTGAAAAACTTTGTTAATCGATAAATAAGTAATAAAGTTTATTACTCAAGTTTTTTAAAAGTAATGAGTAGTATTTGTCTTTGTCTAGTTGAGTCCATGAAGATACGCCTCCCGTTTATAGAAGTTACCTACTTTATTATAATGGTATGTTGGCTGGAAGTGACTTCGACAGCATTGTTCACAGAACATAAAATCAAATTGTAGGTTATTAATTAATTTTGAATTTGAATATGGACATAACGTGACTTGAAAGACCTTAGCCACAAATACGTTTATAATGAAGGTACAATTTCGTAATTTAATTATTTCCTCTCTATGTAAAAATTACCTATTACTTATGATGTTCAATATGTTTGTATATAATCACCAGGAAGCGGTGATAAAAATTCTTGCCGTGTACTTGGATACCTATTTATTGTTATTGCAGGACAGGTGCTGTAATAACACTATTATTTTAAGTTAATCATTATTAAATTGTTCTCTTGTAGGTACTAATGATTAGTATGCGCATGATCGGCCAAGTTTTTCATACAATTCTTCAAAGTAAGCATGTGTATTCGCTAGTTAAGAAATTAAATTTATAGCTAGAAAAATGGCTTATAAGGCGATAATTGATTGGTTCTTATCTGGTGTGTCAATGTATGTCTCGATGGATGGTCATTTTGTAAAGTATGTGCCTCTCATACTGATGAAGATTATCTACAAACTCATTAGAAGACTGTATACGTTTTACATGTTAATTGTAGTTGTAGTATAAGTAGGTACTCTATGTAATACTAGCGACCCACCCCGGCTTCGCACGGAAGCAAAATGATTCAAAAGACACGTAGCGCCATCTAGCCTCCTAAAGTAATTATACCCGTCGAAAGTTATTGTTCTTTACCTAGGGAACAATACATTTTCAATTGTTTGTCGAAAGTTATTGTTCTTTTCCTAGAGAACAGTACTTTTTCAATTGTTCGTCGAAAGTTATTCTTCTTTTCCTAGAGAACAGTACTTTTTCAATTGTTCGTCGAAAGTTATTCTTCTTTTCCTAGGGAACAGTATTTTTTTTCTAGATGAAAGGTACCCTATATATACTTCTGTACCTCTGAAATAGTATATGCAAAATTTTATCATGATCGGTTCACTGGCTGGTGGTTTTGGCATGAAAAGGTAACAAACAAAATTACCTTCGCATTTATAACATTAGTTAGGATATAGATAGACCTAGCCAAACTATAAGTATCCGTTCATTTCCCCCTTTGCTAGTGAAATCGGTTATGGTGTTAGTAGTTCGCCCTTTACATATTGCTTGAGGTGATGTTGGTAATAATCGCAACTTAAGCCTGAAGCTATGTTCCTTACATTTGTTTGGGTAAACTTTCGTAAGCTGCAGTTGTGGCCGCAATTAGTAGGGGAGATCGGGGTAAAACGAGGGACGGGGCGGAACGGGAAATGTGTTAGTGTGCGTGACTCGTACACGTAACAGTGCTGGCAAATGCGCTATTCGAACGAATTTCAGTTATCTCACGACAGTCAGCTGGACACAAACTTGTCGCTGTGTATTTTGACTACATTATGAAAAAAAAACTGTTTTTGTATCTACTTTGCGTACTTGCAGTCAACTGAAGGATGGGTAATTGTAGTGTGTGCCACGGTTGGACCCATGATTTTTGTGCTGGAGTTATTGAAGAAGACGATGCCAGATACCATGCCCAGCCTGATTAAAAGTGTGCTGGTTGTATTCCGTACTATTGCCCAATTTGCCCCGGACACAGGGCATAATGGGAATTTTGGGTTACTCGTTATTATTCCTAATTACCAATTAGTTATATGTATAATTTAGCCTATAAAGCAAGTTGATTATATGAAGTTTAATTACGAATGATGCTTCCTGAGTTAAATTTATTTTAATAAACAGTTACATTTTTTTGATATGACTGTTTTTTCTTAAGTATTCCATTTTACCCCGTCTCCCTTACTTCCCCATTATAAATTATAGCCTATGTGCTATTCGAGACTATAGTCTATCTCTGTGCCAAATTCCATCAAGATTCGTTCAGCCGTTCTGGCGTGATTGAGTAATAAACATCCATCCAAACTTTCACATTTATAGTATAAAAAAAGAAGCTGTGCCCGCGGTTTCACCCGCGTTTATGTATCTTTCAATTATTATTTTTTTTGCAAAAAGTACCCTATGTTACTTCTAATATCTCCAAGAATATGTGTTCAAAGTTTTATAATGATCGGTTAAGTAGTTTTCGCGTGAAAGCGTAACAAACAAACTTACATCCACATTTATAATATTAAATATGACTAGGATAGTAGGATTTACCTAGATTTTGACATAAATAGATAAACTTTATTTATCTATATTACCTATATATATATATTATTTATCTAAGTACGAGTACATGGGCATGCTAGTCAAACTACTATTTTATTTTCTCCTAGGGTCCCATAGAGTTTTTACTTTGCCTCATATCATTATCTATCCAACAACTCACAACTTAATTGCTTGGTAGTTTCTAGCCAACTTGAAGTGATTCCAGTTTTTACAAGCTTTTATTTACCTTGAAATGTTCGTATGTAGTGTAGTAGTGTAGCGCAGTGGTAACCCAGTGGTAACGGCCGCGACTTACAAGTTGTAGGTCGTGAGTTCAAACCCAGGCAGCTTTACTTTGTGTAAATTATTTTATCACCACTGCTCTCAAAACGGTGAAGGAAAAGATCGTGAGGAAACCAGCATGTCCTACGACCAAAAATTCGAAGACTTGTGACATCCACCAACCCGCATTGGACCGGCGCCGGCGTGGTGGATTACAGCCCACACCCTGTCACAGAGAGGAGGCCTGTGCCCCAGCAGTGGGGACATTAGAAGGCTGATGATGATGATGATGTGAGTATGTAAGATGTCTGCTTCAAAATTTGCAAACCATTTTTTCGACCACTTGTTGGTTTCCGATAGAGCTGAAATTTGGCTTACTTATGTAAGTCCGGTGATATTACAATATTATGATACCATCGAGCTGATCTGAGCCTTTAGACAAAATACTTTTCTGTTAACGTTAACGCTAACGCTTCGTGCAAAATGTATGGCAACGACATTACTGGGCGTGAGTCAAGTGACAGTTCTCTCCGCAGGTAATGTCGTTGCCATACATTTTGCACGAAGCGTTAGCGCTATTATAAAAGTTATTTGGCTAAGGGGGGTGATATTGACGCTGGGATGTAGGGACTGGAAATCCCTGATGACAAATGGTAGGACAGTTAAATTTGAGCTAGTATGTGGTATCGTGAACCTACACATGTTGAAGAGGGTAAAAAGTCTTGTTTTAAAAAAATCTTTTAATTTATAAATACTGCAATGTCATTATTTGCCTTCCAGATTGCAGGTAACTTTTTAAAGGTATAGCAGTGAGCTTTGGTTGAAAACCGGTCCAATGATCATGATCATAGCGATGGCCGCCATTTGCAATCCAATTAATATACTCATTAAACCCCTGATCTTAATATCAGATATAAAATTTTTCAGTACTTAATATTTTTAAGAACACATCTCTGCAACTTATTTATTCTATGGGCGTTTTAGTAACTAAAAAAAAAAATTCGTTGATAGTTTTTTTTTGCTGATAAAAGTATAACATATACAGAATGTAACGGAAAGGTGTCGTCATATTTTAAGAGCTGGTTCTGCCCATGGAAATGTATAACTTTCTATAAAAAAATATAAAATTCCCAAAAAAAAAAAATTGGACCTTCCTTACAAAGTTATCATCAGCTGATCAATATTTGTATGGGAGGTACAATTTTTTTTTTAGAATTTCTTCGGTTTTCTTGAAGAAATTTGTTCATATCGATGGGCAGATGCAGTTCTTAAAATATGACCACACCTTTCCGTTACATCCCGTATATAAAATATAATGTATAAAAGTTATTGATAGTAACATAGGTATTAAGTTGACTGGGTCATTCATTACAATTGGTGATTTGTCCGTTTTGGATATGGCAAAAAAATATTAAATAAATGTATTATTATTTGGTACATGAAACTCGAATTATGAAGATTTTTTTTCTGTTATTAGATATATCACAACTAAACTAATATAAATAACTTAATAGGTGTATCAAACCGATAATAATAATACGAGTATGTACCTACAAACGCGAATAAAAACAACTACAAATACACCACTTCACAAAGTCATAACTTCACACTCACTACACTCACACACACTTGAAAGGACTGTTCTGTATTGAACTTTATGTCGAACTTTTGATGTGGCACTTGGTATGAAGAATTGCTGTGAGAATGCTGGTACCCATACCACAAGTTAAATCTTTCTTTGGATACCAGAACTCAATATAAATACTTCCGACACGACTGTTATTTTTACTGTATTTAATCTTTGTGTATGTTGTCCGTAAGTGTTTTAACTGTACCAATGCCCAATAAACAAGTTATTATTATTATTTTATTATTACTCATTGGGCATCAAAAAATCATCCACATCGCTGTCAATGGAAAAAATGCCCAGAACGTTGGCAGAATTGCCACCTTGAATAGCAATGCAATGCTGATTCATTGGCCAAAGAAAACCCCAGCCCCGTGAAGAAGATCACGACTCGCTGTTTGCTGAAATCCCGAAAAACTCGATGAGCACTCGGACCCCATGGCCATAATAATACATTAATTTAATCGTTTTGAACACAAAACACTTAGCAACGAAAATTAGACACATAAATATGTAATATGTGCACATATACAGATACACAAAGATAAAACCTACTGCAATAAAACTAAACACGTAAGCACAACAACAATGAGAATCATCTCAAGAAAGATGGAACAAGTAGACCCACAACGATCTAATAATCATAACACAATATCCGTCATAATATCATCTCCTTCCCTACTTCCATATTGTATCCCACTAACAGATTAAAATCACACCGCTCTGCACACAAACAATGAGATACACTTCGGATTACTAAAGTAACAAAAAACAATATCAAATCAAAGGATCGTAAGATGTGAGACGAATCTCACCAATGGTGGCGCGTCGGCCCTCCATTGGTGAGGTGGATGTCACCGGGAACCTGTCCTGTGACGTCACACGGCTTATAAAAACGCACGGTGTAATTATGGGGGTATTTCGGCGCTCGCTGGCCGAGTTTCTCAGTTACAAAGGAGAGTTATAGGGATTGAGATTTTTGTTGATTTTGAGTCCGGTGATTTTGTTGGAAAATGTGTGCTGAAATTGTAAATGAAATAAACTTTTCTGATTAGGATTGAGTCTAGTAAACAAAAAAAAAACAATTTAATTTTATTATGATTTTGTACTGATATTACTTATACGTCCATCCGGACACTGTGAAACATAATTTTCATAATAGCTAGAGCCGTTGAAACGCTAATCCATCGATAGTTTTCCATAATAAAGCGTTCCATCTAGTCGGGGAGCGGCACTCATAGGCAAAGAGCGTTTTTTAAAATATTCCTCCCCATGAGATCATAGATAAGTGGGAAACTGACATTTGTACCGTTTGCAGATATTCCGATGCGCTGACATACCCATCGAGGTATCGACTGGTCACGAATCGATTTAACATAAAATAAAATTTATAATAATTTTATGATAAAATTATACTCATATTAATTTTAAACCCAATATTTGTGAAGAGTTTTGAATATGCAAATATATATTTATATTTAATGACAGGTTTGGAGATTGATGTCGAAAGTATAAATCAGGCATCGATTAAAACTTTGGTACAGCATTGAAAGTTACTGAACAAAACTTTGCATTACTAAAAATGCAGTTAATATACTTATTTTAGCGACTTTTTTACCCCTCACTAAAAAGATAAATCTCCGAACCCTTGAGTGTATCGTTTCCTGAACAAGTCGTTTTGTCGCTGAGCACATTCCCGAGACGAATGACTTGATTATCATAAAACAGCAGTTTGCTTTCTCCGGAGCAACTCCATTGGAAACAGCGCGTGGCCAGATGCAACATGTTTCCGTAAACAAAATCGATTACAACGTAAGATAACGTTTACAAAACATGATGCAATTAATCGAAACGCCAACAATGATTCAATAATACGCGGCCCAGTGCTTGTAATTGCAATGTGTCTTCATAGTTTCTATCATCAACTCTTTGTATTGTAACAACAATGTTTTATTGGTTAATTAAAAGGACCTGTAGAACTACAAAATACGATAGGTTTAATTTCTTGTAAGGTCCCACTTTTTGTAATGAATAATACTTTTTAACTAGTTTCGTGAGTAATTACGGCGACGGCGACGTTTAACTTTAAAATGAGGTTTGGTATTCTTTATGCACATATATTCAGCTTATTACAAGAGTTGCGGTGTTTTGTTTTAAGGTCACATGTATGCTTCAGAAAAGACTAGAGAGGTATTAAATGTTATTAAATCTCGTAAGTATCTAACGTTCCGTCCAATTTCCCGTATCTGAGTTGGAGAGATAGCAGGAATGAGCATCAAGTTGATACATTTATTTCTGCCACCCATGACTATTGTAAAAGTATTTCCAGTGTTTGTAATAAAGCGAGATAGGATCTTACGAGCGACATTCAGTGCTATCTGAGATCTCGTGTACGTCAGCGCGTCAGTCGCTGCGCCCGCGTCACCGGCGGCGGCGAGGTGTCGCTCTCTTTGTTCCTCAGCCCACAATGTTGCTCGCATTATACGTAATTATTATAATGATTTCTGAGTAAGCGATTAAAATTTATATAGGGTATGCACTTGATACGTACATGGCCGAATGATATTAATGCTTGGGTAAACTAATGTGCAGTAAGCAGGCTGTTTCCATGTTCCCTTCCTAATAAGTCATTCAACTTGATGATTATATTGAACTGCTGAATAATTACGGACGGTTACGTTTAGTGCTTCATAAAGATAATTTATTTAAAATATATGACTTTATACTTCGATAATGATGTGCCATGATTTTTGCTCGTTTTAGTAGATCATGGATCAAACCACTAAAAATCGAAATACGAGTATAAACGTGCTTTATGCAGGAGATGGCATGTTACCTACATATTATCTTATTCATAAAATGTTATAAATATAATTCATTTATTAATCAATAAATTCGCATTTTTAGTTTCATAACTTACTTTACTAGTAAGTTTTCAGGATTCTATAATACGTTTAAAAAAAAAACTTGGCAGATGTTTTTTTCAAAAATTAACTTTCGTCTTGACACGATCATGACATGTTAACAATACTCTTCATGAGTAACATCGATGTGTAAATTGGAACGCAATCATCCTACCCTATCCACCATAAACCCACTACCCGTCGATCCCCATGCCACCATGTCAGTTTCCACATCATTTAACTCCGCGAACATTTCCTACTCACTTCGCTTTGACATTTATATTCGCACTTTTTCTTTGCTCTAGGTTTACGCTGTTAATGTGTTTTTTAGAAATTTTGTACCGTGAGAATAGTGCTGCGTGGAGCTTGTTCTGATGTTAGTTATTGTAGATTTATGTTTTTTAGTTTGGAGCTGTTTTTTTTCTTTAAATCACAGAGAAAATCGTTGGTGTAATGTTAGGGAACTGTTGGCATTGATTGGTGTTTCTAAGATCTTGTGATGACAGGTCACTGTAGTAACTATTACATTATGGTATGGTGGTAAAGTCATCACAAAGCATCAGTCAAGGTAGCCTCTATCCTATTCTCTACAAGCTGAGTCACAAAATCTAGACTTTCGTTTTCGGATTTGTAATTTGGACCCGTCCCAGCTTCACACGGTGCAAATTATATACATAAACCTTATCACTAATAGAAAGAGCGATAAACGAGGAGCTCTTTCTATTAGTGAAAACCGTATCTAAATCCCTTGCGTGGTTTAGAAGGAGTAAGCAGACAAATAAACCGACACGTAAAGCAGCTTTGTTTTATACTATGTAGAGAAGAGTTATGTAGGAAAGACCACTACATGCGAACTAAAAGTAAGCCAGTAGGTATTGTGATGCTCTAATATTTAGGTTCTAACCCTTCGAATAACTCGTCCAACTTTTTGATTTATTACAAATTAATACTAGCTTCTGCCTGCGGCTTCGTCCACGTGGTATTAGTACCTCCCTCATTAAAAATAATAGCCTATGTTATTCTGATGTCTAAGCAATATTACTGTAAAGTTTCATTAAAATCCGTTTAGTAGTTTTTGCGTAAAGACTAAAAAACTACTTCCATTCATCCTCACAATCTTTCACATTTATAATATTGAGTAGGATTTTAGCGAATCGAAATGTCTAGTGAAATTATGAACAAGCTTCGTTTTTGCAACACTCACATTCGACTCGGCTCAAAGATCACAACAGTAGGTCGTAACAATATAACAGGTTGCCAGTGCAGCGCCTCTGGTCACGATTAAGTAACCCTTCCTTCACTCCGTCATCCAAGTCAGCAAAATCGAAGAAAATAAAAAGGTCAGTGGAATGACGAGACAAAACATTCAATTAAAAATACAGTTATTAAAGTACTGTAGGGATGTGTACAAGACTCCTCCAAATATCGTGTCGATGAGGTTTCAATAAAATAGCAGCGCTAGGACTTTATTACTGTTTTTTGTAAGTTAATATATTTTCACGCCAAGAACAAATCTGACCCGAACTGAACTATCGACAGGGCGCTAGATACTATTTTTACTGATTCTAAATTCAAATGTGTTTTCAAAACCAGCCGGAACTATTTTTCTGCCAGCCTGCATGACTTAAGGTTCTCTTCAACCACCTTCACAGTACTCAAGTAGTAGGACAGTTCTGAATGGATCGAGATCGTCTCGTGTCAGGTCCGTCCGTCATCGCCCGCACTGTCTTCGACTCTTCGTCACGCAAGTCGCGACTCACGCGCCGCGCCTCAAGCGCGACGATTATAATTTCGAGCGCCGATCAACATGAAAATGAAGGTCCATAAATTTATTAGACATAGTGTCGGCTCACTGGCCTGGGGCTCGCATTATATAAAATATGTCAAGAATTAAGCATTATCATACTGAGAATATTTTTACGCGGATAAAAATAATGTAATCTGCTTCAATCGCGATGTAACTCACAGATATTGTGTTCGAGATTATCTGTTGTGGATCTGCGCAGCCGAAAAAGGTCGTATCTGGTAAATTTATTATTTTGAAGTTTTTATTTTGGCTAGAGTTTTGTTGAGAAAATCATCAACTGTTTCGACGGTATGTTTAAAATCGACTAACAGCTATTATAATTTATACTATGGGTAAGTATGATTTGAAAATTATGGATAACCAATATATTCATCAGAATGCTGTCCACGTACGGAATTTAATGTTAATAGGCTTCATTGAGTGACCTGGTCACCGTGAGATCGGTATGCGCAATTTTCAGATACGAGTTTTTGATCCTAAACAGAGATATAGCGCCCACGTCCACTGCGAAGGCAAACTTATAAAATGTAAATTTATTGCGCGATATTTTACATGAATTCAAATTGGCGGCAATATATCGCTCGCCGTAACATTACATCACGTAATTATGCCGCGCACAATTATTATAATTTTCCTATAAACGCGCCCGTGAGGACGTGCGAAAAAACGTTTTTAAAAGGTAATTCACACTGATTTATGGTCCGTACAGAAGATTCATTAATTTATCAAACAATCTGTAAATCAACTATTTTAAGTAATGCCTCGCACGTAGTCGACGGTTGTAGTGAAAAGGTCATTAAGCGGCGAGTAATTATAACGTAAACATCTGCATCCACAACAAGTGGTCACGGAGCGGCGCGGGCGCAGGCTCCACGCATCTAATCAACGGTGATTCATCTAACGAAATACAAAAATTAATTATATACTCTGTTCTCAAATCTTACCTGATTTCGTGCTTTTAATTATAACCTACACACAATGATTTATCGTGGACACACGTGTGTCGATGATTTATGTAATCTAACTAGAGAAAAAAACTCACAAGAATATCCCATTAGTGATAACGTTTTCATAGACAAACGCTATTTGTAAAGCTATTAAATATCTGTCATTAAAACTATTAATTACAAAGCGTAGAATTGCAATTTAATTTCCAAGATTCCGTCCCCGCGTGGTGCGCGTGAAAGTGGACACCTTTCACATAACTAGCTTTAATTAAATCTACGGCTGTAATTATGTCCTTTGCCCCATTTGTTCGGTTGGAATTATTATACATAATTATAGAGCACGATGTCTTTGAAATCCAAAGTCTATGGTGCAGAACACGTGATCGGGTAAATTATTCCTCTACCTCGGTTGGGACGGTGGCAACCAATTGTTAGATTTTAAATTTTTGATCAAATAACACCTGAAATAAGCTTCAGCAGCATGAATCGTATCTAATAGGCTGATAATTAAAGGCGGTGATTAAGGCGTGGTTCTACCACTTAACTTACATATTCCCATTTCTGTGGTATTCTGAAATGTATTAGAATTTGTTAATATCTTCGTCGCCAATGAAACGTCTATTACAGTATTTAGTTTTACACAACAATTTAAAGTAGGAAACTCAACTCATAATACGAGTAGGTATAGACCTAAATGAAAACACCATAATAAAGACTTTGAATATAAGACCTCATTACTAAGACGCGAGTTTCCTCAAAGCGGGTCATGTAACATTCCAATCAAACCTTCGCACGTGTGTGTCTCAAATAAATTCACCGTCGTCTGTACCTTGAGATGCTTTCGACTTAATGTGACTTTTATTACTCCGCTTCCAGCCTCATTGTGTTCACTCCTTGGCTGAACAAACAGAACCTCTCAGTTCTCTCATTTCAAACCAGCTGTTACATGTTTATGTCACTTTAATACTTTTCTTAGTAAATGTTTCACATTCGGTGTGTTATTTTGAATGGCGTATGAACGGGCTTTGTGACAGACGTGAAAAGAGTTTTACGACTGGTTCTCTGAAGATAAGTTTCTTGTGATACAAATAATTGCAGGTATTGTTTATATTTACCAGAGTCTATAGCGTGCTTTCTGCATACAGAATGTCATATCTATACCTAGCATCTTCTAAAAGAAAAATACGCATGAATGTCTTGAATATTTTTTACAATATCTCTTAAATATTCATAAAATACACAAGACCTGTAAAAGCCAAAAACCCCTTAGATTATTTAAACTGTCCGCAGGTACAATACAAACAATGGTAGATACCCCCATGGGCAGGCAAATCAGCCATATGTTGTGTCAGACATAATGGGGGCGAAGGGGACCGGCGTCATTCATCACACGACCACAAATAGCAAGCGTTTTCATTTTCACTGTATTGAGGTAAAAAGGCTACTGTTTGGTTTCGTATATTGCGGTTCCGTATGTTTTTATTGTTTCCTGATACATATTTGAGTCTTAGTCAAGACCAGAAAATTGATGTTGAACATTAAGGGTCTACTATCGGCCAAGTGGCGCCCTTATTGAATAAAAAATCGTAGCATAGCATAGAAAATAAATATTAAAGAGTCCAACATCGCGTTTGTTACAAAGAGGATAAAGTATTACGTTGTTAAAACAGGTCTGAGAATGTTTCGTATCCAAAGTAGTAGGCAAAAGTACCAAAAACGCCCGTTTCTGACACTTTTGCTTACTACTTTGTTTATTCAATGAGGGCGCCACTTGGCCGGTAGTAGGGCCTTAAGGATGAAGTTTATGTATATCTCATGTTAGAACTCTATAAAAGTTAGCTTACTGGTAGTGAAAACACAGACCAACAATTTTTCTTCTTATCTACCTAAACGAAGGAATCATTTTCTTTAATTCTAAATTTTATACCAAAAATACTTAACATACTTAGTACACAGTGATTAAATAATTAATGTACAAAGGCGAGCTTAACATGAGTGATAGGATAACATTCCCAGCATCGGTTTCCTAGTATCAGGGGATACTAATTTTAAAAACAGTTTTCCACAACTGGAATTTCCATTTGTGGTTAAACTGGATTTAAAAAGTTATAGCTACAGAAATACTGGAAAGAAAATCTTTTCTACCAATATCCTAATATTAAGGATCAATAACTTGATTTTAGTAAAGTAAATCTCGCCTAGTATCTTAGAGTCATAATGACCAAGATCCTCACGCAAACCTCATTGTTCGAACAACGTCATAATTGGCATTGTTACCGCAGAGTATTAAATCATAATACCTGCATCACGAAAAATTATGAAAGCGTTCTGTCTGTTAACAGGTGATTAATTGCCATCATCGTGTAAAAGGGTATTATTATGAAAATATTTTTTCTAACGTAAGACCACGGCGAAGAAGGTAGGACAAGCTCGACTCCTACCGATAGGAATGGCTCTCACCAGCAGAAAAGATTATTGTGGAAAGAGAGGCTTTGGCTCTGACGTGAAATAGTACAGGTTAGTAAGACTTGAAAATTTCCGATGATTCGTGCCCTTTGGATTTTTCTTAAGAACTGCAATGAGGTTGTGATGTCAAAATCATCTAAACTTCTACCTACCCATTTAAAGATGATAGGATACGTCTGTCTCCTTCAAAGGTGATAGGCGTGACGATCACGTAATACTCGATCTAAACGGTACCCTAAAACGAAAGTCGCACGCCCGTCCGATAAAGCCGTTAACGCTTTTCGCCATAGTTTTTTCATTCAACAAACATGTGAAATGCAATATTTTACACAAAGGGGAGTTTGTGGTCGTAATGATGGCCGAGTAATATTCCTCTTCCGCCCTGCATTAGGTAATGAACCTTAATTGGTTTATTAAGGCTCTCTTTGGAACACTCTTGAGTGTGAAATGCATTATGGTTTAATGTCGAGTCACTTCCTGTATCTCCGGGATCAAGTACTATTGGATATCGATTTGGGAGAATGAAAATATTGGGCTGTACCACTTATGAAGTCGAAAGTTTCCAATCTCAACAAGTGATTTATCGTCAAGTGCAAATTGTTTGGAATCAAAATTTATGGCCGAAGATTTGCTTGCTGATAGGCAGCCTAAATCACCGACTCGATTGAAATGACCTTCAATGAGGCATCGAAGCTACTTAACAGATCGAAGAACCTGCATTGTAAGTCACGATCTTCAACAATAAAAACAGCTAAGATTGTTGCTATGATTGATACAGCTAAGTTGTTGATGAAATGAAGGGGGGATCAGCAGATCAGTAATTTATGAAGTAGCTACTGGTTAGTACAGTCATAGTTCTCGTAGTAAGAAATCCTTGAGTTTCAGAGTAGGTATGCCCAACCCCAGTGTAAGTTCCTATATAAGTTTTTGATTTTGTAAATTCGGTAGACTTAAACTTCTGAAAGTATGCTGGTGGTAGTTATAAGTACACATAATTCTACACATGTCGCTTGCAGTAGTTTAATAAGTGAGCGAAAGCTTTTTAATTTAGGGAAGGACCCAAAGCGGGCACCGTAAGGTTAAGTGAAAGAAAAACATGTTTTAATACGAAGGCAACAAAAACTGTTATTGCTATTAGATGCTAAATTTATAGAAGTTTGATAGTAAATGTTTAAATTTTTTATGTCTCAAAAATATGAAACTGGAACCCAAATAGGAAACCCTTTCGAATGCTTGCTTTGTTCGGGGGGTGGCCTAAAGTGGGCATGGGCATTAGGGCAAAATGAGCACTCATCGGGCGAGCATGAATTATTTGTTATTAATCGTTATGAAAATAATTGTAAAATATTAAGGTATATCTTGATGAAAACACATTACAGGCATCTTTAATGCAAACTCAAAAAATATTTTTTTTCTACGTATTAATTAAATTTTAACACAAATCTACATTATCAATCTTATCATGTCAGTCATCATTAGGAACTTAACAGTTTTATCGTCTTACGTTTATCAACATTTAACATAAAACCGGCCAGGAGCGTGTCAGACTTCACACATTTAGGGTTCTGTACCAATATTTGACAATTTGTATGGCTTTGGGTCAACAAGATGCATATAGTGTAAAAATTTGAAGACTCCAACTGTTTGGCTGTAAAACCTCTGTGACAGACGACGGACAGACGGACACGTGTATGACAGCAATATAATAATGTACTCTAAAAAAGAACTTCTGTTCCAAAACAAATCAAAAAAAAATAAAAATAATGTACTATCAACAAAGTATTAAAATTAATGGATCGGTTTTTCCCGCACATTGAAAAACAAGCTGGAGAAATCCTTCTTTCGATAAACCGTAAAATATACTGTCCATTCCAAAAACATAGTTCAATATGTAATATGTAGTTCCTGAACCTTCCTAATTTTTTTTGCAAGAACCTGTTTTCAGCATCTTTCTCTGCAGAGTGGCCTGTGGGCCACAAAATATGACATCCCACAGTGGGATGTCATATTTTGTGGTCATAGATTTTATAGCTTTTTTAATTCTGTCACCTCCTGAATCGCTTTTTTCATAGTATATTCGCTCCTAGAACCCTGTTGTGATTTTTTTAAATATTTATTCAACATCTAGTAAAAAATAAGAGTTTATTTAATAAAACAATATCAATTTTGAGAAAATAAATACTAGTTAATAGCTACTCGTACATGCCGGAAATATGACTAAATTAAAGTAAGATAAACACAATACACTAAGCACATAACATAGTTTAATCACTGTTAAACTAAATACATTCTACATACCTTCGTTTTTAAGGTTCCGAAAGTCCGAATGAAAAAACGGAACCCTTATAGGATCACTCGTGTGTCTGTCTGTCCGTCTGTCACAGCCAATTTGCTCCGAATCTGCTGGACCGATAGAGTTGAAAATTGGTACACACATGAATATTTGTGACTCAAACACGGACGTAAAATAAATTAATTTGGAATATGGGGGTCACTTTTGGGGTGAAAATCGGAAAATTAAAAATCAAAAATTTCAAAATGTGTCGTGCGATAAATGAAAGTACACATTGGGAGGGTCTCGAATATATTTTTTTAATAATTTTAAAATATAAAATTTTGAAGTTATTGAAGAAAATAGATAAAAAATTACCATTCGTCCCCCTCTTATCTCCGAAACCACTGGGCCTAAAATTTTGAAAAAAAAAGATACAGAAAGTAGTTTTATACTTTACTACTAGATTACAGGAAAACCGATAAAGTGGAGGCTTTTTAAAAAAAACCTGAAAAAATATGATTTGTTCGGAACCCTTTGCGCGCGAGTCCGACTCGCTCTTAACCGGTTTTTTTGCATAAAAATATCAAAACTTTTCTTACAAAATTGTGGCCGTACTGTTAATCGGAGATATGAACAACGACTGCTGCGGACTGAGGTGGTACGAGAGGTACGGTCAATGAAACGTGAGACCGCATGGAGTTTAAAAGCGATGATTTTGAAATGGGTGCTCGCTTTAGGCTGGTGCCCGCTTTTGACCCCCTTTCCCTATTATCTATATTATATATTTTCAGAAATAGTTCTTCGAATAAATTATCCACAGAACTAATTCTGTGAAAACGCGTTACCACCAGTACACCTCAAGTGAGTTCCAATGGATCCATGATTTCCAGATTCCATCATTTTCCTTTGTCCTATGAGCTGTCGAACTAACATTTTCCTCACTACTGAGAGTTCAATCAAAGAGAATAATTCTCCAAATCCCCCAGCTCTGTCCAGTGTCGTCAGTAAAACGAGACGGTTGCTAGGCAGCGCCGGCAGAACGGGTGCGGGCGCGAATTAATTTCGCCACAATTACTCGCTCGCGTTACTAATTGAGACATCAAAGAGTGGCGACGGACGGTCGCCGCTATAACCCCGCACTCTGTTGTCACTGACTGTATTATAATGCTCGAGGATAGCTTGTGGTTTTGGTTAAGCTTTGCCCTTTTGTTTAGCAGTATAATCTTATTTAAAAAAACTAAATGGCCTTGTAATAGAACCTCCTCACAGACGACGAAATTGGTTTGTCATGAAAACATAATGGACATGTATATTGTTGAATAACTATAGAAAAACTAGACATTAGGAGTCTATCTAATATGCTATTCTGTTTGCTGACACACGACAAATCGTCATTACAAACAGCTACAGAGCAATTAAAACGGCAGTTTTATACGTTTGTTAAGCCTAGCTGATAGACTCACAAGCTATACCAACTTAAGTGGTAGGGTGTAGGTGTATAGTGTCCATTAAGGTGGTCGACGCACAGTTTGCACTGGCCGACCAACCGCAATATGGGGTCACCTGATAATGCCTGCGTAATTACGCCACCATTACAGACCCGGCCGCATGCACAAACACCGCACTCCTTGTTACACGATCAAATGTCTCAGACGTGACTCCTTGCTACCAATACAAGCATTATCTAGATTCCAAATAAATTATTCACAAGCGCGACCGGCGGGCGCCTGCTGGCTCACCTCAAGGGCAAAATGAGTAGCGTTCGCGACTGCGTAATATTTAATAGCTCCACCTATCTCAACGAGCCTTCAAAATCAGCCAATTCATAACTGAGTTATCATCAATAAGTTTCCAATATCACGAGAAACCATTCCAAAAGAATCGATAAAATGAAAATTGGTGCGATCATAAAGCCGAAAGGTGTCGGCTGGATATTAATGGCGTCGACCACATCAATAACGACGCGGTGTGCGCGTGGGTGTAGTAATGTGATGCAGTTGTTTGTCGTTGACATAATCATAGTTTACGAAAAAGCACATTTACAACTGTTTGTTCGACTGATGGAATTTGAAATAACATTTGTGAAGGCGAAAGTTTTAGCGATTACGAGTGCAGGTAGGGAGAGCCACGGAATGTCTGACAGGGTGTCCGTCAAGACGTTTGCGGGAACAATCGATCCGGCTCCGTACAATTTGCGTAGTGGCAGCTCCTCCGGCAATTTGTGTCCGTCGCCTTCGCCTGCCGTTACTCGGTAAACGCTACTGGAATATTGTGCAGCCTGTGGTTGAGTTCCCACTTTTAAACGCACAGTCGTCCGGACGAGTGAGATACATGCTAATTATGGGCAATTTTCAAAATCGATCGCCGAGCTTTTGCCCTGCTTGCGGCTTCCTGCGTTCGCTCGTTCTCGAGAAAACGTAAGCAAATACTCCACTTGAAATATCTGCTTTAGACATTTATTTGCGGTTAGCTTTACTCGTTACATCTAGCTGTATGTCATAGTTCCGAACCGACGGCGGTAATAGGCTTGTTTGAAAAGCTAGAACCTATAAAATCTATCCAGAAGTGACTTACAAAAGTGAATTATGAGTGTCCGAACAGGGGCTCGCTGGAGCTACCATTTAATAAAGGTATCATCGAGATATCGACGGTTGGATCTGATGACTGGTTGCGCAATAGCGAGCGCAGTTAGGTCGAATTATCGAGCGATCGATGGCTTCTAGATTGCATCTCAATAATCCTTGTCCGAGATATCGCTCCAGATTGCGGGACGAGCGTGCGTCTAGCTACTTGCCGTCTTCCTGAATCCAGTGTAATGAAAAGAAGGAACTTATAACACGTCTTGGAGTATTCGCTGCTATTTTTGATTTAAGTCGAGCCGTGCTCTAATAATGTCATGCGTTTAGATGGATATTAGGTATGCGTCTCGGTCGGTGTCGTACCGTCGTGGAGACTGCGCGCCGGTGACCGTCGGGACGCGGTAATTGATGACGTCGCGGGCAAGCGGTGTCCGCCCATTTTCCGTCAATTTTCGTCACTTGAGTGATGGTGGAGCGTCCCGCCCCCGGCGGCACCCCCTCCCCCCTCGCGCGCACCCCCCCGCAGCCCCGCGAACGGCACGCGCCGCGCTAAATTTAAATGGGATGAACTTGTAACGGGCGGCCGCCGTCAAGGAATGTACCCGGCATGATGCGTTAATCATACATTTGTGACAGTTACATTCATTCTGAGACTTCGGCGAACCAGCACAAAAAATTCGACATTGAAGTTTTTCTATTTGTCTCGTCATGTGTCATGTGAACGGATTTAATTTGTATCATGTGGAAATGTATATTATGTTTGAATATAATAAATCAACTGAACATAACTATACATAACTGGTGTTGTTACAGCCCCAAATCTTCCGAAATAAAGAAGCCCCTCTTAGTACCATTGTTTCCCTCGCGGTGCAAAGTCAGCTATAGACACAGCCACCTAATTTCCCCTGCAGTAACAATGGCCCATGGGGGTATAAATAAGGTAGGAGCACTTAATGAACACATAAACAGAAGAGAGGTAGTGGACCGGGAGACAACGTTGCTATGACAACGCCGAGTTGAGAGCTATATCAGGAGAGCGTCTTGATTGTTTGTGTTTGTGACGAGATTCGTCAAGAGTCGAGATAACAATGTGATCTTCCTATTTGCTGAAGAAATGAGAAAACCAACAGTTTTCATCTGATTTTCTTCTTAACCATTTCCCAAAACTGGTATACGAACTTCTATTGTCCAACTGGGCTTTAAAGTTTTCATTTCATACGAGAAGATTCACGAGCTAGTGTTTTATAAATCAAATCCACAATCCAATGTTGAAATACATAAATTATAATTTCATTACACATAATCTACACGTGTACAGTCCAATTAAAGAAGCTCATACCACAGGCGCCATTGTACAGTCGAGCACTGAAGTCATGCAATATGTTTTTGCCGTGTTTTGACTTAAAACAATCAATAAGACAGTCGTAGCCAAGAGTCTGATGAGCCACATCATGCGATGCCTTGCGCACGTGTTCCTTTTTATTACGCCTATTATGTTGTCAGATGAAAAAAATATTAAGTATATTTAAGTGTTGCTGCTATTGTTTTTTTTCTTTTCATAATTGCTCCGAGGCATTGACATCGTTTTGGTGTCTGGATATTTATAGGCGGCCGGTTTGTTCGGATTTAGTTTGTGCTGTTTACTGAAAAAAGTCTGAGTGTGTACTTAAGTCTTTTTGAAAATATTGGAAGAGTGTATTTTTTTATAAAATAGGTTTGCGGAAATCTTGTCAAACAACATACAACACAAAGTGTTGTTTTGATTTGCAACGACGACCAAAGACCTGCCCTGTCGCAATTAATAGTTTATAAATGGCTTCACTCTACTTTTTATTCGCAGAATAAAACCGTAATCTGCATTACATATAATTATAGGTAACATTAACCGCTATAACACGTCAACAAACAAAAAACAATGTGTAACACTGAGGTACATTGGCACAAATCTATGTTGAAACACACAATTGTGGGATTGCGATGCAAAGTAATTGGCGTTGATAGGCGATTTCGCAAAACTGTGGCAAGCTAGTCAGCCGGCAATTATAAGTCAACAATAACACGTAGTCAATGAGTAATTGAAGGTATCATAACGTCTTTACATAAGTTCATTATATATCGGTAATCGCGCATAAAGTGGACGTTTAATGTCGCGTGCACACTGGGTGATTTATGAAGATGCGTGTTGCGGACGGCGCGACTGATTTGCGAGACTATCGCGAATAACCGCCTCACGTTTTTTTTCTCTCAATCTTCATATCTTGAAAGATACCGACGTGATTTTAAGATGTTGGCTTGTTTTGTTGATTAAGTATAACATTTAGGTACAGGCAACAGTTCTATTAGCGCTTTGAAGTTTTCGGTTTAATACAGAAATAGATATTCGTTTACTCCAACTAAACCGACAGCTTTGCTTCGATGGGGGAAAGATTTATTGTCCTATTTAATTCAAACACAACTTTCTCGAAGATAAAACATATTTCAAACTTTATGTTCATGCTCATGTAGTTTATAATAGTCTATATGAACAATGTCCTGTCGGTACAGAGCTGAGACAAAGCATGATATCACCGCTGGGTTGACGCAACCGCGCCGGCTGTAAATCGCGAGGCGGGGCAATCGATACAGCCGATACAGCCGTGATTTACCTAACAAATAATAAACGAAAGCATCCACCAATCGAATGGCTCTTATCGATAATGGATTCCGTTAATCCACACCCGATATTAATTAACTCCGTGAGAACACGATACGAAAGCTAAAATCTAATTTAACGTTGATTGGTGTTGTGGATGGTAGGATAATCTAATCGCTTATCTTTACAGCTGCTATGAACATTGTATATACACATGTACATTGCGTTTCCTTTGAGTGAAACTTTTAAACATTTACAAAATTGTTTGAGCACCTCTTTGTCATAATTACGTGACCTCAAGCGAGGTTTTATCTACTAACATAAAGGCGTCCAAACTTCACCATTATTGACCACTAATCGAAAAACGCTGAGAGCCAACTTCCACTAGAGCTCACAAAGAGTCCCGAGGCTACAAGTCCAGAGAGGGACTCGCGACAAGCGGCGGCGTCACGCTGCCTACACACGACGGAAACGCTCCGCTCATGCATTATTCAAAAGCGAAGGCAAATACAAATAAATAGGCACGAAATAAATACAAACAGGCTGAATGGAGCCACGGCGGTGGGCGGGGCCGCGCGACATAAATATCGCCCGGGCTGTCATAAGACCGGCGGATATCTGGCCGGCTATTTCGGACGAGACGCCTTACCGGCTTGTCCTACGAACGTACTCGTACGACGAAACTTCGACTTTTATACCGCACCAGCATTCGTGGAATTATTATCGGTAATAAATTTCGCGCTTGACAAATATCCACATAATTGTTGGGTTGATTTATCTCGTCTTTTAATCAAATATCGACGATTATAGTAATTTTATTTAATCGTGGAGCTAGACAAATCGCATATTGATAAGGAATGTGGCTTTAATCGTTTTGAAATAAATAATAACATTTATTTATAACTACAATAAATTACCTGTTACAAAAGCAATATTATTTAAATTATTTAACTTTTGCATGGCTTTCAATTTCAAGACATTTAGACATTGGGTGTTATTGTAAGGTCAGTACAAGTAAAGGAAAAAGGAAGGCTGATTGGATTTTAAAAACAAAAAACTTTTGACTTGAAAATAATCGGCAGTCTACTGCCTTACGAAAGCTTTGTTATTGACCAACCATAACTTATCTAAATAAAAAACCAGGGACCTTAATATGGTGCGGAAAGTATAACACCATAGAGGTTTTTTTTTTTTTTGGAGACTTCCCCCGCTCTGGGTGGAGCGGGAGAGCGTGTCAGACTTTTACTGACTAAAACCCACCCCTGTTCCTTCCCTGCCTGAGTGCCCAGGGGTGCGGTAACAAATTTTCAGAATTTCTCCGCTACCCCTAGGCATGCAGGCACCGGCCACGATGGGCCCCGTCAGTGGTGGCTGACACTAATCTCCTTGAGGCGCGCGTGGAACACTACGCGCCGTCGACTCACGGCCTTGGTGCTGATCGGGCGGCGAGCTACCCACTGCTCGCCGTCCACAGGCCAGAGTCTACGGTGGCCGGATATCGTGTCGCGACGTCCTACGCCCAGTACGCCCAGGACCTCTCCTGCGGTGGTAGCAGTAGTGGTAGCGGCCGGGGCCGTGAGGGCCACTCTGTTGAGTTTCTCTCACGCGTCCCGCCTCCCTCTTCGGGAGCATTACTGCTTCGCAGAATTTAAGGCGGAGACTGCTTCCCATTCCCTCTCGCTCCGTACCATGGCCTGAACCAGGGCCGAGCACGAGAGGATGTGGTGTGGATGTGGAGTATCGTGCCAGAGTCGTTTCTTTGCATTGTTGTAGCCAAGACGTAGCGGGGCTGTAGCAGTGTCGTAGGCGTGATGAAGAAGTGGTGTAGTTACATACAATGTACGGTTATAATGCAAAGTAAACAAACTTAATTTAAATGTTTCATCGATCAGCTCATTAACAACGTCATCAAGATAGGTACTCATCAAGAAGCCGTCAGCCACATGCTTGTCAAGTTAGTTGCAATTTAACAAAATTAAAACATAAAATGAGTAAATATTAACATGGCCTGCAGGTGGTACCATCAGGATTTCTTAACCAACGTATCTCATAAGCAATTTCTTCACTATTCCTCTCACGAAGTCCAATATGATGTTCAATATCGGATCGATAATGGGTTTTTAATTTTACGAAATTATATTGTTTTAATGAAGTACACGATTGTTTAATCAGTCGCTGCTGCTTATGTCACACTGGCTTATTACGCGGACGAAGAGAGGTTATTATGTATGCAATATTTATCTTGGGCATGCGTGTGCGCAATGGGTATCGGGGTTTACGCGAAGTTTGTATCGCGTCTCGTCCACTCTCCGCCTTAAATTACGTGCAATTTATTGCTCAAGGGCCACATTAAATTATCGTATGTATAATAATTTACAAACAATTATTTCATCAAAACTGTAATGATGGACACAAGTTAAAATCTCAATACGTTCGTTGATGACATCACGTAGTTGATCACCTGATCGCTTCATAGGATCGAGTGTAAGCTGCATCAGTCTGTTTCACGAATATAAACTTTTTTACCAAAAAAACAAACGACTTCCAAAAAAGAAAATACACTTAAAAATTTAAATATAACTTTAATTTCGAAGGTCGGTGTTTGTATTTTATATCATCATTATTTGACACCAATTTCCGAAATTAAAGTTATATTTAAATTTTTAGGTGTATTTTCTCTTTTGGAAGTCGGTTGACCTCTTGTAAAAAAAAAAAAAAACAATTTTTTTGTTGTTATACCCCAGCTGCCCAGTACCCCAGATGACCTCAATAACATGGAACGTGGAATTTAAACATTCTCGTAATTGGAGGAAACCAAAACGTCATCTATGTATACATATTTTTAATTTCTGTTCAGTTTTTCAAAAAGCGCTGAAGCAATATCGATAAAATATTTATATGGGACCACCAAAAAAAAAAGATACATTCAGTCGAACATAGAACCTCGTCCTTTTTCGTAGCCGGTTAATAACGAAATGCCTTCGTTTTTGGATTAGGACATAACATTATAACTTTTAATCCCCCACTCTGGATTCATGGTACCAGCGATCTTGAATGGTCTCTTAAGTTGCACTTTAATGCTTTCGCGGGTTTTATAACTAATCAAGGTTCAGCCTTGTCGCCTGTCTGACTTTTATTAGTCACTAAAAGTCAAACAGATTACCTCGAAGTAGGGTGGTATACAGTATTAAATATATCTTCGCAGATTTTTAATACAGGTATCTTAAAAAATATGCATGTCGTTTTTGATGATGCAATCAAGTGTACCTGCGTATCTTAATTTAATACTCAAGATATTAAAAATTTAATGCCCTTAAATTCAAGATATTCATCACTATTTACAAGAGCAAAACAATTTCAGCAAAAAATTGAAACAAAAACCAATTTTGTGGTTCTTTAACGTTGACTAATGGAATATAATTGGCAGGTAATTTGCGGAATATAAAAATTTTAATTGAAACCCTGAGTCAATTTCGCTATATCCCGGTAAAAAGCTGAGCGTCGCCCACTTGTCCGCTGCTCGTAAATTGCGCGAATCGCCATAAATTGCATAAAATCGCCAATTACAAGGATAATGTCGGGAGCGAGGGCGGCGCGGGCGCAACGCTGTGCGAACACGCGCGGCGATCTTACGACGTGCCAAAATCAACTCAATCCACCTCTTTAGGCTCGGATAGATCTCCACAATAATGTAGTAATTAGGGTTATCTGCTCGCGTAACGGAATTAATCCGTTGATGTTGTGCGTCACGTGTCCTGTAATGGCGGGTCGATAGTTAAATTTATTTTTAACCTCGCATCGTGATTGAACTTTTTTGTTCCATGTTTTTAACGTTCGACGTTCGGAACTCGTCCTCGGATGATCCTTTTGTACCAAAGATAATTTAGGTTGAGATCACGGTTTTTGATAAGGTTTATGTTGATATAGAAAGCAATATTTTAACAGTATAGAGTAACACAGATTCAGATATAGTCTAGTGTCAAAGTCACTATAGTTTCAATAATGAAGTTTCAAAAATTACAATGATTTTAGTGACATTTAAGTAGAAGTAACTGCGCTTTACTGTCAAAAAGCCTATCACGATGTCTACTGACTATTCCACACACTTTACCTGAAACCGAACAAAATCCATCTAAAAAAATATTGCTTTTTGTCTTCTAAGGTTAGACAGTGCGTTTAAGCGTGATGTAGTGAGCTGCAGGTTGGGTGCGCCCGCGCCGCGCTGACGGAGTAATGGACAGCTCACGAGCAAGCCATTACAGACCGTCAGGCTGCCTAATAGTAAACTAAAGCCTCGATGGTCTCGTGGACTGCTGAGCGTAAGGTCCTGAGTTCGATTCCCGGGTCGTATGAAAAAGTGCTATTGGGTTTTTCCACTATAGGAATTACTTTGTAGCAACCCGGAGTTTAGAAGTTGGTGGCGTGACACCTCATGGCCCGGGGAGCATGTAAAACCGTTGGTCTTGTATTTATGTCCTGTGTACTTCCTTTTTTTTTTGGGGTAGTATATCATCCTATGTCTTCTCCCGCTCTGGGTGGAGCCGAAGGGCGTGTTAGACTCTTACTGATTAAAACTCACCCCTGTTCCTTCCCTGCTCTGAGTGCCCAGGAGGTCCACGAGGACACCGCGGGGCTCCGTCCAAGCGGGGCATAACTCCATCGTATGCTACACCGTGTCCTCTGGGTGAGCCACACAGTGGTGACACCCGGGTGTTTCCCTACGCCTTATTCTACACAGGAACCTCCCGAAATATCCGTGTCCGGTGAGGACCTCCGTCAGGCGGAAGGTGAAGACGTCGTGGCGCCTCTCCAGCCACTCCTCAAAGAGGGGCCTTACCGCCGCATATGCGGCGTGCCCATCTCGTGTGTACTTGGCTAATCTTCGAAATTCGGTCGAGAGGATTATAAAAAGCTCAGAAGAAGTTTTACTGAAGGAAGTGAAGGAATTTAAAGTTTCATTAAAAGCTAATACCAGTACCTTCACTATTTAGGGAAGAATATACACGAAGACAAGAAGGTTCCTGTAGAATTTTACAAGTCCTGTTAAATGAACGGAAATACATCATGATAATTCGTTTTATTCACAACTGACTGGGGACTCACAAATATGCATTTTACTGTTTTCTGTTCAGATTTTTCCCAATTTTCATAATATGCCTATTCTGAAGGAGGTGGTTTTGAATTGGGAGAGATTGAGACTTTTATCAATCTGCCTAGCCTTTTCCCAACTATCTTGGGGGCGGCTTCCAGTCTAACCGGATGCTGCTGAATACCAGTACATGGAGCGACTGCCTATCTGACCTCAACCACCTAGTTACTGGGTAATACGATACCCCTTGGTAAGACTGGTTGTCAGATTTGCGGGCTTCTTACGACCCGTAACGACTGTCAAAGATCCACGATGGACAGCCGGGACCAACGGCTTAACGTGTTTTCCGAGGCACGGAGGAGTCTTACTTACTATGTAAAGATGGTCACCCATCCATGGAAAAACCCTGGCAAGCATAGCTTAACCTTAGACGAAAAGACCGGGTAACTGAAAGAAAATGAGTTTTCCTCAATTTTTAGGTTGCAGAAATTATAATACTCTTTCAAATAAAGCGACTTCAATCTTCCATTATACCATCTTTATCAGAATTGTACTAGTCAATAATCACCAGTATTTTTAAAAGGAGGCCAAAACCTATCCTGCTATTATAAATTCAAAAGTTTGGACGGACGGATGCATGTTTGTTATTCAATCACGCCAGAACGGCGGAAGGGATCTCGATGAAAATTGTCAAAAAGATAGTTTAGATTCTGGAATAGCCATTCCACGCAGGCGAAGCTGCTGACTGAAGCTAGTAAATACTAAAAATCTCAATCTAAACTGGCAATGGCGTTTCTACTGAAAAAGACTTCTAGAAAAAGAGAGAGGTTTTAAGTTACCTTCCCACATAATAATACTAAATAGGTACATACATAGGTACATATAGAATCAGGTTCGTGTATTTAAGCAATCAGTAATTCCGAGATGGCTGACCTATTCGACCGCTCTTATCTTAATCCGCAGCGTTAAATACATAATGATGGCAATTTAGTCTTAAAATTTTAGCACGAAAATCTCATCAACTCTGGAATAATATTGTCCTTTAAAACACGAAGTCCTTTGCGGACGGGATCGCCCGAATAAAAGGCGGTGTTATTATGTTGGTAAAACAAAATTCCCCATAATGGCCTCATTATGTGGCGAAAATTGCCCGAGAGCTTTTTTGTGTGGTAATATAAATGTATTTGTAATAGCTTTTAGAAATATTGCGAAGAAGCGGGTCAGGAATCAGGCGGCGTCTGATTACCGAAACTTAATTTATTTTCATCTTTATAAAAAAACTATAAAAATTGTCCGCGGCGGCGTGGGAAACGACCCTGTCGCCGGCGGCCTCCATTACGTCATTATTTTCTATATTAGATTGTGTATTAAATGGAAGATTAATAGGAAATCGATACGCTTAATGATCTAGTCGTAAGTTTGAAATTATCTCGGGTACATGGAAGTTGAGTTTCTACGGACGTTACAATGTGGGTATGGTTCCGATGTAATGAGAACTTGTAATAATGACAGCTTGTAATTTTTCCGGATAGATATACATTCTTAATTTGTAAAATTATTTTCTTCTTTCTCACGGTTTTCTTGGCTCTTGTAGTTTTCTAAGCTTAAACGGATTGATGTTTATTACCACTTGTAAGTGTAAGTTTTTTACGGCTTGTGTCCGTTGCTTGCTCCCTTATGTTTTTAAATATCTACTAGATTTTTGGTCTAGTGGTGATATGTAGTCAGATGCAGGCGAAATTCTTAAGAAATTCTAAGAAATTCTTGAAATTCTTGTTTTAACTTTATCAGGGAAAAGACACGTCTAGTTAAACCAATAAAAAAACCAGCCAAGTGCGTATCGGACTTCGCAAAGTGTCCCAAGATAGTTGGGAAGGCTAGGCAAATTTGGTATGGAAACCTAAATTTCCGTACCAAATCTGCGAGTCTAATCGGATGCAGCTGAATACCAGTATTTTACATGGAGCGACTGCCTATCTGACCTCCACAACCCAGTTACAGGATAATACGATATTTGGGTTTTTAAAATAAATAAGTCTGATTTATCAATATATTGGTATTTGTTAGTAAACTACACGTAATAACAAACATTATCACCAAATTTCAAGTTCATAGGTCAATGAGAAGTTAAAAAATTCTTTGGAACAAAATTTTGTGACAGACGACGGACAGACGGACACGTGAGTGACAACAATAGGGCTCAGTTTGGACCCTTCGGTTACGGAACCCTAACAATTCCGCTAATAACCTTCAAACCAGCAGATAAGCTTTCCAGCAACCATCACCACAGTTCGCGTTAACAACAAGTTGATTTACAGCGCAGTAATAAAATAACCAATCAATGATAATAACGAAGACGAGGAGTGCGCGCCAATTGGTCCTAATAAAGTCGGTGGATGTTAATGAATCGCTTTTCGGTCCGTTGTGAGATGTGTCATAAAACGAGCCACTGGGTTGGATGTCGCGGGTGCACGCCGCGGGGGGCCGAGGGGAGGCCTAATTGATTTGTGCCCCAGGCCACAATCAAAACAGATCGTATTTTATAAGACGTATCCTCGAGGGCGAGGGTGCGCGAGTGGAGTGGGCGCAGTGGACGGGTTTGGGGAGTGTGGGTTTGATTCTGAGATGGCAATTTTTGTTACCGCTCATTTAAGTTTTAGGAAAATCTGCGTCTGCGTCAAAATACTTTCCTCATTGATTTTGAACCTATCTAAATATACCTACGTGTTTATCAACGTTATATACAGGGTGTAACGGAAAGGTGTGGTCATATTATCAGAACTGGTTCTGCCTGAGGAAATTAACAACTTTCTCTGAAAAAAATAGAAAATTCTTAAAAAAAAATGGGCTTTCCATAGAAAGTTTATCATCAGCTGATAAATATTTGTATGGGGGTAAATTTTTTTTTTATGATTTCCTCAGGTTTTATTGAATAAAGTTGTTCATATCGATGTGCAGACTGATGCAGTTCTTAAAATATGACCTTTGCGTTACACACTGTATACCATTCGCAAGATTCGCAAGAATTTCTTGTTAATATAAAAAAAAATTACATTGCATTCATAACGGAAGCACACAAAGTTGCAAAGATAAAGTTACCGATGCAAAAGCGATTTTTTATGTAAATTCTAAATTGACATGTTACCTAGACTACATTAAATCAATCGGGCATGTTCAATCTAAACTACTATACTTATTTTGCAATTTTAATTCAGACATGAATATCTGTGGAGCATGATCTGTTTAGTTATGGAAATGTGTAGCTAACATTAGAAGGTATCTAAAAAATGTAGAAAGATCCAAAACACTGTCATGATATAATTTACTTTTCAATACAAATGTATCAAAACAACACGGCCACAACAAAAGGAAACAAAACTTAAAAATAATTGAGAGCAGGTCATCATCAAGGCTAAAAACTAAACCCAAAAAAGAAACTTAAAAATCAACTTCCAAAAAAGTGAAGCTACCAAAACTATGCTGTTGCAAATTCTAATGTGTTCAGTGATCAAACACAAGAAAATCAAATGATCATTTGATAAATAGTCCCTGAGGGTTGGTGGCGTTGTCGCTCTCGTAATGCGGTCAACTGACTCCCCTGCTTACTCCCTCAGGGATGGTGGGAACTGCACCATGTGAAATTATCACCGCTTTCGTTATGGTACTTGCTTTTATAATAACTGTTTGACTTTGTTTTGCGTATGACAGATTGAAAAATTGTTTAGTAACTTTTAACATTTTTAGGGTAGCTGGTAGGTATCTTTTTGAAAAATACTATTATTTATTTATTGATTTTCAAAACACTTATTCTATTTTACCATTGTTTGTGTTATGCCTACACGAAACCTCTCAGGGCTTACCTAATTATTTGTCATAGTTTTTCAGTTTCATAAATACTTGGTACATAACTTTGTCATTACGTCAAAAAAATATAAACAACATTACTGTAATACTATAATGTAGATAAGACTAAAAAACAGCTTCTGAAACATAAAACCGAAACACTAAAATATACTGTCAAGCTACAAACAAAAAACACGTAACAAACACAATAGTCCACGAGCTCGTAGTAGTACAACAGTCGTAGCTCTTAGTATGAAAAAGTTTGCCGGGCATTGGCCAGATAGAGAAATAGATCGTACGACAAGCATAAATCATGTTGCAAATACCTAAAGTCCTAATATCATCATCATCAATGCCAAAATATGAACAACATTTGGCACACCAATACTGTAACATTCAGTTCCTGAAACACAAAACCGAAACGCTTAAACCCGCTCTCAAATCACAAACAAAAAACATTCATTTGACACTTAACACCAAACAATAGTCCACGAGCTATTTCCTAGTATGAAACAGTTTGCCGGGCCGTGGGCAGTAAATAGAACGTGCGACAAGCATTAATCAAGTTGCGCCTGATTCGAACCGACAACTCCTCTCTCGTGCAATAAATCTTCGTGGCAACTGCATTGCAGTACGAACGCGTTGAAAAATTGCCGATTCGAATAAACATGCCAGCGTGATTGCGTACTGTGAAATATGTTTAGGCAGACCATTAGTGTGTGGTGTCGCTATGTGATTGTATTCGGTAGGCTGGTTTGATGGCTATCTCCCTTTGATCTGGTAATGAAATTGAAATGGTGGGATTAGTCAGAGAATTAAGGGTTTCAGCCCACACAGGTGTTGGGTCTGAAATACAGAGTGGATCATCTGCTATATCGTTTTTTCGAGGGCGATAGGTACCTTGATGACTAAAATTGCACAATAATGGTTTTAGTTTGGGATCAGTATAATCTATTATATTGTACCTTTTTAATAGTACCTAATATTCATATAGTTCACACAGCTCAAATAAATTCGAACTGCTTCTGCTTTGGACTGTTTCAAAAATTTGACATGAGAAGACCACCTCACTGGCCAAGTGGATTGGTGACAGCTGACGAAACTATCCCATACTTCTCTGTCACCGCCGCACCGACTGGTTGGAATATTTGGGCTGCCGACGATGAAAAAGAACCACTGAACCCAAGAAATGTAAAAAGAAACTGGTACAGTACTATCTATTACTAAATATAGCCGCTAGCGACCGTCCATGCGCACGTGCATCCCAAGAATGCGCCACATGCGCCCACGCAGGCACATTGTATGCAAATCGTGGGTCGCAGGTCGCCATTCGCGGCGTATGTTCCGACCACGACCGCTGTGGTCATTGTTCTTTTTTCGAACCCTTATTGGTCCATTCTTGGGGCACTATAAGTATTTATTTTATCGGACTTGGAATTAATTTTGAATTTTAAAGAGTCTAACTTCTTTGGGTATTGGATGGTTTTATTCCAGAATTCGAGAGTCGCCTCATATTTCAGCCCAATGCTGTTTCTTAGTTTACGTGTGGTAATATTATGTGTGTAAATATAATTATATAACTATGCACAGTCTTGCGCTAAACTTAAAACAATCGTAAATAAATAGGTAAGTTCTGAACTGATGACCTGAACTGAAACTGAGTATCTACTCAGTTTAACTGTTTTTATTTTGGGATTTTTCAGCAAATGATTGCCATTGGTCTACAAAACAGCTTAAAAATATTGTCACACACAACAAGTATTCTTTACTTGGTCATGGAATTGTAAATATACATACATACCCACCCCTAAACCCCCTAGGTGTATAATTATTATTTTGTAATTAGTTGTCCAATGCTTACTTTGTGTGCTCAATCTCTCTCCAGTTTTCAACGGTCAAAACAGAAAACTTCAAACTCTTATTTACCATTCCGAATTCAAAACACAGAACGTTCCAATTTCAGTGTGTATTAAAAAATAGACAACCGAGTGCGGTGCAAAGAGCATGAATGGCCGTCATTCTGCCGCGTCATGTGCCGCGTCATGACGTGAATGCCATTGTGTCTCGAATCACGACGAAACACGACAACGACACGACATGTGTGACACGACACGAGCCTAATTGTGAATGAATAGGGGTCAGAGATCGACTCGGTACGGCATCGGTATCGATACCTATTTCCTGTTATGAATACCATTTTCTTGATTCAAAATCTATCGACTGTGCCAGTTTGACTTGACATCTCACATCCTGGCTTTCAAGGACGTGTTTGTGCCTATAATTTAATGAATTCATAATTCGAGATAATTTCAATTCAGCCAGCAACTAAAGTATTGACTTGAGTGTAGTGGTTTGTTAAGTTAATTTTTAGAGTTCCGGACGTCCGAATGAAAAAACCGAAATCCTTATAGGATCACTCGTGTGTCTGTCTGTCCGTCTGTCACAGCCAATTTGCTCTTAATTTACTGGACCGATTGCGCTGAAATTTGGAACACACATGAATATCTGTGACCCAAACACGGATTAATTTGGAATGTGGGGGATCTGTTGAAGTGCAACACGGAAAATTAATAAATAAAGTTTTTTTCAAACTGTTCCTATCGTGCCAAATATATCAGGGTCTCAAATGGTTTTTTCATATTTTAAAATAAATAGTTTTAAAGTTACTTAAGAACATAGATGGAAATTAACCATTCCCCATATCGCCGAAACTAGTTGAACTGAGTGTATGGGTTGTAATCGAATTTGAACTTTGTCCTGCAAGATATATAGAGTTTTTTGTTCCAAAATTTGATGAATTTCTCGAATTCTATATTCAAATATAATTTAAAATCTATCAACTATGTCAGTTTGACGTGACATCTTACATCCTGGTCACCAAGGACGAGTTAGTAAGTGCGTGTTTGCCAATACTTACCTAATTACCATACTTATGTGTACCGTATTATTTTAAAATGTTAAGTACAACGAGATACTTATAATAACTGAAAGGGTGGCTACACTAGAATTAAAGCTTAACGCAGTGCATACTTAGCGTTGAGGATGTTATTAGCAATAACTTATCCATACAGCTTTACTTTTGCGGATTCCTGTATTAATTTTCTAATTATGTTGGTAGTTCAACGGTAGATTTAAAAAAGAATAAGTTAACTTCAGACTACTCATGTACTACTACGGTTTTATTAATATGTAAAGGTGATAGGACCTCGCCGACCCATCCAAAAGTATTTAAATAGGAAACTTAATTAGGAGGCCACAGTACGCGATTCTCGCTAGAGATAGAGCCCACATGTAATTAACTTGGGAACTTTCCTTAACTTCTAATAAAATAGTCGTAAGTTTTCGACATTTTAACGGTCATTTTATAATAGGGGGAGCTTTATTATTATTCATTTATGATAGCTGTGAAATCATAGGCGTAGAAAAGAAGGGGTAAGGAAGTCCTTAAATATCGCGTATCTTAGACACCAACTGAGAAAAGTACTGACGTAGAACCACACTTAACAATAGCTTTGATCACCATATTACTTATGTACAGATATTCTATTTTACGAAGTTCGTTTGGTCGGTTCGGTTGGTTTTGGATGTGTGTGTAGGTTCACGTACACTTTTGTTTTTGTGAGCGTAAGCTCAGAGCTCTCGGTGTCATAGAAAATAGTTTACGCACACATACACAATGTGCACGTGAATCTGCACACATATGCAAAGCCAACCGGCCTTCGTAAGATAGAACAACTGTACACACGTACAAATCTCCGGTAACAATAAATCTATATATATAAAAATGAATCCCTATTTCCCTTCGTCACGGCATCACGCGTAAACAGTTGGACCGATTACGCGTGATGAGAAAATTTCAGAAAACTGTCAAACGTGTGAAGTTAAATATAACCATTATAAACTTCGCACGTTTGACAGTTCATAGCTAAGACAGGACAACGTCTGTCGGGCCAGCTAGTCTTTAAATATAAAACGATGGTTTTCCTTCACAAAAGTGCGACAGCATCCCAACCCGATTCACCACTTCAGATCACATCTAGATATCTGGCCTCAAATGAGCGATGCCTGGCAGCGGCTAATCCTTATAAGCCAGATAGAACAATATACCCGAGTCCTGCCGTCCAGAAATTTACTGTCCATAATTACAGGGTTGGGCCAGTTAATTGCAGTCGGGCTGGCCGCTCGCTTTTTTTCACTAAATAAAAATTGACTAATATTCATAATAAATAATGAACTCTCCGTTCTCAGGATTACGCTATGTAGATATTCGAGCGATTAATATTTTTCGAGGTTTAATCGAATGATCGCGGCTGGCAAGCGATGTTTTTTTGAAAAGATTTTGTTGCGAGAAACGAGAATTTTGCGAACCAAGAGTGTTTACATTTTGTAGATTTTTACGTGAATTTTTGTCCTAGAACAATTATTTAGTTGGCATTCCATATTTTTTGAACCTCACGTTCTTTCGTGTGTTGGTTGACGTCATCCATCAGAATAAGCTGCAGTTAATTTTCTCGTTCCTTGAAAAGGATTTTGACCCATTTAAACACCACGTCTCGTCTTCAGTTAAGTATTTCGAAGAGAAGACTCGTCTGATGAGTCAGTATGATGTCGATCAAATAACCATCATGAGGTCGAAATTAAACATTATCTGGTAAACATTGATCCAAACCCAATTGGTCGCCAACGTCGTTCTTTTTTAATAACAATCATCTTTATTTCAATAAAAAACCGAAAACGTATAAATTTCCCTTGTAACAGCAGATTTATCACACGACCTATTGATGGGATGCATTTCGGTAAATATATCATAATTTAGGGAACGGGGCAAAAACTCGTTCACCTCATGCATGTTGGTTGTTGCTTTAGGCTCTTCTTATAATTGCGGGGTTTCACCCAAAAGCCCTCAATTATAAAATAATAGCAGATGTGGATCATAGTAATAACAATTATTATCACGCTGGCTTGCTATCATTATGGTTGAAATATGGCCGATGCCGTCGTATGCAAACTTGGGAATTTTGCCGCGTTCTGCGATCAATCCCTCGCGCGCCGCTCTGTCTCACTTATCATTTACCAACTAGTTTGGTAAACTTGCCGCAACAGCTTTTTTGTTGTTGTCTGTAGTACCTATGTAGGGTAATAACAATCATGTTATAGAAGAATCTTGGATGACTAAATTGAAAAATCGTTCTTGCAATGTTAATGACTTGTTAGTAGCCTGCAATATATAGTACTAATTTAACATTGTTTTTATATAGTTTCGAAAAGTAGTATCAGAAATCTAAATTGACTAATATTCATAATCTGGTAAAGATACAAAAGTAAAGAACGACCTAGCCTCCTAGAGAAGAAATAACTCATCGTTACTCTAAAACACCACAAATTACTATAATTTTTGAATTTACAGTAATTACGAGCCCGACATACAAAATTCAGACGTTGTATCGTACAAGTGGGTACTAACAAAAGTATAATTGCTTTCATATCCAAATCGCTGCGCAAAATGGCTGACTAAAAGCATTAAAACTTCTTGACCGACTGACTTAATAGATGAATGCGGAACATTATACGGTCCGCTCACTGTACATAATTATATGTTGAAATCGCGGTATATTTGACCGTAGGTACATAATAATGTTAACTTGTAATGCGCCGATTATTCAAATTCTCGAACAAGTGGCTTGCCACGCCTCTTTGCAATCGCAATCTTAATAAAGACTTCCTAGATGCACTGCTAACTTATTTTATTTTTATAAAATATCGTCCGTCGCGTGTAGCTTTAATTAAAGATAGCGTTTAATTAAAAGCTCCACAGATGAACGTCAGATGGAAGTCGTGTCGACTTCACAGGAATTTGTTTAATGAAAGCTTTCATGTATTTTAAAACTATATTTTGTTCTGTGATGTTATAGGCGATTATATTGCAATTTCTTTCAATTTGTTTTCTGGAATAGCCGTCGTAAATCACAATAGTAGAAAACGTTACATGTATAATCTTCAGCCTGTTACTTAGCTGTTCTCATCTTCTTGGAATGAAATGACATGCAATTTTCACAAGTAAGGTTTTATTGCGATCTAACTACTATTCTCAAAAACAATAAGCACCTCAGTGGAAGCAAATCTCGTTGAGCTCAAATAATTACAAAGCTATCCATGTAATGTAATGGACAAGTATTACTATAATAAACTTGTGCGTTAGTGCCAACGATGTATAAAACGCTGGTGGTCAGTGCATCAATGATAGTGACGGAGAGGACAACCCTAGAATGCGGTGAGCGCGGGCGCACTAGGGGCATGCGCGCGCAGTGCCTGGTGGGCCGAGTGCAGCGCCAGCGCATAGCGATGCGCCGTCATTACATCGGCAGCCCCGCCGATTAATCATTGCTCCTCTACCGGATAATTCGGCGGTTGATTTAGTGAAAAACAACATGTTATTACGGGATAAATCTCTATCTAGAAAAGCTAAGAAGGCCTAAGCGCTCGCCTGATTTATTGCGCCCGCGGCAATCGCCGAGTTGCGTTTGATTTGTGATTCCCAGACAACTTTGTTGTTTTCATCTTTAGTTGAATTTTAATTAATGGTTCACAAATTATACGGTTTAGTGTGTAATTATTCTTTATTGTATCACTGATTATTGCTTTTTCGATTGTACGTTTGAAATATATCCTCGCGGTTGAGTTAAAAAACGAAATTATATCATAGAGATTACAATGATATCGATAGACGGAGATATATACTCGTATATAGATGATTTATTGCCTACTAGTCAATACCGCTGTTCAGTATATTAAAAAATAGAACAAGTTCATTGCCTCTGGGGCAATATTTTTTGTGTCACTACGTGGAACATTACTGCGAAAACATATATCACGATTTTATAATTTTTCTATTTAGAAAACCAATTCAGCAACTATTCTGTCACTGATATACATAACAAATGTTGGATGTAGGGTAAGGTGGTGCAAGAGTGCGCACTTTTTAAATGAGGCTTTGTATTAAAAAGAGTATTATAGTCAAAGAAATCAACTTTATTTATTTTAAATCTCTATTTATCTTAGAAAAAATCAACACGAATTTAAACAAGTTATTGTTATAATTTAAAGTCTAAGTATCACATTAAAAAAAAAAGGGGAATGCGCACTCTTATACAACCGGTCGTATAAGAGTGCGCGCCAAAGTGTATAAGAGTGCGCATTTTAATTATGTGCGCATAAGTCACACTTAAAGAGACCTTGGCCAAGATAGGCGGTACAATTCTCGTGCCACCATTCTTTGCAGTCTGAACACTCAATCCAATCTTCTATTATAGGCTCTTTGTATATTTCCTGGCAGCTGCCACAGCGCCAGTTCTTCTTTTTTGGATCATTCTTTGGTTTTTTAGGTTCTTGACCTATTTTTCGTGCGTTTTGACGTTTGCAGGGATTCGATTTTTGGGGGTCTTCCGGGTCAATTTTAAATGTTGGCTTCTTTTTCATGTTAATTTGCATTTCTACTTCAATTTTATATGGTGAACTGCTAATTATGTCACATTTTTTATGTTTTCTGTTCGAATTTTTTCTAGCCCGAGCTTTGGGAACAGGGCATATATCTTTTACTGTTTTAAAAATAGAATCGTCAGTAGAAGTTCCCGGAGTAGGATTGTCTGATGCGCTGGATAAATTCTGCGTTGATGACTCGGGTGCTGTAAAATTATTTTCAACTGAAGCCACTGTGACATCCTCTGCAAGTTGTTGCTCATCATGTGAAGGGTCTTTGTTGACTGAGGTGCTCAGAGACAGTTGTGATGCTGATTCAGATTCAGTCGATGCTGTGGAAGCTCCCTGTGTTGTATCTGTGGCACTAACATCATCAGGATCTCTGTCCGTCACTGCTAAATAATCTACTTCAGTAAAAACGTCAGGATCGTAAGGAACAATGCCAGTCACTTTAAAATTGTCTCAGTCTTTCTCTCTCTCCTAGACATACTGCTGAAAATAAAAAATAAAGCTTTAAAGAAGGTAATCTAACCAAAATTATTGAAAATAATTATATTGGAAATCTCAGGTGTATAAGAGTGCGCGCGCACTCTTACACACGTCACGGTGCGCACTCTTACACGAATCGGCCTAACGCGGAATGACGTCTCACTAGCGACATCTCTTGAAAAAGATCGTCATTTTCTCTTTAAAACTGTGTGAACAGACACCAAGTTTTGTACTTAAAAGTTTTGATTAATTTTTCCTGGATATTTTTCGAACTGCATTCAATGGAAAACACAAGAAAATTACATGTAGAGAAGTAAAAATCTATTGGCTTACCTAAAATCCACGTAAATAGTCTTACATTAAATATTTTTCGAGAACACAACGGCGTTCACTTTAACACCAAAATACGACTGAAGTTAGTTACAAATGTTACTCAGTACTCGACGTAGGGTAGATGCGCACTCTTACCGACCGCGCACTCTTGCACCACCTTACCCTACTTTCATAGTTTCGGGTACCAACAATTCGCATCTACGTTTATTTTAAATCATCATTTATAGTATTTTGGTATTCTCAACTGAAGCTACACAAGGCTGTATAACCTTATCACAGTTCAATATGCTCTTTGATAAACAAAACAGATTAATCTTACTTCAGCATAAAAAGACAAACAGTTTCTCTACGAACCTATACAGGGTGTAACGGAAAGGTGTGGTCATATTTTAAGAACTGCATCTGCCCATCGATATGAACAACTTTCTTCAAGAAAATCCTAGACAATTCTAATAAAAATTTTTTACCTCCCATACAAATATTGATCAGCTGATGATAACTTTATATAGAAAGTCAAATTTTTTTTTTGGGATCTTTTTATTTTTTCTTTGAGAAAGTTGTTTATTTCCATGGGCAGAACCGGCTCTTAAAATATGACCACACCTTTCCGTTACACCCTGTATATGCGAACTTACGTAGTAGGTACACGTCACTAAACTTTGAATTATAAATTTCTCAAAAAAAAAGTTTTTTTTTTGCTGTACTTACGTTGCGCGTTGGTTGGTATAAACGGTATGACCGGAGCCTGAAGTAATCCCAATTTAGAGATTGGTAATGACTATTGAGAGAGACTTCTCTACTTAGGACCTACGAATTTTCGTATCACACGACCAGGGGCCCAATTCTGTAAAATAACTAACTTGTCAATAGCGTGTCGATAGTGTGTCAGTGGTGTCTCAATAGAATAGTCATTGACGTTTGGTATTCTACAAATTATTTATTGTCATTGATTTGCCACTGTAGTGCTTTTGAAACGCCATAATAAGACTATTGTAATAATTGGTAGTCTGATCCACTATAATACGAGTATGTCAATAGCATTTTGAAATTTTGGCTGAATACCAAATTTGCAACAGTGGCAAAATAATGTCTGTTGTGTGTCGATAGAGTGTCGATGGTGTGTTGCTTAACTCAAAGTGACAGAATTGGGACCCTGCTTGGTTGCAATATTTCCGATGCATCTTCCGGTTACAATAAACTCCCAGTTGTGAATTGTATACTTAGATGAGTTTAGTTGTACTTTTTCAACAAAACCCAAATCTACATCAGTGTTCGACCCTGAGGCGTAGCTCCGCCGTATCAGCTGTATCAATGATACGGGGCCCTCGGGGTTCAAGGGCCCCAACGTGATGAAGTAAAAAATCCTAAAGAAAAATTATGAATTTAAAAAATTGTAAAATAAGATGCTCAAAGTATCTGGCTGGCTTCGCAAGCTCCTACTTTCTCTTAATAAAATCACCGTGAAAACTTAACTTATTATAGTCCAGAATGATCCAGTAAACGGACTCTGCTTCAACGAATACTAACCCAGGTTCAGGAGCAGGTCAGGTTACTCCCGTTTTTGAGTTCACTCTTTCATGGTTTTTTTTAGTGGGGTGGGAAATCATCCAATGACATCTCCCGCTCTAGGGTGGAGCGGAAGGGCGTGTCAGACTCTTGCTGACTAAAACCACCCCTGTTCCTCCTTGCCCTGTATGCCCAGGGGCGAGGTAACTCTTTCGAGTGTATTATTATCCTCAACACGTCTTGCTACCTGTGTGCACTTAGCCTATTCATTTAGTCTCGCCATCACCTTCATGGCCTTCCGCGAGAGTTCTGTGCTAGTATGGCCTATTTTATAAAAATATACAATATCCCTTGAAGGCTTTTCCGCAGTCATGTAAAGAGGGGCCCCTAAATTTTTTTAATACAGGGCCCCTTTGGGACTAGCTACGCCACTGTTTCGACCATATTCGGTAGATATAGAGACGTGTGTACATACGGTGGGCAAAGCCATAGTCTTAACCTTTCGTATCGGCGCTTGTAATGCTCGCCGAAGATAATAGGTATCTTGATTTATTGCGGCTATCGACCTGATCCCTCCCGTTACTACCTCGACCCTCCTCTAAACTCACCTGATTCACCTTCTTTCAAACTTCATAGTGACGGCTAATTGGAATGCGTGTTAGATAAGGAAATGCTATAACGCTCAATAATTAATAAATCTATCGGCGGATCATCTCAACGTTTAGAGGCGTACTCCGTTGCGGGAAATTAATGAAGTCTTCCGCGGAGTGTTTCGCGGTTTAATAGCGGCCATTAATTTTATCTCAACAACGGACATCTTCCATGTACCGGCAATAAGCGTCTCCTATTCGCAATGCATGCCGTTTTAATAATATCGTGCCTATTATAATTCTGTTTCGTTATTCGATTTTATCGATCTAATCTCTAAAATCTAATTAATCTGCAACAGTTTGGGCAGACATTCTTGATCAATATTATTTACACGAATAGGTTTTAATCACATTAATATTACCAGTGGAAGACTCTTTAGATTAATTTTAAAGCCTTATAATTATAAATCTTGTATAAAATAAGTATCTTTATTCTATTATCTAATTACTAACACAATTTAATACATATTTATAAGCATGCCTAAAATAGAGAAAGTAGTTTTCTAAAAGAGTACGGCCATGGAATTCTCGATTAAGTTTTCAATTAACAACCGCTATTATTTCTTTATACGTTGCGGTTATCTCTTTTTATAATTGGAAAAATTCATCTCGAGCGTCGTGTGCGCAACTGAGCAACTCTCACATGGAACGCGTTCACGGACTGCGCACTTATATGGTAATCGGTGCTTTGTCAGTGTCTCAGCGTATGATCGTGTTTCATTTTGACCGCGCCGATACTCTGCAACCTGGCTGGGTACGATACTTGCGAACTCACAACCGACCCCAAGAAAGTATTTCATCTGCCAAACAATATGACGATGGCACCAACAGTGAACGAATTTAAGAGGCTCTTCAGAGCAATGCAAAATCTTTAAGTGCGGCGTAAGTATTCAATAAAATATTCCTCAGTCATAAAGTGAAGCGCGGTGCAACGAGCGGCATTCATCACAAAAAACGCCAAAGTAGAAGCTTCGACAAGCTCACAAAAGCTCGTAAAAGCTCTCGACTATTATGTAGTTATTGTTACAGGGTGGAAACACCATTATTACACGGGTTGGCCGGTTTATTTTGTTGTTTGGCACATCGCGGTGCGGCGTTGGTGTCGGCACTCGGCCCGCGCCAAGCGTCTGTCACGATACATGCACTTCACCCGTGCTTTATTTAATCATTTTATTGCCCCGAAAAAAAACGATAGGTGAATAATCAAAGCCGGCCCTATAGAACAGCAGTATGAGTTGCACGTGTGTCGTAATCAGATTAAGAAACATAACTCCACTTAAACATTCATAATTCAGGTGCTTACTCGAGTCGTACTTACCTTAAAGTACCTATCGAAACGTATTACAATTTGTTATCTCAATAAAATCGAGTGCAGCATTCAACATTTCAAAACACAATATCCCCTTTAGACTTAATCCTATTATGTTCGTAAACAGTGTCAAGGGCTGACGTACAGCGTGAATCGTCAAGTGAACATCTCTCACGACAGACATTGTCCCGACTCTGTTCCCAACGGATCAGCGGAAACATTTTGAATACCTTTATTCCGGGATTACGCGAAATTTTGCATAGGAAACTGTCGTCCGATGTCCCGGTATTGAAACATGAATGAATTCGCGTGAATGGAGATAATCCGGGCCCGTCAACAATACGTTGCACTCAAAAGACCAAATCACACGTGTTGTCAATGAAATGTCCAACGTTCTAATATATCTGTGTGTATTAGATTATCTCTGGTTATGCTTTGTTGATATTTAGCGTAAAATATTGCACCTTTCTACAATAGAACTTTATAAATACAGTAGTTTTCTATAAAAAATCATGCTACATAGATCGACTCGAAGTTTATTTCTATTTTAATGACTGAATATTTATAGTTAGGTACTAACTACCTTAGGAACGTTTCATAAAACTCAGTAACATTGGTATGCAAAATTCTATTTTAAGGATACTAAAAAAGTGCAAATAATACCTTTGAACATTGCTTTAAAACAACACCCTTAAAAACCAAACCCGTTCAAATCCAGTGTTCTAGTTAAAGCCAACGGTTATCTGTGGTCGATGTGCAACGGAAGTTGGTGTAAGATTGCAACCGGAAGCGTAGCACCCCTTCTATGGGCAACTGTCGTGCACTCGGGTTGCACAATACTTGTGCACTTCGGGCCAACGACGGCTGTGCGTGCAAGCGATTCTATTGAGTAGGTATGGCGTTTCAGGCAAAAGATACTGAGTTGCGGTTTGTTTGAAAGTTTAGTGTCGGAGTTTGACTGTCTTATTGGGGTAGGTCAGTTTATGTTTACATTGTCTTCTAAGAAAATATTAGTTAATTGATGGTTTCTGAATCGATTACTCTAGAGTTAAGAACTGTCAAACCTTATTGCCAAATTTCAACAGGTTTTAGTTTTAGAAATTGGCAACTAGTCGACTCAAAATTCTTATTATCAAAATTGGGCAATGAATCCAGATTTTGTATGATAGACTTGAATTTATAATTGACATTTTATAGCAACATGTCGTGAGATTTTTTGTATGGTTCAGAATGTTGGGCCACAAAAGGGATGAATGAAAAGCAATTGCATGCGGCTGAGATGAGAATGCTAAGAGCGATGTGTAGTGTTAAGGGCATGGATAGAATTAGGAATGAGTATATAAGAGGAAGTCTGAAAGTGGCACCGCTGACTGAAAACTTGTGTGGAAATTGGTTGTCCTGGTATGGGCATGTGATGCGGAGGAATGAAGAAAATGTCGTGAGGAAAGTCTTGTGTATGGATGTGGATGGCAGGAGAATGATGATGTCGTGAGATTTTTTGTGTCTTATACCTTGTAATATGTAAAAATATCGTGTCACGGTGTTTGTACTCTGAAACGGCTCGACCGATTTTAATGTATTTTTTTTTTGGTAGGTTCATACCTACCAAAAAAAAATACATTAAAATGGAATGGGTCGTAAAGTATTTTTCACCCTCCTACCGCGACCCCCCCATTTTTTTATTGCAGAACAATGTTTGCCGGGTCGGCTAGTATTATATGAAATTATCATTTCTTCAGTTAAACAAATAATACCTGTGCCTTGAGAGTAGGCCAGTACTGAGATGACAGTAATGGAGTTTTGTGGGCGAAGAAGATATACTGCGCCAACCCCAAATAAATTGGAATAAGTGCAGGAGAATGAGAATGCTAAGAGCGCTGTGTGGTGTTACGCGCATGGATAGAATTAGGAATGAGTATATAAGAGGAAGTCTGAAAGTGGCACCGCTGACTGAAGAGTTGTGTGGAAATCGGTTGTCGTGTTATGGGCATGTGATGCGGAGGAATGAAGAAAATGTCGTGAGGAAAGATTTGTGTATGGATGTGGATGGCTATAAGAGTACGGGAAGGCCAAAGAAACGATGTTTGGACTGTGTGAAAGAGGATATGGGTAAAAAGGAGGTGACTACAGAGATGACGACTAATAGAGGATTATGGAAGAAAAAGACATGTTGCGCAAACCCGAAATAAATTGGGATAAGGGCAGGAGAATGATGATGAAGAGCAGGAGGATGTTACCTAGTAGCAGTTTTAAAGTAATCATCAAGAGGAATTTTTATCTTAATTCACACACCATGATTTCGTTAGACCTCAAAAGTAAAAAAAATGTTTAAATATGAACCTACCAACTCTTTTCACCTTTCACCCAACGTTATAACAGAATTATTTAAATAGCACACGCACAGCTGGCCCATTAACTACATTGTACAACAAATCGTACCATTTCTTCTTTCACACATAAATAGAGCCCAGAATAATGCGAAACATAATAATGGAATAGTACGAGTTGTTTTGTGATTGCAATCCGATAGGTTCGGGTCCTAGGGCGGCGCTGGGCGGATCGAGGGCGGATCGACATGCGCACGCGACGAATTCGGTACATAATGAGAATGTGTGCACTAACAACGAAAGTGTGGACATTTGGCTTGTTTATTTTGTATGTAGTGTTGGGTAGAAAGTTTTAATGTAATTTTGTGACCTAGTTTATTGCTACAATTGACACGATTTAGTTCTTGATCGTTTTATTTGTGGTCACAATTTAAAAAAAATGTCTGCTAAATCGATAGAGTTCTTTCCCACCATATCTTCTGGTTGATAATTATGGTACTTAAACCTCAGTAAAATATCTGTACAATAAATATCATTTTTCTATTCTGCCTATATAACACAACCTGAATCAAAAACACATTTTTAAAACAAGACAGTTGTTGCAGGAAGCTTTAAAACAAAACATAGTCTAGTCAAACAAACAACTCTACCATTCAAATCAATCAAACACCCTTATAATCATCATTCACTTCCTCTACATTTTGCACTACATATATAACAGTCAACAATAGCGCCCGCGCTCCTTGGCCAGTTCGCGCCTGCGCCTGCGCAGCGTGCGCCTCGAGATTACAACAATTACGCGCACACGCCGCACCTACTCGCTCTAATAACTATCATTTGCGCATGTTATTCTATATTCTATACAAAATGTTCGCCCTATCGCCCGGTGACATCGACGGACCTCAATCACGACAGCTGAATTGTTTAAAAATATGTGCATATTTTTTTGAGTGACGCTAATGGATATATTTATTCAGTTACACGCTTATGTGCAGGCGTGGAGTCAATAATTTTGTGTTTTGTGTCGACATAGGCTACCTATGGTAAAGTTGCGATTATGTCAATGGCAAATATAGCCTCCGTGTTCTGAAACTTCTCGGAGGTAGTTTGGACTTCTAAACTTTGTTTCAGATAAATTTGCAATAAAGAACATTGACCTTTCCCTAATAACTCTTCGTAGGTACCTGAACAATTATATATAAATCGTTTTTCATTATTAGACAATGTTAAGGATCACAAGAGATGTTGATTCGGGACAGCTTTGAGTCATTAATTCCGTTTTTCAAATTAAAAATGTCAATAAATGTAGGTGGGTCAATGACCGTTATTGCACGTTTATTTGGAGCAACCTAATAGCTAGCATTTCCCAATATTTTTGATTAGCTATAATGTTTTGATAAGTGGTGTAAGTTAGTTCAAACTTAATAGTACATTCCTAGCTTAGCAGTCATAATAGTCCAAGATCCCAGAACCACCTGACATTACCTTTTTGATGATTAACAAAATGTGTGGGGTATGTACTTTTAATGTACGCATATCCGCTAGCTTGGACCAACGACGGCCAGTATGGCCTAATGAGGGTGTTTGCACCCTGCCAAATCATGGCTGTCTTTCATTTTCGCTATTTACACCTATTAAATAAGCTATGCTCAAATGGACTTGTGAATAGAATCTCCACCAAGGTAGACTATTATAATAACTAATTAGGCGTTAAAATATTATTAAATTATTTCACAATATTCTGTGAGACTGATATAGAAAATATCACTCAGAATTGAAGAATAGTGGTATTACGTAAACGTAGCACCTGATAGCGGTAAATTGACCGTCGACCCAAGCTAACAGGTACGTTCAAAGCACATACTAACACTACTCACTCCACACATTTAGTTAATCAGAAAATAAGTAATGTCTGGCGGCTCTGGGATCTTACTTAATATATACTTGGACTAGCTTCTGCCCTCTTCTGGCTTCGTCTGCGTGGAATTATTACTTCCCCCGTTATAAACTTTTAACCTCATTTTCACCCCCTTAAGGGTTTAATTTTGAAAAACCCTTTCTTAGTGCATACCCACTCTTCATAAAGAACACACCTTCCAATTTCATGTCTCTAGGACCAGCGGTTTAGACTGTGAGTTGATATATCAGTCAGTCAAGACTTTGAATTTAATATACAACATGTAACAAAAACCCTGTCCGATCCTGAAGGGTATTATTTGGTATCGTACTGCGTACACATATACTTAATCATTTAATGAATATGAGATTATTATTTTTCCCACAGAAAATAATTAATTTAAAAAAACAAAGAAAAACTTATCAAAGGTAACACTGATCGCTCGACAAAGTTCACCTACAGTTTTATGTCTAAGTGCCTACAGCGCGGCTAGTGCAGGGCGGTATCGTTTGAAATAAAAATAGGTAAAAATGAAAAGATTTCGCCGGCCGGTGGAGTGTTGTCAACTTATGAAAATTTGCCATATTTAGTGTTAAATTTCGCATATTTTATAAAAATAAAAAATCTATAACTTTTGGATTTTAGGCGTCACATTTTTTTTAAAATTTTTTCTACTACGTATGTTAAACCACGAATACACCTTTATATGATCGGATAGGGTTTTTGTTACATGCTGTATACTCATTAAAAGTCATAATTCGCCTTGCATAGCTTAAAGTTATCTTGTGAACGTTCCTCACTCTGAAACTATCGCCTAATATCGGATTAGGCCATAGTTTCAGTCTATGGATCGTTGTTCAAGCGTCCATATAAATTGCCAATTTTTACTTGATAGGTAACTTAATTCTAATAGTTTATTTATCGAGAACGCATTACTGTCTTATTTGTATCTGGATTTATTTTTAATCGCCATCTATCTATAAGTTGTTTTATTTTTGATTTAATGGCTAGATGATGAAATGCTAATGATTGACAGTGACGATGCTATGCAATGCAATAAGCTTTATCGATCGCTGTCTCCTTTTATTTTTATTATAATTATTTCTAGTAAATACCACAGGCTATACTTGGCAATTTTGCAATCTGTTACTTACTGTTTTGTTACTCTATTTTTAACAGACTTCAAAAAAAGAGGAACTGTTTTCGACTCGTTTGTATCTATATTTGTATGTCCGCAATTTTCGCAAGAACTACTGAACCGATTTGGATGGGGTTTTCGTTATTTATATGAATATTTTTCGAGGAAGGTTTAAGTGACATATTAGGATCTAATAAAGATCTTCGGAGATAGACACTGGAATTCTTCAATAGCTAACAGTAAAAGACTTGCGAAAATAAAAATATAAAGTAAAAAAGTTTTTTTAATCTTATTATCAGTTCTATCATTATGTCACATCGTTGATACCAGATGGGAACATTGTGAAGTGTCTGATGACCACCAGACCGGCTAATTTTATGATGGTGTAACATATTATCGCGACGAAAATCATGACAAGTTTTATTTGAAAAACATGAGTTATCTGCTGCGTAGAGAAAGAAAGAACATTTATTTATTTGTCACAGAGACGTGCATATAAATGATGACGGCGTAAGTACTATAAATAATTAATGATAGTGTTACGTATATAGGGTGTAAAAAGACAGTTTCCGAAGCCGAAAGCCACATATTCTACACATTATTTGGATCATTTTTTTCCACTAGACCAAAAAATAGTTTTATTTTTCATACCAAAAAATAAAAGTCGTTTCCCAGAAATAATTTTTGCACAAAACTACTTTGTTAGACGTACAGTATACCGGGCCTGCGGACGGCGAGTAGTGGGTAACTCGCCGTCCGATCAGCAACAGGCCCGAGAGTCGACGGCGCGTAGTGTTCCACGCGCGCCTCAAAGAGTTGTCAGCATTTATGACGGGGCCCGTCATGGCCGATGCCTGCCTAGGGGTTGAGGATAAATTTGAAAGAGTTACCTCGCCCCTGGGCACTCAGGCAGGGAAGGAACAGAGGTGGGTTTTAGTCAGCAAGAGTCTGACACGCGAGAAGTCATTGCATGATTTCACAACCCTCCCCCCCCCCCCCCCCCCCTCCAAAAAAAAGACGTACAGTATGCGTAGTTAACGGCTCTGTGATGTGTATTTTTACACTCTGTAGGTATTCACAATTTAGTCTTTTCGTGTCTATGGTAGGTATAGTAGTTCCACCTACTTTTTGTAAAACATTAGTCTGGGACAACCACCCCTCTCATTAGGAGTCGGGCGTCGGTAGCTGCGCCACAGTTTAGACTTTTGCAGCTGTTATCGTTTAACATTGTTTTTTTCTCTGCCTGTACTTTTTTTTGTTCCAAATAAACTATTATTATTATTACTTCACCACTTCCATGGTATCTCCTGTGTCTTAACCTAGCTACCTATTGCTTCAGGCTTGATGGGAGTGAACCTTTGGCAGACGTTGTAGGGTAAAAGTCACAATAGACAAGCTAGAAGGTCTAAGCATTTACACAATCACATAAATAAACGATTTATTAGACTCCTATTCTGAAAGCTCAGTGAGTTCAATAAATCGTAAATTTATTTAATCATTTATTTTTGTTAATTATTAAAAAAATAAAAGATGTATTAGACTCTTTGTCTGCCTAAAAACATTGTCTTGAAAATCTATGAAGCTGACACAAAAATTATATTCAAAAGAAACAAACCCAGCTGTTTAGTTAGATACACTCAATTCCCTACACTATCCATAAAACCAAATCAAATCTCAGTGAACATCTGTTACGGGTATCACGTGACCATTTCGCATGATACCAACATTGTAAGGAAAGCGTATCCTGTCATAGGAGCTATATCCGCCCCCTCCGCTTTGGGACAGTAAAAAATGGAGCAATTTTTATAATAGTCGCATGGGTAACGATCCCGAATGTTCTTTATTATGAACCGGAAACATTTATTACTTTTGGATGGTGTAAAAATTGTCTTACTAATATTATAAATGTGAAAAATTGGATGTTCGTGAATCAATCACGTCTTAACAGCTGGAAGGAGTTGGGTGAAACTTAGCACATGAGTGTCCTCGATCGATTATAAATTTATAATCCACATAGGAATAGGATTATTTAAATCTGCGTAGTACGTTTTCATCGGATAATAACGAAAACCCCATTCAAGTTGTATTAGCAGTTTTTGAGAAAGTCGCGGACATACATGCATACGGGTCGAATACAGAGCTGACTCCTGTTTTGAAGTTGGTTAATAAAACAAATTCACGCAAGCGAAGTCGCGGGCAGAAGCTAGTGGCTACGCATTGAGATACATTTAATTGGATAAGCATAGGAAGGTACTATAGTTTTTATTACACCTACTACCCATGTCGAACTAGATTAGTGGTTCAATTTCAAATCTCCGAAAGGAAAGCGAACGCTCTATTAAATTTTACAAGGTCTTCCGTTATACTATTACTGTAGAAATCCGAATCTAAAGAGGTAACAATTTCCTTTTACCTCTGGGAAAATTCTTCGCTTTACTTAGAACCTTGATTAAGATATAGATAGACATAAACAAACGCGCTTTTCCTCAAGTTTATGTCGCGTTTTTTCGTAAAGAGGTGTTAAGGTATGGTGGTCTGGTTGACTGGGTAAAGGTGGTTGACCACTTTTACCCAGTCAACCAGACCAACAGGTGAGGTTAGTGACAACGGGGACGATTTTTTAAAGAGATTTTAAACCTTAATAAAGTAACTGGAATATGGTGATCTGAAAGTTAGCCTGACGGTTTTCAATAGGTTACATTTCGGGGAATGTGTGTCGGAACTGTATAGTTTAATTCTACCAAGCCCGTTCCATCATCGGACCACTAGACGTACGGCGATGCGCCAGCGGTACCTGGGGGTCTTTAGGTTAAGAGTGAATAGAGTTATTTCTAGTCAAGCATGATCCGTCGTCGACCACATCATTGCTTACCATCAGGTGAGACAGTGGCTACGCGCAATCCTATTAATGGTAAAAAGAGATCTCTTTTTGAGATATTATGAAACCCCACATTATTGCAATTTAGAAGAATTCAGTAAATGCAATACTCGTATTTGGAATAATCAAATTATTTTAATTTTGTAGGTATAATAATAACAAGAAATAAATGGAATCATATTTCTTGTAGTAATTAATTTATACCTCATTCCTAATCGCTATACTGAAAGCCCATAACGACTCATGAGTAACTGCGACATAAAACATTATAAGAACTTGAATAGTGGGGTCTCTGCACTACACTAAAACAATCAGAGATTTAATTTCCCAACGCACTAAAGTGCGTAGCGTACATTAGTTTTGCGTGTGCGACGTACGTGTGCCCGCCCTGAGTCCGCCCTGCGCCAGTCACCGCCCCGGCCGTAAACAAACCGCGCAGACCCGCGGCCCGAGCGAGACGCGGATACGGAGCGAGCGAGACAGCAACTACACCGACACCGGACCAAGAACCCTACAATTAACATTTAGTAGGCGAGATTCGTTCGTCGCATCGATTCGTTACGAGATAATTGTTCCCCGAAATTTTCTTTGACATGGAAAATTTGTCACGCGTGTGCTAGTGACTTTGTGCTTTGTAGAGTCGGATGGCGATATGAATTGTGCGTACTATCAGCAGCACGGGGTGCCGCACCCGGCCCCCCATAATGTCAATAATAACTACTTCAACGAGGTAAATATTTTCCTTTTTTATATTTGGTGAAAATCCTGAAATTCTTAGTGTGTTCATAAAGAATTTTTATAAATTATCTTCGAAGAACTTGTGAATATTTTTCTGAAATTAAAAATAACTAAATTATTAAATCATGTAAAACTTGAAAGTGTGTAAGTCTTTACTTTTTTACATTCATACGTACAGGTATTAAATTAACACTATTTAAAAAAAGTTTTTAAACAATGATTATTTTAAAGACCAAAATTTAAAAAAAAATATATATCTCTAAGAACTGCAAGCATTTAAAAACCTGATAATTGATTTAGATAAACGTAAATTATTAAAATTAGATTAACTGTGAAATAAACTTTATACTTTTTTTAATGACTAATTAAAACATAAATAATAGCAATATCTTCGAAAATAATTAGTTTTATTCAATAAACTTATATAAGCTGTAACTAAAATTATACCTATAATTAATTTCGCTTCACAATACTATAATTATCGCAACCATTTCTAACAAAAAAAAAAGTTGCAAACGAACAACAAAATAATTCATCACAATACAATAATTAGCTATTTCATTGACTACGACACGACTAATTTTCGTCGACGCGCAAAAACTTCACGGTTGAATATTTGACAAACAAAAGATGTTCACGGAATACACCGACAAAGGCGCAGTACATACAAAGGCAGAATGGGAATAAAAATATTTAATTGGTGTGATTACTCTAGTGATTACGGCACAAACACCTCCCGGGGTATGCCGTCGCCTCGACAATGAAACACGAGACGCCTTTCTTCCATTGTTGTTTCTTAGCCATAATGCTATTTGTTATCCAATTGATTTTAAGCAAATATGTGAACAATAATGGCCAATTTTGTGTGGTGTGAAGTGTAATGATTCGTGGCCAATATTAAGGGGAACTTTTGTTAAATCTATTCAGTAGTTGTAACTTTAAACTGAAAATTGTAAAATGTTTTTCATAACCGCTGTTTGGACTGATGGAAAAAAAAACAATTTAGTGTCTAGATAAGTTAGTAAATAATACATTACTTATAATAATAATAAGTAAATAACTAAACATAATCATTCATCTTAACGCAATTCAAACTTTAAATAATTTAATCCAAGTAAGTAAAACGTTACTTAAAGATCTCAGATTTCAATCTAAGCCTTCTATCCTAACAGTAAGTAGTTCGGTATACATTAGTCATTGCCCGAATAGCCCGAATATATAATTATCATAATGTGGACTTAAAATGTTAAAATATATTTTGGAACAAGAGCCAGTCATCGTAATTAAGCGCATTCACTCGCACCTACTGTTAGGAGCGGTGACCAAACAATGCGAAGGCCAATCACCTGCTATTATATTTAAATTTGATCTAATAAAGAAACTTAATTTGTGAAAAAAGTTGAGTAAATAATGAAGAAAAAAGAACCACATTTTCTTAGATTTTCTCAATTATTGACAAAATCAAAAGTCATATTCAAATGAGAATCGGCACTTTTGAATGTCAAAAATTACAAAAGATAGTAAGCTAAAATGTCCGTCTGTCACCACACTATACTTCTTAGTATTTTAGCTGGGATGAAGAAGGAACTGGTCTTCAGTAAGAATTCTCGAAACTAAGTAATTTTGCATATTTGCTCCCGGTAAACGCCATGACACACTATCTCCCTGACGCATTTTCCTTATACACCAGTGCAATTTATTACACGATATTCATCATCACCATCATCATCAGCCTTATAATGTCCCCACTGCTGGGGTACAGGCCTCCATCTCTGTGAGAGGGCGTGGGCCGTAATCCACCACGCGGGCTCAATGCGGGTTGGTGGAAGTCACAAGTCTTCAAATTGTTGGTTCTAGGACAAGCCGGTTTCCTCATGATGTTTTCCTTCACCGTTTTGAGAGCAGTGGTGATGAAATAATTTACACAAAGTAAAGCGCCTGGCTGGGTTTGAACTCACGACCTACAACTTGTAAGTCGCGGCCAATACCACTGGGCCACCACTGCTCTATACACGATATTAAAATACATTAAACTGCTCACTAAATATAGTTAATCTTCTGAATTCACTCGTCAGTGACAGGACAGTGGCTTTGTAATTAAACTAGGGAGTTACTCGCAATGTAAGGAATTCTGCGAACTCCAGCGATCGTTGGGAAGCGGGCGACTACGCTGACACGGCGCGGTTGAGCTCACTCCACACATGAGAAACTTGCTTCTTACACAAGTTCGCTAAAACGATTCTCTGAAGACGAAAACAGGTTGAGGGAATTAGCTCATCTCTGCCTTTTAATGTCCCCACTGCTGGGGCACAGGCCTCCTCTTCGTGAAAGGGTGTGGGCCGTAATCCACCACGCGGGTCCAATGCGGATTGGTGAATGTCTTCGAATTTTTGGTTCTAGGACATGCCGGTTTCCTCGACCACTGCTCTCAAAACGATGTTTTCCTTCACCGTTTTGAGAGCAGTGGTGATGAAATAATTTACACAAAGGAAAGCGCCTGCCTGGGTTTGAACTCACGACCTACAACTTGTAAGACGCGGCCGATACCACTGGGCCACCACCGCTAATTAGAGGGAATTAGCTATATGACTACAATTAAACCTAGAAGCTACCCGAAAACTTCCTTTGCTCTTAATTTTTCGGGTTTTAGAGTTTTCCGTGTATACTGAAGATTGATAGTTCAGAGTCCGCTGAAACGTGAACTACATATCCAAATCTCCGTAGACACAAAAAACAATACAACAACAACATCAATTTTGCAAAACTTTGACGATGACCAAAAAAGTCGGGTATTCTAATTTCCTTGGCTTGGCTATCTGCGGCTAGCTAGCGGGGGAGGGTTGGGGGCCGGGGTGCACACTGTTGGGTCCCGCAATTACGGGCCCCATAATTACAGGGCTGGCGGCCGCGCGGCGCCCAAACCAGCCCGCTCAGAACCATTCTCCTGGCGTAATTAAAAAAGCTCCAAATTAAATTCGCTCGTGTGTACGGCCCGACTTATGATATTAACTTTTTAGGGACTTTCTAATTAGTTTTTTGTTTTCCTACTTTGGCTGATGGGAAAATAGGAAATCAACAATGTTTTGTACGAGGGCTCGGTTTTTGTTGCGATCAATTTCGGCTTGGTTTAATAAAATGCGAATTTGATGTTTTGTTTAACTGAATTTACATAAGCTTCATGGTGGTCTTTAAAAGAACCAACATTAATTTCCTTTGCGTTCCGGACACCTTTTTTACATTTTCACGGCTTGCCTTCTCGCAAAGTTCCTTGGAAGTTTAAGAATGTCTTTTTCGGTATAAACCGACATCATATTTTAGTTATTCAGTCAGTAACATAAATGTGGAGATTTTGGAACACGAATGTAAAAACTAACTCTTTTCTCTTCATTTTCAGGTTAGTATCGACCCCGTGACCGCAGATCACAAGGATATGAAGATATTAGTAAGTACTGCATTTGTTATTATGTTTGTTTATATATTTGTGACTTTAGCACTAACACCCCATGGGTTATTTCATTGCCTCTCACATGTTTCTAAGGGCTCTACAAACTTTTTAATCGACCGAAAGTGGAACAACTCTGTTGAATTGTAGTTTTACGGAACTTAAAGACTTAGCCCATAATATCAGAATAGTAGGTACATTTTGCAAGTGGGCAGTTTGTCATTAGAACCGAGGCTGAATACACGTCAGAGCTGTTTTGGAGACAAGAACCTGAAATGACAATTGCCCACGTGTATCAAATGACGTTTTTCAACGCACTTACTCGAAAATAATCAGAAAAACTTGATAAACATATTATTTCGTAACAAATTATTGTGAGAAATGGCTCTCAGATTGTTTTCATGTGCCTTGGTGTGGGTGGGCGCTGTCACTTTCCGCACTAGTGCAAAATACTTACACTACATAGCAAGCCCAAAAGCGGTACGTGTAGAAACGGGTTTTCGAGTAAGTGTGTTGAAAAGTAGGGTAGAGTCCTTAAATCACAAAATGGCAATGAAAATAGTTGGTCTAATGTTACGCTTATGTTGAAACAAAACATGTGACAAAGTAACTGCTTGAGAGCTTTTGTACATAATGCCGTCTGCTGAACAGTTTATTTTTTATAATTTCTACATTATCTATAGTTAAATTGTAACTAAAGTCAAGTGTCGGTAAAAAAAATATATTTAAGCTACGCCGGATATTGGCAGGGTCATTGTGTACAAGAGTGCTAATACTCGTACCAAAATCTATCCAGTCTTAGCTGCTTACATCTTTAAAAGGCAAATCTAAGACACATCAATAAACTCATAAATCCAGTCACTTATACATCTATTGTAGGATGATAAATTGCGCATAGATAGCGGATAATTCTAATTCATTTACCTCTTGCAATTCCTTAATGATTTCTGAGCGGTAATACCGACGACGCCTCCATTACGATTTTCCACTATCGACTAGTGGAATTATATCGGAACGAATATCGAATGACGAAATCGGTAATTTCGATTTGTCGTCATCAGATCGATTCGATGGACACTGTGAAATGGGTATTGTGAGCGATGAGGGGCGCGAGTAATGCATTCGACACGGGCTGGGCTGCGCTCGCGCAGGACACGTGATCCGTGACAATGTTGGACCCAAGTGTTGTGGTATTTTATGCGCAAGGAGTTTTTAACTGGAGACCTTTTTGGAGTATGAAATTTTATGCTCTGGCACCGCTTTTTAACCTCCTGTTGTGGAAATCGCCACTGCCAGTTGTTTCTGTTTGATTTCTGGCAACATTTATTACTTAGAGTATTGTTTTGTTAAACGCGGGTTTTCAATAAAAGCATTTTCTAATCATCAGAGAGCTCAGAAAGAAAAGAAAATTAGTTTGGGTCACAGCTGTCACCGATTACGGCAAAGAGCAGGACCTTCTTGTGAAGACTTCCTAATTTTGTGAATAGTAAACCTTAACCACGTAGAGAATATTACCTGCAATACATCTACGAAAAATAATCCTTTCTGTACCTATACGAGTACCAGACGTTTTTTTACTCTTTGTTTTTTAGCTGCCAGAGCTAAATAAGATATCAAGCTACTCTAAAATACTGTTTGCTGATTCCATTTGGTCTGTAATCTTATTGCTCATGCGCAATCAAAGTAGTTCAGGAGAACTGATGTTTTATTTATTAATTGACTTTGTGCAGTTCTAACATAAGCACCTATAATTTTGTAATTAATTGATCAGCTTAGATTTATATACTAGACCTTGTTTATTATTCTAATAATAAATCAAAATTAAAGTCCATAACTCATGTCAATTAAAGTAGACTTGTTTGATTTGGTGTTACAAGTACCTAGGTAATACTAGTCACAAGGTTTAAAATTACTGTAAAATTATTTAGGTACCTACTACTATTAAATATACCTGCTGACTAGCCTATTTTGTGGAAAAGGTGGGCAAGGGCCACCCCCTCCCCATCCACACAACTCTGACCTTTGCTAGTAGGTACAGGCACGTCCGTTCGGTAGGATTCGAGCTCGTCTCGCCATTTTCGCCTTGGTCTAGCATTTAATGGGACCAATTCGCTGGTTCTTTCAGCTCAGTGAATAAAATAATAAAGAGTTCTAAAATGGTGGACCGATGACCTGGTGAGAGTAGCGGGAATCCGATGACTGCGAGAAGCACAAGATCGGTGTTTGTGGCGATACTTCGAGGAGACCTATGAACAACAATGGACGTCGTTCCGATGAAATGATGATGATGATGACGATCCATTGTTTCTTGGGCCTTCTTTAACTCTTCAGCTTCTACATAAAAACACGATAATTATATTAACTTTTAACAATGCAACAATAACTCCCAAGTCCGTCGTTGATCTACGTTAATTTCAGCATCTAACCACGACTGCAATAACTATTACCTATTTGTTTAAATACAATCGCTCATAAGAATGCGCAATTGAAAAGGCTATCGTTGAATAATGCCGCACAATGAGCATTGAAGGCAATCGCAGGCGACGCCGCGGGCAGCGCCTAGCGTGTGGCCCTCTGTGCATACATTCACCAATTGTATTGGTACCTATAGCGATAGAGTAACAAACATTATAGTTGTGCAGACTTTTATTTGTGAAAAACGATAGTTCAGTATTAGCATCTGATATAACAATATTTTATTGGGAGTTTGAGCCGTTTGGGGTTGAAACATAAGGGCCATGGGGCCCGAGTGCTCGTCAAGTTCTTCGTGACATCAGCGGGCTGTTATTCGACTCTTCACGTGACCAGAGGGCAGGCCTTGTTTTCGGCCAAAGAATCGGCATTGCCATTCAACTAACGTGGCAATGCTGCCAGTGTTCTGGGCACTAATCCCATTGACAGTGATGTGGACGAATTTTTCGATGCCTATATAACTTACATCTCTCCTTTTTATGCCGCTTGTACATATTTTATTTATTTTTTATTTATTATTACTTTGTAATTTAATAATTTATTAAAAAAAATATTTCACGTATTACGATTTTGTGAATCTAAATGAAATATTTTCTCAGTGCAGTTTTCATAAAGAAATGAAGAATGTTAGTTTCAATCAATCAATTTGGCTAGACTTTACTCAAATATTGGGGTTGACTTCAAGTCTAACCGTATATACAGCTAAGTACCCAGCTGTGCCTATCTTCCATCTCTGCAAAGTTATAGGATAGGAGGTATCAGTTCGTAGGACATTTACTTAGAAAGTCAAGTAATGAAGGTAGTCAGAAAACTGATTTCAGGCCGAAACTTGTCCATTTAACTTCAACGAATATCAAATACCAAACCAATATCCGACCAATGGGTCAACGTTTTGAGGATACATGATTTATCTATGCACTAAATACATATACTGAAATGTGTTGAAGCTCTTAGGCAAGTAGATAGATACCTATATAGTAGATATATACCGTGCTTATAGGTAGCTATGTGGTAGGTGTACTCTATACCTACCTAGTTCGTACCCTTTACATATGTATGGAGGGTCGTTGGCACGATGGAACAAGAAGTTCTATTTGAGAGTTTTCCTCCTTGGATCGATTTGTCTGAATCTTCCTGGCTACGAGACTATTCGCTATTAAGCGTTGAAAGCTTTTGTTATTAAACTTTGACATTGTTTCATAAAATTCTGCAGTTTCATTAGTGAATCGAGGAATGCGGAACAGGGTGGAAAGCCCCGCAAGACTTCATTGAAAAGAGAAGATCCTCCAACCAGACGGGACTTGTGGCTTGATTGCGAGTGTTAGTTAGATTTGTGTGTTTTCTCGTATTTCGTTTGTGGCATATGTTCATAGATCCGGCTCCAAGTGCTTAGTTAGCTTTTTAGTAAGTTTGTGTTAGTTAAGTACCTACCTACATAGACATATAAAATCATTTCTTATAGGTAAACTTTTACTCGATGTGTCACCCACTGCAATCTGGGTACATACCTATTTAGTCGAAACCTATATTCATATTGAAACATTACTATTTCAGTCTAGGAATACATGGATACCAATAAATACATATACGACCCCAGATACATTGAGATAAGAACAAGAGAATGATGATGACCGATTAACTTGGGTGCCTAATTCCAATATTTTCAGCTTTGTAGTTTTCTTAAAACTACTTTTCACAAACTATTAGTCTTTGTACCTACCTATGTCTTCAGTCTAATATTCCCTAAGTCAAATAATAATTCGGGCTTCAAATTTGATAGTCCTAACTATTGTTTACAAGACAAGAACTAAGTTTGTCACTGTTGAATGAGACAATTACTAGCTATCACGCCATTGACTCGCAACTTTCAACAATTACCTCGTATGGCCATTATTGGAGACAGGCCCTTTTGAAATTACATGACTGTTTTACGAAATGGTGTTGTGGTGGGTATCTAAACGTTATTTAGAAAATTTGTTTTGCTGCTATATCCTGTTTACTTATTCCTTCCTGAGCTATTGAGTAGATTTACTTATTATCTCTTCTCTTTACCATTCTGAGAGTTAGCTATGTTTTGGCACACCTTCAGCCCAACAGCTTTGATAGTTATCATCGTTATCCCATTATACTTATCTTATTTATTTGGAATCATCAAAACTTGGCTATTTCTTTCACACTTCTTTATTTGTCGTCATATCACTTAGTCACTCACTTTCTAGACATATTCTCTTTTTTAACAATTCAGAGACTTTTATAAATAAGACATCATCTTTCACACAGTTCATCCAACGCAGCTTTAGCGGCCCCGACACGTTCAATTGCTATTGTCAATGTGCTACGTTATTGACAATTGCAATTGAAGGTGCCATTGATGTACTTCAATTGCAATTGTCAATTGTTTGCGCTAACTCTGGACGATCGCAATATAAATTCCGTCCTTGATATTACGTGGGGTATCCGCCATGATTGTTTTCACTGCTGTCAGACGCGCGAATGACGGAAACGATTGTCAATCACTTAAACGATCAATTGGCAGATTCAATGGCTCTGTCAATGAGCATCAATCAAATTTTTCATCAATTGTTTTCAATCACGTAACTGCGATTGACAATCCCTTCAATTGTACTCGTAAACGATCAATGGCAATTGACAATCGCAATTGAACGTTTTATTTATTAATATTGACAGCTAGCTCTTTCTTTCAAGCAAAGACGTCTCTTTTAAGACATGCATAGTAGTACATCAATCGTCGAAAGTGCTTATACCTCTCTGCTATATAAACTCTTCCCAACTTCAGAAGCCTCTACAATATGGACATTAGCAATAGGTACTACGTACCTACATCTGTAAATGAAAGACAAACTGCCACCAAGTTAAATGGTAGTGATCGAGTGAGGAAAGTGGTCCGGCGTCGGGCACTTCCGCCTATTTCCGCCGGAGCGTGCGACGCCGGCCAAACCGAGTGTATCAACCGTCATAACTGGGTACAGGATATTATACTGTGGACCTTGTATGTCCCTACACACATAGATGAAGAGTGAAACACGTAGGTGATCTGTCTATATCTGAGGGGTAATATCCGTATAATAAACATTGCATTCGTAAGATTGGAAACGTTCCTTAGAATATAAAATACGGGAACTTGTTCAGTCCCAATATTCCCAATCTATCAAAAACACCTCTTATTTACCAACATTTTGAGAAGTTTTTGACGTTATCAACGTCAAACACACGGAACACCGAAATAGCGCATTTGCAGAATTGTCGACATCGGCATTAATTGCCATAAATAAAAATAGAATAGACTTGAATTTTAAAATTGGACCCCCGGTGACTGGTTATATAAGTCAGAACGAAGAGTGTTTCTGAGTGAGCCTTTAGACAAAATACTTTTCTGTTAACGTTAACGCTAACGCTTCGTGCAAAATGTATGGCAAAGACATTACTGGGCGTGAGTCACGTGACAGTTCTCTGTCTAACGCTTCGTGCAAGATGCCGTTGCCATACATTTTGCATGAAGCGTTAGCGTTAACGTTAACAGAAAACCGTTATCTAAAGGCTATCCCCCTTAGCTAAAATACATTTCTGTTAACGTTAACGCCAACGCTTCGTGCAAAATGTATGGCAAGGACATTACCTGCGGAGAGAACTGTCACGTGACTCACGCCCAGTAATGTCGTTGCCATACATTTTGCACGAAGCGTTAGAGTTAACGTTAACAGAAATGTATTTTGTCTAAAGGCTCTGCCTAGCTCGGTCAGGTCTTTGTGAACATCTTTTAAATTATTTGAAGTGCGATAGTCTATGATTAGACTAGCATCCGGCAATCACCTATAAAAGTTACTTCTAGCATATAGACAGACGGGGCCCGTCATGGCCGATACCTGCCCAGGGTTTGTGGATAAATTCGAAACAGAGTTACCGCGCCCCTGGGTACTCAGGGCAGGGAGGGAACAGGAGTGGGTTTTAGTCAGTAAGAGTCTGAGATACCCTCCCGGTCCACCCAGAGCGGCAGATGTCATTGGATGACTAACCACTACCCAAAAAAAAAAGCATATAGACAAAGCTGTATCAACTGTCATTGGTGAACACAGGAGATTATGTATTGTAGACCTTATAGTAGGTATTCATAGCGTGCATAGTGTGCTGCGTAGTGTGTCTGGTGATGGAACTAATGGAAGTGGTTAGAGAACTAGAAATAGTTACGTTTGAGCACAGTCAAGATGGTTTACTTTAAGAGTGGAATTAGTTTCCTTACATCCTTTTTAGGGTTCCGTACCCGAAGGGTCCAAACGGAGCCCTATTTCTGTCACTCACTTGTTCGTCTGTCCGTCGTCTGTCACGAAATTTTTTAACTCCCCGTTGAAAAATGAACTTGAAATTTGGTGATAATGTTTGTTATTACGTTTAATGTAGTATTGATGAATCAGATTTTTTCATTGATAATTCCCTCATTTGATGTGTCCCTAAATGTGTGTGACGTAGTAGCTACCTATCCTATGGAACTGTAGGTACTCGTAAGTAGGTAAAGCATGCTTATAATAGACTTTGCAGTGTTTAAAGAGAAGATTTTTTCTTGTATGTCTGATCTAAGTAGAAATTATTATACCTATTAGGGTTTAACTGCTGGGAGATCACACATTCTGCAGTGGCATTCAAATGAAAGTCTCCGATACACCGAAACCCAAAGACGATGCGGCTATGCTGTACATTGCTCAAAATTTGCTGAGCCCGCTCCTTTTGGCACACTAAAATCTGGTATGTTTTAAGGAGTCTCTTGTGTTGTTGTTGATATTATGATTGTTCAGTATTGGTATTAAATGTGTCTTTCTTTCTATGTTATAGGTACCTAAGTAGGTGTGCCATTGCATCATTGATCGGTTCTTTTTCAAAATCAAAAGATGTTTATTTTTACAACATCTTTTCAGTAGTCAAGGAGTTGGTCAGTTAGTCAGCGGTTATTTGCTTTTTGTAGGTAAGTGACATGGAACTAGAAAAGGCTACAGGGACCCCTAGATAATGAAAAAAGTCGTTACCAATTAATTTTTAACTCTCGTTCTAATTTTTCATATTTGGTGTGTTATCTCCGTTGGGCTCGCCAAAACGCCTCTCATGAAATTTCCATGTAATTTGATTTTCTCCGCACACGCCGCCCTTTCGTCGTAATTTCACATCTCAGCGTGAGTTTCGCGTTCAAATTAAAATGTTTATTGCGTTAAGCGGAGTTCGCACGGTCGCCCATGAGCGAGCTGAGCATTTTTATTTCGTTATCCCGGACACGCCCACTCACCCCTCTCCGCTGACACCCCTCACCTCGCCACGATTTCACTATTTTATGAACCCGATGGCACCCCTGTCTAATGTCGCTGTAATGCCTCGCGACTGTCATTTCCGGTCTTCGCCGAAAAGGATGTTGCACCTTGAAAGCTGTAACATAAAGTTCAATATAGTTTGTTGTTAGTTTGAGCATTTTACTGGTGTTATGCGTGTCATAAAACTATTAGCCGTTTAAGCTATTCTCGAAGCGACGACGTCCCTCTAAGAAGGTTTATCGTCTGAAGGAACTCGGGTGCGGAAGGGCGCTATCATTTTTTTTCACGCAAACTTTCGTAGCTCCGTATTTTCGTGCCATTACGAATTATTTGGTCGTGTTTATAATGTTTTTTTGTGGTAAGCATTATATTTCATTATCTTTAGCACCTTGTTGGTCGTTCACCGGCGCTATTAGCTCGTAATAACGTTCTGTCAGATGTTATGGTGAAGGGGAAATGTGTGTTAGGGGAATTTCTAAGCAGACAGATTTGTGTTCTACAAAAATTACCTTAGGAATTAAATTATTTCAAGGGTTCTTTAAAAAGAGGTGAAATATAATAATTCTTTATTATCAGACAAAAAAAGCCAATAGACAAAATTCACATCTTAATCTTACAAAATCATAAAATAATACATACATATTTAAAAACATAACACCTCACCTATTAGTTATACTATACGTTGGGCCGTCGGCGACGTATTGCGCTGAGTCGTGGCATCCGAAATATCTCTTCCGAACGAAGATCTATCCCTCTATTTTATACTTACACTTCACGATGTTTTTACAAAGATTTTTACTTTAATGTGGTATTAGCATTCACAGTTGTAACAAAACAAAAGGTATACCTACTTAAGTTTTTAACTGATGGTCAATATAGAAATCGATGCAACCTGGATATTTGCCAGTTCAATCAATCAACTAACTCAGGTGTGTTAGACAATTCACCGCTGGGCAAAAGCCTCTCCGAAAAATCACTTTCACTTACAGCTTTAATTCACCCGCATTATTCTCTTGTTGAAAAGATATGGACTAGGAATCTATATCTATCTTATTCCGTACCATATCTTTAACGTGGCTAAAGTTATAACAGCCGCACGGTCGATTCATCAGGTTAAGCTTGCCGCTTGCCGGGGTTGGTCCATGGATGGGTGACCATCTTTACATACCAGATGACGTAGATGACGTTTTGGTCTCCGGTTATCAATTCAGACGTAACTTTAATATTTAGTTTTAGTTCTGGGGTATAACAACAAAAAAGTGAAAAATAAACTACATTTTTTACAAAAAAAAACAACTGACTTCCAAAAAAGAAAATACAAAAAAAATTTGAAAATAACTTTCATTTCGGAGTTTTTTTTTTTTTGTAAAAAAGTTTTTTATTAACGACTAGCTTCTACCCGTGGCTTCGTCCGCGTTGAGTACTTTATTAGGTATCCCAAGGGAACTTTCTATCTAGTGGCTTAAATTTGAAAACGTAACAAACAGAAAGATACACTTTCGCATTTAAAGCATAAGCAAACCTAACACAAAAAAAAAAAAAAAACCTAACACAACATAACAACAACAACGTAACATAGGTAGCCTTTTAATGTTCCCATTGCACTGTTGGAACACAGGGCTTTTAATGTTCCCATTGCACTGTTGGAACACAGGGCTTTTAATGTTCCCATTGCACTGTTGGAACACAGGGCTTTTCTCTGCGAGAGGGAGTGGGCGGTAATCCACCACGCAAGCCCAATGCGGATTGCTAGATGTCACATGTCTTCGAATTTTTGGTTCTAAGACATGCCGGTTTCCTCTCGATGTTTTCCTTCACCTTTTTGAGAGCAGTGATGATGAACTAATTTACACAAAGTAAAACGCGTTGAATTAGATACGTTTCCTCCAGTCTAGCTTCTTTTAATTATAAAATTTTAGTTCAGACCGAATGCAGATCAATGCTGAAATCACCTACTTTTTGAATGTACTGTAGGGCCTGCAGGGCTCCAGTAAGGCCTGCAGGGCTCTAGGGGTGCTCTATAGCTTGGGGGATTGGTATCACTCGCTGCTTGCGAGAGTGTGGTGTATGAGAGTGACTGGCTTATAATATGTAGGTACAGTGTAAGGAAGGAAAGAGGGATAGGGCACTCTATATAACTATATTAAAAGTAAGTAAAAACAGAATAATACAAGTGCCCACTTCAGCCAGGCAAGCAGAACTGATCCCTAAAACAAATGTGATGCCTACTCCTTCTATATTCGAACGGCTCTTCAATAATCTCAACAGCCAGCTGAAGGCCGGTACCCACACGCGGACTTAGGCAGTGTGCACAATCGCCACAGTACCTACTGTATTTTGGGTTCTAAATGTCAAATCTATGGTAGATTTTTGTGACGTACCCTAACTGCTTTGAATAAATGATAAAAATACTTACAGCAGTTCCATTTTCAGGACTTTAAGAATGATGAGAAGCACCTAATATTAGGTATCTAACATAATACCTATATACTTACCTACCTGTAGGTAGGTAAGTACTAACGTAAGTACTTAAGTATTGCTGGACTTTGCATAACTGTTGGATCCTACTTCCTTGCTTGCACTCTTTTATAATAGTTAACTAGATTCTGCCAGCCTTTCTGCCCGTCCAGAACATGGTCTACCCGTGTGCAAAGTATCATCGAAACCTGTTCAGTTTTTAAGACATGAAGAGGTATCAAACAGACGGACAGAGTTTCTTTCGCATTTATAATAGAAAGGATTTATAGTTAACTAGCGAATAAGGACCACGCTTTTGAAAGAAATTCAAGATCTCCCGTTCATTCCCCATCCATCTACCATGTCGTCCCTGCTATTCAGAAGGATCTATGGTTCATAACGTTAAAGGGTTTTTTTTTTTTGTGGGTTGGGAAATCATCCAATGACTTCTCCCGCTCTGGGTGGAGCGGGAGGGCATGTCAAACTCTTACTGACTAAAACCCACCCCTGTTCCTTCCTTGCCTGAGTGCCCAAGGGTGCGGTAACTCATTTTCAGAATTTATCCGCTACCCCTAGGCATGCAGGCTCCGGCCACGATGGGCCCCGTCAGTGGTGGCTGACAACAACGCGCCGTCGACTCACGGGCCTGGTGCTGATCGGACGGCGAGCTACACTGCTAGCCGTCCGCAGGCCCAGGAGCGTTATTGGGTATGCCATCTCATTTCACCATAGAATGTGCATACTATGTAAGTAAATTTGTAAGTACATTACCTTCTTATGTAAGTACATTTGTCTTATAAAATAGAATAATGATTTCACTGCTCTCTTAGTCCCAAATTGTAGGTAACGGCTCCTTGACCCTTCGCTCCCAATTCTTATTTGCATTGCCTAACATTTTATTTGTAACCCTTTAAGTACTCCTAACTACCCTAAAATGTCAATAACGTTTAAGTCATTAACATTGAATACCCATGAAATAACGCAAAACGTACCTAGAAATTAGAGACAAGTCAGGCTCAGTTAAAGAACTTCACTACTCTGTTCATTCGCGTCGGCTTTGACAATTGTCAAACATCTTTTCAACCATAACTTCGAAAACTCAAAGCTCAACTAAGGCCAACCATTACGTCGAAGTACCAACTATAAGCAATAATTTGAAACAAAAAAGTTTATGCAAATCGAGGGACGCCGAAATAAAATGGAGTCTGGTCGTGCGAGCGCGTGCGATCGATACGCCCGCCGCGACCTTGCGGGCGGGGCGCGGTGTGGGCGGGGCGCGGTAAGAGGCTGGGATTGGCGGGCCCCGCCCACTGGCTCCCCCACCCGCACTCCCCCGCGCTCGGTCCGCTCGCGCGTCGTGGAGCGCGCGCCACACGTCGCTCGCGCGCTCGCATCGCTTACTCACGCCACCGCGCTGTATGCGCACACCGCGCCGCGTTGTTTAACAAGTGACACTTTGTTCTAGTGCCGAGTTCGCTATGTGTCACGTCTAGTGTTGTTCTCGGCAATGATCACCGACATGTACGCGCCGCTCCCGGTGCCGCCCAGCAATAAGTCCATTGTAAGTTTGTTGTGAACTTTTACTTTAACGTCAACTTTGACAGCTCCAAAACAGCTGTTGTATACAGTGGTGTATTTACAAAATAATGGGAGAGGCGATTCTGCTTAGAATTTTTATCTGAGTGTGGTTAACTTAAGCCTATGCTTTAAGTTATAAGGATTCATTCAGGTTTTTTATGCTCCTCTAATGCAGAGAATACGTCATAATTTGGTGTGCACAACAATGACGGTTGGATATGGTGCCGTCGATTATATCTTTTAAAATATTTCAGAACTTAAGTGGCACACAGTTTTAAGTTACGAAAAGTCAGACAATTTTTTTTTGTTATTTTTTCCTTCCCTAATAATAACAGGGAAAAACGTAATATGGCGACACAAGCACCTACGACATGATTGTGTTTATGAAAGTGTTATTATCATAAGGAAATTCTGCCTACAATCATTATAAGCTAGTAAATAAGTTAAAACTAAATTAATCTGTTAAAACACTGAGGTAGAGTCATGTTCCGTCGGCTTTTTAATATCATGCTGAATGAATGCCTACTTTGACAACAAATAATTTACATTACGGTTCTATAAAACTAGCTATGTAGACGTTATGTCTACCACATCAAATAGGTTGAAATATAGGTATCTAATAAACATTTTCGTTTCGGCAGTCTTGAAACTGCCTAATATACCTATACGAAAATCATATGATTTTCGTGAAAATTATTTACCTACTGGAAATAGGTTTTTTTGATCACGAAAAACACGGTAGGTACCAGTGAGATATCTAAAAATATATTGCCCGCGTTTATCTCTGAACCGGTATTTTGCAAATGCTGCATCTACAATTAGCAGGGCATATGTAAGCTTACATTTTTTTAAACACCGTGTCTATTTTCTAAACAAGTGGTTATTCTAGGGAAGATTTTTCACAGTTTAATTTAACACTAACACAAAACAATTTCCCCAAGCAAAATTACAATCTTTCCGTACTTACTTGGTCACCAATTATTGAATAGAATAATACTATAATGCACACCAAAAATGTTACACAACTTTTTACACGAACTTCAATCTATGGATATAGTGGCGGTCTTACGAAAATAAAATTAGGTATCTCCCTATTTACACCTGAAAGATGTCCCGTGATTTTGTAAACCTACACCTGAAAGTGTATACAAAACCTGGGTAGTAGTTACCACAATAGGTATAATTACTTACCTTTTTTTTACGATTTCCCACTAGGTGTAAGGTTCACTTTTTCAGCAATTCTCTACCCATTGTTCTACACCCTTACGTCATATCTATCTGAAGCATCTCTCTATGGTTCTTCCCATAAACAAAACAATAGAGCTATAGTGAAACTCCTCCCAGTTGCACCTGTTTCATTAGATAGGTGTCTATTATAGTTCATTAGGTATCATTAGACGTTGCAGCGTTTTGTATGTGTATAACATGTGAAGAGTATGAAATTGTATAAAAAAATATGCAACTTGTTAGCTTGTCCTACCAGTATTGTTTTTTATTGTAGGTACAGGTTTATTTCTGTCGTTTGGTTCATTTGTATATGAAAATAGTGGGCAAATGGCAGTTAAGAGTATCTAAAAATATCAGTCAAGTGTGAGTCGACTCGCATATGAAGGGTCTCGTACCATTGCTTTTATTTAACTTGCAATGTTTGTTTGTTCGTGTCAAATCTTGAAGCTGAATTAGCATCACTTCCTTTTAAGGCGTATATGGCCGACAAAGTGGCGCCCACATTGAATAAAAAATCGTAGCAAAGCGTAGAAAATAAAGATTAAATAATCCTATGTTGCGTTTGTTACAAAGATGGTAAGGTATATTTACGTTGTTGAAACAGACTCAAAATGTTTTGTATCCAAAGTAGTAAGCAAAAGTACCAAAACTACAGTACAGTACAGTACAGTACTACTTTGGATACGAAACACTTTGAGTCCTGTTTTAACAACGTAAAAATACCTTATCCTATATGTAACAAACGCAACATAGGATTCTTTCATCTTCATTTTCTATGCTAAGATACGATTTTTTACTCAATGAGGGCGCCACTTATGCGGAGGTAGGCCCTTAAGGTAAACATTACCTGACTCGAAATTTAGGATTACGTACAGTCACGAAATTTTGTGTATGAATTTAAAAATTTGCTTAAAAAAAGTTTTTAATTAACATACACACTCTGGGAAAATTTCTACAGTCTACCTATTACGGTTCAGATAGACAGACGGACGGAAGGACAGCGCCCAGCGGTGTCTTAGTAATAGGGTTCCATTGGTAACCCTTCAGGTAGGGTACCCAAAAAAGATCTTTTCAGAAAAGTGTTTAACATCTAGAACACACCTGGTTATTTCTCTTGAAATTAATTAATTAATTTTCCGGTACATGGTGGACATCTCATCCAAAAAAAAAAGTAAAAAAAAAGAAGAAAATTAAGTTCTGCGGATGCCTGTTCTGGTTTTTAAGTTGAGCTATTCGACTATTGACAAATGCTTGCACTGACTGGACAGGTCCACTCAAATATGTTTGGTTCTTTCTTCAAAAGACCACTACAGACACTAAGCTGCATGGTCCTCATATAGAATAATGTGAATGCGAGAACTATGTATGTCGTTATATTCATGTAGATTTTATGATTGTCTGGCAGTTTGAGTATTTTTTGCGGCCTACTCAAATGTCCTTACTTTGGTATTGTTCGTCGGTTCGTTGAGCACCTCAGAGTTCTGAGTTGAGCTTCGCGATGACTGACAAATGCTTGCACTGTCTGGACAGGTCCACTCGAATTCGTGTGTTGCTTTCTTCATAAAGCTCATCCCAGACATAAACGTACATGGTTCTCATATGATCTAACCAGTCCACATTGTATGGATTTGAACACTAAAAGAGACTTTGACCTCTGAGTTTGTTTCGGTGTTTCTTCTCAGGGTAGTCAGCTAGGAAACACCGGCCTCATCTAGCTTAAACTGACAAAAAACATTGACGTGTAAAAGTGTTCCTTGTAACCTATTTACTGAATAAACATCATTTATCATTTATCATTTATCATTTATCATTTGCCAGTGTCATTCTTAAAAAAGTAAAAAAAAGAAAAAATTTAGTTCTGAGGATGCCAGTGTCATTCTTAAAAAAGTAAAAAAAAGAAGAAAATTAAGTTCTGCGGATGCCAGTGTCATTCTTAAATAAGTCAGGCAAAATTTTATTGGACCGCTATTTTATAGTTGCCTTTTATTGCTTATCTTTGTTTCCGTGACATGTAGTACATGTCAGTTTTGCTAATTTAATGTTTGTTTTATTGTATGTAGGTAGATTATTATCTATATGAATATTAATCACGAGTTACTTCTTTTTATCTTTTATGGGGAGATGACTAAAAAAATCTATTTGGTCAGTCAGTTAGTCTACAAAAAACGGGCCAAGAGCGAGTCAGACTCGCGCGCCAAAGGGTTACGAACAAATCATATTTTATTAGGTTTGCCTCCTATTTATAGGTTTTAAGAACTAATTAACTAATTCCTGTATTTTTTTCAAAATTAAAACTGAATATTTTAAAATTATTAAAAAAAAATATTCGAGACCCTCACAATGTCCTTTCATTTGATATGTCGCACGGCACAGTTTGAAACTTTGTTTTTTAATTTTCCGATTTTCACCCCAAAAGCGACCCCCATATTCCAAATTAATTTATTTAGGTTACACGTTCGTATTTGGATCACAGATATTCATGTGTGTAATAAATTTCAACTCTATCGGTCCAGCAGATTCAGAGAAATTGGCTGTGACAGACGGACGGACAGACAGACAGACAGACACACGAGTGATCCTATAAGGGTTCTGTTTTTTCATTCAGACTTTCGGAACCCTAAAAAGGACTTTTACCTACAAGTAAAGTAACAAGCCCCTACTCCTGAACTTTGATATGTTTTATAAACTTTGAAACTTAAAAAAAAAAAAAAAACTAAACTTTTTTTAAACTTTTCTTTGTAAACTTTTTTTGATTTGGTAAAGCAAAAACTTCTTTTTGCTTCAATCCAATATTTTTAGGTTATCTAACTTACGGACTAAATATAACTAAATTTTTGTACCCAGGAAACATCACTATTCTCATAAACTCTCAGAAACTCCCAATTTTACCTGTAGCTTTAGATATCGATTGTCAAAGGGTGCTCAATCAAACCAATCTATTCAAACAAAAGTTTCCGAATAGAATCGCGATTGTTTCCTCTCCCATCCATCTTCCGACGAAATATTTGTCAACGAGAACACACTCCCCAAACGTACAAACAAATTCAATCAAACCGTTTGATTTTATTGCGCTTTTGTAACAGAGAACAATGAGTATTGTTCCGAGTAAAGATCGGACATTCTTCTACAAAATTATTTAGTAATTTTAATATTGAACAATAGGTATGTCTTATTATTGGTAATCATGATATGATCTGTTATTCAATAAGTACGTGGGCTGAGCATCGTGTAACTTTTTATTGCCGTTAGAAATTCTGAGAATAAGTTTCGCTGATAGTTTCTGTGAAGTCTATTAGGTACATCTAAATTCGCTGTGAATTTTAGGTCATGTTGTTTATATATATATATACTTACTATTATCTACCTATGACCAAAAATTTCAGAACGATTAAATTTTAAGTAATAATACCCATAAATAAGACAGAGAAAAAGGAATTCATCTCTGCCTTGAAATATATAAAAACAAACTTCTGCCAGCGGCTTCACGCCCACGTGGAATAAGTAAGTACTTCCCCCCTTTATAAATTACCCTATGTAGGTACTATTCCAGACTATATTAGGTACTATTCCAGACTATATAATCTCTGTGCCAAATTTCACCCAGATCCGTTCAAACGTCCATCCATCCATACTTTCGCATTTACTTTTAATATTGTTATAGTAGGATTCGTTTAGTAGAGCAGGAACTAAGATAACCTATTCAAACAAAGCTACCACTCAAAATATCAGGAGCGTAATCCGGTTGATAAGAAGTCTTTTAAATGGATTAGTTATAGATATGTAAAAAAAGGTTTGGGGTCTGAGTAAATCCGAAAACCGCAACCAGGCCAGAACCTCCTAAACCTTAAAACCCTTCACGCACTACCAGCCATGAAAGATAAGTAGCTCCGTCACCCACTTCACACAACAAATCAAGAACTTTCATCTCATCCGCACTTCACCCATACATCGGGACCATTATGCGTGTCTAATAGATTTTTTTGGCGCTGGCCCATTCACGGCGCGCAGCGTGAAGCCCCTTCAATGGCCATTGTGGCATTCAACCGAATCGACGACCGACAAACTTTTATTTGTAATGCTCCTAAATGGCTGTTATGGGGATTAAGGTACTCCGCTTTGTCATCCTACCATGAGACGGGCCAAAGTCGCAAATCCGATACTCTGTCGCAAAAGTAACATTGTTGAGCATCACTGAAAAACTAAAATGGAGTTACCATAATACCGGATTCTACAATACGTTTTAAGATCCGTCACTTTTGATAGCAACGGTGCTTTGTGTTACGGTTTGCTTAGGATTAAACACTTTAACTTTGGGATGAGGCCACTTACAGTTAAAATGTTTAGTTAGATGCAGTTTTTGTTAAATGGCATCTGTGTTTTTTTGGCTAACCTTTGTGTTTGTTAGTGGACAGAATGCTCTTTAAGATCATGTCAATATAAATAAAACTACTTAGTTGTTGTAAGCTAGATAGAAAACAAACCTAGTGGAAAAGACCGATTAATAAACTTAATATTATGAGTTTTAACTAATTACTAGCTTTCGTTACCTACCTACTTGGTGTTGGCAATACCCTTTGTAATGTAGTTATAGGAACATCAACACAAAACATCTGTCATCTAAAAATACTAGCATAATAAGCACCTAATGATAGAACAACACATGCATCCCAAAGTACGTAATTCTAATTAAAATACTTGTCGCATGAACCAATTATTTTAAAAAATAAACCGTATCGGTAGCGACGGGGCCGCCATAATTCTTTTTTATAGCACCAACTCCTCGTGTTAACCCGTTCATTGACAAAAGGTATTTAAATGAAGCTGTCGGGGAAATAATATTTAGTGCGGGCGCAAGTCGGGGACATTCCGACCGAGCATTTAACAGTCGTCACGTGAATGTGACGCTTTTAGATTGATACTCTGTGGCTTCAGAGTTGGGAGACCGGCTTATCTTTTTGATCTGTAACTAAATTGATATTTATGTTGTTTGAGATAATGTTGATGTCTTCTCTGCTGTTGAAACTTTTGTTATTATGGTAGAACATTGTATCTATTTTAGACTTCCTATCTTGTCTATTCTCTATGCCAACTCATATGTGATCTACTTATCTCTTTTCAATCTTATTTTCACCGCAGGTAATACCTACCTAAGTATTGGAAACAAGTACTTACAACTGAGTTATCAATTCGATTTATTAAGCAACAAAAATTTTAGTAACTAAGATCATAGATACCTACTACCGTGTAAATTACGACGGGTGATTAGGGTGAGTTACAGTGGAGGGCAGAGCAATACCCAGACCCGTGAGTGTATATCTAGCGCATGAGTTTATGTAGGCACTTTAGGTTTATACACCGCCGTTTATAAACAGTTTTTGCATTTCAGTTCTCCTACGCAAATGACAGAACAAACAACGTCGAGATCAACATTTATAGCGTTCGAAGCCGAACATTCAGTCTAAACTTATCAAAACCTTGACATGACAGCCCTCGACACAGTCGACACCCACATTCTACTAATCGTATCCGAAGCATCTCCTAAACGTCTAAAGCTTTCTCGTTAAGTTATTTACGTTGGTATCCGTCAACGCGGCGGGAAGCCGGCGACAAATTTAACAATGTTAGTCGCGCGTCTGCAGCGACAGGGTTAAAAAAAATCACTAATGAAGTGCAAATCTGTCAGTGCGCGTGTTCCAACGATTTATTGTCGCACGTCTAATTGTTTTGTCGCGCATTTTGTGCCTTGTTGAGTTTTTGGTTCGGTTGTCACGTGATCTGTGGGATTGGAGCCGTTTGATGTTAGTGTGATTAAGATTCGTAATTAGGATTTATTCGAAACACTTCACGTCCCAACTTCTGTAGTGTTATCAGGAAAGCATGTCTACCACACGACACTTACGCAGTTAGAATGCAAATAAATCATAAAGTTCAAACACTTTTAAATATGCATTTTCATAATAAAATAAAGCAGCATTTTTTAATTTTAAAAATTATTACACCTAGTAGCAAAAAAAAGAACACTAAACAGAAACTTAAAACTCGCTATTTTTCAGTCCGCCACTCCCCGCTATTAAGCAAAAGCGTTACAAGCCACATTTAAACCGTAAAAACACCGCAGGACAACTAGATCGGCCGTCAATTATTCAGTTAAAGCCGTAGTGAGGTCTGTGAGGCTTATTAATTGACGCACCATCCACACACTGGACAAAAACGGCGCGACCGCAACTGCAACGCAGCGCAACTGCAGTTTCCTGCCGCGACCGCAAAAGACCTTTTAATATTCTAGTTAAACGTTAATTTTGTACCGTTACCGGATAATTGTTACGTTTAAGTATCACTTACGGTTTTCTCAATATTTCGTTCTTGTACAAGTTTTTGATCATATTTATTTTTGTGTGGCAGAGAGCATGAGGGTATGTATTACCATTTTGTTCAGGCTATTTTATACCATCTTGTGCAGCATCATTTCTAAGATACCTTCCCAGTGATTCGGAGAAGTATTATAGATTTTATTTATAATAGTGAACTCTACCTATTTGTTTCATTAAATTACTAGGGAAAGTTCGTGTGAAAATCAAACAAAATTCTTCAAAACGAACACGCACATGAACTTTTGTAGTCAATGCTGACATCAGTGTAACGACTTTCAACCCTTTTTGTCACTCAAATTTTAATGGCACATGAGTAAATTCCGCCCAATGACATGAAAAACTGACAGGCACTGATGTTGTCTATGGAACTGCCAAACCGTTGTAAACGGTTGTTAGTACATCAGACATCACTTAAGTGTTTATTTATAGGAAGCCGTACGGAACACGGTTCAGCGAAAAATATGCATTTTTATGGTTCATAACATGTTGCGATGTGATGTTTACTTGGTAGCAAGGTTTTTTTTATAATAATTTATTTATTTTAATTTCCATATTGTATACCTTGTTACGCATATTGAACAATGCATATTAAGTGATCAAATGGTGTAGCGTAGCAGTGAAAACATATCTTATGAAATGAAATTATGTGCATAATTATTTGTACTCGTCAAAGAAATTATGCATATTAGTAAATTTTCACGCTTGTTACAAAGTAAAGGATAAATTGGGATGTGGCAGCTGCATGACATTTTACTGGTCCTGGTGAGAATCGCCCGAAGGAAACAATTGTAAGCATCTCTACTTCTTGCGATCAGTTGGCAAGGTGCGATTAAACACTTAATTTTATTTTACTAGTGTTGATGAATTCACATCAACACTAGTAAAATAAAAGAAGGTTTATGTTGATTTAAATGCGCTAACTCATTAGCTGTCCTATATTTGTAGATATACGCTATGAAGAAAACACGACTAACATTAATAACACCTAAAACCTAGTCCTAGGAGGTTAACGCATCATTATGAAGTATTTGTTTTCAACGTAACGAGCTGGCAGACTAAATGTGAGAAGTCGTTAAGAAGACGAATGGCTGCGCATGAGCAAACATAACCAACCACCATACAGGAGGTGAACGATAGATAACACAACATTCTAAGCAAGGCCATGCGGGCGATGCCACAAACCTAATGACCGGCAGTAAAGGCTTGATCCCACTATTCAGACTAACTACCACAATAAAAAAATCGCAAGCAATTAAGCAATAGACGCGAACTCAACGATATGTAATGAAAAAACTCGGCTCACAAGAAAAGGCAAGTTCCTAGTACTAATCAGACAAACAGTTCAGGAAACAATTTTATATTCACGTCATAATAACATAAAAATGTGGAAGCTGCCATGTCTGATGTTATCGACAGAATGCCCTGCGTGATTCACACTTGTTTTTTTTAAGTATTGCTTCTTTATTTTATTTAAATATTTCCCGGTGTACACGCTGTATTTGCATTGTTTATTTAGTTCTCATAAAAAGTCTACATATTTTTTCATATTTTATAAGGAAACCCTATACCAATCAGTCATCCAATCATCGCTAAACAAACTATCGGTCCTCAGATTCATTGCATCTCACAGGTCGCCGCCGCAATCACCCTCAATGATTGCTCTCAAAGGGTCTCTTTTGTAGCTCTTTGTTGTTGCCGCCCTCAGTTAATAGTGGTCTCCGCCGCTCCCAACATCCAAAGAAAACTAATATAGTCGCATCGAACCCCTGAGACTTAAAAGTATCGGTCCGATTTAGGAGTCATTAATGTCATCAAAATCGCTCCAGACAGCTCCTGGATATGGCCTTTACGTTTGCTGAGAGATTGTGATCTTTGTAGAGGTGATGTAGGGACGGTTATTGAATAGTAAAAAATTGGATTGGACTCGATGATGGGTTGAGATTTTGCAACTCATTGCATTAGCCGGGCTTGTTAGTGTGTGGAGTGGTACCGGGGCGCTCGCGGCGGCTCGGAGGCGGCTCGGAGGCGGCTCGCGGCGTAATGAAGGCAAGCTGCAAGTCACGGGCGGTGAGGCGCCGCGCTTGGCCGTCAGCGCCGTCATCGCGCGCCCTGTCAATATATGATGGCCCGACAACGGAGAAGGTTATTTTCGAAGATGCACCACTAATTAATGCCTTCTTCCGAATAAAAAATCAGAAGCGGCGTCTTCATTGTTCTACTGTCAACTCGAATGTGTTGAGGTATTAGACTAATGCGTGTTGTTAAGTCATGTTGATATTAGTGGCCATTTAAAGAGAGGAACTGAATCAATATTGATTATTTCTTCCTATAAAGCCGTTAGTTGAAAGGGTGTTGTTGGTGTGTGGGCAACAATTAATTTAACACTTAGGCGAGGTACAAAGGAGCTGGGCAGGCGGGCAGGCACCCCGCGGAGTGCCCCCTGGCGCGCCGCTCCACAGCACTCCACAACGATACCATTCATATGACCGCCGAATCTCTTATCACCATAACGAATTATTTATAAGGTTTAGTGACTGTCACTTCTAATGGTGTCACTTATCTTTTGTGATTGAATCGAATTTTGATTTGGATTTCTCTGCCGTCATCGTTCGCATGTCCTCATCACTCAATATATCTGATAATGACAAACACATCCTATCTCTTCTGTTACAAAAGTAGCTCTGTTTTGTCCAACAAATAAAACAAATGAATCACCACACATGTTCACAAGGCTGAAGCCATAAATTTTACAATTACCTATTCAATTACCGTAAAACCAGCGCACATCCCATACATTAGAAGATATATCGGAAATTGCGACTATTTACTATGGAGCATCCGGCTTTTAAGTGTAAATTTTCCGGTTGCAATTTGTAGGAGTCACACAAATGCTCCTTATACTGTAGTGGCCATTAAACACACTCGTGGCAACCGACTGTTATGGTATGAATCCGGATGTCTCTTCACCGAAGGGGATTCGGTGTAACTTTTAAATGGGGGGATCAAAATTTGGAGTCGGGTGAACTGAATTGTTGCAAAATAAATCATAGAGCACTAAATCTATGGAATCACATTCACTATACATTTTTATTCCAAAATCTAGCTATCCAATCTTTGATACTTTTGTATTTTTGGTATTTTGATTTGCTTCTTTGTGCTTGGTTTCTAAAGTGTGCTACCGTAGTTTCCGATTTCATTTTCTATCCATTTATTAACACACTATCTTTCGGTATATCTTTCCAAAATCACGACTTCTACATCTTCCTCGTTTCCTTTTTACCCCAGATTCGAGAGGGTCGTTGCAGGGCCATTAGCTCCCTCCCTGAGGGTCATATATCACGACCTCTTGCCGGCTCCTCCATGAATACTCGACAGCTCTCCAGTTTAAACCGCCTGACTTTGATGGTCCTAATGCAGTCACATTGTTGATCTTTTGTAGGGGAGAGTTTGTTCGACTGGCTTGTTGATTGTTTCGTCTATTTGTTGTGTTGGTAAAACTGTGTGTTTAGTCAAATTTGTGATTTGTGTGTAATTTGTATGTGTTTTTGGGTGTTTGTCTATTTAACCTAAAGGTTGACAGGTAGAGAACGCCTTGCATTAAGTCCGCCTATCTACCACTATTGTACATGAAATTTAAATAAATAAATAAAATTTATGTTTATTTATAACTTTCCTAATGTAGCTGCAGTTTTTTTTTTTGTATCGCTTACATTATTTCGCTGCAATTTGCCGCGGTTTTATAAAACACATACTTAAAAGTAGGTAACATAATTGACCGCCATTAGTTATTAAAATAGCTCCCAATAACGGCCGAGCAACCACTCTACGATATTTGTTCATCTATGGCGCTACAGCAATTATTTAAAGTAGATGGAATGGTCTCGACTGACAAGCGGTGCGTTGCGTTGCGGTTGCGGTGAGTCCATTCAGTCGCTGTTCATTCATAACAACACGCCGCAACTGGTCAGCGGACGTGTGGAAACGTTTAGCACCATTTACCTACGAGACGAAAACCGTCTGAATACACCAAGTGCTTCGAAATTGCTCTGAAGTTTTGGCGCTTTATTTGATGATGTGGAACCATTGTGTTTTGGTTCTAACGTCTACACAAGTAAATTATCTATGTCAAGGTACGCGTTCATGATCTACTTCTGTCACAGAGTGATCTCTAAGGAAATCAGGAATGACAGAGCGATCCAAATCAGAGCCTACCGATCGATCAAGTGATTCAAGTGTCAAGCTCGTAAGTCGCAAGCTCCACACCACATTACCTCGTTCCCGTCAGTTAACTTTTATAACTTGTGAAAACGATAAACAGCATTAGTGGTGTCATATATTTTCACAAGTAAGTATAAATTACAATGTGGGAACGAATGTTCGGACTAGATTAGGGCGATGTAATTGAAGATATAGTCGCCTAGTTCGATTGGAATAGAATCTATGATGAGGAGCATTGGTGGTCGCGTGGCGAGGACCGCCCGCTGCGGTCCGCTATGCTAATTCAATTGTGTTACGAGAGCGGATAGCGGCGATAGCATCTGCTCCGCCTGCATTATCATAATAATGCGCGAGTCACCTCGTAGCCTCGTAGTGGACCGCTCGCGCCTCGCACCTCGCGCCTCGCCTCGCCTCGCCTGTCGACACGCACGCCACTGATACCACTACGTAACGTTGTTTTATTACCATATCAGTACCAGTTACAAGATGTGTAACAGTTGTTAAGATATCGTTTGTTGTTACAAGGTTGTGGTGGACTCTCTTGAGGAGTTCGGCATTCTCTTACCGGTTGCGCTTGCGTCACTTGACAGCGTTGAGGTTGTGTCTTTGATTAGTAAACTTTTCTTGATTTTCGAACCACTCGTGAAGCGGGTAGAGAAATTGATACTTAAACAGCCTCGCAATCTAATTTCCACACCTATCCATATAATAATAGCAAGTAGGTATCAACGTTAGCAACAGCTAACAGCGTGCAAAAAGTAAAAATCCGTCGCAAATTACACCCGTAATGGGTAAAATCAGTAAAAGAAACACGTCAATCTAATCGATTCGTCGAAGTGTTGAAAAGCGGCGAAAGCTGTTCTCAGCGATGCAAGCGGAGCTGCGCCCGCGGCTCTAACCGTACAACTTCTTGCCGACTATTACTATCTAGCGGGATGCAAATTGAATTATGGGACTTTTTGTGGCTGTTCAATTGTTTAGCAGATAGATACGCCGCTTTGTTCTTCCGCCGCTCGCTCGGGACGTGACGACGAGCCTCTCAACACTCTAATAGCTGCTCTACACCCGCGATTGTTCCCCACCACCACTTTTCGTGACGCCAAATTATAGTCTTTTGTTTTATTATCTAATTGTTGCTATTGTTATAAGTAAGTAATGGACTTTACTGGTGCGGTTCACGATTATGATTGAAAACATACCTAAGTATTAATTCTGTACGGTATTTCTGCGTTTAAACTTCTACGTTGCGGCATTTTCGTGGCACATTGCTGCGTCGCGGCTTATCTGCTTTGTTTATAGAAACTGGTTGCGCCTACGCAAGTGTAGATTGGAATGGAGCTTTAAGTTGATAGAAAAGCAATCGTTAATTAAATCAAAACATTGTAATTCAACTGAAGTGAGGACTCCAATCATTGTAATTAGTATCTAGGTACAACTGCAATTACTAATAATTAGGTACAGTATATCGCGATTCATAGTGATTAAATTATTGGAATACAATAGTAACATACCTATGTATCTACTGGGTAAAAAACAAAGTAACATAGTTTGTATCTACACAGCTTTTTGCACGTATAAGTAATATAGACATATAATTAGCTACACATAGGTTAAGTAAATCAACCCACTTAGAGAAAGAAAATATGGTAGAAACGTTGGTCTTAGGTAGTTGTGGTAAAACAAAGAGTTGAATGCATAATTGTCCGTTTTTATGAGTCAAGTTCTCTATGCCGGCTACGTCGTGCGTCGACTCTTTGTGGTTTAAGCCCCCGGGGCCTGCGCCGGTAATTTTCTCAGCAATTAATACCCTACGCGGTTCAATTAGTTAAATGTTAAAAAAATTAAACAGAAGTTGAAGGAAATTACGCGTCTTTGAAAGAGTTCCACGCTATTCAGCGACCGGATGAAATGTCAACTAATTGTTACTAGTGCTGTTGTATCGACATCTGTCAGTGTGGTTTTCATTAAATGTCACATTTTATAGGGTACCAAAACATTAGTTCTTACGCTAATTATAGCGTCGCACTAAAGACACGCGATTTCAATGGCGACACACATGCGTAGGTATGTAGTGTACAGCAATTAAAAATGTAGGTAGACTGAAAGTTTTTTCGCCACCGTTTAAAAAAAAAGATGAACGTTATTTAAGATGACGTAGCATTATGTATCAATGAGAAGTCAACGTTACAGTTAGATACTTACTTATTTTTTTTATAGAGTTTCACGCTAATCAGAGACCGGACGAAATGTCAAGTAATTGTTACTAGCGAGTGTTGTATCGACATATTGTGTCTCTATGCAACCAAGCCAGGGCAAAGAATCCGACTTGAGGAGACAAGAGTTGTGGAAGCACGCTAGCCGGACCCCTGGCTCCAAACGGGTCGCAAACTGTCTGCAATACCCATAGCTAATCCAATAACCTACAAATGTTTTACAAGACTTACCCAAGGTTTCTAAAGTCTTCCGTCCGGGAACCAACCTGGCTATAGGTATGTGTGTATGTCAGGGTTAAATGAGGAGTGTTGTGTTTGTTCAGTAAGTAAACTAGATACGCCGCGCCGGTGTACCCCACACAGCGCGTGGTCTCTCGCGAACGAACCAAATTTTCAAGTATTTTCACTATTAGTTTTACAAAATAACCCGTTTCACCACTACATCAAATGGGGTTTCAATCAAATTTAGTTCAATCGCAAGCAATTAGGTTCAAAACCAATAGATTTGCCTAGATTTGAATCAAAAGCCCAAATATTACATTTTAAACATAATTCTTACTTTTTTTCATTATGAACGTCAAAACGTCACAAGTGACAGGAGACAGCCAAAGGCTGCGTTCGGAAACGCACTTGGACCGAATCAGTGTCAGTGTGGTTTTCATTGAATGTCACATTTTATAGGGTACCAAAACATTAGTTCTTACGCTAATTATATGCGTCGCACTAAAGACACGCGATGTCAATGGTGACACGCATGCGTATGTAGGTACCTCAATTAAAAATTTAGTTTTTTCGCACCCATTTATGAAAAAGATGAACGTCATTTATGAAAATAAAAATTATGACCTGCCATTATGTATCAATGAGAAGTCAACGCTACAGTTAGGTATTCTTTGAAATAGTTTCACGCTATTTAGCGACCGGACGAAATGTCAACTACTTAATTGTAACCTACTAGCGAGCGTTGTATCGACATTGTGTCAGTGCGGTTTTCATTAAATGGCATATTTTTTTATAGTACCAAAACATTTGTTTTTGTCGCTAATTACGTGTTGCGATGGGATCTACCCTTTATAGCAGAACTTTTTATGTTATAATATTATTTTGCATAACAGCGGATAGCATAAACTTTATTTCGCAGAAAATCGTTTGGCATACACTCATTTATCATACATTCAAAACTCATAATTTTGTAAGTCAGAATCATGTTTAGGCATGAATTTTATATCAATAATAATTAAAAAGAAGAACCATCATATACTTAGCAGAAAGTTCACAGTCAGAATCGTCTTTTGGCATACATTTCCTATCTATATTCATTAAAAGGCAGAACTGTCATATCTCAGAAAGTTTATAGGTAGTTAGAATCATCTTTTGGCATACATTTCATATCCTTAATAATTGAAAGCATTGATTGAGATTGATTGATTTTTTGAGATTGTTTATTTCATTATTAAATTATTATATGCATGTATTATCACTCAATAAAACAGTTGATTGTTCACAATCACATAAATGTTCACATATATGTGATTTTTTACCGACTTCAAAAAAGGAGGTTCTGTATTTGGCCCGTACAGTATATATCTTATTTGTCCGCGATTTTCTCTAAAACTCCTGATCCTATTTAGATAGAGTTTTCGTTAATAATTTCGTTACAAGCATGCAAACATGCAAACAAGCATACACCATGCAAGCAAGAATACACCATACATGCAGCAAACACGTACCATGCATCATGTTACAACCACCTGCTCCTCAAATCGCAACCCGCCTTATCTCTCCGCACCTACGCAGACTTAAATTACCTACACTCTAGGGGTAGGGCAGACAAGACTACGTGGACTCGGTATTGCAGCGATTCGTTTCTGTCACTAACTTTTGTAGCACAACAGTCAACATACCTATTGACTTTTTAAGACAATATTTTAATTTAATGTTGAAAATGCTATTTTATAGAAATGGCAATATGTCCAAAATTATTCTAAATTACATTTTTGAAGTTATACTTCTTTAGGCGCGTTATGAAAAAATTATGAGAGTGAAATTTTAAGATGCGCGCGCATCACTGTCACAAAATTCACATTTTGAAGTTAGCTAGAACCGACACCCTGAAGTTAGCTATGGTCTGTGGTTCATGAAGAATGATTGTTTTCCTTTTGTGAACTTTGTGATAGTTGGGTTTTTTATCTTGTTACGCCAAAGAAGTATAACTTCTTAGGTGCGTACATAAGTAGGTACACATACACTTTATTTTTTTTTAAATCTGCCAAATGACCCACCCGTTGCGAAGAAGACACGCGATTTCAATGGCGACACACAAACATGCGCATATCCCTACCTACAGCTATAAGTCAGTAGCCTGAAAGATTTTTTACCGCCTCTAATAAAAAGATGACAGTCGTTTATGAAGACCATTATATTTTCAATGAGTATCCAACAGTGTAGTTATTCAGCGTTCTAGTACAACTTTAAAAAGGTTTACGAGCAAGGGACTCCAACCTTCCAGATCAATAAGTCAAGGAAACGTCGAGTTCAATTTGCAGCAGCAGTAAACCTCAATTTAATGTAAAATAGTGCCACAAATCGGTGCAGGTCGCCTCGTAACTAATGGAAAAGCGAGTTGCGTGCCCTCAGGCGCGTTGTTCCAGCCGTTTTATTTGTTTGTTACTATCGTATAAATGGAGCTAATTATAATAATTTCATTGGAAATTACTGGCATTAAGCTGCTACCAAAAATACGTGAGTTTAACGAGTTTTTCTTGGAACTGTCGGAGTGAGACTGTGGGCCGTCGGCGATGGCGCGCGGTGCACATCGTGCACGCAATGCGAATGTGTTCGCAAGTGTGACCTTGAGTGTGCACGCTCGACGCTCTGCACTCTAGTTTAATGGCTTGCTTTATTATAATGACATTGTGCTTACTTGTTGTATCAGAGGAATGACATAAGTACCTTTGCTTTGTGTGATAAAATTTTGGTTGTGAAGATGTCATTCATGACGTTTTTGTTGAAATCAAACTTAAAACTTGCATAAGGACCAGTTTGTAGCAAGTGATGTAGGTAGGTAGGTACCTAATCTTTTAAGATCTTCGATCTGAACCTTCTTAAGCTACAATTTAATTTAAAAAACCGAGCACAACCATGTCCACAGCGATTTGTATAAAACACTGATTTCTGCTTACGTACTCACATCATTTAAATATGTCTGTACATAATATTTTCCCGCGACGCTTTAGAACACAATTACAATGAGACGGAACAAAGCCTTCGGAGAAGGGGGTCCCTTGTTTCCATTCGTTCGTCTCTTGTTTTTTATCACCGGGGAACTGGTTCCAAATTGGTGCACCTATTATCTGGTCCCAGCCGGTGAAGGTCGACCGACAATACAACATTTTGGAGCAGATTCCAACACGCAAAATATGAGTTGGTAATTTTTGACAGACGTGTTTTTGACGTGGCCCAATAAATGTGTCGAAAATGCCTTTGAGAAGATGTGTTACTTTTTAAGAAACCGCCATAAAAAATATTGAAGTCGATCCTTTTATGTTATAACAGAAACGGTCCCTTAATGTAAAATTAGGTATAAATCTCCCAGTTAAAACCAATCCTAAAACCGCGATTACCTCTTCACTTCAAACTCCTACGCATAATTCACGTCAAACAAATTCAGAACTACATCTATATATTCATAATCCGAGTTCGGTCGGTTTGTCCGGCCCGGTCCGGCCCCGGGGCTAATGTTCGGACAGTACACTGTCGGACAGATACACAGGGCGCCGCTCGCCCGTGTCAGACACATTACCACACAATTTCATCGACTTATCAAATTTAAACGCGCACATTACGGTTTAGGCGTTGCTCGTGAATATTAAAACATGGCTATTAGATCGGTTTGCTGTTTGATAGCTGAGTTATCGATAAGTTCTTGTAATGGAAATGTGCTAAAGAAAATGTGGATAGGTTTTCATGCAAGCGTGAATTTGTTAAATAATTTCAGAAGAAGTTACTTGAACGCTTGTGCTCTGTTATGTTTTTGTATTTGTGTGTAACTGTTGCACGTGAAAAAAACACCAATACGTCAGAGTATTGTGTGTTGTATGATAATACTTGGATCATAAATCGACACTACAAAAACTCCATCGCATAACTGTCAGAAAATTACATAATTTACATTTTTTACGTCGCGATTTGAACCCATGAACATGCAAGTAACACGATTTTAAAAGGCATATATCTAAAATATCGCTGGTCCACAAAAAGTCGGCGTGAATCAATAGAGCATGACAATTTGAAATCGGAACAAAAACCGTGGCCGGCCACATATGGCGTCAGTATACGGCACGGCTACGCACATGCGCGTCAAAGCGTCCGGCACCTCACAAACGGTAATTTCCATTTAAATAAATAATTTGTTTCGGCTCGATTTGAGCGATCTGCCATGTGGTCTGCCTAATGACCTCTGTTAACTAGCGCGGTTTCACGCCTTCGCTCACTGTCCGCGTGCGCGCTCTAGTTTGTGAAGTAATAGCCCTTGTTACACTATACATTGCTTTTTAGAACTTTTTAGGCTTTCGTTTGAGCACTATCTCACAAGCACGATGATGTGGTCGAATATAGAGTATATACGCTTATCCAAAAGGTCTAGGCAAAGTGTCAATCAGCGATAGTGATTGTCGATAAAACATACTTTTTTTTTGACAACCACAATGCCTTCACTATTAGTCGTCATCTCTGTAGTCACCCCTTTTTTACCCATATCCTCTTTCACACAGTCCAACCATCGTTTCTTTCGACTAATAGAGGAGTATGGAAGAAAAAGACATGTTGCGCCGACCCCAAATAAATTGGGATAAGGGCAGGAGAATGATGAATGCCTTCACTAGGAAAGAACCCCAGGTTGTAGCTAACAGAATACACAGACAGGCGGAATTTCACTCCTTACCTGAACGATGAAAGTGCAAACATTTCGTGAGGTGGTTGGTGGACTAACTAAACGAACTTTTTTTAAAAATAAGTATAACTATAGTAATACATAGTTTTCCTGATAATAACATACCTCAAAGGCATTTAAAGGATATCTTCATCATGCTAACAGCTATAATGTTGTCAATCGAGCGGTATCAACCAACATGAAGATTGTTCGCACTATAACGTATTATTACTTACTTGTAACAACTGTCATTATCATGTAATAAATAGTAAACATTACGAGCAGAATATGGTGATTAACTATTTTCCGATTTGACGCCATTTCAAGGAGGCTTCATCAAAATTGCATTCACGTTTTGGTGATCCTATCCTAGTTTCTACTATCATATCCTACTAATATTTATAAATGCGAAAGTTTGGATGGATGGAGATGTTTGTTACTCAATCACGCCAGAACGGTTGAACGGATTTGCATGAAATTTGGTGCAGAGATAAATTATAGTCTGGAATAGCACGTAGGCTGAAATTTATAGCGGGGGAAGTACTACTTCCACGTGGGCAAAGCCGCTAGCAGAAGCTAGTTTAGAGTAAATTAAAAGTCACGAAATGAGCGAGAGTTAAATTTTACAGTCAAAATTAACTTAGCATCTAGCTTATAGTGCAGTGGACCTAATACATTTAAAGCAGTGCATTCTCCACACCAGCATAGTTTCCACAAAACCATTTAATATTAACGAACATAACACAAAAACTATAATGAATGCAAGAAAATCCTGTAGCAACAGCGATACAAGATACAAAAGTGATCTAATTAACTGTAATTAAGCTGCCAGTGAGAGTTTCACACATCAACGAGACCGTTCGCGTGCAAGACGAACCTTAATGTAGAAATAATGTTCCGAAGTCATTATCTTTTACTTAATTCATACAACCTTATTTTTACGACATCGGCCGTCGTTCGGCCTACACTAGACTACGCATTAAACTCATGCGCGCGCTTCCAGCTAAAAGTGTAGCATTAAAGAAACAGCCAATCGATATTCCCCCTCGTAAGTGTCACATGACAAATAGCACTCTGAACCCTTTAACGGCTGCAAACGTTAGTAGCATAATTAGCCCGGACTAGGCGACGCGGCAAATTATTTTGTAATTTGATGTCATATCCTCGGTTCATTAATTAGATCCAGTCGATGAACGACTAGCGATTACTCATTCTTAACAAGCTCGCATTCTCAAAGACAATGTTCAACACTTTTGTATAACAACTTTCATTCTGATTTCATTTTGCAATCGGCTACTTTACGTTGCGTAGTTATCAGAATTTCAAAACGCGGATATTACAAAGCATACTTAGCTTATGTTAGGCCACAAAACGATGTCACAATGTGCTTAGGAAGTCAGTAAGTATAGACGAGCGAATAAATTTGCATCAAGTAGATTTGAGTCAATTCTATTGCGACATTAAAGCCAACAATATGTCATAAATTGTAGATCCCAAATTAGTTGGTTGCAGTTTGCATTAGAATTGAAGGGGAGCGTTGGGTCGCCGGGCCCGGCGCTGGGGACGGCGTACGGTTTCACCCGGAATTAACTCGATAATTCCCTAATTGTGCAATTACCCATTGGCAATTTGGTCTCGGCTTATCGACCGAAATCACATCAATTGCTACAGAAGTGGGTCGCTTTAAACTTTGATGTTGTAATAAGATAAAATAATATGCAACGAAAAACCGTTAATGAAATTGGATTCATACGAGCTGTGGATCCACTAGTGTTTAATTTTTAATGTCTTATCTTGAAATTAATATTAGAGATTATCGATCATGAATATTCATGTTCTGTATTTTTATTAGAGGTAAATCTATTACTTTGACTTGTCTTATTAGAACTTTTGCGTGGTAAGATATTAACCGGCCATTTTATATTCTATCAACTTACAAGTTATAATATCATCGTATTTAAATAACCAATCAATATTATTATCATTTACGGTGTGATCGTCCGCCGAATAAAGATTAGACTCATTATTTTCAATAACGTGTTGTCGAAAAATATTAGCTCATAAGTATGGTTATGAATTTTATGAAATACAATTTTGTCAGTAACGACTTCACGATCATCTTAATAACACGTCGAGAGCTAAGCGTTTCGCTTGAATATTCATTTCGGTTCATCATAATTTTGGTAGATAATTTTAAATTATCCAATCTGCGTGAAGCCGGAGCCGCCATCCCGATCCGTGAGATACGTTCGCCTTCAGTTACCACGATTTATTGCTTCACACATTAATTTAATTATTTTACTCTTATATTTTCAAGCAAGATATGTTATTTTTACAATACAGTTAGTTCAGCAGATTGTACCTAATTATTTGTGGAGTGCAAAAAGTTGGTCAAATAAAACAAATATTTTTATTGATTTAAGATCGGAGAGCGTGACCTCAGTGTGTCGGATTGGCCTAATAAAGCTCGCTGCATTATTAAGTAATCTGATACGCTTAGTCATTGATACATCCGGCCTCCTTTTAAATTATCTCGTTGTAGAGTATCTACTTAATAACAGCAATTCTTTGGTTCAGCAGCTCTGTATTTTATATATGTAGGTAGTACATACGTTCGTGTACATTTATGTACATAATGTGCTATCACGCTTCTTCAGGTCAACGAAATTCAAGTGTTGAGTTTGATTTAAAGATTGGGAAGTAACTAACACGATTAAGTGTTACTAGAAAGTGTTGCTTACAGGCACACTTCAATATTTTGGATAAATATTTTGAACCATGCAAAAAATAAAGATGTATTTGCTGATTGCTTTGTTGAAATTAATAAAATTACAAAGTTAATACCAGTCTACATACAGAAAAAATAGGACTAGGTTCGAGCATCTTAGCACAGGGCGTTTGTTTGATGCTTACGCTACGTCTAACGCTGCGTAGGGCCGCGTAGCGTAGACGCTACGGGGAAACGCATAACAAATAAACACATTACCCTCCCTTGCGTCGCGCAGTCGGGTAAAACCCCTGTGTACGTTACAAAGCTCTCTTGTCCTTCTTCTTTAACTCCTGTTGTAACTCTTTGAGCTCTTTGGACTCTTTGTACATACTGTACCTACTCGCAATAAAATGAAAAAAAAAACAGTTTAGTGTCGGCTCCGATTTACCTAATGAATTTTATGTTAATTCATAAGGATTTACCTACTGAATTAACATAAATCATTAAAGTTATTAGAGCTATAGACAATGGATTGTCAGTTATTATCAATATGAATGCGTCTTCATCAATATTTTGACACTTAACGTTATTAGTTTTTTTGCGGAAACACTTTTACGTATAAGGTGTTGAAAGTCATCTTGAATGACAAACTAAAACCCTTTCCGCATAATTACCTCTTCAATAAAAACAAAACATGATTCCGTGAGCATTGTCAGCTGCGACTACCTGACTCCAGTGATACTACAATTTTGTGCTCACATTAGGTAATCTCGTTTTATTTCATCTCATATTTTTTATGACAAAAGATCTTCGTCATTTTTGACAAGGAAAAGGCCATCAACATTGTATAATGCGGGTGTGGCGCCGGAGTGGCGGCGGAGAGGCGTCATCTACGCTTTGATCCAATCTCGCGGCCGAGACCGAGCGGCCGAAGCCCGAGTTGACGACCAATTACCCGATATCACTCTGTTTCGGCCTCGGCCTCGGCCTGCACCCAAATGGAGCATAATGCCTAGGGTAATTATGTCTTCAGTGCCGCCGTCGCCTCGCATTGATTCCACCACTCGTCTCGTCGCCTAACACCCATTATCTTTAAATTGTTTCGAAATAACGTCGGAAACAGTGTCAATTTTATAACTCATTTTTGTAAAGCGACATTTACGAAATCGAATCAATTTTATCGTAACACGTGCTAGATATATACAGTCGTAAGTCGAACGAAGGACGTGAAATCATATCACATCAAGACAACACACGTAATTTCATAATTGAGAGCAAATAACATTCGTGGAGGTAATGTGTCGGGTTCATGCCCATACGACGTATACTCGTAAGTGCCCGCCGCCGCAATTTGGCGGAGTATTTTTTTTTTTATGGTAATTGTAATTGTCGTGGAGTTAATTGAGAGAGCAGCCATATTTACAAGTGAGCTCCGTAGATGTTGACGTTTGATAGCGCACTGGGCCGCGCCCATTATTTCTATTTACTAGAATGCTGCTGGCCCACATCAACTGGTCGGTATTAATACTACATTGTGGGTTGTAATTGTTGCTATCTTTCTCTGTCTATGTTCATGTCCGTGATTAAGATTAAGTACTAATAGGGATCTTGATATTGTAGTGCAGTTGTTTACGAACTTTGAATCTATGTTGTAAATCTGACAATGTCTAAATGTTAGGTACTAATCAGTTAGTACAAATAGATTTATACACAATGAGATATTTATAACACTTTTTAAAGACACATGAAGAATTTCGGCTTTACTTAAAATTATACGTGTAAACAAATGCAATAACGACAGCGTGAGAGGCGTTCACATTTCCATTCTTTTATTTCATATCTTAAAATTTTGTGAGCTGAATGAACTTGAACCGTTTGAACTGAAAGGTATCAACAGTAAGGTATAACATCTACGATAAGGGTTGGCGCACATTGCGACGCAACAGCTGCGCCAATCACAATATAAGGGGCGTGGCTGCACAACCCCTCCCCGCGCCCCCCGCTTCTCGGACCCGTGTTGTGATCCCCGGATTATATTATTGCATACAATGGAACTTTTATTATTAAACCATTGTGCCTCACATTGGGGTGAAATATCCGGCCGGATGCTCTTATGGCTCTCACCTTTATTTAGCAAAAAGAACATCAACGAACGGATTATAATTCGTTACCCGTTCGTTAATATTACAGACATAATTTCGATTTTCAATAACAATAAAATCTGCTCTCCAATAATTGCGGGTCCAATGAACTCATGTTTCATCGAAGAGTTCCGAACGTTACTAGAAATGTTAAAGAAAATATATTGCTCCACATCAATAAAATTGAGAGCGAAGCTTTACGAGAGGCAGACGTGTAGACTGTAGGCAGCCTTTATTAATTACGTCGTCCGGCGGCCGGTAGCAGCAGGGAGCTGTCACCACGCCACCTAATTGTAAATACACTACCTATAAGCTTCTCATAATTTATTTATATTATTTCTGAAGCCTCGGGGCACGAGCGGAACACCGCGGCATTAGTTCACATATAAATTAGGCTATAAATCTCATTTGACACTTCGGCCGATTCCCACGGTTTAAAACACAGGTCGATAATTAAACCCGAATAAAGTATTGCCTTTTTTATTCAAAATAATTAACTATTTATTTTCTGTCGTTCCAGGAACATCCGAGCTTACGCGGCACGCCTCTGGCAATGCTGGCGGCCCAGTGCAACAAGCTGTCCAGCAAGTCTCCCCCGCCGCTGGCGGACGCGGCCGTGGGCAAGGGCTTCCACCCATGGAAAAAGAGCCCAGGAGCGCACTCGCCGCCCGGCGCCAGCGCCGCGCCGCGTTCGCAACCGCCCGCCTGCTCGCCCTACGGCCGCGGACCCACCTCCTGCGCCGCGGCGCCCTCCTACGGCAATGATCTCTACTTCCCCTCATCGGGGGACCAACTCCTCGGCAAAAGTGAATCCAGTGCAAGTCTTGGCTCCATGTACTCGCGTCATCCCTATGAGTCGTGGCCCTTTAATGTAGGCGGTGGCGGAGGGACCGGTGCTCTTAAGGCAGCCGAGATGAGCGGAGTGAGTGCCGTCGGCAGCACCTGGTGGGATGTACACGGCGGCTGGCTCGACGTTAGCGGACAGATGGCCAACTACGCCGGCCAGGACTACTCCCAACTGACACATTCACTATCTGGTGGCGCGCATTTATTACCACCAGCGCCCCATCTGTTACAAGACGCATACAAGTCGGTGCTCCCCACACAAGGATCATTCGGGCTGCACGCGCCCGGCTCCCCGGCACCGCCTGCACAAGCACCATCACCAAGGTCACAACGTCGATACGCTGGCCGAGCTACCTGCGACTGTCCCAACTGTCAAGAAGCAGAGAGGCTCGGCCCAGCGGGGGCGCATCTACGAAAGAAAAACATACACAGTTGTCACATACCCGGTTGCGGAAAAGTGTACGGCAAGACATCCCACCTGAAAGCTCACCTTCGCTGGCATACTGGCGAGAGACCGTTCGTTTGCAACTGGCTGTTCTGCGGGAAACGATTCACGCGCTCAGACGAGCTGCAGCGACACCTACGAACACATACGGGGGAAAAAAGGTTCGCGTGTCCAGTGTGCAATAAGAGGTTCATGAGGTCTGACCACCTGGCCAAGCACGTGAAGACTCACAATGGTGGGAAGAAGGGTAGCTCAGACTCGTGCTCAGACTCGGAGGAGAACAGCCAGGGCGAGGGGGGCGCGGGCGGGCGCTCGCCCGAGCACGGCCTGGACGTGAAGCCGAGCTCGCTTGTGTGACGGGGGCGCGCGGCGCCCGCGCACCACGCCGCGCCGCTCCTGTGATACCGCCGCGCTGTACATACCACATATCACTACACTGTAACATAGGCACACGTGTAACTAAAGACAATGCGCCGCTCGGCGCGCCCCGACGTGTATGTATCTGTTGTGAGACTTAAAGTGTTGTACAGTATAGATACTATTAAAAATTAATTATCTCATATTATAGCTAGATATTATATGTTAAATTAGTATAAGTAGAATCACTCTTTAGTCCAAAATTGCAGATTTAATTTATTGAAACAATACCTCAACATGTTTCAAAAGAAATCTTTTATTTATTGTACAGAACTAAGCAAATATTTCTTGTTCACTTTTCCCATAAACAACCATTTTGACCAAAGTCTAGTAACCACATAATTATTCTAAATTTGTAATTATATACTTATTTATTGTAATATTGTGATCTTTAACTTTTTTTAAAACCTTAGGTACTTGTATTGTGCATATACAAATAAACTGTGATTTGTCTGTTTTGAATTATGATTGTAATCATAAAATTGTAACTTTGAAAAATTGTATTTATTCAGCATTTACTGAAAATGTTGGAATTAAAAATGGCATCTCATTTCTCATACTGAATCTCCCAGTGAGAGCAAATAACTAAAATAATGTACGTTTTTATCCATCAGTTAGAATAAATTCTAGTGGATTAATAAAGTAATTAAATCATAATCCCATGCTTTCAATAAATCAGTTGACATACCGACAACTGTCTTCACATTATTTTATTAAAAAACTGATTATCTTTTGTTGTTTATGAGAAAAGTAAATTAAATACACTGTAAATCATAACTGGTTATAACTGTGTTGTATACATACAATAGTAGCCTAAAATAACTTAAAATAAAAACAGTTTCTTTCTACAATATGTTGTTCCATATCAGTGGCTTTTGCGTCCTTGTCGAATTGAAAACTATTTGGTGATAATTGTTAGCTTGAAAACTGTAATTGTAAAATGTATATTGTACAAAATTGTGCGAATTAAAAAAAATGCCTGATATTGATTTTATAAAAATTGAATATATTTTTCCGAGTGGATATCTGCATTTTTATTTGGAAGCCCTCTGAAATGCTGTGGAACGAAGGATTAAGAGCGTAAGTATGAAAACACAAAGTTCTCAGAGACTGGTGCTGCCATCTAGCGACCGTTGTCTGTGACAAGTCTGGCGACAAAGATGGCCGATGACTGCATCGGCTGCAGCTAACCAAGGACCTCTCTTTAACAAAGGAAAAGATAACAAATCTATACAGAGTGTAACGGAAATGGGTGATCATATTCTAAATACGGTGTCTGCCCATTAAAATGTAGGTACTACTTTCTACAAGAAAGTCAAAGTTAAAAAAATTGTACTAACCATACTTTTGATCAGCTAATGATAACTTTGTACGATATGTCCATTTTTTTGTAATTGTCTTTGACTTTCTTGAAGAAAGTTGTTAATTTCCATTAGTAATTGTAATGTTTATTCACATAAATATGGATATTTTTTACAAGTAGGTTGCTTAATCTAAACTTAAAGTACACAATAGTAGTCAATATGCCTAGTTCGGCATTTAATAAATAATAATAAATAAATAATAAAGCCCATTTATTTCCGATCTACAAATTGTTATTACATCCATTAAAAAAAAATACTAAAAAATATGTAAAATAAGTTTTAAACGCTATCGCTGCTGTTTTCCATAAAGTTGATCGGAACCCCTTCTCGGGTAATTAAAATAAAATAAAATTACTCAGTTTAATTTAATAATTCAACAAGTAGTATTTATCAATTTTTACTTTATTATTATTTTACCTTTAGAATACTAAATATAATACTAAACTAATAAATAACTTAATAAATAAAATATGTACAAGAGGCATAAAAAATCCGGTAGGAGTAAAGCTCATTGGGCATCAAAAAATTCGTCCACCTCGCTGTCAATGGGAAAAGTGCCCAGAACGCTGGCAGCATTGCCACGTTGAATGGCAATGCTGATTCGTTGGCCGAAAAGAAGGCCAGCCCTCTGGTCACGTGAAGAGTCGACTAAAAGTTTGCCGATGTCACGGAAAACTCGATGAGCACTCGGACCCCATGGCCCTAGTGTTTCAACCCCAAACGGCTCAAACATATAACTCCCAATAAGGTTGTTATATTTGCGCCGTTTGAGGTTTTCTGCACCTGTAGCAGCCGCCCCAGCACAGCCCGCCGTGCTAAGAAGATGAGATGGCGCAAGGGTGTCGACACATGTTGCATCCCACACCAAAGGCCTACCCATCTTCCAAGGCATTATAGTCATCCCGTCGGGCCTCTTTCCATCGTCACGTGCCAGGCCATGAGGTTCTAAAACGGCTGACACACCGGCGGTGACAAGAGCCCGACGGATGATGTCGTTAATGCTGGCGTGCCGTGCCATACGACCCGCGCTCCTACTGCAGGATAGGCCATGGTGTCCGAGATGGTCGACTGCTTCACCACATTGGCAGCGATGTGGAGCTCCGCAAGGAGCACCCAGACGCAGACATGTAGCGATCCGGAAGGTGGTGTCACTCAGCATAGTACCTATGTTAGGTGAAGGTAGTGCCTGTAGCCAGAGGCCCGACTCCCATTCACCCACAGCCAGCAGGCGGGCACGCTCAGCAGTATTGGTTGACGTATTTATGAGATTATTCCGTACCAAACTACAGAGCGGCCCGTCCCACTGCCTCTGGGAGAACGGGTTCTCGGGCAACGCCGTGTCCGAGGACAGGAACGCCGGTAGGCTTATACTAGAAATTTTGCGGATGCCGAGCCCACCAAAACGAATAGGTAGTGTGGTTTGCAGCCACGCTCGGTCATCCAAGGCCACATTTAAAATGGTTGTAAGAGTGCATCGAATAATTTCATCAATTTTGTCCAGGAGATGTGAATGCTTCCATAAAGGGGAAGAGCGGAGAAAATACATAAAATTTGGTCCAAAACAGCAATATCTAATTAGGGTGAATGCCGAATGTAAATTTATTTTTGTGAGTCTGTCCGAAATATCATTAAAATGATTAATTTTTCCGTCAATGAATGGAGAAAAACTTTCTTCCAAAATAGGGGAACCTAGGAGGTGCAGTGAACTTTTTTCTAAAATTTTGATTTTTGGTGCAATTGTATTGAATGTATGAAGGGTCGATTGTCTTTCGGTATTGTCACAAAGAAAAATTTCACACTTCGAGTGGTTAAGGTCAAGTCCGATGGATTGAAAATGAGTCTTCAGCAATTGAAAGTCTTTTAATACGGTATCGACGTCACCTCCTAATGTTCCATCATCCAAATACCATACGTTAAATTTTGAATTTAACGTATAAACGTACCATACAAGTAGTTGAGTCTTTAATTGTTTAACCAGGTATCTGAAGCAAAATTTCTGTTTCCTCATACGTAAAGCATATCCCAGAAACAGTATTAATATATGACCACTCATTTCCGTAACACCCTGTAGAACTTTAATTATCAGCATTTGGTGGTGTAAAGTTTACATTTAGGTACAGTTTCTGCTCCCAATGCATGGGTTGGAAAATGTTGATCAAGCTATCGTACCTACCTATTTCTGTGTGTTTAAACACATACAGAAATATTAATTGAGCTTAAAGGTGGTTTTACACCGGCGAGGCCAGGCGTGGATGGGATGGGCGAGAATTGAAATTTGTATGGGAAAATTTCTCTCCACGCCTGGCCATCTTTGGTGTAAAAGTCGAAGACCCGCGAGGTATGCTCGGGCCATAGCGAGACCTTTTTCGGTGTAAAAGGGTAAGCGTGGTTTCAATTCTCGCCCATCCCATCCACGCCTCGCCTCACCGGTGTAAACCCACCTTAATGGTATATTCAGAATATCAGACCCAATCATCAACTATGATAAACACATCTTGACATTATTTGTGTAAAAACTCCGGCAGCATAGATCTACTACAAAACACAAAAACCTATAAGTATAAACAAACTAGACGATCACAAATTAAAAATTAAATGGAATCCTAAACAAACAGTTAGCATCTGATACCCTCCACTGATACACCTACTGTTTTAATCAAGTCGCACACAAATGAATTTTGGCACAAGTACTTTTATAAATTGCAATAACCTTAAGTGTATTCCAACAAAACGAGATGTGAACTTTAATTCAATTGAATAAGCATACTTTTAGATTGAAAACTCGTGGTAATTACGACATTTTTGGTTAGGAATAATTTGGGACGCAAAGAGGGCGACGTTCATCGTAAAAAGTGAATTGAAACCACAAATGATGAGGGGAGCATAGTAAAGATGAAAACATTTAGTATACGCTCCGCCATTGGCGTCAAGAAACACTACAACAAAGCAACATGATAGAAATAATATTGTTACGTAGCTACACTACGAGGTTCTTTTACAAACACATTTTAAATACGCTGGATAGACGGTACTGCGTAGGTAAGTATTTTAAAGAACACACAAAATACGAAACAATTTGAAGTAACTACTGTTCAGCAAAATATCAGCATTATTTATAAAACTTACTAATCATATACTTAGTTTAAACACCGATTAGTGGATTCTAAACTCATCTTGAGTTTACGTACGTTTCATCCATCAAATCCAACTGTATATAAGGCAAAACCTCCTTTAAATTATTAGTCAGCACTTTACCTCCAACATCGACTCTTCTTCCAGGTAGCCAATATTGAATTAAGAACAGAACCTGCTAATCAGTGTTTAAACTAATCATATATATAATTAACTTTTTTATAAATAAGGCCTTATAAGTTAAAGAAAAATAATATACAACACATTCATAATTATAATTAAAAATCGTAGCTCTCGTAGCCAACAGTGCTACGCTGCACTGCTACGCTGCACAGCTACGCCAGACTCAGCTACACAATACAACGCATCGCGTCATCGCGTGACATAAGCTAAAGTTACCCCAGCATTAAGTGTCGCCTCTGCGGGTGGGCGCTCGTGCCGTAAAAACCGAGCTCATCTGCGACACCGACTACATTACACGACGGCCTAGCTCAATCTGCGCGTTATTAATGACACGACGCTCGGTGGTCCAACCACGGCAACACAATGATGTGTCAATCTAATATTGCGGGGAGCTGCAGCAGATCAGCTGCCTTTATTTTTTTCGTGTGGCAAATCCTGATCTTGATCCTCAAGGCGGCGGGGTATTTCAGACTCTTACCGACTTAAACCACACGGTCAGTCAGAAGATGACTGAAGATACCTTTGGCCAGGGTGCTAGAGTCAGCAGGTCAAAAACCTGCCTGTAAAAGAAGGTTGTAGCAAGTGGGTAGTATTTTCTTGGGTTATGCAAGCGTACAGCAGCTGATTTATTTTTCGCAATTTCAGGATTGGTCCCGTAGTAAAAGTAGTTCATATGATGAGTATTATCTATTATCAATGTTTTCAATTATTGTTGTATTGTCGTCTCCACCTTCTATATGTAAGTCTGTTTGTCTGTTTGTTATCTTGTCACGTATTAACGGCAGAATGGATTTGAATGAAACTTGGCACAAAGGGTAGACCATTTCCTAGACATATATAAGATATTTCATCCCCAGAGTATATTCTCTTGAGATAATTTCCAAGTATATCACACGGATGAAGCTGCTGGCAGAAGCTAGTGTGATTGATGATGAATTAAGTAAGAGTCTTCATTTGTTGGTTTGGTGATACAAAGATGAAGAGAGAAAAATTGGTGATAAATAAGAATGCAAGCAAGAGTTTTGTGTGTTTCGAAAGGTTCTGGAGTGTACCGGAAGCCTTCGAACGCTGCGTCGTTCGAAGGCATCCAACAAGGTGGACCGATGACCTGGTGAGGGTCGCGGGTAGCCGATGGATGCGACACGCACAGGACCTGTCATTGTGGCGACACTTGGGGGAGGCCTATCTCCAGCAGTGGACGTCTTTCGGCTGAAATGATGATGATGATTACCCGAAGTTGAAGTTGGTGGATAACAGGATAACCCATTCTGCAAAGCGATGAGGTTTGGCTAATACTTATGTAGGTACTTACCGCAGTAGAGCCGAGCAGTGGTGGCCCAGTGGTAACAGTTACGAGTTTACGAGTACACTTACGAGTTTCACGTTGTGGGTTCAAACCCAGTCTGGCGCTTTACTTTGTGTAATTTATTTCACCATAACTGGTCTCAAAATGGTGAAGAAAAACATCGACATCAACAAAACAAAAATAAACATTAACCATTTGTGACATCCACCAACCCGCACTAGGGGTCCTCGTGGTGTATTATAGCCAATTCCCTCTCCTAGAGAGGAAGCCTTAGTCCCAGCAGTGGGAACATTCTTCTAGAGAGGAGGCCTTAGTCCCAGCAGTGGGAACATTCTTCTAGAAAGGAGGCCTTAGTCCCCGCAGTGGGAACATTCTTCTAGAGAGGAGGCCTTAGTCCCAGCAGTGGGAACATTCTTCTAGAGAGGAGGCCTTAGTCCCCGCAGTGGGAACATTCTTCTAGAGAGGAGGCCTTAGTCCCCGCAGTGGGAACATTCTTCTAGAGAGGAGGCCTTAGTCCCCGCAGTGGGAACATTCTTCTAGAGAGGAGGCCTTAGTCCCAGCAGTGGGAACATTCTTCTAGAGGGGAGGCCTTAGTCCCAGCAGTGGGAACATTCTTCTAGAGAGGAGGCCTTAGTCCCAGCAGTGGGAACATTCTTCTAGAGAAGAGGCCTTAGTCCCAGCAGTGGGAACATTCTTCTAGAGAGGAGGCCTGAGTCCCAGCAGTGGGAACATTGTAAGTCTGATTATGCTTATGCTTTATGTACTTAACTACGCAACCTATTCTTATTATGTACTATTTCTAAGTAACAAATAATGCCACAAGTAGGATTAATTAAATTACCACTAAACGACACTAACACACAAATACGACAAGCCAAACTAAACTACCCTGAACACAAACACAAGTGGGTTGTATCCAACCAACATTTAATCTGATATCACATTTAACGTTAGTTAGATGATAAAATTAATCAATGGCAAGTGACCTCTATAATCACATAATGCAGTACTTTATCCTATTCAGTTCCTTGTAATCTAATTCCCTGTCCCTAAACAGAGATTTATCGTCCCTAACCGAATTACTCGAGAACTGATTGAGCATGAGATGAGGGAGTTCACTTAACTGTTTTATATTCTAGTCATCTCTCCCCTGTCTGCAAAATGGTCACAACATTATTGTTACATTTGCGGAGATTCGAGATATTTTATGAATCGGTACTTATGTATTTGTACAGTTCTAAGCAACTGCAAGACAATCTTATTCTAGCCTTAAAATAATTGGTAATTAGTAAATGAACTGGAGTATTGACTAACGTCTGAGAGACTTCAAGAGAAACCGGAATTAAGAGGCCGTAGGTACACGAAACTTTGGCCGATTTCACTGATTTACGTGATTTTACAGATGAGAATTTACAGTTTAAATAACGCATTTCTATAAGTTTTAATGCACAACATGAAAGAGCAGATCAATTATGATCGAATGAATGAGCTAGATTCGAAGATTTTTTTTTGTGGGGTGGGAAATCAACGTATTATAAGTCAAGGTTTGGGTTGTTTGAAAAGATTATTTATTGCCAAATTTTTGTGATTTTTACATTTTTTTCTCAAGAAATGAATTGACGGTAAACTGAAGTTTAGTTTTTGCTGTTTTAATTTTATGAGTTCTAAATAGTCAAAATCAAAAGCAATTCTTTGCCCGTTTTCTCTAAAATTTGACTAAGTTAAATATTTTTTGACTCAAAATATTTATATGAAAGTGGTTTATAGTGATTCATACATTATGTAGACGACTTTTGTGATAAAACATTCTAATTTTTTCATACCATTTACACGTCAAAACGATTCGTAATTATGTCATATTCTAAAGCAAAAATTCACAAAACCGTCGTCGATTTGTGGTCGATTAATCGTAATTATAATAAAAATTAAAAAAAACTAGCTCATAAATTAGATCATAATTGGAATGATCTTACATGTTGTGCAATAAAACTTTTAGGATTACATTATTTTAACTCTAAAATCACGTAAATCAGCGAAATCGGCAAAATTTCGGGTACGGCCTCTTAAACTCTCTCCAAGCAGCTTTATTGAAGACTAGCTACTACCAGCGGCTTCGCCCGCGTGGATTTAGTACTTCCCCCCGTTATAAATTATAGCCTATGTGTTATTCTGATGTATAAGCAATATTACTGTAAAGTTTTATCAATCCGTTCAGTAGTTTTTGCGTAAAAGAGTAACAAACATACATCCTCCTCCTCCTCCATCATATTTTTTTTTTATGTTGATAGGCACGCGTTTGATCACTATCGCACCTGATGGTAAGCGATGATGTGGTCGAAGATGGAGCACGCTTGCCTAGAAGTAACCTATTCACTCTTGACTTAAATTGGGAGTATTTAAGTCAAGAGTGAATAGGTTGTAGTTATCAGGAAACACAGACTCCATAATATTTGTAGGATTCTGCAGTTATTTACAGAAATCTAGCTAAGCCAGTGGTGTTTTATTTATTTATTTTTATCACCAACAAGGATACAAAAATATAACTCAAAGCACTATAATACAAAGCTCTTTCACGTCGTGTGCTCCTTCAGTAATAGAAGACCAACGCATGCACATACCCGGGCCTGCGGACGGCGAGCAGTGGCTAGCTCGCTGTCCGATCAGCACCAGGCCCGTGGGTCGACGGTGCGGCGCGTAGTGTTCCACGCGCGCCTCAAAGAGATTAGTGTCAGCCACCACTGACGGGGCCCATCGTGGCCGGTGCCTGCATGCCTAGGGGTAGCGGATAAATTCTCAACATGAGTTACCGCACCCCTGGGCACTCAGGCAGGGAAGGAACAGGCGTGGGTTTTAGTCAGCAAGAGTCTGACACGCCCTCCCGCTCCGTCCAGAGCGGGAGAAGTCATTGGATGACATCCCACCACAAAAAAAAACCCCATGCACATAAAATATTCAGTTACTAGCCAGTCAGTTTCGTACAGGGTTGCTTGTTTTACGAAGTGATGGAGCACTACATGTAAGATGTTAATAATGTTTTGTGATTTATCAACATAAGAAAAGAAATTTTAGGGAGATTGGACGGGCATTCTGAAAAAAGTATAAACAGTAATAATAATTTTCGTAAAACACTTATTACTTTTCCATGTATAATTCAATTTTCGACATCCGTTAAAGTCGTGTGAATACACTAATTTATAGACTAATTTATAGGCAAATGTTCCTAAATATTAATCTATAATTATACAGGACGGAACGGTTAATGTGTGTAGAAAACATCGTCGTATAATTTTCTCATTTCTGCTATGTTAGGCTAACGGAATTACATAATATAAAAATGTTAGTCACGATGTTTTTAGTCTAATAATATTCTGGTATAGCCAGGTAAAAATACCTATATGGTAAAATCGTTTTTAGGGTTCCGTACCTCAAGGGCCACCAATGTAAACCTACTCGTATATATTATTAACTCACCGCTGTCTGTCTGTTAGTGGGCTGTATCTCATGAATCGCAGATAGACAGTTGAAATTTTCAGTGTCTATTTGTACTGCAGTTAAAAAACAATTAATCAAAATAAAATTTATTTAAAAACCATTACTATATAATCGTGATTTCTTTGGCTTTTGGTACGGAACCCATCGCTAGTCCGACTCGCGCTTGACCGGTTTTTAAATTTCTCAACTCACAAAATGTTTTTACCGATAACAGCTAACTAGCAAAATATTTTGAATGCTAGCAATTATCGAGTAGGCTCCACTTAAACATTAGCTATATCATTTTAACTCTTTAGAGATGAGTATAAGCACAGTTGTTCACTATGATTTATGTTTCCTCGAGGCAGGTGTTCCGCCGTAGTTTACTTATCTTTCGCCGTAACTTTCCGAGTGCTTACCTTTTACGTCAGATGGTGAAGATCCTTTGAGCTCAGGTTAATGTAGCGAGAAGCTGTAAGTTAGTTAGGAGATGCTGAATGTTGCGCTTGCGCTTAAGGCACGTTTGCATTTGATCGCGCTGACTAAATAATATTATTTTGTCAGCATATTATTTACATATGTATCTAACATCTAATAGGGTTGAATACCTAAGTAGTCAGTTCAGACAGTGGTCAAGGTTGAATAAACAGCCTATACCAATCTATAACCGAAATCTGTTCATTTTTTTTTTACATGTTTGCAATCTATAAAGTCAAAAAAATATTGAAAAAATTTAGATACAATAGTTTCTAGTTCCGGAGTGGCGACCGCGTACTGGAAGCGTACTCTCACCAGGTCATCGGTCCACCTTGTGGTCGCCAAGGTTTACCTGGTGAGTGTCGAGGCTAGCCAATGGATGCAAGACGCACAGGACCCGACGTTGTCGCGACACTTGGGGGAGGCCTATGTTCAACAGCGGACGTCTTTCGGCTGAAATGATGATGATGATGATGAAGATACAATAGAATAAATTATTACCAAACTAATTCCTTACGACAGAAAAGTTTTCTATGCGAGTTGTAGGCAATAATAATAATAAAAATTTGTATTTACCGCCACAAAATTACATAATAATGCTACTATTTAAGTTGACAGATAGTTTGGCAAAACAATTTATTGTAATATGTGAGAGATCTGGAGTCTGAACTAAGCCTAGGCCTGTATTTTAGAGCTCCAGACAATGCATAACATAAGACCGACAAGATTTGATAACACAGTGGACCCGCCTGCAAACGATAAAAATGTACAAACATTGCCTTCATAAATTCATATGGAAAACACAAACCCATTTAACGTCAGCAAATCATAGTTAATTTACAAGTCCACTGACAAAGTCCTTAATCACTGTCAAAACAAATGGTCGGTTGTTGACGTGCAAACCGCCTTTAACTCGATCGATGGAGATAGTGTACATCAAAGGAAAGCATGAAACGCGTCGTTAAATAGACGCTCTTTTGTGCCACCTGCTTCGAATGTCCCGTACGACTGTAATATTTGCATTTCATATTTCAATGTACTAACTCTTTGGGGTTAGTTGACACCTGGAAGTACCTATTCCATGATGGTTTGATATTTTAGTAATAAATGCAACACCATTTTCTGGTTTTATAGTGGAAATATAAAGAAAGGTCACACAAGTGCGACAAAGTACACGTTATTGTTGTTGCTTATAACGATTGTTGTTATCTTGGGGCCTGCAGTCTCGACATAGTTAACAATCGCGTAAAGACCAAATTCGTTCGCTAAGAAATTAATGTTGCATGGAGAAAAAATATTTTGACAAGTTAATTTAATTGTTACAAGCGGTAAAAGTTATTCATTAAAGTTTAAATAAATTATAAGTTTCCGTGCAAAATTATGCTTGCAAGTTAAAATTTACACCGTCTCTTTCATTCATTTCATTTCAAGAAAATCAATTATTTTTTCTTAAAATAAGTTTTGCTATCAATGTCGAGACTGCAGGCCCAGTTAAAGTTTTTATTTATGAACTAGGTATTGTCATCAATTCCAAAAGGAAAACCTTAAATGCGTCATTATATTATATAGGTACCTACGATATTTTGTGCCACCTGCTTCGAAGTCCCGCGCTAATATTTTATTTGCATTTCATGTTTCAATGTTGGTAAATACTAACTGTTAAAGAGTTAGTTGACACATGGTTGTTTTCTATGACTCAGGTTTTTGTTTTTTTGGCATAAAAATGGCACGTCCTTTTCTGTGTCACCATCTTTACCTACATACCGAGACTCCTCCGTGCCTCGGAAAGCACGTTAAACCGTTGGTCATGGCTGTCAATCGTGGATCTTTCACAGTCGTTACTCGTCAGAAGCCCGAAAGATTGACAACCAGTCTTACCAAGGGGTATCATATTACCCAGTAACTTGGTTGTGGAGGTCAGATAGGTAGTCGCTCCATATAAAACACTGGTATTCAGCTGCATCCGGTTAGACTGGAAGCCGACCCCAAGATAGTTGAGAAAAGGCGCGGGCAGATTGATAGGCAGATTGAATTTCAAATATGGGCTAGCTCTAAATATGGCTAGCTTATATTTAGATACTAGTACTTAAATAGTCGGACATTTCTTTCTTTTTCTTTACACTTACCAAAGTGATTTGATGTTTTGCAAGATAACATTCATTATTGTTCTTAAAAGATAATTAAGTTTAGGTATTTCTGTAAATGAGTTAGAGCCTATATTTGAGTAACTGTTCCATATTAACCACCCATTTTGCAATTTAATTTCATTCTCAATTTTGATAATGAACATAGTTTATTAATAAAAATATAAGACTGTAACTTTCCTTGCTAATGTTTAATATTAAAAATATATAATTCTAAATAGTTTTTTTTTATTTTTAATCCAAAAACAAAATGGTAGCTCATATTTAGTTACTCTCCTCTAGTAGGTACTCTTTACTGCAAAGCTTTATGACTTTTTTTTGCTAACTATAACATAATTAAGATAAGTCAAGAGTGAATGTTAATTCTAGGCAAGCGTGCTCCATCGTCGACCACATCATCGCTTACTATCAGGTGAGATAGTGATCAAACACGATTCAATCAATGATACAAAAAAAGATTAGTCCTCAGTAAGAGATAAGTAACTTGACTGGAAATAAAAAAGTCCTCCATTACATTATTGTCCAATACATATAGGCAAAGTTTTAGGGTCCTAAAGGTACCTAATTCTGATTGGTGATGATCCTGGAAACTCTTCAATGTTTCTATTGTTCTCTTCTGCGAAAACCGGTCGTACCATAATCTATTTGTTGGTCGTTTGACAGGAGACATAAATATCTTTTACTACGAATATTTATCAACTAATTCAATCATTTGTTTGCACACGACACAAAAAATATGCGTAAGACGTCATAAAAGCAGTATTTAAGAAAAACATTTTGGGCATGGCACCCAAAATATACAATAAGTTGCCAAAAAGTGTCACAAACCTGCACAAAATGGGCCAATTCAAATTATGTTTGCACGAATTCCTAGTTACAAAGTGTTACTATTCAACGCGTCAGGCCCCTGGCGTTACCATAAGGTAACGCAACAATAGGTTTTTAATTGTGTCTGCTAATGAGGGACTTGACGCGTGATTACTTAAATGAAAGATGACTGATTTTATCTGAAATGGCACCACAAGTATAATGCTTATTGACAAGTTATATGCAAACTGAACTTTAATACTTAAAATAAATTTAGACAAAGTTATAAAATACCGTCAGAAGTTAACTAACTATAATAAAAACAAAAAATGATAATGTTTATTGAATTTTAATTTGACTTGTTTATAATAATTTGACTTTTTTTAATTTGACATGTTTTCAATTAGATATTTTTTTATTTGACATTTTGTAATTTGACGTTTTTATTTTATAATGTAACTCAATTTGAAATGTATTCTGTTAATGTTGCGATTAGCACCTATCATATTATTTGCACACCTCATTAAGTTATAATACAGTGTACCTTTTATTCCTGTAACACCTTTTGTAACATGTATTATGCAAATAAATCATTTGATTTGATTTGATTTTGATTTGATCGGATCACTTTACGTACACCACCGGTAGGTACATGGTGGACATCCCACCCACACGCGCATAACTTTTTGGGAACACATTTGTAGAATTCCCTGCTTTTTTTTTCAGAATTCCCTGCTGTAGTCTGGGTTTCCTGATAACAACAACCTGGCGTCCTTTAAGACAAGAGTGAATAGATTACTTCTAGACAAGCATGCTCTATCGTTGACCACATCATCACTTACCATCAGGTGAGATAGTGGCCAAATGCGAGCCTTTAAAAGTTAAAAAAAACTTAACTCAACTTTACTCAAATCTTTCCCAGCCATAACCACAGGCCGGATCTTGCCCTTGAAATAAACCAGGGCTCATTAACCACTTATGATTAATATGGACTCATAAATAGTGACGTTGTCGGCAAGTCAAACGACTCCACACATGGTAACACCTTCCGAGAAATGGTGTCACCACACCAAGCCATAAATTAATTGGATACTTTTTAGGACGATGATTTACTAAGCAGAAATCATGATTAGGACTATATTTATAACTGATCCTGATTGATGGTACAAGATTTAAAAAGTTAATAGTAAAAAAAACATTTTTTAATTCATACATAAAATTTTAATTTATACATAAAATTTTAATTCATACATAAAATTTTAATTCTTACATAGAATTTTAATTCCTACATAAAATTTTAATTCACACATAAAATTTTAATTCATACATAAAATTTCGTGTTTGTGCTGTTGACCGTTGAAGAGTTATTTTATCTGAAACTAATACTGAAAACCAACATATGCTGAGATAGGAGCTGTTTTTGGCCACTCATCTAATATTATGATCACTTTGTTACCATCATGCCTTGTAAAAATGCATACTTTCCGAGAGCCAGTCGCAGTTTTAACGAAATCTATTGCGAAGCCGGCCATAGACCTATTCTGCACCAATGCAAGCACAGAGGAAACTCTTAGCAAAGCCTGAGATACCTTTTTTTTTTTTGTGGGTTGGGAAGTCATTAGATGATTGCCGGCATGATTTTGGGCATGCAGGCACCGGTCAGCCTACCTGCACCTGAGCTGTTGATTTTCCAAGTTTGCCTTTATTTATTAATATTGTTTATTTTATATAAAGGCATTTTACTGTGCAATGGGATATATAGTTTAGGATGTAACTTAATGCTTTATGGAGGTTATCCTTTTTGTATTTATCTATGGACGCTTGTAATTAGCAATTTAGATATATATTATTGTTATTATAATATTATTAGTCTGTTAGCTTTCCTAAAATGTAAAAAATAAAATAAAAAATTATAAAATAAAAAGTTTGTCTTTTTCTGTGCGAATCACAAAAATAAACTTTATTCTTTCTTTAACATGTAAAAGTTCAATTCCGTAGGATAAGAGGAAGTGGTTCTATTTCATCTTGCAAGATTTAGACCCAAACAAACATTGAGAATAAACAAACAAAAAAAAACTTATGATTAACATGTGACAAAAAATCCGGATCCACTCTTATTACCAGAATTTGTTGATTTCATTTATGGTACCTATGATAAATGAGAAACGTCTCGTAAAGAGATATCGGTATTCTCAATCCTCTATTTAAGTATTATGGTACGACTCTTTGCACAAATCAATTTATTATTAACAAGCATCTCATACTAAACGTTTAAGGCCGTAACTTGTACCGTATTTGTACTGTTTCAATTCATAACGTTTTTACTCTTGATACAACACCCAGTACATGTAGTGAGATAAAATCTTTACAGCATACCCTTACAACTGACAAAGCGAAGCTTTGTCGATCAAATCATGTACCAAGTCGTATAAAGATCCATTCATGCTACATTCAAGAAAACGATTGGTTATGTAGGTACTCAAGTTATGAAAGTTCATTGTTTTAGTCAGTTAACAACATTATACAAAACATTAACATATACTCGTAAGTTGTCGGAACATTATAACAATGTTGCAAAAAGCGGCGGAAACACAGGCAGTTTACAACTTTTTAACAGCGCAGTCCGGTCGCTGTAAATCACATGGTTTAGTTTAGACCCCCTTCAGAAGTAATATCGACTTCTTCGAACTCACATTAATCTGCCATACTTCAATATGTAAAGGGAAACGTCGAGACACAAAAGGGAACGCATTTAGCAAACATACTATAATCTCATTTTGTTCCTATATTCGAAAGACGAAAACACGGTTGAAAACAAAAGAAAGATGGCACCGCTTCGAAATTCAAATTTCAGTTGACAGAAACAAAAGTTCACTTGTGTCGGTTTTCTTTTTGTTGTGCGAGGCGACACGACTATTGGAGCTGTCAGTGCGCATCATAAAACGGTAGCTGCGATCATTCCCATTGCAATGACATACAGCCGCGGTTGGAACAGGGAAACGTAAAGAGTCGTTATTACAGATGCATGAAATAAATTGAGTATTTTTAAATATCTGAGTAGGTTCGTACTGTTAAGATCGAAAGTTCTAATTAGCATATTAATATAATAATAATATGTGTTCCTCGATGATAATGATGATATGATGCCAATCTAAAACTAAAATACCTAAACTCAGACAAATTAAGAATATGAAGTAAGTTAAGTATCCATCTATACCTACTACATAATTAACATAAATTATAATTGGTAGCTAAAAACACTGATCATGATCGATCATAATATGCAATGTACACTAATTATAACACCATAAACGGCAAACAGCACGCCTACACACCGCCCATTGCGTACCTACCTATCTACGCATTATTTTCAAATAAATTTAAATTCAAACAACATTCCGGCCGACATCACTGTTCGCCGAAGGGCAAATCTCCGTTAAAACGTATTCAGTATATCCGTGACGGTAGCTGTCAAGTTAAAATGTTTTAATTTAGTGGTGCGGTTCGTCACACGCGCATATCCGCCATCCGCCGCGCGCTGCGCCATCTGACACTCGCCGCGTTCCGAGAGATGATAAATCTCAACACAACGCGGCGGCACTAATCACGGAAATGAAAACAACCCTTCACTTGACTCGTTTACATTTAATGTTCCGCTTAAATGACAGCACTAAGTCGAGCGTCTGAAGAAATTAATATTTGAACTTCAAATATTGATTTAGCACCGAACACACTCCAGCAGAACGTCCTACAAATAAAATACTTGGTACACCAAATACGACCCTTTGTCGCGATTGACGTCAGCGAGGAAAACAAACAATTTATCTATTTCCTCGTGCGTCACACGAAGATCAAACACTAGTTAATAAAGAGGCGAGATGCCGACGACGCCAATAAAGTCGGGGGGCGTCGAGTTCGTACACACGCCGCGCGCCGCTGACGAGCGGATTTAAAATTTGTAAATACGCGCCTGCCGCGAATATGACTCGTCTTTTTGTGACGTGATAAAATAATGACAGCAAATTGCTGTTGGGGCTCTGGCACTGTATTTAATTCACTTTGACTTGCACCTAACGAACAAGAACTTCGCGCATAATTAAAAAGTTAAAAACATTGTGATAAAGGACATCAAAGATATCCTTTAGAATGTTACGTAATCAAACTTATCAATACTTACTTTTGATGAAAAAATAAAGGTCACGGGGCGAGATATTGTTTGCAATTCAAAAAGATGATGCAAATTAGCGCATCTATTCAGTAAAATGAAAACTGTGCTCTGTCATTTGACGGCGCTTAGGGGAGCTTTTCAATCAGCCCTCGTTTGGGGACTTTAAGTATTAAAGCAATCTCCTATTGCGTCACTTTATTAGTTTGTGCTTTATTTTGTTCTTTTGATGTTGGAAAGTAATCGAGCTTCTTTGTGTTTACAGTTTATTGATGCTAATTTTGCTTTCATAGTCGGGGAAACGTGGGTATATAATTTGGAAAATATCACTAGTGTAGATACATAATAAAATGGCATTACCCTCGGATTGCACACATCATTAAGTTTTAAAAGAAAGTCGGAAACGTCTGAATCTCATTACCATGGCTCTACATTCTGCGGTGATATAAGCGGAATAGGAATGAGTTGGAGGATACGACATGAATGACAAAGTGGATGCAAATGTGGGCTTTGTCGGCGAGCAAAGAGCAGCGAGCAGCCATTCGCAGCCTTCCGATCAAACGGCGGCGGAGCGATCCCTAACCTCTAGCCGACTCTTGGTATTTCTTTTCATGTACTTTAATTGAAAGAAAACTGTGACATTTGTTATACAAACGTGTTTTATTTTCTAAAGTCTTCTTCCCCTACACGAGTTGAACATACTGGTGCGGGAAAGCTAAACTTCTGCCCTTTACTCTAACAAAACACAAAATAGTCATAGTGATTGTGAATAGATAGATACTCTTGAGATAGAATTCCATCTTTCCTAAGTGTTAAAATGGTAAATACTACGCCCCAAACTATCAAAATTTACTAAGAAAATTCTCTTTTTTTATAAATGGGTCTGTCTATGGTGCTACGACGAGCTACGGCGTAGCACCTTACCTAAAATAAAACTATCATCAAAGTTCTAACGTGCTCTTAAATTAACTATATTAATACGGTAGCGGGTAGGGGGTCTTAAGAGTGACCAGTGTAACTTGACACACTGGATGTAAAGATTTTATCTTACACTAGCTTCTGCCAGCGGCTTCGCCCGCGTGGAATTAGTACTTCTCCCACTAAAAATCATAGCTTTGTGCTATTCAGACTTTAATCTATCTCTGAGCCAAATTTTATTCAGATTCGTCCAACCGTTCTGGCGTGATTGAGTCATAAACATCCATCCACACATTCAAACTTTCGCATTTATAATATTAGTAGAATATATAGGTACTCGTAAACTCGTATTATAATAAAAGTAACAACATTCATAATTAGGGCTGACCTCGGAAATTGCAGAAAGGCGCCGTTGTTAGTGTATTTGTAAAATTTACACCCGCATGGCAGTTTTTTTTTAAACGCGTCACTGTTGTTAATGAATGTCGTGTGTCAGAGCAAAAACTGGAATTCCGAAGGACTAATATAAATCACTCAGTTATGTGTGTCGGGACCTTTAATTAATTATGTGAATTCCTGTCGCTGAACCCTGAATAAGTGTCGTTTAGCTCCACTTTTCTTGGCAGGAGAAGAAATGTAAGGAGTAAAGTCATAAATTAGTTCACTATTTCAATAATACTAACTTTTGAGAAAGGACTGCTTTGCCCGCGTGAAAGAAAAAAAAAACCCACAAGAAAGCACCTACCAACTACTACAATAAAAAGTCTTATTAAATCCTATGCTCTAAACCAGACTTTAGTCTGCCTCTTTTTTTTCTGCCTGTGATTTTTCTGCCTGTTTTTTTGGTTTTTCTGCCTATGTTTTTTTGTTTTTTCTGCCTGTGTTTTTTTTTTGTCTGCCTGTGTTTAAAATTTAATATCCAAATCCGTTCAGGCGGGATTAATTAACAAACATACAAACAGAATCTTCATTTATGATGTTAGTAGGATAGGATTCTTTTACATAATTCCCTCTAACAAACGTTAAATCGATTGACTTCAATTGTCTATTCGCTTCCTACAACTCAGTAACCCGATTGCCTCAATACAATTTCACTCCCACTAAGGTAAAAATAAAATAAAATAAAAATATTTATTTGACACTTAAAAATACATGTAACAAGCCAGTCATAATAAAATGTCACACGAATGTATTGCCACAAATCTGATCCTAACCCCCAAACTAGGTCTCGACCTGTATTTTAAGGGTCAGCGTTCAGCCATGAGTTCTAATTTCAAACTCCCACTAAGGTATAACCAACCTTATGTTTATTAGTCTTTCTAATACACAATAGAGATAAACCACTCTTTAGTCATACTTCTGTACAATACACGGGCGATTTAAAATGCTGAATCGTACACAAAATTACATATTTTCAACGCTATTAACAAATGCAGCAAATACTACAACAACCAACACCTACTTATGAGAGTACCAATTCTTTTATCATCGATGTGAAAAAGTTAATCTGATATCTGTCAAAGAAACTGGATGATCCCAACTCTATTCAGCCAATTGATGATCTAATAAAATTTGTCTCTAGTAAGAAGTGCTCAGTACGTATGTCACCGCATAATTCAATTCAATTCAATAATTTTTTTCGGAAATTAGGACTTACAATTTATGTAGTAGTACTTATTATTATTATATTAGTAGTATTATTAATTTATGTAGTACTTACAATTTATGTAGTAGCACTAAAATTTAAACTAAAAAAAAGATTACCATAAGTTATCAAGTACATAATATATTGTATCAATTTAAATATATTTCCTCAGCACCGGGCCCGCAGCGTAATGTCTACGGGACCAGTGTATTAGAAATGCGCAGTCTGGCATCTCCACAATAACATTCAGGATGCTATTGGAACTTCCATCTACTAGAGTACGTGGAAGCTCCAAGCAGCCAAATGCTCTTTGTAACAAACGTGACGTTGGATTCTTTAATATTTATTTGCTATACCATGCTACGATTTTTTATCCAATGAGGGCGCCACTTGGCCGGTAGTAGGGCCTTAAAGGGCCTTCTTTTAAAAACTTTCTAGCTACAGGATTAGGTTAAGCACTGCAGTTAGCAGATTAAAATTCTTTATAGAAAATTCCATCAGTTTAGTTAGCGACTTTTTATGAGTAGGTAAGGCTGAATTTTTATTATGAGAACAATAAAGATAAACCTCTCTGTATTTTTATTCTCTCATATCTCTAGATGAGAGAATAAAAATACTGAAATTCACGCAAAATGCCCGTTTTTCGGTTTTTCGTCGTGAAGCAAATAGGATAACCGATCAATAATTTAGTATGCAAAAATCAATTCTTTTCTATGGATCTGACAATGCTTAGGTACGTACCTACTATGTTAACTGTCAAAGAAACAATTAAGATTATTCCTGTCTAGTCTCTATTTAATTGATCCTGTGGAAATGGCAGTTCTTTTTCAGTTAAATTAGATACCTTGTACCTACTTATACATCATGAACATTATGAACTCATCAAATATTTGTAAAAATAGATTACAGCAGTTAGTTTTCAATAGGTTTGCGCCCACCATTTCTTGATTACCAACCCATCAGGGTGATTACACCCTCGTAATTAATGAAAATGGACTTACAACTTGAAACTGTTTAGTGGGTGATTTATTCTACTACTTATTTGGAGAAATCAATACGGAAGTTCAGTGAATCGTTAAGGCGCAGTTATACGACTTTTAATGGTTTTTAAATGAACATCACGTCTAAACGACTAGTCTTATTTCTTTGAAAAAAATATATGTTAGTCTAAACAATTTCCGTCGTAATTTGATCTCAGAATATTTGAAATTATATTTGTATAACATAGTGTAATTAATTTTGTAAAGTTTTGTCTAACGCGGAAAATAAATTCAGAATCACGCGAAAACTGTAAAGCGTATTTTTATAAAACCTTTCACCATTTTAAAGATCATTTAATTATTTATAATTTAGTCTAAGTGCTTTAGTTTAAGACCTGTTGTTTTATGTGTAATAAATTAATAATGCGTCTAATTTCGAACAGCGCTCCTTAATGGGCGAGACCTATTACTAGGTGGACGTATGACGCGGTACGTGAGCTCAGCACAGAACACGCAAGCTAACCACTCAAGGTCATTCGCAGTTAATAGCGCCTTAATTTGAAAAGATGGAATAAAAATGAACATGAATAGAGTAGGTAAGCTTATGGCAACTTTATATGCGTATTGTTAGAGAAAAGTGTTAGGTTTCATAAATCCGTGAATGCGGTGGGCGTGAGCGTCGACGTCTGCGCACGCGCCTCCGGATGCGGAAGTCTGTAATTACGTCGCTATTTCGCAAAAATGTCTCAATCGACCCTCGACAGATGGCGCGCGACCCGAATTGTTCAAACATTCCCTGAATAGTTCAGCTGTTTGTGTGGCTCTGCACCGCCCATTCCTATTCTTCATTATATAAGCTGAGCTGGTGACATTCGCTGTAACGGTAGCTACATTACCGCTTATAAAAGCTCCCTCTCTTTTGACCAACCAAAGGTAGGTAATTAAAAAAATGTAGGTAAACCGATAACAAACAGAAAATTTTCGAAAACAAAAGCCCAATTCTATCAATATCACGTTTGTGCCATCCGTTAAATGAATAAACACAACAAATTCAGCGGTTATATCTAGCGCTGCGAGCACTTTTGTTTAGACGGTCCGGTGCGAATAAAATATGAATAAAATAAATTATTGAATGTCTTTTTAATAAAGCACTTTATTGTTTTATCGGGATACAATGGAGGGCCCATTGTTGTGCGGCACCGCCCAGCCAACCTGGGACAATGCACAAATAATAAATAGACGTATTTTGTTCGCGTTTTCTGCGCTCGGTCGCTTCGCCGTTGTTCCCGTAATTGGTGACCAAAATAAATTAATTGAATTAGATCGCTTCAGAAGAGCTGACACGCCGGTACCGTAAATGTTTGGACGTTCCATGGTTAAAAGCTTTAAAAGTGAAGTCGCTTGCGTTAATTTAATAACGGCTTTGTTTTTCGTATGTGTTGGGAAAATATTGAGATGTTTGAGTAAGGATTTGTTCATTAAGTTCAAGTACCTATAGATTTAATTAATCAAGAAGGCGTAACGTTGAAACGTGTCCCACAATATCCACCACTGACCTGATGAAGGTCGCGGAAATACGCTAGATGCAAGAAGCTCAGGACCTCGACATTGATAACCAAACTTACGTTAGCTACCGATCGCTAACTAGCCGTTAAAAACTCCTTCATTGTGAGGAAAAATTTTAGATCATAACCTGAAAAAATAATTGATTTTCTAGAATTATATACAGAGACGGCGTAAATTTTAACTTGCAAGCACTATTTTTCATGAAAACTTATAATTTATTTAAATTTAAATTTTAATTTATTTTTTATTAAATTAAATTAATGAATAACTTTTACCGCTTGGAACAATTAAGTTAACTTATCAAAACTTTAAAGGACATAAAAGTTTGCCTCCTTGCAACATTAATTTCTTAGCAAACGAATTCTGTCCTTACGCGATCGTTAACTATGTCGAGACTGCAGGCCCTGGACTGGTCGATGTAGCATGGATTGTGGGACGCCTTTGTCCATCGGTGTACATCTTTCAGCCGAAATGATGATGAGAGACTTAAATAAAACTATTAAAAGTATTTATTTAGTTTCTCCGAAGGGTTAAGCTGGGTCCTGTATAACACTTAAGTGGCGAGCCTGTTACCATTAACCGGACACGAATCCAGACTTCGGACGGCTACTAAGAAATTCCTGATGGAAAACCCCAATAACACTGCCCGACCTGGTAGTTAAACCCCGGTCCAACACCACCTAGTTACTTAAACCGATATATATTATATCTATAGAGAAGTAAAATAATAAAATTGATTGTATAAGTACCCCAAAGGTACATAATCTCTGGAACACACACAGAGACGGCGTAAATTTTAACTTGCAAGCACTATTTTTCATCAAAACTGATCAACTGATCTGCTGGTCTCAATACATATTTCGAGAAAATCAATTATTTTTCCGATGTAGCGACCGATCGTTAGGACGTAGCGATCGCTATCAATGTCGAGACTGCAGGCCCTGGGGCTACTATGATGGTATAGGCTGATGCGATTCGAAGGTATCAAAAAAAAAACTAGCCTATCGCAGAGTGCCGGATGAATCATAATAGGTGCAATTCTCGTGCACACTTCATCTATTCATCCGTGTGACAGTTTTGTATGGAGATTCGTAAAATGGTTACACAATATCAGAATCATATTTGGTGTTTATATTGCCTTTATATAAATTGTGCCCAAGAAATATTGGGTACTTACATATGAAATTGGCGTTTTTTTCTCACAAATAGAGAACGTCTTCACTTCTATGAATTAAAATAGTCATCAATTGCTTGATATTATATCGAATAATGACCGTCGTAGACAACTGCCAATTATAAAAAAACCGACATAAGAATGACTCCTCTTTTTGTTAGCAGAAATTACCACTATATTTGTTTTAACTTATCCAAAACTTATTTTTGTTGCTTAATCTAAGTGGCATACGATATCTTAGTTTTAAAACATTATTGTATAAAAGTGTTAAAACATTAGTGTTCATAGTTGTGTAATAAATTAAGAAAATGTGAGTATGGAAAATGCAATTTCTTTAAAATTCTCCATACAAAACGCTGATTTCATAGGTCCCGACCTAATATTATGATTCATATAAAGTGGCCTTTTTAGACCCCCTGATAGAAAGCTTATAGTAGAGATCAGTCATAGGATTATTCCAAAAAAAAACAGTAAGATAGGCCAAGTAAGCGAAACCGCGGGGTAGGAAAACGCTAGTTTTTTATTAAAAAATTACACAGTTTAATATATCGATAAAGCTACATTATGTGTGTCCAATTCAATGACTCATGATTTTCCAAGAAGTGATGTTGACTAACCATTCGATTAGGTAAGTCGAGACATATTGATCTTAATTGATATGATTTAAATTGATAGCTTCAAACAACTTTATTATAGGTACTTACACCCACAGTGTTTGTTATTAATATACCTAATATTATCAATGTTGTTAACAAAGTATGAATATTGAATTGCATCTGGTTAGAATGTATCTACATAATCTCATAAAGTTATAGGAATGGTATAGTTTGTCTTTATTTATTTAAATAGGCACACCAGCGACTTATTTTACAAATAATATCAACAATATTTTACAACAATTATGAGGGATCCTGTGTAAAAAAGTAAATTATAGGAGTGCACAACATTCACAGAATAAGTCTAATTAATTAATACAATACAAAAAAAATAAAAATGATCATTAAAATATATTAAAAAAACCGGCCAAGTGCGAGTCGGACTCACGCATGAAGGGTTCCGTACCATCGTACAAGACTAAATACGCGTCTATGTTGCCATTATTAAGATCGAGCAAAAAAAGCCAAAAAAAAACACGTTTCTAGTAGGGCTACTATGTCTTTAGATAATTGTGTACTGACAGAAATTATTTTTCTTGTAGGTACCTACAAGAAAAATAATTTCTGATGTGTTTTTCAGTTCCTATCTTTGGTGACTATGGATGTGGGTACTTAACTACATACAACACGTTTGCTGATCCTGTCGGAAAGTGCCTACTGTCGTGCCCATTTTTTTTTATTTTTTTTTTGTCGGTGGGAAATCATCCAATGACATCTTCCGCTCTAGGGCGGAGTAGAAGGGCGTGTCAGACTCTTACTGCCTAAAACCCACCCCTGTTCCTCCCTGCCCGGAATGCCCTCTTTCGAATTTATCTTCAACCCCTAGGCCTATAACATAGGCATATTACGTACCCGATACTCACACAATGTCTCAAGACGAAAGTCTATGACCATAGTGCGTATTGCCAGTGATGACATAGATATGCAACCGAAACGTGATCGCTAAAAAACCGCTGGATGCGAGACGCACATGGCCGGTCGACGTGGCAACACTCGGGAGAGGCCTATGTCCAGCAGTGGACGTCTTTCAGTCGAAATGATAATGACTCGATACTCTTCACTATCAAATTATGTAAGTAAGTATCTATAAAAATACACACATGACTTTTAATAGACACGACGCGGCTTAGCGTCAAGCTTTTATATCTTACATTATTTAATACGTAGGTACCTAAACAATGATAAGTTTATCACACAAACATAAAAACATAAGCACTACAAACATGTCAAAAACTATTCAGTAATTCGAAATTCCCGGTAACTTGTATAGAGGGGTTAAATATTTCTAACATATAATTATAATACCATCTATCGGCGAGTAGGGGAACTTATGAGAGCTTTACCCAAAAGAAACAGGATTGAATGAAAAGAATTTGTTATTTTTTTAATGAAGTATACATAAAGTATTAAAAGGGGAAAACACACCCAAATAATATCTGTAATATTTATAGAAGGATATTATTTGAATAATTTAATAGTTTGCGGTCAGAAACAAAACTATTTCCACGACAGTTTGACAACGACCGGAACCGTAACTTTCTACCCGCTCTTTGTGTGGCGTACTTTCTTATTTCTTTATAAACACGTAATTACCATTTAAAAAATTAAACGGTGGTAAGTAACAAAGGCCAGTAGCGAAGTAAAGCGTAGGAAGTAATTAGGGCCCGACAGATGGCGCGCGGGGCGTCCTGGCCGCGGCCACAACCGCAACCGCTTCTGTCCGTCCACGAGAACAGGGCCCTGCACAACTACACATGCCCAAGATACGTGTTTCGCCTACCGAAGAGGTAGAAATTAATCGAAGTTAAATTGCTGAGTTATTAACATTTTTCTTAGTGCTCATCCTGCCCCTAATGTGTAGGTAATGTTATCTCAATTAAGTAATAGGTTATTAATTGTAGATAGGTGATGGTGTGTGCTTGCGTAAAAATACCTAAAATTGTTAAAATAAGACAGCTTATACATATATGTCACCGGATAAACACCATAAGATATTAATAAATCTGACGAGAGTGTAAACCCTCGCTAGGTTATGAAAAGATCTTTTAATCTACAATAAATCTCAACCTTAGATAAATTAAAGTGTATCCGAGTCTTATTGAAAATAAAGAGTTTACAATTTTACGTAATTTTTCATAAACTAACAGTGTTTACAATTGTTCGGTGACATATACAGAGGCGAGATTAACATGGAATTGGTTTCTCTAAAAGCAAACTTCAATCACGAATGAATGATTTACCCCATTTTGTGTGAGGAAAATACATGTCGCAATCGAAGTCCACCTTAAATTGGGGGTTCATTGTAGATGTAGACAGGTCGTGTACATTTCTATTTTATTTACTACCTCTGAGGTACCGGCGTGACACTCGTGTCACGGTAACAATAAAGTTTCTATTGTGTCTGTTTCTCCGGTAACTGACAAATTAAACTGTATGCATGATACTGGATTCTGCAGCACCAGCGGTTTCACCCGCGTGAAATTAGTACTTCTCCCATTTTATATTATAGCCTATTTGCTATTCTAGACTATAAACTCTCTGCCCATGCAGATCCGTTTAAACATTCTGGCGTGATTGACTAATAAACATCCATCCATAAAAAACCTTCGCATTTATAATATTAGTAGGAAGGGTAAAGGGTTCAAAAACAGATTAAATAAATGAATGCAATCCTCTCTGTACCTAAGCGTAACTATTAACTACTTTACTTCAAATTATATTCGTACCTCGCGGTGCTAACAGTTGCGTCACGAAACAGCCTAATTTTGTAATGAAGACATAAAGCTTAGAACTTAATGTCTGTTGCCTAACCACAAATGGCGGTCGTTTTCAAATAAAACTGTCTTGCTCTAATATTTGTAAGGATAACTAATTTTGTGGCTAAGTTTATGGGGTGCAAAGTCTTTTGGCAATATGTTTGAAACTTTTCAAGGATTGAGAATGAGTCATTGCCTGAACCTGTAGATAAAGAATACTTACATAATGTAACGTCACGCCATGTATTTTTCAAAGGAAAATACCTACACCCACATATCATCAATTCGTAAGTTCTAGCACAACGTAAATCAAAATCGGGAATTTTCAAGCAGAGCAAATAAACTGTTTAATAGCACTTTTTTTTTAAATTTGATTTATGTGCCGTTTCTATAGCAATACAACTGAGTAGCGTGGTTTTGCTGTAGCTTCACTGAACAACACTGACATAGTAGGTACCTACGTATTGCTTTTGTTTTTTTCCATTGGTTCAAATCCTCGTGATAGATATGTATAACGAAGTGTCGTTCGATTCCCTATCGTATTGTTCCAGTGGTTAGTCAAAATAACTTTATTTAGAACTTAATCGATAGACTTAAACATAATTCGTATGTTTAAGTTCCAGGCAACGCACGAGCCTTTTACCATCAACCGGGCATAGATCAGCAGGTCTATTCGCTAACTCAGTTGACATCAATTTGGTAAGCACTATGCAGTACATTGCTCGGTGGACATCAATTATAATAGGCACTACGGTTTTCCTATACGTCAAAACAGCAATTACGTACGGCAAAGTGCCTATCAAATTGATGTCAACTGAGTTAGCGAATACGCCTGCTGGACTCCGGGCTGCAACTGAGATATTTCAGATTTAAAATCCAGTAAAAATTAGGTAAGTATATATGAATTTTGACTCTCAGAAAATATCCTAACAAATCATAGATAGCTGTTAAGATACCTATGAAAAACATAAAATGCGATGTTCGAACTTTTTTTTCATGACATAAATAAATAAACCAAGTAACTAAAACCGACAGATTTATGGAGTTCGACAAACATGTTTCGAACTTCAAAGTGTTTGAACAAATCGACAAGCATGCAAAAAGTTTAGTTGCAGTAAACAAACAAACAGTGGACTATACGAGGACAAACATGAGTCCCGCTGAGTGTTACACAAATAGTTATTGAAGGAATGGTTCGATATTTGTGCTACATGGTAGATATACGAATCTAAACGATTTTTTTTTATGTTAAAGGGGCAGAAACGCAGAATTTCTGTTTAACGTTGCTATGAACCAGAATATAAACGTAATAATGATACTTGTAACATACCTAACATCATTGTAATGTTCCCACTGCTGGGACTCAGACCTCCTCTGTAGGAGAGAGAATGGCCCAGTGGGTTGATGGATGTCTTCGAAATTTTGAGAGCAGTTTCTTCTTCCATTTCTATCATATCATACATAGTCATTTGCTTTCTCACAATCCGTCCATCTTTTCTTCAGTCTCCCTCTATGCCATACAAATTCATACTCTAAACTTTCCTACATGAACCTCACTCAATAACCGACTTTTTTTACATAATTAAAAAAAAAGACACCAACCAGACGAGCTACATGGGTAAATTATAGGTCTTTCTTGAATTATATTTAGGTAAGTACCTTCAATCGCAAGGATATTGTTTATTCTACAAAACAAGCATAATCCCTCTGAATAACAAACAACAATAGTTCAATACGTCTCACTAATGTGACAAAATGCCGAAAATTACCCTCATTATTGATGGGAACTAACAATGTCACTGCCGACCCCGTGAGCAAGCAGCTGGTGACATACTACTCGCGACCGCTGCTCTGCCCATTCTCTATGCCTTTTTGACTTTGATTTATGGGGTTTTTATGCCCTATTCACCCGTCACGGTTACTTTAGATTTTATTCCGGTGTTACAAAACAGGATACTGTAATTTAAACTTTTTAATAAGTACCGTAAAGTTCTTTTTTGAATGTAAGGAAAGTACAAAGCGTAGCGATCCGCGAAACATTCACAGTTGCGTATGCGCAGAGTATCGCTACATCATCTCTTAATAGTAGGGGATGAAGAGAGGGTTTTTATTTCATTTTCACAGTAATTTGCTTTTGTTAGCGAACAATAATGTTATTGTGCAGTTCGATTTTAAAGCAAATATGTGTAAGTTTGGAGGGAGTGCCGGGGACACGGTTCACACCCTCTTTAATACTAAATATAGGTAAATGTATTATTGATTAACAAAGTAAACTTGCAGGATGCAAGTTTGTAGATATTACACATTGAGTGCAATCAACATAGTGGAGGGTTGTTAAAGAACAAGTAGGTAATTAACAGAATCTTATAAAGCAATTTGAATTTTATTAGGAACTAGCTAAAAAGTCATAATATGCTAGCTGTGACTTTTTTTCGGAATGAAAAGTATCCAATGGCGCTTAACGCTAGTGTAGTGTTTTTTAATCATTGATAGTCCCGCGTTTGACCACTATCTCACCTATCAAAAAATGAATTTTCATACTCGGACTGTAGTATCCAGAGATCGCGTCCTTAATTTGATCGCTCTATTAATTCGTTTAGATTAGAGATTACACTAATAATTTCACTTTCAAAGCTTTACAGTTTTTGCAGAATTTAGTTAGATCAAAATAAGAGCTTTTAACTGTAGTAACTTTGTTACATAATTGCCTAAAGCATGTATAGTTTAAGTCTTTTCTTTTAAAATCAATAAAACCATAAGCAAGACTAAACTTCGAACCTATTCTGTCTGGATAGTATTTTTTTTGTAGCATTTTATATTGACAACAGCATTCCAATATTTTTTTCGCCGCACCATTCTGCCAGAGCACTATACCGATCAATTTTATTTGCCTTCTTTTCGAACTTTCATTCATGAATTCCGTACAATACACAAACCAAACATTTATCGGCGACAAACGTTTGGAGACAAACATTCCCATTTATCATATAAAATCGTAAAACGAAGACTCACGACCCACGAACATAACAAAACCGATTTGCAATTCTGTTGAGGATAGAAGTGAAAATGATAGCTGACAAAAGTCATTCGGAAGATTCGTGTCGCATTGTGCGGGGAGAGATGACAAAAGTGTACCACGCTGCTTCGGTAGCCAACAATGCGGCGGCAACCGAGAGGGGCAATTTGTCAGCATCGACAATACCGCTCGACATATTGACCATTATTTATGGAGCTTTGTGAAATACGCTCACGGTTTTATTGCGGGAACGATTTTACATCGTGTATTACACGCGATGACGTTTCAAACACTTTGTTGCAACCGACTTGTTTGTCTGTAACACATATAAAATATGCTCATGCACTTCAAACTTTATTTGCGAAGATAGAAAATGTTGATAGACAAAAAAATGAGAATTACGTAATCCCACTCATTAGTGTTGTTCGCGTCGGGTGATTATTATTAGGAATAAAAAGCATGACGAATGAAACTTGTACAGGGATGTTGGTAGCGTTTTTTATTCGCGGGCAACAATCGGCGAGGCGGGTCCGCGCCGCCCCGGCCGCCCGCTCAGCTGCCGCTCTTTGTGCTACACGCGTCGTGCTGCTACCACAGCCTGAATTATCAGCATCCATTCAAAGATGTTACGGCTTTGATGCACGCGACTAACATCACAATACGTTATGGGCACTGGACGAATCAAAAGTGAAAAGAACACGGTAGAATATGTAGGTGCCTAAAAAATCGATACGATTTCATTTTTTCGCCGTCTATTGTTAACGCCTCTAGTGCAAAATCCATTATTCATTAAGCTAAACTAACTAATATCGACAAAGAAATGCAAGCTTGGCCAAATTAACACTTTAAAACCAACAACAAAACTCTTAATTTTACCAATTTCCCAGCCAAAATGCGTGAAACCACAAGCTAAAACATTTCGACCATATTTTTACTAACGGTAATTTGAATTATACGTTGTGGTGCTATGTCACCGCATCGATTGCGTGTCACGCATCAGTTAGGTTCCGCACCAATACATACGGACGGATGGTGATGAATACAAATGCAGGATCCCATTGTAGGCGGAACATTCAACGTTTTTCAACACTCTGTGAAAGAACAAATGGCGTGTTTCGTCCACACCCACAAACATAATGCAGTCATTATGTACTAAAACGCAGTAATATTATTCCTTAATTAATTATGAAGTATCCACATTAAGTTTCTTGCGAGAGCGATTTGAGAATTTAATGTGTTATTAGAAACGGCTCTCTTCCATATGCGCTGAATGTTAAATATTTTTTACACTTGATTAATCGAATTTGCCGTATTCTGAACAATAATCAATACTTAAAAGTTACTATAGTCCCCATTTGATGTCCCAATTTCAGGGAATACCTAAGCCACCTAAATCCTTTATTAAATCAAGAAAAGCGCCATCTCACGGCGAGTAGCTGATCTTGTGCCATTCGACACCGAAGTTGTATGATTTTAATATAACTCTAACTTTAACGTGTGTCAATTTTAGTTATTAATAAATTTTCCCTAAGTTTAAATCTATTGATTTGACTTTGACTTTTTGTTTTTATAAACTTCCAAGCTTTGTAAGTATATCATAGAAAACTTTTTTGGTTAGGTACCTATACCTTTTTTTTATTTCTGAAAATCTTCTCGAAAGCTTCTTTTCATTCAAAAATAGCATTGACTTTTATCCCTAAATTATTGTATTGTAGGTAAATTTTCCACGCCGTTTCAGGCTCATTAGGTAAATGCTAGAAGACGAATTTTATTGAGACCGCTCGCTCACTTTGTGAACTCCAAGGGCCGATTTCTGATTTGAGTGTTTGAAGTTTAAAACGTGGCAAACTGTACTAAAATGCCCAAGTTTGGCAGTTTTTCAGGCTAAAATATAATGCGATAATAAAGTATACAAACACTCAACTTCAATTTCTTCATTAAAAAATCGGAAGTACCTAATAGGCAAGTAGTTACCTACCTTCTTATTCTATATTAAAATAAATGAAATCAGACCCATATGAAATCTCAGAATATGCGCACTTCCAACTGGGGCTTTCACAGGAATCCCCCGGCCCCGTAGGAGAGGATAGAAAATAAATATTAAATAATCCAACGTCACGTTTGTTACAAATATAAAGTAAATATATATGGATAAAGTATTTTTACGTTGTTAAAACAGGTCTCAGAATGTTTCATATCCAAAGTAGTAGGCAAATTTGTCAGAAACGGCCGTTTTTTGGTACTTTTGCCTACTACTTTGGATACGAAACATTCAACAAACGTGACGTTGGATTCTTTAATATCTATTTTCTAGGCTACGCTACGATTTTTTATGCAATGAGGGCGCCACTTGGGCCGTAGTAGACCCTTAAGCCGCTTAAGCACTAAGACCGTTCACAAATATTTCAAGAAAAAAGAATACTTATATTAGTTATTGTATTGACATGAAGGTTTTTTTTTCCGATGTCATTGTGACAGAGTCGAGTGGAGGTCCTTCAAACTAACTTGGAAAATGGGCCTAAGCTTTTCTGCACAAGTCAAAATATTTCTGAACGAATATTCAAACGAAAATCGAATATTTCAAGCTTTCTTCACTCAATCATAACAATGCAAGAGCATTGTTATGATTTTTGAGCTGTTCCGCAAACGACGACAAAAATTGGCAACATATCTATCTGTATAGAGAAAATAAATCAAAATAAAATCGAACCTAGGTATACTACAAAAGGGCTGAAAATTTTTAATCTCGCTTTGCTCGATCTTGCATTCTCATTATTCTTGAGTTTTTCCGCATACCTAATGCAAACCAAAAACAAATGAGTTGACCAAAAATATCTTGTTTCTGTATTTACATTGATATATAAAAAACCCTTTCTGTATGAATTATTAAAAGAAAATTGAATCTATCCAAGAAGGGGGAAAATTTTTGAGCTCGCCGCGCTCGCTCTTTTATTTTAATGATTAAAGAGCTTTTCCGCATAATTGAAATAAATAAGTCGACCAAGTAGGTACCTAACTCACTCCTATTTCTGTATGAATGAACCCAAAAAATGTAATCTTCTTATATAGGGTTAGGGTCCGAAAGATTGTCAAAATACATAAGCTCGATATTATCGCGTTTGCCTTCTGGATTGTTATGACTCCAGCAAGAGTCGACGAAATAACTCTTATGTAAGTAATCTTATATTTTTTTAAATATGCAGTCTTGGGTACTGACGACAGAAGTGAAAACTGTGCGTCACCATTCTGGTGCTACATGTCACTATTTTTTTTATTTTTTATTATTATTGATAGGCTCGCGTTTGACCACTATCTCACCTGATGGTAAGCGATGATGTGGTCGAAGATGGAGCACGCTTGCCTAGAAGTAACCTATTCACTCTTGACTTAAAGACTCCCAGGTTGTAGCTATCAGGAAACACAGACTCCGGTAGGGAATTCCACTCCCTAGCTGTACGCACAATGAATGTTTTCTCAAAACGCTTTGTGCGTATGGATGGGATGTCCACCATGAACCGGTGGCACTTCGCCGTATGTATTGTGGTCCGTTGATGAAACGGGCTTGGCGGAATCAAATTGTGCAATTCCGTCGCACACTCCCCAAAATGTAACCGATAGAAAACCGACAGGCTAGCAACTCGGCGTCTATGTTCTAGACTTTGGAGTTTCGACTCAACGAGCCTATCATTGCCGATGATCCTCTTGGCTCTTTTCTCAATTGACTCAAGGGCATCAAGCTGGTATCTAGCAGATCCATCCCAAAGATGAGAACAGTACTCCATACACGATCGAACTTGTGCTTGATACAGTTGGAGCAGCTGTTCCGGCGTAAAGTACCGTCTCACCTTTGCGAGGATCCCCAACTTTTTGGCAGCCACTTCAGCCTTTGCCTCTATGAAGGAACCAAAATTGAGGGTAGATGTTAAAGTAACACCAAGAAGATCAAGTTGGTCGGTTATCGGCACGGTCACACCTCGGAAAGATGGAGCCGGGTGAAATTGGCTCCTCTTAGCGGAAAAAAGACACGCCTGGGTCTTATAGCAGCATTGAACTTGACCAGATTGGCATCGCCCCATTCTGAGACAGCCTGTAAAGACAAGTTCAAGCGCCCAACCATAGCCTCTCGGAGAGACCGGACCTGAGACCCACTAGCTCGTGAGTCAGGCACGTATCTCTCGGCAACAGTGCCGTCGTCTGCATAAAAACCTACACTAAAACCCGGTACCTTTGGGGTACCGGGTTTTAGCAGAATGCGCACGAAACGAAGAAAAGCACTATGCGGCGGCGGCATGTCTGTGACGCGAACCCATAAGTTTTGCCCCTATCATAAATCGCTCAACGCAGTTAAAGAAGTTTTCCTGAAACCTAACCTATACCTACCTATGGCAAGCAGGGTATCAAACTATAGTCCCTGAATAGCATCAAGTTAGATATGCACCTCCCTGAAAACAATCCTGTCGGTATAACCCACGGTAACTTCCCGAAATCATAGGCTTTTCATTCTTTAAAGTCGTTATGATTTTGTTTAAAAATAAATATTATTTAGGCCTACTTTGAAATTAAATGGAAACCTATCTGGCAAAAGAATCTTTGTAAATTTCGATACTGTTTATTATTGTGATTAAAAACAAGCAGCTGTGTCTCCGAATTCGTACAAACGCATCTACCCAATTGGTTTCTTTCAAACGGCCGCTCCCCACCTGAACATGAATGGCCATTTCATTTCTCCAACTATGTTAATTATGATACAATCTTTGTCGAATTTGAGACAATTTGGAGTAATAAAATAAAGTTTTATGTCGCATTTACTTTGATGCGGTCTCCCGTAGCATGTAATTATCAGACAAAAGGGCTCTACGGCGACCCGGGCGGGGCTGCCTCCTACCAAATGCGTTTTCTTTCATTAATGACTTTTTAAATTACGATAATTTGACAAAAAGACGAACTTATTAGACGAATGGCAGGTATTATTAGCTTTATCAAAGGATCTTTAATTTTTTTAAAGGAACTCTTGTCTTTCTTTTTTACCTATTCACATACATAGGTACATACTTATCCAATTGACATCTCAATAAAATAACCTACATAAATGGTTCAGGTAATTAATCTGCTAAGTTTTCGCTTAGGAATTTTCTTTACATTATAGATGATTAGAATATTTAATTGACACATAACTGCCGTAGCGAATAAACCGCGGAATAGCACCCAACATAACTTTCGTGTAACTTTTACTGTGGTTTCCGTCAACTCAATGAAGTTGCTTTGTATTTTTCCGAAATTATAAATTCGTTGTTCTACCTTGAACTGAACTTAAGTAACATAGTGTTACCTACTTATTTACGTAGATAATTGGCTTATTTTTGAAGTTATACTTCTTTTGGCGCGTTAGGGAAAGATGATGAGAGTAAATTTTTACGATGCGCGCGCAAACCGTCACAAAAAAACTACAGCCTGAAGCTAGCTAGAACCGACACCCTGAAGTTAGCTATGGTCTGTGGTTCATGAAGAATGATTGTTTTCCTTTTGTAAACTTTATGACAGTTTGGTTTTTTATCTTGTTACGCCAAAGAAGTATAACTTCTTACGACACACACTTTTTTTATTCAGATGTTCATACATCTGAATAAAAAAAGTGTGTGTGTACTTATCCCTATGCTATTCCACGATTACCTTAAAATGTTTAGCAAAGGAATAAAATTGAAACCAATTTACGTAATGAATGACAAGCAAATCTATCATGATTGGAGCAGATAATATGAACTCGAACTCAAAGCAACTAGCAATTTTCTTTGAAACTTTAATTCTATTGAACAGTCAGTGCAATTTTCTGAAACTCTTTGCGATCAAACTACTTCATTATTCCAAGAAACACTGACGTCAATAGCAAAGTGTTTTGACAAAGAAATCGTTGCAAAAATTGTCGACGTTCCTTTGTGATTTTCCTTTAGAAAATGTTAGGCTGTGACTGCGGCCTCAATCGAACCAAGTCTTTTGTTAATGCGTTCCCGTTACAGTCCCACGGAAACACAGGTATCACCGGCAACTGTACTCTATAATCTTGCCGTAGCCTCCTATTATGCATAGAAAACAACAGTTGGTAGGACAATGAAAAAAATCCCATATACATGGAAAATCTAAAGCTATTAGAGGCTATTATGTCCGACATACCTAGGTATACCTACTAAATGCAGGCAGTGTGAAAATTACCGTATTTTCCACCGCCACAATATGGGCCGTCGCGCAGTGTTGTGACAGTTGGAGGTGAATTTTAAAACAATAATAACAGAGAATGGCTGTTGCTGTATTTATTTTGCAGCGTCTAACCACTGGTTGGGGAAAAGTCGTGGAAAAACGGAAAAATTACATTAAATATACAAGAGTGTAGGACTTGAACGGACTGTAGTTTTCTTTCACAACACTGTCTTATCGATTCTGTTTACTGGAATCGTAACATAAGAATTTTATTTAATTTCTCTTCATTTTAATAGTTTATAGGTACTACGTATTATATCGGGTGTAAAAAGACAGTTTCCGAAGCCGAAAGCCACATATTCTACCCATTGTTTGGATCATTTTTTCCACTAGACCATACCTGGGAAACCACTGGTTCTGGAGATATTGAAGGTCAAAGTCGCATTTTTTTTTTTACTTTTTTACGAAAATGAATTCTAAGCGTTATTACTAAACTTTTTTCCAAACAAACATTACCTGAATTTTCGATTTGTTTTTCGAAATTACGAATTTGCAGTAACGAAAACATAATGAATATCAAACGTATCCGACAAGTATCTACGTGGCTTAGAGCGAAGGAGCGGGGTTTAACTCCACTTGCCTGTGTTCGCGTTACATTGCGCGGAATAAAAAATAGTTTTATTTTTCATCCCTAAAAATAAAAGTCCAGCAATATTTTTTGCACAAAACTACTTTGTTAGACGTACAGTATGCGTAGTTAACGGCTCTGTGATGTGTCTTTTTACACCCTGTATACTACTATGACCGGGAGCGAGGTACATGAAATTATAGGCTTGTTTGCGAGTAGATACTATAGAATTTATTCCTATCAAAATTACTTTTACATTCTCATGAAATTCACTCGCGCCTATCGGCCTGACAACGGTCCTAAATCTATCTGATTACCTCATTTATTTGAAAACTTGAATTAGTGTTAATTTCATTAATGTCCCATGAGTTCTAAAACCCTCTAAAGAGGTTCTGATGAAAGAGCCTCTTCAATACTATTAAATAAAGAAAAAATAAAAATCTTTTTTTGCAAAAAAACAACCGACTTCCAAAAAGATTGAGAGACTTTTTTTTGTAAAAAAGTTTTTTATTTTTCAATTTTTAGTTGTTATACCCCAGAACTAAAAACTCCAATAACATGGAACGTGGAATTTAAACATACTCGTAATTGGAGAAAACAAAAACGTCATCTAAGTTTAAAAGCTTAGATGATATTTACCTACACTTCTTCTATAAGCAATCTAATATTATACTAACGATGAAATAAATTCTGACGATTCACTATATCGACTCTTAACTGTGCTCTGCGAAAACATATATGACTAAGACCCAATGAACGAAAAAGCTGAAAATCACTGAAACCAACACAATAGCTAGACGACCGATTATAGCGGTACCTAAGCTGGTACTTACTATAGCGGTATTTGAAGGCAAAAAGACGTTGCTGCATATCTTCATGGCACATACCTACGTAGGTACGATTATGTACGCTTTCTACAACACCTTCAACTGAAGATGAGATAGGTAGCGTCAGCGTTGAAGATCTTGGCGACATCCCAAAAGTACCTAAACACAAAATAGGGTAGATGACTTAAAAAAATATTTGGCCCGTCAGTTAGATTACCAAAAAATATTGGAAATGTATTTTTTCTTTCTTCACGTTAACAAAAAATGAGGACGATACAGTGCGCTGCAATTTCGCGTAACTTCACACCTACTAGGTACGTCAAAAATGTACCTACCTAACTAACGTTTTTACTTTACCTAGAAATGACGTAACAAGCTAAAACAAAATATAAAACACATCTAAGTTTAGAAGTGGTAAAGTAAAAACCAAAATAATTATTTATTATTATTTATTTTTATAATTATAATTTTTGTGCCCAAAAACAAGAAAAACATACACACATCCTCTCATAGAGAGGAGGCATGTACCCCAGCAGTGGGGACAATAAAAGGCTGATGATGATGATGATGATGATGATGATGTGCCCAGGAATCATTGGGATATAGGAATATCCACCTTGTCATATATATTTACCGCAAGAAGAACAATAGTGCCAACGATCGATAAAAAATGTATTCTGTTGTTCTCTAACGGTTGAACGAAAACGTGGTATGTAATATTAACCTTAGATAAATTAAAGAGGACGGTGAACCATTAGAAAGGTGAGCTACTCATTAGTAGTACTTACCTACAATGTAGTGAGTAGATTACAAACTACAGTTTGTACCTAAGTAAAAGGCAAGGAAAAGAAAATTGACGTAGCAATGAAAGGAATTCTTTCTTCCTTCATAATTTTACTACTTAGAAAAATGCGACGTAAATTATGGAATTTCCACTGCATTATACAGTAAGACATACTTACTCGTGTGTCTATTCTAACTAATGTCATAAAGAGCTAAAATTGTTTGTTTACAATTGCACCTAATCTCTGAAAGGAACGATTTATTTATTTATTTATTAAAACTTCATACAACACAAATGTACAAAGGCGGTCCTAATGCCTTAGGCATTCTCTACCAGTCAACCAAGGGTGGTGGAGAGATAACATGGCAGGTGCATATACTGAAAAAAAAAAAAAATCTAAGACGAAAATAATTACAAAAGTATATATATATAGTTAAAATAAACATACATATATATTTAATATAATATACCTACATATATAATAATAATATATAAAGTTAGAGATAAGGATTTTGAGACGACTCTTTTCCTTTCCTTTCCCTTTTTTTTTTTTTTAACGATTCGACTTTCAAAATTCTTTCACTGAAAGATAGCTGCCGTAAGTGATGCTAGGTCACAGATAATTATAGGGAATGCAATCCGGCTTTTTTTTTGTACTTGTAAATCCGTATTTAACCGAAAAATCTGGATTCACACGAAGATACAAAATCCGGATTACATTTAGGGAATGTTGTGCTAGGTACTTTATATCCTGTGGGATAGACTATGAAAGCAAAGCCGCGAGTTTTTGGCGGGATTTCTTCGAGTGAAGTTCCAGTGGCTTTTTTAATAATTCGCAAATTGATTCCTGGTGGATATTGTGATGTAACATTGGTGTAGTTTTGTGTCTCAAGTGTCTACGCAACTGGAAAATATGTGGAATCATTGAAACAGGCGCGATCTCGGTAAAAATGAAGACTGACTACCTCAGTGAAACTTGCTGAGATGGCTGACTAGATACATTTGCTGTCAAATACTGCAAAAACATTAGAATATGTTACATCTGCATTCTAATGGGGAAAAAAGTATCAGTGTTCAAATTAAGACTTGGCTTTAAGGTCTTGTAACCAAGTCAGTGGTATAGCCATAACATTTAAAAAAAAAACAAAGCCGCGGCAAATAGCTAGTAGGTATCCTATCATTTTTCAGAAAAAAGTCTATACAAAATGGGTGGTTATATTTTGATACTGTTTCTGCCCATAGAAATTAACAACTTTCTTCTAAGAAGTCATATCTAGTAAATTCACACTGGCTTTCCGTACAAAGTAATCATCAGCTGATAAAAAATTGTACGGGAGATCCAATTTTTTATCGGACCGACTATGATTTTCTTGAATAAAATTGTTCATTTCCATGGGCAGAAAAAGTATCTAAAGTATGGCCACTCATTTCCGTTATCTACACCTATAGCCATTTTCCTGAAAATAATTTAATTCCGCCAAGCCCGTTCCATCATCGGACCACAAGACGTACGGCGATGCACCATACCGGTACATGGTATGCGATAGGCGGCAGCGACCTCTCACGCCGTGCCCATGCCATGGCACGGAGCGAGAGAGAATGGGAAGCCGTCTCCTCCTTCTACGAAGCAGTAATGCTCGCGAAGAGTGAGGCGGCATACGTTAGGGAGACTCGACAACAGCCGAGTCGCCCTAGCGCCCCCAGCCGCAGCCGTCGCATCAGACGCCAGGGGGTTCGGGCGCCGGGAGACGATCTCCGGCCACCGTAGACCCGGGCCTGCGGACGGCGAGTAGTGGGTAACTCGCCGTCCGATCAGCACCAGGCCCGAGAGTCGACGGCGCGTAGTGTTCCACGCGCGCCTCAAAGAGTTGTCAGCAAAGGACGGGGCCTGCCACGGCCGATGCCTGCCCGGGGGTGGAGGATAAATTCGAAAGAGTTACCTCGCCCCTGGGCACTCGGGGCAGGGAGGAACAGGGGTGGGTTTTAGTCAGTAAGAGTCTGACACGCCCTTCCGCTCCACCCTAGAGCGGAAGAAGTCATAAGATGATTTCCCACCCCCCAAAAAAAAAAAAAAAAAACCGGTCCATGGTGGATATCCCACCCATACGCACAAAACGTTTTGGGAACACAATCATTGTGCGTACAGCTAAGGAGTGGAATTCCCTGCCGGAGTCTGTGTTTCTTGATAACTACAACTTGGGAGTATTTAAATCAAGAGTGAAAGATCACTTCTAGACAAGCTTGCTCCATCTTCGACCACATCATCGCTTACCATCAGGTGAGATAGTGGTCAAACGCGTCCCTAGCAATACTAAAAAAATAAACATACAGCCGAATTGAGAACCTCCTCCTTTTGGAAGTCAGTTCATCATCAGCCTTTTTAACCGACTTCAAAAAAGAGTAGGTTCTCAATTCATCTGTATGTTTTTGTGTTGTTTTTTTTTTGTATGTTTGTTACGCGATATCTCCGCCATTTGTGAATAGATTTTGATGATTCTTTTTTGTATGATAGGTCATAACTTCAGAGGTGGTCCCATATAAATTTATCGAAATTGATTCAGCACTTTTTGAAAAAATCAACATAAAGAATATGTATACACAGATGACGTTTTGGTTGTCTCCAAATGTTCAAATTCCATTGGTGTTATCTATTCGGGCATAACTTTAATATTTAGTTTTACTTCTGGTGTACAACAACAATGAAAAATAAAAAACTTTTTTCAAAAAATACAACCGACTTCTAAAAACTTTCTTTTTAGAAGTCGGTTGTATTTTTTGAAAAAAGTTTTTTTATGTCCCCACTGCTGGGGCACAGGCCTCCTCTCTGTGAGAGGGTGTGGGCCATAATCCACCAGCACCACATCCAATCTTTGGTTCTAGGACATTCCGGTTTCCTCACGACGTTTTCCTTCACCGTTTTAAGAGCAGTGGTGAAGAAATAATTTACACAAAGTAGTTTGAACTCAAGACCTACAACTTGTAAGTCGCGGCCAATACCACTGGGCCATCACTACTCCACAGGGCCACCACTGCTAGGAAGTCGGTTAAAAAAAAACGCATTGTTTCTGTGGCTTCTGTGGCCATGGGAGTGAATCTACGGGAAAAGGTAGTATGTTCGAGGTATGGTCAGGTGCGTTCAGTCGCATTGCCTGTAGCATCGAATCAATTTGCAACAGTACCTCGGCCCGCTGCCCGCTACGCTCGCCGCTCTCTCGTAATCACTGTGATCGCGCGACCGAAGCCGCGGGCCGCGATTATGTCATTAGGTCCAGCCTCACTATGTCCCGGATATCAAACTCGATGAAAAGCCCAATAGAAATATAGCCGACAGCTATCGATCAACCAATTGTCTCCAATGATACGTTATAGTTTTTGTAAAAGTTATTGTTGGGTATAGTTCTATTTTTCTGTGTTTAAATGGAAGGCTTTTCTTTTTTAACCGACTTCGAAATAGGAGGAGGTTCTATGTTCGACTATATGTTTTTTTTTTAATGTAAGTATGTCCAGCCATTTCTGTGTCAGTTGTGGACCGATTTTCAAAATTCTTTTTTTATCCGAAAGAATATACTCCCGAGGTGGTCCCATATATTTTATCGAAATTGCTTCAGCGCTTTTTGAAAAACTGAACAAAAACGAAAAATACGTATACATTAGATGACGTTTTGGTTTTCTCCAAGTACGAATGTTTAAATTCCATGTTCCATGTTTCTAGGGTTTTTAATTCTGGGGTATAACAACTAAAAAGTGACCTCCAAAATTCTTTTTTGGGAGTCGGTGGTTTTTTTTTTCAAATAACGAAGAAATAAAATACAAACACCGACTGCCAAAATTAAAGTTATTTTTTTAATTTTTAGTTTATTTTCTGTTTTGGAAGTCGTTTGTTCTTTTTGTAAAAAAGTTTTTTTTATTGCCCGTGTTCCTTCATTTCCCTATGCCAGGGCCACGGTGACTCTTTCGATCTATCACGCGACCCTGGCCAGCTTGAAGGTTAAGCGTTACCTTTTAAATAAGAGCCCATTTTACCAATGAAACTAATCGCGATTAGTTTAAACTAAACTCAGTTCATGCGTTTAATCGAGATTAGAGCTTCATTTTGCGTTTCACCACTACAAACTAAACTAGTTTAAGCTTAAATTAGTTTAAATTCTAAACGCCCAGTTTTCGGTTAAACGCAAAATGAAGCTCTAATCTCGATTAAACGCATGAACCGAGTTTAGTTTAAACTAATCACGATTAGTTTCACTAGTGAAATCGGTCCTCAATGTAAAAGTGTTTCAGAAAATGAGTGTAGGAGGTATTTTCTCAGTTCTAGAACCAAAGAACTGAGGAAAACGTAGGAAAAATTGAAAGGTTCAGCTGCAGATTCTGAATTTGCATTCAAATCGAATCTGAATTTGATGATAATGAGAAATAATTAATGCTGTATGCATGCTTCGATATCTCGCTGTATAAAGATATAGCATACATTTACCATCAACACAAAAATATACCTATCTAAGCATCTTCATTTTTAACCGTCTTCAAAAAAGGAGGTTCTGTATTCGACCCCTAATCCGTATGTATGTATGTATCTTGTTTCTCCGCGATTTTCTCGAAAACGAATGATCCGATTTAGATAGGGTTTTCGTTATTCAAATGCATATGATAGGAAATTGGTGTCAAAAAACGAAGACACAAAACCAGAAAAAACGACTTCAGAAAGTAAAGTTATACCTAATGCACTTTTTTTGTTTTTTTTTTTTATGGAAGTCGGTTCTATTTTTTGTAAAAAATGTTTTTTATGGTAGGCATTTTAAAGGTATCTATCTCTATTAATAGGTAACAAAAACCCAGCCTCGGTAAAAGTTACAACCAAATAAATGTCAAATCAAAGTTGGGAGACACAAGAAACAAAATAGGCACACACTAACTTTTGTAAGCAGACAATATACGTGGGTTTTATAGCGAGTAATGTAAGAATAAAGTAGATTGTGCGCATATGGGCGTGTCCCGAGCGCCGATTGGACCGGCCCACGCCAATGCGTGCGCGCCGAACAGAAGCCGCCCGGCTGTCTTATTATGTGCTTCATAAAGCAAATCCTTCATTACACACAATCTTATGTTATTTTCATTGAGATTTGTGAACATGGGTATCCAATATCTAATTGCACAATTCAAGAATTATAATCTACGGCAGTCGCTATTTCTGCAGCAATTACACACCCACATCTTGCAATGACTCTACGAACATGTACCAAGAGACATTTAAAACATAAACATTACATGCGTGTGAGCAATCGTTTAAGAAATGTGACCTTAGGAATACATAAGTGGTCCTGCCATCAACCAAACCTGCCAGTCAGCTTCCTAAGAATGTTTAAACGTCTGATATTATCAATAATTGAAGACGTCGCATCATTAAGCCTGCCGGGGCTGGTTCTATGTTGATTACTCGTAGTTATCAAGAATTTGAGCATCGATCGACCTATTACAGAGGTACGAGGACTACGGGCGCTTCTTCGTAATAACCATGATGTTACACGAAATTATATGATTTGTGAGGAATTTTGTTGAAAATGGCGAAAACATTACAGAAAAGTACAGGGGTCGTAACGACGCGGGGCGGGTTCGGCCCTGCGCCCCGGGGCAGCCGCTCCGCAGGCCGTATGCAAATTAAACGTAATCAAAATAATAATTTCGTATGAGGCAAGGAGAAACAGAACGGTACCAAAGAGCGGGCGAGCTCTCGCTCTAGCACGCTCACCATCAGTCGGCGAGAAAGGAAACACACCTGCAGCGCCGACCACCGTCCATCGGAAATGCAAATAGCCAGCGCCCGATTCGCTTTTATTATTTTGTATTGTTTCAACTAAGGTAATTACACACGATAGCGACTTAATGCGCGATATTACTGTAAGTGGAAATATTTCAGTAGTGATTATATGGTTAAGCAGGGCAGTCAAAACGTGATGAAGTCCGCTATAGGAACGATAGGTATAAGTAAATTGCTTTAATGGTGCTTTCTAGTAGCAATTGTATGATATGAATTATGCACACTTCGGTCAATTATGCGTCATTTAGAAGACGTTAGTATACCCTATTAATGAAGCTAACTGTAATTGCTGTTTGTGTCGGTATGTGTGTGACCAGGCACATAGTTTTCTATACCTATAGGAGGAGCTCGTGTCTAAAGTAATAACAGCCGCACGGGTCGATCCATCAGGTTAAGCTACACTTGCCAGGGTTGGTCCATGAATGGGACCATCTTTACATACCGAGTCTCCTCCGTGCCTCGGAAAGCCCGTTAATCCGTTGGTCCCGGCTGTCAATCGTGGAAATTAACTGTAGGTAATTGCTGTTTGTTTCGGTATGTGTGTAACCAGGCACATATATTATATATGATCTTATGTTTCTATAACTGCTGGTTGGGCTTCGTCTGAATGGACTAATTTCTGACAGTATTTCTACAAGAAGCTTAACATGTTTTGATTGTAAACCGCATTCTTCGCTACACATCTTCGCACAATTGGAGGAAATGCACCCTTTGCCTGCCATTTTTGTAAGGTCGAGTCTCTGATGTTCTTAAACCATTTTGTAACTATACATATAGGGTACAAAATTTTGTACCAATATTTTGAGAAGTTGACCGCTGCTTCCTATGAAGTTACTGCTGGGACTCAGGCCTTCTCTCCAAAAGAGGGAATGGGCCATTAGGTAGCCACCACACGGGTCCAGTGCGGTTTCGTCGTCACATAGTCTTCGAAGTTTTGGTTGTACGGCATGTCGGTTTACTCACGATGTTTTCCTTCACCATTTCGAGAGCAGTGGTTACGAAAAAATTACACAAAGTAAGGTGCCTGCCTGGGTTTGAACCCAAGACCAAGGCAACTCGTAAGTCGGGGCCGTTACTACTGGCCCACCATTGCTGTCCTCCGCCTATGAAGTTACGCTCTATCGTCACTTTAATGAAACAATAATTGAATATGGTCGATGTCTAATACACCTACCTACTTATACAGGTTGACGTAATTCTTCTAGATAGTCAATATAGGTACATAAAATATAGTTACCTGTAAAGGTGGTAACCACTCACGATTCTAACGTGATAATAATGTACCCGTGGAACAAATTGGCGTATCCCATTTAAGGTACATATCGCTGCAGGCTTTTTATCAAATAAGTGGTACCTAGGTTATTAAATTCAAAGGTTAAATCAGAAAATACCGATACCGTTTACCTATTAGTAAAATACCATTTAAGGTTTGTGATGTCTGCGAAATCAAATTCTGAAACCATTTGAATGAAAACATCTCCTCTTAATGACTGTCCATAGTATAAATTTATCAGGAACACTGAACACAACAAAGCTTCTAGCTTGATGAAAACCGCCATTGATACTAATAAAAACTACAGGACGGGAAATGTCTAAGTAGGATAAAAAATATAATAATAGTTTTGATAACTTCAGATTCTTTCATAAGTACCACCAGTCAGTATGCATTTAAGCGAAAGTTGCGGAATTACCTTCTTAACAAGTAAAGGAGTCGTCTCAAAATCCTTATCTCTAACTTTATATATTATTATTATATATGTAGGTATATTATATTAAATATATATGTATGTTTATTTTAACTATATATATATACTTTCGTAACTATTTTCATCTTAGTATTATTTTTTTCAGTTTATGCACCTGCCATGTTATCTCTCCACCACCCTTGGTTGACTGGTAGAGAATGCCTAAGGCATTAAGTCCGCCTTTGTACATTTGTGTTGCATGAAGTTTTAATAAATAAATAAATAAGTAGTCAAAAGGGCACTAGTAGCACTTTAAAATGAAAGCTTTTATTTAAATAATCTTACATACATACTTTCTTAAATATTTTACTTTAATAAATTGACACCATTGCAGTTTCGTGAAGATTGTCTTGCTGCCCAGCATAGGCCTCCCCTAAAGCTTGCCACAGGGTGTGATCACCGATCATGTATCTTTCTTCTCCACTTATTGCCTGCCATTATTTTAATGTCATCCTCCCACCTACGACGCTGTCTACCTTCCTTTCTTTTATTTTGCGTATATTTTGTTCTGTAAAAGTCCATGTTTGGCATCCTTAGAATTATCATAATGGACGGAATACACGTATCGAATATTTTTCTCTTAGATTTAAGTGTACACAGAGGTTTTTCACTATTTCCTTTAGAGACTAGTATCTATCCAGGAGGCCAAATTAATTCTGTTGTTTATCTATTTTGATATGAGGTCTATTGGACATATTTATTTGACCAAGATATGTGTATTCGTCAACATTTCTATCGCCTACAAAAACCTATCATTGTCAAATGGTACACCATTTGACAATGATAGGTTTTTGTTCTATATTTGTCATTAATTTTGTTTTTAATGTGTTCATTGACAGACCAACGTTTCCACTTTCATATACCAGTTATTTAACTGCTCATCAAGTTTTTCGTGACATCTGCAAGCAGATAGTCGACTCTTCACGTAACCAGAGGACAGGCGGCGTTACAATGCTGCCAGTGTTCTGGGCACATTTCCCACAGCTTTTTTCTTTGACAGCGATGTGGACGAATTTTTCGATGCCCAATGAGTTCTATAGTTCTATAACGCTTGTTTTTATTCCGCTTGTACATCTTTTATTTATTTTTGATTAAATTCCTGTTAGGCCCTGAGACTCACCGGTGAGTGAAAAAAAAAATATTTAAGAGAAAAAAAAAAAAAATCGGCTGTCAACCCGGGTTGTCGTCGGGGTTCAATTTGACAACCCGGATTTGGCCGCTGGGGCAGAAGGGTTTACACTTTGTAATTTAATAGTTTGTAAATAATACAACTTTAAAGTAGAAGTTTCAATTGATATTTATTCATTTGATGGTTTTCATAGCTCATAGCCACATCTCTGCTCGCCGCATAGACGAAAACACAAAGCTCAGGAATATGGCCTGGCAGGCTGACGGCACAGTTGTCAGAGCTACCGTTTAATTAAGGCCACGCTTGGCTAGCCGCGAGCCGGTGGTTAAGGCTCGTCACGCCGTACGCCAATTGGACACGATTAAAAATAATTTTCATTTTTGATGTCATTTCGCTCGTTACCGCGCTCCCTGGTGCGAATAATTCCTCTGTTATGAGGACCTGTATAACATTATGTGTATCTACTAGTAGTACTGTAGACCGCATATTAATTTGATGCTATTTACGTCAGAGATAATCACGCTGTTTGCGTAGCGTGGTTGTATCGGTGGTGGTATGTTACATGCATTGGTAGTTTATACTTCAAGTATTTATTGGAAGGATTAAAGTACTAAGCCGTTAATCAAAACCGATGAATATTATCTGTTTCTAAGAATATCTTCATGGAAAGAACTATCTTTTTCTCTTCATGGTACACGAATAAAAATCTATTGCTACCTGTCGTGCTTACCATTCCAGTGTTTTCCTTCTGTCGCGTATAAATTCGTAACAGAGTTATGAAAAGGTGGCTCGAATCAAATTCATTTACCTACTTACTCGTACCTATTAATGGTGATATTTTGAGGTGACACAGTATCCATCTGGCCATTTATCATAATCTAAGGGTTTGACACTTATGTCTAGGGGTAGCGAATAAATTCGTAACGGAGTTACCGCTCCCCTGGGCACTCAGGCAGGGAAGGAACAGGGGTGGGTTTTAGTCAGTAAAAGTCTGACGCACCCTCCCACTCCACCCAGAGTGGGAGAAGTCATAGGATGATTTCCCAATCCCAAACAAAAATAAAAAAGTGTTTTTCTTCTGAAATACTAATCATTTTTACAAGCTTTTATTTAAATGAAATGTTTGTTTGTTCGACTCAAATCTTTCAAGCTAAATGAACCACTTCCTTTTATCCGGATGTGATTGTTGCAATGTTGGTTCAGTTCCGATGACAATGCATTTTTATGGTAAGTAAGCATGATTTTAATCGACTTATAGGAACTCTTTAACGGTCTCGGCACAGGTAAAAACACTGATACAATTTCGTACCTACAATGTTCAAAAAACGCAACAAGCAGCCTTACCAAGGGGTATCGTGTTACCCAGTAACTGGGTTGTGGAGGTCAAATATAAGGCAGTCGCTCCATGTAAAGTACTGGTATTCAGTTGCATCCGGTTAGACTGGAAGCCGACCCCAAGATAGTTGGGAAAAGGCGCGGGGAGATTGAATTTTTTGCATGAAGACACTGCTTGTATAGAATATACGAGTACTTTTCACCTTATCAGTAATTTTCAAAAGTTCTCAGTCTGCCACGAAAGACATCGTTGTTTTTCAAATTTACACTTATATGTATTTAGATGCGACTATAGGACTTCAAAGCTTGTTTCTCATAATAGCTCATGAAGTATAGGATTAACTTAAAGTATTGTTAAAAAAATAAGTTTAATAACTATAAGTTAACTTCAAAAAAATCGCACTCTGAAAAGTATGAAACAAAAATTATTCATAGACATGGTGAGGTTTAGAGGATAGCCGTGGTCGTTATTTAAATTAAAAAGTCGATCTTTAGAGGATACACATCTTAATGGCAAAAAAAAAACTGTGGCGTAACCTGCCATAAAGATTGCTTACTACTGCTAAAATGACATGAATTATTGTGTTAACAACCAGCAGGTAGTATGCGACCATCGCAGCTATCTTGTAATACGATCCACGGCCATCATTTGGAAAATTATGACTAGTAGTCTAGAAGTTACGAGAGAACAGACAAACATACTAATAAACATAATAAATAAAAAAAAAAAAAAAAAAAAAAAAAAAAAAAAAAAAAAATAATGGTCAAAATCATAACTTTTGACTGAAGCCGGGTAAAATAGACTTTACGTAATTTGGTTTTGAAGTGAGTTTTGGAGCCTCTACGCAGCCGTAGACTCCGCGTAGCACGGTCTACGAGATAAATATTATGTACTCGAATGTTGAACAATTTTTTTTTTGTACGTTTACTTCAACTACTAAATGTTCTTTTTAAGCATAAATTAGATTAGTGTTTTACATTGCAATCCTAATATAATAATTACATAATGCTCAATAAAAACATAATTAAAAATGTTTTTGTAAATCAATGAAATAAACTCGTAAAAATATAATCAAATCACTGTCGAATACTTTGAAATCACAATAAGTAACTATGTATGTAGCTGGGAGTCGCAAGTTAGAAAAAAGTTCTAATCATCTACCTTCAAAAGAATTTGTAAACAAAATAGGTACAGGGGGTCTACTCCAAAGTGTTTTTACGAAGTATCGGTCGAATGTTCGGACATATTTGTGTGAAGTGTTAAAGTGAATGTGTCATACCTAAAATTGTAGCGAAATGGCATTACGTATGTTTTTGGTGGCAGAAGCTCTCAGAGAAGAGTTACAATTTAAGGTATGGCACATTCACTTTAACACTTCACACAAATAGGTACGAACATTTGGCCGATACTTCGTATAAACACTTCGAAGTAGACCCCCTGGTTCTATTTGCATTACTATTAGTAGAGGTGACCCAGGGTAACGGCTCCAACTTATGTATCCGCGGTTGTGGGCTCGAATCCAGCTAGGCACTTTACTTTTATCTATTGATGGTGAACTAATTACCCTCAAAACGGTGAAGGAAAACATCGTGAGGAAACCGGCATGCCCTAGAAAAAATTCGAAGGCATGTGACATCCACCAACCCTGATTGAAGCCCATTCCCTCTCGCAGAGAGGAGGCCTATATCAAGCAATGGGATGGGAATATAAAATGGCTGATTATTATTATTATACGTATAGTTATTATTAATTTGGGCTTAACTTATAGGTATAATACGTTTCATGTTATTCTAACAACTTACATTTACTAAGACGATTCCAAGATTCAAAATCAATGTCTAACCAGAAAAACCTTCTACACACTTCCACATCAGGGTTATTTTCGAGGAAATTACCTTGGGGTATTGGCAAAGATGCACGCCTGTACACCTACCTACATTATGTAGTGCCTTGTAACACATGAGCACAATCGTGAGTAAGTATATACATATGAACATGAGTGGCATTTACCGACAAGGGCACCGGTTATTACGCAAATTACGGCAAATAATAGACCGGTGACAATTAGATGATTTTCTTGAATGAGTACCAATTGCTAGGTGTCTTTCTTACCCTACATACAGGTGAATTTGTGTGGGGAACAATTACGTGAAGCCTCTTCAATATTTATAATAGAACGGATGCGTTAAAATTAACTGTCAAAAAATGCAATTTTTAACCGACTTCGAAAAAGGCGGAGGTTCTATGTTCGACTGTACGTATGTTTTATTTTATATGTACCTATGTCCACCGATTTATCTGTCAGTTTTGGACCGATTTTCAAAACTAATAAATATCTAATAAAATTAATAAATAATATTTTTTTTTATCGAAAGAATATACTTCCGAGGTGGTCCCATATAAATTTCATCAAAATTGCTTCAGCGCTTTTCGAAAACTGAACAAAAACGAAAAATATGTATACATAGATGACGTTTTAGTTTCCTCCAATTACGAGTATTTTTTAATTCCACGTTCCATGTTATTGGCGTTTTTTAACTACTTAAATGTGAAAAATAAACAAAAAATACAAAAAAACAACCGAATTCAAAAAAAAATGATCCAAATAATGGGTAGAGTATGTGGCTTTCGGCTTCGGAAACTGTCTTTTTACACCCGTTATTTTAATATGTTTGTTATGAAAATAATAACCAAAACTAGCTACAACATTACCTTTTTCATCTATTCCCAGTCGTTACTACCACTTCACTTTATCACCACTGGTGACAAAAGGGGAAAAAAATAATTCCTTTCCAGGGATGACACAAATACGTTCCCAATGTCTCCACCGCTATCTGTAGGAAACCTGGAAAATAAAGTCAATAAGTATAGATCAGTATTTTACAGATTCCCACCTTATTCCGTTATAATATGGAAAACGAAAATTAGGCTAGCTACCTACTATCCTTTTAGCGTTCGCAAATGTAGCTAAGCTATGGGAACCTGAAGAGGCCATCACCATCATCATCAACATTTCAGTCGAAAGACGTCAACTGCTGGACATAGGCCACTCCAAAGTGTTGCCACAACTGGTCCTGTGCGTCTCGCATCCAGCGGATTTCCGCGACCCCCACCAGGTCATCGGTCCAACACTGCGTCACCCAGTACGCGATCGCCACTCCAGAACCTTTCGGATCCATCGACCATCTGTTCTGAGAACAAAGCGCCTTGCCCACTACCTCTCCAGTTTGGCGATTTTTCGGGCTATGTCAGTTACCCTGGTTCTCCTGCGGATATCGTAATTGAACTGAATCAGTCCCGCAAGGAAACTCCGAGCATAATCCTTTCCATTACTCTTTGGGTGTCTTTATACCTTCCGATAAGGCCTATTTGTGAACGACCGCGTTTCAGTACCATATGTCATCACTGGCAACACGGACTGGTCATAGACTTTCGTCTTGAGACACTGTGGTATGTGAGACGAGAGATACCGCGCAGTGTCCGCAGCCCAGCAGGGTCGAATTCGACGTCTGATTTCTTTCTCGGCACAGACCTACCTAACTAAACCGTTTGACCCAGGTAAATGTAATCGTCTACAAGTTCGAGTGAAGTCTCCGATCTTGATAGGAGTGGGCGCTACATAAGTATTACCATGAATTTGGTTATTTATTAGGTACAGCTTGGCAAAAAAGAGTCTGACGCGGTGACAGTTGAAATTAAAAAAATACTGGACATTGGAGCCTTCCATGGTGTTTGCGTAGCGTCCGAGGAACTGAACCACCCACTTGGAATTGGGATCATATCCCCAAAAATAACAAGTATCGAAAACTGTTGAGTATTCCGGGTTGTCACAGGTGCGATACTGGCGATCTCATTTATTCCACACTCTTTTTTGCCAAGCTGTATACGATCTTTATAAATCAAGGCCGAGTTAGTTACCTACACCATTTAAAACTAAAGAACGGCTGGTCCGATTTTTATGATCTTTGATTTGTTGAATTTGTCTCCGCCCCGAATAGCAGTACCTATAAGTTGTATAACTTATACTGCTATTCGGGGCGGAGACAAATACTGCTATTCAGGCAGTATTGCTATGTAAAACTATTAAAATATCGGAAAAAAAAACAGAAAATGAATTTCCTACATTTTGTATGTAACGGCTTTTTGATGATATCTAGAGAATGAATTCATTTATCTATTCTGAGGCGGCATGAAGTTTGCCAGGCCAGCTATACTAAAGTAGCTGCAACAATGTTAGCCAAAAGTAGTACATAGCTAAGAGCGCCATAGGCCTGAATCCTCATTACCATACACACTAATACCGAAACGATTCGAGTTCACGCTTTTACCGGCAGTCGGCATTACCGACAGTTCGGCGGCGGCGGCAGTGCGTTAGATGTGCGCAATTTGCCTCCATTTGCCGTAATGACAGACCGCGTCTGTGCTCATGGATGCTGCATAATGAGCCGATCCCGCCGATTGATCTGCGTCATACACCTACCTATAACTAGGCGTAGCTCGTAGGTAGCCTGCCAGCAACGAATGGTCTAGCATTACGGTGTTGTAATTAGAAGTGATTGGAGCGATTTGCTCAGGATATCGGGCTGTAGGTAAATACGTAGGAGAGTGCCAGTTGAAGATGGAGTGCTGCTGTTTGAAGTAGGTATCGGAAATATTGCAAGTGGCGGTAGGTAGGTATTGCAGAGTCAATGATTCACAAACCAAAGACTTGGTATTATTAGGTACGTACATAGATATTTCAAACTCTAAGCGTTGTCAATACGTAGGTACATATGTATATAGATACCAAGATACACACATAGTGCTTAGGTCTTCTTCAAAAAACACTCAAACTCGGTTACTGAATGGAGAATATGAAGTTTTGAACTTGTCAAACCCGTCATACTTTTCATACATTTGCTCGTACGTGATTGTGCCGTTGTAACACATCTATCTTCGAATCTTTTGAACTAATAGTCTTGTGCACTATATCTAAGTAGGTTTATAATTATTATATTTATTTATATCGAACACACGTGATTAAGTGTTACTAACAAAAATATGAATCACGTAACTAGGTTAGTAACATTTCTTATCAATGATCAAAATAAAAACTAATTCATAAACCGGTAGCAATGTCCGGTTCCCTCTACACCAGACCTGCAGCTGTGAACACGGGTCCAGTGCCCCAGGAACGGGCAATCAGGCTTGTTCACTATCACCTTTAAAATGCTTATAAGAAAGCAAAAAATAAACAATTCGAGAAACAAATTCAGTAAAAGCATCTAAAAATCTGTTGTTTTGCACAAGTTTTACCGGAAATTTGACTGTTCCTACTGTAGGTACTCATAAATTGTAAAAGTAAAGAAAACATCTTGATAGAAATCTTGCACATGTAATGGAAATTCTAAATGACAAATATTTATTTCACAAACTTGTAAGACTTATTCAAAAACACGTATTTCCGGGAATAAATTTTATGAAATTTTCGAACACAATTTTTATGAAATTGTGTTATATTATGCATGTAGGTACTTAGATAACTATCTACCAACTACCTAACAAATTATTGATATCGCTTATTTGTGTATATCGAGGGAAACAACAAGCTTTTCGACCACGCTCGCGTTGACGATGGAAGAATTTGTTAAGTAGGGCCCTACTTAACAAATTCTAAACTTCAAATTCTCAATTAAACCCAGGTGTCAGAATGTGACAGTTTACTTATTGATTTAGGAAAAACGAAGAATTTGTTTGTGACCTAAACTCCCCTGGGCACTCAGGGCAGGGAAGGAACACTTTTTGACACGCTCCCCACAAAAAAAAAAAAACTAATTCAATTTTGGAACGAAACTTTTGGAACAATAATTTCTGTTCATTAATTATCTATTCTTAATTTTATTACAATTAGAGCATATTTGTAAGAGAAGATACTATGCTGAGACCTTGCTGAGTCTATGACCACATATTATAAACAAAGTCACCCGTCACGTCTGTTCTGTCTGTCGGTTCGCAATAAACTCAAAAACTACCAAACGGATTTTCATGCGGTTTTCAATTTCACCAATAGACAGAGTGATTCTTGAGGAAGGTTTAAGAGTATAATTTGTACCCGTACGAAGCTGGGGCGGATCAGTAGTATAACTAGCACTCGTTAGACACAACCACTCGCATTATTGATATCATTAACCGATAGTAATCAAAACACAACGATACGTATTACATTATCTGTGACGATACATAATAAATCCCTCTATTAAGGGTAGTTTGACCAAAACGGCCGCGGATTGGGACCGGCGACCATTGGAGGCACCTACTGGAACGAATGAGTTACAAAAGCATATGTTTTGAGCCCTAGAGCACACCTTATCATTTACCACATTACGTGAGCAATGATTATAGTAATCTGCTCATGAGGGCACAATAGCCCTGCACTCGCTCCCCGAGCCACCACATGCGATGGCACGCAAACAGGGTGATTCGAATTAGGAGTTACGATATATTTGTATGGGCTTTGTAACTGACACTGACACTGTTTTTAGATTACTTATTATCTACTTGTTAACTTTAATTAATGCGTCTTGCCTGTTATGACTTACGGAGCCGAAACGTGGACACTCACGGTACGACTGGTCCATAAATTCAAGGTCGCTCAGCGAGCTATGGAACGGGCTATGCTTGGAGTCTCATTGAGGGATCGAATACGGAACGAGGTGATCCGGCTGAGAACCAAGGTTGTCGACATAGCTCACAGAATAAGCAAGCTGAAGTGGCAATGGGCCGGCCATATTAGCCGTAGAACCGATGACCGTTGGGGTAGACGTGTTCTCGACTGGAGACCGCGAATCGGCAAACGTAAGGTAGGACGCCCTCAGGCTAGGTGGAGCGATGATCTTCGCAGGGTGGCTGGTAGCAGCTGGATGAGAGTTGCCGAGAACCGAGCTGAATGGCGTGTCATTGGAGAGGCCTATGTCCAGCAGTGGACTGCTATGGGCTGATGATGAAGTTTAATAAAGGAAAATCAGTAAGGTTTTATTTCCAATTTTTATACCAACTGCCTTCTAAAGTAGGTTCAGGAACATAGCTCAGAAGAGTTTTCCCTCTCTTACTTTTTACTTTATCCCCGTTACATCAAAACTGTATGATATACCTACCTCCATACAAAGTATTTTTAACTTAATTAAATTAATGAACACGCCTAATAATATTTCAGTTATGCTAGCCGCACCTCTTATGATAGATTTTTACACAGGCAGGTATGTAAATACTTTACTCTCTTTTAGTTTAGTATGAACATCTTTTTAATACAAAACTGTCTACATTCATAAAATACCACCAAAAAAGAAACATCATGTATTACAATTGTATAAACTTAATAGAAAATATGACCCTTTCACTGTTCCACATAATTAAGGAGTGCGCGGCGACTCAAAAGACCCGATCGCTACATATTGTTAACTACGTTTTATTCGTTGGAATCGGTTGACAATGGCGCGCCCCAGTACCCTTTCTTCGGCAATTTGGCGCGCAGCGGTCTCCGGAAGTTAGACCTGCACCCTGGAATTAGAGATCCTTAGGCTCTCCAGGACTCCTATTGTTGTACTAAGGACTCCGCCCCGCAAGAATTTTGACGCCAGAAGTCAGCACGTGTCACGTTTTGCTTTGATATTTCAATATTTTCTATAGTGAGGGAGAGTAACGGGGTCTTTAAGAAATGCCGTTACTTTTGGAGTAGGTAGGCAATGTGAGTTATTTATTTAGTAAAACGGCTTTTATTGTGTGCCTGTAGGTAGCTAAGTGAGTTGTCTAAAATGCCTCTAATCTCTTGCTTATACATAGGTGTTTGAAAAACCATAGACTACGCGCTGGATACTGCTGAATTCCTGCGACCGTAGTCTATGGTTTTTCAACACCTATTCTTAAAATAGTTGACCGACGGCACCAGATCACTTAAAGCGCATCATCGACTATCAATAAAGCCAAATTATCTCGTTGGGTCCAGGTGACCTTGCAGCCATTAACTTGCAACCACTGATTACCGAATTACCGGCTCCTCTCGCCTATACTTACCGCGGCGATTTAAATAATAAATATCTTATCTAAATAACACCCAAGCATTGTTTTGGCCTCGTTCGTCATACGTAATGACGTATATTATCTTGAATCACTAATAAAATTAGGCTGGCCGCGTAATTTGACTTAATTTTGCCTGAATCATGTCTGAATCAGACCTAAATTATTGATATCAGTTGTATTTTCAGAATGAAGAGCTAATAGGGAAACGATGATTCTGAGTCATAGTCGATATGCCAAATGGATGCAAAAGGTATCTAATAGTTTCTATCTTTAGGCGCCGCCCTCTAACAGGCGACGGGCCGCATAAGTTGGAGGTAGGCAATTGATGGTCAAAAAAGGAGTCACGATCCAGCAATGGGTGAACGATTGAGAAGAAGAAGAATGGTACTTTTAAGTATAAAGGCAAATCTTCCAAAGGTTTTGCATGTGTATTCAACAAACCTAGTATTTTAATTTTAGACTTGTCTAATTAACCGACTTCGAAAAAAGAGGAGGTTCTATGTTCGACTGTATGTAGGTATGTTTTTTTTTCATATTTTTTTTTCCACCGATTTCTCTGTCAGTTGAGGACCGATTTTCAAAATTCTTATTTTATCCGAAAGAATATACTCCCGAGGTGGTCCCATATAATTTTTATCGAAATTGCTTCAGCGCTATTTGAAAAACTGAACAAAAACGAAATGTATACCTACATTGATGACGTTTTGGTTTCCTCCAATTACGAATATGTTTAAATTCCACGTTTCATGTTATTGGGGTTTTTAGATCTGGGGTAAAACAACTAAAACTGAAAAACAAAAAACAATTTTTAAAGAAATTTAAAAATAACTTTAATTTCGGAAGTCGGCGTCAAATAATGAAGAAATAAAACACAAACACCTACTTCCGAAATTAAAGTTATTTTTAGTTCTTTTTTGGAAGTCGGTTGTTTTTTGAAAAAAAAAAATGTTTTTGATTATTACCATCATCATCAGCGTTTTAATGTCCTGCTTCTGTGCTGGGGCACAGACCTCCACAAGTAAATATAATTGTTGATGGAAAGAGAGGAAAAGGAGGTCAGTCAAAGCGTGACAGCCGGCAAGACGGAACGGAAGAAGAAAACGTGTTGTGCCAACCTCAAGTGACATAGGGCAAGAGCGGGAAGAGCTGGAAGTCATTAGGCAACACAGGTGATAAATAATTACCTAAGTACTCTATTTATGTATGTGTAGGTAGGTAATGAGACTGAACAACAAATATATCTAACGATCACAAAAACAGAACAGCATATTAACCTACTAGAATATTTAAATACCAACCAGCGTAATGACCTAAGAACCATCCCCAGCTAGCTGAAGCTAATGACGAATGTATGAGCGATGTTCACAGAGAGACTACCTATTAATTAATCCGCTTTATTAGTTAATTGTGCCCGCCCCGCTTCCGCGCCCGCTACGCTCCACTCCCGCTCATAATTACACCAAAGTATTTCCGTTACAATAAGTACCTACTAGTACAATTTTTGCAATCATTAGTTGGTTGGTGTCAGCTACTGGTGGTATTGAACTTTTTTATGAGTGGGAATGTTTTGGTTCTGGCTTTGTTTATAAAATGTTTAATGCGGTTATATAAATGTTGCCGCGGCTAAATAACTCCCAGTTTACGTTAAATTATGGATAAATATTTGTTCTGGTTTCTAGAGCTCGTATGCTTAAGTATGCTTAATGCTTAAGTATGTATGCTTGCTTATTATGCGTATATAGATATGTTTGCTTAGTATCCCATCCATGCTTAAGGTGGAAGCTCTAGGGTAGCCCGCGAAATTCAAATTTTCTTACGTTTTTTGCAATTTGCAGGTCAGTGTCAGGTTGTATCTTGGTCAAAAGATTCGCGGCCGTAGCAAGTATGTGTCTATAGAATTATAATCATTGAAATCATCAATACATCTCTCTCAGTTAGAATTGATGCATTTGTCATGATTTCATGAAATACTTACTGGAGCATTAATTAATGCTAGATAGTCTTTACCGTTGCTTCGTTTATTCTTTGCTGTGGGTTGAAATAGTACATTTTGATGCAAGTGGGCAAGTTTTTAATTACATCAGAGATGGAATACCTACACACCCGAGCCGAAGGCAAGGTCGCTTTTGAGCCAAGACGCTACTATGACAATAGAATAGTTTCCTAAAACAATCTATTTGGTCCGTAAGATATATTACCAAAAAATATTGGACACGTAGGTAGGTATTATTTCTTTTGTCACGTCGACAAAAATAAAAACGACTCAGTGCGTTGAGATTTTGCAAAACGTCACGCCGCGCGCCGTGGTACTTTTTTTACCACGAAGTGGCGTAACAAGACAAGCCCCTACTCCTTTTGTTTTTTTTTTTTTAACTTTGATGTGTTTTAGCTTGTCATTTTTATTAGTTTGGTAAGCAAAAAATACGTGTCCAATATTTATTGACAATCTAACTTACGACTAAATATAACGTGTATCAAACGAAAAAAATGGCTCGCGGATTTTCTTTCGTGCGCCTTGGCGGCGGCTGACTCGCGGCCAGTGGACGCACGACCAGCCTGATACAATAAATATAATAAATTGTGGCGGGGCTGGCCACAGCACTTTTTCACACTAGAGCGAAATACACTACATTGCGAACCTAACACCGGTAGTGGTACGAGCGGGTTTTCGATTGAATGTATTGGAATTGTTTTTCAGTGGTGGTCCCTAAGACTGAAAGACAAGCCCGCCACACTATTCCCAAACCACTTGTCACGGTGCGGAGGTAGTGTCACGTTGCAGAGGAGGTCGTAAGTGACACGCAGAGGAGCACGTAGGAGTGACACGCAGAGGAGGAGAGGACGTAGAGTAGGAGGACCGTAGATGACGAGTTGGATGAAGGAATAACACACAAGTTAACAGGTAGGTATATTTTGTTATTTACAAAAGTAGGCTTGAATATAAGAAGCACTCATTAATAGTACGAACACATACACTGTGACTAGGTGCGTTATTAAATTGTATTATTGCTAGGAACTGCCTGATTATGAAAGCTGAACTTTAATTCTTACAAACTGGTAACTGTCATTTATTTAATAGAAGGAAAAAATTACAATGATGAATAGGAGCTTAGTTAAAAACAGAGACTAGACACAGAAAACAAGTAATTTTTGAATTTGAAATTAAAAAAAGGTAGCAAAGAACGTAATTTTGGAATAGAGGTCAAAAAATAAACAAGGCTTAGGTAAACACTGCCCTGTTACACACTGTAACTTCTGTACGCCAGAATTAACAGTGGCGACCAGCAGAAAAAACGCCGAGGCAATGAAGCTCGACCAGTCCCAGAGAAACGATTAAACTGTCTTGGGTCCCGCAACGAAATTAATCAGAAAAGACAGCGGAGGAGTAAGAAAACATAATTTCCACTTCCCTCCATAAGACTGAAAGGCCCGAATAGGTAGGGTAGTGGCGTTGTCAATCTGTTCAGATACCTATTCATGTGGAATCGTAATAGGTAGGTAGTCCGGGTAGGATCCCACTGTTAATATGAAGGACCCTCTGCACCGAACATTATTTCATGATGATTCTTCAGAGCCGTTATTGTACAATAACGGCTCCTGCATCATATAACGTTATTTATGCAGTATATTGAATGGAAACTGGTCGGATTTTGAAATTCGATAAAGCTTAGCCGCAAACTAGGATTTTTAGTATTTTTTCTATTTCAGGGATCTTACTTAGGTAATTAGCTAACTACATGCAAGGCCCAAAATTGATTGTATAAAACATTCTTTGGCATAGTTTTTCATTGGAATGGGTTTAGATAAGTAAAATTCAAAGTAATAGAATAGGAAGTTACTTTTAAGATGTTGCGTGTGTCCGGTATACAAATTGAAAACAGAATAACTATTAAAATTTAATATGAAGTAGATGGCTGTATTATTTCAGATTTCACATGTAAATGGCCGGCGCGGCGCGCGGCGTGCGTGCCGCGGGCGGTGGGCGTGCGCCGATCCTCTGACCAATGGCAGACCAGCACCGAACACCGAATATTTTCCCTTTTTTCTGCGGCCAGTTACACTAATTGCTCATTAGCATATTTTGACCATTACTCGGAAAATATACGAGATAAATACTTATGTTTTGGTCAGAATGTACCTAATATCCACGGCAAAACTACAATGCGGACTGTTTCGTATCATTAGGTACGTATCTATATAACCCTATTGTATGGATATTTCCTACCTACCTACTGCTATTTAGTATCGATTCTACATCTGAGCAGGCCTAGGTTTTAAGGAATAAGTCATACAGTTCGACTGCTGTGTATGGGCTCCTGGGTTCCCAGGTAGGGCAAATTGTTAACTATTGGTATCCATTAGGATTTTACTAAGACCGTGGAGGCTCTCACAATGCCATAATAATAATAAGCCTGTTTTCTTCAAGTTTTACTTACTTATTAAATCAATCAAAAAAAATCTGCCCGCGCCTTTTCCCAACTATCTTGGGGTCGGTTTCCAGTCTAACCGGATGCAGCTGAATAAGTACCAGTATTTTACATGGAGCGACTGCCTATCTGACCTCCACAACCCAGTTACTGAGTAATACGATACCCCTTTTTTTTTTTTTGGTGGTGTGGGAAATCATCCAATGACTTCTCCCGCTCTGGGTGGAGCGGGAGGGCGTGTCAGACTCTTACTGACTAAAACCCACCCCTGTTCCTTCCCTGCCTGTGTGCCCAGGGGCGAGGTAACTCTTTCGAATTTATCCTCAACCCCTAGGCATGGCATCGGCCATGATTGGCCCCGTCACGAATGCTGACAACTCTTTGAGGCGCGCGTGGAACACTACGCGCCGTCGACTCTCGAGCCTGAGCCTTTAGACAAAATACATTTCTGTTAACGTTAACGCTAACGCTTCGTGCAAAATGTATGGCGAAGACATTACTAGACGTGAGTCACGTGACAGTTCTCTGTCTAACGCTTCGTGCAAAACGTCGTGCTGCAGGTGCTGATCGGACGGCGAGCTACCCATTACTCGCCGTCCGCAGGCCCGGGTAATACGATACCCCTTGGTAAGACTGGATGTCAAACTTTCGGGCTTCTGTCTGACGACCCGTAACGACTGTCAAAGATCCACGATTGACAGTCGGGACCAACGGCTTAACGTGCTTTCCGAGGCACGGAGGAGTCTCGGTATGTAAAGATGGTCACCCATCCATGGACCAACCCTGGCAAGCGTAGCTTAACCTGATGGATCGACCCGTGCTGTTGTTATTACTTTAGCCACGAGCTCAGCTACTACATAAATGTGATAATCGGTGGTGCTGGGCAACAAAATACCAGACATAATTTCTGGGATTAAATCGGTTGTGCTTATTTTTAAGCCCCCACGTAAAAAGAGGGGTGTTATAATTTTGACGTGTCTGTCTGTGTGTCTGTCTGTAGCATCGTAGCTTCTAACTAAATGAATGGACCGATTATGATACGTTTTTTATTCTTAATCTGTTCTGTCTCCTGCTTCATATGGAGAAGTGTAGAAATTATGTTTTTCCTAACTCCTTCTCTATTCCTTATCCGTGGCGGGATCCAAGACTCTGATTCAAGGCCTTGATTTTCAGGAGTTGCAATGGTTAGGTTGGGAATAGTGTGGTATGGTGTAGAAATACTTTTAAATACAGTTTAGTATCTACTGACTGTTTCGGTTTCGTATACCTACACGTTGACCGACTCACTGAACTGAGTCACAAACTTGTTTCGTGTTCAGTGGCATAGCAACTAAGGTGCAAGGTAGTGAAATGTACACAGCTTTTCGAGGTTTATTTATTTATTTAAAGGATTGCCAAAGTTGCATATTATACACTATTAAACTAAAAAAACATTACTTAAAAACTATGCACGTGCTGCAACACTTAACGACAACCACAACATTGAAATAAAATACATAACCAAAGGTTAAAAGCGAGAGAGATTATTATAATATATAATATTATTATCTATATATTATTAATACGTGAAGGACAAACTTTCGATCCCTTTTTACGAAAATTACGCGGACGGAGTAGTATGAAATTTGGCACAGTTAAAGTTTATAAGAAGGAGTGCAGAAAGCTAATATTTTTATAAAACACTTATGCGTTGTAAATAAATTAAATTAATTTAAAAAAAAAACTTTAGGTAGGTACACACACATACAGGCGTTTGACACGTATTTGTATATACAGGTGTAACGGAAAGGTGTGGTCATATTTTAAGAACTGCATCTTAATATATGAACAACTTTATTCAACAAAATATATCAAGTTACACCCTGATGTATAGTTTATGGTTATAAAACGATGAACAATAAAACCTTAATAACGTTCGAACTTAAAATTTTATTGAATTTAGGTCGAATTTCGATCACCGGCCGTCCACTAGTTTACGTAAATGCTCAAAAAAAAAAATAACCAAACCACGTTTGGCGCACTGTGTGTCGCGGCTTCGATTTTCGCATAGTTGTTCCGGGTCTAGCGGTGTCTTGTGTATGTGAGTTTACATGTTTGTGAACGCACCCGCGATACAGGAGTAACCAAAGAGTATAATAACTATAGGAGTAACTCTGAGTGCAGGGCAGCATAAAAAAGCAGCCAACAGCGTTTCAAAATTGTAGGCCCCGTGGTTTCAGAGTTAAGGAGGGGGGAATGGTAATTTTTCATCTATTTTCTTCTTCCGATTTTTACCCCAAAAGTGACCCCCATATTCCAAATTAATTTATTAAGGGTACACGCCCGTGTTTGGGTCACAGATATTCATGTGTGTACCAAGTTTCAACTCTATCGGTACATCAGATACGGAGCAAATTGGCTGTTACAGACAGACACACGAGTGATGACACAAAGGTTCCGTTTTTCATTCGGAATTTCAGAACCCTAAAAAACTAGCAGGCTTTGCTAGTTAAAATTTAGATTATCCGAAAAAGTAGATAGGGGTAGGTACCCCTATCTACTTAAAAAAATTCTAAAAAAGAGTTGAATGGAAAAGAGGGGGAGTTGCCCTGTAGTAGGACAATACATAGGTTAGTAAGATTAGATCTGAATTGCATACATATAAGTAGACAACCATGCATAGATAACCATATAGGTATGTGCTGCGGCTAAACCGTATACATAATCGAATATCATAACAATTATATAATAATAATATAGGTACGTTGGACAAGACAAAATTATTAGGGAGAAACCTAATATTTTTTTTCTGAGATTTGAATCTAGCATCTTAATCCAAATCCGATTCTAATCTGCCTTCCGTCCGATTCTAAACAAACGTGACGTTGGATTTTAATATTTATTTTCTATGCTATGCTACGATTTTTTTATTCAATAAGGGCGCCACTTTTTTTTTTTTTTTATGTTTGATAGGCTCGCGTTTGACCACTATCTCACCTGATGTTAAGCGATGATGCGGTCGAAGATAGAGCACGCTTGCCTAGAAGTAACCTATTCACTCTTGACTTAAAGACTCCCAGGTTGTATCTTACAGGAAACACAGACTCCGGTAGAGAATTCCACTCTCTAGCTGTACGTGCAATGAATGTTTTCTCAAAACGCTTTGTGCGTATGGATGGGATGTCCACCATGAACCGGTGGCACTTCGCCGTACGTCTTGTGGTCCTTAGATGAAACGGGCTTGGCGGAATCAAATCATGCAATTCCGTCGCACACTCCCCAAAATGTAATCGATAGAAAACCGACAGGCTAGCAACTCGGCGTCTATGTTCAAGACTTTGGAGTTTTGACTCAACGAGTCTATCATTGCCGATGATCCTCTTGGCTCGTTTCTCAATTGACTCAAGGGCATCAAGCTGGTATCTTGCAGATCCGTCCCAAAGATGAGAGCAGTACTCCATACACGATCGGACCTGCGCTTGATAGAGTTGGAGCAGCTGTTCCGGCGTGAAGTATCGTCTCACCTTTGCGAGGACCCCCAACTTTTTGGCAGCCACTTGAGCCTTAGCCCCTATGAAGGGACCAAAATTGAGGGTAGATGTTAAAGTAACACCAAGAAGATCAAGTCGGTCGGTTATCGGCACGGTTACACCTCGGAAAGATGGAGCCGGGTGAAATTGGCTCTTTTTAGCAGAAAAAAGACACGCCTGGGTCTTAGCAGCATTGAACTTAACCAGATTGGCATCGCCCCATTCTGAGACAGCCTGCAAGGACAAGTTCAAGCGCCCAACCATAGCCTCTCGGAGAGACCGGACCTGAGACCCACTAACTCGTGCGTCCGGCACGTATCTCTCGGCAACAGTGCTGTCGTCTGCATACCCAAAGGTACCGGGTTTTAGCAGATCGTTAATATGCAGCAAAAACAATGTTGCCGAGAGCACCGACCCCTGAGGAACACCGGCATTAATAGCCAGCAGTCCGGACGAGCAGCCATCTATGACTACTCGGATAGACCGATCCCTCAGGAAATCAGCTATCCAATCACACAATCCAGCGGGCAGACCGAAGGAAGGAAGCTTGCCAATTAAGCTGTCGTGCCAGACCCGGTCGAAGGCCTTCGAGATATCAAGGGAGACCGCAAGGGCTTCCCCTTGTTTGTCGATGGCCTCACTCCAGATGTGAATGGCATACGCTAGAAGATCTCCTGTTGACCGATTTCGGCGGAAGCCGTATTGTCGGTCACTTAGGATATCGTTAGCTTCTAGGTATGCTAGGAGCTTACCATTCAGTATACGTTCCATACTCTTACAGAGAACGGAAGTTACCGAGATGGGCCTGTAATTTGCTGGGTCAGCTCGACTACCCTTCTTGGGTACGGGTTGCACGTTAGCTTGCTTCCAAGCCATCGGCACTTTTCCAGTCTCAAACGAAAGGCGATATAGGCGTGTCAAGATCGGAGACAACTCAGGCGCACAAGTCCTCAGTACAATTGCCGGTATCCCGTCGGGACCACTAGCCTTGTTCACGTCCAGGTTACGCAGTACCCTCCGGACATCCTTCTGATGAATGCGAATGTCTGACATAATCGACTCGCATCCACCAAGAGTGCCAGGGGGCCTCGCGCCACCAGGATCTAGACGCGAAGATTCCGCAAACATAGAGGCAAACAAGGTTGCTTTCTCCTCAGCGGAGTGGGCCAGCGACCCGTCGGGTTTCAGCAGTGGAGGTAGTGAGGGGCGGCAGAAGTTCGATTCAACCGACTTAGCCAGGGACCAAAACGCCTTACTACCAGCTGGGTAAGAAGCAAGTTTGTTCCCAATTCGGCCAATGTGGTCAAACCGAGCCTTCCGAAACACCTTCTTGCAGAACTTGGCAGCCCTGTTGAAGGCTCTCCTCTTCTGACTCACGTCACTCGCTTTACGCTTCCGAGCATAGGCCGCGTGTTTAAGCGCATCAGCGCGATTGCACTCGGCACCAAACCATGGTCGAGCCCCGCCAGACATTGTTACGTCAGAGAATGGAATGTAGTACTCCATTCCCCGCCGCAACACATCCGTCACGGCGTCCGCGCACGACGAAACATCAGTCGAAGAAAAGCAAGTGGGCCCCCAAGGATAACATGCGAAGAAAGATCGCATGCCATCCCAATCTGCTGACCTGTATCGCCAAACCCGCCTGGTGCCTCTAGGGCTAGGATCGGGCGGGGAGTAGACGGATACAGATTTCACCAGACAGTGGTCGGAAGTACCTAATGGTGAAGAAATCGACACTGAGTAACGGTCTGGATCTGTTGTCAGCAGAAGGTCCAAGCAATTGGCTGTGTGCGAATCAACATCCGGCACCCTCGTTGCCCCCTGGACCAGCTGGGTAAGATTTAACGCCAGCGCTAGCTTATACGTCTCTTGTCCAGCATGGTCTGTGTACTGGTATGGGAAGAGCCACTCCTGATGGTGGGCGTTGAAGTCCCCCAGTAACACTAATTGGGCAGAAGGGTACCGTTGCTGAGCCACATCCGCCGCTTTACTCAGATGTTGTGTGAGCCCAGTTGTCTCCAGATCACCGCTGTGCGAACGGTAGACACAGGCGTAGACAATTTTATCTAGGCCTGTGTCCACTAGGACCCAAAGAGTAGAGAACCTGGAGTCCTCAAGGTTACGGAGACGCCGATAGCAGATGTCGTCCCGGGCGTACATGCATATACCAGCGCGTGGCTTAAAATTGTGCTCCAGGGTAAACCCTGGGTAAGATAGGTACGCCACGTCAGACGGACATCCGATCTGCGTCTCCGAAAGGAATAAGAGAGCTGGTTTCTCAGTCTCTAGGTGATGGTGGACTGCGGCACTTGGCGGGTAGTAGACCCTTAACCTGATGGATCGACCCGTGCGGCTGTTATTACTTTAGTCTCTCATTTCTCAGCTACCCAACATTAATCCTTTTTTTTCCCACAAAATACTACTGACTTAACTACTATTAAAAATACGCAAAAGTGCATAATAAAAATAAAAACTTAATCTTAATAATTTCACTTTTAAGAAAATGGTGTCCCTCAAGGCAGTGTGCTAGCACCTACGCTTTTTAACATCTACACCAACTACTCAGCACACTGAACGCTTCTTGTATGCGGACGATCTAGCTTTGGCGGCGCAATCATCGACTTTCACGGAGGTTGAAATTAAAGTAACTCTAACACTGGAGTCGCTTAGTAGTTATTATGACAGTAATGCCCTTCGTCCGAACCCGTCCAAAACACAATCTTGCGCTTTCCATCTCCGCAATAGATATGCAAAGAGTAAACTTAACATCACGTGGCGAGGGACAAATGTGGAACACTGCAGGAACCCTAAGTACTTAGATGTTGCCTTGGATAGAGCTTTGACTTTTGATGTGCACTGTAATAACATGAAGCAGAAGGTCAGCGCCCGAAACAATTTATTACGTCGCCTTATTTCTACCAACTGGGGAGCAGCGCCCGATGTTCTTCGCACAATCGGCATGTCCCTATGCCTCTCTGCTGGCGAATTCGCGTGCCCCAGTGTAGCATCGATCCGTACATGCAAGGCAAGTCGACATCGCCCTGAACGAGACGTACCGAATAATATCGGGTTGTCTCAAACCGACTCCTCTCAACAAGCTCTACCCGTTGGCCGGTATCGCACCTTCAGGAGTACGAAGGGAAGTCGCATGCGCACTTGAAAAAAAATAACAAGAATCCGATTCCCGACATCCCCTCTATGAACACGCAATAGCCCCGGGTAGACTTAAGAGCCGGAAGAGCTTCCTTCACTGCACATATTCCATCCAAGACCAGCCACCTACAATGAGAACCAAACTTTGGGAAGAACTTCACTATCCACCTCTTGACTTCTTGAAACCCCAGGAACACCTGCCACCTGGACGGGAACTGCAGTGGCCTATATGGAAAGCACTAAATCGGCTGCGTACCAAGGTAGGCCGCTGCAAATACAACTTGGTAAAATGGGGTTTTATACACTCGTCTGATACCCAGTGTGAGTACGGTGTGGTCCAGAACATGACTCACATACTGGAATGCCCCAAGTGCCCATACTCTTGCACTATGGAGGACCTGATGAACGCTACAGACGCTGCAAGTGATGGAGCCAGTTTCTGGGCCCAAAGTATTTGAAAGTTAGGGAACCATCGATTCGAAAGAAGATGAAGTTTTGGTACCCCCCAACTTCAAATGAATGTTGAACATGTTCTATGGCAACTTTGGCAAGGTAATCTCAGGATTTCCATAATGGCCACAACTTAGACTATGAAAGGTTATAGACGGAACGTCATTTGACATTAAATGAAGCAGGATCGGTAAAATGTGTGAGTGACATTGACGTAACGATGACATATCGGCTTCTCATTTTGTCTATGTGAGCTTATTTCGCGTGTACAGAATTATACACGCCGGCTTCTCATTCTGGTACTTCAGATTACTGGATTTTGACATCCGTCTATAACCTTTCATAGTCTAAGGGTCACAATGGCTCAATCTACACAATGATGTTTCTCTTCCTTATCTTCGTCGTCCAAGTCCAGTCCAGCCCATAGATATCTTGTTTTGGGATTGGCATGAGCCAACCAATAAGTATCTTAATTACTAAGATAATTACACTACTTTGACACAGCCAGGCCGTCAACTTACACGTACTCGTACCTATTAATCATTTGAAAAATACTAAAGCGATTTTTGATGAGACTTTTTGACCCTAAGTTAAGTAAGTATATGTATGTGTCGCAGCCGTCTGGTTGAATTAGTCAGTCAATTGGACGCCTAGACCGTTGATTAAACACCGGCATTCAATTAAATGGCGGCCGATAGACTGACCAAGACTCAGCCAATTGATTCAAATTTACTTCAAAGTAAATGATTACTTATTAGTGATTCAAAGGCTTCGTCGGTGCCACGCTTCGCGGGGCTGTCCCGAGCTCGCTTCGCTCGCTCTTGCATCCTGACATTACCTTTTGTACATGTCGTAGCCATCTGGTTGAATTCGCCATTCAATTCGACGCCTAGGCCGTTCATGAAACGCCGGCATTCAAATAAATGACTGAAGGGCAACCACCCAAGTCATTGACCAAATGGCTGGATGTCGTCTAATCATTTAGTTAAATAAATGGGATATTGATGAATTTGTGATACCACTGATCATGATTATGTGTGTATGTCGCAGCCATGTGGTCGAATTCGCCATGCAATTGGACGCCTAGGCCACCCGTCAGAAAACGAGTTCTTTTTGGCTTTTTTGCTCGATGTTAATAATGGCGATAGGTAGATGCGTATAATCTTGTACGATGGTACGGAGGGTTCCATACATCATGCGCGGGTCCAATTCGCACATAGCCGGTTTTTTTATATTTGTTTGGAAGCCCTAATATATTACCACATGTGGTTTATATTGCAATTCCAGTAACATAAAAACAAATAAAAATGAATGGGTAAATGTGTTGCTAAGCGCAAAACTCGAGAACAACTGGACTAATTTGATGAACTTTTGAAGAGAAAAAATCAGAAATTATACGCGGTAGAAACCGCGGGACACAGAGCTAGTATCTATAAATTACATACGTGTAGAACTAATGTTTCCTTTTTTATTGAAATCGGTTAAATAGAAAGTTAGATATGCGATATCTCGTGCTTTGGATGAAAAGCTCAAAGGTAATGCCATCCTGCACCTACTCGCTTACACAGGAAATCGCAGTTACACAATCCACCGAATGTTATACTTACATGATCCTTAGCTTCATATTTTTTTTTGAAATTCGTCTGCTCTAAAATACTGTTCCATTGACAAAACGAACGATTGAGTGCATAATTGTTGTGTGTGCGTTTCGATGGCGCGGCCACGGCCATATTAAAAAATAAAACTATGCCAAGATTTTGTAAAAAATTGTAAAAGTTTATTCCCAAAACTATACATTTGTCAAAGTTATGGTTAAAAAGTTATAAGGGTTTGAACGTGGCCGCGCCATTGAAACGCGGGATACTGCGCGGCCACAGAGATCTTTAAAAACAAAGCGTTGCAGAGACCTGAAGTTTAGGTAAAATAAATTGAGTTTGTAAAAAAATTGAAAAAATATTTTTTTTAACCGACTTCGAAAAAGGAGGAGGTTATCAATTCTGATGTTTTTTTTTTTTTTTTTTTTTTTTTTTTTTTTTTTTTTATGTATGGTCGGGGATAACTCCGTCATATATAGACGGATTTGCAAAATTCTTTTTTTGTTTGAAAGGGGTTTATTCCGAAATGGTCCCATTTAAATTTCACAAAGATCTGATGATGGGTTTCGGAGACAGACAACGGAACTCTTCAAAAATTGACAGCAAATCAACCGCGATTGCTGCTATCGTATGTTTATGAATTGTTAATACAGTTTAATGGGGAACCACAACTAAAAAGTGAAAAATAAAAAACTTTTTTACAAAAAAATAGAACCGAGTTCCAAAAAAAGTGCAAAATAACTTTAATTTCGGAAGTCGGTGTCAAAAAACGAAGACACAAAACAAGAACACCGACTTCCGAAATTAAAGTTATTTTGCACTTTTTTTGGAAGTCGGTTCTATTTTTTTGTAAAAAAGTTTTTTTTAAAATCCTAGGTTTCTATTTTAGGAGCTGTAAGACTAAAACCCTATAGCCGCGCCATTAAAACATAAATATATAAAATACGTTACCACCGATATCTCGCTGAAAAAAGCATCGCAGACGTCTGAAGTTTTTTGTAAAACTCAGATTTGAATTTGTCAAAATTTATAAAAATACAATAAAAAAATGCTAGGTTTATATATTTCAGGAGCTGTAAGACTAAAACCCCGTGGCCGAGCCATTGAAACGGTGAAAAGACGTTATAGAAAGAAAAACTTTTTATTCACGTGAAATCGCCGCATGTACACAATTTCCTTGCTTTTTAGAAGCCTAAAAACTAAACAATTGGGTACAGAGTACATTTATAAACATGAAATCGGACGGCAATATGCGTCACTACCACGCGAAACGGCTAACGCTCAACATATTGACGCGGCCCGTGCACGAAGGCACGAATCAACGGCGCTAGTATTCAGCGTGAGCCGGATTATCGCCGATATCTCGCTGAAAAAGTATCGCAGACATCTGAAGTTTTTTTGTACAACCCAGATTTGAATTTGTCGTAAAAATACCACAAATAATCCTAGGTTTATATTTCAGGAGCTGTAACACCAAAACCACGTGGCTGCGCCATTAAAACGGTGAAAAATACGTTTTACAAAGAAAAACTTTTTATTCACGCGAAATCGCCGCACGTACCTATACAATTTCGTTGCTTAAACAAATAAGTACCGAGTACATTTATAAACATGAAATCGGACGGAAGTATACGTCCCTACCACGCGAAACGGCTAACGCTCAGCATACTGCCGCGGCCCGTGCACGAAGGCACGAATCAACGGCGCTGGTATCAGCGTGAGCCGGAATATCGCCGATATCTCGCTGAAAAAGTATCGCAGACGTCTGAAGTTTTTTGTAAAACCCAGATTTAAATTTGTCAAAATTTATAAAAATACAACAAACAATCCTAGGTTTATATTTCAGGAGCTGTAAGAACAAAACATTGTTTTTTTTTCTAAATATTGCCGTGGCCGCGCCATTGAAACGCACACATTGTTGCCGCTGATTTCTAGCAAGTCCTACTTTAGTGTTTAGAATTCCTGTAGATACCATTGAACTATGAGAAGAAAGGGAGAGTAGTACAATAATTACTAGCTTATCTTAGCTGTATTGTTCTTTACGTCAACAAAATATATAAATTGTAACTTGTTTATGTACTTACACAAACCTTTCTCGTTTAACGCTCTTTTCTTGGATTAAGGTAACCTGCAAATTGTTTACCTGGCGACATAGTCTTTAGAAGTCTCTTTCTATTAATGAAAACTGGATCAAAATCCGATGTGTGGTTTAGAAGAAGTAAGCAGAGAAAGAGACAAATACCTACAGCGACTTTGTTTTATACTATTTAAAAAGAACAATTTTATAGGGAGCGTGCAGGAACCATAGATGGCACCACATATTGTAGATAAGCTGTCTAATGTTCATAATTTTTATTTCTTCGTAAATTGTGCTTGTTGGTGTTAGATAAGGATAATTGAAAATCATTTTATTAATTTGTTTTGTGCAACTTGGAGCTTATCTAGCTTCGAGCTTATCTAGTTTTGGCCGCACTGCCCCAAACTTCAACCAGATACAGCAGGTGTGGTTTTACTAGGGCGTTATAGATGGTGTGACGCAATCTATGTGGAATACATCGAACTATATTTCTAAGAGATCCAAGTAGTGACGAAAGCTTGGTTTTTATATGTTCTAGGTGAGCATTCCACGATAGTGAACTATCTAATCTTAAGCCAAGATATTTTTCGCAAGGTTTTTGCTGTAAAGGAATATTATTAATATTTAAGGGTTTATGTGAAGGTATTATTTTATTTTTAGCTTTGAATAAGATATAGCATGTTTTAGAGATATTTATAGTTAATAAATTATACTGAAACCACGAGAATAGGGTGTTGAAGTCTTCTTGAGCTTGGAAAATTAGATCATGAATGGATGATCCGAAATAAAATAAACAAGTGTCATCCGCATTCGTTATTGGCTCTTAGCAGAAGTTTTACGTTTATTTTGTGCGTCGAACACCAAAGATTTAATTGACATTTCTTTGTATGAACAGTTTGTTATTATGGACTGTGGTGAACCCATTGTGTGGTCTTGATATTACAGAAAGTACTGGCAACACTTTGTGTCAACTGTCAGGTGACCCATCTTTGTATTCAACTGAGAGGTGTAAAAAAAACCTTTAACGTTTATTGCGTTTATTGTAAACTAAATTACTGATCCTCTTTGACTTTTGTTGGTAGTGGTGAAGGCTAAATACGTGCTTTTGTCAGTGCTACGAACTTTTGTCGATTTTAGTGAACCTTGACGTGACAACGTCTTATAAATTGGTTTGCCGGGTGACACTTCAAGAAACTGCGTTACGCTCCGCTCACGTTATGCGCTCACAATGAGAGCGAGTGAGAGGCACGCGTCCCTTCCACTCGGGCAACATTAAAATTATTTTACCACTCAAAGTCGTTGTCACGTAAAACTTTCGCCCGTATACCGACTTTACAGGCAACCAATTTTTTTTTTGTGTGAAACTTAATCGAGACTGTTCCTTGTGTTTGTGTTCTTGGTTTAAGGTTTGTTTTTATTGTTGTAATAGTCCTCTTTTAACAATAATCGGTAAAAATGAACTTCAAGAAGCCCCCTGACCTCCCTGATGAACTATTTGATCTCTCCCCTGTGCTTACTGTTTCCCTCCCTAATGACACCGAAGTACCCACGCAAAACCATAGTATGGATATAGAAACCTCAAGCCGCAAAAGGGTAGCTGGTTCGCCCCCTACAATTCTTAACATACCGCCCAAGATAGCGAAAAATATAATCGCCAGATTAACATACACAGCGAGAGATAATCCGCCATACATCGTTCACGTGTCTCTAAAAGATGAACAGACCTCAAGCACTGTACTACAACCAATTAAGTTTGGTATGTTTTTGACAATGAATAATGTCAATAATATACGTCTCAATGGGATCAAACGCATAGGCAGAAATCGTGTATCAGTTGAGTTCAAGTCACACCAAGATGCTAACAGTTTTCTCAACAAAAAATTTTTAACCCAAAATAACTATGTTGTTGCCATCCCAAAATTTAATATTACACGAAGGGATGGATTAGGGATGTACCGGTTGAATGGTCGGAGGATGACATTATTAAAAATAACCAGGTTCCGGAGGGTTGTGGCCCTGTTATAAAGGCCAGAAGAATGAGCCGTAAGGTGTCCTCTTCTGGAGTGACCGAGTGGAAGCCTACACAAACAGTTGTACTTACATTCGATGGACAACTCCTGCCTAAACGTGTGTTTAGTTTTTACTGAGCTCTTCCAGTAGAGAGATACACGTACCCAACCATTTTATGTTATCATTATTGTCGGTTTGGACACACTCGCACACTCTGCAGATCCAAACCAAGATGTTTCAAGTGTGGTAAAGATCATCCAGGCGATGGATGTGAAGTCACCCCCGAATTCAGCTTCTCTATTTCGTGTACTGGCAACCATATCGCGAATGACGGTGCTTGTCCTGAATTGGGCCGACAGAAGAGCATCGAAGCTCTGATGTCGGAAAAATTTATCTCATATGCGGAGGCAAGTCGGGTTCTCCCACCTGTTTCCAGGTCATATGCCGATGTGTTTAAATCTTCCCTTCGTAATAAGAATATAATAAATAAATCCCAATCCCAATCCCCGAGTTCCATTACTGTAAACCAAAAATCGTACCGTAAAACGGTATCTTTAAAACCCAAACCCCGAGTTACCCTTTCACCTGGCTATAATAGTCAAGCTCACCAGGATTTCTCACAGAGTTATTCTTTCTCTCCTAGTAGAGATGGTTGTGCCCTTCCAACGGAAGCTACAGAGCCAATGACTTACTGTCATAGCTCCAAAAACATTTTAGACCTTATCACCAACATGTTAATGTCCGTACTTGCAAGTCCAACTCAATCAATACCTGACCACGTTGCCTCAAAACTGACCTCAATCCTAAACTACATCCACGATGTTCCATCCCCTGACATTCCTTCAATGGAACGTGAGGAGTATTACTCCCAGAAAGCCTGATCTTTCTTTATTAATTAATAAATTTAAACCATCAATCTGTGGCATTGCGGAGACATGGCTTCTGCCTGATAGTAATTTCAGGTTGCCATGTTTCCGCAGTGTTCGTAATGACAGAACTGATGGATATGGGGGATGTGCTTTGCTCATTAATAGCAAAGTACCATACTCCCAGATTCCTCTAACCTCTGTTGGCAACGACATAAATGTTGTTGCTGTTAAGGCTGAGGATATAAATATTTTTTCTTTTTATATTGCGCACCCATAACTTGAACACCTTTCTGTTATTAAAAATTTGTTATACAGTGTTAACGGTCCCATACTTGTTATGGGTGATTTCAATTGTCACCATTATCGTTGGGGATCGGATACTTGCGATAACTTTGGCATAGGTTTGCTTGATATATTGGATGACCTAGACCTCTGTCTCATCAACGATGGCAGTGTTACACGCCGGTCTGCACCTGGGCAGAGCAAGAGTTGTGTTGACTTGACGTTCTGTTCATCTAATATATCTAGTCTCCTCATTTGGCGTCGCTTGGATATGACCACTATCCCATCATGGTTGAATTTCCGTCCAAAAATATTCCCATTAAAGTTCCCCTCCCCCTTTTAAAGCACCAACTTAATAAAGCAGACTGGGATTTACTTTCCAAAATTTTAGACCTTAGAATTTCTTCCCTTCCAAAAATAAACAAGGATAATGCCCAGGAATGTTTTTCGTCCTTCTCTTCCACCCTTTCCTCCACAGCAGATGACTGCTTTCCATCCAAAAAAACCCCTTCTGGTAGACTTCCTTCCCCGCCATGGTGGGATAGGGAATGCACTGACATGATCAGAGCCAGGAATGAGGCTGAACGGACAGCTAACTACGATATGAACCTAGATAATCTCATCGCCTTCAAACAGATATTGGCAAAGTCTAGGAAATAATTCAAAAGGAAGAAACGTGAAGGTTGGTCGAAATATTGTAGTTCGTTGAGTCCATCCACCCTGGTTTCCGTGGTGTGGCGAAGGTTGAAGCGTTTTCGGAGCAGTTTAGCTCCTGCCTCACCTAACAGTCTCACAGAAGAACTGGGGTACCAATTTTTTTTTAAAGTAGCTCCAGCTTATGTTCCAAACATAGAAGAAAGCAATGTTGGCATTGATGATGTAGACAATACTGAGGACCCAATGAACATGACATTTAGCTTGGATGAACTTAATTCTGTGCTATCCCATGTCAGAGACTCCGCTCCGGGTGTGGATGGATTCCCTTACTCCTTTATTACCAAAGCTGGTCCAAAAACTCACCAATATTACTTGGACTTGGCTAATTTCTGCTTTACTTCTGGCTACATTCCCACATAATGGAAGGTTCAAGTAATCATTCCGATAATGAAACCAGGCAAAGATCCTAATGATCATTGTTCATACAGGCCTATTGCTCTATCGTCCATACTCATAAAACTTTTGGAACATTTGATAAAAAACCGTTTAGAGTGGTTGGTAGAAAGTAGGAGGCTGCTCCCGGCGTCTCAGTTCGGTTTTAGGAAAGGCCTGGGCACAGCTGATAGTGTGGGTATCCTCACGTCGGCGGTCCATCTGGCCCTCAGCGGGAATGAGTCAGTGGTTGCTGTCTTCCTGGATATATCAGCTGCCTATGAATCGATCCTCCTCCCTAATCCTCAGGCAAAAGCTGCACGTGCTGATAATCCCGGCTAGGATTTGTCGCATCATTGGCAGCATCTTTATCAATCGCAGCATCCAACTTAGAATCCCTGGGGCTGCCTCTGAACAAAGAACGGTCTGGAGAGGATTACCTCAAGGTTCTGTTCTTAGTCCATTGTATAATATATATACAGCTGATCTGCCCTCATCCCTTATTTTCGTGTAGTATGCTGACGATATCGCATTAATGGTCTGTGGCAGTTCCATTCAGGATGCCGCTTTATCGATAAATGTCTCTCTGTCCTCACTAAATCAATGGCTTCTTGATCACGGGTTGTCTTTAAGTGCACCAAAGAGTACAGCAGTCATTTTTACCCGCAAGCGCTCTATACCCCCAATAGATATTAACATTGATGGACAAATCATTCCAGTCAAGGACAAAGCTAGGTTCCTGGGAGTAACTTTGGACACAAGATTGTTTGGTTGGTGTCGACCATATAAACAACACGGTCAAAAAATGTGAACGCTCTGTGTCGGTTCTTAAGGCCTGGCTGGGGTGTGGTGAGGAGCTCACCCCTACACCCTTAAACTGGTCTATAACGCGCTGACTAGAAGCGCTATGGATTACTGTAGCTTCCTTATTGAGCCCTGCAACAAAGAAGCGCTTAAGAGGTTAGATAGTATTCAGGCTAAGTGCCTGAGAATTGTCATTGGAGCCATGAAATCCTCTCCCATAAATGCGCTTCAATTTGAACGTGCAGAACCCCCTCTACACCTTAGGAGACAGTATTTGGCAGATCGTTTCCTTTCTAAAGTGTTCTCCCTTTCATCCCATCCTCTACTCCCTATTTTAGAGCAAATCCACCTCTCCTTTAACAACTCCTCTTATTGGAACAATAAAGCGGTTCCTCCATTGATAAATGGGTACAGAGAGCTTAAACAACTCTCTTCACCAATTTGTCAATATCCAACTCTCCCGGTCTTCTCTGCCGCTTATGAAGCGATTCATCCCGAACCAAAGGCCGTTTTGGGACTGGGCATTTCAAAGAATTCCCAAAACGCAAGCAGTGACTTTCAGTTAGCTGTCACACGTTACTGGGAAGGATGGAATTTCTTTTACTGATGCTTCAAAATTATCTGAAACTGAATGTACTGGTGTGGCAGTTTATTTCCAAAATTCTAAAATTGCTTTGCTTTTTCAATGCTTACCAGAAGCATCAGTCTTTACAGGAGAGTGTATTGGTATTTTAGAAGCCATACACTTTATTAAATCCCATCAAATAACAAGGTCAGTATTTGTTTCAGATTCCCGTAGTAGTATTCAGGCCTTAAAACAAAATCAACTTCATAGCAAAATTCATAGTCAAATCATTATAGACATTAACTTGTTATTTGAATGTTCCCAAAACGGCTTAGACATTGAGATAGCCTGGATCCCCGGTCACTCGGGTATTGTGGACAATGAGTGCGCTGATTCGTTAGCAAAGTATGCCACATCGAATCCGGTGGATCGAAAACACGTAGCTCATAACTACGATTTGCGAAATGTTGCCAGACCCAAGTTATTTAACTCGTGGACTGAAACATGGAAGACGACATCTAAAACCAAGGGCTTCTACTATGCAGCAGTACAGCCCGAAATCCAACGTAGGCCTTGGTTTTTTAAATGCCCTAAATTGTCAAAGAGAACTGTTTCGTCACTGTGTAGACTGAGACTCGGACATTGTTGTAGCCCAGTGTTCCTGAATAAGATTAATGTCCGAGATAGTTCCTTGTGCGAGTGTGGTCTTGCGGAGGGTACTTTGGATCATATTTTCTTCGCCTGTTCCTTAAATAAGAAATCCTTTGACCTCTACCGAAAAATTTCTAAATGCAACATTCCTCTCCCAACCAACTTCCATTCCCTTCTCTCTCACTTCTCTCATAAATTAATAAACATTTTAGCTAAATTTTGAAATGAAAATTATTTAAAATTTTAATTGGTGCGTGTATATAATTACTCTGTATATTATTAGTTATAGTGTTAATATAGTTTTTAAAATATATGTATGTATGCTTGTAAACTAGTTTATGTGTGTTACTAACCCGTGTTTGTCCTTTTAGCAGTTAGACTAACACCTACCACGAAGTACAATGTTCGACGGCCTGAGTCTCTCTGCTGCCGTTCCAACGTGACACTGGCAGAATAGTCGAAACCGGCTCAATTGCCATTCAATAAAAAAATAAATAAAAAAAACAGAGGTTTTTGGCGGGATTTTCTCGAGTGAAGTTCAGTGGTTGTTTTAATTATTGGCTGATTCCTAAATTGTGATGTAAATAATTGGTGTAGTTTTGTGTCTCAAGTGTATACGCAACTGGGCAAAATGTGGAATAATTGAAACAGACGCGATCTCGGTAAAATGCAGCTGAGAATTTTGTTATAGTATTGACTACCGCAGCGAAGTTTGCCGAGAAGGCTGACTCGACACGTTTGTTGCCAAATACGGCAAAAAAAAATAAAAATGTAGCGTGATCTCTGACCTTAGCCTGTTCCGAAAGGAACAAAAAAAAAAAGCATCCGACTGAAAGACTTGTATCTCATGTCATGAATAAAATTATTTAAAAAAAAACTGTCAGGTGACAAATGAAGTCATCACACACAATCGCACAATGACATTGACATAAATTGCTTTGCTGTTCTTGGTTGGTCTGGATTATTGAAATGAAACTAAAATAATTTGATAATTCTTTTAAAGAAGGCATAACTTTTCAGTCGTCACAGGGAGCTGGGAGTCTGTGAAACCAGTCAATTTTACAGGAACGATACCTTGAAAGTTTCAATTATTTGTGGGCCCGTATTAAAACCCCAAAAGGTGATTAATTATCATTATTTTAGTTAAATCAATGCTAAATATGCATTTCAGTTCATTATTATGCTAGTAGACTAAGGTCTTTTAAATTAAGTTTCGTTTTTATGAAATCTAACGACATTTTAAATAACTTTTCCTCTATTTACAGATGCAACTCACATCAGACCCAAGACGTGCTGATCGGGAACGTCGTTTCAAACCTCCACCAGCAACATCAGCTCCAGCTGAAGACCTCACTACAGATTACATGAATATCTTAGGTACTAGCACACCTCTATTATCTTTACTAAATGCCTTGACCTATATTTAATTTTTTATTCTTAAACAAATAATACTTACTCTTTCCAGGTATGGTGTTCTCAATGTGCGGTCTTATGATGCGTCTTAAATGGTGCGCTTGGACTGCTGTCTTCTGTTCCAGTATTAGTTTTGCTAATTCCAGAGTCTCAGATGATACTAAACAGGTTAGTGAGACCTTAATTGTTTGGCCGTTGATAAATAGAGAAGTTAAACTTATAGACATAACAAAAACTTAATACCGCATTTACACATTTGTACTAGCTATTCACCTCGTCATTAGATGAAACATTTGTATGGCTAGTGCAGTCTAACTGCCTACTGTTTACTCATTAATTTCGATACTTGTACATGAAAATGAGGACGTTGAAATAGTGGCAGCATTTGCACCAGATCTATTGAGCCGAACTGAACACAGGCGAATGTGTAGGTAAACAGTAAGTTCGCGTTCGCCGTTTGTGCTTTGTTTTCCTAAAAGCGATACAACAGTGTGTTTACACATGTGTTCATAATTCACTTCGCCATTCACTTAAATGTGTAAATGCGGTATAACTAGTCTGGAACAGCCTCATGGCTCAATCAACAAATTTTACTTTACCTGCCTGTATAGAGTTTAAGAAGTTTGTTTCTACATGTCAAGTTTATGTTTAAAGACTTATTCCTTTGCTCAAAAACTTTATGAGGTGTGTCACTTAGGGTGAAAGCGCTAGGGTAGCCTGTAAAATCCAAATGATGAATATCCCATAAAAAAGAAAAAGATTATTTTAATGATTACAGTTCTATAAATGCGTACTTGCTATGGGCGCAAATCATACTTTGACCAACATATAACTTGATACTGACCTGCAAATTTCAAAAAACGTAAGATCGTCAATAGGTACAACTCTCTCAGTTAGTTGATGCCAAATGTCATGATTTCATGAAATAAAATACTACATTTGACATCAATTCTAGTTAGAATTTACGATGATGATGTTGTTGTTGGTTTTTCAACTCTTTCAGTTGAAAGAGTTGTGATTGATGATTTTAATGATTTTAATTAATAATAAATAATGAAATTTATTTTGGAACAACTTCAGTTTACAAATTAACAAAGGAAAAACGAAGATAGCCACAAAATTTAAATACTGTAATGTAATGCACAGCTATCAACACCCAACTCGTAAATAAACAAATACATTGCTCCAGACTTCCCGATGAATGTTAATTAGTAATTAATTAATTGAAGAATTTTAGTAAAAAAAGAAGAATACAGGGTGTAACAGAAAGGTGTGGTCATATTTTAAGAACCGGTTCTGCCCATGGATATAAACAACTTTCTCTAAGAAAAAAAGTTTTAAGTTTTCTTGAAGAAAATTGTTCATATTGATGGGTAGATGCAGTTCTTAAAATATGACCACACCTTTCCGTTACACACTGTACACATATTCTATGTAGAGGTTCCTACGTCATATAAATGTAGAGTGGAGGTGGGGTGAACTGTGTGTGTGTATGTTACTGTAATCAGTCACTTTCTTCAGAAGATTTTTTAGTCATAGGGTAAATAATAATATTAATTCTTATATTTATTTCATTATAAACTTTAGAGCTGATATAGACCTGATGATGAAACCTGCAGCGCTCAGTCTTACAAACTCTGTAGGCACGCCGCTTCTTTGTTAGGGGCTGAGGGTCGTAAGGCAGAAACAGGCATTTTTTTTCTTAAGCAAAACTTCTTTACGCACGCTTGACTTGGGGAGTAAGCTGGTAAATGCGTGACGAGAGCGTTACGAAAAGTATGATCGGGCGAGGCGAAATGAAGAGATGGAGCTAAAGAAGTTTTACTTCAGTCGTGTGATCTAAAGCAAACTCGTTTTTTTTCTGAGGTCGCGTACCTATTCAGAAAGATTGAAAAACAATAGAAGTTTAAAATATAATAAAAGCCCTCGACAAAATTTCGGATACCTATGATAAGGGCTTGATAAGTACCATGTCTCAGTGTGAAATAAGTTCTTTCTTACTTGCAGATCGTGAGCTCTTTCATGCTGTCAATATCCGCAGTTGTTATGTCATATTTACAAAATCCTGCACCAATGTCACCTCCGTGGGCTGCGCTTACTACATAGATATTTTTTTATTTGAAGAATAATATATATTTATTACTATTAAATTCCTAATCAAAGAAAATTAGTATTTTATTATTATTTCAACTCTAGAATGAATACCATAATTTTTTCGACACTGTTTAGAACCTGTATAACAAATAGATACGGTTTCCACTAATAGAAAGAGCGGTAAACGAAGGTTTGTGTATATTTACATAAACACAAATCTTCTTCATTTACCTATCGCTCAAAGACAGAAATACCTCACAACCCGTTTATGTAAGTATTAAAGTATTCACAGACGATCGAACTTGGTTCGGAACGGACCACGAACATGGTGCGCTTCGAACTAAATTCTGCTAAATTCAATCGTGTGGCGCACGGTCCGCTGGACATTATTATTATTAATATCGGTACGGCTGGTTCGGAGCGCTCGCACATCGAACGCGGTCCGTTCCGAACCGAACCGATCGTGTGGTAGGTATACAGTGTACACAAGAACAAATTCTCTTGTTCCTCGAAACACTAATCAGGGCCAGTTATTTGGGACCCAAATAAGAGAGGTCATGAACAAAAAAACAAGAGCGAGTCAGACTTGCGCGCAAAGGGTTCTGAACAAATCATATTTTTTTCAGGTTTTTTTTAAACTCCCCTCCTCTTCTTTTTTTTTAAACTGCTTCCTCCACCTCGGTTTTCCGGGAATCTATAACCAAAATTAAAGTAAAGAACTACTTTCTGTATCTTTTTCAAAATTTTAGGCCCAGTGGTTTCGGAGATAAAGGGGTAGTTTTTCATCTATTTTCTTAATAACTTTAAAACTATATATTTTAAAATTATGAAAAAAATACATTCGAGACCCTCACAACACAAAGTCCCCTTTCATTTGATATGTCCCACGGCACAGTTTGAAAACCTTTGTTTTTTAATTTTGTGATTTTCACCCCAAAAGTGGCCCCGATATTCCAAATTAATTTATTTAGTGTACACTTGTAAACATATTACGTGTACCATAAATAAATTAATATATTATTATACCTCGCCTCGCATCGGGCGACTTCCAGTCCTTGTCGGTATTTGCGCCCGAGACAAAGGCAAAAAAAAAAAAAAAACGGTGTTAGAAGGAATAAATTACTGTTAAATATCTAAATACTGTTATTAAACATTTTAGATCAAATATGCAGTTTATTCATCACAATGTATAAACGGATATCTGACAGAGAGCTCAAAGAGTATAATAATAATACGGGTTCTTTTACGTCGAATTTTTTAGGAGTAAAAAAAGACATCTACATTATTTTAGTAAAAAAAAACAATATACAGATTAAACCTGACAGATTAATCAACAAAGAATGTTATTTTCAAAGTTTCATGTTAAATGGTCGATAACTCTCAAAATGACTAGGTACAATTTTTTACTAAAATGTGCTCTCCTGTAAAATTGCGATTTCGTAGATGTCTTTTTCTACTTTGCTGCCGTCGATATATTTTAAAATGATGAAAAAAATGCATTCGAGACCCTCACAATGTCCCCCTTTCATTTGATATGTCGCACGGCACAGTTTGAAAATCTTAGTTTTTAATTTTCCGATTTTCACCTCAAAAGCGACCCCCCACATTCCAAATTAATTTATTTAGGGTACACGTTATTAATATATATAACGTGTACCCTAAATGAATTAATATATTATTATAACATAAGGGAGTATGTTATAAATTTATAATAAGCGAGAGTACTCATCATCGCAACGGCAGCTGCCACTTGAACGTTATCCATGACATTCCATGATACCTATCGTTCGGGCGCCGGGCGACTGAGCTCCTCGCGAAGTTGCACGAGTGTGTAGTCACTACTTTGGACTTCGGTCAACTTCAACGAGTACTTCGTCGACATAACTTCACGAGTAGTGTACTGGAGGCTATATGGATTGAGGGTGAGTTTGTGTGGATATGTGTGCGTGAGAGTAAGAGTTTGTGTGTGTGTGAGAGTTAATGTGTGATGGTGTGATGGGCATGTGTGTTGAATTTTTAAATCGTTCCATGCCAGTACAACGTTACCTTAATAAGGGTTTCCTTAAACGTTCCGTTGCATTGTAATCAATGCCTTGAAGCCACGAGCAAACTTTTTTCTTGCACTGTGCTCTAGAAAGAAGCTGCTTGTTAATTTTATTGTATAAATATGGACCCAGGAAACCGTAAAAATTATGTCCCAGACTGAATTTATATTTATTAGTCGTGCAGACATCAGTAGTTCTCCTCTTACCTAAGATGGTTTTGGGGTCGTAAGACAGTTCCGAGTGCTTCTTAACAACTGTCAGGAGAATAAAAAGCAGGTTAAAGGTCAGTACCTTTTTAACGTACCGCCAAGCGTCCTAGCCGTGTTCCGTTACGATGCTCAGTGTAGCCCAACTCAGAAGAGTTGGGTCGAAATAGTTGTTCCAATGTAAGCAGACCAACCAGGCTCGCGCTGATATGGGCGTCGGGATCGAGATCGGGAGACTAGTCGCGGAGGGTAGCGGGATCCGAGGCACGGTGCTGCGGGCCGACCGCAGGTAGTTGGGGCCCCCAACTACCTGCGGTCGGACAGCGGCACCGGCAAGTAGTGTGCTAGCCACACATGAAAGGCTTCCTCGCCAACTGTCGAAAAATCCCGGAATGCACCATCGTGCAAACCGTCGTGTCAATCAACCGAACCGATCCGTCGTGTCGTGTGTCATCGTGTAAATTTACTTACTTACTTACTCACTTACTTACTCGCTGACTTATTCAATGAGCAGTTCATCACTGGTCGCCAGACCAGTGATGAACTGCTGATTGGATATGATTGAACGCCCCACAAGGCAGTATCCTCGGCCCGACCCTGTTTCTAGTTTACATAAACAGCCTTTGTAACATAGACTTGACCAATGGGAAAATAATTACTTTCACCGATGTTAATGCACTACCTTTTTAACCGACTTTCTAAAAAAGGGGGAGTTACTATGTTCGACTGTATGTTTTTTTTATTTTTTTTATTTATGTCCGCCGATTTCTCCGTCAGTTGTGGACCGATTTTCAAAATTATTTTTTTATCCGAAAGCATATACTCCCGAGGTGGTCCCATATAAATTTTATCGAAATTACTTCAGTGCTTTTTGAAAAACTGAACAAAAACAAAAAATACGTATAGATAGATGACGTATTGGTATCCTCCAATTACGAGTATGTTTAAATTCCACGTTCCATGTTACTGGGGCTTTTAGTTCTGCGGTATAACAACTAAAAAGTGAAAAATGAAAAACTTTTTTACAAAAAAAACAACCGACTTCTTTGTTGACACCGACTTCCGAAATTTAAGTTATTTTTTAATTTTTAGTGTAGGTATTTTTTTTTTGGAAGTCGGTTGTTATTTTTTTGGAAAAAAGTTTTTATGGTGACACGTGGGAAGATGTTTATAAACACGCTCAAAACGGGTTCACCCATGTATCTAAGTGGCTTAATGACAATATCCTCACCTTAAACGTTGAAAAGACCAAGTTTAGGACATATACACTCAGAAAGCAAGACATACCAAACCTTCCCATTATCTCGCACAGTTGTAACTTACGAGTACCATCCAAAAATTCATGTAATTGTCCGCTTTTGTCAAAAACCAGCACCATTAAATACTTGGGTATTGTTATAGACAGGCAATCAAATTTCCAACACTACGTTGAGATCTTAACGATCTGCTAAAGCCTTTGGGAATGCAGACGACAGCACTGTTGCCGAGAGATGCGTGCCCGACGCACGAGCTAGCGGGTCTCAGGTCCGGTCTCTCCGAGAGGCTATGGTTGGGCGCTTGAACTTGTCCTTACAGGCTGACTCAGAATGAGGCGATGCCAATCTGGTCAAGTTCAATGCTGCTAAGACCCAGGCGTGTCTTTTTTCCGCTAAAAGGAGCCAATTTTACCTGGCTCCATCTTTTCGAGGTGTAACCGTGCCAACAACCGACCAACTTGATCTTCTTGGTGTTACGTTGACATCTACCCTCAATTTTGGTCCCTTCATAGAGGCAAAGGTCCAAGTGGCTGCCAAAAAGTTGGGGATCCTCGCAAAGGTGAGACGGTACGTCACGCCGGAACAGCTTCTCAAACTTTATCAAGCGCAAGTTCGATCGTGTATGGAGTACTGCTCGCATCTTTGGGACGGATCTGCCAGATACCAGCTTGATGCCCTTGAGACAATTGAGAAACGAGCCAAGAGGATCACCGGCAATGATAGGCTCGTCGAGTCGAAGCTCCAATATCTTGAGCATAGACGCCGAGTTGCTAGCCTGTCGGTATCCTATCGGTTACATGTTGGGGAGTGTGCGACGGAATTGCATAATTTGATTCCGCCAAACCCGTTCCATCAACGGACCACAAGACGTACAGCGATGTGCCACCGATACATGGTGAACATCCCATCCACACGCACAAAACGTTTTAGGAACACATTCATTGTGCGTCCAGCTACGGAGTTGAATTCCAAGCCGGAGTCTGTGTTTCCTGATAGCTACAACCTGGGAGTCACCAACCTGCGTGCCTGTCAACAATAAAAAAAAAACCTTACAGCGCTGATACAGATCAAAAGTGTATCGTATGGGTTGGAAAGAACTTATTTTTAATATGGCTCTTTGGGCTCTCTCCAGTTTCAGAAAGTAAGTTTTAGGTGCTCCACCCCAAGAAGTTATACAATAAGACAGTAAGGATTGGCACAGTGCGAGAAAAACAGTTTTAATTTAGGAAGTGTCAGCAATATGACGAAGAGATTTAAATATATAAATAAGTTTTCGAACTCTATGTACTAAGATCTCAACGTAGTGTTGGAAATTTATTTGCCTGTCTATAACAATACCCAAATATTTAATGGTGCTGGTTTTTTGACAAAAGCGGGCAATTACATGAATCTTTGTAATTACGATGGTAAGTTACAACTGTGCGAGATAATGGGAAGGTTTGGTATGTCTTGCTTTCTGAGTGTATATGTCCTAAACTTAGTCTTTTCATCGTTTAAGGTAAGGGTGTTGTCATTAAGCCACTTAGATACATGGGTGAACCCGTTTTGAGCGTGTTTATAAACATCTTCCCACGTGTCACCATAAAAACTGTACAAAAAAATAACAACCGACTTCCAAAAAAAAAAATACCTACACTAAAAATTAAAAAATAACTTAAATTTCGGAAGTCGGTGTCAACAAAAAAGTCGGTTGTTTTTTTTTTTAAAGTTTTTTATTTTTCACTTTTTAGTTGTTATATCGCAGAACTAAAAACCCCAGTAACATGGAACGTGGAATTTAAGCATACTCGTAATTGGAGGATACCAATTCGTCATCTATAAATACGTATTTTTTTATTTTTGTTCTGTTTTTCAAAAAGCACTGAAGCAATTTCGATAAAATTTATATGGGACCACCTCGGTTTGTATATGCTTTCGGTAAAAAAATACTTTTGAAAATTGGTCCACAACTGACGGAGAAATCGGCGGACATAAATAAAAAAATAAACATACAGTCGGACATAGAACCTCCTCCTTTTTTAGAAAGTCAGTTAAAAAAGTAGTGCATTAACATCGGTGAAAGTATTATTTTCCCATTGGTCAAGTCTATGTTACAAAGGCTGTTTATGTAAACTAGAAATAGGGTCGGACTGAGGATACTGCCTTGTGGGACGTTCAATCATATTCAATCAGCAGTTCATCACTGGTCCAAACATCCACTCCAACAACCTGTGTTCTTCAGGTAATTCGCAAACAAATCCAGTTTCAAACCTTTAATTCCCAAATGTTCCAGCAAGATCGACAGACACTGTCAAATGCTTTGGCTAAATCTAGATATATGGCTAAGATCTTTTTATTATTGTCAAGCTTAGATAATATAAATTCCGTTATTTTGTTAACAGCATCTGACGTTGATTTATTTGCGCGGAATCCAAATTGGGATGGAGACAATAGCTGATTTGTTTACAGAAAATTAACAAGTCTGATGTTCATACGGCGCTCCAATATTTTAGATAGTGTTGGAAGGATGGAAATAGGTCTATAATTATTGACACAGCATCTATCCCCACTCTTGAAAACCGGAACTATATTAAAAAAATAAAAATAAATTGTTTTATGAAACTTCGTGAGACTTTATCAACCCTACCCTTTTAAAATTATTAGTATTGGGGGTTAGTATTGACTTTATCAATACTGGCCCCCAATACTAATAATTTTATTTCGAATTCGTCTGTAGGCAAAATAACTAAATCAACAAAAGAATTAGTTGTTTGTAATGAACTCGCATTATTTGGTGTATTAATTTTATTCACTGTAATTTTATCAGCCAACGATTTACCAACTCCTGCAAAAAAACGAGTATAAATCATTGACTGAAGCTGACGGTTTGTTGCTTTGTCGTTTTTCTTTCAGGTACATAAATGTAATATATACAGGTACATGTCTTCTAAGGTAAAGGCTCAATTACACCTTCCGATTTCAAGGGACCCAATTTAGGAAACAGGAAGATGTAAGAGTAATTAGTGTCCGATTTAGTGAGATTGAAAGGTCCCGATTTGACTTCCTAAATTATATACGATTTAGGATAGACAGTGTAATCGCATGACTACGATTTAGAGCTAAGTGTTGCCAATTTAGCGACTTTGTCGCTACAAATTATGTGTTTAAAATAAAATTAAATTTGCCAAGGTCCCTTTCCCAGAAAAAAATCTGAGTCCGCTCTTTTTTCTTTTTTCGTCCGCTCCTGGTAGAATCAATTTTAGAGACTTTCTAGCGACTTTTGATATTCTGTCTAGGGGCTTTAATTTGTAAGAGTTGGCCACACTGCCGATTTAGGAGTCCAAATTAAGATAGTGTAATCGTTAGCTTCCTACTTCCTAGTTAGACTGTCCCTAAATTGGGTCTCTTGAAATCGGAAGGTGTAATTGAGCCATAAAGTGGTAAAGTGTTATGGCTATGCCACCGGCTTGGTTACAAGACCTTTAAGCCAAGTCTTAATTTGATCACTTTTGCTTTTCGCCCATTAGAATGCAGATGTATTTTGCAGTATTTGGCAATAAATGTGTCGAGTCAGGGTTCTCGGCAAACTTCGCTGAGGTAGTCTTTACTACAATAAAATTCTCAGCTCCATTTTACCGAGATCGCGCCTGTTTCAATGATTCTACATAATGTCCAGTTGTGTAGACACTTGAGACACAAAACTACACCAATTTTACATCACAATATCCACTAGGAATCAATAAGCGAATAATTAAAACAGCCACTGGACTTCACTCGAGAAAATTATTCCTTCCTTCACCCGCCAAAAACTCCTAAAGGGTCTTCTCGTCCAGTCGTCCCACATACCACAGTGTCTCAAGGCAAAAGTCTATGACTAGTGCGTGTTGCCAGTGATTACATATGGCACTGAAACGGATTCCATGCGTGATCAAAAATTATAATAATAATAATAATAGTTTATTTGAATAACTAAGTATTACAAATATCTCTTAGTGTATGGAAAATATAATAACAACAATGGGTGATTATGTAAACAAGAGAATACGTCGACGACCGTAGTAGTATGAACTGTGTCACAGTCGTCAGCGCCTTCCACTCTGTACATTAGTTTATAAGTAGGTACTAACAAAAAACAAAAAGTAAAAACTTAATAATATAAAATGTGGGTACTTAAACTTAGTAAAATATAAAACAGACAATTTTATTGTATTGGTACGTTATCATTTTTGGATGGTGTGTGTGTGTGTGTGTGTGTGTGTGGGTGGGTGAATATGACTCGGTGTATATGTATGTGTTGTCTCTGCGAGGATGAGTAAATTGATGTGTGGTGTAAGTGAAAAGAATTAACTGTATAAAATTTTCTCCATTTGTGTATAATTTGTTGCAATAGCCAACTTCGTATCTTTTCTTTGCACTTGTTGGTAGGAAGTTCATAAATGTTATTGGCTCGGTTTGCAATGTTATACAATTTATTACTTATAGTATAGTACTGGTGACTTGCGATAGTTGTACGAAAAGGAACCGTAGAACAAACTGTTGTTCTATTGCGCTTAGAGATCGGTGTATATGTTATACTTTTATGCTTACGAAGAATAGTAGACAACACAAAGAGCTTCCTGATGGAAAGTACCAAACAGTCATTATACAATAGATCTGTGCTATATCTTCGAGGTTTACCTAGCATCACCTTTAGGATAGCCCTTTGGGCTCGCTCGAGGGGAAGTAGGGCAGTTTTGCCAATACCACCCCAAACAACAATGCAATAGTGAGATAAGGTCTGGACAAGGGCATAATAAACACACAACAGGGTTTCAAGATCAGCAGAGTTCCTCAGCCTTCTGAAAACAGGAATTAATTTTCTAATTCTGGCAGTAGTCTGAGCAATATGAGATGACCAATTCAGTAAGCTGTCAATAGTGAGACCCAGATACTTTATATTAGAAGTACGGGTAAGCCTAGGACAAGTACAGTTATTGAGCAGATCACATGAATGTGCTCCAACTTCGAATTCTGTTGATGGCTGCGTATGAGTGCGATGTGAAAAAGTAATATATTTAGTCTTGTCTACGTTTAGGGTTAAGAGGTTATCATTGAGCCATGACATTATCACCCCTAGTGCATGTTCCGAACAGTTCTGAGCCTCTTTCCAATCAGATCCATGTACGATTAAAGCGGTGTCATCAGCATACGTCACAATGTTGCAGTTAGGCAGTTGTATTGTGCACAAGCTGTTAATATACAGAAGAAAAAGTGTAGGCCCTAAGACACTGCCTTGAGGAACACCATAAGAAAGAGTAGCCACTGAACTAGTGTGAAATCGGACTCAGTGTGTTAGACTGGGGAGTCTAACACACTGAGTCCGATTTGAGAGGTAAGATCTAAAGATATCTAAGACAATTCCACGTATACCAATTGATTCCATTAGTATACGTGGAATTATTAGCAAGCAGTAATGGTACAGAGACAGTGTCGAAGGCCTTTGAAAGGTCTAGAAAAATCCCAATAACTTTTTTATTACTGTCAAGATTTTTAGCGATAGTTTCTGTAAGAAGCAAAGTTGCATCTTCAGTAGATTTCCCTTTAACAAACCCGAATTGATTATGTGCAATGATGTTGTTTTGCTGAAGAAAACTAACGAGTCTAGAATTTAGAAGCTTTTCTAAAACTTTGGAAATAACAGGCAACACGGATATCGGCCTATAGTTTCCGACACTGTCTCGGTCTCCATTCTTGTAAATAGGGTGCACCAGTGCTCTCTTTAGGACATCCGGAAAGACGCCCGTGGTGAGACACAGGTTACACATGTATGTAAGTGGGGGAATCAAAATCTTCACAGCACTCTTTACTAACAGCGCTCACTCTTTACTAAAAATTGTTGTTGTTGTTATAATCTAGAAGGCTTAGCACGCTTTGGAAGCCGGAAGCTCTACGTCTTTTTAGGATTAAATAATCTTTTATATTGTGTAAACGTGTAGGTACTGAAACAATTAATTTTGTTTCTCATTTTTGTTAAAGTTCGCGCGTGCGCCCCTTTTTAACTGTGCGCCCCCGGCCCCTAGGCACGTGCATAGTTTTCCTTAGCGATAATCCGCCTCTGCATATCACCAAATGAATGAGTTGAATGGATAGTTTACCCGTTTCATAAATGTGCAACTCCATATTATTATAAGAAGAACTAATATGTGAATGCGCCATTCGTGTAAACCGGCTTTATAATCTTATTTATCTGTTGCAAATAAAAATATAAATGTCAAACAAGTCAAATTTGCCGGAGAGATTTTCCAGCAAGTTGCACGTTTACGTTTTCTTTCCTCTTCTGAAGACAACATTTAACGAATTAGAATTTGTTAAATCTTGTGGTGTGGTGTCTTTTTAACGTAATATCATCAAGATAGCAAATAAAGATCAGGTAACTACATTTTAATTTATCTGTAAGAGGTTATCTCATTACCCATTAACATAGCACTAAATAAACTAATATTATTGCAAATTCCTAACATATTGTATACACGTTATATACTCTCCGTAATTGTAATTTATTTGGGAGCGGCGCAGCTTGCACCATATTAAATTTCATCTATTCTCACAACTTTTCCAGCCGTCATCTCAGTAGGAGTTCTAGCCTTATGATCAAATTCACATTTAATCTTTCATTGTTAATAAAAATGTATATTTAGCTCCATAACTCAGAGCACCTAAAAAAAACCTGATTAAAAAAAAATGTAGATATTCATTTCTCTGGCAATGAGCGTACAAATACATAATAAATCTGCACATGTTGTTCTAAAAACTTAAACTCTTTTTAAGTATACAACCGTAAACAGAGATACTTCAAAACTTATGATACAAGTAAACACTTTAAAATGTTTAAGGTTGAGAGTACTCAACCTTAAACATTTAAAAGTGTTTTCTTGCCCCTAATGACTGAATAGTACTTATCTATACTAATATCATAAAGTGGTAAATTTTGTGAGGTTTTAGGGTGTAATCTCTGGATCTACTGAACCGATTTTGAAAATTTCTTTACCAATAGAAAGTCACGTTATTTGTGAGTGTCATAGGCTATAAATTTTTTAATCCATGCAGACAAAGTCGCGGGCGAAGTGTATTATTATTTATTTTATAAATTGAAAACTTTTTCTAATGCAACTGTTTTGATAGAAATGCCCTCCGACAATAAGATTGTGAAATCCTATCATTGTGAAATACTTTCATATTGAAATAATATTGCATTATTAAAGAAAGAAAATATGTTTATTTGACAAATGGGATACACTATGTAGGTTCAAATGTAGGAAAACTTAATTCTCAAGACCCAAACATATGAATGCCTTTATACCATGAGGGTAGGCAAAAACTACAGAAAGCCACCTGCTATAATCCTTGTTTGCATATTAGTTTTGCTTTGTTTATGTTAACCCAAATAATTATAGTTATTTATTAATGATGCAAAAACATTGAAAACACAACACAAGCCTTTGGTATCAATGTTTTAGTGAGTATGTCTAGACCTCCATAAGGTATAAAGTTTAGTTAGAAAGGTGCAGAATAATAATTACAATTACAAGTAGCGGCATGTAAGTCTAGCGCTGAACGATAATTGCTGCGCATGGGTGGGTGGCGCGGGTGGCGCGCGGGGAACAGAATGCGACTGGAGAGCCAATCGGCGCTACGCACGCTCGCCCTTTATCCCGCTAGCCCCCTCAGGTACCTTAATTTTTACTTCTGCGCAATAACGGTCAGCGCTAAAGTTTCGTGCCGCTACTTGTACAGTGCATTAAAAAATATGATGCAATAATCTTTTGACTCTCTCAAACTTTCATTGTGCATTCTTCAGAACGAAACCTGAAGGCTGTTTATGTGTACAGGAGGCAGGATGCAGGATAAGTATTGGAATAAGGTTACAGGATCATTAAATCCAATCAGATAGTTCTGGCTCACCCAGCTATGCTTTTAGCGACTAATTTCATAGTAATGCAACTAATAATTCCCTTCCTGGGTTCAACATCTATTATAGTAAATTTGCAAGTGAGGAATGAATGCATACTGTCCTTAACTGTATGTTATTTACAAAACTATAGCAATAATATAGTTAATTAAGTGATCAGAAAACAACAAATCAAATATTTAAATTATCCTGTGGTAAGACATTATCATTACATTAGTATTGTAAAACAGCTTGTAGCACACACATATCTTTTGTCCTTATCCAGGTCATGGTCATGGTCTACCTATGTGTGTATGTATCCAAGTCCATTTAGTCATTCAGGGATGATTTATTAACTAATGTCTGAATTCGGAATCGTTTTTAGTGCATTTTTTGTTTCAGAATGCCTCCTAAGAAAGTAGAAGAGCCTGAAAAAAAACCATTAATTGGGCGAGTGGGCACAAACTTAAAAGTAGGCATTGTCGGTGTACCCAATGTTGGAAAGTCAACATTCTTCAATGTGTTAACAAAAAGCCAAGCAGCAGCTGAAAACTTCCCTTTCTGCACCATTGATCCTAATGAAAATAAGTATCTGATTTATTTTATATCTACTGCCTTTTTTCAACCATGATTTTAAGAGCGTTCATCGCCCGCGGGCTGACATGTCGCATTTCTAAAGGTTTTTTGTGATTATTTTATTAAATATAAATAAAAGTACATGTTTCAATTTTTCATGTTATATTTTAACATTATTGATAACGTTTACTCTGAAATATTTAATGGTAATATGTGGTAATACTGCAAAAGGCCACCGAAACGAAAAGAAGAAGAAGACTGCAAAAAGAAAATAATTGACTGTAATGAAATTTTTCATGCTTATATACGAGAAAAATAGTACTCAACATTAAGGCGCTAATAACTGCCAATGACCTTGAGTGTTTAGCTTGCGTGTTCTGAGCTCACATAACGCATCGTACGTACACAATAGGACTTGCCTATCAAGGAGCGCTGTCCGAAATTAGACGCATTATTAATTTATTACACATAAAACAACAGGTATTAAACTAAAACACTGAGACTAAATTATAAATAATTAAATGATCTTTAAAATGGTGAAGGTTTGATAAAAATACGCTATAGAGTTTTTGCGTGATTCATTATACATAACTTTACAAATTAATTACACTATGTTATAAAAATATAATTTCAAATCTTCTCATATCTAATTACGTCGGGAATAGTCTAGACTAACATATATATTTTTCAAAGAAATATGACTAGTCGTTTAGACGTGATTTTTAATTAAAAACCATTTAAAGTCGTGTAATTGCGCCTTAAGTTAAATTTCTAGAAATGCGACGTTGTTAGCCCGCGCGGGATGAACGCTCTTAAGGGCCTTCTCGCGGTCCAGTGGCGCCCTCATTGAATAAAAAATCGTAGCATAACACAGAAAATACATATTAAAAAAAAAGTGCCAAAAACGGCCGTTTCTGACACTTTTGCCTACTACTTTGGATACGAAACATTTTGAGACCTGTTTTAACAACGTAAAAATTCTTTATCCTCTTTGTAACAAACGTCAAGTTGGATTTTTTAATATTTATTTTCTGTGCTATGCTACGATTTTTTATTCAATGAGGGCGCCACTGGACCGCGAGAGGGGCCTTAAAGCGCTATTAACCTTGAGTGGTTAGCTTGCGCGTTCTGTGCTGAGCTCACGTAACGCGTCGTACGTCCACCCAGTAATATCTATAATATCGCCCATCAAGTAGCGCTGTCCGAAATTAGATGCATTATTAATTTATTATACATAAAACAACAGGTATTATACTAAAACACGTATACTAAAATATAAATAATTAAATGATCTTTAAAATAGTGAAGGTTTCATAAAAACACGCTATAAAGTTTTTGCGTGATTCTCAATTTTTTATCCGCGTTAGACTTAACTTTACAAATTAATTACACTATGTTATAAAAATATAATTTCGAATATTTACATATCAAATTACGACGGAAATTGTTACCTACATATATTTTTTTCAGACGTGATGTTCAATTAAAAACCATTAGAAGTCGTAACTGCGCATTGATAGTTTTGCAAGTGGAACATTAAAGGAACATCTATTAGATCTTGTAATTTGGAAGTACAAAAAGACTAAAAAAATATATTTGAGAGGAGATTAAGGACATTGTATGTAATAAATAATAATGTATGCCCACATTACAATATGCTCTTGGACGTTAGAGTTGCAGACATCAACATGATAAGGCAATATACAATACTTAAAACTACATACAATTTCCGTTATGTGCGAGTGTGTAGTTGCTACAACACCCGCAACGACGATAAGACGGCTTGACAATAAGTCGTGTAACCCACTTCGGTCCTACAAATAAATTAAACAATCTTGCAATTTTAAGCATTTCAAATATTTTTACTAGTTTCTTGACTTACAACCATGCATCCAGTCTTCAGGTACCTAGGTAGTACATATATTAATAAAAAGATTCTAAAAGCTTTTAAAATTCTCTTTGATTAAAAAAAATCAATTGTTCAACTTTGACATGACACAATTATGACACTGACATTTTTATTTTATTCTGATGGTGAAAAACTAAAATGATAGAATTTGAGAATTACAAAAGTAATTTGGATGTTAAAGACGAACATCACTTAAAAAGTATTAAAATAGGTACTGGCAAAGTATATACTGGAAATACCAAATATATCAACCCACAAATAAAAGAAATTGAGCATACAAGTTCGCTGTTGGCAGCAGCAATACTCGGTTTGGATAATACAGGAGCTCCTATACCTGAAAACTCCAAATTTTTTGACATCTGGACAGATATTGATGCTCAAGAAAAACACCTAAACAGTAAACCAACATGTTACATAATCCTTGGAAAAGCAGGTGCTGGATCATTTGATCTAGGTGAAGCCATGGCTAAAAAGTACAACATTATACATTTATGCCCGAAAAATATATTGCTTGATGAAATATCACAAAAAAGTATTACAGGGAGAACTTGGGATTTCAATATGAAACAAAATAGAGTATGCTTATATGATAGGATATTATCAATGTTGAAGACAAAATTAAATTCAGAAGTAGTTCAACATAGAGGATATGTTATATCGGGCCTTCCTTTAGTGACGGCTAGTAGAAATCCTCTTGTCTATATCAATACATTGTATGGCGAAGAAGCCTTTTCGGTCATAGATGAAATGTTGTTTGATACAATTCGTAACTTGAAAAAAAAGAAACCAAAACCACCTTCTGGGTCAGCTCCTTCATCGGCAAGTAGTGAAATGCAAGAAGAAGAAAAAGAAGAAGAAGAGGCTTCCGTTCAACAGGAGGAAGCTCTGGAGGAGGAACAAGATATACCTGCCGAACTGCCGAAATTTTTGCTAGATACTTGTTCCAATGTTATAATCAACAAAAAACCTCATTTTGAATCAAAACTAGCTGCACTTCTTTGTCAACTTGATGAATTATTCAATCTATTTCTTAAGCCGGATATTATTATACATATTACATGTCCTGAATTAGATTTAGTGAAAATGAGAGATAATACCTATATAAACTATAAAACAGGCATGTATACAAATCATACATTTAAATCAAATTATAAACTAGAACCAGGTTGGCCTCGCAAATGTCTTTCTGGTGACTATGAAAATCCGCACGCTACTAATGTTTTTAATCCTAAATATAACTGTAAACCAGCTTCAAATTATGAAGATAAAATAATTGAGCAAATATGCAATTATAAAACTTACGTATATCCATACATAGCAAAAAAATTAAAGGATTTTGATCCAAAAATGGTGATTGAGTTAGACGGCCGAACTTCATGCAATGAAATGCTTAATCATGTTGCTGAAACGTTACTTTTAATCCAAATTCCACCTGTACTTATACCGCTGCCATTGTTTTTAGAAGAACCTCCAGAAGATATGGAAGAATTTTGGGAAAGTACTGTAGCCGGATTAGATGTCATAAATAGTGGTGTCGTTAATTTCAAATACCATGCATCTCCCTGGTTTAACAGGTGTCCTGTTGAACTTAAGCTTAGACTATCGGTGGCAGGTAGGCCAAAATACGCCGTTAGGTTCTTCAAACATGTATATCTAATGTCTTCACTTAATAATTTCATAGCGTTTTGCAGGAACCCTCGACCTTATTTGAAATTAAAATATTTAGAACCAATTTGTAGAGTTATAGTAACAGGAACGAAAAGTTCTGGAAAAACAATGATTTCTCAATGTTTATCATGGATTTTTGAAGCACCAGTTTTAAATTTTAAGACAATTTGTGAAACAGAAAAAGTCAAAAAGTGTGATCAAACTGCTCAAACTATATTTTCTGAAATCATAGCGACTATAGAAGACGCTCGATTGCTAGAATGGGAGGCAAAAGAAAGAGACAGAAAAATAAAATTAGATAATTGGTGTACTTCTACTCTGCAACTATTAAAAGAATATATTCCTTTACTTATTAGAAACACCGCTTTCTTAGAAAAAAAGGCACAAAGTTTACTTAAAGAAAAAGCAGCTATGAGAGAGAAATTAAAAGCGGCTGAGAAAGAACTAAAAGAAGAGGGAGAAGAGTCAAAAGAAGGAGAAAAAACAAAAGAAGTAAAAACCGAAGAAATAGAAGAAGAAGAAACAAAACAATTAGAAATTGCAGAAATAGAACAAAAAAAATTAAAACAAGAAGTAATAACTGAAAAAATGGATCCAAATCTTGAAAGTGAACTTATCGGTCTCAAGACGAAGCTTTCTTTTTTACCTATATTAGATAGTATAGAGGAGTGCAAAAATGCTCTTAAAATAGAAAACATTTCACAATATGCACCTATTGAACTTTCAACAGAAACAACCAAACCTTCAATCCCTGTTCTGGGTGATACCGACGTAACAATAGCTATATCCAAGTATATTGAAGCCAATGAATTACAAAAGGAACTTGAGCTTACCACTGAGGAAATAATGTCAGAGATAGTTAAGTTACTTACTGCAATAGACACTCAACATCAGACAGATACACAATCCGAACAGTTATATGGAAAGTATATTATAGACGGTTTCCCGTCAGACCCAGAATATTGGGAGTATATTAGCGATACAAAGTTAAGTCCAGATTATACGATAGGTCTAATAGAAAATCGGGAAATCGATGATGAACTTTATAAGTACTATAGCAGTTCTGACAAAGAAACTAGAAGTTATGGGGAAAAGATTTTACTTGTTAAAGATCCACTCATTCATACAAAATTACAAGCTACGAAGTTTTTGCGCTTAAAAGAGTCAGATATACACAATATTCTAAACGATATGATAACACAAACGCTTGATTCCATATTAACCACTAAAAGGAAAACCACCACAATAAATGAACCTTTAAGTAACGACGTTCAAACTCAATTTATCGCATCTTTTACCGAAGCTATCGAAAAATATCGTGAAGACTGGGACAGTTTAAAACTAAGAATAGAAGAGAAATCTAAATTTTATATAGAAATTGAATTAGAAAATAAAATAGATGTGGAAATTATTGAAGAAATGTTACGAAAACTACGCCAATGCTATCGACCTAGACATGTCGAACTTCAGGATGAAGAAGCCGTAATTCCAGAAGAGGATGTAGAAGATTCAACGCCAAAAGATCTACTTACCTTCAACGATAGCCGATTTCTTTGCGAAACAAATATTTATTGCCCTATTGCTTATCATGATCATAAAATTCTGTGGGAGGGGAATCCAGAGTTTTCTTTGAAATACGACAACAAAATTCATTACTTTTGTAAAGAAGAGTTTTTAGAATTATTTCAAAAAGACATTACCAAATATCAATTTTATAATATACCATTTAAAAAAGTACCAAGATTGAAAATTTGCATAATAGGTAGCGTTGGTAGTGGAGCAACTAGTTTATCCAAGCATATAGCAAAAGAGCTTGGCTTGCTACATATCGATTTTTCACACATTATCAACGAATATTTAGTGCCAAAACATTTCAAGAAGATTGGACGTCATTATGAAAATATCTTTGTTGACGGGCCTATAGACGAAGAAGGTGTAGTTGAATTTCAATTGGATGAAGAAAACGCGAATTTAGTATCTGATATCTTAGGAAACGAAAAAGAATTGACACGAATGTTATATGACTATTTTGAACGCGGAACGCCTTTTTTATCAAAACTTATGCATCAAATTATTCTTAAAATTTGGAACGATTCTAGTTCACCAATAGGCTTTGTTCTAGATGGTTATCCGAGAACACCCAATGACGTTGAAGACATGTTGGCATGTTATGCTATACCTGATGTGGTGATACAGTTACAAAATAATGCGGAAACTGCTATCAATCGAATTTCTCCCATAATGCTGAAGTCTTGGAAATCTCAACAAAGTGAAGCCAAGCAGGTTGCCGCGGTAAAGTTGGATAATGAACGTACATTATGGTTGCATTCTATTACAAAACAAATCGTTGCCAAACTAATAATCGAAGAAGTTTACGAAAAAATATTCATTTCGAAACCAGAACCCTTAACAAAAAGTTTTTCTGCTGACAGCGTCATAATAGATGCACATCCATCTGGAACTACAAATGTTGATCCAGTTCTGTTTAAAACTTATAATCAGATGGTGGAACAATATCCGGAACCTCAAGATACGAGTGTATGGGAAAAATCTGACGAGGCAAAGGAAAGAATAGATGCTAGAATAGAAGGAATATTTGATACAGATGATGAAAATATCCAAGCATTGAGCGATATTTTATTGGAAAACAGAATAAAGATAATATCAGTAGATGCTTCTAAACCCTTCAAAAAAGTAACTAGATATACTTTATCCAAATTAAGCAACTTGAAAAATAGATGTGTATCATTTTTTGAGCAAACTTTCATTGTTGATATCGATATTGCTGAAAAGTTACTCTCAAGAGGGTTTTACTTTTTTAGCAAATTCCATCGTCTTTGTCCAGTATATATCTTTGAAAATCCACTGGCTATTCAGAATTCTTATATCATTTCTAAACGTAAAGGAAGACTTTTTCCGGTAATTCACAGATCGTTCATATATTTTATTAGTGGTGAAGATAATATTACTAAGTTTAGAACACATCCACTGAAATACATTACTTGTGACGCTATTAAATCTTATTTTGAATATCCGTTGAGAATTGGCGTTATAGGAGCACCTAAATCAGGGCAGAGCACACTGGCTGCTAGATTGGCAAAGCAATATGGATTATTATGCATATCAGGAGGCAGTGCTGTGCGAACCGTATTAAAAAACATGCATTGGACAGAACTAGCTATCGAAATAAGAAAATGTCTGAAAGCGGGGAAAAAAATTGAGGATGACCACATTGTGAAAGCTATGCAAACAGTAGCTATTAATCCTCGGACGGTTACTTGCGGTTACGTTTTAGATGGAGCACCTGTCTCTCCTTACCGAGCGAAAGGCCATGTCAAAAACTTTATTTTTCCTAATATTATATTTGATATTTGTTCTCCTAAATCCAGAATTCTAGAAAACTCACAAAATGAAATCTACTATGATATTCTGAAATATATGCCACCATATCCTTATGATCTTATTCAAATAAGATACGAGAATTGGGAAAAAAGGAAAAATAAAATTAGAGGTTGGATTGCTGAAAATTATCAAAATCTTCATATCCTTCATGGTAATCAATCCAAATGGCATGTTCTGCAGCAAGCCAATGATTATATAAAACTACTATCTACCAAACTTCATTATTACGTAAGCAATGTTGATCACAATATTGTGCGCGCTATGTGGATCTCAGATGAAGCATTCCGCGCAAGACAATCCCAATACAAAAATATTTGCCCTGTATGCTTTCACAAGAAAGTATATAAACATATGGGAACCTATTTCGGCGGTAAAGCAAATGTAGTGCAATATCAAAACAAGTTTTATTGGATTTGCAGTGAGCATATGGATTTAGTTATGGCGTTTCCAGATAGCTACTTAACATCTGCAGATGTAGAAATTCCTGAAATACCTGCTTTAATCAATATAGTCAATTTAGATAATATTTACGAAAATGGAATATGTGTTGTTACATATGCCGAAAATTTACCGGCTCAAATACTTAAAATAGGCACTAATGAATATGCTGCGAGTTATTCTGGTAAATCTTATTTATTTTGCAGTGACGTTTGTCTTTGTAAATTTATATCTAAACCACATTTATATAAAGACATAACTATATTCAAAGAATCAAAAAACTTTCCAAAATTGTCATTGAAAAGTCTGCCAAACATCGGATACTTGGAGCAAACTCTGGGGAACATGTTAACAGAAGCGTGTTGCTCAGTGAATGCGTTTAGATCGAAATATCCAGGTCTGTCTTTTCAAACATCCGCTTTTATCTACATAGCATTGTATTTAAAGATACACAACCCTCTCACGGACGAACGTAAAATGCCGAAGTACCTAAAAGCTTTTAGGATATTTGAAGCTCGATGCAAATTGATGTTAAATGTAGGACTGCGCTTAAGATCAATGGACAATCCATTTGCTAATTATCCTAAATGTCTCCATAGAGCACCGACACTTGACCCAGGAGCACTTTGTCCAACATCTTCTTTGTGTTCATCAATATTACAAAAACCTGAAATGGCCCCTAAAATAAATTCCAATTATGTACAAATGCATAAACCTTCATATCTCCAAAAGTTACGCAAGCGTACGACAGCAACAAGCCAAATGAAAAGGCAATAATCTTAACATTATCAACTTTATTTTAGGCAGATATCTGAAGGCCTGCTTTCATTCGATCTGTTTTTTTTTTATGTGAAACATCTATTGGCGCGGCTTAGCAGTAAAATCGAACGGCGTGACGCTGTCCTGCCACGGTGCCTCCGCTACGCCGCCGCTCTCGACTCCCTTCTCCCTAGAAACATCTATGCGAAAAGAAGTACCACAACATACAAAAACAATTAACAGCAATCTTGAATTCTAATATTAAAATAGATGTTTCACATCTGCCGGGTGTCCAGTGATGGCCAACTTCTTTTTCTAACGCATTCGTAAGCGTGAAAGTTATTCCTTCTGTCATTAGTTTATTTATTGAACGTAATCTTTATTTGCTTTTGACAACATGTTATTTAGATGATTTGTTTGAATACAATACATTTTCTTAACAAAATATGCGTATTATTTTATTCAGAACTTACCAGTTTATAAAAAGGAAACGTGTATTACACTTAAGGTTAGCATGTTTAATAATAAAATGTATCCAATGAGCTTGGATTTATTGCATTCAGATTTTTAACGGATTTTGTTGTTTCAGCACGTAGGGTACCTGTACCGGATGAACGATTTGATTACCTTTGCGAGTTTCATAAACCTGTGAGGTCAGTGACATTCTTATAAATATAAGCTACGAGCTTTTCGTATTTTTTTCTGCCTCCCATCTGGTGACCACTTCCTTACCCGCCGCGCTGCTTCCTTAGGCACCGTCTTAGTAAAACGGCAGGCCCTGTACGATACAATAATTTGTTGACCTCATAACATTGCACGTGGAGATTTCGATTAACCACAACACATATAAATAAAAACGCCAGATATGAGGACAGTTACGTATACATATACAACGTTGATGTGACAGAGGGGCATTAAATTAAACTACGTATACTATACGTGTTTAGTATTAATTCGATACGGTATAAAAATAATAATAAATGAGGTTTTTTTTTTTTTCAAACAAACTAAATAGCTTACAATTCAGAGTAAAACGCAACCACCCTTTATACCATACTTTATACCCATTATCCTTGTTTGCATTGCCATCTTATAGCGAAAATGTACTTGTGACTTGCGTGAGAACGGCAACAACGCGTCGTATCGTAGGTTATACTCAGATTTATCGTTTTAAGGTGCATGACCTGTGCGTATAGACATAATCAGCTGTTAGGAAAGATACATCGTGTTCAAACGAGGCCAAAACTTAAAAAATCGTTTGTGACTAAACTACTGCTCCGATTTAATTGATTTTTGGTACAGAGCTTGAAAATAGTACCTAGTATAGGCAGTTTAAAGGAAAGCCCCTCTGTCGTATCAACTTTGTATATGTATAGCCCTTTTGATGTAGCGCATCTTTAAATTTTATTACAAGTTCATATTTTATAATATGAACATTTTGTTTTCCAGCAAAGTGCCTGCGTTCCTGAATGTAGTCGATATCGCTGGTCTTGTGAAAGGAGCAGCCGAAGGACAAGGGCTCGGCAATGCCTTCTTGTCGCATATTAAGGCTTGCGATGCTATTTTCAACCTGTGCCGTAAGTCATGAATTTAGTTTTATGTAAAGTTAGGCTCAGCTCAAAACAAAACGCGACGTGACACTGCGCGCATTTTTGCGGTAGTGATACCCGGCGCTGCGCAAAACAACTGGCCCTTTCAAGCATGACCCTTAGAACAATATGAACTTAACTATCATTCAAATATGGAAAAATATCTTAAAACCTATATAATATGTCGTTTGGTTTCGCTAGATTAGAATTTAAGCAATTTGAAACAAGGATTTGAATAGTCGTTTGTTTTTTTAGGTGCTTTTGATGATGAAGATGTTATCCACGTCGATGGTGAAGTGAACCCCGTGAGAGACTTGGAGACCATCGGAGAGGAGCTTCGCTTAAAGGACGAGGAACAACTGGTGCAAAACTTTGAGAAACTTGATAAACTGGTCAATCGTGGTGGAGACAAGAAACTGAAATCTGAATACGTAAGTTAATTAAAAGACAGATGCGGATACTGTTCTTAACAAGCTTAATTTTTATTTACCCTGGAATGACTGGCCTGTTGGTCTAGTGGTTAGTGACCCTGACTGCTATGCCGGAGGTCGTGGGTTCGATTACCACCCAGGACAAATGTTTGTGTGATGAGCACGATCATTTGTTCTGTGTCTGGGTGTAATTTATCTATAATATCTATGTATTTAGAAATATATAAGTATGTTTATCAGTTGTCTAGTACCCATAACACAAGCTCTGCTTAGCTTGGGACTAGATGGCGTTGTGTGATAGTTGTGGAATATTATTATTATATTATATTATCTAGAAAAATTTAAACTTCGTTTTTTCGATTTCTGTGAACACAAAATAATTTATAGAACTGCACAAGTTTCTGGCGATTTCTCGGTTCCCACATTAATAGTTGTTCATAATGATGAAAACAATTACCTTTTTTAAGATAAGGGTAAAGAAAAAGTGTCACTTGTAAGCCGCTAGTCCTGCGCCTGATCTCTCCCGGTGGTGTCGGATAGCCGTACCATCAGACTATGAGAGTAAAGGAACAGAGAGTGCATCTGTGTTTGCGCACACGCATGTGGACTATAATATGTTATCTTCTGCGTACTTAGCTAATCTTCGTTGAGAATTTGAGATTATTAAAGAAAAAGAAGCTAAGATTGATAAAGATTATTATTTGGAACCCAAAAAAAAAAATACTATGAGTTTATTTTTTACAGGACTCACTGACGAAAATCAAAACTGTTTTAGTTGATGAAAAGAAACACATTCGATTTGGTGATTGGAGTGCGGCTGACGTAAGTATTTTTAATATAATTCGTCAACAGAACTTGTATCGTCCGAGTTGTATGTTGTACTCACAAAATCAAAATAATGGCCTCCGTTATATTTGAGAGTTTATATGTTACGGTTACATTATTTAGCTTTTTAAAACTATTACTTTTACGTAGTTCTATTGAAAATATCTTGTAAAAAAAACTTTTTAACAAAAAATTCAACCGACGAAAAAGAACTAAAAAGCAAAAAATAAATAAACCTTTTAAGTCTTGAGTATCAAGCCTATTCACCTACATAAACTAATTTTCGAGGTTTTCTCTCAATTTTATCAGGATTCCATTATCAGATCCTGATTACCTTGACATTACGGACCACCCTTGAGGTATACCCTATCTAACAAAAAAAAAATAATTAAGATCGGTTCTTAAATAACGGAGTGAGGGCTGAACATACGCAAAAAAAAATATATATATGTATAAACGTTCGAATTGAGAACCAAAAAAAATATATATGTATATACGGTCGAATTGAGAACCTCCTTCTTTTTTTCGTCGGTTAAAAATCCCAATTTCACAATTAGTTATGTCAACAAGAACAGTATGTTGTACGGTTAGAGGAATAGGACATAATAGAAACAAAATTCTAATTTCAGATTGAAGTACTCAATAAATACCTTTTCTTGACATCCAAGCCTGCTTTATACCTTGTGAATTTGTCCGAGAAAGACTACATTCGAAAGAAGAATAAATGGTATGTATATTTACTTTTAAATGACTAGTGTTTTGCACGCAGTTAAATTTATTCTACCGCCCCTTGGTCTAATGGTTGCAAGAGTGACTTTTGCATGTAGGCCTTCAACAGAGTAGCCTTCACGGCCCAGGCCGCTACCACCGCAGGAGAGGTACTGGGCGTACTGGGCGTAGGACGTCGCAAGATGATCTCCGGCCACCGTAGGCCCGGGCCTGCGGACGGCGAACAGTGGGTAGCTCGCCGTCCGATCAGCACCAGGCCCGAGAGTCGACGGCGCGTAGTGTTCCACGCAAGACGAACAAGAGATTAGTGTCAGCCACCACTGACGGGGCCCATCGTGGCCGGTGCCTGCATGCCTACGGGTAGCGGATAAATTCTGAAAATGAGGTACCGCACCCCTGGGCACTCAGGCAGGGAAGGAACAGGGGTGGGTTTTAGTCAGTAAGAGTCTGACAAGCCCTCCCGCTCCACCCAGAGCGGGAGAAGTCATTGGATGATTTCCCCTTAAAAAAAAAAAAAATCATGTGGGCCTGAAGTTGAACACCCACATTGGGCAAAATATAACTCATAAAATGTGGCCTTCATCTAGCCCTTAGTAAAATACAGGCTTAAATTAATGATGTAATGATATTTCCTTTGTGATATTTAATCTGAAAATTGCATGAATTGTTATATTACAATATTCATACACTACTTTCAGGTTGCCGAAGTTAAAAGAATGGATTGACAAGAATGACCCCGGAGCACCCCTCATTCCTTTCTCTGGATCACTTGAGTTGAAACTGTTTGATATGGAGCCTGCAGAACGACAGGCTTTCATGAAAGAACACAATCTGACTAGGTAAACAGTTTTTAGAGATCCGTAACCAAAGGGTACAAACGGAGCCCTATTGTTGTCACTCACGTGTCTGTCTGTCTGCCTGTCCGTCCATCGTCTGTCACAAAATTTTGTTACGAAGAATTTTTTAACTTCCCATTGACCTATGAACTTAAAATTTGCTGAAAATGTTTATTATTACGTATACTTTAACTAAAAAATACCAATATTTGATACGGAACCCTTAATGTGCGAAATCCGACACGCACTTAGCTAGTTTTTATTATTGTCATTTTGTAGTGATTCTTAAATGGAAGGAATCTCGTGTCTCTGTCATTTATTGGGTCCCCAACTATGAAATTGGCGTTTTTTTTTCTCACAAATAGAGAACCTCGTCACTTCTATGAATTGAAATATTCATTAATTGCTTGATATTCTATCGAATAATGACCGTCATAGACAACTGCCAACAGTAAAAAAAACTTTATTACTTAAAGCTTTATACAAAAAAAAAAAAAAAAACTTAAAAATGAAACAACTATTTGTTTTAACTTAGCCAAAACTTATTTTTGTTGCTTAATCTAAGTGGGGCATACGTCATCTTAGTTTTTAAACATTATTGCATAAAAGTTTTAAAACATTAGTGTTCATAGTTGTTAAATAAATTAAGAAAATGTTAGTATGAAACATGCAACTTCTATATAATTCTCCATACAAAACGCTGATTTCATAGGTGGGGACCTAATATTTCTTGTAATTCTTATTGAAATCGACTCTTACTTTATTTTGGAGTTACTTAATTTAAAGATACAAGTTGTTCAGCTGTCGATCGAAGACAAGAAATCAGTTCTGGTCGATCCAGTTCGGTGAATGGCAATAAATCACATTCATCAATTGACCATAAATTATGTTTTGATTCGGTGTCCGCATCGAATTCTTAAAAGCATTGTTTCTTTAAGATTCTTATTTCTTGATTATTTTTATCATCAATTTTACACAGCGCGTTGGACAAGATCATCGTTCAAGGATATAAAGCGCTGCAATTGGAATACTTCTTCACTGCTGGACCAGATGAGGTGAAGGCCTGGACGATTCAGGTAAACAGTCTGCCATTGATGTTTATTTTCTATTATTCTTATGACTTCCCAAGTTTTCCGATCAGGAATTATTTTCAATAACTAACCCGAGTCTGGATGTGAGCCTGGATGGTGGCAAAATGCTCGTCTTCATGGCACTTATACATGATTACAGAATAACTAATACTACATACAGAAGATGCACTCTTTTGATCTTGGTGAAAACCGCTTAATAGCCTACAAAATCACTTCCCCGCCAACGCGCAAGCTAAATTGCACTTAATCACCGCGCTTGTGAGTTGTTATTACTTTGTGTCCTTTCTCGTCCGCAACATACCTACGCCGCTTGACCGAGTACTAGGGCTGTCCGTAAAGAAAAATAAAATACGGTTCATACCTTTTTATGCTCTGTATACTTATAGGTACTTTCCTCCTTAATAAGTATGTATATTACAAAAGCTAAACCTGAGAACTACCGGGCTTGACGGATCAAGCAGCCGGATACGATGCAATAACCTTTTGCCTTCATTTTATCCTAAGCGACGAACGGATGACGCGACGCGGCGCGCTTGAGCGAGTATCGAACTAACGTGCGACACGCCCTCCCGCTCCACCCAGAGCGGGAGAAGTCATTGGATGATTTCCCACGCCACAAAAAAAAAAACGATTTTATTAGGCATCTATAAATCGTGTTCCATAAATTTAAAGCAAAAAATTCACTTTAAGGTGTACTAGATTTCGCTACAAAACGACTTGGACTAAATAATTGTTGAAACTTGCTATTTTAATGTCTTATTTATTTCAAATAATTTAGTTTAATTTTAAAGACTTGAATTACGGGCTTAACAGTGGTTTTAAATTTATTGTGTCTGCTAATTTGGACACGCGAAGGGATTTTTTTAATTTTGACTATATAAGGTGACTGGTAATTAGTGACCGATACTTAAACACGTGATTATGCCCATGATAACCAACAACTTTCCCAAAGAAACATAGTGAGAAAGAACGGCATCACGCGGTTAACAGCCGATAGGACACAGGCGCGCGCGCGCGTATTTAGAAGTTTGAGTATAAAAAAAATGTTTCTTTGGGAAAGTTGTTTGTTATCATGAGTGTTATCAAGTGTTTAAGTATCGGTCACTAATTACCAGTCACCCTATATTTCTGAGAACTTTGTCGTTTCCGAAACATGTTTAAAAATAAAGTCTTCGAAAGAAATGATCATCAAACTTAACACTAACTGATCTTTTTTAAAAAAATCACGTATTACTAGCCAACTTAAGTCGGTAAAATTTGTAACAAATAATGAATCTAATCGTAATGCAAAACTTTATTGTTTAAGATTTTTAATAGCTCATCTCAGTTTTGAGTAAATCGATAAAATGCTTCATATTTTGCAATAAATTGCTAGCATTTTGTCGTCGTGCACCTCTTTCTTTTATATGCAGTACGACCCTGGCCGCGGTTTAGGTCATTTCACGACCCTAATATGACTTAATTTTACAGAAAGGAACAAAGGCGCCACAAGCCGCCGGTAGAATTCACACCGACTTTGAAAAGGGCTTCATTATGGCTGAAGTAATGCACTATAAGGACTTCAAAGAGGAGGGCACTGAAGCCGCTTGCAAAGCAGCTGGCAAATATAGGCAACAAGGTAATTAATCACCTGAATTAATTATTATTGTAGTATCTATTTAGTTCCAATATGTATCACGGGGTCTCATTTCGAACAAAGAAAATTTAGTTCAAATAAATTGCAATAGATGGCGCAATATGCATCGATTTCATGTTGAAGGTAATATAAATATTTTGAAAAAAATATGGTAAAAACTGTATTTTTTTATTTAATAAACTGCCCTAAGCATAAAATTGTGGAATAATTAACTCCTAATTCAAATTTAGATGATTATTGGAACGAATCCTTGGATTATATATATATATGTCTTGTACCAATACGCTGTTTGAAGTTTTAGAGTTTATCCATTCGCCTCTTTGAAATTTGTATAGTGACACATTTTGATACAGTCAAACTGTTATGAAGTGCCAAAAATTCTATAAAATAATTCCTCAATGTGTGATAAATTATTGGTAAGACTAAGTAAATTTATTCAACTTGCAAGCCGTCGCTGCTAACACCATCTAGCGAGGTGTAGAGGACGGGCCCGAATGAAGAATAAAAGTGGCTTGTGCCATTCGAAAACCCGTACTTACGGCGATACCGTTTCTTTGTATGGGATAAGGCATCTGTACGCTTGTATTATATTATCTGTGATTTAATATATTCAACTGCCTCGTTGGTCTAGTGGTTGGAAGCGCGACTGCTGATCGTGAGGTCCCGGGATCGATTCCCAGGTCGGGCAAAACTGTTAATGGGTTTTCCATTAGAAATTTCTCAGCAGAATCCCGGAGTTTAGAAGTTGGTGGCGTCGCAGCCCCCGTGCCTCGAATAGCACGTAAAGCTGTGGTCCTGCGCCTGATATTTCCTCGGTCCTTTCGGATTGCCGCCCCATCGGACTATGAGAGTAAAGGAACAGAGACTGCACTTATGTTTGCTCACACACTTGTGCACTGTAATATCACTTACGTACTTGGCTAATCTCCGCTGACATTGACCAACGTGATTGTGTTCCTTATTGACGTTAACAGCTTCGTTGACTGTACCAGGCCCTGCAGTCTCGACATAGTTAACGATCGCGTAACGACCGAATTCGTTCGCTAAAAAATTAATGTTGCAAGGAGGCAAACTTTTATGTCCTTTAATATTTTGCCAAGTTAATTTAATTGTTACAAGAAGTTATTCATTAAAATTTTATAAGTTTTCATGAAAAATAGTGCTTGCAAGTTACGCCTTTAAAATTTACGCCGTCACTGCACATATTTCAAGAAAATCAATTATTTTTTCAGGTTATGATCTAAAATTTTTCCTCACAAATGAGGGAGTTTTTTAACGGCTAGTAATATAGCGATCGGTAGCTAACGAAAGTTTCGCTATCAATGTCGAGATTGCAAGCCCAGCCATATTACTTTTCTATTATCGTTTACGCTAACGCTTAGTACAAAATGTATGGTAATGACATTACCTGCGATAAGTCACGTGATACTTATCTACGCAGGTAATGTCATTGCCATACATTTTGAACTAAGCGTTAGCGTAAACGTTATTAGAAAAGTAATATGGCTAGGGGGGCTGGGTGTCATATATAGACTCGTCTCTCTTTCGCACTGATATATGATGGCGATTCTCAAACAGGGTAGTTTTCTTTGGTCCCCAGTTACTATTCCAAAATATTGAACACTAGCTGCACTCGGCTGCATTGCAATGCCGCGTAAAGTAAAAGTGTTTTTTTTTAATGCAAATAGGATTTTTGGGCCAGAAACACTCGCGGGCGTCCTCATAAGACCCTACCAAAGTTTAATTACAATCTGATCAATGGTTTAGAAACGCATAGAGGACAAACATAGAAATATTCATAAAATTGAATATGTCAGTAGCGGTTAATTGCAAAAGTATCGGTCGCTAATAAATGGGACTTTAAATGTTACTGTGGGTCTGATTCTTTGTAATACTTTAATGATAAAAGCTTGGATGTTTTTGCCCTTAACCAAAACTAAACTTAGTACTTCTTTTTTCCAGGTCGAAACTACGTTGTTGAGGATGGAGACATCATTTTCTTTAAATTCAACGCTGGCGCTGGTCTAAAGGACCCTAAGAAGAAATGACGTGACAAGTTACTGCTGCTCCTGGTACATCTGTTGTATCTCAACCTTATTCTGTACTCTCTGCTACACGTTGCTTAAGAGTAGCATAAGTTTTTTTTTACCAATAAATATTTATATCCACTTTCTTAAATGTAATGAAATAAAGCTTATTAATGTTTTTAAAATTCAATTTATTTTAAAGAAATATTGTAATAATTAAGATAAAGTAAAGTACACAATTTCAACAATTTTCTAATTATATCACTTCGACCAACTCTTGAATACGCGTCACTTTCTGAACATCATTTTCAGCATCATCGTTTTCTAATACTTCAGAAAACATTTTGTCGAAGATCATTCTCATTTGTTTCAAAAAACGTTTAAGATTGATATGAGACAGTACTCCTTGTTCAGTTACGGGAGCCAGTTTTTCTTTATCCTTTTCTGTGTTTTTGAACACGTTATTCAAGATATATGACATGGCTTGAGTAACTGCTTCCTCCCATTCCTACAGAAAAAATAAAATATGAATAATTATGTTCTCATGTCATATGTCACAGTTTAAGGCCCGTATTAATAAACGATCCTCAACTACGTCCTCAAGTGCGGTATCATTTGATCCGCGATTATTACGATGTCAGGAACTCGAGCTCCTTGCTAATTAATAAACACATGAGTACACGAGCTCAGCTACCAAGATCCGCTCCTCAAAGTACTTGATGTGAATGATTACGTCACATACTGTTATTATATTGTCATTACATATTATAAAATGGTTTCTTACCTAAGTCCGTATATATTTACTTAGGTACTAACCTGTAATGATGCTGTAGCGTAAAACCTTAAAGTTAAGAGGACTATAGTTTAGGTTATTTCTGGAGAAATTGGAAGACCTCTGTTACTGTATTTCACCAATGAGTTTACCAACAACACTGACTCCTGTACAAATCTGTATCGTTTTTTAAAATGTTCACTTGGTAACTCAAAAGGATTTGATATATAAATTTTTGGTAAATGAAACCACAAAGGCCATAAAATATCATCATAATACTCTATTTCATCGTACAAGTAGCGGCACGTAAGTCTAGCGCTGAACGATAATTGCTGCGCATGGATGGGTGGCGCGGGTGGCGCGGGTGGCGCGCGGGGAACAGAATGCGACTGGAGAGCCAATCGGCGCTACGCACGCTCGCCCTTCATCCCGCTAGCCCCCTCAGGTACCTTAATTTTTACTTCTGCGCAATAACGGTCAGCGCTAAAGTTTCGTGCCGCTACTTGTAATAATTAATTTTCCTCAAAATATTTTCAAACTCGCATGTGTCGCGCCATAGAGTAGGTATATAAACTTTTCTTTTGCGCTACGCTAATCACGACCTCAAGTCCCGGACTGTCTACACTCATGATCTAGCATCTCAAGTACACACACCTATTGTCCAGTTTCGTTTAATCAGTCCAACACTCGGCTGATGACGTGAACCTAATCCGAAACTTGAGTACATCAATAATCTCGTTTACCGATCAGGACCTCAAGCTTGGTATCAAGTGCGAGAGCTTGGGCTGAGTAACGTTTATTAATACGGGCTTTAAACCTGATTCATGAACGCATTTACTCACTTGATAAAGTTCATAGAGTGAACTCAAAGACATCATTTCTTCTATAAGGGTAACCTTAAATTCATCTCTAGCAGATTGTTTCAATAAATATATAGTAAGATTCCCAACTGCTGCTAAGGCGCTGCCAGCTCTGGAGCAAAATATTTAACATAACCCATGTTGCCAACATGCTAGAGTTAAAATATTGTTACTAGCACTTGACCTGTGACTTCGACCGCGTGGTTTTCGAAAATGAATATACAGCACTCAGGAATAATGTAGATTTCTACTGGTGAAAGAATTTTCAAAATCGGTTCAGTAGTTCCAGAGATTACTATATTAGTTTAGATTAACGTCCCGCTCTGGCTTTGGCTTTTTTTTATTGTTGCTAGGCACGCGTTTGGCCATTATCTCACCTGATGGTAAGCGATGATGCGGTCGAAGATGGAGCACGCTTGCCTAGAAGTAACCTATTCACTCTTGACTTAAAGACTCCCAGGTTGTAGCTATCAGGAAACACAGACTTCGGTAGGCAATTCCACTCCCTAGCTGTACGCACAATGAATGTTTTCTCGAATCGCTTTGTACGTATGGATGGGATGTCCACCATGAACCGGTAACACTTCGCCGTACGTCTTGTGGTCCGTTAATGAAACGGGCTTGGCGGAATCAAATTATGCAATTCCGTCGCACACTCCCCAAAATGTAACCGATAGAAAACCGACAGGCTAGCAACTCGGGGGTAGAACACTTATAATATGTATAGAGTGGCTACATACAGGATGTAACAGAAATGCTTAGTGATATTTTAGATACTTGCTTCTACCTATGTAAATTAGACTTTCTGTACTAACTTATCATCAGCTGATGAAAATTAGTATGGGAGGTCAAATTGGTTTTTTCGGCATTGACTATATATATATGACACGGGGTCTCATCTCGATCAAAGACAATTTAGTTCAAACAAACAATAGATGGCGTAATATGCATAAATTTCTTGAAGTTATTCAACTTCAAGAAATTTTTACTATATTTTTTACAAAATATTTTAAATATTTTGTAAAAAATATAGTAAAAACTATTTTCTTATTTAATAAACTACCCTAAGCATAAAATTGTGGAATAATTGGCTCCTAATTCAAATTAAGATGTTTATTGGAACGAATCCTTAGGCATTTATATTTGTTGTACCAATAGATGGCGTTGTTTGAAGTTTTACTTTTTATCCATTCGCCTCTTTAAAATTTGTATAGTGAAACATTTTGTAACAGTAAAACTGTTATGAAGTGCCAAAAATACTATATAGTAGTTCCTCAATGTGTGAGAAAATATTGGTAAGACTATGTGAATTCATTCAACTTGCAAGCCGCCGCTGATAACACCATCTAGCGAGGTGTAGAGGACGGGCCCGAACGAAAAACAAAAGTTGCTTTTTCGAAAACCCGTAGTTACGGCGGCGGTACCGTTTCTTTGTATGGGATGAGGCATCTGTACGCTAGTATTATATTATCTGTGACTATGACTTTCTTGAATAAAGTTGTTCATTTCCATTGGCTGAAGCAGTATCTGAAATATGACCACGCATTTCTGTTACACCTTGTGTAGCGTATGCCTTTGAAATGGGTGAAAGAATTTTTCAAATATTATGTGCAGTGCCCTCCACACTATCTCACAAAATTCGCACTCTCTCTTTATTTATAAGTACCTAATATCATAAAGATGTAAAGTTTGTGAGGTTGTACGGGTTATCTCTAGATCTGCGAAACCGATTTTGAAAATTCTTTTACCAATAAAAAGCCATGTTATTTGTGTGGCTATAAATTATTGAAATCCACGCGGACCAAGTTGCGGGTGAAATGCTAGTATAATCTAAAGTACAGATATAATCTGCCTACCTGCTCACAGTTTCCTTACATTGTATAACTTCATGCACCACTTTGATTAAGCGCGCATGTGTATCCTTCATGAGAAATTCCAAAGGATCGCAGTCTCCAGGTGGCAAAGAACCATATTGAACCAACAGTCGTTTTTGAACCACTGTGAACTGTTTCTGAAGCACATTCAGCTCATCCTGGCAACATTAAAACGATAATCTTTATTGTTGGCTATTTTTGGTACATTTTTTATTTCAATTTTGTAAAAGTTACCTCTAATTCTTTCAATTTATTCCGTTCTTTTGCGTGTGTCTCAATGCATTTTAAAAACTTATAAATCAATTGCCTAGTGGATTCTTTATCATGTTTTATACTTAATCTGAAATCTTTTACACCCATTCGTGCGTGATGGTCGGTTAATTTAATTAGAAAATGGTCTAATACTGATAAAATGTCGGTAAATTCGTTTGCCTCCACTGAATATTTTTCTCCATCAGTTTTTAACGTTACAGTTTGTTTCGTCGACCTGTACGCCAACGTAATGGTATTTCCATATTTATTTAATTCGTCTTCTGAAAAATCTGAAATACAGACAGAAATAGTAAGCCCTTGTGAAAGGTGAAAGCGCCAGGGTAGCCCGCGAAATTCAATTTTTCTTACGTTTTTTGCAATTTGCAGGTAATGTTGGTCAAAATACGATTCGCGGCCGTAATAAGTAGGTATGTATTCACAGAACTTCAATCATAAAAATCATCAAAACAATTCTCTCAGTAAGAATTGATGCCAAATGTCATGATTTCATGAAATACTACATTTCGCATCAATCCTAACAGAGAGTTGTATTGATGACTTTAATTATTGTTATTCTATAAATACATACTTGCTACGGCCGTGAATCATATTTTGACCAAGATACAACCTGGTACTGACCTGCAAATTGCTAAAAAGGTAAGAAAATTCGATTAGAATGGATGATGGATTAGAGTTGAATTGAATTTTATTAGCCTACACTGTCCTACTGCTAGGCAAAGGTCTCCTCAAGTCGTTCCAGGAACTCCTTTCCCTTCCTCAAACCAGCCCTCGCGGTACCCCTCGAGGTCGTCTCGCCACCTCTTTCTTGTCCGACCTCGGCGACACCGTCCATTTTCAGCCGACCGTTGCGTGGAGACTTTTACCCAGCGGTCGTCATGCATGCGACTAACGTGACCCGCCCAATCCCACTTGAGCCTGGCAACCTTCTTGCCCTCGTGTACTATTTTGTGATTACTACTGTTTTGGAACGCAGCGTGGTGTTCCGAATTCTGGCCTATCTCTTTACTCCGAGGATGCTGCAATCCATCGCTCTTTGACAAACTCCAAGGCAGAACATTTTTTTTTAATGATTTCTTTATTTTTTATTTGCCTACCTGTGAATATCCTTGAAAATTCTATGCATGGAGTATTTGTTTGAATGCATAACTTAAATTGGTTGTCGGCCACATTCTCGACTGGCGTACAATAAAGACTGGATGGTAGTAACACTTTTCTAGTCAGAACTTCAATTTTTCCGGTATTATCTGTGATGGTTATTAGTATTTTCACTCGAGTCTCCGACACATCAGCATCACTGGTCAGGAACACTTGGTTCTCTATGATTTCTGTTCCATTTACACCATCCAAACAAATTGTCGACTCTGAACAAGAAAACGGCGAAGCGCAAACAAAAGTCACTTGAACGTTAAGAATAAGGTTAGGATCTTCACACGTTAGTATCAAAATCACTGGGCACATCAACAAATGTAGTGCTTCATTCTTGTCTTTAGAAAATTCTTGAAATAAATTTTGTACTGGCTTGCCTACATCTGCTTTTATTTTTAGGATTTCTTCCACTGAAGATCTTCCATTATCTGCATCTAAATAGTTTATTTATTAAAAATAAAATAAAACTACTATGTGGTAATTATTTCCAATATTTTACCTTCATTGTTGTTTAAAATTTTCTTCAATTTCGCCTCAACTATTTCCAAATCTTTTTGTATTTGTTCTGGATCAATCATTTCATTGGTCATTGGAGGAGCATTTGAGTTGAGATCAGGTTCCGTTCCTAAGTATCCCACATTTACTATTCCGTTCACAGAGAGTGTGACCAGACCTCCTGGCAGAGATTTTAAAAAGCATCTAGATATTGCAATTGCAGGGCTTAGCAATGAACAGCTCCACAACAAAGTTGTTCCCTCGTATACAAATAATTTTGAATCTTCCGAAGTAACCATTACAAGTAAACGAGCACCGGGTTCTGTAAAAACATTACGACCTTTTTAGTAAGATTTTTTTTTATATTTGAGTCGCGTTAGTGTTGATTAGCTTCTTAACACCAACATCACTAGTAAGATGATCTTACTAGTGATGTTGGTGGTCTCCGGGCATTTGACCCATTGTCCGGTTTAGTATTTAATTAATCATTTTGATACTATTTATTTTTGTGCTACGTCTGCTCGTTACTCTTCTGCCGGGTCGTGGGAGTGTTTGAGAGAGTCATCGCGGCCCTGGCATAGACAACTAAAGGAACACGGGGTAGGTTTTAGTCAGAGTCTGATATGAGAGAGCGGGGGAAATTATTTGATGATTTCCCAAACCCAAAAAAAAGAACATCTTATAATAAATAAACATTACTTACATTCAAAGACGGATCTAGGTCATTTGACTCATGCGGCATTTATTGAGCAAAACAATATCGAATTGAAGTTAGGTCAAAATATTTAGCTGTAGTTGTTAGTGTAATACTAATTAGTAAGTTTCGTTACAACAGTATTATTTAGTTATTTTACAATGACTAGGACAATCTTTGCCTTATTTTAACTTTATTTTATTTTTAGTAGTGTCATTGCACCCGGAAGCAGTCTCCTGGACTCCAAACGCAGAACGCCATATCGCTTCCAAAGCATTTATAAACTTGAACTACTACAAAACTGAACTTTTTCTGTACTATTTCCTATTTAAAGCAGTATTTGTCGTAGAAAGCGAGATCTGGAAAGCGTATTCCAATTGGGAGCGTATCAAAGTTTTGTATAATAGTTGTGTAGCGACATCTATGACGCCACAAACGAACTAAACACAAATCCTGTATCCTGCAAGCAGAGTTCTCCATGCGATTTGAACGTATAAAAAAGTCCGAAATCAACAACACCCGTCTGGTGGGAGGATCCTCCTTTTTCAATGGAGATTTGCGGGACTTTAGTCTGGTCCGCATACCCCTCAGTAGGAACGTAGAGGACCGCACAAAGTCACGAGATGATCTCGTGACGAAGCCATACATCCGAAACGCTTTATTTACTATGTTATCAACATGTATGTTATAATGTAAACGTTAATCTAATGTGATACCCAAGTCCCGGACAGTCGCAACACTGTCACAAGCGTGCGCTATTACTAAAATAATTGAAATGTATTATTTTCTTATTTTTTTTTTTTGTGGGGCTCGTGGCTAAAATAATAACAGCCACACGGGTCGATCCATCAGGTTAAGCTACGCTTGCCGGGGTTGGTCCATGGATGGGTGACCATCTTTACATACCGAGACTCCTCTGTGCCTCGGAAAGCACGTTAAGCCGTTGGTCCCGGCTGTCAATCGTGGATCTTTGACAGTCGTTACGGGTCGTCAGAAGCCCGAAAGTCTGACAACCAGTCTTACCAAGGGGTATCGTATTACCCAGTGACTGGGTTGTGGAGGTAAGATAGGCAGTCGCTCCATGTAAAATACTTGTATTCAGCTGCATCCGGTTAGACTGGAAGCCAACCCCAAGATAGTTGGGAAAAGGCTAGGCAGATGATGATTTTTAACCGACTTCGAAAAAGGAGGAGGTTATCAATTCGGATGTTTGTATTTTTTTTTTTTTTTATGTATGTTCGGGCATAACTCTGTCATATATTGACGGATTTGCAAAATTCTTTTTTTGTTCGAAAGGGGTTTATTCCGAAATGGTCCCATTTAAATTTCAAAAAGATCTGATAATGGGTTTCAGAGACAGGCAACGGAACTCTTCAAAAATTGACAGCAAATCAACCGCAATTGCTGCTATCGTATGTCTATGAATTGTTAACACAGTTTATTTATTTTATTTATTATTTATTTATTATATACTTTATTGTACACCAAAAAAAAAATACACACATTAAGGAAAACTTATACTAAAAAACATACAATTGGCGGCCTTATCGCATTCCGCGATCTCTTCCAGGCAACCTGGAATGGACAGAGATTGCCTGGACACAAAATGGGGCTGCACTTGGTGCAAATAAAAAGAATACAATACAATTATAGATACATAAATACATACATACTAAAAATATAGGCAAGAAACTAAGTGACAACAATTTAATAAAAAAAATAAAATAAAAAAAATGGTCACAGTGACAAGTAATGCTCCCTTACTAGTCTTTTAAATATTGGTAGCGATTGCGCGCGTTTTACTGCAACTGGCAATGCATTCCACAGACGAGCGGCTTGGACTGTAAAGGATTTATCTTGGAAAGTAGTGGAATGCATTGGCATTTTAAGTCTCAAGTTATCCGATGACCTAAGAACTTTCGTGTGGGAGTCGCAAAGAAACTGGAAACGTTTCTTGAGGTAAAGAGGGGTGAAAGGCGAAAAAAGCACATTGTACAGAAGGGCAAGAATACGAGCATTTCGGCGAAGGCGGATTGGCAACCACTTGAGTTTCAGGCGGAATTCGGAAACATGGTCATACTTTCGCAAACCAAATATGAACCTTATGCAAAAATTTTGAAGTCGCTCAAGTTTATCAAGTTGCATTTCAGTGAGGTCGAGATAGCTGGCATCAGCATAATCAAGGATGGGTAGAAGAAGAGATTGTGCAAGCGCAATCTTGGTAGCAGTCGGCAGGAAATTACGCAGTCTTCTCAAAGATGCAGCAGATGCGAATAGCTTACGGCTGACTTCCTGCAGCTGGGCAGTCCAAGAGAAGTTTTTGTCAATAAATATCCCCAAGTTCTTAACTTTCTCACTAAAAGGAATAATGGAGTTGTCAAAAGAAACTTGGGGAAGAGTTGTCCAGTCGATCCTTGAGACCGTCCTAGAACTGCCCACCACTACAACCTGTGTCTTTATGGGATTCACCATAAGTCCGTGTCTCTTGCTCCAGTCACTTATACGAGCCAGATCACGATTTATGGTCAAGATAGCCTCAGACAGATTTCCAAGAGGAGCTCTGGAGTAAATTTGAAGATCATCTGCATAAAGGTGGTAGAAAGAAATCAATTCGTTGGAGATTGAGTTAATAAACACTGCGAAAAGTAAAGGAGATAAGACGCCACCCTGTGGTACCCCGGCAGAAGTGCTACACCAGGAAGACACAGTCTACCCATTACAAATACGTTGCCGGCGACCAAACAGATAACTACGAAACCAGTCAATTACCGATGGAGATATATTAAGAGAGCTTAGAATGCCAAGCAAAATATCGAAATCTACCGTATTAAAGGCATTACTGAAATCCAGTAGAGCCAAAACCGTCAGATTTCCCACTTCCATGGCTGATCTTATATCGTCCGTGATATTCAGAAGCGCTGTAGTGGTGCTATGACCAGGACGGAAACCGGACTGTAAGGGGTTAAGGAGATTATTTTTGGAAAGGAAAGCGCTGATTTGGTTGTGAATTAACCGTTCAAGGACTTTGGATAGGAATGGTAAGACAGATATAGGACGGTATTCTGAGAAGGATGTGGGATTGGACTTTTTAGGTAAAGGAATTATTTGAGCATCTTTCCATGAACATGGAAAGACACCGCTAGATACAGAATAATTGGACGTAGTTACACAAAAAGGATCCAATCCACGTGAAGGTAGTTTTGAGTTATAGGCCAATGAAGTTGTAACACAGTTTAGTCGAACATTTGATATGTTTAGATCATATGTGTTGTGATGATTATTTAGCAAATTTTTCGTATTTAATTTCGTATTAAGTTTTGTAGTAAAAGTAATACAAATTTATAGAGATAATGTGGAAAAAGTCGATCTGAATCCTATTTGCTAAATAAATAAGTGTAAGGGTGCTGCTCAACATACATTCATCAATAACGATCCACATAATGTTTTAGTAACTTATTCAATAAAAATCAATGTATAATAATAGTTTTTTTATTAAATATTATTAATTATTAACAAACTTAATGCTAACAGAGTATTTTTGGCTTTGAAACTTGCTAGTTTCGTATGAAAACTATCAATAAAAAGAGATCAAAATCTGTTGTCACTATACCACTTTTGCTGTAAGAAAGTGCAGACTTTGAGTATGTATACTTAAAGGAGAACCATTCCCATATCAGCCGTAGGTCGTCCACTGCTGAACGTAGGCCTCCCCTATAGATTTCCAATAGGACCGATTAAAAGCGGCCTGCCCACTGCCACTTCAACTTGCTAATTCGCTGAGCTATGTCGGCAACTTTGGTTCGTCTACGAATCTCCTTATTTATGATTCGCTCACGCAGAGAGACTCCGAGCACAGTCCTTTCTGTAGCTCGTTGGGCTACCTTGAGCTTACTAATGAGGCCCGTAGTAAGAGACCAAGTTTCAGTGCCATAAGTCATCCTTGGTAACACGCATTGGTTAAAAACTTTCGACTTATGGCACTGAAACTTGGTCTCTTACTATGGGCCTCATTAGTAAGCTCAAGATAGCCCAACGAGCTATGGAAAGGACTGTGCTCGGAGTCTCTCTGCGTGATCGAATCATAAATAAGGAGATTCGTAGACGAACCAAAGTTGCCGACATAGCTCAGCGAATTAGCAAGTTGAAGTGGCAGTGGGCAGGCCACACAGCACGCAGAACTGGGGCCGTAAAGTTCTCGAATGCAGACAATGCAGTGATAAGCGCAACGTAGGATTTCCACCCACAAGGTGGACAGACGATCCGATGAAGACCACAGGATCGCGCTGGATATGCAAGCCGCTTCCAACCGGTCCTATTGGAAATCTATAAGGAGGCCAATATATATAACTATGGCGAGTATCTATGGCTAACTATATGGGAATGTAGATAAAATATTTCTACTCACCACTCACTGCACCTGTTGGGAAAGTCAATCGAGTTACCTCAGTGCCTCAAGTCATCATTGGTAACACGCATTGGTTAAAAACTTTCGACTTGAGGCACTGAGGTAACTCGATTGACTTTCCCAACAGATGAAGTGAGTGGTGAGTAGAAATAATTTTATCTAGATTCCAATATAGTTAAAATTATTTCTATCAAAACCCGTACCTTCTTAGAGTTAAAATGGTGTAGGAATGCTAACATTAAACTTGGCTATCTGCATCAATTTCAAAGTCAAGCATTATGCTATTGAATCCGTCAACGTCTTCTAAAATTTGAGCATTGCCCAAAGGCAATAATCGCTCAAAAAATTCCAAACAATCCTTTGGAATTAAATCAAATATGGACTTTAGGTCGTCCAGTTTGGCTTGGGCGATTTCTTTGCCATTAGGCCAAAGCAAAGCAAAATCCTTTTTCGAAATTTCTTGTAGAGTTCCTTTGACTCTTTTCCCAATATTTACCTCTTGGAGATCTTCGGAGTCTGCTTTTTTCATAAAAAAAGAATGCTCGACTTCCTTTTTTAATAAAATTTCTTTAGTTGTAAGCCAACTAACTTTTTTTTTTGTTACATCTACTTTGCGATTAACAATTTTTTTTTCGATCGCTTTAATGCTGATAAAATCTTCTTTTTTCATCCTATAGACTTGGAGTGGTTTTTTTTTTTACTATTTATCATAACGTTAATGTATTCATCCGCCATTCAATGCATTCATAAGGAGTATGTAATTCCATTGAACACAGATTATAAAGTTTTTTGTTTCGTTCGTTCGGAAACTTTAACATTTATTTCCAACAACTAAAAGTTTCAGCAAATTGTAAAATAAAATCATGGATCTCTTTTGTAATTTGTTTACATTGAAATAATAATAGTTAAAAAGGCGCCAATTCTTTTGGTACATTGTTGAATGTAACGAAATACTTATAAAAAAGGATCTAAGCCGTTTGGATCCTTTTTGATATTTAGGTATACTGGTTAATGAGACATTTATTTTTAGCAAAAAGGATTCAAGTAATCTGGACCCTTTCTGATATTTGAGTGTGTATATAAACTGTATTTCTCAAAAAAAAACCAAACAGTTTGGGGCGTTTTTGTGATTTTCCTAAAACACTTATTCCATAGAGTTACCATTTCTCAAGAATGATTCAAGCGCTTTGGATTCGTTTTGATGAAAAATATCTGATGCAGCCCATAGATGTGGCTTGGTATCTGGTAGTTGTGGATACGTTTAAAATTGTGTTTTTTCACATGGGTGTTTTTTGACATTAAAGATATCACCCCAAGGATGCGTTTGGTATATATAACTCAATTTCGGGGAAAGTGTGGATTGGACCCTTTTTGCGTAACTACGTCCAATTCAGGATGTGACAGATGACGGGAAGGATTAAATCAAGCACTGGGAGTAACATTTTGCGGCTGATACAGTCACTTCCTACTGCATTTGAAGTAATCGATAGTATGCTCTTCTTAACATCACATACGGAAAATTGATCAAAAACAAATGGAGAATAACTGGGAGTCGGAAGAGATGAAAGTTGATTTAACGTGTTTAACTTAATTGTCCTATCAAAATTGGACGAAGCTGTAAAATGATTATTCATTGCATCAATGTCTAAATCTTTTGAGATAGTTTCTTGTCGGGTTTTACCGACCCCCAATGACCTTAGAAATTTCCAAACTTTGGATGTGTCCCCATTTTGGACAGAATCATGAATGTGATGGCGATTAGCATTTTTACACACCTTATTGCAGTGTTTACGGATTGAGACATATCTTTCCCTGTTAGCATCATTTGGGCGACGCTTAAATTTGGACTTAGCCAAAGCTTTTTTGTTCATAAGGGTTTTAATTTCCTGCGTCAGCCATGGTGCTGGTAAATGTCTGACCTTAACTGCTCGAACAGGAGCGTGCACATCATATAACTCAACAAGTTTCGTCGTGAAAAAATTGACTTGCTCATCGACTGAAGTAGAGGCAAATACAGAAGACCAATCTAACATGCTGGCATCCTCGCAAAGACTGTCGACGTTGATACCACCAAAATTGCGCTGCATTAGAATTTTGGCTTTAGTCTTAGGTGGGCGAATTTTATAAGAAAGAAAAATCAGATCATGATAGGAAAAGGCATCGGCTGAGCATTGACCATGCTTAGCGACGCGATCAGGAGAAGAGACAAAAATCAAGTCAAGAAGTGAAGGAGAAGAGTTTGGAAAATGATGAGTGGCACTTAGTGGAAGAATGGAAAGATTACTAGAAGCCGTAATATTGGTTAGAGAGGAAGAACGTTGGTCTTTCTTAAGGAGACAAGTATTAAAATCACCCATGATTATGCTGTGACTGTAAGACGAGATTAACATTTCTAAGAGCTTTTCGAAAGATGAGAAGAAATTCACGCGTAAAGAGTGACAGTAATACACGCCAAGAAGTAATTTTGAATGGTTTAGTTCGACCTCAAGAAAAAGATGCTCACCAGCATTTGATGGCGGTGGCTGCGCAGACACATTGACAATAGAGCAAGGAATATATTACAGTTACAGTACAGATACAGTTTAATGGGGAGCCACAACTAAAAAGTGAAAAATAAAAAACTTTTTTTCAAAAAAAAAGAACCGACTTCCAAAAAAAGTGCAAAATAACTTTAATTTCGGAAGTCGGTGTCAAAAAACGAAGACACAAAACAGGAACACCGACTACCGAAATTAAAGTTATTTTGCACTTTTTTTGGAAGTCGGTTCTTTTTTTTTGAAAAAAAGTTTTTTTTTTTTAGAAAGATGAAAACAGATTGCATATGTCCGTACAAAGAGAATTAAACCAATTGAGAACTGATAGACCGAATTCGTCTAATAACACAATTCTCCACTGCGGGCCGAGGGGGCGAAAAAAATACAACAGTTGTGATTGGCCGATGCAACAATGTCATGACGAGACATACAGCTGGGCAAAAAAGAGTCTGGAATAAATGAGGTCGCCAGTATCGCACCTGTGGCAACCCGGAATACTACTACTCAACAGCTTTTGATTTTTGTTATTGGGGATAGGATCCCAATCCCAAGTGGGTGGTTCAGTCCCTCGGACGCAACGCAAACACCATGGAAGCTAGGCTTCAATGTCCAGTTTCATTTTTAGTTTCAGCTGTCATCGCGTCAGACTCTTTTTTGCCAAACTGTACCTAGTGATGCACAAGTCAGTTTTGCAACAATAATATCGATAAAATCGACGTCTATTAATACTACATATGCGCATAACTTAGTATCGGTGTTGCTGAACTAAATAGACGGCGTCGGATTTTTAAAGTTAAAAAAAATCATCCTTGAACAAACAACTCTACAGGGTGTAACGGAAAGGTGTGGTCATATTTTAAGAACTGCATCTGCCCATTATGAACCACTTGCTTCAAGAAAATCTGAGGAAATTCTCAAAAAAAAATTTTACCTCCCATACAAATATTGATCAGCTGATGATAACTTTGTAAGGAAAGTCCAATTTTTGTTTTTGTAATTTTCTATTTTTTCTTACAGAAAGTTGTTAATTTCAATGGGCAGAACCGGTTCTTAAAATATGACCACACCTTTCTGTTACACCCTTGTATATGTATATGTATATATTTTTTTACAATCAATTTTTCAATTTTCCCTGAATATTTGGAAATCTAAAAGGTGAAAGCGCCAGGGTAGCCCGCAAAATTCAAATTTTATTACGTTTTTTGTAATTTGCAGGTCAGTGTCAGGTTGTATCTTGGTCAAAATATGATTCGCGGCCGGAGCAAATATGTATTTATAGAATTATAATCATTAAAATCATCAATACAACTCTTTCAGTTAGAATTGATGTCAAATGTCATGTCATGATTTACATTTGTCTTTCACCTTCATTTTTTATTTAACACTAGCTGTGCCCGCGACTTCGTTCGCGTGGTTGTCGAGAACAAAACAACGTCGTTTAGATAAGAGTATATCACCTTTTTGATGATTTAGATAAGAGTCCTGACTTTGGTATAGTTGATTACGTTAATGCTTCTCTATATACTATGTTAGCGGTGGAATTACCCGGAGCATATACAAAAAGGTTGTTTGGGTTGCTAACACGTGATAGAGAAACATAGAGTTGGCCGTGTGAAAAACAATCAAAAGTAAGGTCTACACCCGCAACGGATAACGTCTGGCCTTGGGCTTTATTAATAGTCATAGCGTAACAGAGGCTTACAGGAAATTGCACACGTTTGAAAGTAAACGGAAAATTATTGGGGATAATGGGTATCCTGGGAATGAAAACAACATCACCGGAGCCGCAACCTGTTAAGATTTCGGCTTCGATGACATTTCGTTGGAGATTTGTTACTCTCAACCGAGTTCCATTGCATAGTTTTGGTGGGCTTAAATTTCTGAGTAGAATGATTGGTACTCCGACTTTTAAATAAATTTTGTGTGCTGGAAGACCTGGTGTATTTAGAGAGTCTAAAAACTCTACTGGATAGTGGGTGGCATCTCCTTCTTCTAAAACCGTGTTAATAGATAAATATTCCCTACTTTCTCCAGAAACATGTACCAATATTTGAGAATTTATTGCTGCTGCTTGGTCGTTGCGAGGTGCCAAAATAGCTCGTTGGCATAGCCAAGCAGCGTCATGGTTCGAGATCTCTGATGGATCTCCGTATACAGAGGAAATGAGTTCCTGCTGTGAGGCAACAGAAGAACACAGGCTTTCGACTAAAGTTACTTTACCTCCTTCTTGAGTCGGGTATGTGCCGTTACCAATTTGAAGTAGTAAATTTGAGAAAACCTGCGCGTTTGCGTCACCTCCCAAATATGCTCGCATATTAAAGCTCAAATTAGTTAATATGACACTACGCCATAAAATAGAGCTCTTTAAACAGGCACCTATTTCATCGGCCCTCGTTCCTCTGGGTATTATAGGGAGTGTCTGCCTGAAGTCTCCACAGAATAGCACCGTTAAGCCTCCCATCGGTCGGTCATTTTGTCTTATATCTCGCAACGTTCTATCTACAGCTTCCACAGCTTTACGATTTGCCATCGTACACTCGTCCCAAACGATAAGGGCGCAATCGCGTAAAACCCTTGCTTTATCACTATTGCGAGACACGTTGCAAACAGGGTTTTCTGTGCGGTCCAAGTCGATTGGTATTTTAAATGTTGTATGTGCAGTTTTTCCTCCTGGTAATAAAGTGGCAGCTATTCCTGAGGAAGCGACGGCAAGGGCAATTTTGTTTTGGCTCCTTATTTGAGCCAAGATAACTTTAGTGAGGAAAGTTTTACCTGTTCCACCAGGTGCATCTAAAAACAGCATTTCTCCTAATGAATGTTCTACACTACAGCATACTCTATCAAAAAATTTGACGTTGTTCTGTCGTCAAATTTGAACAGCCATTTCGCAATATTTCTGCTAACTCTTCGGGGTTGTAATTTATTTCAGATGTATACTCCCTATTAATTCGTTCCCCACCAACTGTCGGTGTCGGCAAGCCGTATTGACTGAGGGGGTTCCCTCCTATACTTGTAACTATATCTTGTATAGCCAGCAAAGCCCTATTATGGCAGCTTTCACGTACTTGGTCAGAAGTTTCACTATTTATATTTTGCTGTCTCAAAAAATCTTCGGCAAACGCGTCTTTATATTTTTGCCACAACTGCCCAGCGTCCGATAGGCCACAAAATGTCAACAAAATGGCAAATAAATGGCGCAAACGATGTGGACTATCACTGACGCATGCTTCGGCTAAAGCATCATCCCAATGCTGATCGCCATCTAATAAATGCCGTGCGCGGCAAGCAGCTTGAAATGTGGGATATTCTATATCGTCCACTTTGCGGAGCTCAGCAAAAGAAGTAGGTCCTCGCACTGTGTGAAGAAGAAGGCGTAAATAATAACACTCTGCATTATTTGGGTGCACCGTGTATACTCTTCCAATCACGTGTTCTTTAAAAATGCCGGACTCGCCTTCTACAGCAGTTCCACGTCTCCTGCGATTAAAAACACCTTGCTGCTTGTTATAAGTATAATAATGTGGCACTTCATTGTACAACAGAGACTTAGCGAAATTGTCTCTTTCGCAAAGGCGAAAGAATGCGAGCAAGGTGGTTTGTCTTGGGTTGTTCATTCTTTCTGCCACATTTTCTGGCTGAAAGTAAACTCGCTGCCCGCCTTCCAGGTGCACGTCAAGATGGATGACTGGCGGATACCTTTCATGAATAGGGAAACTCAAAATGCGCCAAACTGCCTCCGAAGAGCTTATGTATCGGCCAGATTGATACCTTGTCACTTCATCAAATTGGTTGTTATTTCTTAGTGCTATCATGGCTTGATCACTACCTTTATTAACATATTTACATATATATTTTATAGATTCGACGCTATTACAAATTTCAACATTAATGTGTGCTTGAAAAGCGTTTGACAAAACTGGAGAATACGGTACCACCCAACTATTATTTAGAATTATTTCTTGTCCACGGAATCTGACAGTAGCTGTGAAACCACCTTGTGACGGTGATCTTCGCCGGTATTGCGGATACCCATTTTCCCCAGCCATAGTTAGTTCTTTCAGTGCTCTGGGGTATTTTTTTGAGCATTGATCATCTTTCATGCACGGTGATTCCCTGTTTAAGAGGCCACATGGCCCGTGAACCATATGTGTTTTTACTATGTCATGCAAAATCGGATCTGCATTATAGTCCGGAAATTCTGCACTTATGACACTGTCTATAGCATCGGGACGAATTTTTTCTTCCAGCCACAGAAGAATGTGCGCGTGGGGTAAACCACGCTTTTGCCACTCGACGCTATACATAAAACAAAGAGTTGAACCGAAAACTTTCTCCTTTGTAAGTAGATTAATCAAGACTTTGAGTTTTAAATGAAAAATCCTAGCAATAATGTCATGTCTGTCGTATGACGCCTGTCCTGTGAGAAGTGCCTGGCAAATCTCCGTCCACTTTGGATTTGTTGTAAATGTTATAAAAAGGTCCGGCCGGCCGTATTTACGGACGTAACAAAAAGCATCTTGCGTTCGTTCGTGCATATACCGCGGACCGCCTGTGAAACTGGATGGCAAAATAACCAATCGACCCAAGTTTTCGACGTTATTATCTGATTGCATGGCGTCCCGCAAGTGCACGTATTCTTCAGCGCGTAACCGTCGCTGGTTAGTGCGAATATACACTAAACGTTCAGTTTCTATTTTTGCGTACATGTCCACAATAAATTGGCTGAACAAACCACGAAATCGTTGCAAATATACGAAACTGTTTTGCCTTATTTGTAAAAGGTAGGAATAGTATTGTTGAGCAGATATTTTTTTTTGATAATTAGTGACTCTCGTAGTAGGGTTCACTTGGTACAGCCCAAAATTGTACCCATCTTCACCATGACAATAAATTAGTGGATATTGCAGGGCGTCGTAAGCTCGGTGGGTTTCCAAAATGCGTTGAAGGCGATCGTCGCGTGTACGCAACACGATATCACGTCTCTCACACTCCTGGTCGACTAAAACAACTGCAACTTCATCTGCGACGGGTGCATTGTGTCTTCCACGGTGTTCACCCACAGGACGTCTATCGGCACTTATAACAATTTTGAAATCATTGCTGCCTTGTGGAATTGACTCCAATGCAGCTTTGAATTCACGAACGTACTGGTTAACGTGATGCAGCAATTCTTGAAGTTGACCCAAAAGCTCAGCATTGAGCTGGGGAAAATTGTGATTTCTAACATTGAGCTGTTGCGTGTAATCGGATACAAAATAAATTTGGAGAAATTTGGGTTCATTTTCTGGCAGCAAAGATCCAATAAGGTGATAAACTTGACCTTGTACTTTGAAGGTTGGCATGAACGGTCCTTCCGTTATTTGTTTTGCCCCAAAGGAAGTCATTTGGAAAGCACTGTTATATAAACGAATATTATCCAAAAAACGGTTCGACTGGGGATGATCGCCATTCAGGAGACTTTTAAGTAAGTGTGGTGGATCTTGGAAATTTGGAAGAACAATTTTTCCATTTGAGCAGCACATTCCATCTGTCTCTTTCCTCCATTTCAAAGCATGACAAAAATTACAAATTTCTCTCATGTCACCCACGAAAGTAAAGCCAGCATAATTAATTCTAGACGAATATGTGAACCCTGATTTTTCCCTATTGTCCCAAGGTAATAAAATATTTGCATCGTCATTTTCCATGGACTCATCAGCTCCGCTATTTGTTTCTCTATTCATATGGTATCGAGCTCGTTCTATTTCTAGGCGAGATTGACGTTGTTCTGCTGTTTCTGCTCGTCTTAGTTCATCTATTCTTTCCCTTTCAGATGCAAGATAACTTTCATTGTTTCTTTGTACACCTACATAGTTATGTCTAGCTATTTGTAATCGTTCTTCTCTTTGGGAGAGAGATTCAGACTCGCGCGAGAGAGCGTGTCGCTCTCGGTCAGATGACAGACGTGCTTGGCGTTCCTCGATACTCTCTTGAGAACGCAAAGTCGCGGTCCGAGTTCTTTGCGAACTTAAGCGCGACTCCCTTTCTGTGAAAGTCTCTGACTCGCGTGAGAGAGACTGGCGCTCCCGATCAGCAGACAGCCGAACTTCGCGTTCCTGGATATTCTCTTGAGAACGCAAAGTCGCGGTCCGAGTTCTTTGCGAACTTAAGCGCGACTCCCTTTCTGTGAAAGTCTCTGACTCGCGTGAGAGAGACTGGCGCTCCCGATCAGCAGACAGCCGAACTTCGCGTTCCTGGATATTCTCTTGAGAACGCAAAGTCGCGGTCCGAGTTCTTTGCGAACTTAAGCGCGACTCCCTTTCTGTGAATGTCTCTGACTCACGTGAGAGAGAGTGGCGCTCCCGATCAGCAGACAGCCGGTCTTCGCGTTCCTGGATACTCTCTTGAGACCGCAAAGTCGCGGTCCGTGTTCTTTGTGAACTTAAACGTGACTCCCTTTCGGTGAACGTTTCCGATTCACGTGAAAGAGCGATGTGCTCTCGGTTAGCAGATAACCGTGCTTCACGATCTTCTTCCGATTCCTGAGACCTACAAAGTCTCATCCTTTTCGCATTTCGGCTACGCAGCGAAAGGTTAGTTTTTTTTCTTTGAGGCATTTTCAAGGAAAATTAAAGCAATAAACAAAACTAACAACACTTATGACTGAATAGCCTACAAACTTAAAAGATCGGTGCGTCGAACAGTCTAGTGTGACAACGTATCGTCTGTTCGTGGTCGTGACTCAACGAATTGGCAACACTAACTTACTGTATAACGATTGGCACTATTGGATTCAAACTACGAAGTAAATCAAATACAATCTTTACTTCGTACTTCAAACCAATGACCAAAGTTGACCAAACGAAACCAATAAGATAAGCAAATACTTTTTTTTCGACCAATTTAGAAAATCGATAAACCAAGCAACCAAAGAACTTTTACGACACACGCAAGAACTTTTAAGACACCTAACGAAACCCAATTTGCCTAGTAAACACGGTGGACGTCATCCTCGCGCGGAAAATCTTAACACCGCGATTCAGAAAATGACGTCATTTGCACAACGCCATCTATCGGATTTAGATTTCAACTATCAACATTAGTTCTATTTTTAGTCTTAAGATGTCGTTGCAAGTACTATACTTAATTGCGTAACGTAATATTTTACTTCTTGAACTCACTAAATTAATCATATCTTTTGATAGAGTGAACCGATTTCGATGAAACAAAAACTAAGTTAATCCTCAAGTTGCGTATAATTTTTGTATATAAACATTGTCAGCATTGAATTCGTAGATTTTACGTGATGTGCGCACAAACAAACAGACAAACAGACAAACAGACAAAAATTTCAAAAATGATGGAAATGGGTTCTGTTACTTATCTTTTCACACGCTGGCTATTTTTTGTTTCAATTTCTTCAATGTACAAAAATGACTTTTCTACAGATTTATTATATGTATAGATTAGGGAACATCGATAATTTCGTCAACATCGACTTTGTATTGAAGTTGTTGCAGCACTATAGCTTTAGTAGGTACAGGTAGAAAGGTACAGACGTATTGACAATACTCAGTGAGAGTAAGGGACTTTAGGCGCGGGATTTTTACGTAACCAACCAGATTAACTTGAGCCCTGCACTTACCTGCTCATTATTAAATACATTTTACTTACTGATGAAAAGTTATGCCATCTTTTTATAGCTTTTTTTTGGGATGGGAAATCATCCTATGACTTCCCCCGCTCTGGGTGGAGTGGAAGGGTGAGTCAAACTCTTAATGACTAAAACCCACCCCTATTCCTTCCCTGCCCTGAGTGCCCAGGGGCGCGGTAACTCTTTTTCGAATTTATCCACAACCCCTGGGCAGGATCTTTTTATAGCTGGATGTTCTAGACTATTTCCCATACCATTTAATTGGACAGGAACTAATAATTGTTTTTTTATTAACGCAGAAATATTTTAAAAGTTATCAAAATGAATGCGTGTGCAGAGATCTAACAGCTGGTCAAAACTAAAATTGGCACTCATATTGCCGTCTAATATAAGAGCAATTTCATAATATCGGGTGTAAAAAGACAGTTTCCGAAGCCGAAATCCACATATTCTACCCATTGTTTGGATATTTTTTTTCCACTAGACCATACCTTTTTCTTTTTCATACCTGGGAATCCACACTGGTTCTGGAGATTTTGAAGGTAAAAGTCGCATTTTTTTTTTTACTTTTTTACGAAAATGAATTCCAAGTGTTATTACTGAACTTTTTTCCAAACAAATATTACCTGAATTTTCGTTTCTTTTTTCGAAATTTCAAAATTACCTACGCATTTGGAGTTACAAAAAAGCAATAAATATCAAACGTATCCGACAAGCACCTACGTGGCTTAGAGCGAAGGGGCAGGGTTTACCTCCACTTGCCTGGGTTCGCATTAGATTGCGCGCAGTAAATAATACTTTTTTTTTTCATACCCAAAAATAAAAGTCGTTTCCCAGCAATAATTTTTGCGCAAAACTACTTTCTTAGATGTACCTACAGTATGCGTAGTTGACGGCTATGTGATGTGTCTTTTTACACTCTGTATAATGTCGTGAGCCTGAGTCGCCCGTATGAGCAGTCAAGAGGCTTTATAGACATTATAGTCATTGTGTCCGTACGATCATCAGAAGAAACATTTTTTAAATACATACGGGCCGGATAATTAGCTTTTCTCTTTTTACATGAGACGTAAGTCCAGAAATGCTTCGTCTTCGACCGCTTTAATGCATTTTTTATAACATTTCATACTCCGTGGAAAAGCTTCCGATAGTATTAATCTATAATCCAGGCGCGTTCTTTAGTTTTAAAGATTCGTATGAGAGAAGGCGACCAAAGAGTAGGAGAAGAGAAGGTGACAAAACCAGATTGGCAAGCTTGAATTTTTGGTTCTAATTAACGGAACATGCGATTTGATATTCCGTATAATGCCTCATAGAAGACGTGGCTTGCTCAGACCCGGAGGTGAGAACGCAATGCCCCAGTCAATCCTACCCTAGTTTATGGAATGGTAATTGGATTTATGAAAGTTACGTCTATCTCCGTGTAGCATGTCAGGGGAGTGTATTGCATAGTCAAGCAAGTCAAAGCAGAAATAGCTGCATGATGACTATCGGGGTCAAGTAAAGCATTGCATGATACTGCCTGAAAATCTACATTAGATAAAGTGAATCTAGTATACGACCTTAATACGGCCCTAAGATCAATAAACGGTGAGGGTGAAGATGTGGTGAGTTTATGTGATTTCGAAGAAGAGGTGATACCCCGAAACAAATGTCTTGAAAACAAAGGATGATCAATGTTCACTAACCACTTATCAAATTAAAAAAAATGTGTTGTTATTCAGCACACTACATGTTTCTAAGTATTCAAGTACCTAGATGAAAATACCATGAAGACAAAACCTATGAGCGATACCTACATTTTAAGAACTGAACGAAATATGGTGTTGATGTTGACCAAATGACCAGAAAGTAGGTACAACGTCACAGCAACATTGAGAAGATGGCCTGACTGGTGACTGATGGTATGACTTTGCTGTTATAAATGCATGGATTTATATCGAGAGGTGACAAATAGCAAAGTGAGTAAAAGAGATTTTATACTCAAGCTAGCTTTAGAACTCGGCAACATGTCCAAAGAATCTTCCATCGCGACTTCGATAGAATCACCTACATCGAGACAGTCAGCTGTAGCTACAAGAAAAAGACGCCATTGTTCTTCTTCTGGTTGTAAGAATAAATCCAATAAAATGTGCAAAATATTATTTCGACAATGCAATCAATCAAAAATATTTATTTGTTATTCAAATGTAGTTTAACAAGCAATCAGTACCTATCATTAAAAGTTAGAATATTCATCCCGCCTTTTATCTATAAAAGGCGTATTTTTTTTTTATTAAATCTATATTTAATAAAAAAAAATTAAACAAATCGTTGCATAATTTAAGTGAATCTTTTAAAGCATATTGGTCTTACAACGAGGGGTCATTTGACCCTTCGCCGTATTTCTCGATAAGCATACTTTACCGTCTTTCTAGTGTTAATGACCGCGCAAGTATTAAAAACATATACCTATATTATCATTACTTAATATAAGCATTAGTATAAAACGCACGCCATTATTACAACTTAGCACCTATCCTATATTCAACTAACCTATTTTTATACATAAGTAAAGAGAGTAACTTACCATAATACCAACCAATGAGATAAGCACAGAAGCAAATCGGCATAAAATCAAATTTGATCATGTACTTCATCAGTCCATTGTCCTGGAAGCAGTAAATATGCCTCTCCCCAAGAGCAACAATACTAGAGAAGTTGTTACTGGTCTGGAGAAAAACATGTATCATTAAAACGGATTCATATTTTTTTACTGTAAATGAGGATAGATAGAAACTCACCTGTATTACTTGGACGCGTGAAATTTCTTCACCTGCGTTGTAAACCCACTGTGGGATGTTCTTTTTATTCTGTCTTATAGTTAATTCGCTAGATTCCCTTAACTGTTGATAGCTGAAATAGTGCAAACAAGTAACGGATGTCCTTCGCACATTACTGTGTCATGTAGTAGCGCGGGATACTTTAATCAAACGACGAGCTTTGTAGCCAATCAACTACGTCAGAAGGTGCCACGACACGACACAATAATGTGAACCTGGCTTTTGGTTGACACTCCTGAATCCATTGAGGCAGATTGGCGAATTAACCATAAGGATAAGGACGAATGAACAGGAGTCGTTTAAAATTATAAGACCAATTGGTTAATTTCTCTCTATTACGCTCCGCCTGGATGAATTGTCAATCAAATAAACAGTAAATAGTTTTATCAGGGTTCCGTACCCGAAGGGTCCAAACGGAGCCCTATAGTTGTCACTCACGCGTCCGTCTGTCACAAAATTTTGTTCCGAAGAATTTGTTAATTTCCCATTGACAAATGAACTTGAAATTTGGTGATAATGTTTATTCTTACGTATAAGTACTTTACTAACAAATACCAATATTTGGTACGGAACCCATAAGGGCCTACCTCCCCATAAGTGGCGCCCTCATTGAATAAAAAATCGTATCTTAGCCTAGAAAATAAAGAAGGTATTTTTACGTTGTTAAAACAGGACTAATGTTTCGTATCCAATGTAGTAGGCAAAAGTGTCAAAAACGGCTTTTTTGGTACTTTTGCTTACTACTTTGTATCTTCTACGCTTTGCTACGATTTTTTATTCAATGGGGGCGCCACTTGGCGGCTATATACGCCTTAATGTGCGAAATGAGACACGCACTTGGCTAGTTTTTTTATCGTCAGAACAACATTGAGAAGATGGCCTGACTGGTGACTGATGGTATGACTTTGCTGTTACCTATAAATGCATGGATTTTTACAACAACTAATAGGTTCGAGAACTCCCAATCTTACCTATATATTTCTAACACCCACGTCGATTTACAAATAACGAACGAATCACTACTGGCAATATAACATACAGGTGATGGTATGATGACGTCATTAAACACACACATAAACAGGAACGTGTCTTGATCAAAGAAACTCAAGCTGCCGTCCAGACTCTGTATGCAAATAAAATCTCTTGTTTTTATATTTCCGAAGGGGCCGCAAGTCAGACTATCTGCTTTTCTTGTGAATGAATGTTTTATTATAGGAGTGAGATAGTTTTGATCACCTGCAATGTTCAAACAAGACGGTGTCATTATTTCTAAACATTAACTAGATTTATCTTACTACTGATTAAGATTATTTATTAGAAAAACTTGCAATTACCAGCTTCCATATGGCCTTCCTTCCTCTTCAGCTGATAAATTTCGTAGCTTTTTGGATGCAACACTAGAATCTGACGATCTTCACAATTCCTACAAAAATGAAGTCACTACGTTAGTTAGCCAAAGCTAGTTTTAAGCTTGGCATTATTGAAAAAGCTAAACGTACCCTGTAAATTTTCCAGTTTCAATTTGTAGCACTACATCACTCAATTCGGTTTCCAATAAAGTATGAGAGGATGCCTCTTCTAAATTCGGCTTATATACTTTTAATAATGATCGTTCACTGACCAAAAGACAATCACTATCACTATGTGAATTAAACTTGTCCACTTTCATACAGTTGGCATTTTGATTTCCTTCATTGGGTTGTTCATTTTGTAGTTTATCATTAGACCACCATTGTTTCACTTTAAAAATGGACATGTTTTTAATTCTTACCAAATATTGGCAAATAATAACAAGTAGGTAAGCGATATTGTTCTCAATATATCGTCAATTCATTGCGGCTGTAGGTACAGTTGTCATAACAACGCCTGTACTAATTTGGTAAACAAACCGAACTTTGTTGTTTCTGAACTAACTCTATGTAGTCTGCTGGTAATTCGGTGGCTATAATTCATCGATGTTGATAGTCACTAATAATATAATATTTTAGGGAGTGCCTTCGCAGCCTGCGCCCACTTTGAAAAAACAAAGCGGAATATGGCGTTTGCAAAAAAAAAGAAACATATATGCAGTTAAAATGTTCCAAAAAGCCACAAACAAAAAAAACTAGTACTAGCTGCTGTCCTTTGCATAAAATTTTTCAAAAACAAGTCCCAAAAAGTAAACATTGGCAAGCTGCGTTTGAACTTTGCAATCACAAGCATACGTATCGGTCGCTATAACCTCTCGTCTAAGCTTACATAATATCAGAACACTAGCTGTGCCCGCGGTTTCACCCGCGTTCATGGTTACTGTGTCGTAGCGTGAAGTACCTAAAGTACAGAACCTTCCTCAATAAATAGGCTATACAGTGCAAAATGGTACCTCGCAGAGCTACTGGCGCAAGCGCACCCCCACATCCCTTATGATTGCCCGCCTTGCTGATCATGAATGCGCGTGGTACCTACTTGATGAAAACTACGATATCTCCATAGATATTCGTTGAAATCATATGATGTCAAGGGCAATTTTGTTCAAAGTTAAATGCATATGATGCATAACGTATTTATTTGGATACGGGTTAGTATTAGCATCATGTTTATAAAAACAGCTTCGCAAATAATGCATTATTTTAGAACAAATTTGATTACCATAAAAAAAGATAGACATAATTACCTATGCTGTCGCACTTTTTTGGAACAATTCCGTCATACATATTTTTTTTTACGCATCGCACGCGCTACGGAGGCTCGCAAAAGAAATATTTTTTTCCTGTTTTTGCCACATTTTTCATTTATGCTGCGCTCCTATTGGTCGCAGCGTGATGTTATATAGCCTATAGCCTTCCTCGATAAATGGACTAAACAACACAAAGAAAATTTTCAATTCGATCCAGTAATTTCTGAGAGTAGCGCGTTTAACAAAACAAACTATTCAGCTTTATAATATTAAATAATACAGTATAGATTTTAAATAGGGAGATGTTATGTGCTAACGACGACGGTCTGTAAGTAAGGAAAGACGACGGAGCCTCGTAATAAGGTGAGGTGGTCGACGACGGACTGTACGGAACATAGATAATACACTATATAAATAAGTAGTACCTACGGGACAGGCTACATGCAGGTACCTACTTCAAATTAAGTGTTTTTTTATTTTTATTTACCCCGAAGGGAAGGCTAGTCTTTCGACCATATTGCCTAGTCTTCCTACGTAGTGTATTTTTACTTTTTTTCCATTAGAATGCAGATGCAACACATTCTAATGTTTTTTGCAGTATTTGGCAACAAATGTGTTGAGTCAGCCTTCTCGGCAAACTTCGCTGAGGTAGTCAATACTACAATAAAAGTCTCAGCTCCATTTTCCCGAGATCGCGCTTGTTTCAATGATTCCACATATTGTCCATTTGCGCTGATACTTGAGACACAAAACTACACCAATTTTACATCACAATATCTACTAGGAATCAATAAACGAATAATTAAAACAGCCACTGAACTTCACTCGACAAAATCCCGCCAAAAACCCTCAAATTGGTGAAATTCGTACTGTCACATTCTCGAAAACTTTAGCACATCCTGGATCCAAGCTGATCCGGGAGTAGGGTTACCATATGTAAATAGAGGGATGCCTGTCTATGGTACCTAAAATGCCTGAATTTTCAGAAAAATGCCTGTCTAAAACAAAACGCTGTAGGTAATAAGTAAAAGCCAACAGATAATAATGAAGAAGGATATTTATTACTAATATTTGTCAGAGGACATTATTTTTTTTAATAGTTCTTTCTTTTCTAATACGTAAACGTAAAAATCTTCACAAGATACAGTTTTGTAATTTTCCTGAGTAATCAATATTGCTTTAACTGATTCAATTGTCAGCCGATTTCTTTCTTTACTCCACTGGGCGTTAACGAGAGAAAACGTACGTTCTACGTTCGCATTGTGTGCCAAAATAGAGAACACAAACTGGCAGATTTTCATGAATTCTGTAATGTCACCATTCACTTCCCTACTTTTGAGAAAATTGCACCACTGTGTAGTTAAGCTTTCAGAAAAAAAAATGTTATCTGAATTTCTACAAAATTCTTTTAGAACTTCGTATTCGTCAAACAGTTTCACGTCGTCAACACTGATATTCAGCTTAGAGAGAAATTCTACAGATGAAGCTAAATCAGAACTTGAGAAACTTTTCATTTCTTTTTGTAAAATCATCCACCGGAAGGAAGAGAATTCTTCGATATTTTTCATTCATTTTTCCAAATAAGCTGTTAAATCCACATACAGGCCCAGAATCTCCGTTTTAAAATTATCGGTACTTATTCCGTTGTTTTCCAAAGTGTTCAGTAGTCGAATAACTGTCAATGATTTAAAATTTTCGTCTATACGAGATTTGAGTGCATTTAAAGTTGCGTTTAATATACAGTTAATTTCTACAATAGTAACATCTTCTTTCTCAATAGCTTGAATTTTAGATTGAAACAGAGGCATTAATGAGTGAATATGCCATAAATAAATCTCTGAGAATGGGTTCTCAAAAAATCGTTTGATCACTATTGGAGTTCCTTCGACAGTTAAAAAATACTCTTTTAATGCTGTAAATAATTTCAGGATCCTTTCTATTGCTGGAAATAAACTCAGCCATCGTGTTTTGCTGTGGTTTAGCAGTTGCTGATATTGTATTTCAACAGCTTCACAAAATGATTTTAATTTTTCTGTGCGAACTGTGTAGACTGAGAAATAATTATAAATTTTCATCACCGTGGATTCGATGTCTATTTCCAATTTATCTGCACCATGTCTAATACAATTATGCAGTATATGGGCAGGACATCCAACGCCTACAATTTGCTTTTGGAGTTCTTGTTTCAATAATACAAAAACGTTTTGTCCGCCTGTTGGCCTATTAATTCCACCAAAATTGACGTTGGCATTATCAGCAGTAAAAGAAACTAATTTTTGTTCAATCCCGTGTTTTTTCAAGGTGTTGACAATATATTGCGTGATTGTTTCAGCAGTTTCGTTTGGCAATACATCGAGTTCTAAAATTTTAGTCTTTATTCCGCCATCGCGATAATCAAAATGTTGTATTACTATTGGAAACATTTTTTGAGCTCCGTGATTGCTGGCATCAGTTGATAGACCAAAATATAATACTGAATCAGATTTCAATGTTTCCACAAGACCTTCCATTACATGGGGGGAAATAACATTGTTGACAATTGCTTCGGTTTTTGTCCGGGCGCAGGTTATATCGTCTTTCCCACCTTTGAGTCAGAAAATAATTTCCTCAATAATCCTCCTGTGCAATCCATAGACTTATACGACTGGTGATGTCTTACAGTATGGTAAGCCAAAGTAGCTTCTGCAGCGGCTTTTCTTTCCGAAATAATATTTAGGGTTGGTTTGAAAAATGTATTCATCTTACTATTGGAAGACACTGCTTTAGACATTTTCTTATGTTTTTCAGATTCCATGTGTCTTTGCACATCCTTGATGCCTCTAGAACCAAAACTAAAATAACAGTCGCATACCTTACACTTAGCTTCCGACTCATTGCGGCCTTCCACGAGACAAGGAAATTTACTTGCTATTATCTCCGAAAACTTACAAAGCTTTCTCTTTTTATTATCCATTGTAAAACAATAAAACAACTTGAAAATCACAATAATCTAACACACCTTAGCTTAGAAACGAACTAATTGAACTAATCACGCAGACTAAATATTGTTTTTAGTTCATGAAGTAAACAAATCACAGTTAAAACGCTATCATTGGTGAAATGATAGAAAACACCGACGCCCGTCCCGCTCCTGCCCACGCACCGTAGCTTATCCTCCCTCTCATTCTCGCGCCGCATACACTACTACTACGCATGCGCTACCCGCGAGCGCGTCTCGCGCCGCGCTGCTCACCGCCGCGCCGTCCGCCGGTGTCATTCAAATTTCGCGCCCGCTTGCATTTATGAAAGCGGGCGCGCGAAATTTAAAAATGCCTGTCTCAGACCAATGCCGGCCGCACGCCTGTCTAAACCTTAAAATGCCTGTCAAATGCGGCAAACGCCTGTCATATGGTAACCCTATCCGGGAGGCATTATGAGATAACAAGTGCTCATCTCGTGTACCTAGGTTAAGTACTGTCAATATTAAGCAGGCCTGATGTTACGTTTTGCTGGTATCTATCCATTTCTGTACTTTAACAGAATTCATTGTGATGTATGGAAAATCAAAGTTATATCTTGAAAAAGCAGTTATTTTCGAAATCATGTTGCCGTGGTTGGTTGTCAACAGTCAGCCTTGCTGCTGCATCAAAGGGCGTAGATAGGAAGGTGGATCAGGTTGTCCCGGCCAACCGTCGTATGTATCCTTTTGGTTTTGGCCTACCCTACGTTAAAAGAGAAGCACTAATTCAATATGCAATTGTCTACAAAAAACTACCACGAAGTCTGCCGAATGATTTATTTCTGGGAAACCTGGGTTATTCGGTATTCCATCTAGATTTATTGCCTGTAACGATTTAATAATTAAATCTGGTGAGGATTAGAACCTGAAGTAGAGTACAGGGTGCCGACTCCGTGAGTGATCCGGGGGCTTTAGCACCCACGCACAAGAGCTAAAGAGTGGGTGCGAGCACTCAAGAGAAACGCTACTGTATTCCTCTAGCCTGCCGCCCCGTAACTTTTAGGTTGTCCTAAATTATATATAAAAAACATTGCCCACACTAGGAATTTCTGATTTATTCCCTTGACGTCGAGTCCCGCCACGTCGAGTCGCCACCACGTCGAGTCCCGCTACGTCGAGTCGCCTCCACATCGAGTAGCCACCACGTCGAGTCGCCACTACGTCGAGTAGCCGACACGTCGAGTCGCTACCACCTCGAGTAGCCGCCACATCGAGTCGCCGCCACGTCGAGTCACCGCCATGTCTACTTGTTCTTTTGTATGATGTTTATCTGTCTGGTCCACCACCAATGTGACGAAAGGTACAGACGCCAGCAAAAGTCGATAAGAATTCTCACAACGTATTAGTTTGACGTTTAGTTTGACTTACGACCTTCTATTTTCAAGTTTTCGTCAACAAATGATTGAAATTCACAATTTCATCAACTTAGCATAAGTCAAGATGGCCCAGTGGTATAGAGCACACAGATTGAAGCGCAAATCAGTGTGCCGCAAGTTTAAATCCCACGCAATTGTTGACTTTTTGTAATAACTAAATGTTTAGTAGGCCATTTTATTTTAACATACTATCAATAATCATGATTCTATTTTGTTTTTTATTCTTCTACTCGCACTGTTCTAACATAATAGTTCAATTTATTTTCTCATCTAATTGACGATTATCTTGTGAGAACTAAAGTCCTTTTAACAGAAATTGAGGTTTAGTTTCAATCTTCGTTTCGTCAAGAAAATGAACAATTAAGCTATGACCTCAATACATTCATTGTGACGTTACATAAAAATAAAATGTTTAAAAATCTAAATCATATATCACTTTTCAATAAATAACTGGATATAAACAATTATATTTTATTTTATTAAAATTTTAATAACCTTTCATTGTTACGTTATTCATATTATGACAAACAATCTTACACGTAACATAGATAACGGTTACAAGATAACTTTTTTGTCTAGGTAACAATTCGACGTCACAATTCTCTTAATTGTTTAATTTGTAAATATAAAGAATAAACATTTTTATTAAACACGTCTTTTTATTTCTACCTTACAACATCGAAAAGATGTAACAACTAAATAATTGCAAATTACGAATGTGATTCTTCTTGTGGTTAATAGATCATATTCGTAATTTGCAACTATTTAGTGCAAAAAATGCAATAGTATTTTTATAGAAATATAAAAAACAACTATATTAGATTGGGAATTTTCAAAGTAAGAAATAACCGCAACGGACCGACCATGATTTGAACTCGGGCTACGTTATTTGCGAATCCAACACTTAGTTCATACGGCTACACACACACACACACACACACACATTACACACACACACACACACACATACACACACACACACATGACATTAGTGCGAATTTTATTAATGCAATGGTAAGAACAAGTCGCCTCTGTGACTGTGTGATGCGTATTCAATGGCACACAAATATAATAATGATGTTTTTAAGCTCAGTGCGGCGACAGTTCCTTAGTGTGTGTTATCTGTGGAATGTGGTACTCATACACGCGCACACATACGCACGGAAGTATCGTGCTCGCTCGGTTCGTAGCAATGTAATCTTTAGCGTTCTTATGGACTTTTGCGGCCTGACTCAGTCAGTGAAACAAATTATTCAAATCATAATATTTTTATTTATTTTGACAATCATTGTAATAACTTAAAAAAAAAGAAATATAATATTAATTATTTTTATTTGAGCACAATAAATCATCAGATCAGTTACATAGGCAATGAGTATACGACAAAGTACCCTTTAGAGGAGTATTACAATTGTAATACTCCTCTAAAGGGTACTTTGTCGTACCCAACCCGTTTTGTTAACCTGTGTGATCTAGGACGTGAGACCTATATGTTACTAATTAGTAACATATAGGTCTCACGTCCTAGATCACAGGTTAATAGGTACTAATAACCTGTGATTAATAATCACAGATATTTTTTATAACATTATAATATAAAATAGGTAAGTACCTAATCGTCATCTGTGTAGTCACCCCATTTATACCCATATCCCCTTTCACACAGTCCACCCATCGTTTCTTTGGTCTTCCCCTACTCTTATAGCCATCCACATCCATATACAAGACTTTCCTCACGACATTTTCTTCATTCCTCCGCATCACGTGCATACAACGACAACCGATTTCCACACATCTTTTCAGTCAGCGGTGCCACTTTCAGACTTCCTCTTATATACTCATTCCTAATTCTATCCATGCGCGTAACACCACACATCGCTATTAGCATTCTCATCTCGGCTGCATGCAATTGCTTTTCATTCATCCCTTGTGGCCCATTATTCTGAACCATACAAGAAAGTATATCCGAAAAAAATATTCAAGCAACATAACAATTTCAGCAAAATTGACCCAAATCTTTTCGAATATCTGTGTATTCAGATCTCATCAACTAACACATCAAGAATAATCCTCTCAAGGAAAATTTGTCGTATACTTACTGCCTATGTAACTGATCTGTGATTGTACTATTGTACTCAAATAGAAATAATGTTTTATTTCTTTTTTTAAGTTTTAAAATGATTGTCAAAATAAATAAAAATATTATGTTTTGAATAATTTGTTTCACTAACTGTACCTTTCCGTCACATTCGACGTGGTGGACCAGCCAGATAAACATCATACAAAAGAACAAGTAGACGTGGCGGCGACTCGACGTGGCGGCTACTCGACGTGGTGGCGACTCGACGTGGTGGCTACTCGACGTAGTGGCGACTCGACGTGGCGGCTACTCGACATGGAGGCGACTCGACGTAGCGGGACTCGACGTGGCGGCAACTTGACGTGGCGGGACTCGACGTCAAGGGAATAAATCGCATTTCTCCTGTATCGTGGGTGCGTTCACGTTACAAACACCCAGACCCGGAAAAACTATAGGCCATACAAATATTTGTTCTGTGCGGGAATCGTACCCGCGACACGCAGCGCAACATTTAATCGCTCAGCCACTGCGCTAACCGTGTCGTCTTTCTTGTCGTCGCCTCGTATCGTTTTTCTTATCGTAAATCCATCCCTAATAAAACATTATAAATGCGAAAATTACCAAAATCTGTCAGTTTATTTTCGTCTTTTTACTTCCCGTCAAGAAGAAGCATTCATTTGCAGACACATTTAAAAACCTATTGTCGGCTGAAACCTGTTTCCGGCTGAAAGTTTAAAAAAAAAACTCAAGGAAATAATTTTTATTTTGCAATTTTTAATATTTTTTTTGTTTGAAGTCTGTTGTATTTTTTTGCAAAAAAGTTTTTTATTTTCCACTTTTTAGTTGTACCCTTTATCTAAAACTAAATAATAAAGTTATGCCCGAATTCATAGCCCCAGAAACATGGAATGTGAACATAATTGGTGAAATTAGGGTGTATCAGGGTGAACTGTACAAATCTGTGTTCAGAGCGTATCAGCGTGATGTTATGTTATGAAGTGGTGTAAATAATAAACAGACATGCGATTGCAGCAATTCCAGAAGGTTTGCTATCATTTATTGAATAGTTCCATTGTCTATCTTCGTTGTTCTTCATCAGATCTTCACCAAATTCAAATGGGACCACCTTTTTTTTTCCTGGGAAGCTTTCAAACAAAAAAACAATTTTCCAAATCGATCCCCGGCGTCTTCGATAAATCGGTGAACATACATAAAAAAAGATTCCGACGCATTGAGAACCATTGAACAATACAACGTTTACTCACAAGCTTAACGCGCATCCATATGGCAACTCAAAAAATATCACCTTATTTATGTAGTAGTAAATAATAATATATAATAGTTTTACTCCGAAAACCCAAAATCTTTGTGTTAAACTCAGATAATAGAATTTAGGCTTTCCGTATTCAATAAAAATATACATGAGGGGTCCAGCAGATGTATTCGCTAACTCAGTTGACATCAATTTGAGCACTTTTCAGTACATTGCTGCTTTGCTCGGTGGGCATCGATTATAACAGGCACTCCGTAGTAAATTTTTGTTTTGCTATACGTCAAATGATAAATGATGTTTATTCAGTAAATAGGTTACAAAGAACACTTTTACACGTCAATGTTTTTTGTCAGTTTAAGCTAGATGAGGCCGGTGTTTCCTAGCTGACTACCCTGAGAAGAAACACCGAAACAAACTCAGAGGTCAAAGTCTCTTTTAAAGTGTTCAATTCAAATCCATACAATGTGTATTGGTTAAATCATATGAGAACCATGTACGTTTATGTCTGGGATGAGCTATTTGAAGAAAGCAACACACAAATTCGAGTGGACCTGTCTAGACAGTGCAAGCATTAAAATTTGTCAGTCATCGCGAAGCTCAACTCAGAACTTTGAGGAGCTCAACGAACCGACGAACAATACCAAAGTAAGGACATTTGAATAGGCCGCAAAAATACTCAAACTGCCAGACAATCATAAAATCTACATGAATATAACGACATACATAGTTCTCGCATTCACATTATTCTATATGAGGACCATGCAGCTTAGTGTCTGTAGTGGTCTTTTGAAGAAAGAACCAAACATATTTGAGTGGACCTGTCCAGTCAGTGCAAGCATTTATCAATAGTCGAATAGCTCAACTTAAAAACCACTAAGGAGCTCAATGACTTGACGAACAATACCAAAGAAAAGACATTTGGGTAGGCCGCAAAAGTACTCAAACTGTCAGACAACGTTAAAAATTACTGCAAAAAGGAGGAGAAAATAATAATAATAACCCACATAGTCCTCACATTTACAATAATTAAGTAATCAAAAACAATAAAAATATAATACTTTACAAAGTAAATAATCGTGTCAAACAAAATAGTAATAATAATTATGTCAATCAAAAAATAAAAATAAATATAATACTTAAAACAAAGTATTCAAGTCAAAAAAAATAAAAAATAAAATGTCAATCAAAAAAAAAAAAATTAAAATGTAATTTAATACTATACAAGTATTCATGTCAAAAACGTATATTAAAAAAAAATATATATAAAAAATTTCATCAGTAAGTAGTACATATGAAAACAATGGCTCATGTATATCATTGAAACAGCTCAATCCCACGCCTTTTTGTCCTCAAGAAAGTCATTAATTGTGTAAAAACGTTTTTGGGCATAGCTTACGTTTAATAAATGATTTAAAATGTATGCTTAGTTCTTGAATTTGGCTAGGAAGTTTATTATAGAAACGTATACATTGGCATCTAAACGAACCACCTTATTTTTTCTTGAGCCTGGTTTTAGGTACAATAAATTTGTGTTGTTTGACTCAAAATTAGTTTATATAAAATTTGATATTTTATGTAGGTAAATATGCTCATTACTCAAGACTTTAAAAGGTTTATTTATTTTTTGCTTTTTATTTCTTTTTCGTCGGTAATTTTTTTTGTTAAAATGTTTTTTTATTTTATGATTTTTTGTGGCTCGCATCATCTTTTAACACTCTGAGGCTAATTTCTAATCCTCCATAATTCCTCTTGCCACTGAGCTGATGATGTAACCCACAGAGTACATTGATGTAACCATTCTTCCATGAAGTTGCCAGGATATTGACCAGTTGAGGTTACCTCCAATATTGTAAAGACGTCTTTTCTTCAAAGCATATTATGTGGTATTTGTCACTAAAACCAGTTTTATATCTAACTTATATTGTGTAGGAATGGTATGGTTTCCATCATCAGCTCAGTTTCAGGATGTGATGATTCCTAAATGCAAATACCTGATTAAGTTATGAAAAGTAAACAGAAAAAATATTCGTGCCCAATTTTTGAGGTTGTCTCTCAATTTTTTCAGGATCCCATTATCAGATCCTGATGTCCTTGACATGGGACCACCCTTGAGGTATACCCTATCTAACAAAAAAAGAATAATCAAAATCGGTTCATAAATGACAGAGTGAGGGCTGAACATACACAAATATATATATATATTTTTGGAAATTAAACCAGAAGTGGCTTTTTTTTAAAATAATTATGCAAATACCTACAGAAAGTGAATTAAAAACAAATCAAACTGACAACAATTCTATATTAAGAACCTAATAACAAAATAGCGAACACACAAAATAGCAATAATTAAATGGCACAATCAGTGACGTAACAATTTAAAAAAACAACCGACAGGGTGACGTCGTAACGGTCTTACTCTCACGATGTCTCGAAGCGGAAAGGGGCCGGTGCTAGCAATGCACCGCCTTATATAGGTCTTCCCCCTCCTTATCTTTCTATCTTCTACACGGCCTTTCCTGACAGGAGACCGTCCTCGGACTCCTTTGTCTCTTAGGTTTGAAGGTCTGTCTCCAACATTGGCATGGAAGACCCTGAGTCTTCACTGCTTGTAGATGAAGTGCTGATGGGCATCCCTGTCAGCGTCTGCGTGTCAGAGGTGCAGGGTTCCGGTTCAGCTTCTTCAAGTGGCGCAGCTTCATCAGTAGCTTGCACAGGTCTGTCAACACAAGGGGCAGACTCCTCGTTTCCGTTTTCTGATTCTGCAAAAGAAACAAATACTCCGGACAAATATCAATTTTGTAAAAACAACAAAGCGGTAATTGTTGGTGGAATTAACTCATTTCAACAACATAATTATAACTTTGAGTTAGGCTAGTCTAGCATAACCTACGCACAACAGGTGTGAAACATACAAATATCCAAACTAACCACCCGGGGCAGGACTTGTCGGAAGACCGCCACCTCACGACTCGTTAGAGACCTACGTGAGGCGTAACTTTGCGTGTGTGAATCAGTTCACATAAAAGCATGTTTCAAACCAATCCTAGACATATCTTAGTACATACAATGCTTATCAACAAGCATATGACTTTCCACTAAACACGATACGTCAGAGACCAACCCATGGCCTGACCCTTCGTGTACCACAGCTCTAGGACAACATGTCTGAGAACACCACTCCAAGACCACACGTCCGATCAGGCTACTCCAAGACAGTTTCCCTTCACGAGCTCTTCCCAAGGTATGTTTCATATACTAGGATAGCGTGTCCGATGCACTCCAAGACAGGCCCATCCAATAACATGAAACCCTACCTCACTTGAAGTGTATCCGTCAATTTGAGATAACATGTCCGATGCGCTCCAAGACAGAGGCCCATCTCAAATTGCAAGACTCGACTTCCCTTCAACATCGTTCAGTATTATCAGTATCACACATGAAAACACTCATAAGGTTAATAGAAACCTCTAAAGTGTGCAAGCAATAATTATCAAATTATTCAGCTTCAGTAAAGTGTATCGCTTACATAAAACACATAGCAAAGCTCATTACACTTTTGTAAAAACAGATCACTCACCCTTAAAGAAAGCAGAACACACGTCGGGAGTCCATTCCCCTTGCCACGGGATCATGTATTCCGCAGCTGCTTGTGTCGACTTCCCATACGAGCCAGCCAAGAGCTGCAACTCGTAGCGACCGTGTGGTAGTACCTTCGTTACACGATACGGCCCTCGCATACACGAATCCAGCTTGCCAGTTGATTGTGCCTGTTTTCTCACAAACACAAAAGAATTTAGTTCGAAGACACGAGGTGGCTTTCGCCCTTGATTGACATAGGCGTCCTGTTGACCTTGGTTTGTGCGGAGACGTTCAAGTGCTCTTTGACGACTCATTTCGCGAAGAGCTGCTCGATTAGGGCTCGATCCTTCAAAGGCCACATCACGAACCAAGCTACGAATAAGTGGTGTTGCAGCATCAATACCTATCAATAGGTTCAAAGCTGAATACTGAGTTGTTCTGTGTTTTGTGATATTAAGAATCAACTGCAGTTTCCACATCACACTGGGCCACTTTTGCTGTCGATGGTTGCACTCAATACGCACCATGTTAAGCACGGTACGACAATATCGTTCCACCTGCCCGTTGGATTGGTGCATTTCAGGGGTTATAAGGTGAGTGTCACAACCCATATCTTTGACCCAATTTAGAAAATCGGTACTCTGGAACATGCGACCTCTGTCGGCTACTATTAGCTTAGGAGTTCCAAAGAGGGAGATCAAATTTGTGAAATGGCGTTTTAGTTCATCAGCGTCTTGTCGGTGCATAGGGTATAACAAACAAAATTTAGAAAAAGCGTCTATAATTATAAGAACATGGCGATAGCCATTGGTTTCGGGAAGTGGACCTAAGGAATCTAAGTGAATGGTCTCAAAAGGGGAATCTGGTTTTTCCCAAGAGTGAATGGGCTGTAACGGAGCTCGAGGGACTTTTTTATGGGAAAGACATACCAAACAGTGTGTCACATACTTCTGCACAAATGCCCTCAACCTTGGAAACCAGAAATGTTTCATGACGAGATCAACGGTTTTATCGACCCCAGGATGATCATGTTCATCATGGAAAATTCGTAAAAGGCTAAGTCTATGCCCTTTTGGGATATAACAAAGGAATTTGGGATTTTCACCAGTGGGTGCCAACCTTGCATAAAGGATGTCATTTTTGAAAACGTAGCGACTGGAGTCCAATTGACCATCCGCCAATTTTTGAATAAGAGACCGGGTCTCCTCATCAGAAGCCTGAGCAATCTGCGCCCAACTCAAGGGTTTCTGAACTGTGCACACATTGACAGGATTCCGACTAAGATAGTCGGCATGGGACAGAAGTCTACCTTTCCTATAATCCAGGCTAAAATCAAAATCCTGGAGGTATACCCACCACCGAGCCACCCTTGGCAACAAATCTTTCTTACGTTGTGTAAGTTTCAATGCGTTGCAGTCGGTGACCACGGTGAATCGTACACCCACAAGATAATGCCTGAAATACTGAAGGGCTTTTACCACTGCAAGAGTCTCAAGCTCGTACGAATGGTATCTGCTCTCAGCTCCCTGAGTAAGCCTACTGAAGTAAGACACCACTCGCTTACGATTGCCTTCATGAACCTGCATTAAGACTGCTCCATACCCAATAGAACTCGCGTCTGTGTGGACTTCTATGGATAACAGAGGGTCATAAATTGCAAGTACTGGTTCACTCGTTAGACATTCCACAATGTACTTACGAGCAGCCCGTTGTTCAACTCCCCAATTGAAATGTACCCCCGTTTTAGTAAGTGCTGAAATACACGCAGTTTTCTGGGCAAATCCAGCTATATAACGCCTGAAATAGCTAGCCAAGCCCATGAATTGGCGAACCTGCTTTACATTTTGCGGTTCGGCTGAGCCAATCAAAGCCTTCACTTTCTCATGACTCGGCCTAACCTGACCTTCAAAATACGAAGCGCTGGCTTATGTGGACAGTTAAAATGTTTAAGTAACGAAGACGAAATTAAGGATATAGTGGAGCCGCTATCAATCAAAACATCAACCGCTACATCCTGTATAATTGCTACAATAACGTCCCTATTATGGGTATTTACAAACTCGTTTTGTTTGCGGCTTCCGACCTTTGCTTAGCAAAACAATTTTCGGCTTTATGACCCTGTTTCTTACAAAAAGTACAAGGTTCGAACCTAGTCGGTACAAGAACAGATGTAGAATTGTTTGGTGAACTGCTTGGCGCTTGATCAGTTCTTGGTTTCTTATTACATGAAGCCTGTCTATGTCCTAATTCACCGCAAGAAAAACATTTAATATCGTTAAGATTACGCTTACGAGAAAAGTCTGTAGTTTGTTTATCTTTCAGAGAACGAGACGGGGCACTTTTTGATGAACTAGTACTATTCGGTTTAACGTAAATTGAAAAGTATTCAACTAGATCATTGGGTAATAGCTTAGCGTTAGTCGCCGACGCTTTTATGTTAGGATCAGTGATACCGCGGATTATTATTGCCGAAATCAGCTCGTCACTAAGTCCCCGCACTATTCGTAAACGAAGTAATGAACGACGCACGTAATCCGCATAAGTAGAATAATTATCGGAATTTTTGGTCATTACGTCATACAAAATATTCGCGACGTCCGGTACTCTAGGGCACAACGGCTTAAATTCTTTTTTAAAATTGCTCCACGAACGGTCATTAGTTACGCATTCGTTAAGCCACGATCGAGCATCACCCTTTAGGCAATTACCAATACGCGACAAGGATTCGAAATCACTCCAATTGTTTAATATTTTAGCGCGATCAACCTCCTCACACCAATCGTCGATATTATGTAGGGTAGGATCAAAGTTTGAAATATAAAAATGTTGAGATCTGCCAACAGTATTAATTGATCGAATAGCATCCACAATACGATCAGTTATCATAGCTTGTGCTGAATTCGGAGACCCATTCGCGTCCCTAGCCAAACGATCCGACACACGCACCGACGCCTGCTCAGATACTCGTCCCGACGCACGTAATGGTGGTGTTCTAGAGCGAGAACGCGAATGACGATGGCGGTTATGTCCGCGAGGCGGTGACATACGTTGAGACACAACCTCTCTAGGCAAAGGTGAAACCAAACGACGGCGACGTTCCGGCGGCGGTGACGAACGACGCACGCTACGCGATTCTATACGGCCTGGCGATCGTGACGTATTGCGTTCCAGCGACGGTGTTCGCACACGCCGCAATGACCTTCGATCACATACACTATTATTCACTAAAGTTTTATCACGATCACGCGAACGTACTGGCAAGGGTGAAGCCCTCGTTTTATCTTCTAGCGTTTTCAGGCGAGACGTCATTGCTTGCATCTCAAGCCTTAACATGTCGTTTTCATTTGAGGATTGCTCGCGGTACCGACTATTTTGGCGCCCCTGACTATTACGACAATCGTGGTGCACACTTTGGTCGCGACGCGGGCTATTATCGCGGCTGCCGCGGTGATGATCACGATTACGGTCTGCCATAATAACGTTTTAAACACAAGATAACCGAAAACAACGAACCAACGTATAAAAACAACACTAATAAATAAAGTTTGACACAAAAAGTAAAATAAATCAGCTACCTCCTAAAAGTACTACAGAAAAAATAAATCGTGACCAAACTAAAAAAAAAGAAATAGAAAAGTGGGCAAATAGAAATGGGAACTATCCCACTTCTGATTTTGGAAATTAAACCAGAAGTGGCTTTTTTTTTAAATAATTATGCAAATACCTACAGAAAGTGAATTAAAAACAAATCAAACTGACAACAATTCTATATTAAGAACCTAATAACAAAATAGCGAACACACAAAATAGCAATAATTAAATGGCACAATCAGTGACGTAACAATTTAAAAAAACAACCGACAGGGTGACGTCGTAACGGTCTTACTCTCACGATGTCTCGAAGCGGAAAGGGGCCGGTGCTAGCAATGCACCGCCTTATATAGGTCTTCCCCCTCCTTATCTTTCTATCTTCTACAATATATATATATACGGTCGAATTGAGAACCTCCTCCTTTTTTCGTCGGTTAATAAAAGTGAAGTGTCATCTGCAAACAGCACTATATCATGGTTATCCTTTATGAGATAAGGCAAGTCGTTGATATAGATTAGAAACAAAAAAGGACCCAGAATTTAGCCTTGAGGAACCCCCATTCTGACTACAGACCCGGGAGACCTTTTGCCGTTCACATCAACTCTCTGAATCCTATTACTCACAAAAGTGGGGTTTTATTTGAGAGTTTAGTTTTAAATGTTTCCAAGCGACCTTGCTTTTTTTCGTTTATATTTGTTTATATTTGGTATAGTGATCAAAAGTCCATTACGATCAGAGTCTAATAAATTAATATTTTTTTTGTGGGTAGGTAAAATATCTGCATAAATATTATCTAGGCAAGATGCAGTAGTGGGGGTTATTCTAGTAGGCTCCATAAATAGATTTACAAGATTGTATGACTGAAACAAACTCATAATTTTAGTGCTTATGCTAGAAGTTTCTAACAAATTAACGTTGAAGTCGCCAAAAACGATGACGGACTTACTAGAGTTACAAATTTTTTGCAACACTTCATCCATTACTTTTTCAAAACAATCATACAAACCTTTATGTGGTCTGTACACACTTAATATAACGTCAGAGCAGCAATGTACCTACCCACTGGCCCGTCTAGAACCAGAATCTCAGCATTTTTAAAATGGCTCAGAACCGTTGCTACCGCAATTATGGCAACCGCGGTGTGTTCCCATTAAAATCGGTTTTTGTCTATGGTCCTCAGCTTTTAGTCGGTTTTTCTCTATTAGAGACGTTACTCAACTAAATTTTGCGTCAAATAATACTGGGCGGACTGTTATGCAAGCTATGACAATACCAGAAAAAAAAGTTAAAAGTTGATTTTCTGTGGTCATTTTCTGTTGTTGCCAAACTGACAGGAGCTCTGCATTTACAATGTAAATACAATTGTATTTAAAACCCTGTGTATTAGTGTAATATATCAAAAGAATCTTCAAGATTCAAGCTTAACGAAAAACTAAACATGCAGTAGGTTCAAAGTGTGTTGAAAACGACAATATTGAAATAAAAAACAAGGGGAGAGCGCCGCGTCCGGCGTCCGTATTTTGTTGATAATTTTGTATGATTTACTAACTAATCTGTTAGAATATTGCTCGTAATATGGAAATTAGTTCATTATTAGTATTTACACATACTTCGACAGTAAAAATAGGACGAAAATATATAGGATTCCATGTTTTAATGATTTCATTCCACAGGTCGTCAGTACTTGCCATAATTCTGGTATAAACGCTTTTTTTAAATGTCCACAGTAAAGGTTTGTATAAACATGGAAATTACGAGAGTAATGGCTTGTTTTTTTTCAACGGTTTACCCGACTACGGGGATCACAAAGAAGGGTTATTATTTGAGCTTTAGCACGATGTTTTTAATAAAGCGTATTAACCTTAATGTCCACAGTAAAGGTTTGTATAAACATGGAAATTACGAGAGTAATGGCTTGTTTTTTTTCAACGGTTTACCCGACTACGGGGATCACAAAGAAGGGTTATTATTTGAGCTTTAGCAATATGTTTTTAATAAAGCGTACTAACCTTAATGTGATGGTTTGGATTGAATGATTTTGTATTTTTTTCCAACGGTTTACTGACCACAATTTGAGTTTAACGTAAAGTTTTGAGTTTATTTATTATTATTATTTCGTTTATTTATTTCTTTCATATTACATTATATTTTTAAATATTTCAATTAAAAAAAAGTAAAAAAAAACATTTAAAAATATAAAAAATAGTATCCCACCGGTATCGGGAACAGGGTCCAAGCTACCGGCGGTCATGGCTCCAGAGAGAGGAATCGCCTGACAATGCGAGCCGTGTCCAGAAGTACTGCTTTCTGAATCAAGCCCTTGATCCAACCGCCTAACGAGAGCCTCCTGAGATGTTGGTCGAGGCTCGTGGCTATTAAGCCATTGGCTGACACGACTATCGGTACAATGATCGCTGAGTCCACATCCCACATGTCGACAACCTCGCGAGCCAAGTCAATATACTTGATTTGTTTATCTTTCTCGGCTTTCACGAGGTTCTCGTCATGTGGGACGGTAATGTCAACAATCATTGCACGCCTCTCGATTCGGTCCACCACCACTATATCAGGCTTATTGGCTACAATAGTCCTGTCAGTGATGATGGACCGATCCCAGTACAATGAGATATGACCATTATCGAGAACTGGGTCGGGCGCATATCTGTAGTACGGCACTTCCGATTCCACAAGAGAGTATTTCAGAGCAAGTTGCTGATGGATAATCCTGGCTACAAGGTTGTGCCTATGCAAGTACTCACCGTTAGCCAGACGAGAACAACCAGAGATTATGTGGCGGATTGATTCTCCCGGACGATGACATGCCCGACATATGTCAACCGTGCCGTCCTTCACAATAAATCTCCGGTAGTTTTTCGTCATGATAACTTCGTCCATAATTGCACAGACAAAACCTTCGGTTTCCCCAAAGAGGTCACCGACACGCAACCAGGCTACGGACGCTAGTTGGTCTACATCGGGCCCATGTAGGGCCCGAAAAAAGCGTCCGTGAAGTTCCTTACTCTGCCATACTTCTCTGCGATCGTTAGTGTCAAGCACTAGAGGTTTGCGCCAGTTCTCGTTAGCCAAGGAGAGTGGAGTAAGGCCCTTGTCCACCGCCACTACATCTCGATGCATACCCACGTCAGCAGCTAGAAAATATTCCCTTAGACTGCATACCTCGCGGTTGTGGAGGGTTTTAGCATTTAAAAAGCCTCGGCCTCCACACTTCCGCGGGATATACAGTCTCATCACTGAAGAACGTGGGTGATGCATTCGAAATGCAGTCAGCAGTGTACGGACACGCCTATCCAGGGCGTCAAGTTCTGTTTGAGTCCATTTGAGTACGCCCAAAGAGTACATCAATACCGGCATGACCCAACCGTTGAAGGCGCGCACCTTGTTTCCGCCCGATAGAAGACTATTAAATACCTTCTTCAGGCGGCCAAAGAAGCGCTCCTTCAACGATTGCTTCATGTCGGTAACATTGATACCTAACGCTTCCGACATACCCAAATACTTATAGGTTTCGGTTGGAGAGAGGGATCTCAGGTTTATGGAATCCGAGAGTTGAGTTCCCACGGATTCCACAATCTCCCCTCGCTTTACATGCATAACTGCACATTTGTCCACACCAAACTCCATCCTGATGGCACTACTGAAGGTTTCAGTTACCTTCAGTAGCTCCATCAGTTGTAGATTGTTGGGGGCAAAAAGTTTCAAGTCATCCATGTAAAGCAGGTGAGATATAACCTGACCACCTCTCTTCAACCGGTAACCTAGTCCTGAATTCTCCAGCAGTGTGCTTAGAGGATTCAAGGCTAGGCAAAACCAAAGCGGACTCAAACTGTCACCCTGGAATATACCCCGCTCGATCCTTATCGGTTCGCTATTCCTTTGGATTTGTCGACATCCTGGATAGCGAAGGACCGTCCTCCATTGCCCCATACATGACATCAGGAAGGTGCGTATCGTTGCATCAACTTTATATAATTCTAGCACCCTCATGAGCCATGTATGAGGAACTGAGTCATAGGCCTTCTTATAGTCTATCCAACATGTCGACAGATCCTTTCGGGAACGCCGAACCTGTTGGCTAATGGTCATATCTATGAGGAGAAGCTCCTTAGTACCGCGGGACCCATTCCTACATCCATTTTGAGAGGCAGACATGATACAGTTACTATCTATATGTGTGTTAATCTTAGCTCTCAAAATGGATGTAAGAACCTTATAGACCGTCGGTAAGCACGTGATCGGTCTATAATTTTTAGGTTCCGCAGTACTACCTGATTTATGGAGCAGGTGGGTTATTCCTGTAGTCAGAAATTGGGGCAGCGACCCTGACTCTAAGGCAGACTGGATCTGAGATGCCAAGCGGGCATGCGATCTTGTAAACCATTTTATCCAGAAGTTGTGCAGCCCGTCCGGCCCTGGAGATTTCCAGTTAGCTAACGGACGGACTGCACGAGCTATATCTTGGGGGCTGATGATAACTGCCCCCATTTCTGGTATTAGATCGCACGCGCGCTCAACATCCCGAATCCAATCGCCCTCGGTATGACAGACAGGCACCGACCAGATGCTGCGCCAGAAAGAGTATATGGCGTCATCATCCGGCAGGTGCGTATTAGTCACACCTTGGTCCGGTCGCTCCCAATCCCTGTACACCCACCTTTCATTACTTCGGAATGTGCGATTCTGGGTGTACCGCTCCACTCGCCGCTTATACCTGCGAATACGGTTTGCCCATGCATATACTTTCTGCTTCAGGAAGTCGATACGCTCTGTGACACGGGACATATAGTCACGGGAGCTGACATCAGTCCCCGAAAACGCCCGTCTCACAAAGCGCATCACTCTTGGGCGAGTGTTGCCCTCCCTGAAGCAGATTAGTTTGCCTATGAGTGCTCTGGCCCCACCAATACGACGCTCGATCCTGCACTGCCAAGCCGGCACGGCTGGCTTCGGTCGTGTAGCTCTGTCATTAGGAAATTTGACGTGAGCTACACGACATGCCGCTACAGCCGCACAGTACAGTATCGAGTGTGTATCGGTGAGGTCTTCGCAGTCATCAAAATAATTTGACAACTGCGAATCCAGAGCAGCCACCAGCGCCCTATTCTTATTATGCATGGGCAAACGAGGTAAGCGTGGCCTAAGCTCGAGCGGCATGCTGCGATAATCCCGAATAGCACACTCCAAAGCACTCCTCAATTCATCATTGCAATGGGTACTTACGTTTGTAACCATGTCATTACACTCCTCGTCAGCGTGGTTGAGAGCATGGTTGGACGCTGGTACCACAACTGGTACCACAGTCTGCGACGGAGGGGCAATAACATGGCTACCCATTTCAGTTCGGAGGCGATCAAGTACAGTATCATCCAACATATGATTACGCAGGATGACCCGTACCTGATCCGACAGTCGTTGGGCCGAAACGTTGACGGCTGGCTCAAGCACCTGGAACAAAGAGAGCATCCGAACACGGTACGCGGTCAGGTTGTTACCTCCCTCTGTAGCCCCATAGTATGAGCGCATGACGTTTTCATTGATGGATTGCGTCCATCGCATGCGCTGCACACTTCCGCCGGGAGCTGGGACCCTATCAGAGGCCGGTGGGCCTCGAGGTCCTAAACCGCTCGGCGGCCGACGTCCTCCCCGTCGACGCGTAGGTGGTGGTGTCGTCGGCGGCGAGAAGAACTCGTCGCTGGAGCTCGACGCAACTGCCACGGCCGGTGTCACAGCACTCACGGTGGGGCTGGGTTCCGGCGGCGGCGAGGCGGAGCTGAGCGACGAGGCCGGAGGTGGTGGGCGTGCTCTCCGTGCTGCGGCTCTCGTCAACATTTTTCTCTTCTCACTGTTTCATTCATCGTCATTGTTAACTTTATCTTGTCATTTTCACTATTGTTTTTTTATTATTTATATATTGTAGGTATTATTGCAGTTTTTGTCTGGTATTGTATGCATTTTTGGACGTTTAAAATAAGATGTGAATATTGATGATGAATAAGAGAGCAGAGAAATTTTTTTCTGTCAGTTCGGTTGACAGTCGAGCCACAGATTATTATTATTATTATTATTATTATTATTATTATTATTATTATTATTATAATGGTTTTGGGCATGAGAATAATGTTTTTTTTAATGCCTAATTGCTGTCATAAATTAAAAATAAATTGGAATCTAAGACAAGTTTCGATTTCAGGTCTCAGGATAATTACAATAATTACGGTCTGGAAGAAGAGGAGGAGGATGTGTCTATATATCTGAGTTTCGCTAGCTACTTTATTAAAAAGCCTCCTCCTCGTAATCTGTGTAAACCTCGTAATACACCTTCCTTTTAATGTGTGTGTAATGTATTTCGTTAAAATAAATATGTAAATTAAAAAAAGATATCACATAAAAAAAGTTTATTTTTAAATAGGTAACACATTTTTTACAATATTAAACAACTATGTACATTAATCATTGTCTCATTTCAACAGAAATCACAAAATAAACTAAATGTCGAAATTAAAATATAGGACGGGCCGTATGCAGCCATACGTATGAGCCCTACGGGCGGCCATCTTGCCGTATTTTGCCTTATTTTTGCTAGCGCAGGCGGCATGAAATTAATGCGGGAAGGGGTGTTTTGTTTTCATCTTGTGTGCTACTTAAAACCGTCCAAGTAATGACTTATGGGTATCAAAAGAAAGCTTATATACATAGGTTTAAAAGACATAAACTACAAAATTATTAGTAAAAACTTAGTAAGAACAAAAATTTTACTGTTTTTCAACCCAAAATCTCAAGTTTAACTTTTTTTTTAAGTACTTAGAACTAGTTTTTGTGACTTAGTTATCACATAAGTCAATTCTATATAGTATCAGCTATACACACGTATTTTTTACTTGTGTGTAGAAGCAGGAGATTACGAGATATTAAGCTTTAAATTGGCAACGGGACCCGGCGCTTGCGCGGAAAAATACCAGAGCGAGCGAGCGGACGCAGGTTGTCACTTTTTGGCGTCTGGACTGACGTTTGAGTGGCAGTAACCAAATTATACAGTTTTTGTAACCAATTATACAATCTGGCAGCCCTGTTCGTGTTTACCATGTTTTTTTCGTTCGTCTGTTGACTAGCGCTGCAATTTTAACACTTTTAAATGAGATTTTGATTTTGGTTAACTTATTTATATCACCATGTCAGCCAAAGTTTTTTAGTCGATTTAACGAATGTATAAATTCTATTGTGGACCACCCTATGTTTTGAAGATAACCTGTGGTTGAGGGTTTGTTTTGCATTTTCAGTTTTGTTTTTGACATTGACATAGATAATATAGATTGTTGATTGCTCTATGCACATTGCACAAGCAAAGCTAGCAAATTGACTTTTTGATTGTCACCGTTTTCGCAAGTTGTCGTTACATTTTGGCAATCCTTTTTGGTTTTTATTCAATTCGGGTGCGTATTGCGTAACTGAAGTCCTCTTTCTCGTTGATAAGGCAGTAAAAAATCAAAATGTTGGACGGAGAACCTAAAGACAATGGAAGTGTTGATACTCGCGAACAAAGGCCAAACACAAACGGTGGTGGCGATGAAGCCGACGCACTGGGCAGTCATGAATCCTCGAACGCACGCCGCTATGCAAGGATGCCTGTGGATAGAAACGCACCATATTACAACATGAACCATAAGTATCGTGGGATGGCTCTTATTTTCAACCATGAGCATTTCGACATTCACAGTTTGAAGTCACGTACTGGCACAAACGTAGACAGTGATAATCTCGCCAAGGTCCTGAAGGGCTTAGGTTTCCAAGTTACGGTGTTGATCAATAAGAAATCTGAAGAAGTCATTAAATATGTTCAACAGACAGCAGAAATGGACCATACTGATTTTGACTGCCTCCTTATTGCTGTGCTAACCCACGGAGAGCTAGGAATGTTGTATGCTAAAGATACACATTACAAGCCAGAAAACTTATGGTACTACTTTACTGGTGACAAATGCCCAACTCTTGCTGGAAAACCAAAGCTATTCTTTATTCAAGCTTGCCAGGGTGATAAATTGGATGGTGGTGTTAATCTGGTGAGCTATACCGAAACAGATGGATCACCCTCTGCATCCTATAAAATCCCAGCTCATGCTGATTTCCTGATTGTATTTTCAACTGTGCCTGGATACTATTCTTGGAGAAACACTACTCGTGGTTCCTGGTTTATGCAAGCATTGTGTGATGAGTTGCGTTATGCTGGAACAGAGAGAGACATTTTGACATTATTAACTTTTGTATGTCAAAAAGTGGCTCTGGATTTTGAGTCTAACACTCCAGACATGATACCCATGCATCAACAGAAGCAAGTTCCTTGCATCACAAGCATGCTCACTCGCCTGCTTGTCTTTGGTAAGAAGTAATCCCTCCGTTAAACTGTCTCTTTGATCATGTACCTATGTTAGGTATTAAACTATCTTGTTAGCATTAGTTATACAAAAAAAAAATATGAAAGGAAACTATTCCTACTAATTAGAAAGTAATTTTCAATGGCTTTTGAAAATAATATTTTAATAGTAAAAAATGCATTGTTTTATGAGATTATTTTGTTTCTACATTTACTGTTTCAATAGGTAATTTTAAAGAATTTTGTATCCAAATGAAGTATGGTGGTTAGGTTAGTGCTAAGTTAAATATGCCATGTCACAAATTACTTAAGTAGACATACTATGTGCTAGTGATGTAAAGTCTAGGAGATGATAAACAAAATTGTTTGCTCATTTTAAAATTAACAGGTTTGCACAAACTTTGAATTATTTTTTTACCTTTTGTATTTGCTCAAATTTAAATTAAATGAAACATTGTGCTACCAGCTCCCAACCATAGTGTTTTATATGTAATGCCTAAATTGCGTGTATTTATTACACCTACAATAATGTTAAAGATTACATAACGTAAAGTACTTCATAAAAAACTGTTACTTTATGAAAAAACTTAAAAATTGTTAAGTCTTTATTTTCAATAAGCCTCAGATACATTGTATTGTATATTGGGCTGGTGCCCGCAACTCCACATACAAAATGCATTTTTTGGATACACGATCAAATTTGGATGAAATATATTGTATTTGAAATGATTTATTCATAATATAACAAGAGTTTACACTCTTGTGAGATTGTTACAATCCGGTGTTTACAATTGTCTTCTTCTGACACAACACATACGTAATAAAAGAACAAAAGAGATCAATTTCAAAGGTACCAGTACATATCATAAAGTTAAAATAAAGTTTTGTTATTTGTGATCTTTTTTTTTTTTTGAGAAAAGCTTGATGCATATGTATTTAACTTATAACTTTTTTCCTTGCAACATATCTAATTTCAACTGTGTTATCTACATTTTTGTTATGTTTTAAGATATTTTTTATATTTTTCAAGTGTAGGTTCATACCTACATAAAGACATTAACTTTTATTTAAATTGTGCATTTATTGTTGTATTAGTTGTTAGTAGCACTAAAATACATAGTTCTGCCAATTTGCATTGTGTTAGTTATTAATCGTTTTATTCTTAATGGGTTGAATGAAAATGCCTAAAATTGCATGCCCAGGTGTCATAATAATTTTCGGATCTGATAGTTTAAATAATATCTATAATTGCAAAGAAGTAAATATACAAACAAAAAGTAGAAAATACTTTGATTGTAAAATTTCAGTTTAAGAAATGTATGTGATGTTATTGACTGATTTATCTTAGTGTGAATATAATTCAGAATATCTGTGAGGAGTTACCATGGATTTGTATTAGAAATCATAAGAAATTATAGGTATATTGAAATTGTGCCTTGTTCAACTTTACAAAAATTCTAGAAACACTACCATTTATTTTAATTAAATGATTATTCTTATTTAGTATCTCCTCATAGAATTTTGATGCAATGATGTGACTGGTCTGTATTTTTTATAAATGCTTATTATGTATTTAGTAAAACATAAGCAATAAATTTCTTCCATTCTCAGAGCTCTTTTATTGCCCAATCAATTTAAAATTGCGATTGGGTGCCTTAATTCGAAAAATCCCTAAGTCCAACTTAGGCATTTTTACACTGACAACACCAGCTGACAGCTATTTTTTCGCTTTAGACCAGTGTCAACGATTTTTATGAACTCCAAAGTATGTTTTCGAATATTAAAATAAAATAAACATAAGGTATTTTCTCAGTTCATAATGTCCATAAAGCCCTAAGTCCGTCCATTTGTGCTTAAAAAAGCACTTACTACACTTTCGAACTGCTTCATTTTGCTGACAGGTTGTAACTTGTTCTTTTTAGGGTACCGTACCCTACGGCCCAAACGGTCACTCACGTGTCCGTCTGTCTGTCCGTCGTCTGTCACACAGGTTTTACAGCCAAACGGTTGAAGCTACAGTCGACTTTTCACAGTATAAGCTTCTTGTTGACCAAAAGCCATACAAATAGTCAAAAATACATTTGTAACGGAACCCTAAATGTGAGAAGTTTTTTTCTTTGATTTCGTGAAAAAGTTTGTATAGGTACCCTCTTTCATTTATTATATTATCGGAAAGTTTGTATAGGTACCCTCTTTCATTTATTATATTATCGGAAAGTTTCGTAGAAAACAGCCGCAACTTGAAAAAAAAATGATCGTGTTTTTTATGAAAAAGTTTGAGAAGAGAAGAAGGTGACGAAAGAGTGTTGAAAGTGAAAGATTATAAACGTATGAAGGATTAAACCTCCTCTATAAACTTATGCAATATATACCTGAACACGAAAGAAAGTTCTATGAATGTTTGATTATAAAACAGGATGTGGAAATTCCAATGATGACAAGAATGATAGTATTATTGGTTATTAAGAAGTCAAATTTGATTGTTATTGATCTCAATAAGCTCTTGTCCTAAAAAAATCTTATTAGGTAGTTAGATTACTTACCAAAAAATATTTGCCACGTATTTTTTTTTTGGTCACGTAAACCAATAACGCGGACGATAGTGCGTTGAAATTTCGCGTGACGTCACATATCGTATCGTGTTCAATACACTTTGTAATGATAAGTGACGAAACAAGCCTCCACTCCTGAACTTTGATGCGTTTTATCTTTCTTATTTTTATTGGTAGGTTTACTAAAGCGAAATATACGTGTTTCTAACTTACGGACTAAAAATAATTATTATTTTTATACCCAGGACCCTATTAAACAGAAGAACTAGACATTGGTGCGGATTCTGTTTTGCACGAACTAAACTTAATTTAGGCTAAGTATTCCTTTTTCTCTGTAATAAAAAAAGAAAGAGTAAATTAAGTACGTAAATTAGAGCTGTCAAATTTAGTTGAACTAATATTTCCATACAAATTAAGGGTGCACGTAAAAACATGTCGATTAAAAACACGGTGAAGCGCAAGGCGTAAACTAGTTAGACATCTCTAACTTAGTTCATATATAGCTATAGCCGTCCATTTCTCGCACTGCCTTTTAGTAAAAGACAGCGATTCTCTAAGTTTAGTTATTGAATAAGAAAATCGGCACCATTATACCTACCATTTTTATTTAGTTTTTACAAACGAGTAGACGAATGTAAGCCCGAGACGTAGTCGAGGGCTTACCATAGTCACGAGTTTGTAAATACCAATCCGCACGTGTGTCATACAATGTTTTTCAACACATTTGCGAGAAAACAGTACCTACTAGGCAATGAAACAAACTTTTGTTTTTGATATGAATCATCTATTGGCGCGGCTTGGCAGTAAAACCGACTCGAATGTCGTGACAAAAAACGGCATGACGCCGTCGTGCCCCCACTACGCCACCGCTCTCGACCCCCTACTCCCTTAAACATCTATGCGAAAAAAAGGAACACAACAACAACCAACAACAACAACACCAATAACAACAACAACCAACAACAACACTACCAATAACAACAACAACAACCGACAACAACCGGCAACAACAAACTACAACCAGCAACAACACTACCAATAACAACAACACTACCAGCAACAACAACCACCATAACCAACAACACTAACAACAAAAAACAAACAACAACAACAACCAACAACAACAACAACCTACAACACTACCAACAACAATCACAACTAACAACAACAACACTGCCACCAACAACAACCACCGCAACCAACAACAACAACCAACAACAACACTAGCAGCAACAACAACCACCACAACTAACAACAACAACCACAACTAACAACAACAACAACCACCACAACCAACAACAGCAATCAATAACAAATAAACAATAACAACAACCAACAACAACACTAGCAGCAACAACAACCACCACAACTAACAACAACAACAACAAGAAACAAACAACACTACCAACTACAACCACAACCAATAACAACAACACTACCAACAGCAACAACCACCACAGCCATCAACAACACAAACAACAAACAACTACAACACAAAAAAAGCACAACACACGAAATAGATGTTTCACATCTGCCCATCTGCCGGGCGTCCCGTGACGGCCAATATTTTTTTTCTCGTAATGCGAAACTCCTTGGTGGAATTCTTATATATTTTGTAAGGAATTTAAAAAAAAACCGTAAAGGATACGCACGCCGCTATACAACGGAGCGTGCGGTAAAATAGGTACTTAGGTGCGAGTATCTATTTTACCACACGTTCCATTGTATGGTGCGTAATTTTGAACTTTCGAACAATGTATACAGGCTTCGTAAGTGCATTTTTTGAGCAAATGTGTTGAAAAAGTTTTATTTCACATTTAATTATAAAGCATATTTTTTGTACTATGATTTGGTGATAAGTAGGTACTTTTATTTCTGTAACACATTCGAGTCCTTTTCAGGATTTATTTGTGTGCTTGTTTTGCTCACAGTTCAAAAGTGAAAAAGTGGACTTAGTGATTTTTCGAATTGGGGCACCCAATTCAAAAGTAATTAGATGCCTACCCATTTTCCAAATGATTTTTTTATCTCATACCTAAGTACTTTTTTTTTCGGTTGGGAAATCATTCAATGACTTCTCCCGCTCTGGGTGGAGCGGGAGGGCGTGTAAGACTTACTGACTAAAACCCACCCCTGTTCCTCCCTTGCCTGAGTGCCCAGGGGTTCCCCTGGGCACTCAGGCAACTCTGTTACGAATTTATCCGCTACCCCTAGGCATGCAGGCACCGGCCATGATGGGCCCCGTCAGTGGTGGCTGACAAACATCTCTTTGAGGCGCGCGTAGAGTACTACGCACCGTCGACTCACGGGCCTGGTGCTGATCGAACGGCGAGCTACCCATTACTCACCGTCCGCAGGCCCTGGGGGTGCGATGGCCACTCCGTAGTCTCATCACCCGTTCCGCCTCCTCCTTCGCGAGCATTACTGCCTCGCAGAAGGAGACTCTCGCTAGTAGTGACCTCTCGCGTCCGGCCCTGGTCCAGGCCATCGTACGGAGCGAGAGGGAATGGGAAGCTGTCGCCTCCTTCTGCAAAGCAGTAATGTTCGCGAAGGAGGAGGCGAAAAGGAAGACGCCCTCGCGCCCCTAGCAGCAGCCACCGCAGGAGACGCCCTGGGCGTCAGTGGTCGCTAGCCAATCTCCGGCCACCGAAGACGCGGGTTGTCGCCGTCCGATAAGGACCACGCCTGACGACGGCGCGTAGTGTCCCAGGCGCGCCTCTAAGAGCTGTCAGCAAAACTGACGGGGTCCGCCTGGACCAATGCTTGTCTAGGTCGCGGATAAATTCGAAAGAGTTACCGCGGCCCTGACACAAGCAACTGAAAGGACAGGGGTGGGTTTTGGTCAGTAAGAGTCTGACACGCCCTCCCGTTCCACCCAGAGTGGGAGAAGTCATAGGTAGGATGATTTCCGACGCTCAAAAAAAAAAGCTATGCATATTGATTTAACTACGTGTAGGTATGTATTTCGTTTCCGCCACTCCACGCTGTGGGACAGCTTTGTCATTCGATCCACCCCAGCTCCTCAAGGAACGCCAGCAGCGCCCTGGTGTTACTATCTCGCTTAGGTTACCTGGGTGTCGAAGTATTTTGCCCTGAATGTAGCAAATACTAGGCAGCTTAGTAGCAGATGAGCTGCTGTCTCGAACTCCTCCATCCAGGCTCTGCAGAGTGGGCTGTCTCCTATGACAGAGAGGTGCTTATTAAAAGATCCGTGGTCAGTTGTAACGGCTGTGACTTTCCGCAGCTGAAGTTTGGTCAGTCGTAGGGCTTACTTTGTGAAGCGGTCATTAAAGGCGCTATTAACTGCTAATGACCTTGAGTGGTTAGCACGCATGTTCTGTGCTGAGGTCACGTAACGCGTCGTACGTCCACCCAGTAATAGTAGGACTCGCCCATCAAGGAGCGCTGTCCGAAATTAGACGCATTATTAATTTATTACACATAAAACAACAGGTATTAAACTAAAACAATTAGACTAAATTATAAATAATTAAATGATCTTTGAAATGGTAAAGTTTTCATAAAAATACGCTTTATAGTTTTTGCGTGATTCTCATTTTTTTATCCGCGTTAGACATAACTTTACAAATTAATTACACTATGTTATAGAAGTAAAATTTCATATATTCTCAGATCAAATTACGACGGAAATTGTCTAGAGTAACTTATTTATATTTTTTTCAAAGAAATAAGACTAGTCATTTAGACGTGACGTTCAATTAAAAACCATTAAGAGTCGTATAACTGCGCCTTAAATTTTTAATGTCTTCTTTTTTGGAACTCGGTTGTATTTTTTGTTAAAACTTTTTATACGAGTACTATTTTTCACTTTTGAGTTGTAAACAGAACTAAACCGCCCAAATTGATAACCCCAATAACAGAATAATTAATGTGATTCGAGGCAACCAAAACGTCATCTATGCTTACATATTTTTTGTTTTTGTTATTTTTTTCAAAAAGCACTGAAGCAATTTCGATAAAATTTATATGGGACCACCTCTGGAGTACTTTTGGATTAAAATAGGATTTTGAAAATCGGTTCACTACTGATAGAGAAATCGGTGGACATACATAAAAAAAAAAAAACCTACGTACAGTCGAACATAGAGAACCTCCTCCTTTTTTCGAAGTCGGTTAATGAAAACAAGAGTCTAGACAGAGAAAGACAATCGATATGGCCATATAATTAGGTATGACCTGCTTCTCCCCATTGTGCGGCGCGCTAATCGGTCTATCACCACTATATCCAGCTTATTGGCAACAATAGTCCTGTCAGTGATGATAGACCGATATAGACAACCACCCATATAGGCTCATCGTTCCCCTGGATTGGTCGACATCCTGGATAGCGAAGAACTGTCTTCCATTGCCCCATACATGACCCAAGGAAGGTGCGCAGAGTTGCATCTATTTTGTACAACTCCAACACCCTCATGAGCCATGTATGTGGAACAGAGTCGTAGGCCTTCTTATAATCTATCCAGCATGTCGACAAATCCTTGTATGGTCATGTCTATGAGGAGTAGCTCCTAAGTACCGCAGGACCCGTTCCAACATCCATTCTGAGAGGCAGACATAATTAAATTACGTCAATGTGCAGATTAATTTTCGCTGTCAGGATGGATGTAAGAACTTTATAGACCGTCGACAAACACGTTATCGGTCTATAATTCTTAGGTTTCGCGGTACTACCTGTCTTATGGAGCAGGTGGGTAACACCAGTTGTTAGGAACTCAGGCAGCGACCCAGACTCTAAGGATGACTGAAATTGAGATGCTAGAAGCGCGTGTGAGCTACTATACCATTTTAGCCAGAAGTTATGCAGTCCGTCCGGTCCTGGAGACTTCCAATTCGGTAACGTACGGACTTCTCTGGCTATATCTAATGGGCTAATTTCAACTTTCTCCATTTCTGGTATAGCTTCGCACACACGCTCGACATCACGCATCCAGCCACCCTCAGTGTGACAGACGGGCACCGACCAAATGCTGCGCCAGAACGTACTCGTGGCGACATCATCTGGGCGGCACCCGTCCTTCACATTTTGTTCAGGTCGCTCCCAAGCGCTATATACCCACCTCTCATCGCTCTGGAACATGCGATTCTGCGAGTACTGGTCAACTCGCTGCTTATACCGCCGAATACGGTTTGCCCATGCACAAACTTTCTGCTTCAGGAAGTCAATGCGCTCTGTGACACGGGACATGTATTCTCGAGGGCTGATTTCAGTCCCCGAAAGCGCCCGCCTTTCAAAGCGCATCACACGTGGTCGTGTATTGAAGCAGAGTAGTTTGCCGATGAGTACCCTGGCCCCATCGATACGCCTTTCGATCCTGCATTGCCAGGCTGGTGCAGCAGGTTTTGGCCGACTAGCTCCGTCACTATTCTTAAACATCACGTTGGCCCAACGACATGCTGCAACAGCCCCGCAATATAAGATTGAGTGCGTATCAACGAGGTTCTCGCTGCTTTCAAAGATGTTTTTAAGCAGCGAGTCCAAAGCACACACCAACGCCCTATTTTTTTTGTGCATGGGTAACCGTGGTAAACGGGGTCTAAGTTCGGTCGGAGTGGACCTGTACTCGCGAAGCGCATCCTCCAGTGCGCTCCTCAGTCGATCGTTGCACTGGCTACTTACCGTAACAACCCCATCATCTGTCTCATCACTTAAATTATTGGGACGCGGTGGGATTGCACCACTAGCGGGCGTTTGTACCGCGGTCTGTGTCGGGGTCGAGATGATAAGGTTGCTTAGTACCTCTGAGCGCAGCCTATCAAGTGCAGCGTCGTCCAACCTGCGGTTACGTTGGATGACCCGCACCTTTTTTTTTTTTTGCCGGGGTGGAAAATCCTCATGGATGTCCTTCGCCCGGGGCAGGCGAAGGGGTCTGTCAGACTCTTACTGACTAAAAACCACCCCGGTGTTCCGTCCCACACTTGGATCGGGGATCGTGAGAGCTAATACGACTTCCATGATCCCCGGCTAGTGCTGGCCCGCCTATGCGTGCCACCTCTGGCCCGCGGGGAGAGTGAGGTGTCCACCCCCCGCGACGTCTATTAGGGGCGCACGTGGAACACTACGCGCCGCCGCCTCGGGTCCTGCTGGATGGGGGGCGGCGGACGACCCCGAGTCCGCCGGCCCTCCGAACCCATTTAGGGGGGCTGGAAGAGGGCGTTGTCCGCCCTCCGCCGACGCCCGGTACGCCTGCTGCGGATCGGGAGGGTGGCCACGGCCTCCCTCTCCCTCTCCGCAGCCTCCTTCTGCGAAATTACGGCTTCACAGAAGGAGATCACCGCATCCCCCGACTCGGCGCTCCCGATCATCGAACGAGCGCCGGCCGGCAGCGACAGGTCGGGGCCCACTTCAGATACGAGGGCACGGCGCTACTACTCCCATGCGGCACACTCTCCCAGTGTGTGCTGCGCCGTGTCCTCCCGACAGTCGGTGCAGTGATGGCACCGAGCGTCCGGCTCCCTGTTTATGCGACACAAGTGCTTCCCGAAGCAGCCATGCCCCGAGAGCACCTGCGTCGCTCGAAACGACAGGGAGCCGTGCTTCCTCCCGAGCCATTCGTCGAGCACTGGTCGGATCGCGTCGACGGTAGCAAGGCCGGCGGCGGTAGGGAGCGAAAGCCTATCCCGCCATTCCGCCTACCGTATACCTATAATATAAACAAAGAAATTCTACAAAAAAACATATTATTATGGGTCATGTTGACAGGAAATGCTCCCTTATTCGTCTCCTGAACACCTCCAACGAAGGGCTATCCCTTAGAGTGTGTGGAAGAGAGTTCCAAAGGCGTACAGCACGAACAGTAAAGGACTAGAAGAGTGGGAAGGAAGGAAACCGTTTAATTTATCCCCGTGTGGGGAGGTGCTTCAAAGTCGACGCTCAAATCAATTGAGGTTGCCCAACGTGCAATATTAAAGGTAAGCACCTTTAAACCAATACTTTTCTCGACTGCCTCACTTTATCAATTATGTGGAGTACGAACAGTGAGACAATTATTTATACTAAAAATAATCATAATGCAACACTCATAAATAATTTACAATCCCCAGATGTAGAATAAGCGCAGAAATTACGCGGTTTGCACACAACTAAGTTCTTCCAACACAAAATTTATAACAAAATTGATTAATTCATTGGGCCCGTAAATTTATAACAAGATTAATAAACTCCTAAACATATATCCTCTAAATACAGATTGTTGCAAGAGAAAAGTATTGGAATACCTACATAGTCTCACTTGTGATGAGACTGAGCAGCTTCTAGCTGTGTCAAGATAGGTAGCAATAATACACATATTATTATTATATTTACAAAACCGTATCTCAGTCATTATCATGTCCACTCATAAACTGCCACATATCACACTCACACCTAACTATAGACACACCCTCTCACACTCACTCATTCACTTAACATAACACACAAAGAGAGGATCAGACCACTTTTACAAAGTCTTATAAGAGTACATAATATTCATCAGTAATGAGTACTACAGGTTTGCGCCAGTTCTCTTTTGCCATGGACAACGGGGTGAGTCCCTTGTCCACTGAGACCACATCTCGGTGCATACCCATGTCAGTTTCTAGAAAATATTCTCTTAGACTGCACACCTCGCGGTTGTGGAGAGTCTTAACGTTTAAAAAGCCTCGAACTCCACACTTCCGCGGGATGTACAGTCTCATCACCGATGATCGTGGGTGGTGGGTTTTTTTTTTTTTGACTTGAATACTTTGTTAAGTATTATATTTATTTTTATTTTTTTGATTGACATATTATGATTACTATTTTGTTTGACACAAATATTTACTTTGTAAAGTATTATATTTTTTTTTTTTTTGATTACTTAATTATTGTAAATGTGAGGACTATGTGGGTTATTATTATTATTTTCTCCTCCTTTTTACAGTAATTTTCAACGTTGTCTGACAGTTTGAGTACTTTTGCGGCCTACCCAAATGTCTTTTCTTTGGTATTGTTCGTCATGTCATTGAGCTCCTTAGTGGTTTTTAAGTTGAGCTATTCGACTATTGACAAATGCTTGCACTGACTGGACAGGTCCACTCAAATATGTTTGGTTCTTTCTTCAAAAGACCACTACAGACACTAAGCTGCATGGTCCTCATATAGAATAATGTGAATGCGAGAACTATGTATGTCGTTATATTCATGTAGATTTTATGATTGTCTGGCAGTTTGAGTATTTTTTGCGGCCTACTCAAATGTCCTTATTTTGGTATTGTTCGTCGGTTCGTTGAGCACCTCAGAGTTCTGAGTTGAGCTTCGCGATGACTGACAAATGCTTGCACTGTCTGGACAGGTCCACTCGAATTCGTGTGTTGCTTTCTTCATAAAGCTCATCCCAGACATAAACGTACATGGTTCTCATATGATCTAACCAGTCCACATTGTATGGATTTGAACACTAAAAGAGACTTTGACCTCTGAGTTTGTTTCGGTGTTTCTTCTCAGGGTAGTCAGCTAGGAAACACCGGCCTCATCTAGCTTAAACTGACAAAAAACATTGACGTGTAAAAGTGTTCCTTGTAACCTATTTACTGAATAAACATCATTTATCATTTATCATTCATCATTTATCATTTATCATTTGATGCATCCGGTTTGCGGTCAGCAGCGTACGGACCCTCCTATCCAGGGCGTCGAGTTCGGTCTGAGTCCATTTGAGTATGCCGAAAGAGTACATCAAAACCGACATGACCCAACCGTTGAAGGCGCACACCTTATTCCCGCCCGACAAAAGGCTGTTCAATACATTTTCAGGCGGCCAAAGAAGCGCTTCTTCAGCGATTGTTTTATGTCAGTAACGTTAATGCCTAACGCTTCCAACATACCCAAATATTTGTATGTTTCGGTCGAGGAGAGGGATCTAAGGTGTATGGAATCCGAGAGTTGAATCCCATCGGATTCCGTAATCCCCCCTCGCTTTACATGCATGACTGCACATTTGTCCACACCAAATTCCATCCTGATCGCGCTACTGAAAGTTTCAGTTACCTTCAGTAACTCTATCATTCGCAAATTGTTGGGGGCAAAGAGTTTCAGGTCATCCATGTAAAGAAGGTGAGATATGGCCTGACCACCTCTTCTCACCCGATAGCCCAGCCCAATGTGTGTATGTAAATCTACGTTTATTTACCTAAGGACATCGTTTCTAGGTTCCGTACCCGAAGCACTGGGCCGGTTTTGTTTAACAAATTATGTGACGAAAAGTTTCAAGAAGCATCTTACGAGTATAAAGAAGTGCATAAAAGGCTTTATAATTAGTACAGTTGTTGAATCGTATACAGTCGTAGTCAGTGTCACAAACAAGGCAGCTTTTTTTTCCAAGCACAAGTTGTCATGTGGGGAACCACATCATTAGTCTACAGCTTGACAAATCAATTTGTCGAAGTGACTGACGATATCAGGCGGGGAATGGAAGACACTAAAGTTACTGCTTTAGTGTAAATCGACTTCTCTAACGCTTTTAATACCGTCAGTCATGAAGTCCTTTTGTCCATCCTTTCTTATCTCATGGTCTCTCAAGAGGTACTGGAATGGTTTTCCTCTTATCTTCGGGGGCGTAAGCAGTCAGTTCATACTGGAGACTCTTCTTCAGGGTGGTGTGATCTTGTAGCTGGCGTCCCCCAAGGCGGTATTTTATCTCCTCTTCTATTCTCAATTTTTATAAATTTTATTACTACCGAGCTTCAGTGTGCGTATCATCTCTACGCCGATGATTTACAGCTGTACTGTCAGACAGGTGTTGACAATTTATCGGATGCGATCGAGGAGCTAAACCGGGATTTACGAGTCATTAAAAACTGGTCAGATCGATTCGGGGTGGCGGTTAACCCTACAAAGTGTCAGGCAATCATAGTTGGGAGCTCCCATAGTCTGAGAAAGCTGGATTGCCTAAATGTACGTCCCGTAATCTTTGACAACACAGTAATTCCGTTTGGCTCCGAGGTTAAGGATCTTGGTTTGCATGTTGACACTTACCTTGACTGGCGGAAGCAGGTCACAAGTGTCAGTCGAAAAGTTATTGGAACGCTGCGGTCGCTCTATCACCTGAAAAACCTTCTACCAGCTCACATAAAGGCAACGCTTGTCCAGTCCCTAATCTTTCCCATAATCGACTATGGCGATGTGTGCTACTATGACCTGAATGCAGACCTTCTCAATAAACTAGACCGCCTTCTAAATAGCTGCATTCGATTTGTCTTCAATCTGCGTAAGTATGACCATGTATCCGCGCATCGGTTAATTTTAAAATGGTTACCCATTCGTCAGCGTAGAGCGCTAAGGGTCTTGACTACTTTGTTTTCTCTACTCGATAAACCCACTTCTCCTTCTTATCTGACTTCGCATTTTCAGTTTCTGTGCTCGACTCACGCTAAAAATCTTCGATCAACCACTAATCGTCTTCTGCGATGTCCCTCTCACCGCTCTGGGTTTGTCCATTCTTCCTTCCGTGTCCAGGCGGTCTCCCTATGGAATGCGCTCCCTCCGAACATCAGGACGGCAACCAGTCGGTTCTCTTTTAAGTTGAAGGCGCGTGAACACATTCGCAAGGAGTTCGAAAAATCGTCACAACGCTGATTCGTTATTTTCGTTTTTCTCAATTACATTTTTAATTTTGTTGCATGTATGTATTTAAGTATATATTTATTATTGTATTTTTATTTTCCGTTTATTCTTTCCCTTAAGTTGCACCTGCCACGTTCCGTCTCTGCACCACCCTAAGGTCGACTGGTAGAAAATGCCTAAGGCATTAAGTCCGCCATTGTACAGTAATTTTTACTTGTGCATTAAGTTTACTACATAAATAAATAAATAAATAAATTTGTGCTATGCTATGCTAGATCAAAAATTTATTGTAAAAATTAAAATTATGCAACGTTTATAATAATATATTGATAAGCCCACGTCCAACAGTGGACTAACGATAATGTTATTTAAACAAACTGAAGGCAGGTCAATTGATGTTTGCCGACGATTCGAGAAAGGTCGGCGAATGTTTATTTTGTTCTGACAGGTTTAGTATGTGCGAATGTTGGAGGAATAACCATTTATTTTGTCCTCATTTATTTTTCATTCCATCCATCATTATTTTGTTCTGTAGATCTAGACAAAGTGACTTAGTATCAGCGATAACGACTGCCAAAAAGACAAAAATGTAATAGAGTAAGATCCCACACCGCCAGACATATTATTGTTACGTCGACCGTATTACACTGGAACGTTCGAGAATGTGGTCGAAGTTTCCAGAAGTTTCCACTATGTTCGAGAACATTCCATTGTGGTACTGTGTGGAAGTTTATAGATGTTTCTAGAATATTCCAGTATAGGATAGTTCGACAATGTTCTAGAAACTTCCATGACCGTATAAATAGGCCGGACGGCGGGCGAGTGAGTCAGTCTGATTTCGACTACGGATGCGAACGGATGCGAATACAAGCGATTACGAAGAGAATAGTGATTATTAGCGAATTAGTGTTTGTGTTTATAAATTGTTGAGTTAATAAAGGATATTTAGTTAATTAATTGGTGTAAAATAATTTATCCCATACCCAGCTCGTAACATTATTTAAAACAAAGTCCCCGACCGCATCTGTCTGTTTGTTCGCGATAAACTCAAAAACTCCTGAACGGATTTTCATGTGGTTTTCACCAATGAACAGAGTGATTTATGAGGAAGGTTTAGGTATATAATTTGTACCCGTGCGAAGCAGAGGCGGGTCTAAGTTACTTTTATTCAGTTTCCGACGCAATTTGTGGGATTAAATAGTGTCTGTATATATTTGAATGTACCTACGCATACCTGTTAGCTTGGGCCAATGGTCATTTGCTTTGTCATTTAAGGCACAGTTTTACGACTATTACATTATTTTCAATTGAACATCACGTTTAACGTGATGTTCAATTGAAAATAATGTATATATAACGACTAGTCTTATTTCTTTGAAAAAATAATATGCTACTCTATACAATTTCTTTCGTAATTTAATAAGTGAATATTTGAAATTATATTTTTATAGCATATTGTAATTGATTTGTAAAGTTATGTCTAACGCAGATAAAAAATTAAGAATCACGCAAAAACTGAAAAGCATATTTTTATGAAACATTCGCCATTTTAAAGATCATTTAATTATTTATATTTTTTGTATACGTCTTTTGGTATAATACTTGTTGTTTTATGTATAATAAATTAATAAAGCATCTAATTTCGGACAGCGCTCCTTGATGGGCGAGTCCTATTACTGGGTGGACGTAAACGCGTTACGTGAGCTCAGCACAGAACACGCAAGCTAACCACTCAAGGTCGTTGGCAGTTAATAGCGCCTTAAACATCATAATTATCAGGGACTGCAGAATGAGAGAATCAAATGATGAATGAAAAAAACTTTTTTACAAAAAAATGGAACCGACTTCCAAAAAAAGTGCAAACAACTTTAATTTCGGAAGTCGGTGTTTCTGGGTTTGTGTCTTCGTTTTATGACACTGACTGCCGAAATTAAAGTTATTTGCACTTTTTTTGGAAGTCGGTTCCATTTTTTTCTATTACCTAGACTGTAGCTCGTAAGCATGACGTGCAATTTTATTGCACCTCGGTTTATCGCTATTCATTTTTGTGAAATGCAGCAGATAGAAGATAGGTAGGTACGTTAAAATGCACAATCCTTTAACTCACTAATTATTTATGTACACATAAAAAAATATTGCGTCCTAGTTGTTTTCGATGTGAGTATACCTATAATTTATTGACCATCTGTGCATGATATTGAAATCTAATGAATTTATTGCGCAACTCGAAACACAGAAATACGGCAAGTATTTCGCAATCTCAGTTAGAAACAAAATCAAATAGAAACAAAAATGAAGTGCGCAGGAATCCGTAGGATTCCCCACGCTGCTTGCAATAAATGTGACTCATCATCGCCTATAAATACCGCAGTAATCATTGCGCAATTCATTTGGTTCTTATTTTTTAAAGTGAATTGATTGAATACGTGCAATATTTACTTCAAAACTGGATTTGAACATAAATTCACCGCAGTTGTGCAGTCGCTGACAGAATTAAGTGATGAATTGTCTTGTTTTTACATCTACTCGCTATATTGAAGTGTTTTTTTGCCTAACCTAAAACAGTGTGGAATAGGTACGTGGTACTATTAAATATCTAATACATAAAATGGCGGAAGGAAATGGAGAAACGGCGCAACATTCAAAATGTTCCAATGGCGGTGGATGGAATTGCAATCCCGAATCCTATAACACAAGCAGAAATGAATTTTACAACATGAATCACAAGTATCGTGGTAAGGCGGTCATTTTTAGTCACGATCACTATGACATAATTGATATGCCAAAGCGAGGCGGCGCTGATAAAGATTGTGAAGCTCTGGAAAAATGCCTAAAAGAGTTGTCATTTAATGTTGATGTTTTCCATAATCTAAAATATGCAGAAATTATGAAGCATATTGAACGGACGGCAAAGATGGATCACTCTGATAATGATTGTCTATTAGATAATTGTAGTATTAACTCATGGACACTCTGGAATTTTGTATGCAAAGGATACACATTACAATTCAGAAAAATTGTGGTGTCGGTTTACCGAAGAAAACTGCCCTACACTTGCTGGAAAGCCGAAGTTATTGATATTCCAAGCTTGTCAGGGAGAAGCTTACGACGATGGTATTACATTGACAAGCAGCGACTGCATCGAAACAGACGGATGGTTTGAACCGAACAAGATTCCGATTCACCCTGACTTCCTACTCGCACTTTCTTCTGTTCCTGGGTATTACTCGTGGAGAAATAGCATTCGTGGCACTTGGTTCATCCAGACTTTATGCGAAGAGTTACACTTCTTTGCTACGGAAATGGATATTTTGACATTACTTACATTTGTGAATCAAAAAGTTGCCTTAAATTATGAATCCAGTACTTCAGACCCACACACTTCCCAAAAAAAGATAGTTCCATGCTTTTCAAGTATGCTTACACGTCGACTCGTTTTTACTAAAAAACCTGATAGTACAAGCAGCACGAAATCGTGTCTTGATTATTTTAGGGAATGTTCTATTAAAAATTAGAATAAGAAGCTATTGTATTCTTTAATATTGATAAAGGTACGCACCTAAATATTTTTTCGTTTCTATTACAATTGAAAGGAATGTATTAATAAGTATGTAGATAGGTATTTCATTATTACCTAGAATCTATAGTTAAAGGCCAATCAGTGGCTCAAGATATAAGCTAGTATGTACTATAGTTTGTTGTTCACTGTATGTGATGTAATGTTCATCCTAATGTTGTTATAATAATTAAGTAAGTATCTATTTTGGTACCAGTATTTTATTATAAATAAATTAAATGTTGTGTAATTTTAGAAAGAGCGTTTTTCTTTGTATGTAGGTACTTTTAATCTTAAGCTACTATCGCTTTAACATTGATTGAACTTGGACTTCGAAATACACTGAGGAACTCTAAAAATAAATCAAACTTGGATTGGATTCCTAGGTATAGGTACAGGTGAATTTCTCAAATGGGAAAATGGGAAACGGATGGCAAAATACGAAACTATGAAGAGTATTGAAATATACTCAAAGGAGTCTCGGGCCCGATTTTTATGAAAATCCGGCAATCAATCTGCCATTGGAGTCAGCTTCCAATCTAACCGGATGCAGTCGAGTATCAGTATTTTACGTGAAGCAGCTGCCAGCGATAGTAGAGATGTGAATTATTTGAAATACTGGTATTTAAAAACGCAAATACAAAATACGTATTTTTTATTTTGTAGGTATTTAATTAAATACTTAAAAAAGTAACATTTTGTATTGTACATATTTGAAATACTTTTGAAATGTATTTTCTATTTTCAAAATGCAAAATACTTCACTGTTAAGTTTAAGAGTCATTAAAACTGGAAATTCTCTGATATTGTGGCTTGTAAAGTGTAGGTATTAATAAAATAAAGTACTTATTCAGAAAACCAGTTTTTACAATATGTGTAAATTTGAAGACCCTCAGTCACCTTCTTCAAGTTAAAGTGGGTGCCAAAAACTAACAAGGAATAAGAGATATTCATTGCAGAAGTTAGAACAAAAACATGCAAGATTTGAAAAGTAGACCCCAGTCCATCCTCCATAACAATGATAATATATTTAAAAAAAAGAGGTAGATATGCCACTAGCACGCGCAAATTGTTGCAGACAAATTCAGCCAATTGTAGGAATGAACAGCAGCGAGCGAAGAAACGCGTGTCTGTGGCGTAACAATAATGTATCTATGATACCAAGTTGTGTGCTGAGAGTTTAAAAACTACGGTTCCAAGATAAATTTAAGAGTGAAGGAATTTTTATCCCAATGGAAGGTTGCTTAATTTTAGAAGCTAAATTACTGCCGACATTCGCAAAAAAGTTTTCGCATTCAGCGAAGTTTTTGGGGTATCAGCTAACTGTAACAGATCAAAAGAGGGAGCTTAATAATATCCCAGGTAGCATTAATATTATTTTTTGCCTTGCAGAACTGTTCTTTTTCGTAACAACGTTTGAGTTTCTTTAACTGGGAATTACAGAAATTGCAATACCGGGTATATAAACGTGATTTTTAAAAGTTAATTATCTTCCGACTTTTTGAGTTTGAAATGCATGCGATCACGGTGACCTACATAACAGAGTAGCTCCGGCGTTATCCAGGGCTTCAAGTTACGTTTACTCCTAGGCACGGTATATTCCTGCGTGTGCTTTTTATAATCGATCTAAGATTGTCTACTAATTTATCTGCGGCTTGATTAGGATCCCATATGGCCAGTACTGAAGACCAGTCATAGCTTTTGATGGTCTCAATGGCAGAGTCGAAGTCTAGCTTTTGTTTTAGTACGTGCAACGTCCATGTTTGCATTCCCGCTTTGAAGAAATACTAGTAGCGGTTGGTGATCTGTAATGGACGATTCTATAACAAAAGAAGTAGCGGATTTATTTGTTTTTAACCGACTTCGAAAAAGGAGGAGGTTATGAATTCGGATGTTTGTATTTTTTTTTTTTTTTTTTTTATGTAAGTAAGTATGTCATGTTCGGGCATAACTCCGTCATAATTATATTGACGGATTTGCAAAATTCTTTTTTTGTTCGAAAGGGGTTTATTCCGAAATGGTCCCATTTAAATTTCAAAAAGATCTGATGATGGGTTTCGGAGACAGACAACGGAACTCTTCAAAAATTGACAGCAAATCAACCACGATTGCTGCTATCGTATGTCTATGAATTGTTAACACAGTGAAAAATAAAAAACTTTTTTACAAAAAAATAGAACCGACTTCCAAAAAGGTGCAAAATAACTTTAATTTCGGAAGTCGGTGTCAAAAAACGAAGACACAAAACAGGAACACCGACTTCCGAAATTAAAGTTATTTTGCACCTTTTTGGAAGTCGGTTCTATTTTTTTGTAAAAAAGTTTTTTATTAGAAGAATGTAGTTCAAACAGCTTGCGAGCCGTGTCGGAAATAAATGAGTTAGGAGTAGTAGACCGTTTGAAGCAGTAAGTTTTTTTTTTTTTGTTCGGGTGGGAAATCATCCAATGACATCTCCCGCTCTAGGGTGGAGCGGGAGGGCGTGTCAGACTCTTACTGACTAAAACCCACCCTTGTTCCTTCCCTGCCCTGAGTGCCCAGAGGCGCGGTAACTCTGTTTCGAATTTATCCACAACCCTGGGCAGAAGCAGCACATGTTAGATAGTCATTTGAGTGACTGTCATTATTGTCACAGATACACTAGGGGTCAATTACAGCGACATGTTACGGAACAAGATGCACAACAACTACGTGAAATGTCTCGGGACAAATGACGCGGAACATTTTGCAGGCCACACTAGTCAGTGCTTATAGAAATGTCGCTCGAGAAGGTTGTGGCGATTAGTGCTGCGTGCTGCTTATTTCGGGAGAGAAACGTAAGCGAAAGAGAAGGTGGTGGATGCAGAATTTCTTACTGCAACGAGAAACAACAGTTTTATTTTATTTCGATAATCACGCTTCCCATACAGGGCCTACATCGAACCTAACAGCCCGCAACGCTGCAATACTGCGCAGAGACTGGAGAGTGCGATGGCTGTTAGGGTTATAAGGGGTTATCGCACGATCACCTACGAGGCAGCAACGTTACTGGCCAGATCAACGCTTTGGGATCTGGACGCGAAGGCTCTTGCGTCTCTAAACCGCTGGCAGAAGGAGGAGCTAGCACGTAATCAGCGACCGTTTCGCGGGAAATAGAGGCATGAAACCCTAGTGGCCGAATGGAGGGAGCTATTTGAGCAACCCAGATGGGGACACGCCATAATAGTGGGGATAAGCTCGGATGGTTTGAACCAAAGAAAATTCCGGTTCATCCTGATTTCCTGCTCGCTCTTTCTACTTACTGTTCCTGCATATTACACGTGGAGAAATGTGGACAATGGTTCTTGGTTCATCCAGGTTTTATGTAGAATTACACTACGCTGCTACGGAAATAGATATTTTGGCATTACTTACATTAGGGAGTCAAAAGGTTGCCTTAAATTTTGCTGCGGAAGGTAGTGGCCATAAAAAGCAAGTTATTTGTTTTTCGAGTGTGCTTAAACGTCGCGTCGTCTCGTTTTGATAGAAAACATAAAAAATTCAAGCAGTACCAAACCATCGAGTCAGATTCAATCAAAGGAGGAAAGGAATTCTAATAAATTAATACAACTTAAAGAAAATCATAAAATATATTTAACAGTGATCATAAATTTAACATTTGCCTTACAAATTAACAAGACTGAATGCCGCTGGCTTTCTCTCGCATCTCCCAGCATTGATCCCAGAACTGACTGAGTCTCTGCTCCTGATTGGCACAGAAATGTTTGAAGTCTCTGAGCATTCGCATTTGGAAGCCTTCGTCCCCGGTCGCTGGGGTAAGTGACGACTTCCACTTTTTTGATATCATGTGATTCCATGACCAGAGGAAACCCATCTGAAATAACATTAGTAGCATTTAATTTAGTTTATCGTAGTCCATGGCTGTTCCTAAGTACAGCCTGCTCCTACATTATGTTTCGTGTCTTTCTTAGGTTGCAGACACATCCGATTGCTACTATTTTTCTACTAAGCTCGTAAACATGACGTGTAATTGGATTTCAGTTTTTCCCTCTTTGGGGTAGGGAGGCTGCCCGACGACCAGCCTGATAGGTACAAGAAACACAAAAACAAAAGTGCTTTTCTTGTGAATTTTGTATGAACTCTATTTGGAACTAAATATTTTTTGTATAACGGACAGCGAGCACGTTTAATTTACGATAACAACGCACCAATAAGTAATGACAAGTATGTGTATAAGCATATGTAAGTATTAAGTTTCAAGAAAGTAAATAACCGTTCTCGGAACCAAAAAGCCGTTGGCTATAATCAGGCTCGCTATTGGTCGAAGGTAAATAATGTGAATTAGACAAGGACTAGCCCACTACGCGCAGGGGTAGGTACGGAGGACGCGGTACCGACCGCTTCAAGATAATTGATGAAGGCACAAGGCATAAAAGATATCCCAGGCTTGGGATAGGGAAAAGGAGGCCGTGGCCACTCTCCCGATCCGCAGCAGGCGTACCGGGCGTCGGCGGAGGGCGGACAACGCCCTCTTCCAATCCCCCTATACAGGTCCGGAGGGACGGCGGACTCGGGGTCGTCCGCCGCCCCTCATCCAGCATGACCCGAGGCGGCGGCGCGTAGTGTTCCACGCGCGCCCCTATTGGACGTCGCGGGGGGAGGACACCTCAGTCTCCCCGCGGGCCTGAGGTGGCCCGCATAGTCGGGCTGGCACTAGCCGGGAATCATGGAAGTCGTATTAGCTCTCACGATCCTCGGTCCAAGTGTGGGAAGGAACACCGGGGTGGTTTTTAGTCAGAGTCTGACAGACCCCTTCGCCTGCCTCAGGCGAAGCACATCCATGAGGATTTTCCACCACGGCAAAAAAAAAAGGTTCTACTTGGGTCTCTATGTATACAGAGCACGGGTATACCTCGGGAACATTTTGCAAATCATCAGCGTTCTCACTCTGCATATCGCGACGCGTACGTCTCGCTTGGCATCCGGCTCTCGTCACAACAGCTCTAAAGCCCTAGTTTCCCGTTTTCAAGTAAGTAATTAAGTATTATTGTCAAGTACCAGGTGTCCGTTGTTATCGCGTATTTACAAGTGTTATTGATGTTTTATTGGTGTTAACATAAATACGGCAAGTGCCTTTCAACGTGACCATTGTATTTCATTGTCAAGAACCCTCTATACCCTATAACTCGTTTGTACGAGTATGATACAAAGGAGGGATCATTTCCTCAATGCTATTCACATCGAGTTATAGAAAAAGTAGGACTTTGTATAGCGTCCTCTCTTTCCAAAGATTTACGTTTACTAGGGTACATTATATAAAGTTTATCTCACCCGCCGGCTATTGTCGTAATCGTCTTTGTTCTTTCCGCTGACGTGTCTCGTGATGTAGCCTTCGTGAGGACTGGGCGCCGCTTCCGGATGAACGGGGTATCTGTTGAGAATAAATTTAATGCCAATAGGTATTTGACTCCACCAATCCGCATTGGGCCCGCGTAGAGGGTTATGGCCCACACCCTCTCACAGACAGGAGGCCAGTGCCCCAGCAGTGGGGACATCAAAAAAAAAGCTGATGATGAGGTATTTGACTCAGTTTTTTTAATTTGTATCAAAAAGTAACAATCCAAAATCGAATGAATTTTTCAAACCCGCTCATAACCAAGTTAAAAAAAATCTAATGGAAGGAGAAACTGTCAAGTAACTGAAAAAGAATGCACGCACTGACATATGACGTCACCGCCATTAGGTTACGTGCACACAAAAGAGACAGCGAGATGTCTCCACCACACCCCCGCTCTTCTTTACACCAATATTTAAAATGCTAATAGTTGCTTCATTTAATAACCAATTCTGAAGCTATTTTCAAAAAAAGACACAAAAATAAACACAGGAACATACACTATTGTAAAGCGTGTGCTAGACAGTTCGAAACCACCATTTCAACGAAAATGACCTTGGTACGAAGGTGACCGTCTAGGACGCGCTTGCTTTGCTGCCACGGAGCACAAAACCAGTGGAGAGCGCATGCGGAGGCTACCGCGGTCATTAAAGATACGCTTTATCAAATCTATGCGGTGGAATTTTGGTCAGTCGCAGCAATTGTAGGTTTACGTACGAACGTCACGGGCACAAGTGTTAAAAGCAAATAAAACGAAAACGAACTGCCACTTGTGCAATTAAATGGTGTGGAAAGAAAAAATAAATATGTGGCGATTACTCGGCTAGTTGCGCCACTTCTTCCCAGCTAAGACACCAGGAAGTGGTGACGGGCGGAAGTTTTTGGCGACTGTCTTTATGTAAAATTGACGATCAAAAAGGGCTGCCTAATTTGAATAAATTAGGTGGTTCTGCGGAGTACATTTTTTGATAGTCTTTTTCTACGGTATTTTATGCGGGGTACCCAAATAATAAAGCTGTACAAAATAGCTTCACTGATCATTGAAATCGTCCTCCATGAACCGAGTTTTTTGGAACGAAGTTCCTTATCGCGCGTTGTGAAAGGGGGCTAGACGGAAAAAAATCTTACGAAAAGTTGTCACGACACTAATGAGGCTGTCCATCCAAAAAGATTGTGTTGGAAAAACAATCTAATAAAAACTTCTTGTATTTTTGGTGTCTAATAAAAACTTCTTGTATTTTTGGTGGGTAGGTACAAAGTTTGCAAGCAGATCAAGCATTATTAAAAAAAATAAAATTTTATTACAATTACTTTTGTTATAGTTGTTGTTATTGCTAAAGAGTTGAGTTGAGCTGAGCTGAGCTGAGCTTAGCTGATCTGAGCTGAGCTGCGATGAGATGAGATGAGATGAGATGATGAAGTATAACTTCTTACGTGCGTGCGTGTGTGCGTAGTTAATAATTAAAAAAATATTATAAATTAAAAAAAATAAAATTATATTACAATTCCTTCACTAATTAATCGAAAGGAACTTCGTTCCATCCGGGTGTCCCTTGACACCTCTCAAGTTTTTTATTCTTTTTTTTTAATTTTTCCCCCTAGGAATTACTCCTGTATCGTGGGTGCGTTCACAAACATGTAAACCCACATACACAAGATACCCCAGACCCGGTACAACTATCTGTAGGCCATACAAATATTTGTTCCGAGAGGGAATCGAACCCGCGACAAGCAGCGCAGCAGTCAATTGCTCAACCACTGCGCCAACCGTACCGTCAGTGGTTCTGTCTGAGATACCACGACGTCATAAAGGATATGTCTATTTTTATTTATTTATCTACTCGCATATCTTAATGTTCCAACTATAAAATCAAAAGTACTACCTTATTGACAGACTTTATTCACAGACAACTTTCACATAATTATATATATTTTTTTTTATAACACACATTGCCTTACAAAATAATGCTATAACTTTTTGTTGTAAAAGTACAGCTCGACCATAGAGTTTTCAAGTCATAGGCTTTTTCTTGACGTTAACAAAAAATATATTTTAAATACGCAACTCAATAAAGTTGATGATTGAAAAATGTACTTATATAAAAAAACATTTTTTTCGTCGAATGGTGGTAGATCCAAAATTAATGAACAATATAATTATGAATAATTTATAATGGTTTTAGGCTACCTGCGTTTCCACATTATCTGTGGCAGCGCACCCTATGTAAAATGGCGTAAATATCATCAAACTGTTGATGTTGTTTGTAAATATTTTAAATTGTGTTTTTAATGACACTAGATAAAGTAGTACATGATACTGCACATAATTAGGTATTCGAAAATTCGTATCTATTATAAAATTATCACTCATATTTAACCTTTGTTATATTTTACGACAGTATCATAAATTACTATTTATTACTTGTTGTTCATTAACTAGTAAAATGTTCTCCTTCGGTTTCAGAGCATCAATAATAGAGCTACAATGTGTAAATCTGTATGTGTGGGTGTTTGTTAATCAATCCCGGTAGGTGGTTCCCGCGGGATATTCGATGCTCACGCGGGCGTAATCGCTGGTAAAAGCTTCTAGTAAAATAAAACGTCAAAACTACTGAAAGTAATTGAAAAGGTAATTGAGAAGGCTGATTCGACTTTTATTATTCGTAATTTTTTAAAGAAAAATAAAAAGTTATGTTACCTGCTAGCATTGAGCGGTTTGTTGGCTGGCTTAGTCCTCAACGCCCTCTGCTCCGACTTGACAGTGGTCGGTATAAGTATGAACATGTTGCCGGTGACGTGCACGTACAAGTGGTCGCCCACACCCGCCTCGTGCGATGTACTCTCCACTGTACACTTTATGAAACCGAAACGACCCACTATGGCTTCTTGGAACAGGAACAGACGTTCCAGCCATGTGTCTTCAGGGAAACCTGGGAATTTAACATGGAAAAGTGTTTCAATTCGTTCAATTACCTACATCTTAGAACTAAAGTTCGTGGTGAAATTTTACTTGCTCAGAAAAACTATAAAATGTTCTGACCTCATCAAAATTTTAGTAGTGGAACAAAATATATGCTACCGGTTGCTCTGGCAGCAATAATTTTAATCAACTATTAATTAAGGTCTCTAGTTAACCACATGTTGCAATACAACTCATTATAAAAATATTGACTAGAGTAGATCATATCAATAAATAAAATAGAGTAGATAAAAACGAATTGACCTATACGGTCAGATAAATACAATTATTATATGAACTCATATAACCTGTCATAAGCTAATTATGGAGAAAGAACATCAACGACTATTTAGACTCTAAATAGTCGTTGATGGAATAGTATGCCTTCGAACAAAGATTAGATTTTACTTTAGCTTTAAAGGTATTAAAAGAGATCAAGAAAAGAAAGGAATAGCTTATTGTAAAACCTCCTTACGAAGACAGTGGGAAGGAGCATGTAGTTTGTGCTTATTTCTAGTGTTAAAATTGTGGATATCACTGGTTCTGGTGTATAAATGTATGTTTTGTCTCATGTATAGATACAAAGTACTTACAGGCAGAAGACAGGAATGGCATAGGTACAGACTGTTGTCAGCATTACCTGACCCACCCTAAAATCAAACGACTTTGGACCCTTTGCTTGTAACATTAAGGTTTATTTAATTTATATGAGTTTATCAGACAAGTGCTCGAGCACTCGATGAACAAAAATACAATAATAACACAGACACGCAAATTTAATCTTTAACACGTAACGTTAAGGTAAACCCACCCAACAAAGTCGGAGCCACCGGCATTATATATGTTTTTGTTAAGCTATTTTGATCATTATCTCGTTAACATTAAAGTTGAAAAGCTTTTAAGTCACACTACATAATTACAACCCAATCTTTAATTTCGCGTATTCCCAACAAGTTCTTGTGGCTTAGCGGTTTGATGCTGGATTGACGACGAATAGCATGTGGGTTCGAAAACACAGTCCACCTATACATCAGTTTCTTTTTTAATTTGTTTTCATTTCTACAATATTGCTTGCAATATTAAAGAACGACCAATATGATTTTCGCCTAATAACTTACCTTGTAAACGGGTGGGTAATTTAGAAAACTTTAAGTTCACAGAATTTATATTTATCAAGAATGGTTGAATACGAAGTAAAACATATTTACTTCGTAAGGTAGATCATAAATTCATCTAAGTAACAAAATTTACACTACGCCTAATAGCAGTGACTGCGCACACACATTTGTAAATCGTTTAACTCGTTAGTATTTTTAAGCAATTTGCTGTAATATAGCATCATTGACGACTATACCAAACATAAAATAATATTTTTACATGAGCAGAATGTTGGAATTAGAGAGATTGGTCGCCGACTTAATATAGCAGTAAGTGTTTTTTTATACCTATTTTATTTTATTGATTGTGATGAATGAACGCGTAGTTGGCTATTTTACCATTACATTGACTCCTTACAAGTTACATACACGGTTCCAAAAATGTTTATTTTTGTTTTAGAGAAATACGGTCAGGCTATGGCTAAGACGTTATGGAGACAATGGATATATTCAGCGGATTCGTCCAGGAGCAAAAGCCATTAAGTATAGTCCCGAATTTGAACGCCACCGGGCTATTGTTTCAAGCCACGTTGAAAATCCATTTTTGCCCATTCGTGCAACCGCAATAAACCACAATATTTCAGTGGAAACAGTGAGAAGGCATTTACACGTTGCTGGGATAAAGAATTATAAACCTGCTCATCGTGCAGAAAGGGTCCGTTTTGCCCAGGAATATTTAAATTTTAATTGGGACGAAAATGTTGTGATCTTCACTGATGAAAAATCATTTAAATCGGACAAAGATGGACGTAAAATCTTATGGCGGAGGAAAGGAGAACGTTACAACGAGAAGTGCTTGCTACCTTGTAGAACCAGCGGTAGAATAACCCTGGGCTACTGGGGCTGGATGTCGTCCATGGGGCCTGGTGAATTGGTGGCAGTTGGTGATAGGTTTAATAGCAGTTTTTATTTGGAGATTCTGCGTGACGTCATGCTGCCGACTGTGCGAATTGCCTATCCAACGTCACATATTTATTTCATGCACGATAACTGCTCCATCCATCGTGCAGGCATTGTGCGGGAATGGTTAGCTGCTCAAGAAGGTGTGACAGTTATTAATTGGCCATCTAAAAGTCCTGATTTGAACCCTATAGAAAATGTATGGGGTCAAATGGTTTGAAATTGGGACACAACGGAAGTGCGAAACAAACACAATTTGGCTGAGGTCGTGACATCGACTTGGGAGCACATGAGAGGCAAAGATTTGGGTTGGAACATGGTGCGCGGTATGCGTAGCCGCTTACAACAAGTTATAGCAGGGGACGGTGCGCCATTCCGCTACTAGTTCATTTAGTAGGTATATTTAAACACACCATGTAAGTAAATGCTCAATGGATTGATTGTTCAACCATTAAAATGTTGCAGATTATGTGGTGATGTTATTGTTATAAACAGATTTTTTCTGTTTAAATAACATGTTTATTCACTACATATAGGCAGCTATAAAGTAAAGCATTTCACAGACGAATTCATTTTCTCGATAACAAACTTTTAAGCATAAGCATGCCTTTTTTAATGTTTATATGGCATACTAATATAAAAAGTATATTAATTTGGAAATATATGAGCATTTACTTACTTTATCTTACTTAAGTGTTTTAATGAAATAATAAACATTTTAAACTTGCAATTTTTTAGTTTTATTTCTATACAAACTGCCCGTTTAAAAAGACAATACCCTACGTGGTCTATTAAAGAAATGTAAAAAAGTGTAATAAAATATCTAAATTTAGGTTAAACTTGGTTTCGAACGTAGATAACGATGAACATCGCACTACCTTAGTGACCACAAGACCAACACAACTCTTATGAGCCGCATTGAAATTTGATTTTAGTTGTAATGCTAGACGCAATATTCAAAAAAATTTGAACCATATAGTATACTATCATAAAGTTTATTCTTGCACAGCACGAGCAGCCATCTTCTCCTCGTGCAAATTATTTTGTATTTTAAATAATCACTCCATAGTAGCATTTGAATACCAGCTTTATAATGAATACGAATATATATTTTTCAACTACCCACTTATTACAAGTTATGTGAAAATATTACCATTTTAAAAAGTTTATGTATACCTAATCTGTAGTTCTTTACAATAATACAAGAAATAGTTTTGGAATATAAATTTTATATTGAAAGCAAAACAATATCTTTGTCGCAGGATTTGATCTCGAACCTCGTTTTCCTCAGTCTTACACACAGACCACGAGACCAGAATTACTTGAACTCAATCATTAAAATAAGCTATTACACTTATCATATTATAACAAATAGTTATAAAATATAACCTAATACTAACGTTTTAAAGATCAAATTTGCGTGTCTATATTATTATTGTATTTGTTCATCAAATCCTCGAGCAGTTCTCTGATAAGCTCATATAAATTAAATAAACCTTAATGTTACGTTCAGAGGGTCCAAAGTCGTTTGATTTTAGGGTGGGTCAGGTAATGCTGACAACAGTCTGTACTATTGAAGACAAACGTGCATGGAGAGCCTAAGGTCGACTTTTGACTGTGAGGTTTTGCATTACGTATCATGACTTTCATGAGACGACTAGATGGCGCTGTTCAATCATGAAAATAACACTGCAAAGCTTATAAACCTTATTATGCAGAGGCAGATAATAAGGTTTTTAATACCTAAAATAATTAAGTAATAATAATATATTTATATTCAAATAAACAAAAATTACTATATTTTCTTATTTCCGAGTACTTAATACAGCGCCATCTAAACCAAACTAAATAAGCCAATTGGTATATCGGTTAATTCGACTACAGATGGCGTCGATGATAAATAATAAAAATCCCTACATTCACAAAGTAGCTCTTATTTTCACGTTCCAGAATAAATAATCAGTAGCTCAGGTGAATAAGCATGGCAGAATAACATAGATCGTTCAACAGGGCACCGGTTCGCAACCCAGCTCTCTGTCGACTTTTTTTAAATTTAATTATTATAATATATAATTTACTAGCGACCCGCCCCGGCTTCGCACGGGTGCAATGCTGATACTAAATTAAAAAAAAATTATATAACCGCGGCCTCCGACGCGCTATTTATAGGCATGCCTCCCCGCACTGCCCCGTCCGACCGGTACCGCCCGCCGCAAACGCAAATTTTAAATTTGTAATATCTCCGAAAATATTTGTTTAATTTACATGCTGTAAGGAACCATATTGATCTATATTAATTGCACACTGTATTTAAGGTACTTAATTCGATAAGGATTAATGCCGTATTGCTTAAAATAGCTTCGTAAATAAGCCATTTTTTCACGTAAAAAGTAAACAATAAAAATGGTTAATGTGGGTTATCCCTAAAATATAAACATATACCATCGCGGACTTTTTTGTAGACCTTTTTATGGTGTACAATACTGTAGTACATTAATTTGATCTAACTCGTAGGGTTTAGGCAGCGTTTTTGCTAAATTGCTAAATAAGCCCAAAAAAATAGTGTTACGAGCTGGGTATGGGATAAATTATTTTACACCAATTAATTAACCAAATATCCTTTATTAACTCAACAACTTATAAACACAAACACTAATTCGCTAATAATCACTGTTCTCTTCGCAATCGCTTGTATTCGCATCCGTTCGCATCCGTAGTCGAAATCAGACTGACTCACTCGCCCGCCGTCCGGCCTATTTATACGGTCATGGAAGTTTCCAGAACATTGTCGAACTATCTTATACTGGAATATTCTAGAAACATCTATGAACTTCTATACAGTACCACAATGGAATGTTCTCGAACCTAGTGGAAACTTCTGGAAACTTCGACCACATTCTCGAACGTTCCAGAGTAATACAGTCGACGTAACAATAGGTTAATTTACGACATCACGTTAGAAACCTCTAAAATTAGCAATGTTGCCTTAGTATATGATGCATGTATTATACATATAAACCTTCCTCTTGAATCACTCTATCCATTGAAAAAAACCGCATCAAAATCCGTTGCGTAGTTTTAAAGATTTAAGCGCACATAGGGATATAGGGACAGAAAAGGCGACTTTGTTTTATACTATGTAGTGATAGTGATAGTGATGCAAAATCACTTATTTATTTATTGCACTGATTCGTGTTTCCGTTACGTTGTCAGCCGTTTTGACGTTTGTTTTAGTCTGTGGTATTGTTTTCATTTGTCAGCGCTATCATGTATGTGTAGTTATGTAACCAGATGTATGTAAATATTTAATATTCGTTACTCATTTATTTATCTATTGATTATCTATTGATCATCTATTGAAAATCTATTGAAAATCTATTGAAAACCTATTGAAAGTCTATTGAAAGCCTATTGAAAGTCTATTGAAAGTCTATTGAAAGTCTATTGAAAGTCTATTGAAAGTCTATTGAACGTCTATAGAAAGTCTATTGAAAGTCAATTGAAAGTCTATTGAAAGTCTATTGAAAGTCTATTGAAAATCTACTGAAAATATATTGAAAGTCTATTGAAAATCTATTGAAAATTTATTGAAAATCTATTGAAAGTCTATTGAGTCTATTGAAAATCTATTGAAATTCTATTGAAAGTCAATTGAAAGTCTATCGAAAGTCTATTGAAAGTCTATTGAAAATCTATCGAAAGTCTATTGACAGTCCATCGAAAGACTATTAAAAGTCTATTGAAAATCTATTGAAAATCTATTGAAAGACTATCGAAAGTATATCGAAAGTCTATTGAAAGTCTATTGAAAGTCTATTGAAAGCCTATTGAAAGTCTATTGAAAGTCTATTGAAAGCCTATTGAAAGTCTATTGAAAGTCTATTGAAAGTCTATTGAAAGTGTATTGAAAGTCTATTGAAAGTCTATTGAACGTCTATAGAAAGTCTATTGAAAGTCAATTGAAAGTCTATTGAAAGTCTATTGAAAATCTATTGAAAATCTATTGAAAGTCTATTGAAAGTCTATTGAAAATCTATTGAAAATCTATTGAAAGTCTATTGAGTCTATTGAAAATCTATTGAAATTCTATTGAAAGTCAATTGAAAGTCTATCGAAAGTCTATTGAAAGTCTATTGAAAATCTATTGAAAGTCTATTGAAAATCTATCGAAAGTCTATTGACAGTCCATCGAAAGACTATTAAAAGTCTATTGAAAATCTATTGAAAGACTATCGAAAGTATATCGAAAGTCTATTGAAAGTCTATTGAAAGTCCATTGAAAGTCTATTGAAAGTCAATTGAAAGTCTATTGAAAATCTATTGAAAGTCTATTGAAAGTCTATTGAAAATCTATTGAAAGACTATCGAAAGTCTATTGAAAGTCTATTGAAAATCTATTGAAAGACTATCGAAAGTATATCGAAAGTCAATTGAAAGTCTATTGAAAATCTATTGAAAATCAATTGAAAATCTATTGAAAGTCTATTGAAAGTCTATCGAAAGTCTATTGAAAGTCCATCGAAAGTCTATTGAAAGTCTATTGAAAGTCTATTGAAAGTCTATTGAAATTCTATTGAAAGTCAATTGAAAGTTTATCGAAAGTCTATTGAAAGTCTATTGAAAGTGTATTGAAAGTCTATTGAAAATCTATCGAGTCTATTAAAAGTCTATTGAAAATCTATTGAAAATCTATTGAAAGACTATCGAAAGTATATCGAAAGTCTATTGAAAGTCTATTGAAAGTCTATTGAAAGTCTATTGAAAGTCAATTGAAAGTCTATTGAAAATCTATTGAAAGTGTATTGAAAGTCTATTGAAAGTCTATTGAACGTCTATAGAAAGTCTATTGAAAGTCAATTGAAAGTCTATTGAAAGTCTATTGAAAGTCTATTGAAAGTCTATTGAAAGTCAATTGAAAGTCTATTGAAAGTCTATTAAAAATATATTGAAAGTCTATTGAAAGTCTATTGAAAGTCTATTGAAAATCTATTGAAAGTCTAAATAGAGTCTATTGAAAATCTATTGAAATTCTATTGAAAGTCAATTGAAAGTCTATCGAAAGTCTATTGAAAGTCTATTGAAAATCTATTGAAAGTCTATTGAAAATCTATCGAAAGTCTATTGACAGTCCATCGAAAGACTATTAAAAGTCTATTGAAAATCTATTGAAAGACTATCGAAAGTATATCGAAAGTCTATTGAAAGTCTATTGAAAGTCTATTGAAAGTCAATTGAAAGTCTATTGAAAATCTATTGAAAGACTATCGAAAGTCTATTGAAAGTCTATTGAAAATCTATTGAAAGACTATCGAAAGTATATCGAAAGTCAATTGAAAGTCTATTGAAAATCTATTGAAAGTCTATTGAAAGTCAATTGAAAATCTATTGAAAGTCTATTGAAAGTCTATCGAAAGTCTATTGAAAGTCCATCGAAAGTCTATTGAAGGTCTATTGAAAGTCTATTGAAAATCTATTGAAAGTCTATTGAAAGTCTATTGAAAATCTATTGAAAATCTATTGAAAGTCTATTGAAAATCTATTGAAAATCTATTGAGTCTATTGAAAATCTATTGAAAGTCTATTGAAAGTCTATTGAAAGTCTATTGAAAATCTATTGAAAATCTATTGATTCTTTCTTTCTTCTTTGATTTTTTTTTTTATTTGGTTTTGATTCTATTGATTGATTGATTTTTGATTTTCTATTGGGTTTAGGCAGCGTTTTTGCTAAATTGCTAAATAAGCCCAAAAAAATAGGTTAATTTACGACATCACGTTAGAAACCTCTAAAATTAGCAATGTTGCCTTAGTATATGATGCATGTATTATACATATAAACCTTCCTCTTGAATCACTCTATCTATTGAAAAAAACCGCATCAAAATCCGTTGCGTAGTTTTAAAGATTTAAGCGCACATAGGGATATAGGGACAGAAAAGGCGACTTTGTTTTATACTATGTAGTGATATTCTATTTTTTGTATTTTTAAACGTTTTTATTTTATTTTTTGTTATAAATAATATAAAAAATATGAGGTATAAGATGTATAAATGAATATAGGGATAATATAAAAGTATACATATACTACTATATATAACATTATATAAATATATATTATATAAATTACTTTCATAATTGGTGGTAAGTATTAGTATTATTAGTAAAAAACATTTATGTAAGAAGATTTAGATATATTTTTCTTACAGCTTAAGATTTACTAAGTTTAATTCTCGTAAAGGATAAGAAATGAAACTATTTTATTGATTATAGTTTAAGACATTTAATTCTCAAAGAAGAATACAATTTATGTCTTTCTTTCTTATAGAATGTATAACCTAACCTAGCAGTTTTACATCCAATTAACAATGATTTAATTCACTTGTTAAGGAGAAATACAAGTAAAATTTATAACTGAATAACTCTATTACAAAATAGAAGACCTTAACAAAGTAAAACTGTATAATAGATATTATAAGTATTCTAAATCAAAACTGTGTTGTGCTATTCTTCTATTATTTAGTTTTATTTACATTATGTTATAATAACTTTCACTATATATGCAACCTTAGTTCTGTAAATATTTTACCTACTCATAAATTATAAAAATTTTACGTTTTGCATAATTATGTTTAGTGGTATTGACTATAATGATTGATTTGAGCATTATGTTATGACTAAGTTTCATAGCTTAAGTATTCGTTCCAGAAGGAGGAAGAAATTGAAGCTAAACCTAAAATCAATAACAATTGTAAGACCGGGTTATAGCTGTCATTTTGGGACCGAGTTGTTTATAATAATAAATAAATAATTTATTATGTTGGAAAGGAATCTATATTTATATTGTTTTTATTTTAATTTCTTATATTATATAAGAAATCAAAATCATTAGTGTAATAACATTTTGTTGTTATAAAGTAATGTATAAATTTATCCAACTTACACCAAGTTTGATTACTGTAATTTATCATATAAATTATAGCTACCCCGGTCTTTTCATTTTTACTCAATCATTATTACTCAATTCAATAGTCAACACTTTATATTCTTTAATATTTCGTGTATCCGCCATTTTGATCGATTACAGCTTGCAACCGCGAACCCATGGAGTCTATTAATTTTTCACATAAATTGTGACCCCGTATAGAATCCCATACCTCCATGCAGTGAGTACTCAGTGCTTCCTTAGTCCTTTCGTTCCTATTGTCCCACTTTTGAACCATAACGCCCCATAAATTTTCAATGGGGTTTAAATCTGGCGATCTCGCAGGCCAAGGAATAATTCGTATGTCCGATTGCTGGCTAAACCACTCTTGCACAATTATGGAACGGTGTATAGGACAATAATTGTCCTTCACGAACGTTATTACTGGCATGTCTTCTACAGGAAAAACATTCCGCACAGTGGGCAACATGACGTCATTCAGCACATCTAAGTAGTTAACACTGTTTGCACGACTGGGTATTACAGTAAGTTCTCCTGGTCCTGCAGCTGTCATCCATCCCCAAATGTTCACTGTTATACGACCGGATTCAGAGTTAGGCACAACGTGATCACTATCATAACGCGTATTATTCCTACGCCACAACCTAACTCGCCCGTGCTGGCTAGACTTGAAAGTCTTTTCATCACTGAAGATAACGTTGCTCCAGTCGAAATGTCTGTATTTCAAAGCGAACTCCAATCGTGCTCTTTTATTAGCTTCGGTTAGCAATGGCTTAATAGCATGTCGACGATAATGCAGACCTTCACTATGAAGAGCACGATACACCGTCCGCAAAGATGTATCAAACAACTCTCTCTCAAAAAACATATCTTGTTGGTGTAAAGCCATTTTCCTCATAACCTTGCACCATAAGTTGACGCTGGTCGAGTCAATATGGCGTCTTCTGCCAGATCTACTGCGGTGTTCCAACGAACCCTCTTCTTGAAACCGCTTTATCCATAAAGTGACAGTCTTTACCTATAAGGGAAATATATTATTTATTATTTTCGTGTATCGATAACCATGGATAATAAAATAAATAACGAACAGTGATTTTAAAACATTACTTACGTTTAAGCCAGTTTCTCTCGAAATTTCAGAATAATTTAGGCCTTGATTATGCAATGCTATTATTTGGGCCCTCGTAGCCATATCAATATTAGAACGCGAACTCATGGTAAAGATAAATATTAAAAAATTGTTAAATGCAATCGTAACTGAACTCACTCAAAGATAGTAAAGAACGTTATGATTGAACAAAAAGATTTAATTTTTATACAGTCAATATTAAACTACCCTCAATTCTTTTGAGATTTATGATACAGGTTAAAGTCGCTAAACAACTTCGATATAATAAAGAGTAGGATAATTTCAACTCATTGCGTAATGACGCAATAGTCCAGTGGCTATGGTATCGGTAAATTTTATGCCACCGAGTTCGAATCCTAGTTATTACGAGCTTTGCTTTATAAGGTTTGTAATGTCGTAGGAGAATTTGTGTTAAAATTAAGTAATATTGTAACTAGCAAAAAACAAGACAATGTTCTTTAACGAGAGATGTATATTTTCCAATCCAACTACTATACTAGCGCCATCTATGTCGTTCAAGACGTATTATTAAGGCGATGAAACCCTGTACAAACGATTTTGGTTTGGAACTCTCCATGCACTTCTGTCTTCATTAGTACATACATAAACTCACTCATTTTTTCCCATGGGAGTAGGCATAAACTACATAAAAAATACTGTCTATCTAGGACGTTTCCTGCTACCTTTTGATAGCCGCCTTTCACTCATCCTCTAAACAATATCAATCCATCTAATGCGGACGGCGAGTAGTGGGTAACTCGCCGCCCAATCAGCACCAGGCCCGAGAGTCGACGGCGCGTAGTGTTCCACGCGCGGGCCCATCATGGCCGATGCCTGCCCGGGGTTGAGGATAAATTCGAAAGAGTTACCTCGCCCCTGGGCACTCAAGGCAGAGAGGAACAGGGGTGGGTTTTAGTCAGTAAGAGTCTAACACGCCCTTCCGCTCCACCCTAGAGCGGAAGAAGTCATAGGATGATTTCCCCCCCTCCCCCCCCAAAAATCCATCTAAGCATACTCTTTTACATTTTTATCACTACATCCTTTAACATAGCTTTTAAGTAGAATGTATTACTAACATCATATATATGGATCTGAATTAAAATATTTTCATTTATTTATTTTTTTAAACCACCACGTTATATCATGTAGGCAAACCGTTGGTATAATATTTTTGCTGTAGTAACCGGTAAAGATAAGTTAGGTACCTTCGAATAAGGTGACTTTGCTTCTAAGGAGGGGTTCTTCGTTGAGGGGCACATAGATAGGTCCCCTCAGAGGGTCGGATTTCAGCGTGAAGGGCAGAGCGAGTGGGTCCGCTGGTATTGGTACCATTTGCAGTCTACAGCTCTGAGCCTTGCGCGCCCAGCCGAATATCTGGAACACACATAGACAGAATAATGTGTGGCCTTTAATCACAGCTTATATCATAAGATGTATTGTAGCGTCGTCGATGGAAACAGAAGATTGCCCTCCCGCTCCACTAAGAGCGGTAGATGTAATTGAACGATTTCCCACCCCCAAAAAAAAGAAAAAAAAAGGTATGTCTAGGTTAGGTCATGTTGATAGGAACCAGCTCAGCGACGATGTTCCCGCTGGCGACGGCCCACTGTATGCACATTTCATATGCCTGGTCGGGCCGGCACGTGGCTTGGTAGCGCGCATGGCCCCATTCGATGCGGTCGCTCTTGTTGCTGATGTCGATGTCTAAGTGCGTGTTCTTATACAGGGGCACTGGAACGAGACAATAGGATAGATTGCTTAAAAAATTATTTCGTCCGTCAGTAAGCTTACCAAAAAATATTGGACACATATATTTTCATTTAGTACGCAAACAAAAAAAATTGATTATTTTCAGAAAAACCGACTTGTAAAAAAAAACATTTTAGTTCAATTATTAATTTTTAACCGACTTCCAAAAGGAGGAGGTTCTCAATTCGTCTGTATGTTTTTTTTTTATGTGCATGTTACGCGAATTCTCTGCCATGCCATTGTGAATAGATTTTGATGATTCTTTTTTTGTTTGGTAGGTCATACATCAGAGGTTTTAATTTTTAGTGTATTTTTTTTGGAAGTCGGTTGTTTTTTTTTTGTAATAAAGTTTTTTATATTTCACTTTTTATGCCACCAACTGCAACAGACTGCTTGAAAAGTGACTTGTTTGGAACTTTTTTGATGTTTTTTACGGTCGGGTTTTTTTTAAATATTTTATTTTATTATTTCCTACGTTTTAGTGAGTTATATTTTTGGAATCGCCTCCTCGAACCCTTTTATTTTGATACCACACTTAATATAGTTCGTCGACTTTCATTTTTTACCCGACTGCGCGACGCAAGGGAGGGTAAAGTGTTTGTGTTTGTTTGTTTGTTTGTGTGTGTGTGTGTTTGTAATTTATTTTTATTCCTTTGTAGCACTTTATAGACAAAGAAACAAATTCTTTTTCACAATATGGCGACCGCATTTTGATTACTGTCATGTATTTAGTAGCACTCACAAGATTAAGACGAATCAATATTGACGTAAGAATTATAAAAATCGGCCCACGCGTTTGGTCTCTAGTACAGTGCCACAAAGGAACAAACATACATAGGCTGATTAACACATTACCTCCCTTACGTCGCGAGGTCGGGTAAAAACCACTAAAAAGTTCCAAACAAGTCACTTTTAAAGCAGTCTAATGCAGTTGGTGGCAGTTATTTTAGTTCAAATATTGATTTCATGCCTATGCCATGTCCAATCATATGAGAAGAACACGAATACCAGCCAAAATGTTGGTACCTATCGGTGTCAAGGCTAATCTAATACATCATACTAATATTATAAAGACGAAAGTATGTATGTATGTGTATGTTTGTTAATCCTTCACGTTCAAACGGCTAAACAGATTTGGATGAAATTTGGTACCAGAATACCTTATATCCTGGAATAACACATAGACTATAATTTTTAAAGGTAGCAAGGAGCTTAGCTGCACGCGGTACCTAGCCCAAAATAAATAAGCTTATACTTACTGTCACTATCTGAACCCAACTGCATGTAACTAGGGTCAATATTATCACAGAGGAAAGCCGGTACTCCCGTGTCGTCAGTCACCGGGCTGGTGCCAGATATATCGATGGCGCCGATCAAAGTCTCCGCGGACAGTAGTGGCGACCGTGGCCCCAATACTTCCACCTCCATCCATTCGTTTTCAAAGCTTTGGAGGTCGCCTAAAGGCTTTACGTAGTCTGGCATATTGTCTGTAAAGATAATAGGTTTTTTTTATAAATATGGTTCGACAAGGTGGACCGATGACCTGGTGAGGGTCGCGGGTAGCCGATGGATGCGAGACGCACAGGACCGGTCACTGTGGCGAAACTTGGGAGACGCCTACGTCCAGCAGTGGACGTCTTTCGGCTGAAATGATAATATGGTATGGTTTTGACTGGCCTGTTGGTCTAGTGGTTAGTGACCCTGACTGCTATGCCGGAGGTCGTGGGTTCGATTCCCACCCAGGACAAATGTTTGTGTGATGAGCACGATCATTTGTTCTGTGTCTGGGTGTAATTTATCTATAATATGTATGTATTTAGAAATATTTAAGTATGTTTATCAGTTGTCTAGTACCCATAACACAAGCTCTGCTTAACTTGGGACTAGATGGCGTTGTGTGATAGTTGTGGAATATTATTATTATTATTATGGTCCGATTTTCGGTTGTCCAAAGCGATTGTTTCGAAATCTGCTATCATTTTACTTTAGTGATCTTATGGGCGGCAATTGATCGTCTCTACTTATGATAAATCCTTTCCACCGTCTAAGAGTTATTTTACTAATACTTTAGTAAAATAACTTTTTGGATGACCCTCATAACACAGGATTTTCCTAGCATGGGGGTCATTAATCTATTAGCTTGTCAATTGTTTTAAAATGCTCTGTATGTGTCTTCTCTTGTATTTTTTTGTAATAGAAAATAAATTATTATTATTATTATTAGTAGGTAATCTATCGTAAGCGTATTGTCATCCCAAAAACAAATAACGTACCTACAAACCGGGTGAATAGAAACAAAACTTTGATTAGGATTTTCACTTTGTTACCTTAATATTGGTTTCTAGCAAAGCATCGATTTATTTTTTATTACAATTCATGAATTAATTGGAGTACTTAAATGCGTTCAAAGTTTTGTTTCTATTCATCCTGTTTGACGGTACTTTAAAAAAATAGCATTGACTGGTTTCAATACAATTTGTAACTAACCTCTTTCTTTTTTCTGTGGCAAGATATGATACATGTAATATCCTACGACGAAACGTTTTGTTGTATCACCTGATGCGTGGCAAATCATTTTCTCTAGTAGTAATTTCTGCAAAATTATTAAAACATTGATTTATACATATTCATCTTTATTTGCGTACCATAATGTCATTAAAGATGTTACAATAATGGCTTAAAGCTAAGACACAATTACAATTTAGAGTGTATATATATTTTCAAATTCGGCGTTTGGTGCTCCGTGTCGCATTGGCGCGTAACTGCACATAAACCCGCGTAGGAATATTAGATTCCGGCGCGATATTTACGATATTTTAAATTGTGTTTTAGATGAGATATGATAAAGTAATGTATAAAACTGCTTAGTTATTAATAGATTCTTGTGATTTTATTGTAAACTTTGCTTGCGGCTAAGTTTATAAACTCACACTTATTAACCTTTCATATTGTGCACGACTTTACCTCCATAATGGCCGTAGCTCTTTCGTAAGTAACGCCCTCCATGTTAGCTTGTAACCAATGTATGGCATATATCGACACGAACGCATGGGACGGCAGACTGACAGTCTGTTGCAGGAAGCCCACGCCCAACTGTGGACTGCGCATACGTTCCATTATCTCCGCCAATGACGAGTTCGCTTTTAGTTTCGGTTCTGGCACACTGAAACAGGTGTACGAGACTTTTAAGTATCTGGTTTGAATAATAAAAGACGTCCTATTTAATTATTTATGTTTTTTTTTCGAAAAACACGTATGTGTGTAGTCATCTATTTCTCTGACACGCGCTGTAGCCTGAACGGCTTGATGGATTTTAGTAAATGAGGTATTAATAGATTGGTCTTGACCGTCGAAGTTGAATGATGATGAATTTTGAAATAAAAAAATGGCGACCATCATTTTAGGTAAGGCAGGTATTAGGTAAGTGTAGTCGTATTTTTTTGTGACCTGACCATGTGGGGTATCAAAATAAAGAGCTCGAAGAGACGATTCCAAAAATATAACTCACTAATATTAGGAAATAAAAAAATTGAAAATATCAAAAACCCCGACAGATAAAAAACGTTCCAAACAAGTAGCTTTTAAAGCAGTCTGATGCAGTTGGTGGCATAAAATCTGTGATTGAACTAAAATAACTGCCACCAACTGCATCAGACTGCCGACTTGTTTGAAACTTTTGGAACGTCCTTATGGCGCGTTGTGAAAGGGGGCTAGACGGAAAAAATTCTTACGAAAAGTTGTCACGACACTAATGAGGCTGTCCATCCAAAAAGATTGTGTTGGAAAAACAATCTAATAAAAACTTCTTGTACTTTTGGTGGGTAGGTACAAAGTTTGCAAGCAGATTAAGCATTATCTAACCAATTTCGTGTGTTAAATCTAGCGGAGCTTGGAACAATCTAAATTATATTTGTTAATAATAAAAAAAATATGAAATATTATTTTAATATTATAATATTACTTTTATTATAGTAAAAAAAATATTATTACAACTTAAAAAAATAAAATTTTATTACAATTACTTCACTAATTAATCGAAAGGAACTTCGTTCCATCCGGGTGTCCCTCGACACCTCTCAAGTTTTTTTTAGTTGCTTTTTTATCAGTCGGGCTTTTTGATATTTTAATTTTTTTTTTTACTATAATAATAATAATATTTACCTGTCATCGTACGTATCGTCGCATTCACCAGTCTGAGATTGCGTTCTCTCTAGAACAGTTTTCGCTGCGGCCCTGAAGTCATTGTCATATTAGAACATTTCAACACAAATCGAATACAATATCTAACGATGATAATGAAGCAGAATTCCAAACGCAAAGCTGCCAAGCAGAAGTTTAGTTATAGAAAATTATGATGATTGTAGGGCGTTCTAGAGTCATCCGTTATTTATCACACAAGTGGAACACATTCGAATGGGTAGACATAAATTACATAAAAAAATCTTTGCGTCCTGACCGAAATCATACATTTTTTACTCGATCACGCATAAATGACTGCACTGATTTAGTTGCAGTTCAGCGCACAAATATATCATTTCTACTAGGTATTTATCCAGGCACACGAAAAAGATTGGATTAAAAATTGGGAAAAATGGTAGTAATTTTTATAATAATAATAATTTTAATAATGTTAAATTTTATAAACACTTACAGCCTTATTTATAAAACTCACTAACCATATGCTTAATTTAAACACTGATTAATGCATCAAATTAAACTTTATATAGGACAGAAACTCCTTTTAATCATTAGGCAGTACTTTACAGACGACGCGGCGACGCACGCGCCGAACGAGACTACGTTTTCGCTTTCATAATAGACGAACACTTTAAAGGTAAGATGCCGATCTCAGCAGCACGCTGCAATGCAGCCGCAGCAGTGCTGCCTGCCGGGCTGATTCCGAGCAAGGCAGCAGTGCTGCGCTGTATTAAATTGTTATTATTTTAAATTATTATGATAATTAGTTTGACTGCTATCGTAAAGGGTTGGATATAAGTCACCAAGTTAATTAATTTTTCCTCTTCTGATTCAGAGAAATTCATCTTCACGTAGACATCGCTGCAGCGGAAGTGTTCTCACTACTGGTCTGTCGCGGCGGCAGGAAGCACTGCTGCTGCTGCATTGCTGCCGAGCTCAGAATGTAATCTCATATAAACCTATAGATAGAAAATATATGGGGACCAGTAGTGCTGCGGCAGTAGTGCCGCGTGCTGCCGAGTTCGGAATTATACCGTAAGGAGGCATGGCTTGGCGCCGCCGCAGTATTTAACACGAGGTTATTTTTTTTTAAATAAGGCTCTTAATCTACTCTTGACTCTAAAACTCCTTTATAAAAGGGCATGATGAAGCGAACTGTATACTTACTTGTTACTTTGACTAGTGTTTAGTGACTTAGTAGGTGATAGTTGCTGCAATGAAACATTCAATAAGGATAAGAATAAGCAACTGATAGGAGAGGCACGGGCAAGCATTCGATGATAGCTTAGCGATAGTAAAAAAAAACCGTGTCATGAATTAGAATTGGTATTATAAGGAATATCTGTAAAAAACAATTTCTCAATTTAGTAAAAAAAATATGGAAAAATAAAAGCTACATAATGTTTACAGATCTAAATTAAGATATAGGTGCAACTTACATAAATAAATAAGAGATAAAATAAGTGAGTTATTAATGTTTATAAGAGCACAAAGGTATGAAGCAAAGTTGGTTCACATAGGGAAGGCGAATGAATTAATGAATATGTTAGGAGAACGAATGAGTGCATAAATGTTAACAACATGTGAAGAAACTTGGTCAAGCGCGAGCACACCATGCGACGGACATAAAGCGGTATTCGTGTATGCATTGCATTGTTTTATACGCGTCTACGCGACTTCAGAACATGGTTGGATAGTCGGAGACGAAAAATTACTTTGTTTTTAGGCTATTTATTTTTCCCAGTTTCCTAGTCTCAATTATAGGGTTGGCCTAACCAACCATTTTTTGAAGTCAAGCAGATAAAGCTGTCAGAACGCAAGACGAAAACACAAACTTTAGAGACGCGTATAAATTAAATTAAAATTTCTGACCATTTTTAAAGACTATTTTTAAACTAATATTTTATGTTTGCTTAAGGGTCAGCTCAAACCGAGACGCGACGATACTGGAAGAGGCCAGTGATTTCGCGCTGCGCCGCAGGACGTGTCGTAACGTCGCGAGGCGCATCGTAAAATCGTTGGCAACACGACGCCGCGCGGCGCAGCGGAACGTGTCTACATTCGCCACGTGCTCCCGCCCCACCCCGCGTCTACCCGCAGTAGAAGATCCCAGTCTGTCATTATAATTTCACTCGAGCACTCGACCGAACTGCATCAATTCTACACGAAGTCTGGACGGAAATAGTAGAGACAAGTCGCCACGGCGGCCTCGGCTGCGCCTCGCGGCGTCGCGCGTCTTCGTGAGGCGCAGCGCCACTCTTGCACGCCGCGCCACTCTTGCACACCGCGCGTACCGGCGATGCACCGCTGCATCGCGATGCATCGCTCTACGCCGGGATGCATCACGAGGTGCAGCGGTGCATGGTGCAACGTATTCTGAATTCTCACAATGAAATGTGTATCTTTTCGTGTAGAAAATAAAGTTATATTTTGAGTCTCTCTATTAAAGTGCGCGCAGCGTCGCGTCGCGTCTCGGTGTGAGCTGACCCTAAGTGCGGTTTCGCTATGCTCCCGATTCGGTTTCGGATCGGGAGAAGTGCTTAAATGCTCTTAAGGAATTTAACTGTTACTTTGTCTTTAAAATATGTCAGTTCAGGCTAGATATGTATGTGTCACGTAGGTACTGACATGGCTTCGATCCGTAGCCTCGGTCGGTCAGGCAGACGGGTGCTGCCCACACGCTCCCTGAACGGCGAGTTGGACACACCGCCCTGATACACCACACACAACACGCACTTTAACACGGCAACAGATTACCTACATTTTATAATAACATTCCAAATAGGATAATACTATGAACGGCCCCATTACTACGTACAGTTGAAATGTTTGTATGGAGCTGACACAGTAAACTTTAAAATACCATACATAAAGCTCTCAGGGCTTTTTAATTTCATAGATACAATGTTACCCACAGATTAACTTTATATGCATAGCATTGGGACATGCCCGACTTTAATAAAAAAAAAAATCTGATAACAGCCCTTTTATCACCCACATGTTTAAAATTGCCAGGAGTTCATACACATAAGTATTATGCTATTCAAAAGTGTTATGTCGTAGACTACAACAAAAAATAATAATTAAAAGAAGCTAGCAAACAAAATGTCTCGATATTGGTGCATTCCGTGCATAATTATATAATTGCATAATTTTATAATAAGCAGTGCAAATATATACGCAGTATGCATATACAATGTGGTGGTTCTTGTTTGAGAGTACTGTAAAATCAGAACTTTTTTAAAGGGACCACAGTCGGTTGGACAAAAATACATTTTTGATTTTCTGTGGAAAACCGCAGAGTAATATTTAAAATACTCTTCACCAAACTATCAAAAATGATTTGTCATCTTCGACTCAAAGGATATTACATTCAGGTATTGCATTGTGGGTGATTGATGCAAACAAATATCTACAGTCAACATCATGAATTGACATCCACCAGGCGAAGACCTCCACTGCACTGTTATCTATAAAATTACGATTAATTGTGAAATTAGTACCTACTGTGTGGTGATAATCAACGTGTTAACGTTAGTCTACTAAGGTTAAGGGGTGAAGATTAGAAGGTCAAACGCCACTCCGATGTGAGGTTAATAAAAATTAACAATCGAATACAAACCCGATTTTCATGGAGCCAATGAAATGAGTGCGCAAATATGCCACAGAAATTAACAACGAAATCATAAAATTTTGAATCCAAATTGAACATAAAGATACGATTCAAGCGATCAAAAGACCAGACCAATTATTTGCTTTAATAAGCTTCGATAGAACTCTGGATCGTGTTAAATTTTATTCTGCACACTGTTTTAAAAATTGGAGGTCTGCCCCATTTGATCGCGGCACAAACTGAAAACTGAAAGGTGTCAATAAGGAGAAGTCGTGGAGGCGGGGGGAGTGGCGGCGGATGTGGGCTGCACACTAAGTAATAACTAGCGTTGAGGTGACTCTAACGCTACACATGACACTACAGTCCAATCGACGTTCACACGTATCTTAGGATCGCAAGTGTCGGTAGAGCCTAAGTGACACCGTGCGTGTTGACAGAGAGGTAGTCTGGAGCGTCAGTCTGTCGCGGGTCGTCACGGGTCATGTGTACGTTACCAGGGAGTGGGTCGCGGTACCTGCGCGCTCTTCGTGAGGATGGAGGTGGAGTGCCGGCGCCGCGTGAGTGCCGCATCGCCCGCGCCGCCGCCCGCCAGCGCCATCTGCAGCAGCCACAGTACAGGGCTCCGTGCTGGCCTGCCCGCCTATACCGTCGCCTACTGTCGCCTGTCTCCGACCGAACGCACCCAATAAAAGTATTGAGAGCCCGCGATCTCGAGGCATTATACTGGTGCGATTTTTGCACAACGATTGACAATTCGGAGCACAGAAACTGGACCGCAGAGCGGAGACGATGTGGCCTGATGACGACGAAGAAAAATCGATGCTAAGCGACGCTACTACCTGTGCGGTTACGCCAAAGTGATGTCGCCTAATTTGGTGTTCTGCTTAGGTAATGTTGATAGCGATGCTTAGTTCGATTCTGAAAAGTAACGCTTTGAAGCCGTGTCTACACAATGCAGGCAGTTCATGTCACGCCCGGTCTGCGGTCTCTAGGATTACATCATCAAGTTAAAACATCATGCGCTCAGACTCAAACAAGAAATTACAAATAACACGAAGTGTGCAACGGAAAAGTAAATAAAATCTAGTATTATAAATTATAAACATGCCTTGATGCTCAAATCACATTCAGACAAATAACATGAACGATGCTTCACCCTTTGTAAGAAACAAATTTAACACAGTGGACAAAATTCAAAAGATTTTAGTTGAAAATTAACATGTTTTTACACAATCACGACGGTGAAAGTAATAATTTCATGTTTGAGTAAACATTTAGTACAAATCATTTCAGTAGTAGGTATATTTAGTTTTTGAGAACATTAAATCTGATATTGTCGAACATATTATTGCAAATCTACATATTATTTAGGAAAGGGTGAACTTCTACGATACATGCAGTGCAAGTAGTATGTACGTGTCATACAATGTGCAAATAACTAATCATGCTTATGCTCCACTTATAAACATTATTTTATATAAATATTTACATTCTGACCTGGAAAATTCAATTATTTAATTTTCTGGACAATGTCTATAAGTGATATAATCATTTACATAGGTACATAATTACACATACAAAAAAATATTAATATTACATGAAATTAAATGGAAAAATCGATTAAAATAAAACAAATCCTGCTATTCTTTCATGTGTTTGTGTTTAGACTTGAGATTGGATTTGAATATAATATTGTTAATTGATCAGCGCTGAATGACGACTGAATAAAATCTTTTGAAGCAAACGATACACGTGTTTAGTAGCTTAAATATGAGGAAAAATCAAAGCAGGAAAATACTACAGATCAATCAATCTGCCTAGCTTTTCCCAACTATCTTGGGGTCGGCTTCCAGTTTAACCGATCAGCTGAATACCAGATACAAAATACTACAGATATTTTGAAAAATATACTATTATTTACTGTAGGTCTCATCCTGAACAAAGAAAATTTAGTTCAAATAAATCTCAATAGATGGCGGCATATGCATCGATTTCTTAACGAAGTTAATTAATATTAATATTTTGAAAATAAATATGGTAAAAACTGTATTTTCTTATTTAAAAAACTGCCCTAAGCATAAAATTATGGAATAATTGGCTTGTAATTCAAATTTAGATGATTATTGGAACGAATCCTTAGACATCTATATTTCTTGTACCAATACATGGCGCTGATTAAAGTTTTAGAGTTTATCCCTTCGCCTCTTTAAAATTTGAATAGTGACACATTTTAATACTGACAAACTGCTATGAAGTACCAAAAATACTATAAAATAATTCCTCAATGTGTGTGAAAATATTGGTAAGGCTTTTTTAAATTCATTCAGCATGCAAGCCGTCGCTGCTAACACAATCTAGCGAGGTGTAGCGGACGTGCCCGAACGAAGAACAAAAGTTACTTGTGCAAGACGAAAGCCTGTAGTTAAGGCGGTACCGTTTCTTTGTATGGAATGAGGCATCTGTACGCTATACGTATTATATTATCTGTGACTGTAGCTTGATTTGACAAAAATATTTAAAAATCACATTGCATTTCTTAGCAGTAAAATACGGTACGCTAAATGCAATTTGCTCAACGCAAACTACGCACCAAGTAAAACAGCCTGCCATTCAATTCAAAATACTAAAGATGGTTCAATTTTCAGTAGCAAAATAAAGTTGAAAAAAGAAACTAACATGAAACGCCTAAAGCTTCTAACCAGCAGCTTTGTTACGTTACACATTCCATTTCTTTATAGGTTGGGAAATCATCAAATGACTTCTCCTGCTCTGGGTGGAGCGGGAGGGCGTGTCAGACTCTTGCTGTCTAAAACCCATCACTGTTCCTTCAGTTGACTGTGCCAGAGCCTCGGTGACTCTTACGAGCATTCCCGCAACCTTGGCAGACGTTCATTTTGACAACTCAAAGACATCCGGGTGAATCTCCTGGCGTTTTGCAAAAACTAATGACAGTGTTACCAACAATGACGAATCGTGGGAAATTCAACTTTAATACAATATTTTTAAAATACACTAGTACTACTAAGCAATAAATACTATACTACTGTACTTTAATACTAGAGTATTAAAGTTGAATTTCCCACGATTGGTCATTTTTGGCAACACTTCGTCATTATTTTCTGCAAAACGCCAGGAGATTCACCCATCCATTGTGCTACGTGTCTAAGGGTGGCATTACATTTATCCTAGATCTTTGTCCAATGTGAGTTTGATCAAAGAAGTAGAACGACTTCATCAAAAGTGTCATCAACACCGATAGTTCATCAAAGAATATTGACATTTAAATCAAAATGGCTGCAACTTAGATTGTATCTTTCTTTATTAAACGGTGATACTTTCACAACAATATAATTGAATGTTGAGTCATTTATACGTAAAAAACGCTTTTAGGAATGTTTGTCCTCGACTTGTAATTATTTAATTTAACTTAGATGCTTTTTCTCTTCCCCTTTCGATCCATGGCTTCACCCAAAGCTTTTCTTGTTGTTTTAATAATAATCTAATGATAATAGCAGCACATAAAGTTGCTCCACGTTCCTCCATTTTCTCAGACTACGTTAAATCTTGGACAAGTGTAACGGGCATCCGTCAAAGAAATTTCATCAAATATAGGATATAGGTAGATATTGGACAAAGATCTAGGATAAACGTAATACCACCCTTAGAAGCCGTGTTCACAATGAACTTCTATACGCAATGAATGTTGTAAAAATCTAAATATGACAGCGATTCTCATTAGGAGTTGTACAATAAGGGTGCACGTCTAATCAGCATTACGAAAATTTGCAAAAAAAAAAATTCAGCGCCGATCAACTAATTCCACATAAAATCCAGTCTCTAAATCCATTATCCATACTTACCCTCTGCTTGTTCGGTCGTTTGACCTTATTGAAGTACTGTTCAGTCATTTTTAGGAACCCATCTGTCAGTTGGTCGAGGTCGTGCCTCGTTGGTGTAGGATAAATATCGCAGTGTATCACATTGTCATCCATTATCTGTTTGGTAGCTGGATTGTATAGCGGCAGGAGGAGTGTACGGAACCTCCAGTATTTGAGAGCCTAAAAATGTTGCTTGTTAGTATGGTAGAAGGTTTTACGTATAGTAATAACCCGATCGATTGAAATGCTTCAATGTTTTATACTGATAACAAATCATCAGGAGAATAATTTTTAATGGCGTAATCTATTTTTCAATGATTCAATTGTGCTTTTCAAAAATTACATAATATTTTACATTAAATCTCCCCCACACGCAGCGAACTGAATGGAAGCCGCGAGCAGATAATGAAGATCCTTATCATGGAAATTCACGTCGGTAGTTTTAACTAGTTCTGTTATTTAACTCAAGGTATTTCTATAAAACTTCAATATTAGGGTATCACCACACGTAATCAAACAGCAATGGTTAAAAAAGGCCCGGCAGCAAATTTGTAAAGCAAAGGCTGTTAGTTGATAAATTACTGCCGTTCGGCCTATTACCGTAACAATCACCTCGGCCAGCGCGAAGTCTGTGTCTCCTCGAGTACATATATAGTGGTCCATATAGTTCCAGTTATAGGTTTCCAGTTTTTCTGTAGTGAAGGACACCCAGGAGACTTCGTATGTATCGTGGTTCGGCGCGTGGAAACGATAGCGGTAGTGGATGTTAAACGGCGGGTATGGGTGCCTGAAAAGTGAATACGTAAAATACTATTGTGATATACTTGAAAATATCGATCAAATGCAAGTGATATATCGCTTATAAGAATTTCATATAAAAATTTGCCCATTGACCAGACGGGCAAATTTTTTAGGCGATAAAATTAGCAATTACTTTTAAGTGTAACTACCGCGAAATATTTTGTAACGATAGATCGGACTTAGATATAAGTTTTGTTTAGAATGCAGTTGAAGAACCCAATTAGTTTGTAAACTCTAAAAAACAATCTTACTATTCTGTCTTCACGAGGCAGAATTTTACCATATTCCTCACAAACTTCCTTTGTCCACATGTGTATCCAAAAGTCGTTAAATTGATTATAGGGAACATCATCATCATCATCATCAGCCTTTTAATGTCCCCACTGCTGGGGCACAGGCCTCCTCTCTGTGAGAGGGTGTGGGCCGTAATCCACCACGCGGGCCCAATGCGAATTCCTGGATGTCACATGTCTTCGAATTTTTAAACATACAAGGCGTAAATTCTGCCATCTTGTGGTGCAATAACGAAATTTTCACCTTATCGATACTTTTCTTTTTTGAGGTTGAGAAGTCATCTGTTAACTTCACCTGCTCTGGGTGGAACGGCAGGGCGTGTCACACTCTGACTGACTAAACCCCTCCCGTGTTTTTTTAGTTGCCTTTTGCGTGTCAGGACCGCAGGGACTCTTTTAAACACTCCCGCGACCCACCTTATCGCCCAGAGGACACGGTGGAGCATACGGTGGAGGTCTGCCCCGCTTGGGTGGAGCACCGCCGTGTCCTCGTGGATGCGATAGGTGGCGGCGACCTCTCGCGCCCGGCCCTGGTTCAGGCCATGGTACGGAACGAGGGAATGGGAAGCAGTGTCCTCTTTCTGCGAAGCAGTAATGCTCGCAGAGGCGGAGGGGGGACGGGTGAGGGAAGCTCAACGGAGTGGCCCTCACGGCCCCGGCCGCTACCACAGCAGGAGACGCGTTGGGCGTCGCGAGACGATCTCCAGCCACCGTAGACCCGGGCCTGCGGACGGCGAGCAGTAGGTAACTCGCCAAGGAACAGGGGTGGGTATTAGTCAGTAAGAGACTGACACGCCCTCCCGCTCCACCCAGAGCAGGAGAAGTCATTGAATGATTTCCCAACCCACAAAAAAAATCGATACTTGACATTGACACTTCTGTGTTGCCACTTATAGTGCCGGCACGCTCCCTATTTAAAAAAGGAAAAGTTCTCCACTGTAGTATTACCTGGGTCTATATCGAGTGACAGTGATAGTAGATCCAACAAGCGTCAGTTTATGGAAGATCCTTCCAATAGAGAGAAGGTATCGTTTAGTGGGGGCTGCGTTGACTTGCTTGCCGCATTGAGGGGCCACCTTGGACGGTGGCGGCGCCGCAGTGGATGGGCAGTGAGACTCTATCACTTCGTTCTCATTCACACCCACTATTAGCTGGAAACCCTGGAATAGAGAAGTTACAGATATAATGTATAACGACAAGTTTGTAATTCTCCGAAGCAGAGGTGTATAGCCGTGTAGCTGATGGTGAAGCGTCAATGGCCTTTTTAAATATTCATTATGAATAAAATTGGGAAATAAAATTAACTAGGCTTTTTCCGTACTATCTATTAAATATTTAGCTTAACCTTTATAAAAAGGGGGACATAATTTAGTGTCTATTTAATGATTTCTTTCACCTGTTCCGACATCGGTAACGCCGGCAGTGTTACTAATGCTTCATGGATCTTCTTCTCGAACTGGGTCTGAGCGGTGGTTCCAGGGAGATACAAGGTACGTGGGATTTGTTACCAATAAGACATTGGAATATATGGTTCAGGGATTTCATCTAAATAGACACTTAATTTTCATAAACAGGGTGTAAAAAGACACATCACATAGCCGTCAACTATGAATATTGTACATTTAACAAAGTAGCTTGGCGCAAAAATGATTGCTGGGAAACAACTTTATATTTAGGTATGAAAAAAATGCTATTTTTTATTTCGCGCAATGTTATGCGAACCCAGGCAGCGGCGTTAAACCCCGCTCCTTCGCTCGAAGCCGCGTAGGTACTTGTCGGATACGTTTGACATTCATTGCGTTTTTGTAACTTCAAATGCGTTATTTCTAAAATTAAAAAAAAAAAACGAAAATTCAGGAAATGTTTGTTCAGAAAAAAGTTTAGTAACAACACTTGGAATTCATTTTCGTTAAAAAGTAAAAAAAAATTGCGACTTTGACCTTCAATATCTCCAGAATCAGTGGATTCCCAGGTATGGTCTAGCCTGCGGACGGCGAGTAATGGGTAGCTCGCCGTCCGATCAGCACCAGGCCCGAGAGTCGACGGCGCATAGTGTTCCACGCACGCCTTAAAGAGTTGACAGCATTCATGACGAGGCCCGTCATGGCCGTGGCCTGCGTAGGGGTTGAGGATAAATTCGAAAGAGTTACCTCGCCCCTGGGCATTCAGGGCAGTCAGTAAGAGTCTGACACGCCCTCCCGCTCCACCCAGAGATTTCCCAACCCACAAAAAAAAAAACATGGTCTAGTGGAAAAAATGATATATATTGTAGCGACATCTATGACGCCGCACACGAACTAAAAATAGCAAGAATTCTACATCGCGCAAGCAGAGTTCTCCGCGCGATTTGAACATATACAACAGTCCGAAATCAACCATTGGGCAGTTGCCCGGACCAGACACAACACCCGTCTGGTCGGAGGATCCTCCCTTTTCAATGGAGGTTGTGGAACTTTACACCCTGTTCCGCGTACCTCCAAAATATAATGGGTAGAATATGTAGCTTTCGGCTTCGGAAACTGTCTTTTTACACCCGATACATGCTATTCCGCCATATTTGGTAGTTCCTAAAAACACCAGCAAGTAAGGTGTTGGCTAGTTACAAGCCATATGAAGTCTTACTTATAGTAATTATTAGTAGCTTAAAAGTAACCTATATCTGGTAACAAGGTCCCATGGCTGCTTATGCCAATTTCCTATTGAAAAAACACAAAAACACTTTTTCCATACCCGGAGGTATCGCACCAATAGTCAATAAATGGAACTGACAGTACACACGACGACAGAAGTCATGTTTATTTAATTATAAACACTTCATGCACAAAGAAACAAAGGCGAACTTAATGCCTTAGACCGCTTTCACACTTAGGCGACTTTAGCAGCGCGACAGACGCGCGACCGTCGTCATATTTTATATTATTATAAACAGAAGCATGTGCTTCTGCCGCACTACTGTCGCGCTGCTAACGCCCCAAAGTGAACGCCAAAATAAACAGCAAATCGATAGAGAAATTAGAACGTTAAAAATGTAGTAAAACTAACCTCTATATCTTAACCTTACCTGTGCCAATCTCTGAGAAACCAACTCTTTAAACACTTCCATTGTAGTGAGGGGCTCCTTATAAATAGCTCTGTTCTGTGCAAAGTCAGCATTGACGTCATCCGGCAGGAGGTTGTAATCGGACACCAAATAGTCGTTCTGTAACGAACGCTTGTCCGGGAAATAATCCGTGGTGATCGGCAAACACGCCGGGATCGTCAGTGACTTCCAGTCCACACCTGGTAAGGGTGATTGTGTGTTATTTCACATTTTCTACAATAGTGTAATTTATTTTTAGAGGGCTTATTGCAGAAGAGCTGATATTGAAGCTCATTCGAAGCAGGCCGATCCTGGCCCGGCCTTTGACTATCCCCAGGGTTCGATATACGGAAATATCGACTTTATTGCCTAGCAATCCATAATATTTTTCTATTGCTGGTCTTCAGATTTTCAAGCAAGCTAGAGGCTATAATTCGGCATTCGCTTAAAATAATTAAAATTAAATATAAAAAAAAAAAAAATCTCTACTCATCATCAAAACACAACTAATCGGTTATCTATGGCTTTTACTACTCATTCATACACATTACCTGCAGGCATACCAAAGTAGCAAACAGCTTTATTGTATTTCTTTCCTCAAATAAATTTAAAACTAAACATTTTAACAAGTTATTTACAAAATAATATTTCGAGAAGCTGAAAAAAATTGTTCAGTAAATAAATAATTAAATTATTATGAAAATGTTAATGAGATGATGGAAATGCTAGCGACTACTGATATTTTAAGCATTAGTTTCATACGCATAACGGTTACGCATGCAGATTAACAAATGTATTAATAACAGAATATGTATGTCTACCAGGAGCGTGAATATTCCTTGATATATTGTATTAATTTGCTGAGTGCAAATGGTGCTATTAAAATGAGATTCAGAATAAAAGAGAGAGAAAACTAGCTAAATAAGAATGAAAAGAATTTCTCAGACCTTTTTGTGATTTGGCTCCAAGACATGTTATGTTGAATTTCGCTCTTTACATCATGCATGCCTACGTAATAATTTGTAGTTGTGCCTTTCAATTTTGATTTGATCTATGTGAACATTAGAAGTAGACTGTGTAGACTTCGAATACATAAATATTATTAGAGACAACCTAAATAAATATAGATGCGATAAATTTTGTTTAAAAAGCGCACATTTTATAAAAAATGTATCCCCCACAGCGCATATACTATAATACTAATTAACACATAATAATGCAGAAACTACTCAATGCAAATCCAATAAATGGAATATCAAACCTATAGCTCGGTTCGCTTCGATCCAATGAGGTTTGTAGATAATTTTTCAACGCGATGGTATCATGAAACATCAAAAGTGAAGTGAACATTTAGTACATCAAACAAACATACAATTTTAACACGGTTTTCCAATCCATGCAGAGTGCCAATTATGAATTAATTGGACTCTGTTTTAGATTCCCATTTAGAAGATTGTGATGGAAATTCTGTGCAGAAGATTATGTTTATCAAATTCATCTTCTAGACAATTATCAGATCAAGACTAGTTCAGTTATAACTTTTTGTAGTTTTAAAAGGGTAGATGACTCAAAAATCTATTTGGCCCGTCAGTTAAATAACTAAACAATTTTGGACACATATTTTTTTCTTCTGTCACGTAAACAAAAAATGAGGACGAGAAAGTGCGTTGAAATTTAGCGTAACGTCACACCTACGTTAAAATTTTTTTACCAAGAAGTGACGTAACAAGCACAGACTCCTGAACTTTGATTCGTTTTAACTTTGCCATTTTTTTAGGGTTCCGAACCCGAAGGGTCCAAAACAGTTGGTGCTAAAGTCTTCAAATTTTCACAGTATAGCGTCTTATTGACCCAAAGCCATACATATAGTCAAAAATATATTTAGTATGGAACCCTAAATGTGTGAAGTCCGACATGCACTTGGTCGGGTTTTTATTGGTTTGGTAAAGGAAAAGAATACGTGTCCAATATTTTTTGATAATCTAACTTACGGAGTAAATAGAATTGTTATTCTTGTATCCAGAAATCATCGGTTTTACGAACGGTACATCGGTATTTTTTTTTTCGGTTCCAGCTGCACACGGGTTGTGGCAATCTACTAGGTTTTTGCTGTTCTTAATTTTGATAGATTCAACGACCAAATGATTCTTCGTGCAAAAGAGGTGCGTTGTTAGTTTTAATGAGTGATCGTTGATCTTCGTCTGATATGGGCTAAAATTGCATGAGCCACTTTAATGGTATTACGGTTATGGTGGTATTACATGCAAGAAAAATCTAGAAGAAGAATTTGAAAGTTATTAAATGATGGTGTGTCTGACCTTACATCAAAAGTTACTAGTTGAAGTGTCAAGTGGTAGAAGAACTAGCTTTACAAGTTATTATTAAATGTTTACAAAGACAGGTGTCACAATTTTTAATCAGGGTTTTTCCTTTACACTAAATAAATAGCTACTTGACCCAAACTATTTTTAGAATTCAACATATTTTTTTTTATACTATACTTCAAACTAATTTAATTCTAGTAATAAGAGTTAACAATGATCTTGGTGTAAAGAGGACTATTATACTAAAATGTTAATCAAATCAATCTCCTCACCAAATAGGCAAGTAAGTTATCAAATAACTTTTACAAGGGGGCAATTCTCGTACATATTTTAAAAGAACATTCACATCACAGTGGGAATCTGTCAAAAACATCTGTAATTTCCCTACATTTTGGCACAGATAACATAATACTAGCGTACAGATGTCTCATCCCATACAAAGAAACGGTACCGCCGTAACTACAGGTTTTCGACTTGCACAAGCAACTTTTGTTCTTCGTTCGGGCCCGTCCTCTACACCTCGCTAGATGGTGTTAGCAGCGACGGGTTGCAAGTTGAATGAATTTACATAAAGTCTTACCAATATTTTCCCACACATTGAGGAATTACTTTATAGTATTTTTGGCACTTCATAACAATTTTACTGTTTCTTGTGTTTAAAATGTGTCACTATACAAATTTTAAAGAGACGAATGGATAAACTCTAAAACTTCAAACAGCGCCATCTATTGGTACAAGAAATATAAATGCCTAAGGATTCGTTCCAATAAACATCTAAATTTAAAGTAGGAGCCAATTATTCCACCATTTTATGCTTAGGGTAGTTTTTTAAAATAAGAAAATACAGTTTTTACCATATCTTTTTTCTTCAAAATATTAATGTTACTTAAACTTCAAAGAAATCGATGCATATTACGCCATCTATTGAATTTTTTTTAAACAAAATTTTTCTTTGTTCGAGATGAGACCCCGTAATTTTGGTAAGTTTTTGATTGAGACTGAGAGGATATTGCGACTTGAATTTGAACGTTTTTTAAGTACAAGAATTGACCTTAAAATATTAAATAACTTACTCCACCTTATACATGAAGGAACCAATACCATACTCACAAACGCACACCTTATATATAAAGCAGTGGGTACAAACCTGTCGTAAGGGCGGGCGTCCACTCTTGTTCGCCCGTAGCGCCCCATAGCAACGCTAAAGTCGCATTGTTGGTAGTGGAAGGCGTGCCTGATGCGACACCCAATACTGCTAATGTACCCGATGCGCTTATCATGCGTTTGCGACCTATTATGTTTCCTGTAAAATAATATCCACTATAAAAGTAACGGTAGAGGGCAGCACTGTCACTGTCAGTAAATTGATTAAGAAAACAAAAAGAATTAATAAATATTGAAACAAACTTCTTTTTAACCTTAAAACACGTAAGACTCAAGCCAGTAACTTGCACAAAAGCATGCAAATAGCTTGCATGACAATATAACATTTACCAAGTAGAAATTTATACATACATACATACATACACACACCCGTATTTAGCGAAGGGTTAAGCCAATGACTATAAAGCCTCTTGACTGCTCATTCGGGCGACTCCAGCTCACGATACATATATGAAATTGTAATTATATTAGACGGCGAAATGAGTGGCCATTTTAGTTTTAACCAGTTATTAGAACACTACACACGCGGTTATTTTGATAACTTTTAAAACATTTCTTCATAAATAAAAAAAAACAATTATGAGTTCCTGTTCAATAAAATGGTGGGAAATCGTCTAGAACATCCAGCTATAAAAAAATGGTATAATATAACATAATAACTTTTCATTAGTATGTAAAAATTAATAATTTATTAATATTATGTATGAGTAATTGCAGGGCTGAAGCTAATAATCGGATTTTGAAAAGTCCCTTTCTCTCACTAGAGTATTGTCAATACGTCTGTCCCTTTCTATCTGTACTAAAGCTGTAGTGCTATAAAAACTTCAAAACAAAGTCGATATTAACGAAATTATCGATGTTCCCTAACGGTAAAAAAGTAATGTTACTTAATGTTTACATTTTAGATTACCAAATATTCCGGAACTGAAAGAAAAGTGGATTAATGCAGTTCACAGGTAAAATTGGTTTTCAAAAAAATATAGCGTTGTTTGTTCAAGGCATTTCACAGCTGATTGCTTTGAAACTTTAAAGAACCGACGCAGTTTTTGTCTGTTTTGGTATGTTTTATTATACATATATTTCAGTCAGTCAATATTATTAATTTTAGAAAAAGTAAGTTACATGTAAAATAAAAACTTTATCATTTACAGGCTTTTGCCAAATAATACAGTTGATCTATACATGTATGGTTCTAATTTACATTGTTTTAGTTTAAAAACTTGCAGTATTATTAGACGCCAATTTTATCGATATCGAAATTATTGTTGCAAAACTGATTTGTGCATCACTATGTTTGGAACATTCGCTCTGACATTGTTACATCGGCCAATCACAACCGTTGTATTTTCTCCGTCTCCCGGCCCGCAGTGGTGAGTCGTGTTCTTTGACGAAATCGGTATATCAGCTCTCAAGTGGTGTAATTCTCTTTGGGTTAAGCAGAGGTGCAGTGTGCCAGTTACATTTAAGTTCCATGTAATAAGGGCGACCTTTCACACAATGGCATATAAACAAATTGCATACTTTTGTCCAAGTAACAGTAGAATTAAGTAGTAGAATTAAAGCTTATGTCGGATCGGAATACTCCGCGGGTCGCTGCGCAATAGCAAATTCATGTGGCCGCGTGGTTGACGGGTGGTGTGCTGCGCAGCGGCGAGCTTCACACACGTCATTAACTTTGAATCGAACTATACAGGTACTCGTATTAGTATATCAGCGTACTCAACTGCTAGCTGCTGCTTTTTTGAAATTACAAAATAAGCTACTCACCATCAACCTGATATATAGAGTGGTTATTATTGATGATAGACGAGGACCCATTTTCCTTGGGCATATTGTTTTCACAACGTTCGCGATGGTCTTCAGTCCTGGACGCGGGTTCTCCTGCCGGCCGCGCTTGGTAGTGATGCTGCTGTATCAGCACACCCGTTGGACCTGATCATGAAACCCTATTGAATTAAATGTTTATTCCATTCTATTCTATTAAGTGCAAGTCAAAAAAAATAAGAATGCCTGACTTGATCTTTGCTCGCTCTTTGATTATTTTTTGATGTTTAAAATAAAGGTTTCATAGGGAACGTGCAGGAACTATAGATGGCGGCACATAAATGTCCATGTCAAGTATTTATACAGTAAAAGTTGCGGATTTCACTCACTAGATGCCAGTCTACGTTATGCGGGCTGCATGTGTGCATGATGCGTGTGTATACGTATAAGGCACGGAAATGTCAATGACAAGTTTTTAAAGAGTAAAAGTTTAAAATTTACTCCACTAGATGGCACAGACTACTTTTTTTTTTGTTGTGGGACTTCTCGCAGGTCAGCCTCTGAGGCTGTCGTCTGCTTAACCGGGCTTGCCTGTGTAGGCTTTAATATATTAAAGCCTCCAGCCAGGACTTATTAAAACTTACAAACTAAGTGACCACGCTAAGGGCACTCCCTGCGGAGTACGGGCCTCGGCTTAGGGCGTCACTGGGGGGCAGCAAGGGAAGGCTGAATCTGGTTTCCATTAATTGGGGAGTTTACTGGCTCAGCGGCACGTGCTGGCGAGAGACGGGGAGGGCAATGACTTAGATTTCGCGACGGGCCTCGCCGGCGAGGTCGGAAAATCGGCGGTCTGTAGTGTTTTCTGATAGTGCTGGTTTCCCTACGGCTCTCTTGGAGCAGGGTTGTGGCGTCATCAGGGACTAAGAGGGTATGCCGGGGGCGGCGAATCCTAGAAATTTGGGAGGGAACGTATCGAGTAGCCGATGCGATAAGGGGGTTACGATGCTTAGCAGCAGTTTCAAGGAAGCGCTTGGTGGAGCGTTTCATGAACTGCTGCAAGGTGGGGATTTTGAGGTCAACATGCAGCTCCTCATTCCTCACAAAGTAGGGGGCATCCACCACCTTGCGGAGAAAGCGGTGCTGCAGTGTCGACATCTTGTGGAGGTGACGGGGCTTGGCATGTGCGAACACTGGGCAAGCATAGGTCATGATTGGTCGGATGACCGCGGTGTAGGTACGCAATTTGCACTTGAGTGACAATTTGCTTTTACCATTTAGGAGGAAGTGGAGTCTACCTTGAGCAAAGGCGGCCCGCGAGCGAGCTTGCTTTATGTGCTCGACGAAGGTGAGATGCTGGTCTAGGATTACGCCTAGGTACTTGGCCTGCTTCTCCCAAGGGATCGGCCTGCCGTACATGGTGATCGGACGAGGGGGTCTGACCGTATGTCGCGGTCTAGAGTAGAGGACTGCCTGACTTTTCTCAGGGTTGACCTCAATTCTCCATTTCCGGAACCACTGGCCCAGCTGGGTAGTGTAGGTTTGGAGATTGAGGCCTATCTGAGCGGGTGGCACAGACTACGCCGGGCACGATCCCTATACCACAAATATCTTACCTGTTTCTAGTCTTGAACAATAAGCTTTATAAACATGTAGTTTTGGAATTTACGTAGTAGACGAGAGAATTTAATGACAGGTTGTCGTTATATCTATTTTTTTTTTAACCGTTTCTTGTTAAGGAAAAGAAACTAATTCTTATTTGTATATGGAAGATATATGATACTGCTACTGGCGAATCAGAAGTAAATGAATATGCGGAATGCCTGATTTCACTAGAATAATATTTAGGCATTATATGTGTTGGTTAGTCTTAGTGAAAACGATTATTATCATTATTTACCCTTAGGAAAGATATGCGTCCAACGCCTTCTGTTACTGGTCAATTTGACAGTAACGTGCGAAGGGTCGAACGGATTGATAAGAGCTCGGCCCGTCCTAATCACTGGTTTGTGGGACGAAATCGAGCTGCGTGGCGAAAGTCTGTTGTTCGAGAGGGGCGAGTCAGTCGCATCACTATTAGTGTCGTAGGCTCCTTGTTTATCTGTGAATATAGAAAATTTAAGGTTAGTTAGGAAAAATATGACAAATATCCAGATTATCAATTCAATATTAACATCAACAATAAAGTCACAAAGGATTAAAGTATTATTCTATGCAATTGAAATCATAACATTAATTTACAAACGTCTCAGTGGTTTTTTAGGATGAGGCATGTTGACGACAGTCGAAGCCAGAGATCGCATTCGTAATTCGAATGCGCGCGTTTTTATATCTTGATAGAAATTTGTGCATTACATGGTAGAGATAGGGGTCAACATGCTGTGTACATTTCTGGAATATAACATTGATTTTGCGTCAATATGCCTTGACCCTTAACCATGTCTTTGACCGATTTGTGAACATGTGTCAAAAATACACATCGAGAAACCACTGAGACGTTTATACATAAATATTAGGCGACTTTTCCAGGACTTCTGCCAGGACTTTTTCTAGGCAAGGGTGCTCCATCGTCGACCACATCATCGCTTACCATCATGTGAGATAGTGGTCAAGCCAATCAACGATAAAAAGAAACTTTGGCCCAGGGTTAAATAGGTAAGTTTCGTCGTAATTGCACCCACAAACACAATAGGGAATATGCATGAAAAAAATATTTGTTATCTAACCGGTTTATCGATGAATATACTAAAATAGAGTACGAACAGTGAAAGCAGAATCAGAATTGATCGAAAATTAAACGAGATATAACGATTTTAAATAAATATTCTGTCCTTCTCTCGAAAACGATGTTTTCTATGGCAGTTGTATGGGCGTAATGTCCTTTGCGTTCAAAGAACATGTCGGACTTTCTTTCTAATTATCAACTTTAAAGCTTTATAACTTCGTCGCTGATGATGATATTTTGAAAATTCCTTCATATTTGTTCACTATGGTTAATAAGTCTTCAATTGATATTAATAAACAAAACTACATTGAAAAATTAGAATTTTTGTGTCAAAGAAATTTGTAGTTTCATTTCTAAAATAACTTACTCCCACTAGTCAGTATGTCGGCCAAAGTGTGATGTATATCTGGATCCGACATCTTTCTATGATGCAAGCTGGACGTGGGCGGACTCCTTCGACTGATACCTTCTAACCCGGCCACTGAAGTCTTCTTCGTGCGTGTTACTCTTTGCACGCTGTATAAGACACAAGTAATGGTTATTTCTGTATAGAAATGTTAATCATAATAATTTGTATCCGACCAAAACACAATTTTTTCCCGAAACCAAAATCGTAGCCGAATGTACGGCTCCCCTTCTAATTTCTGTCGAAACCGTAACCGAACCCAAAACTCATTTCGTAATAGAAAAATTGAAAAAATCAAAAATTTTGACTTGAAAATTATCAGACCATTGAAAATTCAGCCCTAACTTGCATAAAATACTAAATCCTACTAATATTACAAATGTGAAAGTTTGTGAGGATGTATGGATGTATGTTACTCTTTCACGTAAAAACTACTGAAAAGATCTTGATGAAACTTTACAGTAATATAGATTTTATACATCAGAATAAAGTTAATTGCACGTTGGCGAAGCCGCTGGCACAAGCTAGTAAGTAAATAAAACGATGATTAAATACATACAACAAACGAACGAAACAGTCAGTTAATAGGTTCTATCACACGCTCAAAACAGCTATTTTTTTTTTAGTCGAAACTGGCCGATACCGAACCTTCGGTCGCGCACTAAAATGACAGTATATCGGTAAACTACGGTGAAGGAGCACATTGAAATGATACCGAAAAGGCCTAGAACTAAAAATTATAAAGAAAGAAAGAAATCATTTATTTGCTGATAATGTAGGTATACATACTTATAAGTTGGAAAGTTTCTGAATTGTCCCGATACATTTTGCCTTACGGCATGCAAAATATTACAATTGAAATTTGATTAGTTACAATCATTACAATTATTAAAACATGTGACATCCACCATCCTACATTGGGCCTGTGTGGAAGGAATCCTGTGTCGCAGCAGAGGAAACAAAACAGGTCCATAATCCTAGCATTTCACTTTTAAAGTAGTCAATGGGATAAGTAATTTAAATCGATATATTGCTAAACAGATGTTTCGGGTAGCGGCGACTTACTTTATTAGACGTACTGATTGCCACCTTAATTAAAGGGTCATTAATTAAGGTTACTAATTTCAAATAACTACAGATAAATTAAATAGGCGTATAGTAAATGGAAATCTCACCACGTGCTATGCGCCAGAGGCAACTGGAAAACCTGAGCGTCATGCGCGTCGTAATCAAATATAGAATTGTGCATATATTCGTCCTCCTTCAACAGTTTCCCTTTCCTCTCATCTTCGTACATCTTCCTCAACGGCTCCTGACTTTTCCTTGGCGGCAATTTAATTCTAGGAATGAAGTTTGAATATGCAACCTTTTTGTTTGTTGAATAGAATGACAAGTTGATCCAATGTGGCATAGAGTAATCGTCTATGGAGTTGAGATTGTTGTCTTTGTTGTGGAATTTTAGAAGTGGTACTGCATGTAAAGGTTGCTCCCCTACGCAGACCAAGTCACTGCCCACACCATTGTCTATGATTCGCTGTTTCGTGACATTGGTGAGTTCTCTGTCGACTTCAAATACGCCGACGCCAGGCGTGATGACCACACTAAGTTGACCGGTACGGTCGAAACATCTGTCCAGGTAGTGCTTTTCAAATACTGGAATACAGAAAATGTATGTAATAGTATGGCAATATTACTGCAAAACCTACACAATAGCCACAGTATCAAACTATTATGTTTTTTATATTAACAAATTAGATGAAACTAACTAATCCAATCTCTACTACAGTTCTTTTAATTTTCAAAAACATTTTGTGCAAGCGTTATAAGCAGAAATATCAATTTCAATCAAGATTGATGATTAAGTCTTACCATTTAAACTCATATTTAAAACCTCAAGAAAGTTTCCTTGAGCTGCCGTAGAGTTGATTGCTGTTGGAATTTCCAAGTTTGGTCTTTCATGATATTGCAATACGATTTTTTGGTAATCAGTAAATAATCGTCTCAGTTGTAGGAGAACATTTGACCAGTCTTCATATCTCTCATTTTGAACTGCCACCCTGTACAGAAATAGTTAAACATAAATAAGTTGCAATGGATTAATTTATTATACATATACTTGAATTTATAATTCGAATACATCGCCACCAACTGAAGTATCGACCTTAGCTTTGTGTATTTTAAGTAGATATTTAAGTAACCATTTGTATTAAAAAGGTGTATTATAAAGCTGGTGCAATGGAATTTGAACTTTATCTTGTAAGATAAAAAGTTAGTTGTTCCAAAATTTGATAATTATGTCGAAATCATAATTCAAAATATACCATACAATCATGTCATGACAATCCTAGATGATGACTTTGACATATTATTAGAAACAAAGTTGCGCATCTTACTGTTTGTTTCTGATCCGCTAAGTCATCCTAAACCACGCTACGGATTTTGATGCGGTTTTTAACCGACTTCGAAAAAGGAGGAGGTTCTATGTTCGACAGTATGTTTTTTTTTATGTATGTCCACCCATTTCTCCGTCACTAGTGGACCAATTTTCAAAATTCTTTTTTTATCCGAAAAAAATATATGGGACCATATAAATTTTATCGAAAAGGCTTCAGCGCCTTTTGAAAAACTGAACAAAAACGAAAAATACGTATACATAGATGACGTTTTGGTTTTCTTCAATTACGAGTATGTTTAAATTCCACGTTCCATGTTATTGGGGTTTTTAGTTCTGGGATATAACAATTACTAAAAAGCGAAAAATAAAAAACTTTTTTCCAAAAAATACAACCGACTTCCAAAAAAGAAAATACACTAAAAATTAAAAAATAACTTTAATTTCGGAAGTCGGTGAAACATAGTGGTGTTTGTATTTTATTTCTTCGTTATTTGACACCAACTGCCGAAATTAAAGTTATTTTTTAGTGTATTTTCTTTTTTGGAAGTCTGTTGTTTTTTTTTTTAAGTTTTTATAACTAATAGAAAGAGCGATAAAACAAGGAAGGCTTGTGTATAATTTGCACGCGTGCGGAGCCGGGGCCTGTTGCTATTAGTTTATTAGCGAAACTTCAGCGCAACGTGTTAACAATCGCTCCAGTACCCTATTTTCGGGGCGCATCACCAGACCAGTTTCGCTTAATGTTAAATATATTAATTAGTTTTACTTTTCCAGAAAAGTCTTGACTTTCACTGTACTCTTTGTTCATCATATTAAATATCAAGATGTGTCAGCCGTTTAGGTAATGAATTAAAAAGTTAGAAACTAAAGTAGTAAATAACAAGATACCTGTAAAAGTCTTCATAAAATCTGCCTCTGTAATCTTTTTGCAAACATTCCTTCATGTGTTGGGGGAACTCTTCTAAAGATTTAGCTTTATAAAATGTTCTTGAGAATAACACTATGGTCACCTCATGGTTGCTGCCATTTTTCTACAAAAACACGAACTTTGTATTAACATTGACAGTAATATTGGACACTGGGCAGACTGGGCACAGTAAAACGATGAAAATAGTTAAAAGCAAAACTGTGTAGTCTCCTTTGTGGAGTGCAATTCCCTGCCGAAGTCCGTTTCCTGATAGCTACAATCTGGGGGTCTTTAAAACAAGGATTCTAGGCAAGTGTGCTCCATCGTCGACCCCATCAACGCTTACCATCAGGTGAGATAGTGGTCAAGCGTGAGTCTATCAATGTTATATAAAAAAAAGGTTTATTTTACTTTTTCCCATACCTTCCACTTCGCAAAAAGGTCCGCGAGAAATCCATTAACCGCCTTTTCGAAATACAAGTCACCATGTATATCAAAGTCCCACATTTCGGAAGACATCTGTATGAACAGGTAGACCATGGAGGTAGAGGATCTGAAGACGATCTTCGTATCCTCAGTGATGACTCCGCAAGCTACTCTGTCGCCCTGGGACCACATCTCGTAGACTTGACATCTTATGGCACCACCACAGTATTCGATCTTCTTGTTTAGGTATACGCAGGTGCTTACCTAAAATGTATTATATTAGTCACCGGTTGGTGTAATAAAAATTTTGAAATCAATTTGAAATTGCTCCCTACTTTATACAAAAACATACTGCTTTACAGAGACGTGCTTTAGCTAGCAGCGTGGTGCGGGAGGAGTGTTTTGACGTGTATGTATTGAGAGCTCAGTCATCCACACGCTGACGGGTGTCAATAACCAGCGCACCGTGCTTCTACCACAGGCTTCGTTTCATTTTATTACTAACGTATATATACGTGTACTATTTTTTTATCATAATGTGGGTATGCATTCTCATAGTGCATTGAAATTACGTTTTGCCCAATAATTCTAACTTTCTAGAAAACAAATAAAATAAATTATATACCAAGCTGTTCTTCAACCGCCACATTTCTGATCTCCCCATATACTGATCTTTAAATGTGAGCTCCACAGAGTCCAGAGCCACATCCCCCACATTCACAATGTTCACGTAAACATCTGCAAATGTTCGCAATTGGAAAGTTGTGGCTATGCTTTGTTCCACACTGATGGTATCTGGAAACAAAATAATTTTAATTAATTGTGTAAATAAAAAAATTTGGATGTACATATTTGTTTTCTACAATCTTAACTTTGCTTTGAGCCTGTCACACTATTTACGACATTATCATGTGCATGCACTTTAATTATTATTTTGTTTTTAACTTTAAAAGGCTCACGTTTCACCACTATCTCATCTGATGGTAAGCAATGATGTGGTCGACGATGGAGCCTGCTTGCCTAAAAGTAACCTATTCATTCTTGCCTTAAAGACCCCCAGGTCGAAGGTAACAGGACACACAGACTCCAGCAGGGAATTCATAAACAAAAAAGAGCCGAAGTTTGGACATAGAACTAATTCTGCAGTAATTACCCAAAACTGAACCATTGAAAACCTTGTCAACTAGGGTCAAATCCTTTCGTGGAGGCGATCGGCGGCAGCGACCTCTCGCGCCCGGCCTGGTCCAGGCCATGGTATGGAGCGAGAGGGAATGGGAAGCAGTAATGCTCGCGAAGGAGGAGGCGAAACGGGTGAGAGAGGCTCAACAACAGAGTCGCCCTCACGCCCTCAGCAGCAGCCGCCGCAGGAGACGCCCTGGGCGGAGGTCGTCTCGAGACGATCTCCGGCCACCGTAGACCCGGGCCTGCGGACGGCGAGTAGTGGGTAACTCGCCATCAGATCAGCACCAGGCCCGAGAGTCGACGGCGCGTAGTGTTCCACGCTCGCCTCAAAGAGTTGTCAGCAAAACATGACGGGGCCCGTCATGGCCGATGCCTGCCCAGGGCTTGTGGATAAATTCGAAACAGAGTTACCGCGCTCCTGGGCATTCAGGGCAGGGAACGAACAGGGGTGGGTTTAAGTCAGTAAGAGTCTGACACGCCCTCTCACTCCACCCTAAAGCGGGAGATGTCATTGGATGATTTCCCACCCCACAAAACAAAAAAAAGGGTCAAAACCATGTTTTAGATATAGCAGATTCACTTATTTATACAAACAATTAACTATAACCAGGTTCATCTTAATTTATGATTTGTAAACAATTAATATATTACTATTTACATACCTATAAAATATTGAACTAACTATAATTAAAACAAAAACTCAAAGAAAATATGATTTATTTATTTATTATTATTATATACTTTATTGTACACCAAAAAAAAATACACACATTAAGGAAAACTTATACTAAAAAACATACAATTGGCGGCCTTATCGCATTCCGCGATCTCTTCCAGGCAACCTGGAATGGACAGAGATTGCCTGGACACAAAATGGGGCTGCACTTGGTGCAAATATAAAGAATACAATACAATACAATTTTAGATACATAAATACATACATACTAAAAATATAGGCAAGAAAATAAGTGACAACAATTAAAAAAAAAAAAAATGGTCACAGTGACAAGTAATGCTCCCTTACTAGTCTTTTAAATATTGGTAGTGATTGCGCGCGTTTTATTGCAACTGGCAATGCATTCCACAGACGAGCGGCCTGGACTGTAAAGGATTTATCTTGGAAAGTAGTGGAATGCATTGGCATTTTAAGTCTCAAGTTATCTGATGACCTAAGAACTTTCGTGTGGGAGTCGCAAAGAAACTGGAAACGTTTCTTGAGGTAAAGAGGGGTGAAAGGCGAAAAAAGCACATTGTACAGAAGGGCAAGAATAAGAGCATTTCGGCGAAGGCGGATTGGCAACCACTTGAGTTTCAGGCGGAATTCGGAAACATGGTCATATTTTCGCAAACCAAATATGAACCTTATGCAAAAATTTTGAAGTCGCTCAAGTTTATCAAGTTGCATTTCAGTGAGGTTGAGATAGCTGGCATCAGCATAATCAAGGATGGGTAGAAGAAGAGATTGTGCAAGCGCAATCTTGGTAGCAGTCGGCAGGAAATTACGCAGTCTTCTCAAAGATGCAGCAGATGCGAATAGCTTACGGCTAACTTCCTGTCCAAGAGAAGTTTTTGTCAATAAATATCCCCAAGTTCTTAACTTTCTCACTAAAAGGAATAATGGAGTTGTCAAAAGAAACTTGGGGAAGAGTTGTCCAGTCGATCCTTGAGACCGTCCTAGAACTGCCCACCACTACAACCTGTGTCTTTATGGGATTCACCATAAGTCCGTGTCTCTTGCTCCAGTCACTTATACGAGCCAGATCACGATTTATGGTCAAGGTAGCCTCAGACAGATTTCCAAGAGGAGCTCTGGAGTAAATTTGAAGATCATCTGCATAAAGGTGGTAGAAAGAAATCTATTCGTTGGAGATTGAGTTAATAATCAAATAAGAAAATATATATTATTAATATATTAATTATATATATGTCGCCGCGTGAGCGTCTGGCTGCTAAGATGGCAATCATTACTAGTTACTTTAGCTAATATTTGGGATTTAAAGTTAGTTAGTTTGGTTAATTCTGCCCTCTATGGGATACATCTTCAACTATGACACTGGGTGTTGGTTCCTATTTTGATTCAGCGCCATCTATTGGCGTCTTGATGGAATCAAACATTTAATAAGTTGCGAGGATCGATTATTAAACTAATTGTTATGTTTTAATTGAAACTAAGGGTTAAATAAAAAACAAGGAAGCATTTATTTAATAGCTTCTGGATTGTTGGTCATTTTAACAATCGCAATGAGTAAAGTTTTGTCTATGTCTTACATTGCCAAAGAAGATGGCGTGGTTTTGAGGGAGATTTAAAATGATCAGTACCAGAATGTTATAATTTAAAATGGAAGCTAAATTGGTTTCAGTATTGTATCCCGAACTATAAATTCATATGACTATTTAACACAACAAGTTCTAATGAAAACCTTTGTTTATTTAAATCGCCGGGAAATGTTGGAAGAAGTAATGAAGCTACTAATTTAACTTAAGTTATAAGAAATGTTTCAGCATTAGTAATTAATAGCTATTGTTTATTGATTACATAATTAATTAATAAGTGTTTTGCTATTGTCTGTAAGTTTTCTTAAATAAGTAATGAAATTCTGTATTGGAATATGGTGTGCTTCCGCCCATTTGATTTGGACGCGTGTGTTCTGCCGCGGAAATAGAGAGTACGCTCTCCCAGTAGTTTTGTGTAGACTAAAAATAAAAAGGAATCTTGATAGATTGTGTTTCTCGACAAGTGTTCTAATGTTTAAAAGAATGTCCTCAGAGTTTCTTTTCTGTCAGTTCTTCTCTGAGAGAACAATGCCTTGGAACTGGCAGGCCACATATTATGTGGTTTTAGTTTGTTAGCTTCAGATGACTGATCAACTCTTATGCAGTTCCACTAGTGTCTGTACATGGTTTAAATGAAATAAAACCCATGAGTTTCAGTCAAGTGTTGTGTTTAGTTGAAGTTGAACCACCATTTCTACAAACAACGAGAAATTGTATGGAGGCACCTATAGACGAGTGATCTGAGTAGTGATGCCTCGTTATATATATATATATTTATGAATTTGAGATTGGTGTCAGTTTTTAGGGTTCCGTACCAGAAGCGTCCAAACGCAGCCCTATTGTTGTCACTAACGTGTCCGTCTGTCTGTCCGTCCGTCTTGTCACAAAATTTTAATACGAAGGATTTTTTAACTTCCCATTGACCTATGAACTTGTTTGATGATGTTTATTATTATGTATACTTTACTAACAAATACCAATATATGGGGACCTTTAATGTGCGAAAGCCGACACACACTTGGCCAGTTTTTTATTAAGCATTGCTATATTTAAGAATACCGGTCAATATTGATTACTTGTTACTATAATGCAGTAGGTTGACTTTTGACCTCTTTATCTTTTATTGATTATTCTGAGGTCTTTAGTGTAGTCTTATTGGAAAAAGTAAAGTAAAAGCCATATTCCTCACTCCTTCTTTGCTGTGCTACACCAGATTAAAAAAATAAATAATTCTATTATCCTTCATACTAATTTCATAAATGTGAAAGTTTGCATGGATGGACAGATGACTAAAATCTAACCTGCAAATTGCAAAAAACGTAAGAAAATTTGAATTTGGCAGATTGCCCTGGCGCTTCCACCTTAAAATCTTGTGTCTCGGTGTTTGTAGTTGCACTCCTCCGAAACGGCTAAACCGTTTTTAATGACTTTTTTTTGTATATTTGGTCATAAAGTATTTTTCAGTCCTACCACCACCCCCATTTTTTAATTGCAGAACAATGTAAGCCGGGTCAGCTAGTAAAACATAATTAATTGGTACTTTTGCCATGCCCAACAAGAACCAGGATGATCTCCTGAAATTACCACAAGCATCCACATTGTACAGGGTGTAACGAAGAGGTGTGGTAATTTTTTGAAGAAAAATCTTTTACAGCTGCAAATCACATACCTCTTCCACGTCCAGGTGCATCCACTCTGGTAACTTGCAGTAGAAGGCGTGGGTAATCATTTTCTGGATGATATATCTCCACAATGTCCTTTTCTTTCAAGCCAGGGTAGTCTTTTAAGTTAATTATGAGGTCCAGAGCTAGAATATTTCAATGAAAGTACAAGTCTAAGAAGTAGTAGGTAAAGACACTTGAATTATACAATTTTAGGACTATGAAATTGTTGTGAAGATAATTTATACGTAATAGTAAATAAAGGTGACCAAAATTTTGGAATTTTCATTCCCTAATTCATCAATATTTCCAAAAAGACCTCGGTGGTTTATCTTAGAGGAAAAAAAAACAATACTTTTGCGATATTTTATGTTCTTTTAAAGAAAACACTGCTTATTAAAAACACTTACGACTGAAGCTCGACTGGTGAACAATAAGCTTGAAAGACTTCATTGTTGATGTCTTATTCAATTCCTGGTTACAATAAGCTATTGGAATATTTTATTCCATGGCCATAATAATGGGAACGACGTGCTCATCTTAATTTAATGAATGTTTTTTTGTGTGTTGTTTTGAACAATTTAAACAGAAAATGAATCAACAATAAGCCAGCGAGTAAAACAGAATAACCAAAGAATAACAAATTTAGTCATTGACATTTGACAGTTTCGTTCTTTTTTTTTATTATCCCCGAAGGGAAGGCGAAAATCTTTTGACCATATTGCCTAGTCTTACGTAGCGTATTTATACTTTTATCCATTTTATTGCAGATGTAACACATTCTAATGTTTTTGGAGTATTTGGCAACAAATGTGACGAGTCAGCCTTCTCGGCAAACTTCACTAAGGTAGTCAATACTACAATAAAATTCTCAGCTCCATTTGCCCGAGATCGCGCCTGTTTCAAAGATTCTACATATTGTCCATTTACGTTGACACTTGAGACACAAAACTACACCAATTTCACATCACAATATCCACTAGGAATCAATAAACGAATAATTAAAACAGCCACTGAACTTCACTCAACAAAATCCCGCCAAAAACCCAGTTTCGTTCATTGTTGCCAACTTTTTTTAAATTTTTATTTTTATTTATTTACCCCGAAGTCTTTTGACCGTATTGCCTAGTATTACGTAGTCATCAATAATGTATTTTTTTTTTCTTTAGAAAGCAGATAAAATACATTCATATGTTTTTTGGAGTATTTGGTAACAAATGTGTCGAGTCAGACTTCACGGAAAACTTCTCTGCGGTAGTCAATACTACATTAAAATGTTCAGCTCCATATTACCGAGATCGCACCTGTTTTTATGATTGCACTTATTGTCCAGTTGCGTAGACACTTGAGACATAAAACAATAACCACTAGGAATCAATAAACGTATTAAAACAGCCACTGAACTTCACTCGAGAAAATCCCGCCAAAAACCCTGTTGCCAACTTGCCACTGTTCATTTTTTTTTAATAGACCGCTGTTCATTGAGAACGATAAATACCGCGACCGAAAAGCGAAATCATCAATATAACTCCCTCAGTTAGAACTTAGAATTGATGGCAAATGTCATGATTTCATGAAATATTACATAACGGGTTACCCGGGAAATTCAATTTTTTTTTACGTTTTCTGCAATTTGCAGGTCAGTATCAAGTTGTATGTGATCAAAACATGATTCATGGCCGTAGCACTCGCTACGGCCACGAATACGAATACGTACTAACGTATTTACGCTGATATGCTGACAGGTGATTGAGTCACTTGTACGTACGTAATAACGTTATTTGAGTCACCTGTCAGCATCCAATGGGCCCCTGGGTGCCCAAAATCGTTACCGATCGTCAACGTCCAATGGGCCCCCAGTGGTCCCGCTGACTCACGTTGTTTCAACCTCTATTATTAAATAACGAAAGGTCATATTCCTGTGGAAAATTTTACACACTCGGAACGTGATAGTGTCGTACTTTTACAAACATTTCCATAGACAAATACTGTTTCGAAAAATAAAAAATAAAGTTTTTAGTTGCATGTATACGTTTGTCAATGGCGGACGAAAGTTTGCTAGAATTGTGTGTTTTAAACAGTTTTGTGTTTGTTTATGTGTTATGTTGAGTATATATTCATTGTTGTGTTATTATTACGTCGTTGTATCATCGTTTTGGATAAATATTTTGAAGAAATATTACGTAATAACATTATTTGTCAAGGTCAACGGGTTTTATTCGCATTGTTATTGTGAGCGTGTGAATGATGTGAGTTTCTGTGTGTTTTTCAAAGTTTGAGGGTATGTATTTATTCTTAGGTAGTTATTACGTATTAGAAAAAAAAACGCAACACAAAACGCAACACAAACGCAGAAACGCAATTTGAAAAAGCATTTACTTTGTTTTGTTTCCGTAATTTGAAGTTTGAGTATATATAATAGGAAAATATTTTATCGGACTGTACAAAAAACACTGTTATTAGATTACTTGTCTATTCATAGTGTAACATGCAACATTTCGTGCAAATTGATACAGTGGTTTTATCAGAAACCAACTTAACACGTAAACAGACACTATTCACGCCAAATCGTTTATAACAGCATTTGATTAGAATTTAACTCTCGTAATACAAGTATTGTTTACATTTTATTATAAGGTCTGTTTGTTCAACAACCCAAAAAAAACTACTTCAAGTACCTCACACCAAATAGAAGCTACAGCGAACTGTTTTTTGTGAGCAGAGTCGTAAACATGTCAATGGCGTGAAACAGCGCGGGCGTTGTCGGATGTGGCAGTTTAGCGCATTCAGATGCAGATCATCAATACAACCTTCTAAGTTCATATTGATGTAATGGAATTACTATTTCATGAAATAGTTCGACATTTGACTTCAATTCTAACTGAGAAAGTTGTATTGATCATTTTTAAATCTGTAACACACACTCAGATTTGGTCTGGCGAATTTGGTCTGCCAGACTTAATCTGAGCGTGTGTTACAGTGGTATTACATTTATCCTAGATCTTTGTACAATATGAGTTTGATCAAAGAAGTAGGATGACTCAAAGAACATTATATACCCTAACGGGGGATGACTTTATCAAATGTGTCAGCAACACCGTTAGTTGATCAAAGATTTTTGACATTTAAATCAAAATGGCTGCAACTAAGTTAGTAAATGTTGAGTCTTAGTTGAGAGTCATTTATACGAAAAAAATCTTTTAGGAATGTTTGTTCTCGACTTGTAAATTGTTTAATTATCTTGAATGCTTTTTTCTCTTCGCCTTTCGATCTATGGTTTCACCCAAAGCTGTTTTTTTTTATAATAATAATCTACTGTTATTAGCAGCACATAAAGTTGCTCCACGTTCCTCCATTTTCTCAGCTCAGCAGTTTTTGCACCAAGTTTTTCTGACTTGGTGCAAAAACTAACATAAAGAACTATTCAGGAAAAAACTGTGAAAATATTGAAAAATGCGTATACGCGTGGTGAGGTAGGGTCACCCTCGAAAAGATTGGACGTGGTAGTTTTGGTAAGCTCGTTGTTCACTACTAACTCTAGAGAGTCAGTAGTGGTGAGCGGTAGAAGACGATGGTGTGGTAGCAGAGCTGGAGTACGAGTTTGGTAGAGTGGACAGTCGGTGAGAGACCGAGAAAAGAGTAGGTCGTGGTCGAGTAGTTAGGAAACTGAATATATTCCGGAGGCTTATGTCCAATTGTAGATTTCAGAAGCACAAGTATTGTGTAAAGATAAGCGGAATAGTTGAGTTAGGTAGTTAGGTTAATTTAGTATTAAAAGTGAGTGTGTGAAGAGATCATTAGGGCAAGGGTATTAGTTCATACTTGAGTAATATGAGTCTAGTTTATGCAACCTAAGTTTTAAATATCAGTAAGTAGAATGTAAGGTACGTGCGTGAAACTCAGTGATTGTGGTTGTGGGTGGGACAGGGTGAGTCTTTCAATATTCTGATTTATCTTATGCTGATATTAGGTTAAAATACACTGACACGTGGATTGAGCCGAGGGGAAAGCTAGTTGGCTAAAGTTCTTAGAACTTAACAGACAGAAGCTTATTGTTGGCGCTATTGGACTGTCTTAAGGCTTTTAAGGAAGTTGAAATGTTCAACTTTATTTACTTCTTGAGTGAAGATTCTCAACTATATTAGCAGTTAGTATTTGTATTAATTCTTGAATTTATATTCTCCATCTGCGACCATTGATTCGGTCAGTTACGAGAACTGTACTTTGCGGATGTACTTGTTGTATAAAGGATTGCACTTCATGGGGTCGGGTACTCGGGTCCCTGGACTGTCAGGGACCATGTTTTATTTTTTATTTATTAATTATAGGCACGCATTTGACCACTATCTCACCTGATGGTAAGCGATGATGTGGTCGAAGATGGAACACGCTTCCCTAGAAGGAACCTGTTCGCTCTTGACTTAAAGACTCCCAGGTTGTAGCTATCAGGAAACACAGACTCCAGTAGGGAATTCCACTCCCTAGCTGTGCGCATAATGAATGTGTTCTCAAAACGCTTTGTGCGTATAGATGGGATGTCCACCATGACACTTCGCCGTACGTCTTGTGGTCCGTTGATGAAACGGGCTTGGTGGAATCAAATTATGCAATTCCGTCGCACATTCCCCAAAATGTAACCTATAGAAAACCGACAGGCTAGCAACTCGGCGTCTATGCTCAAGACTTTGAAGCTTCGACTCAACGATCGCTCGCTCGCTCGCTCGTTTTTCAATTGACTCAAGGGCATCAAGCTGGTATCTGGCCGAATGATCCGTCACAAAGATGAGAGCAGTAGTCTATACACGATAGAACTTGCGCTTGATAGAGTTGGAGCAGCTGTTCCAGCGTGAAGTACTGTCTTACCTTTGCGAGGATCACCAACTTTTTGGCAGCCACTTGAGGCTTTGCTTCTATGAAGGGACCAAAATTGAGGATAGATGTTAAACTAACACCAAGAAGATCAAGTTGGACGGTTATCGGCACAGTTACACCTCGGAAAGATGGAGCCGGGTAAAATTGGCTCCTCTTAGCGGAAAAAAGACCCGCCTGGGTCTTAGCAGCATTGAACTTGACCAGATTGGCATCGCCCCATTCTGAGACAGCCTGTAAGGATAAGTTCAAGCGCCCAACCATAGCCTCTCGGAGAGACCGAACCTGAGAACCGCTAGCTCGTGCGTCGTGCACGTATCTTTCTGCAACAGTGCTGTCGTCTGCATACCCGAAGGTACCGGGTTTTAGCAGATCGTTAATATGCACCAAAAATAATGTTGCCGAGAGCACCAACCCCTGAGGAACACCGGCATTAATAGCCAGCAGTCCGGACGAACAGCCATCTATGACTACTCGGATAGACCGATCCCTCAGGAAATCTGCAATCCAATCACACAAAACAGCGGGCAGACCGAAGGAAGGAAGCTTGCCAATTAGCCTATCATGCCAGACCCTGTCGAAAGCCTTCGAGATGTCAAGGGAGACCGCAAGGGCTTCCCCTTGTTTCTCGATGGCCTCACTCCAGATGAGAATGGCATACGCTAGAAGATCCCCACTTGACCGATTTCGGCGGAAGCCGTATTGTCGGTCACTGAGGACATCGTTAGCTTCTAGGTATGCCAGGAGCTTGCCATTCAGTATACGTTCCAAACTCATACAGAGTACGGAAGTTACCGAGATGGGCCTATAATTTGCTGGGTCAGCTCGACTCCCCTTCTTGGGCACGGGTTACACGTTAGCTTGCTTCCAAGCCATCGGCACTTTTCCAGTCTCAAACGAAAAGCGAAATAGGCGTGTCAAGATCGGAGACAACTCAGGCGCACAAGTCCTCAGTACAATTGCCAGTATCCCGTCGGGGCCACTAGCCTTGTTCACGTCTTGGTTATGCAGTACCCTTCGGACATCCTTCTGGTGAATGCGAATGTCTGACATAATCGACTCGCATCCACCAAGAGTACCAGGGGGCCTGGCGCCACCAGGATTTAGACGCGAAGATTCCGCAAACAGAGAGGCAAACAAGTTTGCTTTCTCCTCAGCGGAGTTGGCCAGCGACCCGTCGGGTTTCAGCAGTGGAGGTAGTGGTCGGCAGCAGTTCGATTCAACCGACTTAGTCAGCGATCAAAACGCCTTACTACCAGCTGGGTAAGAAGCAAGTTTGTTCGCAACTCGGCTAATGTGGTCAAACCTAGTGCAGGACTTGGCAGCCCTGTTGAAGGCTCTCTTCTTCTAACTCACGTCATTTGCTTTGCGCGTCCGAACGTCGACCCATGCCAGGTAGGTTGCGTGTTTAAGCGTATCAGCGTGATTGCATTCGGCACCAAACCATGGTCAAGCTTCGCCAGACATTGTTACGTCAGAGAATGGAATGTAGTACTCCATCGTCACTGACCTGTATCGCCAAACCCGCCTGGTGCCTCTGGGGCTAGGATCGGGCAGGGAGTAGACGGATACAGACTTCACCAGACAGTGGTTGAAAGTACCTAATGGTGAAGAAATCGACACCGAGTAACGGTCTGGATCTGTTGCCAGCAGAAGGTCCAAGCAATTGGCGGTGTGCGAATCAACATCCAGCACCCTCGTTGCCCCCTGGACCAACTGGGTGAGATTTAACGTTAGCGCTAGCTTACGCGTCTCTTGTCCAGCATGGTCTGTGCACTGGTATGGAAAGAGCCACTCCTGATGGTGAGCGTTGAAGTCCCCCATTAACACCAATTGGGCAAAAGGGTACCGCTACTGAGCCGCATCCGCCGCCTCACTGAGGTGTTGTGTGAGCCTAGTTGTCTCCAAATCACCGCTGTGCGAACGGTAGACACAGGCAGAGACAATTTTATCTAGGCCTGTGTCCACTAGGACTCAAAGAGTTGAGAACCTGGAGTCCTCAAGGTTGCGGAGACGCCGATAGAAGATGTTGTCCCGGGCGTACATGCATACACCAGCGCGTGGCTTAAAGTTGTGCTCCAGTGTAAGCCCTGGATAAGATAGGTACGCCACGTCTGACGGACATCCGATCTGCGTCTCCGAAAGGAATAAGAGAGCTGGTTTCTTAGTCTCCAGGTGCTGGCGACTGCGGCGAGATTTGAGTGCAAACCTCGTATGTTGTTGAGGTGCACTTTGTGGGAGAGGGAGTGCTGCCGCTGTTCAGCTTTTTTCCTTTTTTGTTCCTTTTTGCATAAATATTATTAAAAGAGTAAAGGAGGGAGAGGAGAAGGAAGTGAAATGATGTTCCACGCCGCTAACCATCAGGCGCGCACTGACAGGACAGTATCATTGAGGGACTAGTGTAGAGACTGCGGGGACGCCCGAGCCCCCCCGGGAATCTCCATCGGGCCGTCGGTCGGTTCCTCTCGTCAGGTCGCCAACCAGCACGATGGTGCATTATAACTGGTGAGGGCGGGTACCATTCGTCCTGGACTCACGGGGTTGCAAGCCATAACGGTGAGCTGCCCAGTGTCGGCGGCCAGGGAAATCACCGCGGAGGTGATTTCCCGAAGGCTATTTAGATTGCTGATAGAAGATTTCGAGGCTGGGTTTCAGCGCAGGTTAAGCTGCTGGAACCCAGGCCTCTGAGGTGTTTTCACTGCCATGTGGGCGACCATGTGGCGGCTGCGTGCACCGCTGTGACCATAGCTTTCGCTGTAGTCAGCCCGGTCACAAGGCCGGCTCCTGCAACGCTGCGCCACACTGCGTCGCATGTGCGGCAGCTGGCAAGGCGGCCGATCACCGGCCTGCTTGCAGCAGCTTCCGCCACTATCGCCCCCACAGCCGCCGTCGCCGCCGCAACCGCCGCGGTGGGTCTCTCACAGGGGGCTCGGGAGGGGGCTGTAATGGAATGCCAATAACGGCCCCATTACGCCTCTTTCAGGCAAACATCAGCCACTGCGCCGCTGCTCAAGTCTACTACCTCTCTCTTTAATCGTTTTTACTAGGGTTCTATACTTTTTGTTTCATAGTTACTAATGTATATATTTATCTATAATTTATTTATTGTATTTATTATTATAAATACTCGTAGTACACCTAAGACTACCTACAGTACTGCATTTCCTTTTCTCTTTAAAATCCATCCAAAGGTTGTCTTGAAAAGATCGCTTTTAGCGATAAGTCTGCCCATTATGGAAGCATTAAATAGCAGAATTCATAAGCTGATATTCGTATTCAAAAAGGTACGATATATTGCAGACCCAATAATAATTAGGCAAGTTTACTTTACTCTATGTCAGTCAATATTGACGTACTGCATTACCTCGTTGGGTGGAGCATGTAAAACTTTATTACTGCCCATCGAAAGAGCTCAAAGAGCGATTCTCAAGGTGTCTACTTGCCGCCCATTTCTCTTTCCCACTAACCTACTCTATAAATCTTGTGAAGTACTAACAGTTCGACAATTATTCATAATGAGCATTTTACTAAAACAACACGCAGCTCTTCGCTACAGAACTGAATTTACTAACAAGAGACGAAAAGACATAGTTTGCCCCACAAAAAGTACAAAACATGCTTTTACAGCCAAATTTTATGTTTTCCTTGGACCACTACTCTATAACAGACTAAATGCAAAAGCAAATATTTATTCCCTAAATTATAGAAATTGTAAGAAAACTCTCAAGGTAGCTCTTCAGTTTGTCTTATGAAGATACAGAGAAGTTGCTAGCTGTAATGAAATAAAGAATGTATTGTTCTATTCATTTTGTTTTTAATTAGTTAGATAAGTTAGTATACTAAGGTTTTTTTATACTATTTACTCGTTTTTACATACCTCTAAAATGACTATTTTACTTTATTTTATATAATTACCGCGATTATTTCATAATATTTTTACCTTATATCGCCTGAAACACAGGATGTCCTAGTTCAGGCACATAACACTTGTGAACTTGACATAGATTTAAGCAAAAATGTATTTACTGTTTTACCAGACAACATGAATAAAATTTTTATTATTATTATTTCGTTTATTCATTTGTAAATACATATAAATTATATTTTTAAATATTTCAATGAAAAAATAAAAAAAAAAACATTTAAAAATATAAAAAATAGTAACCCACCGGTATCGGGAACAGGGTCCAAGCTACCGGCGGTCAGGGCTCCAGAGAGAGGAACCGCCTGACAATGCGACCGTGTCCAGAAGTACTGCTTTCTGAATCAAGCCCTTGATCCAGCCGCCTAACGAGAGCCTCCTGAGGTGTTGGTATTATTATTATTATTATTGTGTCACCCTATGTAATGTTTTCTTCATATTTTTTTGTATTTTGTAAGGTGTACATAATAAAGAGTATTCTATTCTATTCTATTTTCAAGACCTGTAACAACAGGTCCACTGCGACATGCTCTGGAACACCAGAGCATGTCGCAGTGGTCGATTAATATCGCCGTGGTCGTTGAGCTGTACTTTGTCCCATCCAGGGATGTCTGGGTGAAGGACTTGAAGGGCTCAGTGACCCTTATTGCGTGGGCCGCTGCCGTTACCCCATCCCTCGAAGACGTCAAGAAGGGACAGGGTTACGTGGCAGCATGGTTCACGGAGATAGCCGTGGCGGGGGTTTACTTCTCCCCGAACCAAACTCTTGCCGAGTTCCACAACTCCCTCGCGGAGTTGAAAATCGTCTCGAAATCGAGAACGTGGCTGGGGGTTCTCGGTATACGGACATACGGGGTAGGATGGTGGAGGACTGATCTCTGGATACAGGCGTGGTCGTCCAAAATCGGGGTTCTGTCCCCACGTGAATGCGGATGCGAGGTGAATCGGTGGTGGACATCACGTTCGCGAGCCCCGCTCTGTCATCGCGTGTCGTTGTTTAGCGCGTTATGGAGGGGGTGGAGACGTATTTCGATCATCGGTATATCCGGTTTGACGTCTCCATCCAGTCCTCGAGCGCGCCGGTCCGACAGACCCCGAGTGGTCCGCGTTGGTCGCTGAAGCAGCTGGACCAGGAGCGGACTGCCCTGCTGATATCAACGACGAGGCGCGTGGTTCCGGAGGCCATGTCCGAGATTTGTGACGTGTGTGTGACGGCAATGCCCCGGGTCCAGCCAGGAGGTGCTCGGCGCCAGGTGTACTGGTGGTCGCCGGAGCTCACGGCTCCACTGCTGGCACACGACGCCGGTACACCAGACACCGCAGGCTCTGCAACCGCCCCCCGGATACGGAAGCCATCGAGGCGGAGCTTTACGAAGGGTACAGAGCGGCGAGGACCGCCCTCCGAGCGGAGATCGCTGGAGACTCTGAACAGATATCCGTGGGGACGCCCATACAAAGTGGTGCGCGATAAATTCCGCCCATGGGCTCCCCCGCTGACGCAGAGTCTCCGGTCGCAGCTCGTGGAGGGCGTGGTGAGCGCTCCGTTCCCTTCGCGAGGGGAACATACTCCTCGCCTATGACTCCGCCTCCTGCGATGCCCGACGCGGGCATCGCAGGAGTGCATCGCATTCAAGACGACGACGAAGATGCTCCCGAGGTGACCGAGGTAGAGCTGAGAGTGGCGGTGTGTAAGCTGAATGTCAAAAACACTGCCCCAGGACCAGATGGCTTTCATGGGAAAGCCTGGGTCCTGGCCTTAGAGGAGGCTCTCGGGCCTCGACTAAGAGGGCTCTTAAGCGCATGCATGAGGGAAGCTGGTCCTCATCAAAAAGCCGGAGCGCCCTGCGGACTCTCCGTCCGCTTACACACAGGGTCGTCATCTACACCGGTCAACAGGGAGAGTGGAATCGGCGAGAGATGTCGTGCGGTGTCCCACAGGGATCGGTCCTGGGGCCATCTCTGTGGAACATCGGGTATGACTGGGTACTGCGCGCCGACCTCCCTAGCGGCGTTAGCGTAGCTTGCTACGCTGACGACACGCTGGTCCTGGCGCAGGGGAAGTCGCACCAGGCAGTGGCCAACCTAATGACTCACGGGGTTGCGACAGTTGTAGAGAGGATCCGGCAACTGGGACTCGAGGTGGCACTGCACAAGTCCGAGGCCAAGTGTTTTCATGGTCCTCGGAACGCGCCACCGTCGGGTTCCCAGATAATGGTAGGAGGGGTTCACATCGGCGTCAAGAGGACGATGAAGTACCTGGGATTCGTCCTCGACAGCCGGTGGAACTTCGTGGAGCACTTCCGACGTTTGTGTCCCAGACTGGAGCGGGCCAGGGCTGCCTTGAAGCGGCTCCTGCCCAATTTGGAGGGTCCAAGCGCCTCCCACCATATGCTCTACGCGGGGGTTGTGCGGTCCATGGCCCTTTACGGGGCACCGGTGTGGGCGCGCTCCTTGAGGCGGCGACCAGCTTGCCAGTTGAGCGCGTCCTAAAGGGTCATGGCCATCCGGCTAGTCTGGGGATACCGCGCGGTCTCCAGTGATAAATGATAAATGATTTTATTTTTGTAAGTAGGTTATAACAACACTTTTACAAGTCAAAAAATTTTTTTTTTGCTAGATGAGGCCGGTGTTTCCTAGCTGACTACCCTGAGAAGAAACACCGAAACATACTCAGAGGTCAAAGTCTCTTTTAAAGTGAGTGAGGCGGCGAGCCTCCGTGCCGGACTATCGTCATGGGATATGGAAGCCAAGGTCCTCGCGCTCCTCTGGGAGTGGCGCGAGGAGGCGAAACGCTGGGGCGAAACTCCGCTGCCGTGACACCTCGTGGCTCGGCGGACGGAGCGCCGGCAGGGTCTCATGGCGACATGGAGAGAGCGACTATCACAACCCAGCGCTGGGCACGCCACCATTGCGGTGGTAGTGCCTCTCTTTGAGGAGTGGCTGGAGAGGCGCCACGGCGTCCTCACCTTCCGCCTGACACAGGTCCTCACTGGACACGGTTGTTTCGGTAGGTTCCTGCGTCGTATAAGGCGAGAGGAAATATCCGGGTGTCACCATTGTGCGGATCGCCCGGAAGACACTGTGGAGCATACGGTGGAGATCTGACCCACTTAGGCGGAGCGCCACCATGTCCTCGTGGAGGCGATCGGAGGCAGCGACCTCTCGCGCCCGGGGCGCCCTCCTACGCGAGCATTTCTGCGAAGCAGCAATGCTCGCGAAGGAGGAGGCGGAACGGGTGAGAGAGATTCAATAGAGTCTCCCCCTCGCCCCAAGCCGCAGCCACAGTGGAAGACGCAAACACTTCCTCGGACATCCTCAAATAATTTCGGTTGCCCTTTGGTTCAGCAATAAGCTCTGACAGTAAATTTAAATGGGACCAGCGCTGGACAAGCGTTGTCTTTCTTGCAGTCAATTTTTTGCCCACAGTTTCTTTTTTTGTTTTTTCTCCCGATGTAACAGTATGTACCCAAGTAACAAAGTAACTCCGTCTGGGAGCACGCTGTGACTTCGCCAACGATGAGAGTAGACTCTTTTGTTCGCCAATGGATCACCAACGATAGCCAACGAGCTGGCAAGCCAACGGTTTAGACCGTTGGCTCGCCGGTTCGCAAATGGATCACCCCTTTAAGACCCGATCGGTTTTCTTCGATTTGGTTTTTCTTTATAAAACAGTAATACTTTCATAACTACATTAACACCAATATAATTACATTAATTGAATGTTCAGTCATTTATATGTAAAAAAACGCTTTATAAAGGAATGTTTGTCTTGATCTTGATCTTGTAATTATTTAATTTATCTGGAATGCTTGTTTCTCTTCGCATTGCGCTCCATGGCCATCACCCAAAGCTTTTACTTGTTTTATTTTCTAAATAATCTAATGATAATAGCAGCTCATAAAGTTGCTCCACGTTCTTCCATTTTCTAAGGGTGTGTCCAGAATGCGCAGCTCGCGCACCGCTCCCGAGCAGCTCGTGAGCTGTGCGCGTGCATTTCAAGTTCGTGCGCCGCTTTCGTTCGTGGCCGCGCGCCGCTTGCGCGCCGGCTACTCGTACCCTGCGCGCAGCTCACGCGCCTGTTACGCGCCACACGCACTTCATTTGACTTCATGCAACTGAACATCTCTAAGATGGATCCCTAAGACTACGTAAAATCTTGGACAAAGATATTGAATAAGTGTAAATTCATCCGTCAAAGAAATTTGATCAAATACAGGACATAGATATTGGACAAAGATATAGGATAAATTAATATAATACCACCCATAATATGTAAGGATTTTTTTCTTTTTCTGTTGTATACATTTTTTTCCCTTTTGTTTCTTGTGGAACAGGCTAAGGTCAGAGACCATGCTGCCTAGTCATCAGTTAGAATGCAGATGTAACACATTCTAATGTTTTTTTGCAGTATTTGGCAACAAACGTGTCGAGTCAGCCTTCTCGGCAATCGTCGCTGAGGTAGTCAAGTCAATACTACAATAAAATTCTCAATATTCTCAGCTCCATTTTACCGAGATCGCACCTGATTCAATGATTCCACATATGGTTTAGTTGCGTCGACACTTGAGACACAAAAGTACACTAATTTCACATTACAATATTCCTAAGCGAATAATTAAAACTGCCACTGAACTTCACTCGAAGAAATCCCGCCAAAAACTCCGCTGTAGTGTTGAAGTGTTGACGCTATTATTGTCGTTGTCACTTGTCATTGTCAGTGTTTGCTTGTCAGACTTGTCAGTGTTTACTGTTTACGTGTGTTCATTTGAGTTGAAATGAGAAACATAATAGCGGTATTTCATAAAATATTCTCCGATTAACATGGTCCGATTAATAAAACTAATAACCATTAAGTAAACTTTAGAAAATTGCAGGAGAGCTATTAGCAATATGCATTTAACAGATTTTGAGAATGTTATTAGCAGTTTAGCTGTAATAACAACAATTCTGCAGTTTTTATCTGGCGCGTAAGTATAAAACGGCACTTAATATATGTTTACGTTTATTTAAGTTTTTCTAATTTCTTTGTAACCTTCTTACAAACTTATTCTAGCCTCGTGTGTAATCAGTACGTTGTTAACCGAACGACCGCCGAGACGTCGTCGCTACCATTTGTATGCGGATTTATATGGTAAATAAAGCTAATTAAAAACCAATAAGTCGAGCTACATGACTAAAACAATTAACTTTTCTCATTTGTGATTACAGCTGCTGCCTCTGGTTTCTCTATGGATTAGTTAAGCATGATAACATAATAATTTTAGTCAATACAATAGGTGTTACATTGATGATATCGTACACTGCAGTATTTTACATTTACACATTCAAGAAATCAACCGTTTTAAAACAGGTGGTTGGAGCAGTTGCTCTAGTGAGTTTTATACTATGTTACGCTGTAACAGAAGTTGATAAGGCAGTACTTTTTAGTACACTAGGTAAGCATTTGAATTATCTATTGCTGATCTAGTGACACTTGACTTGTTATCATTATTCTTAATCCTCACTGTGAATTATTGCCTCATATTATTTGATGCTATTAACCAAGTTTAGTTTTTCCTGTTATTATATTTTTCAGTTCTTTTTGATGAATAAATACAATTGATACTGCTTAACATTTCAGGATTGATGGCTTGTTCCTTTACAATACTAACTATAGCAGCCCCCATGAGTAAATTGCTGTATGTATTGAGGGTGAAGAGCACGGAATGTCTGCCCTTCCCAATGATACTGATGTCGTTTTTTGTATCTATGCTGTGGTTTCTCTATGGAACGATAAAGAATGACAACTTTTTATGGGTGTGTATTTAAAAATATATAAATTAGAACTGGCTTTTTCTGGATTAGGCCATGAGAATAATAAGGAAAACTGTTAACACTCTCTCTCTGTCTTATTTAAAATTTTGCTATGCCCAAAAGGGTCCACAATTGTTTCTATTTATTTTACTAACCATCGATATGTGTACATTATTGATTGCAATGCAAAAAATTTGAGATTTGACAGACAGAACCCATGGCTTATCCCATTGGATATCAATTTTTCCAAAATAAAACATAGCCACATGTGGCATAGCTTTCTATTAGTGACAAGATTTTCATAAATGGAGCAGTAGTTCCAGAAATTTACTTTTACAAGTAATATTGGAGAATTTTACCTTAAAATATGTGCTAATTTAGATCTGTACTCCCTATTACTAAGCCTCCACTGTCAGTCCGTACATATGTCTGACTGTTTGTCTGTGATCAGGCTGTATCTCATGAACAATAATAGGTAGGCAGTTAAAATTTTCACAGTGTGTATTTTTACTTTTTTGGTGTGTACAATAAAGTTTATTCTATTCCACTATAACAACAACTAATTAAAATCGTACTCCTAAAATCCCCTCCTCATAATCCTTCAAATGTGTGTCAAACTAGCACTTGCCGGTGTTTCAATATCTTTATGTATGGATGCTTCATGTTCTTAGTGACTATCATTCTTTGCAAGGACTGTGTCATACTTTTATTTTTAGTCTCTGTAGTCATTTTATATGTTGTTGCTAAAACTTTTATTATGAGTATTCATTTTTGTGCTTTTTGATAGTTTTGGTGATCATACTGTACTGTGTACTGTGTAGTATACACACACACACACAGTACAGAACAGACACCTACACAGTACAGTACAGTAGTAGGTTAGTAAAGTATTCATTCTAATTATTTCATATATTTGTTCACAGATGACGAATTTATTTGGTGCTGCATTGGCTGTTATTCAACTCTCTCTTTTTGCTATATACCCAAACAAAGCTGAATCACCAAGCTCAATTAAAAATTTAATAGCATAATGTCACAAAATGTTGTTGGCTGTGTGAAAAGAGGCAGAAAGTGCTGACTTCAAATACCTTATTAGTTCAATTTTATTTATTTATTTTATAGTTGACTTTGAATAAAAATTCAGGTCTTTGAAGGCGTTAGGGTTTAAGGGGTTGGATCCATATAAATCTATGCATTGGAAGTATTGGAACGAGCGCTCCCGCGTCGCCGCCGCCGCCGCCGCTGCCGCCCCGGCCGCCACTGAGTTCGCGCCCGCGGCCGCCACTGAGTTCGTGCCCGCGGCCTTAATGTTTACTTATTACCAGTAACTGTTAACTAAACACGTCTGACATTTATCAAAGTTAAGTCAAAAGACCTTTCTTATAATTTAAAACAGTAATATGCTCTTTTTACAAGCTATTATTTAACTTAAAATGTAAGTCTGTAAGTTGTCTGCTTCAAAACATGCAAACCATTTTTCAAGTACTTCTTGATTTTCGATAGAGCTGAATTTGGCATACTTATGTAAGTCTGGTGACAATGCAATATTATGGTATCATGGAGCTGAGCTGATTATGGCGCCGGGATGTAGGGACTGGAACTCCCTGATGCCAAATGGTGGGATGGTTGATTCTAGGTTAGTTTTTATGTTTTGTTATCAATACTTTCCCTTACACATGATAACGAAGACGAAGGATTAGAGCTTGTTTTTTAAAAATAATTTTACTTTTAATTTATCAGAGTGCACGGTCTTCAACTTTTACCCCATAAAAGGACTTATATTAAAAGTCGATAATAAATAGATCTGATCTCAAGAATTTTATTCATCTCTAAATGGCCATGACGTCTTTGCCAGTACCTTTAAACTGTCAGTATTATGCTTGTTCATAGGGGTTTAATGAAGTTTGAGGTACAAATGTGGAATGGTTGTAATATTAATATTATAGAAAAACAATACTAAAAAGATACGAGTAGTATGGCAAGTGTTTATTTTTAGTTTATGTACAAAACAGAACAGCTAATGTAATATTTAATTAGTTTTATGTTACAATGTTGAATAAAGTTTATTAACTGATAAAAGATTGTTCTTTTAATCGCACACTCGTCAGATAGTTATGTGTTCAACCATTATCTGCTTCGCCCAAAAATTGATTCATTATCATTTGGAGTCGGCGCAGCTTGCTTTTGGCCAAAATAAAACTTGCTGGCTTTTATGGAATTTTGTATTACTAGGAAAGTATAGGTTCTACTATATCGGATAGATTTAAAAAAAAATCAACCACATTGTTTTCTGAAACACAGCTAGTATCAAAAGCGCACACACAAAAAGGGCGATCTTGGCTATGAACCGCACAGTGTCCCCTATCGTTGTAGCGAGTCAAGCTACGTACAGTCAGAACCTCCAAATGTGCGCCATTGCGAACCACTACAGCCTCGAATTCTAATTCACTCGGCGACATATCGAAGGCTATGACATGATACGTTTTGTTGCTTTCGTGATACTCGTGTGTTCTAAAAATAGTGGGGTACTTCAATTTTTGACACGACGTACAGGGGATTGTTTTGATAGAATTCCTTATTTTTTGTATATGTGCTACAGCGGCCGAAATGCTGCTTTCGACTCTTTGGCCATCAGTAGCAATTCGCGACATGTTATGGCAACTGCACCAGGTTCCACCTGCTCCTGCGTCTGCGCAGGTCCTGTGCGGTGACACCTTTTCAAACAGACTCGTACACCGTGGGCATGCCTCCGAGCGTATTTCTTCACTGGAATTCGTTGATAATTTAAGTATTTCTGCTAACGTTAAGTGCATGTCATATGGGGTTATTAAATGTTCCTGATTCACTTTTAAATTGTAATGTTTGTCTGTGTATTGGCGTCGAAACTCTAATGGCGTCCAGACAAATAACATTGGCAGTCGATTATCATAATAGGACTCCACCGGATGTCTCATTTTACCGAAACTGGTGCCCTGGTCACTAAAAAAGATAACAAACGTATTGTTCAACACTCCAGAATTATATAGTTTTCGAAAGAAATCTACAATTTCTGTATCAAAGAGTTGTGGGTGCTTATAAGAAGTGTAGGTGTCAATCCAAAATATTCCAAAGAACGTTTTTGTTTTATAGGAATCAACAAAGTTGTGAGCGTATTCAAGCAAGTGTGTAGCAGAAGGCTTCTTTCCCATGCACAGTATTTTTTCTGAATTGCTCTTTATTGTACGCAGAAACGGTCGCATGTGATGATCTGTTGGACTGTTTTTGAACCCACTACAGGAAGTTTCTGAAAGGTAATTGGATTCTCCATGTGCTGTTTTGTAGCCATAATATTTATACTTTTCCCAAATAAAGAAATCTGCACACTTGTCTAAATCAGATGTGCAATTCGAGTAGATAGTAGACGTTCTTTTGCCAGTCAAGACAGACATTAAGTTTTGAAACGTATCTTTTCCAACCTGAAAATTTATTTATTTTAAGTAGGTAATGGGTGTCAGAAAAATGAGTTGGTAATTGGTAGGTACCGCTACACCAACACACATAGCTAACTTTAGGTTCTCTTTGTATGGGAATGTAGGCTTTATTGCGACACACGGTCACGCTACGTAGGTACGAATGCGTGTTTATTTAGTAAACAACAGAACCTCGCAGTAAGCGTGGCAATCACTTCATGCACATCCTACTTGGCATTAGACAGTCGAAGACTTCGACGCACGTTACACGGCACCCGGCATTGCGCGGCGCGACGTTGCGTATCGGCAGCGTAGCAACCGACGGCTTGTGGTAAAAATGATTACGCGTTGCGTAGCGGCAGTGCTACTATTATGTAGAGGTTGTGCTACGAACGCGATGCGAAGACTACGAAACGGGGTCGCATTTCGAAGAAAGTCTAGTTCAAATAAATCTTCATAGATGGCGTATCGATTCGCGATAGATAAACTAAGTAAATACCACCTGCTTAAAACTAAAATGACCCGATTGTTTAAACACATCTACAGAAGTAATACCGGTAGTAATAGGAGCCTCAGGAATAGTAGCAAAAAGCACTCATAGATATTGTTACAAATTAGACTCAGGCATAAACATACTCGTACATAAAATACAAAAACGCAGCCATTCATACCGTTACCATTTTGAGCAAATTACTGGGGGACACAGTATTTGTTACAAGTTAGCAGGGGATCCGAACCTCCTTTTCCCTGAGGGTCTCAGGGCGGGAGCAAGGAAAAACCACCGGAGTCACCCCGAGTAGAAAACACTTTTCATTCAAATACATACATAATAATTTTTAATAATAATATTTTTTTTCGCACGACCTCACATGTGAGGCGTTGAGCGCCGACGCAACTCTCTGTTAATTTGTCATGATTTCATGAAATACTACACTAATAGTAACAGAGAGTTGTATTGATGATTTTAATGATTACAGTTCTGTAAGTACGTACTGCTACGGCCGCGAATTATATTTTGACCAACATTCAACCTGACACTGACCTGCAAATTGCAAAAAAATGTAAGAAAATTTGAATTTCGCGGGCTACCCTGGCGCTTTCAACTCACTGGTTAGTAGGACGGTCACGATTCTTGGTATGACACGAGGCATCTGTACGCTAGTATTATATTATGTGTAGCAACGACCTACGTTGCGTAGCCAGTGCCAGATTAAGACTACTTGATGCCCTAAGCAATCCAGGCCTGTGGGCCCCCCTATCCAGTAAATTAGTGTCAGTCTTTAAAATAATACGTAAATATACACAACACGATATAAATGATCATTTTACTTAAACGTCAAAAAGAAATCGATGCATACTACGCCATCTATTGAGATTTATTTGAACTAAATTTTCTTTGTTCGAGATGAGACCCTAATCCGACACTATGTGCGGTGCACAGGTTGTGCTACGAATGCCACGGTGACGTGGCATAACCGCTGCGCTACGACAGCTTTGTGCACCGGCAGGCGTAGCAATCGACCGCGTGGCGTAGCAGCTGTGCTTCGACCGCATTGCGTAGCGGCTGCGCTAATCTAGTTATGTATTAGTTATTATTAGTACCACCTACCTATATTTAGTTTATTTACCTTTTGATATGCTTTGAAGTCAAACCATTTATGTTTTTTCAAGTATTTTGTAGTATGTGGCATGGTATCAAATACTCTTGTCCTAGACATGCTATCGAGGCCTATCATAAGAACATTCCACTGCATACCCTTGTTATTAGTTTCCGATTGTGAATCACTTTCATCAATTCTTTTAAGTTTAATATATGCGTCTTCGTATATTATTTGCGTCTTGCTTTCACCCGATTGCCTCATTAAGAAGGTTTTGTTTGTACAAGTTACTGTAATGATTTCTTGTTGAAGCCACACTATTGTATTGTTGGTAAAAAATTCACATGGAGTGTACCTGAAAGTAAAAAAATGCTAGGCAAGTGTGCACCATCTTCGACCACATCATGGCATACCATCAGGTGAGATAGCGGTCAAATGTGAGCCTATCAATGGTTAAAAAAAATTAGATACTCTAAGCGTTTTATTTACCGGACTACCGACCTATCTAATCTTAGAATATTCTAAGATTACGTCGTCACGCAAAAATGTTTTTTTTTTATTTAGTGGGGAAATTAAAAAAAGTTAGGTACCACTAAGCGTTTAAAAGTAAGTACACAATTAAGGAATGAAAATGTAAATCTCCCTAAAGCTAGCTTTAAATTTTTCTGACTAGGTTAACACACTGTTAAATGAACACAACACACTGTTCAATTCAAACGCGCTGGCTACGAGTATGTGCGAAAGGATGGAAATGTTTTTAAAAATTGCTTATAATTTTCATTCCTTGACTTAGTTTTTTTTTTGTTGGTTTTGAAATCATCCAGTGACTTCTCCCGCTCTGGGTGGAGCGGGAGGGCGTGTCAGACTGTTAAACCCACCCCTGTTCCTTCCCTGCCCTGAGTGCCCATCAGGGGCGCGGTAACTCTGTTTCGAATCTATCCACGACCCCTGGGCAGGCATCGGCAATGATGGGCCCCGTCATGCATTTCGTTTCGTTTTCGTCATGCGTTTGCATCTCGTTGAGGCGCGCGTGGAACACTACGCACCGTCGACTTTCGGGCCTGATCCTGATCGGACGGCGAGCTACCCACTACTCGCTGTGCGCAGGCCCGCGTCTGCGGTGGCCGGAGATCACCCAAGGCGTCTCCTGCGGCGGCTGCTGCGGGGGCCGTGAGGGCGACTCTGTTGAGTCTCCCTCACACGTTCCGCCTCCTCCTTCGCGAGCATTACTGCTTCGCAGAAGGAGGCCACTGCTTCCCATTCCCTCTCGCTTTATACCATGGCCTGGACCAGGGCCGGGCGCGAGAGGTCGGTGCCGCCGATCGCCTCCACGAGGACACGGCGGGGCTCCGCCCAAGCGGGGCATAACTCCGCCGTGTCCTCTGGGCGATCCGCACTGTGGTGACACCCGGGCGTTTCCCTCCGCCTTTATATCCTACCCAGGAACCGGAAGCGGGAGCGGAAGGTGAGGACGCCCGCCGTGGCGTATCTCCAGCCACTCCTCAAAGAGGATCCTTACCGCCGCAATTGCGGCGTGCTGAATTCCTTGACCACCTACTGGTAATGTTTACAATTTTTAAACGTTGCTCCACACTAGGAAGTAGGTGCGTCCATTAATTACGTGAGAGGTTTAGGGAAGGACGGGTCGAGCCAGATCTCACTAAGGGGCCAGTCCCTGCCTGGGTCGCAGGAAGAGAGTCATCGCGGCTCTGGCACAGGCAACTGAAGGAACAAGGGTGGGTTTTAGTCAGTAAAGAGTGTGACACGCCCTCCCGCTCCACTCATAATTAATGGACGCCCTCTTACTCCTGTATGGTGGGCACGTTCACAAATATATTATAAAAAACTAAAAATTAAATAAAACTTCTTACGATAGCTGGACGTGTTCGTGTCCAGGAATTAGAGACTCTCTAGCAAATCGATAGCAGCATCTTACGGGCTTTTGGGTGTAATTGTACATTCGGAATTTAATAAAATGATCCCTTATGGTGTCTATGAATATATATCGGACACCGCAAATACCATTTAGTTTTCTTTTTTTCTTTTTTAATGACCCGTACTTATAAGTTTTCGCATAATTTGGTATATAACATCCTGGTGTGTTGATAAGGAAATCTTGGGTTTCTGAAAGGATTCGGTTTAATGATAGGTCTTTTTACAAGGGAATGAAAAAAATTCATTCAAACAAATTAGAAAATTTGTAGAACTTACCTTTGAATCTGAAGTCTTCCATGGCTGAGAACAAATCAATAACATATACATACAGATAACATTTTTTTTTTTAAATAAGTTTGGGTCAACGTTACAAACTTTAAATCAACGTTGAGAAGTTATTTTCAGGGTGTAAAGGAAATGCGTGATCATATTTTAAATAGTGATGCAACAGACCTCTGATTCTGCTTCCGCAACTGCGGAGACTCCGGACACTTTTTGAAGTCCGTTTCTTCTTCTGTTTCCGCAATTTTTATAACGAAAATCGGAACCGGAATCGGCGTAATAATTATAATAATTTAGCCATTTAATTCTATAATAATTTAAAAATACATTCTTACATTCAATTGATTGTTCAATTAAACATTAAAATAATAAATAAAATGAATTGCAGTAATAATTAATTGTGAATTAGTTCATTAGTATATTATGTCGCCGCGAGAGCGTCTGGCTGCTAAGATGGCAATCATTACTAATTACTTATTTGGTATTTAAAGTTAGTAATTCTGCCCTCTATGGGATACATCTTCAACTATGACACTAGGTGTTGGTTCCTATTTTGATTCAGCGCCATCTATTGGCGTCTTGATGGAATCAAACATTTAATAAGTTGCGAGGATCGATTATTAAACTAATTGTTATGTTTTAATTGAATAAAAAACAAGGAAGCATTTATTTAATAGCTTCTGGATTGTTGGTCATTTTATCAATTGCAATGAGTAAAGTTTTGTCTATGTCTTACATTGCCAAAGATGGCCTGGTTTGAGGGAGATTTAAAATGATCAGTACCAGAATGTTATAATTTAAAATGGAAGCTAAATTTGTTTCAGTATTATATCCCGAACTATAAATTCATATGACTATTTAACACAACAAGTTCTAATGAAAACCTTTGTTTGTTTAAATTATTTAAATTGCCGGGAAATGTTGGAAGAAGTAATGAAGCTACTAATTTAACTTAAGTTATGAGAAATGTTTCAGCATTAGTATTATATATATTATAAATATATATATTATATATATATATATATATAGTATATATATAGTATATATATTATAAATAGGTATTGTTTATTGATTCCATAATTAATTAATAAGTGTTTTGGTATTGTTTGTAAGTTTTCTTAAATAAGTAATGAAATTCTGTATTGGAATATGGGGTGTTTCCTTATTTGTAGAGATAGGGTATGTGACGTTGTTATAACCTCTGACTTTTCCTGACTTTCATTAGAAGTTTGGTTTGCAGTATTTATCTGTGAAGAATATAGATCTGTAAAAGTTAGTAGCTGTCTCTATAATTTTAGATCTTGAGAAAGTTTCTTTATTGGATGGTTTTAATTTAATATTTGAGATCCAAGTTTTTGTTGAGTTCAGCTCTTTAATCCTAACATCCTGTAGTTGTTAAATTTTTCTATGGGCTTTGTATTCTTTCTTAATTATTTTATGAACATTTTTGTAGCGACTACTAAGTTCCATTTGTTCTTCTTTTATTCGAGGTTTTTTTATGTTGTAGTTCGTTCCTTCTGCTTAATAGCATTCTTGTATTATGGGAAATTATACTTTGGCGCTGATGTCTTGTGGTTTTGGAGCAATTTAGTGCAGAAGCGATGATTTTCTCAATATTATCACAGTTATTTCTATCGAAAAAATTTAGATTTCTTTTCAGGTTTTCAAGGTAGAGTTCTTCGTCTTGTCGTGTTTTAAAAGTGATGTGATTGTGGCCATAGTTTAGCTCTACTTTTATTAGATCTTGTAACTTTGAAGGTACATCTCACAAGTCGATGGTCGCTAGGATAATTAAGCTGGTTTATAATTTCGATATCTGTGATGTGTTCTTTAGTGTTGGTAAGAATATAATCTAGTTGGTTTTTTTGGGTGAGAGCCATGCCCATAGTTTGTGGTTTCCTTCGGCACGTGGATTTAAGGTGCCGCCATTCGACGGAACATCTTCATGGTCGGCCTACAAAATTCAATTTGAGGCCGTTATATAAGCGAATGGGTGGACCAAAGAACAAGCTATGACCGCGCTCACCTCAGGCTTCCGAGACCAGGCCCTAACCCTACTTGAGGCTCTTGGCAAGGATGTGACCTATGAGCAGCTGCTGGAAGCCTAAGAGTCCAGATATGGTAACGCGCACTTGGAGCACGTATTTCGCGCTAAGTTAAGAGATCGTGTTCAACGTAGTGCCGAGAACCTACAACAGTGGGCCTTGGAAGTTGAAAAAATGGTTCGGAAAGCATACCAGTGCACTCATCAATGGCAATCTGGTGCAGGCGTTCATAGACGGAATACGTGACTTGGAAGTTAGAGCCGCTGTAAGACTTGGGCATCATGAAACACTGAAGGACGCCTTGGCCCATGTCTTGGAAGTAGAGGCAGTGAGGCAAGACTATCGAAGACACTATATCAGGGAGGTTGTGGCATCACCTGTACGCAATCTTCCACAAGGGTATAGCCCTAGGTGTTACACTTGTGGAGAAAGGGGTCATCTTCGGTCAAGCTGTCCAAAGCGAAGCACACTGAGAGAAGATCAATCCCAGCAAGGAAGGGCGGCTCGGCCAGTTCGGTGGAGGAGCGCGAATGACGCGATATGGCGCACGACCGTGGCGGAGGCCCCTGAAAGTGTGAGTTCCAGTGATGTCGTCAAGGTCGGTGCGGCATCCGACAAGTGCATAAAACAAGACCAAGTGAAGAGTAAAGTGAGTGCAGGCGCGGATGATGTTGCCAGTGCCGTGGCCTCCAAGAAGGACGACTGTGTGATAGTGTGCGCGCGCGATGCGGACGATAGGTCCGACCCGGGAATGAGCGGAGTAAGGATGTTAAGAATGGATGTCAGCAATGAATGGAAGGAAATCCTACAGCTTACTCAGCAAAATGACCCGGACCTTAAACCTATCTTTGACTGGATTAAAGCTGGTGCTCCTAAACCCAATCTGAGTGATGTTGCGGCGTTAAGTTCCATCACGAAGAGCTATTGGGCACAATGGAACAGCTTGGTTATCCAGGATGAAGTCTTGTGCCGTAAATGGGAAAACGCTCGAGAAATTTTTGTCCCCAAAGCCAAAGTACCTAATGTTTTACGGCTCTACCATGATGGATGTTCAGGAGGACATATGGGGGTAAAAAAAACTCTACTGAAGATACGAGAGCGATTTTACTGGATGTCGAGAGGATGTTGAGGACTGGTGTCGCAAATGTACCAGTTGTGCGGCTGTGAAAGTACCCCAGACACGCAGCAGAGGTGCTTTACAATTATACAACGTGGGAGCCCCCTGGGAACGGATAGCACTAGACGTTGCAGGACCATTTCCGGAAAGTGAAAACGGAAACAAGTACTTCATGGTTGTCATGGATTACTTCACAAAGTCGCCAGAAGTCTTCGCCATTCCTAACCAAGAAGCTACAACAGTCGCAGATAAATTGGTTCAGGAAGTCTTTTGTCGTTTTGGAGTACCCTTGGAAATTCACAGCGACCAAGTGAGGAATTTTGAATCGCAAATATTCCAGGAGACTTGTCGAATGATGGGTACTTACAAGACCAGAACCACTTCTTACCATCCACAATCTGATGGAATGGTAGAACGCTTCAACCAAACGTTGGAGAGATATAATAATAATAATAATAATAATAATCTTTAAATAGTCTATATATAATATATATTTAATATATTTTTTTAGATAGTCGTGTCAGCCAATGGCTTAATAGCCACGAGCCTCGATCAACACCTCAGGCGGCTCTCGTTAGGCGGCTGGATCAAGGGCTTGATTCAGAAAGCAGTACTTCTGGACACGGCTCGCATTGTCAGGCGGTTCCTCTCTCTGGAGCCCTGACCGCCGGTAGCTTGGACCCTGTTCCCGATACCGGTGGGATACTATTTTTTATATTTTTAAATGTTTTTTTTTATTTTTTCATTGAAATATTTAAAAATATAATTTATATGTATTTACAAATGAATAAACGAAATAATCTTTATTGAAATAAACATCATTTACAAAAAACCTATGAAGCCTCTGAAACCCAAGCTAGGTAAAAACCTGTATGTCAGATTTCAGCGCCTTCTCCCAATTTATTACATTACATTTTTTTACCAACTAAGATTTTTTTTTTTTTTTTTTTTAGATATCTGGCAAAAGTTGTGGAAAGCAGGCAAAGGGATTGGGACAAGCACATACAGCCATTTTTTCTGTCCTATCGTAGTGCAGTTCACGAAAGTACGACTGTGACACCAGCCTTCGCGAAATTTGGAAGGGAATTACGGTTGCCTGCAGATTTAATCACCGGAACCCCTCCTGATGCCCCACGCAGTGTAAACGATTATGCGAATGACTTGCGTAACAAGTTGAATGATGTATATGAGCATATCAGACAATCCGGCCAACAAATGTCTGATAAGATGAAGACCCGATACGACCGGAAGGCAAATCATAGAGGTTTTGACGAGGGTTCACTGGTGTGGTTGCATAACCCAGCGCGCAGCAAAGGGAAGCCTCCTAAATTGCAAGCAAAATGGGATAGGCCATACCGAATCGTGACCAGTATCAACGATGTCACCTACCGAATACAGAAGGGTCCACGAGGTGCGCCTATGATTGTCCATGAAGACCGTTTGGCACGATACTACGGAACTAATGATGCTCGGGACGAGCATGTCTAAGGAGGAGGCAGTGTTACGTCGACCGTATTACACAGGAACGTTCGAGAATGTAGTCGAAGTTTCTAGAAGTTTCCACTACGTTCGAGTACATTCCATTGTGGTACTATGTAAAAGTTCATAGATATTTCTAGAATATTCCAGTATAGGATAGTTCGACAATGTTCTAGAAACTTCCATGACTGTATAAATAGGCCGGACGGCGGGCGAGTGAGTCAGTCTGTTTTCGACTACGGATGCGAACGGAAGCGAATACAAGCGATTACGAAGAGAATAGTGATTATAAGCGATTCAGTGTTTGTGTAACAAGTTGTTGAGTTAATAAAGGATATTTAGTTAATTAATTGGTGTAAAATAATTTATCCCATACCCAGCTCGTAACAATATCATAATCTTTTGCCATTCCAAATAATCAAATCATCAGCCTTTTAATGTCCCCACTGCTGGGGCACAGGCCTCCTCTCTGTGAGAGGGTGTGGGCCGTAATCCACCATGCGTGCCCAATGCGGATTGGTGGATGTCACAAGTCTTCGAATAGTTTCTAGGACATGCCGGTTTCCTCACGATGTTTTCCTTCACCGTTTTGAGAGCAGTGGTGATGAAATAAGCTACACAAAGTAAAGCGCCTGCCTGGGTTTGAACTCACGACCCACAACTTGTAAGTCGCGGCCAATACCACTAACCCACCACTGCTTTTGCCATTAATGCTTCAATATTTATCAGCTCCTCCCAGTAGCGCTACATACATACCGCGGCCATATTGTGTGTATCTGTGTGTGTCAAATAAATTAGTTTTCTTTCTTTCTTTTTTTTCTTTCTTTCTTTCTTTAGCGTCGCCAGTGAGCAATTATTGAGCGGAGCTGGTCTTATAAGTATATGAAGAGCATGGGAACAGATTGTTAAGCGTAAAATACCATCAGGTGAGATAGTGGTCAAACGCGAGCCTATCAATGATAAAAAAAGCTGCCAAACTACTTTTCATAACTTGCCGCTACTTAATTTTGAATTACTTTGATTAAAAATTGTATTTGTAAGAAATTGTATTTTTACATCACTTTTTTAGACTTCCGTTTCCGTTAAAATTATTGTTTAGATCTGTTTCCGTTTCTGCTTCCGTTTACGTTATGACACTTCGCTTGCATCACTTATTTTAAATAGGTAGATACTGCTTCTGCCCAATAAATTCCCAAAATATAATTGGACTTTTCGTAAAATAATGTCAGCTGATTAAAATCTATGGGAGTTCAAAATTTTATTTAGTAATTGACAATGACTTGACGAAAGGAGTTCATTTCTGTGGGAAGAAGCAATATTTAAAATATATGACCACGAATTTTCGTTACAGCCTGTATACGATTGTTAGGAGTTTGTAGATTCTACGCAGAACTAATAGGTGCTTTATGGCATGTATCTAAACATGGGCCTTATTTATTAAAAAAAATCTAACCAAAACACTAGCAGATTCTTAATTCAAATCAATTACATCTTAATTCAAATTCTATAAAGAAATAGAGAATTTAAATTTAGAATCTGCTAATCAATATATTCTGATTCTGATCATAATATGGTTAGATTATTTTTATAATTAAGGCGGAAAGCGTTTACGAAACTTACTGTCACCAGCTCTAATAAAGTCCATTTTGTAGCTTATTTTTTGAGGGAAATAAGCAAATAATAAAAAATAGCAGTGATACATTAACATCATCAAAATTACAATACCGATTAATATAATCGGTAGTCTTCGAGTCAAGTTTACGAATCTATCCTGTAATAATTTATTAGATTGCTGCATTATCTGAAATTAAAAACGCTATACTGACACATAAGATAAGACCAAGAGAGATGCTACACTTTTTGGGGTCACTTTATATATCTCAAAACAAAACGCAAAACATTTTATTTGAAAACTGGCAGGTACTTTGGCTTTAATCTACAAATTTATGAAAAACCTCCGGTACACCGGTGGTCGTGTTGCTCTATGTGAAAAACTAACGAACCGCCCGCGGCTTCGCACGGTTGCAAACTATATACACAAACCTCCTTCATTTTTCGCTCTTTCTGGTAGTTAAAACCGTATCAAAATCCGTTGCGCGGTTTAGAAGAAGGAAGCGGAGAAACAGACAGACGCGTGCAGCGACTTTGTTTTATACCTACTATTTAATTAGAGATTAGAGAAGATAAAAATCCTTACCTTTCTAGAGTTTTAGCGATTTCGCGGACCTCTTTATTTTGGAACATATGTAGACTAATCCATATAAATTAGGTACGTTTGGGATAGATTTCCCGCCGAGAAACAGGACAACCAAGTATCCCGCAAATTTGATAGCACCTAGCCGTCACATGAAATCGCACAAAGATATGCGGACACCACTCGTCAACTAAGTGGCAGTTGGAGAAGAGTATCTCGGTAGATAAATAAAATAGCATGCGATTTATCCGCGAAACTAGAATACTTAATTACAATCAGGGTACATAGACATCTGCAGCATCTATCTTGGTTCTACTAGGGTACACTTGAGTTTCTTTATCTTACATACCGTAGTTACCTAAAACCAAATTACTTTAGCTGAGTGGATCCTCTAGTTATCCAAACTACATTTATTACCTACTAGCTGACCCGACAGACGTCGTTCTGTCAAAATTTTGACAGCTATCCCTCTAATATTGATAGCGAACAGTTTCAATGTAATAAATGTTCCCTCTATATTATATTACTCTTTGGTAATAAAGAAAAACGTGTTTAAATTACGGTTTTCCGTGCACTTTTTCTCTTCATAAGAACCTTCCTGAGACTTCAACGAATAGTTTAAAAAAAGGTTATCCAAATTGGTCCACCCATTTTTGTTAATATAGATAGACGAAACCATGTCCAACGACGACTTCTGTTTATGAACTTCGGCAGTTTTACACGATAATACATTTAGAAAACGAAGCCTATAAACGTACCTATCGGGTTCGTGATTCTGCGCTCTGTCTTATACCAAGCTGTAACAAGACACACTTACCAAACGAATTCTGATTTGTTTTTAATTAATTTACAATAAAATTGTGTTTAATAGTTTTTTAATAACCACAATACTTATCGCCACGTGGTTTATAGGTATCATAATGGCTGTAAATATTAGGGCCAGACTCCACCGAGGCGGAGATGTGCGAAGTGATGTTTCGTATAAGGCTCCTATCCTACAAATAAGTAATAATTATGTCAAGAAGTCTAATTCAGAACAAATTCCACACAAATAGTAGCCCTACTTCAAACCAAAACGACGTATGACTCAAAATACGAATCACTTACGAGGTTACAAAAAAACATGCTTGGTGATTGGTTTAAATTCAGAACGAAAGCCGGGATTGGTTCGCGCGCGTGCTGCAATGTCTACTATGACAGGCCAGCTGAGTATAGCGGCGTGGACGATGTTATGCAATAAGTGGACCGTAAGAAGTCAATAATAAAACAATATTATTGTACAATGTTTATTTATAACATGTATTTTTTTGTATGTATCGTTATTTATATAAGGGTATCATTTAAGCTATCACCAATTTAATTAGTTTTGTGTTTCTTAAATAATAGGGTTTGTCCTCCAAATAGTAGATCTGTCACCAAAATGTAGTCACCAAACAATGCAAAATCAGTTCCACAATAAATCACCTAAAATCCTGAGATATAAG